>OY720643.1:109893070-111293539 GCA_963169105.1 Ceriagrion tenellum
CCTGAAGTTTTCAGTGGAGGTGACCTCTAACCTTTGACCTCCCCCCCCCCTAACTCCTCAGCCCCCTTAAAAATCCGTTTGCTCTGGAAATCAATTGCCTTCCTTTTCCGCCGACTCGTTTTCTTTTTTTTTTTTCGGGATTCGTTGGTTTGAAAAAAAATCTACCTCAGTCTCGCGTCACTCTTTTTTTTGTGTGGGGTGCGTGCTAACTCAGCATTTCAGGAAATACGCGTCGTTAGGGTACAAAATGTCTTCTCTCGCGCCGATCAGGAAAAAAGTATCTTTTCCAGAAAGAAAGGTTGCGTTTTAATGTTGAGTGAGACGTTTTTTTCTTCTGGTAGTCAAATTTGTTTTTAGATTCAGCGGTCTATCAACAAAACGGAACAGTCAAGCTGTTTATTTAAAGTATAAAAAATTATTACATTGAATATATTCCGCGACTTTTATTCGTCACCCGACCACGGCGCGATATTGTCATTACCGGCTAAATTGAAATTTATTATGGCTTTATTACATTAAGATAGTCCGGGTGAGATAGTTCCCTAGTCATAATAGAAACCATATTAAAACTATACGTTTTAATTTCACCAGCTGTAGGACACATGAATTAAATACTGCATTATTAATGGTGCAATAATATATTTTTATATGACAGAAATGGGAAGTAATTAAATGAAAATATCTAAATATGTCTTAAACTTGACTCAAATTTTTTTCAAGCGACACGTTTGAGATTCCATTAAAACGGAATGTTTTTGTGAACCCGAAGAATTTACTGCTGTGACAATACGATTAATGTTAAAAAATAGTTGAGAAAACACACAAACTACACACTGTTGATTTATTGACGAGATCTAAGCGTAGGAAATGCCTCGTTTTGTAAATAATGTCTCTCTGGAGTGCATACACGTACCATTTCCCATGTAAAATAGATAGTTTTTTTGGCAAATATCTCCGAAAATAATGTGGTATGGGGTTGATTTTTTGGTGTCATTTGAAGGGTGAGATATTTTTCTTTAAAATGAGACAAAATTCATTGACTTTTAGGTAAAATGATATTTCACCCAAACTACCTTAAATACAGGCACAGAAAGCTGACATCGTTGGTAAGCGGATAAATTATGAGCAGGAAACGAAATTGGCTGATATAAATGTGGGCTATTAATAAGGAGTAGATCGGTATTCATTTCAAACAAGCTTTACTGCCAAACAGTTTAGCATGAGCGCGGATCTAAGTAGTAGCAACTCATCAAGTGTGGGAGTTAAAATTCGCCGGAGAATCGGTGCCGTTTCGAAAATGACCTTGCGTTGAATACTGTACTGAAAATAATCTGATGCTGAATTTGACGCTGATATTGAAACTGAAAATAATTTGATGAAAGTTGTGGTTGAAAGTGGTTGACTGTGGTTGAGGACATTCTTAGGAGGAGGGATGATAGGAGTCTTAAAAACGAGAGGGCTTTAATGAAGCAGTGAATGGGGGTAAATGAGGCAAAAGAGGCTTGCAAGGATAGGTCAGTATGGAGGAAATTATTGAAGCAGAGTTAGGTGTACTTTTATGTATTTACGAGTGAAACTTAGTGACCCTGCCTACCCCGGAAGGGAACGGCGTGATTGGTATGTCTTTATGTATGTAAATAATTTGATACATGGTCTGGCTTTAAAATGTGCATGACATCGTTTGAGAACAGCAGTTGTATCGACTCAATGAAATCAGCAATCATTAGTCACACACTTCGTATGATCAACTGGACCGAGAAGTCTAGAAACAGTATTTCTAGACACCTTTAATTGAAGTAAAAGTATCTTGGGTACTGAGCTATACTCTCAAAGCTAAACTTTGAAGTATCTATGATCATTTCTCTTTCTAAAGAGCCAATCAATGCCTTTAAGGCTGATTCGGTAATAGTCAGAATAACTGGAAACACTTTAATTTTTAATTGATTATTATTATCAAAGAGGGTGATTTTAAGAATTAGCGGTAAACGCGGAAAAAATGCGTTTTTTTCGATTTTGCGAAATAAGTGCATTTATGTCACCGAAAGTATAATTTCATTGCAAATAATAAGTCCAGTAACAAATAATTCCAGTGCAACTTTAACCTAAGTTTGATTATAGCTACTCATTTCATGCACCTCCACTATACACTTCATAAGTCGTATCGCATCGTATGTTTTGTCTCCGGCGATACAAATATTCCTGATACATGCTGATTTCAATTTAATGGGACCAAATTGGAATTAGTTTTGCTGAAGCTGGTAACTAATATTATGCAATACACAAAGTTTCAGGTGAATACAAAACGGCGTGTTATTTAGCACACAGGAATGACAGACCTGACAGGTTTTTCTTGTATACAAAAGAAAATTTCGACTAGGCTTTAAAAAGATCTTTAATATTTCTAATAATTCATTCCACTGGCGAGTTACAGTTAGTCCACCAATCCCAAACCGCCATGTACAGATCAAAACATCGGCAGAACAACAATATTTGACCTTATAATGAATGTTTCGGTAACAGGATGGGCCTGGTGGAAGTTGTCGATATTCATGATGAATGAAAACACTTAATAATTATCTTCCACAGATTTATTTAAATGATGAATACGCCATTGTGTGGTGAAATGCGTTGTACCGTTTAAATAAATCTGTGGATTTATAGCTGAGTGTATGTGTCCATCGTGAATTAGAATGTTTTTCTTTTTCAATAGTGATGTGCTTAATGACATATTTATTCATAATTTAAATTTATCCCGGCCATAATTACCCGCGTCCTCCAACGCGCCACAAAACACTGCATTAATGATTTTTAAATGCAACAAAATGCTAAATATAGAGTTCGTGATGTGGAATCACTAAGTTATAAATGTTCAAAATCAGCATCTAGAGGTATTACTTATTAATTAATACCAATAAAACTCCCCATCATGCGTGACAAAACTTAATTTAAATTGAGTTCTTTGTAAGAAATAATTGAATTTATTTGGCTATATACTTACACACTATGTACTGTATGAGTATATAGTAAATAAAGATGTATAATTATACATAATTTGATAAGGTTCTCGATATTTCATTTTCCCCCCTGCCACACAATGGGGAGATTTAAAAGTCCTTGGCACCACGAATGACTCTTTGACCCCCTAATCAAAGAATACATTAAAAGCCGCTTATACCAATTGTTGTTTAAAAGTTATTTCAATTGAGACCCTGGGATTTAATAAATAGCGCCTAGAATTCAACTATCAGATGAATAAATAATGTGAGGGAAGTTAATCAGACGACGACTGATCAGACCAAGGCACCTAACAGGACACATCCAAATCCCAAATTCTGGATATATAAGGCGACGCAATTGGAAGGCATTCCAAAGCCTTGAAAATGAAAAACAAGTCGTTCCTCGAAACGTCGGCTGATATGAAACGTCTAATCCGCTGAAACAACCAAGAAACCTTTCTGCAGCAAAAAAGATCATGGTCGACACATGAATCATTTGAATTAAAGGTAATTTGAGCGAGATAGTCCCTTGGTCATAATGGAGACGATATTCGAATGATATATTTTAATTTCACAAGCTGTACATCTGTATCTACATCTACATAATACCCTGCGAACCGCCGCATGGGCGTGTAGCAGGGGGTGGTAGGCCACCAGCCGTGTAAAGATGTATGTTTTCGGGAGGTGAAATGGTGACATGTATTATATGAGTGTATTTAGTGGAGATCATTTTTTATTGTTGTCGCTTACTGTTCGCGGAAAGAACGAGTTTTTGTACCTATCTGTTCGTTAGAGTATCTCTATTATTTTATGACATCTGTCAGACCTAGAGATGTAGTGAGGAGTCATGGTAATAGTCTCTATGTCTCTCTGAAACACAAGTTCTGAATTTCTCAAGCAACCTAAGCGTGTAGGCTCCGAGTCTCTAGGGGCTCCCACCTTAATCCCTCTGAAATTTATGAGAAATATGTACACTCGTAGCAGTTTTTAACGAAGCTTGCTGCTTTCCTTTGTATTTTATTACTTAGTTTGGTTAGCCAGAGCGAAGTAGCGTCTCTCTTTGACTTTTTCATCCGAGGGCCTTCCTATTATACTGTAGGACACATGACTTTAGTGTTGCATAATTAATGGTGAAATAATATAGTGTTATATGGCAGAAATTGAAAGTAATTAAATGAAAATATCTCTATAAGTCTTTAACTTGACTCATTTTTTCTCGCGGTACGTTTGTAACTCCGTCAAAACGGAAGTTTTTTTGTAATCCCGAAGAATTTACTGCGCTGACAATATGATTTATTTTCAAAATTGGTTGAGAGAACATACAAACTACATACTGTTAATTTTTGACGAGATCTAAGTGTTCGAAATTCCTGATTTTGCAAATAAGGACTCTCAAGAGTGATTATAGATACCATTTCCTATGTAAAAGGGCTCGTATTATTTGACAAATATCACGGAAGGTAGTTCGGTAAGGGGTTAAATTTTTCTTGAAAATTCAATGATTCTCTGATTTAATGATTTTTCTTTAAAAAGAGAACAAATTAATTGATTTCTAAGTGAAATAATATTTCGCTCAAACTACCTGAACAGTTGAAAACATTGCAAAACTAGAAGCGGTACCGTTCTTTTGCATCATTCACCGGATTTTCAACAATCTAGTGTTATGACGCCGGCCTCCGAGCACGCCTCAAAATGAAGCATTTTCGTTAAGAAAAACCCTTAGTGTGAACCAACTTTTTGTCCTGTATACGAGTATTTAAGATATAGACGGTGACATGAAATTGATTTTAGATAATATAAATATATATAAATCCAGCAATAATTATAATTCCAGCAAATTACAGTTTCCAGCAATCACCATTAAATACAGCTAGGAGAATTTGGAAGGATATCCCTGTCCATGAAAAAAATACCAATTTAAAACGCTCATGTCAGCTCACTTGTATAAAAAGCTTTTATGCAAAAGAATTTGGTGCGAGCCTGAGTAGAAAATGATTTGTCTTACACATACAAAACATATGTGGCGTAGCATTAAAGAAACTAGGTTTTGTTAAACGTATAATAGGAAGGTCCTCGGATGAAAAAGTCAGAGAGAGATACTACTTCGCTCTGTTTAGGCCACACCTCCAATACGCCGTGAGCATTTGGGACCCTGGTCATAAAGATTCAACCAAAATAATTAATAAAATACAAAGTAAAGCAGCGCGCTTCATTGAAAAAAGCTACGAGCGTACATATAGTGTCTCACAACTTTAAGAGGGATTAAGGTGGGATACCCTAGAGACTCGGAGGCTACACGCTAGGCTTAGGTTGCTTGAGAAATTCAGAACTGATATTTTTCCGAACGACTCATAGACTATTATCATGACTCCTCATTACATATCTAGGTCTGAGAGAAGCGATAAAATAAGAGAGATACACTGCCGAACAGATAGGTACAAAAACTCGTTCTTTCCACGCACAATAAGCGATCACGATAAAAAATTGAGCTCCATGAAATACACTCCTATAATTCCCGTCACCCTTTCATCTCCCAGAAATTAAATCTTTACACGGCTGGTGACCTAACACTCCTAGCCAGACGTCCATGCGGCGGCTCGCAGGGTATTATGTGGATGTAGATGTTTCATTGATAGTCCAATGTATTGTTTTACGTGCATATTTTTATTTACGTACATAAGAATATGTGTATTTTTACATAGGTGTATTTATTTTATTCTGTATGTCCATATATTTATACTTTTGTACGGATATGTACGTGTTTATATCGGTATATAAGGACATATCATATCCCAATATATGTAAATTAGCTATGTAAATCAATATTTTTATAAGTGTTCCTGCAATCTGAAATCATCTGTATTTCTGATTATGTTTCAGCTTTTAGTGTATTGTCTGATCTCGCCTTATTTATTTATAACAGCAGCAAAATCTGACAATCCACATCGTATATTGTTCCATCGGACACCAGTCCTAGAACAATATATTTCTATATTTATGTTCTCCATTGAATCTTAGCCGTCTTGGCGGTACTTTTCTCAGTGATTCCTCCTGATTTGAGGCTCTTTCTAGGCCCGTAGCCAAGCTTCCTACCCGCTCGGCTACCATGGCGCCGAATTAAGTCCTGGAAATTAATTTTTTTGCGGAAACTTCGGTGATTTTTTGTAGCGGTGACTCATGTCCTCAGTCTCATTCATCAGCTCAGCTGCCACGATAAATATATCTCTTTTTCTCTCTCTCGAGCGGAGGATCTACAAGGATTTTTTTACATGCGGTTGCGAGGTTTTGAATTATTAAACGGAGGAAGAAAAGGAATGGGAGAAACATTTGGATTTGATTATATATTTTTAACCATATGCTTTCGTATCCATCACGCCATTCCCTCTTGGAAAATCCATAGTCAAAGAATATAGTTATTGCTTCTAACCCGCGATATCTCCCTCCATTTTAAAAGTAATAGTAATAAGTTAAAGACAGCATTCTCACAAAGACTGATTAAGATCTTAAAATTTCAACTATCCGCTAAGAATAAGATTAAAGCCAGCAATATATATATATGGAATATCCATCTTAACGTATTCCTTTTATATCATAAGCTGGATTAATACAGAGTTAGCGGAGCTTCAGAGGATAGTGAGGAACAAAATGACAATCTATAATTGCCACCATCCAAAATCTGCTGTGGAACGCACTATGCTTCCTGTTCACCTAGGGCAGTGATGAGCAAACTTTTAAAGAGGGGGCCAAAGGAAAGGAAAAAAACTTTAGTTGGGCCAATATCATTTATTAAAAAATAAAAATGATACATTTTACATTGCATTAAAAATGATTTACAAAATTCTAGTGTTTTTTTATGATACTAAGTCCTATTAATGACTGAAAGATTATGAAGGAGAAAGTGATGAATGAAACTGTGACTGCATTTTTAAAAGTTTCTCATAATTTGGATCGAACTGGGTGGCACTTATTCTTATTGTTAGAAGAGAAGTTAAAGGCTCGTCTGTCAGTCTGTTTCTAAGGCAACTCTTTCGAAGTTTCATTGTATTAAACACCTGTTCACATATATATGATGAAGCAAACATAGCAGCAACTTTCTGGGCTTGTGATATCAGATTTGGGAAAGTGGATTTCGACAAGGACTTGCAGAACTCTAATTTTGCAACATTAAGATACAAATGTTTGAGCTTAGTCTTACATTGTAATTCAATCAATTCAAGTTGTAAGTTCGATTTCACTCTTTCAAAGTTCACATTATAAGGCATACTGAAAATTTCAAAATCTTTTTCAATGACACTGAACTCTTCAAAATCTCCGTTCAAATTCACCATGGAGTCTTCGCAGACTATCCTCGTAACTCTTAAGCTTTTCCTTCATCACCGGGGCTATTGAATTCAACCTCGGGAAGTGAGACAAGCCATTCTTAGCAAGCTGATTCGCGAATAGAACAAGTTGTAGATAAATATTACTCGGGTTTGGCACCGGGTAAGGCTGTTTAAGGCCAACGTTTCGATGAGAAACTCACTCATAGTCATCAGGGCTAAGACTGACTGACGTACGGTAGAAGCCAGAATTACGGAGCACAGGAAGCACATAAGACTTTTTCAACCCGAAAAATCGGCCTTAGCTCGGCCTCGATATGGCGCACTCCATCAATTTTAACGGCGCAAAAATCCTATGCCGATCTTATGGATACTGGGATCGATTAGTAAAAGAGGCAATAGAAATACGTCTCGAGGAGAAAAAGCTTAACCGAGACTCTGGGCAGAGCATCAGCCAAATATGGAGTCCGTTGATTGATAAAATAAAACGGTCGCGGATAAAATTCAAATTCCAACCGCCCTGACCCAAATTTGAATCGGCTGGTCAACAATGGGCCTCAACCGTCCATTGGCTATCTTAGTATAAAAACCCGGCGTGGACCAAACTCGGCAGTCAGTCTTAGCCCTGATGACGATGAGTGAGTTTCTCATCGAAACGTTGGCCTTAAACAGCCTTACCCGGTGCCAAACCCGAGAAATATTTATCTATAGTATTCGCCGGGAAAGCCTACGATCAAGTTGTAGTTTAAAACCTTTGAGATGGCCCCAGATATCATCAATCAATTGATTTTTGCCTTGCATCTTGACATTCAACTTGTTCATGTGGCAGAGAAGATCCGTAAAAAATTTTAAGTCCGAAAACCATGCAGTATCTTCCAGGATTTTATACTCTACAGACCCCTGTTTCTCAAGGAAGAATGTCACTATTTCGTCGTTCAGCTGCCAGACTCGCTCGAAGACGCGTCCTGCGCTAAGCCACCTTACTTTCGAGTAGTACAAAATATCAGAGTACTCAGATTGCATGGATTCTAGAAACTCCCGAAATTGTCTGTGAGCAAGCCCTAGAGATCGAATAGCATTCACAATAACGTCAAGCTCAGGTTTCATATCCAAATCAGATTTACACAGGGCGTCTTGATGTATGATACAATGTAGAAATCTAACATTGTTGATTTCAACATTTCTCGGGTTGCATCCACGTCAGTTGTCATTCAGCACAACAGTTTCGAAATTGTTGTGCTGAATGACAACTGACGCGGATGCAACCCGAGAAATGTTGAAATCATTTGATCAACGCCGCGGAAACCTGCGAACTAACATCTAACATTGTTATCTGGATATTTTTCATTAAATATCCCAACAAAGCCAGATTTTTTCCCTCTCATATTTCTCGCTCCATCTATTGTTGTACTACATATACAATTTATAGGTACTTTCAAAGTTTAAATTCCTTCCATAAATTCATGAAAAATATCTGACCTTGTTGTAGTTCCCTTCAACGACCTCATGCATGCTAGTTCCTCCGTAATACAGAAGTTTTCGTCAACACCTCTTATAAATAATAGCAAATGTGCAGTATCATTTCTATCAGAGGTTTCATCCATAGAAATTGAGCAGAATTTAAATTGGCCAATCTTTGATTCCAACTGTGATAATATGTTTTTATATATTGCTTCAATTCTGGAAGTCGCTGTTTTCCGAGATAAGCTTATTGTTACAAATTTTTTTCTTTTGTCAGGACATAAAATATCGCAAACTTTGAGTATGCAGCGTTGAACAAACTCTCGATCAGAGAGAGCTTTGTTACTTTTAGCAATATTGTATGCTACAACATAACTTGCATGTTTAGCTGCTTGCTGAGAACTATTTCCTTTCTTAAAAATACTTTGCTGACCCGATAGTTTTTTGCATAGATATTCTGCTTTTTGTTTTCTATGTTCTACGGTCATGGCTCTAATCTTGACGTCGTTGTGCTCAGAGTTGAAGTGTCGTGAAATATTATATTCTTTGTAGACTGCTTCAGTTTTGTTGCAGATGAGACAGTGGTTTCTCCCTAAAAACTGTGAAAAAGTACTTCCAAGTTCATTCATCTTTGAAAACACGGCACTCGGAATCAACTTTACGTTTCTTAGATTATATCTTAGGGCTAAAATTTTTCACACTATGCAGAGTAAAACTAGAAAACCAACAACGCCAAGACAGGTCTGAATCAAGAAACGTGTTTCAATATCTAGCCGCGGTGGAGGGGGTAGCTACTGCGAGGAGGCTCCGTTGCCAGTTTTACTCTTCGCTACAAAGTTGCCAGCAACCAGTGCCTCTCAATCTCAACATAACATCTTAGGAGTCAAATCGTTGTGTATCTAATATTATAAAGTCTACCGCTCTGAAAATTATTAAATAATTAAAACGCAGGTGCCTTCATCTTTCCATATCCAGGCTGCTGCGTATCACCTTAAGCATGGAAAAAGTCGAGAGTGGCAAAGGAGAGTGATTACCCTGACGTATAATTGTCGAAGTCCTCATGACTGCTTACTGTGGTGGCGCACCGTGTATATCTTCACAAAGACGGCTTCTCCAGAGAGTTCTCAAGTCAGCTTCTCGGCTTCTCCAGAGAGTTTCTCAAGTCAGAGCTTGAAGCAATATCTACAAGGCTTCTGTACAACACCACAGTGTGACACTTTATAAGAAACCAACTCTGTTGCTGCCGATCCAAGGAAGTTCTGGGAAGCAAGAAAAGACATAAAACTCCAGGTAAGATTTTTTATTAGGAATCGAACCACGGACCTTTGGTTTGCCGGACCAATGCGCAGACCACTACGCTATCCAGGCTTCCTAATTCCCATGGCAATTTTGGTGGATACAAGGCAACTAGATCTTAGGCCCTTGCGGTCCATCAAAGATGGCAACGCAAAGGAAGAGAGGACTTCAAAGAAGCCACAACCAAGAGTCAGTATCCTTCACCAGCACTTATGCCACTTGTATCCACCAAAATTGCCATGGGAATTAGAAAGCCTGGATAGCCTAGTGGTCTGCGCATTCGTCCGGCAAACCAAAGGTACGTGGTTCCCGGTCCAGGCCGAATTTTTCTCATGGCAATTCCTTCAAAAAATTCACCCGCCATGTTTGAATATTTTCCAGGTAAGATGTTTCATAGTAACCTATACCATCCGTACGATTCCGAATTCGAGGTTTACCTATAATCTAATATGTTAGTCCTCGTTTTTAGTACTAGCATTCCTACTGTGGTAACCCTCTACTCGCGTAATTATAGTAATGGAAACGCTCCTTTCACAGTAGTTCATCTTACTGGGTTGACCTGGTAATTATTCTAACGTGATAATTTGTTATTGTGGACAAGAGGTACGGTAAAATCCACTTGAATCACGGAAATCGTTGAGGAATCGCCATTACGTTTCTCTTCTGCCTCTAATATACGTATAAATAGATCTTCAATAAAGACGAATAGTAAACAATTTTCAGAAGTTTACTCCTTAGTTATAGGGAGATGTATTTGTTTAAGTTTCTGGCCCACTAGTTAAGTAAATCGCAAATATTCTTGTTACGAATAGATTCTTAACAGAATTGTTTAAAATATAGGAGGGATAGAAGGGAACAGTGGCTCCTTCGTCATATGCTCGGACTCTCTTAGCGCCCTGAACTCCATCTCTAACTTTTCTTCAATGCACCCAATCATTCAAGATATACAAACTGCTTTGATATCCCTTAGCAGAAGGGGAATATCTGTATCATTCCTTTGGGTCCCAGGGCATGTGGATATCCCTGGAAATGAAAGAGCGGACGCTTTGGCGAAGGAGGCACTTGACTTGGAGGAAATAACTCTGACGCTGGTACCATACGAGGACCTTAAGTCTTTCTTGAGAAATGTAGCCCTAGAAGAGTGGAAAGATATATGGAGGAACGTTGAAAATAATAAACTGCGCGTGGTGAAATCGGTAGTGTCAGCGTGGCCCACATCCGTCAGGAAGAGTCGCCGGGAGGAAGTGGTCATCACACGTTTGAGGATAGGGCATTGCCCTTTGACTCACTCCTTTCTCTTCACCGAGGAGAAACGACCACCTCGCTGTGATGACTGCGACTGCCCTCTCAGCGTTCGGCATATCCTGACGGAGTGTGACAAATACCGATACTTGCGTAGCAGGCTGCAGTTAGCGGGAGACAAAGTCGATCCTAGGCGATGACTCAGATGTTCTCAACCGCGTTTTATCATTTTTAAATGAAACTGGCCTTTTTAGCAGTATTTTAAGGATGTAAAATTTATTTTAAATTTGACTAAGAGTACATATTAAGAATTTTATTTTAATACCAATATATGTAACATATATATTTTTTTTTATAAACATGACGTGTAGTGGTGCAAAATGACCATGTTGTCGACGCACCCTATAAACCAAATACTACTACTAGATTCTTAGATTACATCAAAATGCAAAAACCTTGCGATGTAAATTTGATTCGTAAAACTAGACGATTGAATGTTCTCAGAAAAGTTGGTGTTCAACTGATGAGGTCATATTAATGTACATTCTTCAATTATTTCAATAGTATCATCATTATTTGAAATTTTCACAAAATCAGAAAGTTGATAATTTACAGTTGCGAGTGTAGAACGAGGCTAAGAGTTGAAAGAAGGTTCATTTATTATAACCGAGGAGATAATGATACCCTAACAAGCTTGCGCTCCAGAGACGAGAATTCGTACGTTTTAAATGTCGAATTTACTTCCCATTATAATGCATGGTAATTAGTTTATCAGCTTATCCGTTATGAGGGAATTCCGAGAG
The DNA here is from genome assembly GCA_963169105.1 of Ceriagrion tenellum. Taxonomy (NCBI): domain Eukaryota; kingdom Metazoa; phylum Arthropoda; class Insecta; order Odonata; family Coenagrionidae; genus Ceriagrion; species Ceriagrion tenellum. The sequence goes on from OY720643.1 coordinate 109,905,188, forward strand.
CGCTGATATGGGCCCTAACCATACTTCTGAGCTATACGACTGTACTATAGCTCAATATGTGTGCGAGAAAAAATGCTAGTTTAGCAACATTCTACAACACCCAAAGGATCCGTTATGGAGACGTTGGGGCCTCATAAACTACGAAAAAAAATCCAGAGTTGGTACTTTTTAATACATACGCTAAAATCGTGCGAGGTTTCAAGATAATCGGTTCATTAGTTTTAGAAGAGAGGGGTAACAAACATCCAGTCAGACCGTCGGCGGCTCCAAGAGGGTCTAGAGTTCTCAAGTCAGGGCTTGAAGCAAACTCTCCAAGGCTTCTGTACAACACCACAGCGTGACACATTATAAGAAGCCAACACTGTTGCTGCCGTTCCAAGGAAGTTCAGGATAGCAAGAAAAGAAATGAGAACTCCAGAGTTTTCAAATTTATCATCATTGTTTAAAATTTTCAATAAATCTGAAAGTTGATAAACCTGTCTAATGTATCCTATCTATCCTTTCTTGTGCTACCTGATAGTTGATGCCAAAGCACTGTAGGGGCAAGTGCCCTCCCCCCCCCCCCGCGCCCCAGAATCCAGCGTAATTTTTTTTACAGACCTAAAAATAAAAGACCAAAATTATTTATTTGGAGGGACTGCGATGATAGGCATGTGTCTTAAACAAAATTCGAGTTGCTACACATATTTGATGCGTTTTTTTTAATATTACAAGGAAGAGAACCCCGGACTCCCTTTCTCCTGAGGGGTATTCCATACCACAGGGCCGCTGTTTCCCCACCCACTTGAATTCTGGTCTGTAGCCTACCCTGTGTCAGAAGGGCACCTCTCGATTTTTATAAATGTTTTAGAATGGATATTGTTTCAGTTTTGACTGTGAGATGGAAGTTTAGCAGTTGAAGCACCGAGATATCCTATTCCAACTCTTGAGATCTCACGAAGAACAGTAGTGATTTACATCGGGCATCCTTAATCATTAAATTTATTGCATTCTATGAGGCTTTACGTGTCGAGTTTGTCCTTAGAACGCCGTAATTAGGGGATAGGTATCCGTGTTATCATTTTTTAAATCTAGTAGAGTATTGCATTAAATTGGAATTTGAATATGCCTCTTAATTTTCGTGCGTTCGCGGAAGTTTGAGTTAATAATTTTTGTCTAACTCGTGAAATTAAACAGGCGCCATTGTAATGCGATCAAAATATTCCTCCTATGTGTAAACTGATGCATTATACGGTTAAAATCTCTGGAGATGAAAAGGGATTTAATAGCGGTCCTATGATTATGGCTATCCACATATCATTATATTTTTTATATTCACTAGAGTTGATAATCGTTCTTGATAATTTGGGTAATCGAAGAAAATAATTTAATCATTCATAAATGTAATATTCACCTAATTATGCTTAAAATCGGTTGAAACTCCGATTGATTTTTTTCTAATTAACGAGCCTCATCGTATTTTTCAATCTGACATTTAATATATTAATTGTTCACGCCATTTTCATCATGCTTTCCACTGCTGCTACTCTGCCAAAGCACTTTGGAGCACACGAAGATGAAACCCCGCTCCGATTTTTTAAAAATATTATCGAATATCATAATGACGATGGAACCGATGAATCGACGTTCAAAAAGCCACCTTTAGTCGTGGAGGTCGATTTCAATGGAATTAGCGAGTGTAGAGAGATCTCGAATCGCATCGTCACTTGCAGGGCATCAGTCTGCTAAAACATAACTTCCATCTTTTTCCAAAATAATGGTCGATGGAAGTAAACATGCCATATAAATTGCTATATGGCAATTACGAAAATCGCCCAAGTTTCGGAATTATGGCGTTCGCTTATCGCTGTTTGATTCCCAAATGCATTCGTGGGTTTAATAATTTGTATAAATTACAATAATTATGCATTATTACTTCATATAAAGTATGAAAATCATGGCAATAATTATAAATATCAAATTAGAGATATGCCATAAGGCATGAGTTAGGGGTTCTTAAGCTCTTAAAATATTTTCAAGTACAAATAATTTTTTTAATGTGCAACAATGAGTCCTCCTACTGTTAATTGATTCGTGGTTTACATTTTTAATCTCCGTTTGCTGTCATATGAAAAACATTTCACCGGATGCGATCAGACTTTATCGGAGAATCGATATGCTACTTGCAGGCGAAATAGAATCTAGTTTATTTTTGCATGCAAGTGCGAACCCCAGTCGATTACTAACACTATCGACCTCTACTGTCTTGGAAGTTCGTGTCTATACATAGAAGTGTCGATTGTTAGCGACTGGCAAGGCTACTGTCATGGAAGTGACTTCCATGTGTGAACACGCCTTAAGGGTTCTTTGCCTTGACTATGTGTGAGAAAACAAATAGAAAGTTAGATATTTTTATTCATTCAGTTTAAAAATCCATCAGTCGCTAATGAGGTGGTTCTTCTACTGCGTACCGAAATGAAGCTAGGTACAAAATAAGCAGATAATTCAACGATCACATTTTTAACGAGTAAATAAGTGCTTGCAGTTTGCAAGCAAGGGGGGGGGAATTGTTATATGATGATACTCTTTAAATAACGAAAAATTAATGCATCATCCTTACAAAACCAATGAAAGCTCTCAAGTCTGCGGGCTACGTGCAAGCAAAGATTATGGAATTCTCAAAATGAATTACACGGTGCATGAGGAATGGATACAAGACAGTTCTAGTACAAATAATATGATATCTCATCCGGTTATAAACGACTTCTCAAAATACTACATTCAAACAGATATCTGGCCCGCCTCGCCGAGTTCCGAATTTCAAATCGACAATCGGCCGTGGAAATCGACAGTGGAAAAATCTATCATAGCAACGAAAGTGAAGAAATTTATAAAAACCCCGATAAAAGTTTAAAAATTTCAGTTTTACGGTAGGTAGGGAAAAATCTATTGCAAGAATAATATTTTTTAAACATTCAGCTTCATATTTGTGAAAGAATCAATCTTGTAGCTCAATCATTTCATATATTAATGGACGAAATAAAAAAGGTCTACGCTAAAATTTATCATTTTTCCCACTTAATCCCATGTATCTATCTATTGATACCGATTGCAATTACTCGAAGACTAATCGACTTTTTTTTTAACTTTTTCGATTTTTGCCGACCAGTTCATCTGAGCAGTTTTTTGCGGCATCGGTTGCGCTCCTCCACTCGGCCACCGAAATATCTTGACACCCCTCCCTTCCTACTTTTTACAAGTGCGTTGCACCTGCATTTCCAGTCTCCCTGCACGCACTATTCCAGTCTCCCTGCACGCACCCTTCCCCAACCTACCCCTCCCGAGAGGGAGCCGAGGAAATAAAGATATCTTAATGATAGGACGTCTCTCCGCCTCTTATTTGATTCATATGGCGACATCGAGCGACAGCAGAGCATGTTCCGCTTATATTCCGACTCCACCCCCTCCCTTATCCCCATTTCTCACCCTCACGCATATATATCCTCCCTCCTGTATTCCCCCCCCCGCTCGCCCTCCCACGCCCCCCCTCCGTCTTCAGGCGTCCACCGACTCCACTCCCTCACATATCAAACCGGAAGACCCCTCTGCGGACGCCAACAAGGCAGAAATTCCGAGCGACCACCAGGGCGGCGTTATTTACGACCGCAGCTCCCTCCATCTTCGGGTTATTGCGGGGAATCTTTCGCGTTTCCACTCCATTCCGAACAACCCCCTCCCCACCCTCCCACATCCCCGTTCTCCTTTTTTATTCCTCCCTCCCTCGCTCGTCTCATTTTTTTTATTCGGGAAAGGTCGCCCTGGTGACTGGCCAGTGGAAAATCCCAAAACACTGCCATTTCGCCCATCGACCTAACTCCTCGGCGATTTCGAAGTTCATGGAGAAGCGATATACATTTTCGGGCACAATATGTAGTCGAGCGCATGACGACGCACTCACCCTAATGAAAGAGCCATTAATATTTTTTCAGCCCAATTAGAATGCAGATTCGCTGAGGGGAAAATGCTACCGAGCATCCACGTAAGGAAAAATATAATTTTCAACACCCAATACATATATCATTGCAAGAAACGTGAATCTTGGTAAAAAATTGATCTCTAAAAGCCTTATAAATCGAGTGTGAAATGCGAATTTATAATCCATGACACCACCAATCCTACGTCTAAAATGGTTCTCTTAGTGTCATTGGGAAAACTATAAGGGAGCAGAATAATCAGTTGATGAATATCGTAGAAAAACGAGGATTGAGGGAGTATATTAAATTAAGTTGGTAATATAGTTTAAAGATAAGTTTAAAATTTAGTTACGATTAATTTAATATCAATTTTGAACGGAGTCAAAAGATGGTTATTAGATATCACGAAATCAAAATGAGTTTTTATGTCAATATTATGGTTAACACTCACTATAAAATGTATGCACGATAGGTTGAGATTATATAAAAATGTTTATGTATATATTTCTGTGACGTATCTGGTCTCAGTTAACCCATTTCTTAATTGCTCGAAATGTAAATTGTTTTTCAAGTATCCCAAGTACAGGCAATGCCTAAAATGGATTCTCAATTTTTCCATTTTTATTTGAAATGTTAAGGTGTGCATGTAAGGAAGATTCAATGGATAAATTAATTAATTATTATAAAAAAATAGTAAATACCAAAGTAAAAATAGGTCAATTTTTGTATGGCCGTGTTGAGAGGATGGATGGGTGTGGAATAATAAATCAGATAAATGCCGAAATATTGTGCGGCGTGAGGGGAACTGGGAGCCCAAATTAATCGCGTGTGAATTTATTTAAGAGATTCTTGAGATGAGATATTTAGTAACGTTTGGCTTAGGAGCAAGGGTGCTCTTTCACGTAAGTGGCCATTGAATTTTTATGTTAGGCGATTTAGGGCACTTTTTGACCCCTTAATAAGACGACGTAAGAATTTATGAATCCCCCAAAACACATTCCCTCCCAATCTTACATAAGTTTTTTTAAAGCATGCTTATAGATTGGCGATTCCAATCCCAAATGAGCAAAAATTTATCGATAACCGTTATTTTGACAAGTCTAAATAGCATGCTACCGCATTTGTGAGGAGCGTGGCACTCTGAGGATTGGAAACATGGGCAATGGAAAAGGTAGAACATTAAATATTAGAAGCATTCGAAACGTAGCGTTGGAGTTGAATTCTGAAGATAACAATGACGGACAAAATAAGAAATGAATAAGCTTAACACTAGAAGGACGGGATGGGTCATTTTGACCTATAACGAGTGTTCAAAATGAAATTTAACTACTTATTTCTGAACTGATTCTTTTAAAATGTTCTAACTTTGCGTATTTTTACTTATATTTTACTAATATGGAAAGAAAATTTCTTATTTGTTGTTGCTTCATTTTTTAAATGATGATATACCTAGAAGAACGGCTATGGGGAATTTTAACCCATAAATTATCTTTTTATTAGAGTCAAGTTCTCTCTTCAATTTCTCCTCCTATTGATCATTTATGTTTATTTATATCAACAAGTAGAGGAGGACAGGACCGTATGGAACACCATACAGAATAGAGGAACTGGATGGATTGGGCACACCCTGAGACACAATTGGTTTGTTAAGAATATAGTTGGAGGATAAATGCAAATGTTCCAAGAAGAAGGCCAAGGGGTAAGCAAATTACAGTAGGCGTGAACTTGCGCGACTCACTAAATTCGTGATCTTAGAAAATGTAATATCTCTGAGCTAGTGGGCGTAAGAATTTGACCATACATGTTTCTGTGGTTAAGAATAAATTCAGGCATACCGCCTCGGCGGTATCCTGCAGAGTAAGATCTTTCATCCAGCAAAAGTGATAATAAAACGAACTGAGAAGTAACTAAAATGTTACGTTAGACTGTCTCAAACCCCCTCACACCGTTTAGTAGGAAAAACTAAACTCCTCTCACCCAATTAAATGACTTGTGTAATAACGTGATTGGCTATCAATGAATGATACGATCAAAGCGATAGAGGTCTGCGAGGAAATATGATGCGGGGAAGAAATTAATCCAAGAGAACACGTATCCCGTAGAATTAATGGCATTGGCAGTAACTTAGTGGAATTTCTTCATATTAAAATAATGAATTACTTAACGCGGGAGTCGAATAATCTACGGTAAGCGAGTCTTTCTTATGAGTGTGCCGGCGTGCATCCTCAGCACGCCTCTGCGTCCCATTCAGATGATGGAAGTGTCCAACGAAGTATACTAATCAACATTTATGCCTGAATCACACGATCATTTTTTCCGTCCCTTTTAAGGGATAGCTCCAATGATAGCTTTTCAGGGACCATGACAATGATAGCTCGAGCTATCATTTTCTGAATCACACGGTCATTTTGGCCGTCCCTTTTTCCATCATTTTTTCCGTCCCTTTTCGCATTATTTCTATGTTTACTACGTTTTCTACTCACTTCATTGAAAGCCGAACGTGGCGTTTGAGTCGCTCTTTGCGGCTGAGCGCTCTGATTGGCTAAATGGTGGAGCCAGCGATGCTTCCAGGGACGGAAAAAGGGACGTGCCCAGTGATGGAAAAAGCGATACGGATCCCTATCGCTGGAGCCATCCCTGACTTTGTTCGCGTCACACGATCATTTTCGAGCGATCATTTAAGCTATCATTGGAGCTATCCCTTACAAGGGACGGAAAAAAATGATCGTGTGATTCAGGCTTAAACACGGGAAACTGATATAGAAATGATGAATTACTTGATTTTCCACAAAATATTTATTGCGTTCTTACACGTTGCACGATATTCTTACACATATCGTTGCACGAAATCATCAGGTACAAAGCTAGTAAAACGCATTGCTAAAATTAAAGCAATGAGTTTAAATAAAGTCGTAGGAGCGTAATAAATCTTTCGTGGAAAATCAAGTAATGCATCATTTTTTCATCAGTTTCCCGTGCTTAATGTCGATTAGTATATTTCCTTGGACACTGCCATCATCGACATGGCACACAGAGGCGTGCTGAGGGTGCACGCGTGAAAATTAACTCGCTTATCGTAGATTATTCGACTCCCCTACTATGATACGCTAACCACTCCGCTTACAGCAGTAATAATATCCATTTCGTAAAATCAAATATTAGCCCTCCCATCCCACATCCTATCTTCCCTCCCCCACCCCTTCTCCCTCGCTCCCCACCCCCTTCCCTCTCGGCCTATACAAAAAACTCTCTCCCACTTCTCCTCTTCTTCCTCAATAAGAAGAGCTAAATCATGGAGGGAGGCATGAGGGGCAAATTTACTTTTCCACTCGGCCGCAGCCAAGACCTCCCGCTTGGGTCGGAATTGAAAAGGGATAACATCTCCCACGAGGAAGGGGGAGGGGAGCACATATGGAGGGGGGGAAAGGGGTTGGCCGAGGGAATGGGGGAGGAGTAGGGGAAGGCACGGAGGGGTTTGGGGTATTAAAGGGATTGGAATCGGAAGTTGAGATTGGGGTAATCAAGGGATCGTTTGGTGAGGGGAAAGGATGGACGCGATAAGGCCGATGCATTGAATAGTATCATGATGCGTTTTAGATGCATGCTTGCCCTGGCCCTGCGTCCGGAAACCTCGAGGAAACCCTAGGAATACCAAATTTTCACCAACCAAATGATATATCGTGGGGAACACACTTACAAAACATATGTGGCACGGCATTGAAGAAACTAGGTTTTGTTAAGCGTATAATAGGAAGGTCCTCGGATGAAAAAGTAAATGAGAGATGCTACTGCGCTCTGGTTAGGCCACACCTCAAATAGGTCACGAGCATTTGGGACCCTGGCCATATGGATTTTACCAAAAAAATTAATGAAATGCAAAGGAAAGGAGCACGCTTCGTTAAAAACTGCTATGAGCGCCCCTAGAGACTCAGAGGCTACACACTAGACTTAGCTTGCTTGAGAAATTCAGGACTGTTGTGTTTCAGAGCGACACAGAGAATATTATCATGACGCCCCACTACATATTTACGTCTGACAGAAGGGATAAAATAAGAGAGATACATTGCCGAATAGACTGGTACAAAACTCGTTCTTTCCGCGCACAATAAGCGACCACAATATAAACTGAGCTCCACTAAATACACTTCCATGACACATGTCACCATTTCACCTCCCAAAAACTTTCATCTTTACACAGCTGGTGACCTAACACCCCCTGCCACATGCCCATATGGTAGCCGGCGGGGAATAATGAAGACGTAGATGTCCCAACAATGATTACTCCCCACAACGAAGCTTAAGATGGTTTGAGCGAAATATGATTTCCTCTAGAAATCATTGAAATTGGTCCCGTTTTAAAGGAAAAATGTCTCACCCTTCCGAAGATATTATAAATATCAGTCCCTTACCGCATTATTTTCCGAGATATTTGACGAAAAATACCATATTTTACGTGAGAAATCGTAGGTGTATGCACTCCAGATATAAATCATTTAAAAAATATCGAATTTATAACACCTAGATCTCGTCAAAAAACTAACAGTGGGTAGTTTCAATTATTTATAAACTATTTTTGGAAAAAAATCACATTATCACCGCCGTAATTTTTTCTGGATCACAAGAAACCTTCCGTTTTGACGGAGTTTCGAACGTACCGCGCGAAAAAATTAGTCAAGTTACAGATTTATGTGGTTATTTGTTTGTTGTTACTTTAAGTTTTAGTCATATTAAAGTATGATATTAATAATAAAGTATGATTACGCCAATAATAATTCAATATTTCGTTATTCAAATTTATTCGTTATGATTAGGGTTCTATCTCGCTAAAACTGCCTTACCACGCAATAGTTTCATTAAAACAGTAATCCTTGTCCATTAAATCCGTAACATTTATCATTCAACTCTTTCTACGATTCAATGATTAAGTTCTCTCCACCGAGGATTCTTATTTCGAACTAACAAATCGAGGCAAATATAATTACGGGAGCAGATACGGATGAAATAGTAGACTATTAATTAAGCAGAAGAAAGAGTCTTTGGGTTCACAGCCAGGCAACAGTGTTGAGCTGCACCGACGTTTCGATCGCTCAGTCAACCATGAACTTCAGGGTGACTCACCCTGAAGACGATGGCAGACTTCGTCATTGAAATTTCGGTACCATTTCTCTGCTTGAGATTCCTAAAACTCCTCATACTGAGCTTTCGCTGACAAAACTCAGAACCGTGCACCTGGTCCCTCCCCCACAGCCCCCCCCCCCCTATTTTGCCGAAGGAACCCAGCCCGGGAATCGACTCAGCCTTTCCACGGTGGGCGAGACGAGAGGGCGAGTGTCAAAAGGGTCGGGGCAAGAGCCCCAAGGTATAAATACAGGGGATATGCCACTGACTGGGGGATTTTCGCTGGTGTCTGGAAGTCAGGACGGTAGCAGCAGAGCCGTGGGAACTCGACTCCTCTGCGCCCTCAGCACCATCCGCCGCTCGCCGAGAGAGAAGCGCCCGATCTCCCTTTTTTCTCCATCTTCCCTACCTTTTCCTTTTCTCGCGACCCTTTGGGACCACCACCGACGTCTTATTGCAAGTCATTTTATTAAAGTTCTTCGTTTTGTTGAATCCGGCCTTTTTTTTGTTTTGCGCCAACCGATCCGCGGGACAACGCCTCAACTCAAGCAATAAATTATTATGTTGGTTACCATAGAATGACTAATATTTTACTGTTCACTTTGACACATTCCGCGGAATGACCTCTCCAGGATCCTATATGCGGATATCCTTATTCAGGATATCCTTATCCTATGTACGGATATCCTCATCCTATTCTTATCCAGTATTCTATACACGGATGGTTAGACAAATGACAGAAGAGATCCTTAGAGGCGGCTTGACATTCATAGGGACCTCTGGTACACAAAAACACTAATAAAAGGATGATAATATGAGGGAGTCAGAATAAAAACAGCGGAAATAGTGTCGTGGATAAAAACATAACGGGCATGGGAACTTTTTACTTTTTTTAAACCCGTTAAATGAACGTATTTCTCCGTCATATTTACTAAAATATGATACTTTCCTTGCACGAATACTGAATACAAGGTATTGAAACGCTTTCGTGATAAAATTATGTGAAAAATAAGCGTTCTGGTGTAACTACCATTGATCTCTATCCGTCTCAATGGGAATTCTTGATCCTCATTTTTCACCATAGAAACAGAATAAAATCATAAAAATCAGACGAAAAAAGCTGCGACTGAAACTCGAATAATGTCATCATTACGCAAAACGTATCGAATAGCGGAGGACCTTTGTAAGAAAGGCAGCATGATCCCCGTATGTTGATGAAAAAATCGCGGACATTGGTTGTACAAGTCTCGGTCATAAACAAAGATTTGTGCCGCAGCTGCTTCATTCCCTTCTGTAACAAAAATTTCCCCTCCTAAAGATTTTGAGCTTTTCAATTGGATGACTGTCGAAGCTGGCCAGCTTGAAATTTATTTCATTTCGATGACTGCGAAAAAACAACCAAATCATTTCGCCAAATCAGTGATCTGGTGGGAGCCGTTGGGAAGGTGGTCAATACATAACCTGGCTGGAGATTTACAATCCAGCCACCGTGAGGGTCCGCTGGTGTTTAGCTCTCCCTGGAAATGATTTGATCTTGACGATTGGAAGTGGCGATCTACGGAAGCACGAAAAATCGCTTGGTTATTAGTCCCTTAAGCAATAAATTTACTTTTCAAACTCCCCCCATATCTAATATATATCTCGATAAACGCGGCTTGAGAAATAATAAAATTCAGCAGAGGAAAACTACGAACTCACATCACAGATTAAAACAAAAATGCACCTATGAATACCGACTATAGGCGATAGGCTATCGCCTATCATACAGCCTCCTACGACAGTAAGCTGGTGAAGTCATGTGCTGATAATGACCAAAATAGAATGTGTAATTTTTAATTCTGCCCATCTTTTTCATTACAGTATTGCCTTCCTAATGATCTAAGGGTCCAAGTCTTGTGCCATAAGAATTCCATTGATTGGGTTATGTCCCATGTTTATAGCAGTGTCTCTTTTGTTTATTATACAGTAATTTATAGCCCTTATGTTGCCAGAATTTCATACTTCCTGTATGTACATTCATTAATCCCTTGCATTTGCCATTGTTTCACAAAATGAGCATGTTTTTACAAAATCCCTGACTACCACGTATGAGTGATGTCAAATATTTCTGTTGTCATTTTCCTCATTAAGATAGACTGTCAAGGAGTTTTATGGAACACATTATACGCCATAGCACTTTTACTCATCTGAGAAGTAGCGTAAGATAATGCGATCAATCAGTATGAGATACCCCAGTGTTTTTCGAAGGTAATATCGTAAAAACTTGATAGAAAAAACTAAATATAGTGCCATGTTTCTCCAATAAGCAGGCGTCAGTAGGTACTTAGGGCATTTAATTAAATCCTCATGGGCATGCAATTTGTGCATTGCACACCTAGCCCTCAGAGGAGACAAAAGAGCTCATTAGATACGCAAATGGATGTTTTTTGTGCCAGGTTGGTAATGAGTTTAATTTGGCGTGTCATCTGGCAAATAATAAGTTGGGTTCTAAGAATGCTGGCATCACTCGCATTTGAAGTTTGTTTATTAATTGTCTGAGAATCACAACGGTGATCAAAGATGAACAGATTGAGACACTGTAGATTAAAATTCGCAAAATAGAGGATTTTTTGCTCATTTATGAAACCGGCCAAGTTTTTAGGAATTGGGTCGATTACTTCGAGTTTCATAGTGGCATTAGATGCTATGCCTCCGCAAATTCTGGTATTCAACTCGCATGTAAAATGTAAAAAGTCTCATTTTTACAATGATTTCGGCTCTGCTGTTAGAATGCGCGAATAATGGTGACGGTTTCGAATAGCTTGGGTTGCTGTTTCTTCATAGTAATGGCTTTTACCGCTAGGACAGGAATAGCGTTCATTTGTATGTTTAAATTTTTTCAACATAATATGCAGTAACTTATGGATTAGACATTCAGTTTCGATAATGAAGGAGCAAATGGTTAGGTAAGTGCGAAACTCCGTGGAAGCAATATCATTTGCCTTGACCGGAACTCCATCGATTTTGCACCCATTAGTTTGGCCACTGAGGCGTTCTACTCCCCTGCGGATTTATTTGGAAAGCATTCGGCGCTAAATCGAGGTATCCAGACTCAAGTCCCGCTCAAGGCAAATATATTTTATGAGAAATAACATCAGGCGTCTCTTTGTAACAATTTGTTATGTTCATGATGAGCTATAAAGCATTTACTATATTCACACTTTTTCATTATTAACCGACCAGGTTTCAACACAGAGAGTCATTATCAATGTAGCTTCTTAATGACACCCTATGTTGAAAACTGGTCAGTGAATAATAAAAAAGTGTGAAAATAGCAAAAGTGTTATTGTTCATCATGAACAAATATATTTTAGATAGATAGATAAATATATATTGCTCATATGTCTATGATACAGGTAAAATACAGTTACAAAAATACATACATTTTATAAATTTTGCATGTGAGCTTTAGTTAGCTCTAGAGGCTTCCCTGTTTGGAGCTACCATCAAAAAACATTGGTGCACGAACGTGATGCAAAATATGTGACAATAAATTTAGTTTTTGAGAATAATTATTTAGTAATTGTAATAAGATTTATGATAAACAAACATTTTTTTTAATTTTTAGTGCTGATAGCAATATTATGCATATAAATATTGTATGTTGTCAATGGCGAATTCAAAGTTATTACACGAAATAATTATTATTACATCCAAGGTAGTTCCACTCTTTCAAAAGAAAGAGAGAAAAGCCATACCTTCACTTTTTGCAAGAAAATGAATACATTATTGAGGTCCTTTACATAAGGTGGTAAGTAATTATACACTTGAGGGCCAAGGTGCGCAAAACATCTTTAATATGCAGTGCTATGAACCTTTTTCAATCGATGTTGCTTCCTTCTACGGACATCCCCAATATACGGCTTATCATACAAGGCAGATTTAAAGCCACCACTTATCAAGAATGCACAAAGAACCTTGTAAGTAAGTATACAAATGCCATAGAGGGAGCAACTTTGGACCGCAAAACAAGGGGAAACTGTGATGGCATCGGCTTTTTTGTCCGAAAAAATTCTAATGATGCTCTCTTCAGCAAAGAAGGCTGACTTTATAGAGTTTAAGTAGGCACCACCCCGGACAGTTACTCCATAGCTAAGCTTTGAATTGACCAATGCATTGTAGAATAACTTCAGAGTAACTGAATTACATTTATATCGGATAAAGTAAAACTTTTCCATTCAATCTTTTCGATATACGTCTGATTCGATGTTACGTCCAATCTGACAAGGGTCGTCGGAAAAAGTTTCCCTGTTTAATTATAATAAAATATACCGTATGTGCATATGCTTGCGTTTTTTGATAACTGAGGCAAAATCATCCCATTTGAAATAGCCAATTATTCCAGGATAAAGGCAATAAACGAATTTTGAAATTAACGCCTTGATTTATCGCGGGATTAAAGTGGTCTCGACTATCTGGATCCGATTTACGTTCTCTCGACTTTCGCTCTTCTTCAACACGCATCTCCGACGTAAATCGAGGACTTACTGTACCGTGGCTGTTCCCGTCATCATCAGCATCATCAATGTATATCTGTCCTAAGACAGGTTCCAGCTGAACTCCTCCAAACTTCTCTATTTTGCGCCCACATTTTCATCTCTTGGTAACTCCTTTTCTCCCTCAAATCCGTCAACATATGAAATTTTCTTCTTCTTTTCTTCCTTTCACTTTTACATCCATTATCTTACTCAGGAGACAGTCATGCCCCATGACATGCCCCTACCAGTTTGCCTTCCTTCTTATTGCATTCATGATTGATCTTTTCTCGTCAATCCTTTCCAAAACTTGGTCATTCCTCACCTTGTCCTTCCACCTCACTCTCATCATCCTTTTCCATGACCACATTTCAAAACTTTCAAGATACTTCACTTCCTTTTTCCCATTGGTCCAAGTTTCTGATCCACAGAGGATCACGCTCCATATAAAGCATTTAGCAAATCTCTTCCTTAGGGTAATATGTATTTTATTGGCAGTTTATTTAGCATTTGTTTTTTTAAAGGCTTTCTTTCCCATGGATATTCTACTCTTCATTTCCTGAGTAGAGTTTCCACCATGAATATATATAATGGATTGGGATCTCGTTGCCAAAAACTGTCTAGAATTCCGTAAACAAATAAATTTTTGGAAAGTGGTGCCGCCTAATGATGAAAGACGGAAGTTCAAATGTGAATACAGTCGACGGATTGTAAATAAACACGTCTTACCGGTTTTTTCATGAATTTAAAATTTCCCAAATTATTATTTGGATGAATTGGTTTTTACTTACTAGTATCATAATGCACTGGATAAAACATGTAGTTCTACACGCGGGACGCAAAATTACACTTTTTTAATATCGTCCGGTCTACAGAAATATTTAACCTCTCCAAATTTAATTACACAAAGGCAGAATTAACTTCATAGCACTCCGTGAATATCGCTCTACGGAAATTTAATAATAATGCGAGGTGACTTCATGAGTATTCCCAATAGCCATCATTGCAAAGTAGGAAAAAAAGGAATGCACTTACCGCCGTCTTGAACGGATTCTTATTTTTCAATCCAAGTCTCCTATTTTGGATCCTCGTGGACGCAAACCCTGTTTTTCAGCCTGGTACGAAGCAAGTTCCTTTCAAACAAGGCATTCTGAATTCCTTATTTAGGCAAAACAGGCTTAATGCATTCCAATTATAATCGGATTCTGGCAAACAACGTAGTCGGCACTCGAGGAACGTTTCATTAACCTCTTACTGATTTCCTGTAATAGATATTTCCTCTCTAGCATTTAACAAGTAAATTTTGGATCACAAAAATAGCAAGATATTTTCTAAGCATCAATTAATTCATATCTCCTCGATCGTTATTGAATATTCACCACAGTCTCACGTTAGCAACAATTAACTACGTCTATTTACAATAACAACAGAAAAGACTCAAATCGAAGTGGCGCCGAGGACTGGGTGAACTAAAAGTGGAAATTTAGGCAACACGTAGCCTAGGCAACGATGCCGAACATCCGAATCCATAATATATATTCATGGTTTCCACTTATATTTATCAGGCTGTTCTCAGTAACCTCAAAACTTATCAGATGCTAAGATATTGATAAGAACTCCAAATTGTATTTCGGTAGTTATTTTCTCGGAGTGGTTTCTCCTCTCGAATCGAGGAAAATTCCCAGACTCAAGCTCGATCGAAAAAAAAAGTCGCCAGCATTCCGAGCAATGTGAGTGCGCGAGATGGCATTTCTTTCCTGCTCGTCCTTTTTTTTCCCGTCGGGTTACACGCGCAAGAATGATATCGCGACTAAAATGTTTTCGCCCGGCCGAGGGAAATGGATGCCCCGGCGACTCTCGGCCATTTAATTTCGTGTGTGTGTGTGTTTTTGTGCCGAGTTATGCGAAGGAGCCAGCGAGCTGTGGTCGCCTCCTCCTCGCTGCTCTGTCCCCCTCGCTGGGCCACAGAACCGGAACACAACCTCCCGGAGGAGCCCTCCACCTCCCCCCGTTCTCCTCCGGAGACCACGACATCCATCAACCAACCAACTTCACCCCCTGCTCCCCAGTATTTCCCATCCCCCACCCCCGCGTCCATCCTCCCTCCCCCGTTAATCCACCCTCCCATCCCACTGACCCATTCATCTCCCACCCACCCTCAGCCAGTGTGTCCACGGAGCGAGGAGGCCCGGATATTAAACTCAGCACTTCCGAAGAGATTTGCGGCAGTGCCTCCCAGTGCACATCCCTTCCCAGCATCCTCCTTCCTGTCCAGCGGCGATAGAGGTTAAAGGGAGGCGGAGGGGGTGGGATTATGTTGCTCACAAACCTATTGTGTCTCAGGCTGGGTAAAATCAATTGTAACGCCGCGCTCCTTGAGTTATTGTTTTTTTTGTGTGTTTTGTCATAGTTCTAATTTTTGTGTTTAAATGTTTTATTTGTTTATACTGCTCGGTCGTTGTTGGTTGTGAGGGAGTTGTTTAAGTTTGGAGAGGGGGGATCGTTGGAGAGGAGATTGTTGGAGTTATTATTTTTTTGTGTGTTTTAATGTTTAATAAGTTTGTTGATTATTTTGTGTGTTTTCTCATATTTCTTATTTTTGTGTTTAAATGTTTAATTTGTTTATACTGTACGGTCGTTGTTGGTTGTGAGGGAGTTGTTTTAGTTTGGAGAGGGGGGAATGTTGAAGTTTTTGTTTGTTTTGTGTGTTTTCTTTCGGTAGGGCTTTATCTACGGTTTTATAGAACACCTTCTATCTCCTCTCCAACAATCCCCCCCTTTCCAAACATCAACAACTCCCTCACAACCAACAACGACCATACAAAATAAACAAATTAATCATTTAAACACAAAAATAAGAACTATGACAAAACACACAAAATAAAAAATAAACTTATTAAACATTAAAACACACAAAACAAACAACCCGGTGGCGGCGGGGTAAAGTTCTCGCCTGCTAACCTGAGGGTCGCGGGTTCGAGTCCCGCCTGGGTAGAATATTATCTGCTCAGGACATGGATGTCTGTGTCTCGTCCGTTGTTACTGTTGTTCACCCGACGTAAAATGGTCAAATGTGCTGTATTCGGGGCAGTGAAAATAAATAAATAAATAAACTCAAGGAGCGCGGCGTTACACCATGGACGCTAACGCACGGGCGCCAGTCTGTACTCGTTGTGCAGAACCGTTATCTCTCCCCGTAACACATAGGCGCCATGGCCAAGATTTTTACACATTTACTAAATACAGAATTTTTTCTTTCCATTTTGCCATTGCTTAACTGTAGATGGTAGTGGATGGTTTTTTTGTTCTTCCAACTTTGCACACACGAATAGACTTTACGTCTGAGGCTAATTTAAGCACTGCCATAAGCGGCTTAAAGACTTCATTACAAAATGAACGATAGAAACTCAAAAAATACAAGGCAAAGATGCCATTAAAACTCATTTTTCACTTTGAATAAAGCAGACTCATTCTATGGATGGAGCAAAAAAGCATTTAAAATGTCATAAATTGAATTACGATAAATTTCTCTCAAATTCAACTATATCGGAAAATAACTGTCTCATAAGATAAACTAGTGTCGTACGTTGTGAAATGATCTTTTATCCTTCCATTAGACATGATTTAGGAGTCATTTCAACAAGTTCGGAATATCGACTTTTGTCCGGAAAATCGGGCTTTCCAGACCACTGTGCGCCAATCTGCGCGTTGAGGGGAGCGATCACGGCTCAGCACAGCTAGTGCGATCGCGTTATCGTTATTTTTCAATAATTCACATCAGTTCTGAAATAAACGTTATCGCACTCCTCCGCGAATTTATATGTGCAATGCTCAACGTTGTAACAAGTAATCTTTTTGTTGTTTTTCTACTTTGTATTATGCCCCACGTTATGGGAGCCAAAAATGTAAAAGGTATTATTACATTAATACGCGAAATGCCACACGTTGTGGATAAACATGTAATACGAAAAACTATTGATTCTTTTACCTGGAAAGAAACCACGATTGCGATATCTTCTCGTACCTTATATTTTAATTACTTTGCCCCAGCTTGCTCGTCGGGAAAGAAAATACATGAAACATTGCAGGTTTAGAGATACGGTTGCAATTTACTTGACAAAATGAAATATTCAATTTACAGACAATTTAAATAATCAAAATAATTCCTTATACCCTTAGGTCATGACCAACTGTATATTCTAATTTAGACACAAATTTGGTATATGAGTAATTATTCCTTTTTTTAAGTATATTGCCTAATTATTTGCCACACTTCATCACTTAAATTTTTCACAAAATCCAATTACTTGATACAAAGGGATACCAGTCACAAACTTAATTCTTGGCCAATTAAAACCTCTTGACTTATGGCTTCTTGTATCTTATATGAAAATAAAAGTTTATAGTTACAACCCAATTATTCGACGACACAGGTTGGTTTGTCCCTCTGTAGTCTGGAAAATCCTCTCAGCCTGCGTGGTGTTCGTCCTTGGCGGGCCCTCATCTTTTTGGGTCTCGTCCTGTTGTAAAATCTCCCGTTCCTCTCCTTAATTCCAGCTCCTTTGTCAATTCTCCTTTTCTACGTGGGCTATGTCTCGCACGGTGCCACACTCTGGAACTTCCCTCTACCAAAAACTTGCGTGGTCTCTCTTAGCACGTCCGTTCACTGCGAGGGTTTGATCTACACTCCTATTTGCGTGCTCTCTTTGCACGACCGTACACTCCGACGGTTTCCTCTACAATCCCCTTTTGTTGCCGACGCTTCCACTCCTTAGGTCTATTGTTTATTCTCAAAATTCATAATATGGTGGGTCCCTTATTGTTATTATAAACCATGAGGTGGTAAAAGAAAAAATGGCGAGGCCAGCGTTATGTTACAACGTGTGTCAACTCACAACGAGTCATCTTCAGGTACAAGAGAATTTAATAATGGGAGACATCATATTCACCTCCTTCATCTTCGATGGCGTTACAGCCCAAATTAGGTCTTCATCTTCGGTCGTTCAATCCTATGATTGGTTGCCTGCAGCCCTCCATCCTTCCCTATCTAATGCTAGTTCCCTTACCTCTTGATATAACTTCCTATGCACTTTCCTCCTTATTTGGCCCATGAACTTATACCTTTGTCTCCCTCTGGGGACTGTTCCCTCTATTTAACCTTCAATTATATTCTTCACAAACACATTGTGTGTCTCAGGGTGTGTCCAATCCATCTGGTTCTACTTTTCTGTATGGTGTTCCATATGGTCCTTTCCTCTTCCACTCTTCTGTACACTTCATCATTCCTTATTCATTCCGTCCATTTTATCTCCAGCATCAGGAATTATGAAACATCAGCATGAAAAAGATACTGCTACTATATTAGCTATTTTAAGTGCTATTTTAGTATTTAAAAATGTAAATTATTTTATAATAACTTTTATTTTGAAGTGTGACGTATTCGTATTGCATATTATTGATTTAAAATAATACTTTACATAATAACATTTACAGAAGAATACTTCAAAATTACCTTCATAACGTATCTTTTTTTAAACTTTCCCAATTTTTTCTTCATATGACAGCTGAAACTTTTCATTACAGAGCTCCACCAGGCACGCCATCGTCATTGAACAGCGTCACACAATCATCTATTCAAATTTTTTTGACAAACCGCCGAAACTGATGCAACTTTCCCCACACTTAATTCGAAGCATTACAATTCTGTCTTGCTCAGCAACTAAATGGAAAAGCCTCTTAGAAAGCGGACATTTCAATGATTTGAAAACGTAACAAATTGGACTCGCTCGTCCAAAGGGGGTAGTATTTTCCGTCATTGGATTTTTATTTAGTTATATTTGATGGTAAATAATTGTTAGTTTTACTTTTTTATGTGAATGTCCTAACGTAATCGTTGTATTTTAATAAATTTCTTCCCAACTGCGAATTAAGACAATAGATAATGCAACACCAACGTTCACAAGGATCACGGAGGACGATTTCGGAATTGAATACACTTCGGCGGGCGGATGCAGTGGGATTCTGTGAGCTGAAGGCTGACTCGGCTGATTTAAGATTGGGAAAATGATGGCGAGTGTCCGGAAGAAATCGGGGTAAACAGCTGAGCGGAACCGGAGGGGAAATGACGGGATAAAAAGGAGGATTACGAGGGATTTCCATTGTTGGAGATTTGGGGGAGATACCGTCGTCAACAGTTGACTGGTGAGTAATGTCCCATCACGCCTTTCTACGCTTTTCCTGACGAACCACGACTCCTGAGGACAGATTTTATTCTTAGACTTACAGTTTTTACCAGTTTCATCCGACGAACAGCTCTCGCGAAAGCTGGTGGCAGACGGGTACTGTGAATGCTACGTCTCGCAGAGAGTATTCATAATGGGAGAAGTGGAATAGGGGTCATTGCACCTCAATACAACAAGCGATTGTCCCTTAGGAGCTCAGATTTTGCCCAAACTTGGTATTTGGGTAGTATGTAGCCTCAAACGAAGTAATCCGAAACAATTTTGAGAAAAAAATTGTGCGATTTATGCACTTATAAACTTTTTCTCATTTTCTCATTTTAGCCCACTGGAAACACAAGCATGGAAGCAAGGAAACAAATTATCAGTACTTACAAATGGAGCATGTTTCTTTGTGGCAGTGAGACATGGACGATGACTGCTACAGAGAAGAAAAGGGTGGAAGCATTCGAAATGTGAAACTACAGAAGATTTATGAAAATTAAATGGACATAAAGATTGAGTAACGAGGAGGTCCTCAGAAGAGCGGAAGAAGAGAGAAGTTTTCTGAAAACCCTAAGAAGAGGAAGACGGAACAACTTAATCGACCACATCATGAGACATGATGTGGATCTGATGAAGACAATCTGATCTGCCTTGATGAAGACAATCGTCGAGGAAGAGGTCAATGGGAAGAATGGCAGAGGAACGCCTCGTTTGAGATATTTTGAACAAGTGATGAAAGATATGAAAGAGAAGAAATCCGGAATTATGAAGAGATTAGCTGATGGAAGAATTGAGTGGGGGGCTCGCGTCAAACTAATCTCATGATTGTTGACTGATGATTATAAGCCAAAAATATGTCCCCGGGGTCGTGTATTACCATTTCTCTTTACTTCACACCTCTCGTCTTTACTTCAGAAGGGCTGAATCGCTGTATACATAGTTCAAGGGTTGGGGAGTCACGCGAAGAACCCCCTGGGAATTTTTCGTTGAGATCCGAAATCATGACGACGGCATGTTTCTCTCCATTCTCCCTCCATTCCCGATTTAAGGTAGTCCGAGCGAGAGAGTTCCCTATTCAGAATCGATAACATATTCGAATTATACATTTTAATTTCAGCAGCTGTGTGACACATCAATTAAATATTGCATTATTAATGGTGCAATAATAAAGTTTTATATGACAGAAATTGTAAGTAATTAAATGAAAATATCTAAATAATTCTTTAACTTGACTCATTTTTTTTCGCGCGGTGCGTTTGAAACTTCTTCAAAACGGAAGGTTTATTGTGATACCCAAGAACTAAATGCGGTGAGGATATGATTAATTTTCGAATATAGAGGAGACAATTTACAAACTACACGATGTTAGTTTTTTTACGACATCTAAGTGTTAGAAACACCTCATTTTGTAGATAATGTCTCTCTGGAGTGCATGTCCTTACCATTTCCCATGTAAAAGGGCTGGTATTTACTGGAAAATATCTCCGAAAGTAATGTGGTAAGGGGTTGAATATTTGGTGTCATTAGATAGGTGAGTTAATTTTTATTAATATTCAAATTATACGTTTCGATTTCACCAGATGTAGGACACATGAATTAAATATTGCATTATTAATGGCGCAATTAAATACTTTTATATGACTAAAATTCTAAGCAATTAAATAATATTAACAGCATAAATCTTCAATTTGATTAATGTTCTTCGCGCGGTGCGTTTGAAACTCCTTCAAAACGGAAGGTTTTTTGTGATACTCAAGTACTTATTGCGGTGACAATATGATTAACTTTCAAAAATAGTTGAAAAAACATACAAACTACTCGTATTCAGTTTTTTTACGATATCTAAGTGTTAGACTTTCCTCATTTTGGAAATTATGTCTCTCTGGAGTGCATACACGTACAATTTCCCATGTAAAAGGGCTGGTATTTATTGGCAAAGAACTCCGAAAGTAATATGGTAAGGGGTTGAATTTTTGGTGTCATTATAAGGGTGAGATATTTTTCTTTAAAATGAGACCAAATTCATTGATTTCTAAGTAAAGTGATATTTCGCTCAAACTACCTTAGTTCTTAGTTTGCCCGGTTTTCTCCAACCATTTGATTGCTAATTAAGTGCCTGTTTTTGGATCATGGTTTTGTCCATCCAGTGAACATGGTCATGCAGTGCTAGTATTTGTTCCTGAATTCTAGCAATGAACTTATTCCTGCCATATTTGTCTCAATATATCATTGGCTATCTTTTCTATTTTTGACTTTCCTGCTGCAGGTTACCTAATATCCATTTTTGTAGCTTTGAGTATATTTTCTGTTTAATTTTGTTGTCGAAAATGCTTCACAACTGTCGGTTGCAATGCTTTGCACAATTATGTAATAAATATTTTTGTTTATTTTCTTCTACATCTACTTATTACCCTGCAAGCCACCACAAGGGTGTTTGGCAGGGGGTGACTTATCACCAACTTGAACTACAGTATAGAAATTTACTTTCACCAAGAAGCACCGGGCTATCTGTATGCTACAAATGCTACATAAACTACTGAAATAATCTAAAATGTAACTATGAAAACGTAACAAACGAGTCATGCAGGAAACATGCAAAACATGGTGTTAGCACTACTCGGCAGATTTAGAAACATACATTAGGGGGCTTGTGAATTAATCAGGTACACTACCTGTCAACTAACCTACTTCAAAGTCTCAACACAGCCATTATGGTCTCTTATCGATATCGGGAAAAACGGCTTTTTTAACATTTCTGTTCTACAATCTACTTACTTAATTTTATTCTCATGATTTGATCTTCTTTTGAGATGCTTCGGTCCCAAAGTACACTGTTTAACTAAGATATTGATTTTCTTATTGTATTATTCCTGTCTTTAATCGCGGCAGCCATTGTTCCTTCACGTTTTTTTTATGTAATTTATTCTCAATATAATGACAGGTATAGTCCTGCTAAGCATATGGCTTGTCAGCAGGTGTTGTTATTAATTCATAGATAAATTCACAATATTGATTAGCTAAAACATTTTAAAAATTGTAAACAACTTAAAATGTAATAAAAACACATAAATATACACAAAGACGCAATTAAATCATTAATTTCAATAGCATAAGTACAAAAATTTTTAATTAAACAAATTTATAAAAGTGTAAATAAAAGTACGTATGAAGAAAAATTTTTTAAAATCAAAACAACATTGATCCGTCAGAAAACATTTTAAATATTGACGAAGAACCTAAAATGTAATTAAAACATATAAATTTTCACAAAACACAATTCTAAATTTACTATTAAATCATAACTACCTTAGGATATGTACAATTTATAAAAAAAACAAATGTACAACATCGATTAGGTAGAAGACTTATTTTAAAATTGTAAATGAAACAGATTTAACAGAATACCATATTAAGTCAACGTGAAACTTTAATTCCTATATATTGGTGTTGATGTGTCATCAAAATTGTTTGATTTCGGAAGGGATCAGAGCAGGAAGGCAGTCGCGAAGACTGAAATGAGATTCGTGTCTTTCCAAACGAACGCCTTTCTTGGATTGAGGTATAATACAACGAGAGATCATGCTTCTTTCCAGGCCAGGGCTCACATAACTATAAACCGCCTCCAGACAGGTAGGAAGCTCTTCTCCACCTCTTTGCGCATCCTCGTGGCGTCCGTTCCGCAGCATCAGATATAGTCGTCTGCTGGGTATTCCTCCGCCGCGAAGACCCGTTTGCGCGAATTCAAATCTCACTGCTAACATTATCATAAATTCACCGTTTTCAACGATTAGGATTTTTAGCTGGCCACCGATATATATATATTTTATGTCTGGCCTATATTTATTTCTAGATCCCATATTTTATATTCCTCGTAAAGCGTCCGTGTCGTTTAATTTTTATATTCGTAACTTTTAGGCGATTAAGGTAGTTTTAGCGAAATATTATTTTACTTTGAAATCAATGAATTTGGTGACATTTAAAGAAAATTATCTCACCTATCTAATGACACCAAACATTCCACCCCTTACCACATTACTTTCGGAGATATTTGCCAAAAAATACCAGCCCCTTTACATGGGAAATGGTACGTACATGCACTCCAGAGAGACATTATTTACAAAATGAGGTGTTTCTAACACTTAGATGTCGTAAAATAACTAACAGTGTGTAGTTTGTATGTTTTCTTAACTATATTGGAAAATTATTCATATTATCACCGCAGTAGGTTCTTATGGGTATCACAAAAAATCTTCCGTTTTAAAGGAGTTTCAAACGCACCGCGATAAAAAAATGAGTCAAGTTACAGACTTATTTTGATATTGTCATTTAATTACTTACAATTCTGTCATATAAAACTATATTATTGTACCCATAATAACGCAATATTTAAATTATGTGTCCTACAGCTGGTGAAATTAAAACGGATAGTTCGAATATGGTCTCTATTATGACTAGGGAACTATTTCGCTCGGACTACCTTAACTACCTGATCATCAGCACATCATAAGGCACGGAAAGTAGTATCTACGAATAGTATTCTCATTGATCTGTATATGCTTTTGCAGTTTTATTAAGGTGCTTCAAAGTGAATTTTTGATAGATTTGGTAAATGGCAGTATCTCCCTCTTAAGCCGTTTTAGAACTTGACAAATAGAGCTATCTTCACTTAGTACCTGGAGCTCATTGGGTGGATATGACGTCAAATTCACGTGATCACTGACGCCACACTGTCTCGATGCTTAGTAAAGAAACCGAGTAAATGAAAAAGCAGTATTGTTATGCTTACTATGCATTAAGTTTGAATTTGAGATGTGATAGTGTGTGTATGCATGGCAAATAGAAGTGAAGAAACTTTCAAATGGATACTATTTTATAATCAGTACGTATATGATTGTATATATTCATTTTTTGGGGAAACATTGATGAATCCAATATATTTTTATGAATTTCAATTGTGAATATACTGCTGAAGTTTTTGGCCGTTAATAATTCTATAAAAAATTTATACAATGTAGGTATTCCGTGTTCGTTTACTTTATTGAACCCCCATAATGCTCTGGATGGTAAAAAATGCCCTCGTTTAAAGAATTATTTTCCGATGAAAGGTATTCAAAAATAGCCGTAATTTAATCGGCAGCATTTGATCGAACATCATAATTGTTGATAAAGCTGAGCATTGGAGTGGTTTTACTGCATTCATCAAAGAAGGGGATAATTAACCTTTAGTGTAAATATAATTTATTTTAAACTGAATTATGTCGATGACAACGCATGTATTTTATCAGCCTACAGTTAAAGATATTAAGTAGTTTGTTTCACCTACATCTGCATCCAAACAATACCCTGCGAGCCGCCGTATGAGCGTGTGGCAGGAGGTGTTAGGTCACCAGCCGTGTAAAGGTGCAAGTTTTTTGGAGATGAAATGGTGACGTGTATTATAGGAGTGTATTTAGTGGAGCTCAATTTTTATTGTGGTCTCTTATTGTGCGCGGAAATCACGAGTTTTTGTCCCAGTATAATTCTCTTATTTATCGCATCTGTCAGACCTAGAGATGTAGTGAGGAGTCATGATAATATTCTCTATGTCGCTCTGAAAAATATCAGTTCTGAATTTCTCAAGCATCCTAACCTAGCGTGTAGCCTCTGAGTCTCAAGGGGCACCCTCCTTAATTCTCTTAATTCCTCTAAAATTCCTTAATTCCTCTAAAAGTTGTGAGACACTATATGTACGCTGGTAGCAGTTTTTATCGAAGCACGCTTCTTTTCATTTGTATTTTATTAATTTTTTTGCTTGAATCTTTATGACCAGGGTCCCAAATGCTCGAAGCGTATTCGAGGTGTGGCCTAACCAGAGCGAAGTAGCATCTCTCTTTGACTATTTCATCCGAGGACCTTCCTATCATAGGTTTAAAAAATCTTAGTTTCTTTAATGCTGCCCCACGTATGTTCTGCATGCGTAATCCCCACGATATATCGATTGTTTGGAGTGGAATACATCAATACAGTGAAGTGTGTTTCTATAGAAAAATCATTAAAATGCCTTTTTGTGCATAAAGACGCTGAAATGCTGGTGAAATATACTGGACGATGAGCCGTTTACTTAAGCAGCTCCTATAAATCAAATTACAATCATTATCCGCCAGTTCACCTGAAGAACATTGCGTATGCATTTTTTCACGTCCACAAATGTAATATTTTCGTGGTTTCTCGCTACGTCTTTCTCTGAACTGGTTGTGAGAGAGAATATGAGATCAACCGTTGACCTGCCAGTTCGAAAACTCCGTTGTTCTTTTGGCTCTATCCCCCTTTCATCATGCTCCTCTATTTTATTCTTCATGACTGTTACATACAACTACCCCTGCTAATAGACCTAGTTAACTCTAGTCCGCGGTGGTTGCCACATTTACATTTTTAGCCTTTTTTCTGCATGGTTGATAACACATGTTTCTCATCAAAGATTTTCGATTGTTTTCCATTTCGAGGCACTATGTTTTTGAAAAATGTGTCGTCCAAATTTGTTGACGGGCTTAATTTGGTGTAACCTGAGTTTAAAGCTATATATCTCCGGAAAACCTATAGCAAAAAGAGTCATCTGCAAAGTTTACTGAGCACCTGCTACGATTTCAACTAGGTACCAAGTGTGTGAAGGAAATTTTCTCCACTTCTCCAGTAGTGATACGGTGTATTGATTAAAGAGCTCGGACAATGCGCCGTTTTTCTGCCCTTAACAAAATAAGGTTCGCCAAAAATTATCATTTAATAAAAGTGTTGCTATCAGTCCACGCAACATAAGATTTAATATGATATGAAATAGATTCTCTGCAAAGACCATTGTTTCTGAGATATTATGCTTCAAACTTGGATTAATGGAATGGAATGGGATGCAACAGGAAAACCTCTTGTAATTACATACATACATACCAATCATGCCGTTCCCTTCCGGGGTTGGCACAGTCACAAAGTTTCACTCATAAATATATATTTGCACACCTAACTCTGCTACATAATTTCCTCAATACTGACCTATTCTTGCAAACCTAGTTTGCCTCATTTACCCCCATACACTGCTTCATACACGCCCTTCATACACCTGTTTTTAAGACTCCTAATATTCCTCCTCCTGAGAATTTCCTCAACCACATTCAACCGCAACTTTCTCGGCCTACCTCTATCTCTCGCACCATTCATTTCACTCTTATATATCTGTTTCGTTATTCGACTCTCATCCATTTTCTCGACATGGCCAAACCAACGAAGCACACTCCCTTCACATATGTCCATTACTGGAGCATCTAACCCACATTCATTTATTACCCATTCATTCCTGACCCTATCCATCCTACTCTTGCCGCAAACACTCCTCAGATAACTCATAACCACGGCGTTTAGTCTACTCTTATGTCAATGTCTACGTTATTTAGGGTCCAATCGCTTGATCGAAAATAACTCAAGTTTCAATGAAGCACAGCAGTGCGGCCGGTACAGGCCCGGGGGAAATACTTGCTTCACACTCTTCTCCACCCACTAATTCCCTCCGTTCAATTTGGAATAGTTTATGGGTGTCATCGATGGAATGTCGAGAGTTGGGGTTAAGGAATGAGGAGTGTGGTTGGGTGGACATGGGGGGAGAAGAAGCAGTCAGTCAGTCAGTCCGTGCGTGTGTGTGTGTCCGTCGCCTTATTTAAAAAGTGGGTGTTGGCTCGGAAGCCTCCGGAGCTAAAAACAAGAGGCTGAGACGAGAGAGAAGAAAAGCATAACTCGAACGCCATCGCTTGAGGGGGGAGGGAGAGGAGTATTTTTTTTAAGCTCCTTAAGGAATGAACCTGCCCGAGGAGGATGAAGAAGGAGGGGGAGGAAGAGACAGCAGAAGCAGTAGAAGGAAGAAGTCCTCTAGAGAGGCTGAATGAGGATTGTTGAGGTGGGGTATTTATTTTTTTTTAGTGGGCGGGCGGGGTGGTTTGGGTGGGAGGGTGAAGAGAGAGGGCCACTCGGGAGTTTATGAGCTTGGCACAGGGGTCGTGGGTGGGACGGGCAGGTTGAAGTCGCAGAGGAGGAGAGTCGGATTTAAATTTTTCACCTCGACGAACTGTTTGCCCGGGCACGAGAGCGAGGCGTTTCGAGTGGAGTAGGGAGTCCGCCTCGACCGAATCGATTACAGAGAGACGCGAGTGTGGTGATGATTTTCCCACTTGCGACGCGATGTAGCAGTCTACTGTCAAGGCAAGACATCTTGGCTTTCGGCCAGAATACATCGGTGTGGCACCCTTTAGGTGGTCGGAGCCGTATTCGTTTATCTACATATTAGCGTGAAATCTTACACGCATGTAATAATAAGTAATAGCCATAGATAAAACTTTAAAAATTGAATTGATTTGAACAAAACTTACTGATTAGGATATTCGGCAACCCTATGCTATTTTCACTCGTACGCTAATGGGAAATATTTCTTTTTAATTCGTTTACATATGCTAAGAGTTTCATTTAAACGCTAAATAATACGATTCGCATTATTACAACGATTGATACCTAATTTCAAGTTAGTTTACGGACTAAAAAAATTGTGTTCTTTCATATTTTAACGTAAAATTGGAAGTTGTAGTGAAAGCTTCCGCGGAGTGATCTTGATGCATGATGGCGGAGTGGTCTTGATACAAGTTGCGACCTTCACTGGTCACTTCAGACTTAAAGAAGCGAGCTGGGACGCTCACAAAACTGTCGTCATAAAAATTACACAGCGCGGAAGCTATCCCGAAAGCCATCATGTAGTAAAATTGGAATAGCGCGCCGAAACTCCTGTTCATTTCATGCTGTAATTAAGGCGAAAATTTTAAAATATGTTTTTTGTATCTCTGCATGATTTCCTTCGCATGAAAAGATATACGTAAGTTCAATGTGGTCACTGACATTGCTTTCGACTTAGCCGATTAACTACTTAAACGTGCTCACAAAGGCTCACGCTAATCGCTCCAGCGCGCTGTGGTTCCAATCGCCAATCTAGCGGGCCAATTTATTTTTGTAACTTGCAGGAAAACAGTCACTCCATATGTAGTTATATCGTAAACTATTGCTTTATCATAATTTATACCTCTGGCAAGTATTTATTAAGTTGTAAAAATGTTGCACTGTCCTAAAGTTATGCGTCGAGATTGCCGACCCTCGTTAAATAACTTATTATGGCGTGTACTAGCGAGTTTTTCTCCCGATATACGATGGTTTGTAATTCCATTTCTCGTTCTCTGATCCCCCGAGGATAGCGATAGTTGGCAAACGTAATGGGGCAAAAAGGGAATTATTCGAAAAAGGAGCAAATATGCGCAACAACTGCTGGAAACATGTGCAACGATAGAGAATCACCTACATAATACTTAATGTTTTGTAACTCTTTCTCAGCATATGTTTTTTTGAAGTAAATTTAAATATTTAAGGGTGAGAAAAGAGGATGTTCTGAGACAGGGAATAATTTTACAAACCTAGGACACAAAAGTGCTCGTATTTGAACAAATGTCACGCTAAGCAATACCACATACTGTTTGCTAAAATATCCTGTTCGAATTTATAGTTTCTTTTTTATAAACTTTTTTTCAAGGACTTGTGAACACTAACGGATCAGACACCGTCTGGATCTGGGCGGAGGGTCGTCAATCTCGACGCATAACTTTAGAAGAGTCCAAAGATACTCAAAGGCTGTGAAAGATAATCAAAATAGCGAACAATCATACTAGCAAAGTACAAAAATTGTTTGACATTCATGAATCAGAATGTGGTATTCAAGATTCTGAAGGAATACTCCGTTGTCTCAGGCTTGACTTCGTGAAATTAACTCAACATTGTAAATGAAAGTATCTTTGTAATTCGACATAAATTTGATGTACGTTTTAGATCTTAATTCTGGTGAAGATGAAATATATTTGACAGTTTTTCGTACTGCATTATTACTTTGCAAATAAAAGTTACTTTGCTATTCCACATAAATGTTATCTACGACATCCAACCTAAAGATGGCATGCCACGTCGAAACTCGAGTCGTCTCAATTAAAAGTTATGTGGAATAACAAGTTTACTTTCATTTACTTGGTAATCAACATCAACATACTACCCTGCGTGCCGCTGCTTGGGCGTGTTAGGACACCAGCCGTGTAAAGATGTAAGGCATAAGGTTTTGGGAGGTGAAATGGTGACGTATATTACCGGAGTAATAATGCAGTATGAAAAATTTGCAAGTATGTTTTTATCTTCATCAGAGTAAAAACCTATGACTCGTACTACTGTAGGACCGCAGGCAACCCGAATTTGAATGTACCAACTCCTAAATCGATTTTCGTACCCAGGAGGACCCTTTTCCGCAAGGATCAAATATCCATTCAATGTATAGACTCCTTATCTCCTGTGATAACCCGACTATCGAGTTGCAGTGAACAAGAGGCCTCAACAGTGGCCGAGGGAGATGAGCGGGAGCACAATGGGTGAACATCTACCGGGGAGGAGTAGCGGCGGGGAGCGCCTCCGTTGACACCACGGCCTTTTCTCCGCCTGTCGCCTCCTGCGGCCGGAGATTCCAACGGCCGTATCCAGTACCGCCGCCAGCGATATCAGCCAATCTCGCCCTCTTTCTCTACCTAATCCCCTCTAAATACGGCTCCGCAGAGCGCGACCCCTTGAGGTCACACAGCCAGGCAAAATAGGGGCTCGACGGAAGGAGACGTTATCTCGACCGTTTGGTGGCAACCCAGCAGCTACCTTCGCGGACCTCCTACCGGATCTTTCCCAGCCGCGCGCGACCCGAGAGACTTCGAACCTCTGCCCGATTCAGACCCCGACGCCCAACGGGGAAACTACACCGAAAAAAGCCCCGCCTTTTAAAACTTCAAATTCGCAAAAGTTTAATTCAAATTTGCTCTATCTACAGTCGGTGCAAAAATTATGTAGACTCGAGTTTGGACACTGATTAAAAATGAACCTTAGTACCCACGTGAATGCGAATTACACCAAATTTTTGCTTGTTTTATTTTACGTTTAACTGTGGTTGCCGATTATCTTTACATTACTCTTTCGATTTTTAATTGCGGTGACAGCAAAAAAGTGCCGGTTTTTTGCCGTTTTCGAACGGAGCGCTCTCTTTGATATTTAATAGTGGTAGTAATAATTTAGTAATGATCTCGTCTAGAAGTGAGTTCTGAGTATCCATCACAGGCAGCATATATTTATTTTGTGAAAATTACTCTTTTTTTCTATTTTTTCCTTCAACCTAGGACTATCGACTCATAGCCATCCAATTCCCGTGTGCCCCCTCCTTTATATTGGTGTCTCTGTAAACACATCACCAGGGAACAAAGAGCTCCATGACAAATGGCCGACAAATACATTAAGAAATAAATTAGCAAATATGATTTATCAACCCATTAACTGGCAGTTCTCAAACTTGACATTCGACAGTGGGTCTTTTTGATGGATGCTGATTTTAATAGACTGAAGTATTACTAATACAACTAGATTCATTATGACGGTCCCTCATGAAAAAATATTTCTAATGTGAATTTTTTGCTCGAAGGTTTTCGCTGTTTCTTTTATCAATTACCAAAGAAACATTCGCTACAACAGCGACCAGTAATTCATTTAATCGCAACGTTACACACCTTCCCCGGTAGCTCCAGAAAACGTTCCAAGTAAAAAACAAGAAATCAAACTGTGCTACATACGAAACCAATTTTCGAAAATAATCAATTGTTGCTGTGAAAGTGAAATATGGTCTTTGAACTAATTTAAAATCAGACTAAATCGTAATGGTGCCTTACATCTACATCTACATAATACCCCGCGAGCCACCACAGGGGTGTGTGGCAGGGGATGTAAGATCCGTGTAAAGGTGTAAGATTTTTGGGATGAAATGGTGACATGTATTCTAAATTTTTATTGTGGTCGCTTATTGTTCGCGGAAAAGAGTTTTTGTACCTATATGTTCAGCAGTGTATTTTTCTTCTTTTATCGCATCTGTCAGACCTAGAGATATAGTGAGGAGTCATGATAATATTCTCTATGTCGCTCTGAAAAATATCAGTTCTGAATTTATCAAGCAGTGGTATATCCACTCAGCTTTATCTTTATCACTGGATAATTAGCCTGTTCAGCCTGGTCGTCTAATAAGTTGAATACATAGATGTATGAAGGATTGTAATTTGCATAACTACTTCTGATAAAATTTACAGGGCTATCATATTCATTCTTTCATTTCGAAATGTCCATACCCTATGTATCTGTGTGTGGGTTCAATCCATTATCAATTTTGATGGCGATTTCGCTCATATTACCATCGTAAAAGTCTTCTCCCATAAGAGTGTACTGATTTCGTAGTTCGCAAGCTTCCTCTCGATGATAATCCTCTAAATTTTTACTCATTTTCAGCTTATGCCACATGAATAATGGCAATGCCAACAATGTTTAAATCACAGAATTCCTGTACCTGAAGATGACAGAGCAGCGTAAAACTAGTTGTACCAAAGAGAACTCCGTGGATTTAAACATAGCCGCTGTATTTAGACTCAACGAGTCGTCAGAGGTTGTTCATATTCTTTTTATACATCTACATAACACCATGCGAGTCGCCGCATGGGCGTGTTGCAGGGGGTGTTAGGTCACCAGCCGTGTAAAGATGTAAGGCTTTGGGATATGAAATTGTGACTTGCATTATGGGAGTGTATTTAGTGGAGCTCAGTTTTTATTGTGGTCGCTTATTGTGCGCGGGAAGAACGATCTTTTATACCTATCTCTTCGGAAATGTACCTCTCTTATTTTATCGCTTCTGTCAGTCCTAGGGATGTAGTGAGGAGTCATGATAGTATTCTCTGTATCGCTCTGAAACACATCAGTTCTGAATTTCTCTAGCAAGCTAAGCCTAGCGTGTAGCCTCCGAGTCTCTACGGGTTCCCACCTTAATCCCTCCGAACGTTGTGAGATACTATATGTTTTCACGTAGCAGTTTTTAACGAAGCGAGCTGCTTTCCTTTGTATATTATTGATATTTTTGGTTAAATATTTATGACCATGGTCCCAAATGCTCGCGACGTATTCGAGGTGTGGCCTAACCAGAGCAAAGTAGCATCTCTCTCTCTTACTTTTTCTTCCATGCACCTTCCTATTATACGCTGAACCAAACCTAGTTTCTTTTAAATGGATTAAAACCTAGCTTCTTTTAAATGGATTAAAACCTAGCTTCTTTTAAATGGATTAAAACCATTTACCGACGATTGGGTATGTCTGCGCGACCATTGCAGTGTATTGGATGTAGGGCTGGCATTCATCTTTCGAATAAAACCCGGAACCCAGGCCGGGAATCCATTCTTTCTCGGCTCGTGCATGATTTATGAAACCGCTGACACCCAAAGCGACGATCAACGCAAAGCGATCACGGAAGTGAGTGACATTTGAAATTGAAATTTATACGATTGTTAGACGTGCTCTTTCTCCTTGTCCCGGAACACCTAACGAGACCCCGGATACGCCTTCCGGCGAAGGGAAGGGGAGGATAGGGGCATTTGAATGAACTTGAAAAATACAAAAATAAAAGAAAATCAATGGCAGATAAATAAAAAAACGACGGAGTCGACATCTGGGTGTCTTCAAACCAGAACACCGGGCGCGGGCGTTTTCTCTCTCCTCCTTTTCCGAAAGGAGAATAAGAATTTTTTTATTAATGTAAAAGGTTGTTTCTCTGTCCGCCCACCAAATGGAAAAGATACTTATGTAATGATTTAGTTGTAACCTCTCATAGTCTTGTTTTTCTGTAGCAGAATTAAGTTAGGAATGATGATCACACCACGACAACACAAAGAATAATAAAAAGCAATTTTAAATTATTTTTTATTATTACAATCGGTTATCGTAATCAATTTGACGTCGTGAATTTTGTTAAAAGAATTCGCAAAATTGTTCATTGTCATGGCATTTTGGTGAAGCCCCTTTACGACCGACGGTATTGTCAGAGCCGAATCTCATATGAATACATTTCATAATAATGAGCGCATTTATGAGTATAGCACGATACTTAGATGTACATATAGAATTTAGCTGCACGAAATTTTATTTAAAAAAAGTCATATGGTGGATTTTTGTTAAGATTATCCTATAATGGATTACAGATGACTCCGGATTGTAAATTGTAGACTTGAAATTAGGAATAACTCCAATTAACTTATGGGAAATTCGTGTCTTCAGGTTTTTGACATGTACTCACGGGTCGTAGATAATTCTGTTAATAGAAATATATTCCAAAGGAGGTCGTAATGTTATTATAATGGTTTCTACCAAACGAAATTATAAATTTTACCTGTATCTACTAAGGCCGCTTTGCACGGTATAATTTATTGTACGGATATATGCTTTGAACTGTTTCATGTTTGAATTGTATCGTGTGAGGCGGCAAATTGTCTGATTGTCTAAATGACTGAACTGGGAAATAGAACCTGCTCTAATTTTATTTATTTTCTAGTACATTCTATGATAGATCTGTTAGTTCTATAAAGTGTGCCGTGCAGAGCGGTCTTAGGGAAATGATTGGTATCTTTCTATGCATTAAATCGGATTTCGTCTTTGATGACAGGGAACTCATACTAGTATATAGTTAAATAATCGAATCTGCCATGCACCTTTCCTTAACTCCTTCCGTCCTTCTTCCAACCCCTCCGCTTCTCCCTCCCCTCACTCTCTTACGCCCCCTCATCCTCCCAGGAGAGTGAACAATCATGGGTGGGGCGCTGGGTGGGAAGGGGCGAGGTGGTAGGTGGTCGGGTGGTGGGTGGTGTCCGATTTTCAGGGGTCCGGGTGGGAGGCTGGTTCGGTGGATGGCGGCGCGCGGCAGGGGGTGCCGAAGGTGAAAAGGGTGTCGACTCACACGGCCACGTGCCCCCGGACGAGGCAGTAGGTGCGCTGCGGTGCTAATGAGGGGCCCTTGTGCGCAGACTGCCCCTCCCCCCCCCCCCGCCCTCACCTCCCATATCCCAAGGCGAGCAGGTGAGAGGCGACCACGAGAGTAGACAGAGAGGGCACAGATCTTCTATAATCTTATCAGGTCATTAAAGAGCAATTAAAAATCTATATTCAAATGATACTTTACCAAATATTGTAGAACCCGTTTGGCGCTAGAACTACCGGAGGGATCATTTAGATCCCTTTTCATTTTTGATAATAATAATAAGAATAAGAACAAATTATTACTCAACAGTTTTGGTACAATGTTGCGTACAGATATCAATGAGCTTTCGGCAGCCCCAAAGGTCACAGATGTGTGGAGACTGGCTTCTGTAAATGAAATTCATTGCTGGCATTAAACAAAAACACTACGAAAGCATATATTATAATAACAAAGACGATTTCATTTTAGCCCAATGGTGAACAAGAAAGTCAGAGACGATAATAATAATTCATCCTGCTTACATCCGTATAAAACACTAATTATTACAAGTAATAAAATAGGGTACATGTAAGTACATACATAACAGATCTAGTATGAAACATTAATATTGTTATGTGATAATATCCAATACTACCGACTGAATCGTCCCAGATTTTGCATATTTCTCGCTTTTTAATGTTTTAGCAGGATATTATCAGTTAAAAATAAGCACCTCTTAGCAACAATAGTTATTAATGTACATTACCTTTCACCTATTGGTACAAAATTTGTCAGTTTGACCTTAGGCGATCTCTACACTATTTTTTTGTTTTATATAACGAAGTTTATTTGAAAATTTAGTATCTCGTTGTAATATCATTTACAGTTCGGCAGTCAAACGCCGACCGAAATCAAGGGTGAGTTGCCGCATGAAGATCCGACGCATCGGTCCGATGCGGGTTGTTCTGCCGTGTTGCTAGGTTGACCTCTGCCTCTGTCTGTCCTGTGCGTCAGTCTCTTGGTTGGGTAGTGTTAGCGCAGGGATGTGATCCGGTACGACACTTAACGTAATCTGTCGTATCGGTTCGGCACGGTACTTAACTCTATCAAGTTTTTAGACGTTTCATGCTGCTAACTAATACGTTTCGTACCGGATCGGCACAGTATTTTATTAATGAAGTTTCGTACCGGTACGTTACTTTACTCTTTTTAAAACGTTTCGTACCGGATAGGCACGGTATTTTATTATTAAAGTTTCGTACCGGTAGGGAACATTATTCATTCTACAACGTTTCGTACCGGATCGCCAAGTACTTTATCAATAAAGTTTCGTACTGGTACGTTACTTTACTCTTTTTAAAACGTTTCGTACCGGCACGTCAATTTATACTTTCGATAAGTTCATGGACCTGACCGGTTAGGTTGAGATTGATTTGGTTTCGGTGGTTTTTGGTTCATTTTCTGTGAATATTCTTAACAATAATTATTGTAAAGAAAATTCATACGTAAAAAATTCTTTTTGGGTATATTTCCGCGTATTTTTTAAATTAATCCTAACGTTCCAATAAAGAATTTTTTACGTCCACAAATGAAAAAATGACTTCGTTTTCTTCCACTGATTTATTTTTTCGGTGTGACATGTTTCGACACATAGAGGTCATTTTCAAGTACAAAAAGTTTTGAATTTCAAGCAAATATAAATACCTGGAAGGGACTTGGGGGAGGTTGGAGAGGGGTGGAAGAAGTGGGTGTTAGGTGGGGTTTACCCACCCGAAGTCCCGAAGACCCGAAGTCGTTTTTTCATTTGTGAATATCAACTTCCACATAGTTGAGCCTGATACCATTGAACGTATAAACTTTTTACGTATTCAATGCGCGTGAAAATGCAAACGCGAAAGTTTCAATCAGATAAAGAAAATTCAGTTTTTTTCAGAATATATAGTATTAACAGCATGATTAATAGTTAAATCATTAAAGATTTTGCGGTCCATTTTCGTAAAAGTCCTTTTTTAGGACTAACCGCATCAAGAATTCTCCTTCCCTGGAGACCTCGTCAGAGCAAATTAATGTTGCCTTTATCCGCGTTAAAATGCCTATTCTCAATGGGGTAAGAGGTGGGAGTGGAAGCGGGTGCATTATAAATGTTAATTCTTTTCCTGGAAATCAATGGTAACCGCGGCTTACTTAAGCTTTGCCCTTTGCCTCCATTAAAATTGTTGTTGTAATTCTTGAGTTTCAAAGCCTCCATAAAGAAGTGATCTCGTCTTGAAAAGTGAATCCATGTATCAATGAATTTATTTCCATCGATAAATATGGCTATAACATTCATTTGGTTCGGAAATTAACTGACCAACGTTATCCAGTAAATGCGGTCAGTGTATAAATTTAAAAAAAATTTTTTATACAGAAATAGTCATTACTTCAAAGTTAAAGTAAAAAACACAAAAGAGTTCAGTCTTTACATATCATATGCCGCTTCCAGCAACGTTTTTGACATATCATTATATTTTTTTTTTCAGACAATATTTTAGAAAATATTGTCATGAAATGTGGGGGAGACTGGTCGAACAGTTGAAACCAGGCTTAAAGAGCATCGTAGACACTTTAGATTGGCGCAACCAGAGAATTCGGCAGTGGCGGAACACAGCATCAACGAAGGCCATGCCATTAAATGAACCGATGCAAAAATCCTTTGCCGCGCACACATTTACTGGGACCGCATTATCAAAGAGGCCATCGAGATACGATTGCATCCGCATAATTTTAATAGAGACACCGGATTCCAACTGAGTAGTACCTGGTGGCCAGTGATCAAATGTATTAAAAAGACGAGAAAATGATTCAACGGCCAGCGGAACATGTCAGCCAATCATAGGGATCGCAACCTTCATTGTTGGGGCATCAACAGCTTGTTTAATTTTAGTGTTA
The DNA here is from genome assembly GCA_963169105.1 of Ceriagrion tenellum. NCBI lineage: Eukaryota > Metazoa > Arthropoda > Insecta > Odonata > Coenagrionidae > Ceriagrion > Ceriagrion tenellum. The sequence goes on from OY720643.1 coordinate 109,942,809, forward strand.
TAGTGGTCACAGCGGAAATAACACGTGCCTTGAAAATGGAAAACAAATCGTTTTCCGAAACGTCGGCGGATTATGAAAACATTACCCGGTGCAAAGCCCGAGAAAGATATGTAATATAATACACCGGGAAAATCTTAAATCATTTAAAACACATATTGTCATGGAAAAATATTTTCGAAAAATAACTTAATATATGATATAATTACAAAATTTTTCATTGATTAATTCAATAATTACTTTATAAACAAATAATTGTAGCCAAAATGTCACACTAAGTACATCAAGTTATAAACACCATTATTGTAAATGTTATTCTAAGATATTGCGCATGGAATTTACATCTTTAATATGAGATTTGTTTACTGCTGTAATAAATGTCGTCATTGAAATTTAAGCAGCATTCAAGAGTATCTGTTACGAGGAGTTTTGGATTGCTATGGACATTAAGGACTTTTGACATTATTAATAAGGGTTTTTTATAGTATGGATTTTCTGGGAATCATTTTATCAGGGTTACCGCGGTGACTACAGCGGAAAACTTACTGTGAGTTGTTTCACCACAAAACAGCACCGTGCCGCTTATGTAGGCCTTCTAAATTTCACTCCCTACTTCCATGGTAAACATCTCATTGTCAGTAAGAAATGTATGGACAACAAGGACGTCCTTTACTGACGCCGAGATTCGAGGAAATGCCGGAAATTATGCGGCTTTAAAACTCTGTAGTATTAACACTTCGAGTGCTAAGGACGCAATGATACGCCCTCTTATTATTTATAAGAAGGATCGTGGACGTACTAGGTCGTCCATGGAATATTGTTATTGAAAGGCTTCTGGACGTAATGATATGGCTGCAGTCTTTCTGGTAGAGATGCGTATGACTAACAAGGGAAAAAATAAATTTTAATGGTAAATAAAAGTTCATTAACCAAGATTTACTACAGTGTTCTTTCACCATCCAGGTAAGCGAGTAAAATCCTCAGTTTTTCTGAGATGACCTTTAATTTAAAGCCCAGCTCGCAAAATTTTAAAGAACACAAAACAAACTATCATCTGTCATCTGTCTCATCATCTGTCTCAAACACCCTCAAATGCTTGTCAATGACTTTTTCCGATAGAATATTAGATATTCGCGTAACTTGGGAAGGAAGTAAGAGTTTGCTAACACGCAAAATAATACCAAACGCGGGTTGTAACCTCCAAATTCTTTCCATTGTCACACATGCGATTTGTTGTACATCTGAATGGGAAGTTCGTAAAAATATTCTTTGTTAGTGACTTCCATTTATCAATTATTCATTCCGCCACAGCTCCCATTTGATAGAAGCAAAATACGATTTCAAACAATTTAATGTTTTCCCGGTGAATAATATTTGTAAAATCTTCTCGGGTTTGGCAACGAGTAAAGCTTTTAAAGGCCGACGTTTCGACGAGTAACTCCCTCATCGTCATCAGGTCTGAGAGTGATTGCCGAGTTGGTCCATGCCGGGTTTTTTTAGAGCTGGCCAAGGGCGGTTGAGAACCGCCCTTGTTGTTGTCCGGCTAATTTGAATTCGGCCTTGAAACGTCAGCCTTTAAAAGCCTTACCCGGAGCCAAACCAGAGAAGATTTTACAAAAATACGATTTTGGTTGAGGCGGATACCACATTTCATTTTTTCAATAAACTTTTACAAACAGAGTCATGCATTATAATCATTTACGACCTCTATTGTGCCAATTTATCGACCAATGATTCATTATGTTTTAAATAATCTGAAATATTCCGAGCGTCCAAACCAAAGTCTCAGAAACCTCCATTGTTTTTTGTCGTCACGAGAATATTCCGATGAAATCGTTATTACACCTGGTTCACTTTATTAGTTAGTTTACCTAAGTTGACTTTTCAATTTCTCTATTTCAACATGGCAAGACTTTCTGTAGTAGGTATAAATAATTCAGTGTTAGGGTTACTAAATACGAATTCCAATTACAATTGCGATCAAAAGCGCCATTTCTATTTCCTCAAAAGAGGTTAGAATACGCACTTTCCGTTCAGGCATGGCAAAAGCATCTTTACTGATCATATCATAATTAGCTGATTCCTAGACCTAAAAGAGAATTATGCATATAGACAATGTTATAATTATTTGGGACCAAAAATCTTTTATTCACTACCGTCTGATTTGTTTAAAGCAGAAAAGTGAATGGAAGTTTTGTAAAGCAGCTTGAACTTGGTCGTTGCAAAATAGGAAGGTTGAGTGTTTGCTTGCTCATGGAAAATAAGAGCTTGCCGCCAACCCATGACGGTGATGCAAGTCCATGTGTGGAGTGTTGTATATTTTCCTTTTCGTACATTTTCCTTGTTTATACATTTTCACCTTTGTTCATTTTCATTTTTTTGTATGTTCTTTCTTTTAATTTTTCTCCAGCATTTAAGTGCTCTTTACAAAATGAATGTAACACCGACCAGTTTAAACAAAACATATGCGGCAAAGCATTAAAGAAACTCGGTTTTGTAAAGCGTAAAATAGGAAGGTCCTCGGATGAAAAAGTAAAAGAGAGGTGCTACTTCGCTCTTCTTAGGCCACACCTCGAATACGCCACGAGCATTTGGTACCCTGGTCATAAAGATTTAACCAAAAAACTGACAAAGTACAAAGAAAAGCAGCACGCTTCGTTAAAAACTGCTACGAACGAACATATAGTGTTACACAACTGTATGAGGGATTAAGGTGGGAGCCCCTAGAGGCTCGGAGGCTGCACGCTAGGCTTAGGCTGCTTGATAAATTCAGAACTGGTGTGTTTAAGAGCGACACAGAGAATATTATCATGAAGCCTCACTACATTTCTAGTTCTGACAGATGCGATAAAATAAGAGAGATACTCTCCCCAACAGATAGGTGTAAAAACTCGTTCTTTCCGCGCACAATTAGCGACCACAATAGAAACTGAGCTCCTCCACACACACTCTCATAGGACATGTCACCACTTCACCTTCAAAATGTTTACATCTTTACACGGCTGGTGACCGACCAACCCCTGCCACACGCACAAGCGGCGGCTCGCGGGGTAGTATGTAGATGTGTAATTGTAGAAATATTCAGTGAGTCGGCAACCCTAAAGCGAGACTAAGGTCTCAAAAGGTGTCTAAATTCCTTATTTTGTTAATGGTTCTCTTCTTTTTCAATTGCACCATAAGGAATAAAATTATTACTATTATTACTTTAGGCCTGTTTTATTTTTGTCGTCCATGCATTCCCAATCTAGAGCTTTATTCAATGGCACCGCCCAAACCGCCCGAGCGGGCAGCACCCGAACCAAACAGCCGTGGGAGAGCGTGAGTGTGCGCCCCAAGCATTAACATGGGAGGAATCGACGGTGGGCGACAATGGATACCTCTACCTGCTTTCCTCTTCCTTCTCGCCGCACTTCGCAGCGTGATACGCGATGACTGGGATCTTCTCCGCACCCATTGTGTGCGAGAGGGGATGATGAGGGTGGTTGGTTGGGGGCGGGGCGGGGCGGGGAGGATGGCCGCGTGCCCGCCCCCCGCCCCTCTTCGCCCCTCGGCGCGCGCGCGCGCGGGGCCGCCCCGCGGGGGGGCCGCGACAGCCAGCCACGCCGCTGACAACGACGAAGCGGATTTCGCCCCCGGATCATCATCTCGCCCCACCGCGAGGCGACCCGCCCCATCTTCTTCGACCCCCACCCATCCTCCCCCCTTCCCCCTCCTATGCCCCCCCTCCCCACTCTATTCCAGTCCCAGACTTGGAACCCTCCGACTGTCGTCTCGATTTCAAAGCAGATTTAGGAATCGATGTTTTTTCCCGTCATTCACGGTTGTGATCACTCCATCCGGCAATTTTCTGATGTTGAAGATCACCGATTCTTTCAACCCTTTGAGCGTGGCATGACTTGATATCACGTCATGGTATTTTTACGCTGGTTCTGATGACGTCTTATCACGTCATGGGTGACGTGAGTGTTCCAGATTTCACTAAGGGGAACTCCTAGTGATTTTCCTAGTGAAACTTCCCTAGTAAAGGCTGGAACACTCACCGTCCCCTTGACGTGATATTACGTCATTGTAACAGCGTAAAGACAAACATGACGTGCTATAACGTCATGCCGCACTCGAGGGGTTTAAAACAATTATCACTGTCACTAATCAACCCGAGGTTTGGTTTTCGTTGCCTCTCACATTCGTTCAGATACATTTGCAGCTTATGCCCCGTTTCCACAACGCTCGTCTTACTCCGATCCGGCCGTATGGTATTTTGGGCGAATATCATTTCACCTGGAAATTTAATAATTTTGTCTAATTTTAAAGAAAAACATCTCACCCTTCCAAAGATTTCAAAATATTAACCCATTATTGAACTACTTTCTGAGACTGTTGACGAAAAACACCAGCCCTTTTACATGGGAAAAGGTACGTGTATGCACTCCAGAGAGACCTTATATTAAAAATTGTGGAATTTCTAAAGCCTGGATCTCGTCAAAAAATTAACAATGTGTACTTAGCATGATTTATCGACTTTTTTTAAATTAATCATACTTTCACCGCAGTAATGTTTTCAGAATCAGAAACAAACCTCCGTCGTGAGGCAGTTTTAAACGTACCGCACAGTGTGGAATAAACATATTTTGACTTGACTCATAGTTTGTCCAATTTCTGTTTCAAAATCATCCGATTGTATAACTTTCTACCATTTACTTCTGTCCTGAGTCCTCGGTGGAAGAAAAAGACGATATGGTAATACACTATTGAGCCATAGCGCACTTATGATATGCATTTCGATATCGAAGAGGAAAATGCTAATTTGAACGTCTATTGGATAAGAATATTATTTCTTGCATACCTGATTTCCGATTATTTCCTTAAAAAAACCATAAAAACCCCAGTAATTTCATGATATTACCTTTAACGACGACTCTTTATCACGCGTGAACGGGATACAAGAGGGTCAGCGCGTTGAAATAGTCACTTTAAGGTGGCTGAAGAGGTAATCTTGAGAGATAATTTAATTAACTGTTAAAATAAGTTTTCAAATCTTTATTGGATCACACTTAACTGGAGTACATTTGTTAATACCGTGGAAATAACCTTAAATGTAGTCATAGGTATATATGGCTTAAATGTAGTCATAGGTAAATAGGCTTAAATGTAGTCATAGGCATAGAATGCTAAAAGAGCTTTCTTTATAAAATTTCGCCATCATAAAAACATATTTATGACTTGGGAATTCGAAATTTATGGTAAATCATGAGTAAGCACATTATTATTCAACGGTATCCGGCGAGATATTGTGGAACTTCACTGTGAATTTTAAATGAAAAGAATTTTGTAATACCACCTCGGTTTTTATTTACAGAACGCGTTTCGACGCTTACAGCGTCATCGTCAGGTGCATTGTACCTGATGTTGACGCATTAAGCGCCTGATAATATTCCTGCAAAGACCGCCATACATAATCCACGGATCAGGGGGATCCCGGTCTCTGGTTAAGTGCAATATAGAAAGCGTACGTTGGACATCCTGGTTCAAACCCTTCGACCCTAGTGGTCCCATCGAAGTCATTCTTGAAGAGTAGACTAATGCCGACGCCGGGTTTCCCTTTACAATTTCTCCCATTCCTTCCTTTATCCTACTACTTGCCAATCATAACGACGCAAATGATCGTAGTTATCGGTTGCCTTTTCAAAAAACAAACAGTAATTACATGAATACTCATCCCAAACCCTATCCATCGCTCTGATTAGTACCACGTCCATCTTTGAGGCACTGTTAGAAATTCAAGGAAGAAATGGTTGCTATTGTTTATCATTGAATTTCAAAAGTCAAAGAGAGATGCTACTTCGCTCTGGTTAAGCCACACCTCGATTACGCCGCGAGAATTTGGGACCCTGGTCATAAATATTTAACCAAAAAATTAATAAAATACAAAGAAAAGCAGCACGCTTCGTTAAGAACTGCTACGAGCAAATATTTAGTGTCTCAAAACTTTTAGATGGATTAAGGTGGGAGCCCCTAGAGACTCGGAGGCTACACGCTAGGCTTATCTTGCTTGAGAAATTCAGAACTGGTGCATTTTAGAGCAGCACACTGAATAGACGCCTTACTACTTATCTAGGTCTGACAGAAGCGATAAAATAACCGAGATACATTCCCGATCAGATAGGTACAAGAACTCGCTCTTTCCGCATACAATAAGCGATCACAATAAAAACTGAGCTCCACTCAGTACACTCCCATAATTCGAGTCACCATTTCTCCTCCCAAAACCTTATCCCTTGCATATTTACACGGCTGGTGTCCCAACATCCCCTGTCGCACGCCCTTGCAGCGGCTCGCAGAGCAGTAGGTAGATGTAGACAATTAAAGTATTCCAGTGATTAAGGAAACTTTGAATGGAGATCATATTCCCCCTATTGATCTTTCAGATAACTGCCGGACCTTACCTCCAAACTTAATTTTTTCATTGGCATTGCGGAAGTCTTATCTCTACGTATCTCATTCATAAATCTCTATTCCCTTGTATGAAAATGAAAAACTTTGTAATATTCCACCAATTTATTTTATGGTACAACTAGTTTCGTCGCAGCGGCGACATCCCCAGGTACGTACCTGGAGATGTCGCCGCTGCGACGAAACTAGTTGTACCATAAAATAAATTGGTGGAATATTACAAAGTTTTTCATTTTCATACGAAATGAACTTCCACAAAGTTAAGCCTGAGATGATAGAGATACTCTATTCCCTTGTCTACGTTCATAAAAATCATTTACATCGAATTAATATCAATAACATACAAATGAGAATATCAGTAGGATTTCCTTTGACAAAATATTCCACCAACTATAATAATTGAGATACCTGTGCTGGTGTCACAGGTGTGCTCATAACTTCTTAATGCGGGAGATGAAGTTACTGAAATTGATGGCGGTTTTTCTTTTGCTTTTATGGCAACGATGTGAGGAGCATAAAACAAAAGAAGAACCTAACTGTTTTTGTCGGTAATTTTAACACGCCTATTTTCTTTACGACAACGAAACGGAATACTTCAGTCCCGTCTATTCCCGCTTAGTGGAACGTGTGTCTCCGGCTTGGGAGCAGTTGGGCAGGGTGATTTGTTTTGGAAATCGGCTCGAGTGGGAGTGGGGAGGCTCTTTGGGGGGGCACGGGAAGGAACAAGGATCTTGTCCATACATACTTCCATCTCTCCGGTGGAGAATCCCACTCTCGCTGACGGAAAACACCGGCTCGCCAATACTTAAAAAGAGAACACGCCCCAGAACAACTCATCTTGACGTCGAGCACAAGTCTCTCGGCTGGCGCTGGCTGCGCGTGGGTTCCAAGGAATATACAACACGGCCACAGTGTGTGACGGATAGAGTCTCCAGATCGTAAGTAAAGATGCAAAGATCGAAAGGAAATCTGATGGTAGGCCAAACAAGAAATTAACTCTCGATGAAATCTGCCCAAGATTATAGCGTAGCTGAAATATACTGAGCTGACTTGGAATTAAATGCAAAGTAGACAATTTTTTCACGGTCGTATAATTTAAACAAATGCCACCATCGTGAATTTTCGATCACGGGATTCCATCCCGGCGGAGATTAGGAAATTAGGAAAAGGTTTCTCAAAGCTTACATATGGAGTGTGGCATTATATAGCTGTAAAACGTGGACTCTGGGGCAGAAGGATAAGAAGAGACTGCTCATTTGAACTATGCTGTTATAGATGTATGCTTAAAATTAAGTGGACAGATAGAATATCAAACGAAGAAATACAAAATGAAATGTAGGAGAAAAGAAACTTACGACAACCGATCGTTGACAGAAGATTCCAACTCGTAGGGCATATAATGAGACATGGGGGGATCCTATTGACAATCCTGGAGGGGCATGAAAACGGAAAAAGGCCCAGAGGAAGACCACGGCTCCAGTTTATAAACCAGATAGTGAAGGATGTCGGATGTAAGAGCTACGATAAAAAGAAAAGGAAGGCGGAGAGACGTGAGGAATAGAGAGTGCCAACCAGTCAAACTGCTGCCAACCAATCTTCGGATTGACTACCAGAGGAGGAGGATTTCATCCCCCAAACGGCATTGAGCGTTTTTACTGATTGGCTGAATTTCAAACTGTCTCCTGCGCCATTATCGCAGACAAACTTTACCAAAATTTCTTATGGAACGCAGCAATACGCGCCCTCAATATATCTAACAACAGAATTTCGTTCATCACGCGGAAAAATCGAGTCATAATATGCTTAGATTGCGGAAAAATTGTATGATTTTTTTGTATCGTTTCCATAACGTTCAGCGTGGGTGAGTTTCACAGCATAACCAGATGCACATTCATGAAATATGGTCGATATTTCATTCGTTTTATCAATAGGCAGGTTAAATCGCTGAAGCATGTAATAACGAGCAATGGATTTCTTACAAGTTTGATAGAGGGAAGGATGTTGGGCAAGCGGGGAAGGGGAAGAAAGAGAATAGGTTTTATGGACGGGATGAAGAAGGGTAGATCGTATGCTGAGGCGAAAACGGCTATACTAAAGCGAGATAGGCCCCTTAAAGTGTAGATAACCGGGAGGAGATTCTCTCACATTCAACAAAACCTACCTTTACCGGTAGAGTACTTTAATAAATAAAATTATTAAAATGCACACTCATTGGCCCACGATTACTCCTCCAGCAACCTTTACTCAATATATTATCTAATCCGTTTTGGAAATATCAAGAGATAGAAGAGCGTTTCCTGGGTCTTAAACAAAATACCGTCTATTACAATTTCAAAGAAAATTTTTGAGGATCCCCATCTACTACGAATCGGGTCGTATAAATATATAACGACCTGCCTTCGAAATAAAAACTGTTGGTTGGCATAGTGATGACGCCGTAGACTCGAAGAGCCGAAATACCGAGTTTTAATTCCCAGTCCTGCAAGAATTTTACCAGAAGCAAATTCCACCATTTCATCTCATCAGCTTAAGTTTCTTGCCAGCTTAAAAAGGCGCTACGAAAAAATGCTACCTAAAAAAATTATCGCAGGATTTACTTCACGGAGTAGGGCTCTGTCCATTGTGAAGAGCAAGTGGTAATTTTAACTAAAAATACGCTCAATTAATTTCAGAGTTTAACTAAACGAGAGAAGAGGATTGTTCTAGATTTTAGCTGTCATGTTTTGGAAATAAAGACGGTACTAAGAATTTCCTGGAAAAAATATATCCCTCAACCGGATGCCTCTGGCAGTTTGCTCTATTTTTCACCTACCATTTCAAAAGTTCACCCACAACTAGTTACTCCATTCCTTGGATTAAGTGACACATTGTTAAAAATGGGACAAGGATTTGGGCGCCCTGAAACGGCTAGGAATCCTGAGCGTCATTGTTAATCCCTCAATCAATGAGGTCATTTCTTTCATGCGCATGACACAACAGTAGGCGCGAAAGCCTTCTGAAAACGACTTCGGAAGAAGGAAAGAGTGAGAAAAATTGTCGTGGAGAGCTAAGAATAGAGTAATAGGTGAAGCAAATAATGAGAGTTTGGAAAATGGAGAATCATGAAGAAGGACATTGGTTTTGCTGAAAGAAGAGTGAGGTAGTGTCCTTGCAGTACACCAGTCTTCGCATTTTTTTGGCTAATGGAACCAAAATATCATGGTTTTTATTTTTGGAACAGTGTTTTTACTAATTGATTAACTTTTAAAAAGTGTTACTTAACCCTTTGAGTGCGGCATGATGTGATATCACGTCATGTTTATGGTACGCAGGGGCTGATGACGTGAAATCACGTCAAGGGTGCCTCGAGTGTTCCAGCTTTCACTAGGGGGCCTAGTGAAGGTTCCTCAGTGAAAGCTGGAACACTTCAGGCACCCTTGACGTATATCACGTCATCGGCACCGGCGTAAAGACAACCATGACGTGATATCACGTCAGGCCGCACTCAAAGGGTTAATTTATTTCTATTTACTAGGCTCTATCGTTTGTGTTATTTTTTAAGTAAGTATTAACAATTTCAATTACTTTCTCGTCTGAAAGAAAATGCAAGGTTATCTATAGAAGGAAATAATATTATGATTTAAAATTAGATGTTACTAAACAGTTTGATTTTGAAAAATGATGCATCAGCTAAAATTAATATAGCACATTGACGTATATTATGCGTACTTATGATGATATATTGACAGAAGTAGTCAATGCACCTACCTGGGACAAAACTATAATGTTTTGGATTATTAAATTAATAATATGTAAAATTATCGACAAAAATTTTGCTAATGAAAACCAATTCATAAAATATTTCCACTTTCGTCCTCCTAATTGAATTTTCTTAGTTCAAACAGTAAGATATTCTATGACTATGTTCTGTATTTACTATATTGCCTTCAAATTCACGCTTAAGGAAGTCCACGTTCGGTAAGCGGCACGACACATTAAGAAAAACAGACCTCACTATTTCATACAAAATTCGAAGATTCCTGCGAAGTTTAGAGGAATTTTTGCATAGTTCAGAGATAAAATAAGCAGTTTTCCACATAGATTTGTCGGAATACTGCTCATTTTATTTTTTCATTATGCATCTCATTATTTCAAGTCACATTTCACTTAAATTTGGCCATGTGTCAAAAGTGACCTATATTTAAACAAATAAGTCTAACAAATTTACAAAATGTATTAAATGAACGATGTATTAAGAGATAAATACCAGCGGTCTGTACCTAAGACGTCTGTGGTGACGGGTTTAAAAACCCGAGTAGGGATCGAAACTCCATTGAATCACTTTAGCAACTTTCGAGATCCGACCTCGGGCCCTGGATGTGTGGACAGTTCTTCAACACTCAAGCTCGTTACCAGCAATCACTGTCGTGAATGAAATGACCAAGAGTCCTTATAATCTGGCCATCCATCTTACGTTACAAATATCGCGAATTTGAAGCATTGTGTTACAGAACGGGCTTCGGACGATCGCTTTTGCGCATTCAGCCATGTTGTGACTATGAAAACATTGGGTGATCCTATGCAAAAGCATTGGAATCTGGTGACTTTCGTGTCTTTGCTGTGGTTCAGTTGTGGATGTATTGAATCCATCGAGGATTTTAGCGAATAAAATGTGCTTGTTGCTGCCTCCAAAATCAACACAAGTGCCGTAGTCTCGCGTTTTATATCGTAAATTGGGGAAATAAAGCGAGTGCCGCGAGCGGCCATCTGTGCGTGAAAAATGGTATCGTGCTCTGCATTTGGCTGTCAAAAAAGAATAAATAAGACATTAATGCATGAATTCATTTCACGTGTTATATTAGCTCCTGGGTCTCGTATTCGACTAAAGTTGGACCGCTAAAATACACATAGTAAGAGGAAAGAAGGCAATGTTTTCACTGTCAGAACATGGCTAATGCGCAAGGCTGGTGGCAATGTATCTCAATGAAAGCTAAGATACATTCTTTCCTAACAACAATGTGAAAACTTAAACTTCCTACACAAAAAATAATAGGGTGACAATTAAAATAAAAGTGGTCTGCAAAGGTGTTTTTAGCTGAGGTAGTGAGCCCCCTTAATCTTTCTCGCGAAAGGTTACCCGTGTTCGGATGGGCCAATCGGTGAGGCAGAGATAAACTTTTCAGCATTCCATCTTAAAGATTAAGGTGGTTCCACTGTAAAACGACTCAAATGCCCTTCATTTACATTCGGGCAACTTGTGGACAAAGTGTCCTCTGATATTAATGACAAAAAAACCATACCTCTTGCGCTATTGACCTCGCCAATCGATCTTGAAACTACATGTTGTTAAGTTGTAGGATTGGGGATGCACTGGTAGCAGTAATAACTTTACATTAGTTATAATTGCCATTTCCGCGGAATTCTATTTAGTATAAGGGAAGACTCAAGAGAAAATGGATAAAACTTAAAACATTAGCACCTTTCCACCGAACTTATTGAGTTACCTTGATTACTGAAGCCTAAATATGTACGGTAATTCCACATAAATGGCGCTGCAATAGACTCGTATGGCTGGAAAACAGTTTTTACAATATATTCGTGGAATATTCTGCATAAAACTTTACGAAAGCTTCCGAGGTTATTTGTTACTTAGACTTTTCGGGTTCTTCCCACGTTGAAGCTTATTATTGGATAACCGTTTCGCCGGAATTCCAGTCGACATCATCAGATCCGACCAGTCATCATCTGAGATTTATCATAATATTTTGTTATAAATGATTAAATTATCTAGATAAGTACTTAAGATGTAATGTGTTGTTTTTAAAGTAATGGATATATATAAACTTCTATCATGTAATATTCAGGGTGTTTCAGGAGGAAAGTTCGAAACTTCAGGAGGAGGGAGGGGAGGTGATTTTAAGCATTTTTTGTCCTGTCCACATGGGGTCGCAACTCCTTAGTTACCGAGTTATGGCAACGCAAACATTTTTTCAGAAGTATTCTGCAATCACATTCACTACGTTTACCAATCGAACTCAGATCAATATGATCTCGGACCGATCTGAGCATTCTAAGCCAGCCGACTCGGATCGTCTGGTTTACCATTGCGAAATCCATCGAAATATCGATTTGAATCGGTTCATAACGATTTGAAATCTCTATTAAAGAAAAGTGTAATAATCTCTAATAAAAAAAAGACTAGCAGAGAAAGTGGGCCGAGTTAGTGCGCTTCTCATATTGATCTCAATAGCCCGTTGCGTTTACCATACTGAGCTGAACCGGCCAAATCGATTTGAGTTCGATTGGTAAACGTAGTGATTGAAAACACCGAATTTTAGTGACTAGTATCGATTGAGGAGATTGGAAACTTTTCACAGTGGTGCGTATGATATGTATTGTTCTTGTTCTGCTATCATCAATGCTAACGGTATCGCATGGCTTAGTTGATAGTCCCTGGCACTTTCACAGAAACCCATTTACGTCCTGGGTGTCTTATTTTGACAAATTACTGCTGGTAGAAGGGGTAAATGAAAGGGATTATTTTATTTCCCGGCTTTACATTGACCACTTGCGATCGACGCCAAAGTCACCACATTTTCTTCTTATTCGCATCGTACTGAAGTGCCAGGAACTTTCAACCGAACTAGAACAGCTCCTATGTTGACAACAATGACTCGTTGCCTACTCAGTCCACTGATATTTGACGTGCCCGACCAAATTCTCTCCGAAAAAAGGGCCCGTCATTCATAGTTCCGTATAAACAACGAGACTTGGGGAAAAGGAGAGCGGCAGGGGGTGAGATGGAAGGGATGAATGGAGAGAGAGGCGGGGATGGGTGGAGCAACCTTGCCCCCCATTGCAGCATACCTCCCTCCAAAGCCAAAGGGGTAAATGGGGAAGGGGGAGACGGAAGGGTTGGTTTGTAAGTATGTAAGAGCGTAGGAGGTAAGATGGTCGGGTAAGACGATGACAGAGGGTTTTTTATTCCTCAGGACAATCCCGACGGAGAGGTGAGTTGGGTGTTGTGGGGGGGGGGAGGTGAGGAGGAAGGGGGTGTGGTCGAGCCGTGTCCGGGAGGGTATTATACTTACATCCCCAAGCGATATAATATTCCTCCTTCCTCTTTCTTTCTGTCATTCCTTCGTGATCCGTCCCTTAAGGTGGCGCGCGGAGGCGGTGCCCGGTGGTGCGTGGGCTCAAAACCAGGAAGCCAGCACCTCAGCATCCGATATTGCATTACTCTGGATAATACAGGAGTCGGAGCTAAGCAGCCGAGTAGCTCAAGCGATTGGGATGGGGGATTCAAGGCATTAACTACCCACACGGCAGTCCCCGCGATGCTTGGTAATGAAGTGGAAAAGAAAGGCGCTTATGATCGCACATTATGAGATTTTGAGTACAGTTTCGCCTCGGACGGATTGGGTATTATGAGGAGATCGGATTGGGGCCGTGGTTGGCTTCCCACGAGTGAGGCCAGGGTTCGATTCAAGTGAATGAGGGTGAATTTTGCAATGTTTTTTTAATTGTTGGCCGATATTCTTTGCCCGAATAAATTCCATTCACAAGTGACGGGATGGGTACAATCCGGCCGTGAATAGTCCTCTACCCTCCCTGTTTGAGACACCGCCTATGGAAATGATAGATAGATAGATAGATATTTTTTGCTCATATGCCTTTGATACAGATAAAATACAGTTACAAAATATATGAATTTTATAAATTTTGCATGTTAGCTTAAGGTAGCTCTAAAAGGTTTCCCTGTTTGGAGCTACCGTCAAAAATAATTTGTTCACGAATGTGATGCGAAATATGCGACAATAAATTTAGTTTTTGAGAATAATTATTTAGTAATTGTAATAAGATTGATGAAATACAAAAAAATTTAAATTTTTTGTGCCGATAGCAATATAATGCATATAAATATTGTATATTGTCAATGGCGAATTCAAAGTAATCACACGAAATAATTATTATTACATCCAAGGTAGTTCCACTCTTTCAAAAGAAAGAGAGAAAAGCCTTACCTTCACATTTTGCAAGAAAATGAATACATTATTGAGGTCCTTTACATAAGGTGGTAAGTAAGTATACAATTTAGGGCCAAGGTGCACAAAACATCTTTAATATGCAGTGCTTTGAACCTTTTTCAATCGATGTTGCATCCTTCTAAAGCCATCCCCAATATACGGCTTATCATACAAGGCAGATTTAAAGCCACCACTTATAAAGAATGCACAAAGAACCTTGTAAGTATACAAATGCCATAGAGGGAGCAACTTTGGACCGCAAAACAAGGGGAAACTGTGATGGCATCGGCTTTTTTGTTCGAAAAAATTCTAATGATGCTCTCTTCAGCGAAGGAGGCTGACTTAATCGAACTAGGCCCCACCCCGGACAGTTACTCCATAGCTAAGCTTTGAATTGACCAATGCATTGTAGAATGACTTAAGAGTAACTGAATTACATTTATTTCGGATAAATTAAAATTTTGCCATGCAGTGACATAAATATTTACTGACGAAGCCTAGACGATGCTTCCACTTTAGGTTATGGTCTAAAGTTACTCCCAAGCATCTTTCAATTCTATCCACTGCTGTACAGTTTATACAAGTGTTGGTATCACAATGAACCTTATGGTAAAGCAGATTCCAGTCACTATTCTAGCGATTGCAAACATCAAAACACATGAGGCAGAAACTGTGACACGACAACACGTCGGGCATCATCCTAGCCCAGGTGTTGACAATCCTTTTGAGAGTGCGAGTATAAATCGACCACATCCATGACACAAAATCCTTTCCCCTGCCAACCAAAATGGTTTCAGAACTCCTTCTGTAATATCTGCAAAATTACCCATTAAATACAAGGTTTTCTAATAAAAAATGCCATTTTATATTTCTTAAATGTTAGATTCGAGATGATTCATTCAGGAGCCAGTCCAGCTATTGGTTCACTTAAAAAGCACTGATTTGGCTCAACGTGAAATATGACGTTAAAAACTTTTTCACTATCGTATGATTTAAACTAAGGGCCTTATTAATGACTATTCGGTCACGTGACTCCCATTCCAAAACGACATAATGGGCCATCCAAGTATTACGTTTGACGTCTTTGGGGGTAGAGGGGTTTGGAGTCATCTTACGTTGTCTTCTGAAGAGGGGGGACAAGGGGTCTGAAACCAATTTACGTAAGATTTTTGTCCATCTTGAAACACTGTATCGTCTCCGAATATCATTCGTTCTTTTCCTAATATCCTGTGATAGTACACAACTTCATGAGCTTTGGTACTGTTTCGCTCTCAATGGTAATGAATGTGGTACTTCATCACTGCATAATCATACGATATCCAGTGCTCAAAGCTGTACGATGGTTTCTATGGAAAGATGAAACAGATGAAAGCGAGAATTTAACGAAGAGTAGATACGAATATATAATGTCTTACATAATACTGAGAGGGAGGGGGGAGCAGGAAAAATGTCACGTTGTTTTACGCAGGGGGAGGGGGGGATGTCAATAATGGCATAAATCGTCTTACGTAATACTTGAACGGCCCCTTTCGAGAGTGCGAGAACAAATCGACCACATATCTAACCCAATATCTTTTCCCGCGCCAACCAAAAATATTTTAGAACATATTATGTGATTCTGCTAATTTCACCTACTTTAATACAAGTGTTTCTAATGAAAAATGCAGTTGTAGTTTTTTAAACTTTAGATTCGAGGTGCTGCATTCTGGACCCATTACAGCTATTAGCGCACCCTAAAGGCACTGATTTGACTAAACGTGAAATATATTACCTAATGTTAAAAACTTGACCAATCGTAAGATCTAAATTAAGGCCCTTTTTAATGATTCTTCGTTCGCGTGACTCACTTTCTCAAACGGCGCAGTACGTGTTCGATGATTGGCTGCATTTCAATCAACTGCGCCATTATCGTGGAGGCACTTAAAGATGTCGCATTGTAGCATGATAGACAAATGTTTGTTGCCGTGAAAGATTGTGAAAACTGAGGCTTACTCTAACCCTCATATGGATTCTCTGCGCCTTAGCAGCGCTCGTGGTTTTAAAAATGATTTAAAAATTTTCCATTCCGATGGATCTTTCTGAAACTTTCAGTAGTCTATTTTTTCTGCTTTCTTAGGCTAAAAATGTATTTTTGTACGTATAGTGGGCATAGTTGTCATTTTATTGGCCTCTAATGAAAAAAGTCACGTCGTGGGATTTACGGCGCCGCGAGTTTCCTCGTCGCAATGTCGGGGACTGCACTCTCAATACTAATTTAAAAGTTATTATGTTTCGTATGAAATGGTATCTTCTATTTATAATCATAATATTTAAATGCTAAAACTTTATAAACAAAATTAAATTTTTTAACCAAGGGAAAATTTTAGCAAAGGGAATGCAGTGTTAAAGATTTTTAGCTATAACTTCTGTAATAATGGATAAAATCGTGCCAAAAATTATTAAAAATAAATAAAATAGAAGTCACTAGTATTATCAATCAGAAAACATGCTAAGAAAGGCCACGTTTAAAAGATAATGACAAAATATAACGCAGCGCCGCTGCGGCGCCGTAAATCCAACGACGTAACTAAATTCGTAAATCCATATGAGGGTTAATCGAGTGACTACGACCTTCCATCGTAATTGGCGCCTGTTTTTACCCTCCGGTAACTGACAAAATTTATCAAAGGATGTAAAATTAAGCAACGTTAACAACAGATGAAGGACTTTTTGCGAGTCGTATTCCCCCAGGATACTACCACAAGTATGTCTTCTGTAATACGAGAAGGGTGGAAATCTGATATCAGCAGTCGCGAGCTCTGCTCGAGGGTTTCACATTACAATGGCGCAGATAAATTCGACACCCATCGTAAGTGTTAGATTACTTACACCTGCCAGTGACTGTATCAAGTAACGGGGGAAGCTTCCCCGGTGAGTGTCGGCTTTCTCTGATAAGGAAAGGATAAAATTTCTTGGTAGAATATGTAGGGCACATTTCAGCCCTGAAATTTTGAATCTCAGGATGAGAGGCCATAAAAAACAGCTCCAAAATTTGGGGCTAGCCATAATCCACGAAGTTTCGTTTTATGCCTGAATCACACGGTCATTTTTTCCGTCCCTTTTAAGGGAAAGCTTCAATGATGGCTCAAATGATCGCTCGAAAATGATTGTGTGACTCGAACAAAGTCAGGGATGGCTCCAGCGATAGGGATCCCTATAGCTTTTTCCATCCCTGGGCACGTCCCTTTTTCCGTCCCTGGAGGCATCGCTGACTCCACCATTTAGCCAATCAGAGCGCTCGGCCGAAAAGAGCGACTCTAACGCCACGTTCGGCTTTCAATGGAATGAGAGTAGTTAACATAGAAATGATGCGAAAAGGGATGGAAAAAATGATGGAAAAAGGGACGGCCAAAATGACCGTGTGATTCAGAAAATGATAGCTCGAGCTATCGTTGTCACGGTCCCTGAAAAGCTATCATTGGAGCTATCCCTTAAAAGGGACGGAAAAAATGATCGTGTGATTCAGGCTTTAGACACTATTGAATCCATCCTTCCCGCACGTTGTTGACCCTGGCTTTTTTACAGACCTGTCCCCACCATCCCAGGGAGGAATGTGGTTTGTAAAAAGTTTTTATTTTATTTTATTTTAACAATCAATGAGCAAGTGGGTTAAGAAATATTTTTATTATTTTTAACCATCAGAGAAGCAAATGGAGATACCATCTACGAATGCAAAACGTTAACCACGGGATCATGAATATACATTACGGATTCTCGACTCGTCGCCAAAAACTGTTGCCTTGAATTCCGTAAACAGACAAATTTTTCGATTGAGTCGCCGTCTAGTGATGAAAGACGGCAGTTCAAATGTAAATACAGTCTACAGATCGTAAATAATCACGTCTTACCGGTTTTACTTCCTTACCTGTAATCAAAATGCAGTGGATAAAAAATGTATTACTTACTACACTCGGGGGGTAATTACACGCTTTTATATTTTCCGATCTACAGATATATTTAATTCCTCTCCAAATTTACTTGCACAAATGCACGATTAACTTCTTAGCACTTCGTGAATATCGTTCTACGGCATTTTTATAATTACACGAGGTGAAAAAAGTGCAATGAATAAGAAGACGGATACAAGAACTATAAGGATTTCAAAACCAAGATCCGACAATATCATCTATGGATGAGAAATTGCGCCAATAACTTTCATTTTAATAACAAATGAAGGAGAGATTGTTGAAGTTGTTGAACCTATTCAGAGGCCACACATGAATAGTAGGCTACACATTAATCTATCTAGATCATACCTTCTGATTCCTAAAGCTCTCAAAAGGTAATAATCCAAAAAAATGTAGCTGCAAATTAACAGTAAAAGATCCACACAGCAGCAAAAAGGCCCACGATGGAAGTTTCATATGCCTCTTACACACTTCCTGTAGTAGATATTTCCTCTCTAGCATTTACAAAGTAACTGTTATGTCTCAAAAATAGTCAGCTATTATTCACAGCATCAAGTAGTTCATGTCTCTTCGATCGTTATTGAATATTCACCACAGTCTCACGTTAACAACAAATAACAACGGCTATTTACGATTCGCCAGAGAAGACTTTTTTGTAAGTGGCGCCAAGGACTGAGTGAACTAAATGTGGAAATTGAGGCAACACATTCCCAAGGCAACGATTCCAAACATAGGTATTCTTAAATCCATAATATATATTCACGCACGGGATATTGATTGTTGTTCTTAATTTTTTCGTCACAATTAAGTGACCTGTAAATCACAAAAACAAAACAATTGCGCCAAGCGACAGGTACTCTTGAAAACCCGTGAGTGAAAGGGAGGAACGGTCAAACTAACTTCATCTGTTGATTTTGGCATTAAACTTTCCGAGAGATTAGTTTGCTGTTTTTAGAAGTAACGGTTGACAATAGAGAATAAGCTTCAAATTCTGTTCGTTATTTTAACAATCCCATTCTATGACATGCGGATCCTTGTTCTTTCCACCCAGAACAGGCGCAAGCAGAGGGGAAGTTAGGCGGGAGAATTTGGCCCCTGTAAAGGATGTACTAATAGGATTGCATGAAAGTTGAGGGCGATAAGTGGAATGTACAATTCGGTCGTAGTTGTGAATGATTCGATGAAATCTACGTCGACATCTACGAAATACCGTGTAATCCACCACTATGGCGTGTGGCTCTGGACGATTCCACACGCATGCAGAGCACTTATCCCAGTTCAAATCAGAACCGCCGCGCACATTCCCCCGGATTCCAGGCGCAGGCATTAAGCAGTCAGGACAGCAGTGCGCAGTCAGACCAGAAACTAGGAGAGTGATACGTAGAAGAACATGCTACCATGCAGTCCACTACCTACTATAGATACAAGTACAGGTTAGTACTTATAATGCGGCAGATAAATAGCACTATGAGGAACTAAATCATGCAAAAGTATATCATGCCGGGGATTGCATGCGAAGTTCGTAGCTAATAGTCACGTTAAGGTATTTAGTAAGGATGAGTCGAATCCAAACGTCGATTCTCGATTCCACCGATTCTCAGGATTAGAATCGTTATCGAGAATCGATCGCCCAAAGTCGATTCCGATTCCATCGATTCCAGATAGATAAATATTCGAATCAAATTTCATTTATCACATCATATTTGCCTCAGTAATTTGGGGTGTAGGCTATCAATTTGTACTCTTTATGTACCTCAATAAGCTGAGAATATATTTGCTATTTGTTAATAAATATACTTTTTGAGCGACTTAATTGTCTTTGTTATTTTATTTCAGACAATACTTGAATTTAAATAATAGTCGCACGCTACTGGCATATCAATATCCCACTTGTTATTAGGAATGAGAATCAATGGAATCGGAATCGGGAATCGATTTGAGAGAATCGAAATCGGAATCGAAATCGAATAAAAGTGGAATCGACTCATCCCCTTGTATTTAGCACGACTGAAAAACCCTATTTTACCTATTCAGTATCCTAGAACTGATCTATCGCAATTATTATGGTCCCTTATTGTGCGTGGAAAAAATGACGTTTTCAATCTATAGGTAATTTCCTTAATCTTATTCCTGTGATCTTTTCGACCATAATATCGTTTATAAGAAATAACACTACCTCTCCCACAGAGAAAACGGCTGCAGGCTTGACTGGGTGGAAGCTAACATCGCGAAAAGGATTGATATAAGTCGACTCCACTTGTAAGATTGGCACGACCTGGGTTACGACACTTTTATTGGAATGACCTGGGTTACGACACTTGTCATTTGTGTCATTTATATGGTGGATCTAGCCGATCTAGCAGTGAGTTGAAACTCGGGTCTACATCTACATAATACCCTGCGAGCCGCCGCATGGGCGTGTGGCAGGGGGTGTTAGGTCACCATCCGTGTAAAGATGTAAGTTTTTGAGAGATGAAATGGTGACATGTATTATAGGAGTGTATTTAGTGGAGCTCAATTTTTATTGTGACCGCTGATTGTGCGTGGAAAGAACGAGTTTTTGTACCTATATGTTCGGCAGTGAATCTTTCTTATTTTATCGCATCTGTCAAACCTAGAAATCTATTGAGGCCTCGTGATAATATTCTCTGTGTCGCTCTGAAACACACCAGTTCTGAATATCTCAAGCAGGCTAAGCCTAGCGTGCAGCCTCCGAGTCTCTAGGGGCTCCCACCTTAATCCCTCTAACAGTTTTGTAACATTATATGTTCGTTCGTAGCAGTTTTTAACGAAGTGTACTGCTTTCCTTTGTATTTAATTAATTTTTTTGGTTAAATCTTTATGACCATGGTCCCAAATGCTCGCGATGTATTCAAGGTGTGGCCTAACCAGAGCGAAGTAGTATCTCTCTTTGACTTTTTCATCCGAGGACCTTCCTATTGCACGTTTACAAAAAAACCTAGTTTTTTAATGCTGTGCCACATATGTTTTGTGCGTGTAATCTCCCGGTCGTGTCATTACTCATTACACTCTTACAGGAGAAGTCAACAAAGTTAGTTTGATTCTTCTGCGACGTCTCTCCGTACGAATGAGTGTAAGTACCTTTCTTTTTCGACCCGATTTTACTGGAGACGATAGTTCCTCGCGGTAAGACGCGGTTTTAGATGTCGCAATCGGAACAAACCTGTGGTATACGCGCCTTCATCATTCACTACATTTTTTCATGGGTTTGGAATAATGTTTAAGTCGCTAACTTGTCGAATTTAAACCAAATTGTAAGTGAAAATGATTGTAATCCATGACAGTCGCTACGCATTCATTATTTCATCGCCAACAATTAATGCCACCTTTTGCACTGTATTAACGGTGACAAATTCTGTATTTCATGCGTATGCAGGGCATAGAGGTAAAAACTATTTGTGTGGCTCGATGAATTTGGACGTGTTCTGCGAGCCTTTGGGAGAAAGGACTGGCGTGTGTTAAATCACTTTTACACATCTCCCACTCCTAGCAAGCTCGCCGTATTTCCCGTGCCTTTAGTGTTGCCGTTACATTTATTCTCTTATTAGAAATACTCCAGTTAGAAATGTAAATCTTGGCGTTAAGCAGCTTCAATAAGCGGAGTTCCTCTCTACATTTCTTAATTCTGTAGAATATTCTCTTCACGATTCATTTTAGCTCCGTAACTAATTCTCGTTATGAGCGGTGAGCACTTATATTTTCCTTACACGATGTCCTGTGAAAGACCGTTCAGAATGGCCAAAGATTCCTTTTAATCCGATAGATGGCCTGTTTATAGTGACAGCTGATTGATTACATAGCATTCCATCCTCCATATCCTCATCAAAAGTTGTGAATTCCGCGCAGAAATGTACTTTTAAAATGTTTTGCAGTAATTATCTCCATGGACACCTTAGTGATACGACCTGTGGCATTTAAATAATACCAAAAACATAGGAGTGACTTCATACCGGTGATCCTTCACTCAGAAGGAAATTGGAGGAGACTCGACGCCTTGGAATCGCTGGAGATCATCCAGGACTCCAAGAACAACGTGCCCCTGGCGAATGAGCAATTGTTTCCTTCTCCCACTCCCCCTTATTCTTTATCCCACTAAATGAACTATTTCCTCAGTGACAACAGTGCATCTCACTCCACCCCCCCCTTAATGGTCTTCCCAGTCTCAACGGTTTTCCATGCAAGTGATCATCAGTAGCCATAAACAAAGTTCCCAAGTGCTTTCCCCTCCAATTGGAACTCCCCCGCATCAATAGCCCGGACTGCTAATCTCAGTGACTTGTGAAGACATTGTATATAATCTTTTACCTCTTCAAGGTTTTCCCATTAATTAAACCATCATTGAGCATCAACAAAGAGCCATCCACTCCATTTGAACTGTACTCTCATCAATAGCCTTGACTTGTTAATCACCGTCGACATGTGTATACATTGTATTTTTTAAATTTCTTAGAAAAATTTGTTTGTTCTTCCTATTTTTCCCCTCCCACTCCTCCCCCCTTCCCCTTCCCGCCGCCCGGTATCTTCTCCGATCAGCCCAACGCTTTCCCCCACCTCCCCGACCCCTTCCTACCTGCCCCTTACCCATTACACCATACTCCAACGGTTTTTCCTTCTCCCCACCCCCTTCCCTTCCCCTCCTTCCTCTGCACCTGATTTTGTATATATACCCATGTGGAATAATATTTGTACCTGAAGATGTCATTACGTGACGAAACCCGGGTCGTAAATAATAAAAATATTAGTGGACCATTACTTGAATGTTTTGATTTCCGATATGGAGAGGTTCCACAAAGTGAAGTCTGAATTTATTAGTTATAAATAATGCAAGTAAGTAGAAAATTCTTATTTGAAAATGGGTATTTTGAATAATCCTGACTCTTTTTCCAAGTGAGAAAATGGAAAAATCTGTGGGAGGAACGCGCGACTAAAAAAATTATTTCACGCACTTCCGGGTTATGAAATAGTTCAATGAATGTCGTGACAAATCCAAAATTTGAAGTAGAGATGGGGGAACAGAACCACAATTTCTCGGTCTCATATTCATTTCACATGGCGCGATTTTGCAAGACGCGACCATTTTAAGGAACCCGACCTCGCCCGAGCTCTGAAGAACATTCTTATCTGGATCCCTCCGTTACTTGATACAGTCTTCGCCAGACTTTGGCAAGCCGACACTTAGGCTATCAAATTTCTCGGCGAGAGGGTATTGTGAAGCCCTCGAGATGAACTGGTGACCTCGAATATCAGATGTCCACCCTTCTCGTTTTACCGTGGAGCTATTCTGAAGCGTAATAGGGGGAAACAGGACAGGCAAGAAATCCCTCACTTTTTATGTACGTGGCTACTCACATTTCGCTGCATTTGATAACATGCATCAGTAATTGGAACGTAATAATAAACGCCCCCCGGCGCGTGAACAAATCAAACTCAGTGTTTGGTATTCGCGCCACTAATCTGTCCGTTTAATGGCCACCAGAGAGCAAAGAGTGGCTTGCTATTACACCGACATCTTCCGGAAGTTTTTCTGTTTTGTGCCATTGCTTTTTTTTGGGTCGTGAGTGATGAATCAGTCGCTCAAGTGCTATGATGGTGAGATCGTCTCGTCGACAACCCATCCGAGTACGACCTTGCAGAGAAGACCATTGTGGGTAAGTCATGCATTGCATGAGGCCAGAAATTCATTTAAATACAGTCCACCACTCTTTGCTTCCGCCGATTATCAATGCCTCCTATCGAGGGCGGAAAGAGGGAACATTCTGTGATAGCATTTTAACAAAGTGATGTCTCAATGTCCTTCCACAATAGTAGCGCAGTTGACACAAATGCATTTCATCGGGAAATTCATGCAATTCCGTTTTGGAAAGGAAATCTCTTGACCTGATAATCCATGGTGGTAGCTTTTGTTTGAATCATGTGGACGTTAAAAAATTATTTACTTATTTCTGAGGAAAATTCACTTTTTTTCACTTGCGCATTTATTTTGAATAGCTCCAGGAAGAATACCAGTTTTTCTTTTTTTCTTTTCTTGAGTCACTGAACCTCGGTAGACTGCGTTAAATTGCGCCTGATAATAGAAAACTTCATATATGACGTAATAATCAGCTGAAAAGAGGTAGTTTTGCTCAATGCCTCAGTGTAATGGCAAAGCAAAAATTTAACAATACTGAGATAATCGGCGGAGGAACAGTTTCCTTAGTCTCACGTTAACTTATCGTTTTTGAGATGAGAGGTTTCCGTGAAAGGATGAAGTGAAGCCAAAACAACCATTTTCAATTTTCAAATCAAGAGAATGACTCACGAATGTATGCAAATACCTCTTTAATTGGAAAAGGAAATGTTAGAGTTTTAGGATAATTGTGTGAAGAAAGTTTGTGGAGTGCACTCTGAAACGGAGGGTAGCACGTAAAAAGGCCCGGAGTCAAACATAACTGACCTTACCGCTTCGGGAAGAGTAGGAAAACGGGAGATTTAGAATCTATGTCCCATTTCCACCTCCTTTTCATGGTCACTAGCGGTGCTTGGCATGCGTTGCAATGCCTATACTTCGGTTTCCAAGTAAATAAAATACTCTTTTGTCAAAGCAGTGCGAAAGTTTTAGATTTATCGAGCTAAAAAATCCAATTTTAGGAAAAAGAGCCCGTAAGTATGCGAAAATTAAATATAAGTATTCAAGGAAAAAAGCAAAGAAACCACTAGACCAAATCATAGTCTAGGTACAATTGAACTACGTACATTATAACACGAATGATGTCTCACTGATACAATTCTGATGCACGCGGTATTATATCTCACTGATGCGATTCTGATGCTCTTGATTGAGCAACTCTTAGACGATCTTCTTGCTTGTCGTTCCTCGCTTGTTTGAGAAGCTCGCGTGCCAACACTTATTTGTTGAAACGACTCGCGCTCCACCTTTTGTACAATGGATTTAATAATTCAGAAAACTTCGCGGGCGCGCGCACAATGGTATTGGAACGCATAGAAGACGAACAAATAAGTATTCATTTTTATACATTAGATTTGTCGGCCCCGGTGTCGGCGGGGTAAAGTCCTCGTCTTCCAACCCGAGGGTCGCGGGTTCGAGTCCCGCCTGGGTAATATTATTCACTGCCCAGGATATGGGTGTTTGTGTTCGTCTCATGTTATATTAAAACTCTTGTAATTGGGGAAACCTGTAAGTGTTAAAGAAATTATTATTGTTATTATTACGGTAGCGCTTATTTTTCAGAATAAAGAAAACTAATATTTTCCACCTCTAAATGTGATCGCTGATGAGTGTTAAATAATGTTTTAAGTCCGCGTCACTCTCAGTTAACGGAGGCCCTTTCCCCGAAAGCCATTAATGCTTCCAAACTATTGACGAGTTTCTCGGCTGGGAAATTCTCATTGACCATGTAAAATGAAGTAGTACAGTCCTTTTGGGCCATAATTTCGCCAGTTCTCATGTATCCTCCTGCGCAGTTCGAGCCGCCTCCCCCCCACCCCCCCCCCCCCAAGGATTCCTCCCAGCACTTCTGAGCCACTGTGGAATAGCCCGCACCATTCCCTTCCCATCCGGAACCCGACCCCTCTTTCCCCTTCGTGCACCGTCACATGGTGCTTCGCCCAACCCTCCCCACCGATCAGAGGAATCAGAGTCCACGCATTGCCTCCTGACTCATATTCGGGATGTCATAATCTGAGAACTTTTCACTTTCATCCAGATGTTCAAAATCATATATGGTGGATAGTTTAAACAGTTTCATTCTTATTTGATACACCATTCGTTTTCAGATTCACAAGCAACAGGACTACTTATCTAATGGAAGTGTAAATTTAGCAATATGTCGATGCAAATTGCTTTTTGAATTCTATCGTTCCTATAGTCACATAATTTCCGTTTTTCCGAAAAATAAATAAACGTTGACATATTTTTTATATCCTGTCCCGAGGCACTACGTGAAGCTTATGAGTTATGAAA
Organism: Ceriagrion tenellum; assembly: GCA_963169105.1. NCBI lineage: Eukaryota > Metazoa > Arthropoda > Insecta > Odonata > Coenagrionidae > Ceriagrion > Ceriagrion tenellum. Next base: position 109,969,190 of record OY720643.1, read on the forward strand.
GTTTTTATGTGGATAGGTTACCGGCCTGTCGCACAACCCCCAACTTGGAGGACCAGTGGGCTACTCTCTGTCTGTCCTCTACCCTTTGACCTGTCTGGCGTGGGTGGCCCTGCCAGGAGCTTAAGCTCCAGCCAGCATAGCTCTCCGGGTCACTGGGGCACGCAAACCTCTCCACCAAGATAAGGTGGTAACCCATGGGTTGAGAAGGTTGAGATGGTGATGTGAAGCCGGAACAGGCTAAAAGCCTAATACTGGAAGGAGGAAGAAGAAGAAGGTATTTTTTATAAGTCAAGGATAAATATGAAAATAGATGAATATTTTAAGGAATAAGGTGCTTGAGACTAGTTCATTGAGCGCCATCTAGCAGCAGCCCAAGACCATTAATAGCAGTTGGCGTTCCAGCGATTGAAACGCGTTGAGAGAAAGCGAAATCAGCGGTACGTCGAGTCAAATTCTCACGAGGCTCGAGCATTGTGCTCAAGTAATCGGTAAAGGAAAATGCGTCCAAGCGACACCTCTTTTTATTGCACGTGACAGGAGAAGAGATCTGAATGAAGGAAATAAAATAGAAGTCAATTCAGAGACGCCTGTTACACACGAAGAGATACTCCCGGACAGTTAGGACCCCCTTCTTTCTTGGTGGTATTCGACGAAAAGCCGCCGAGGTGACGCGATTTCCGAGGGAAGGCGACGGAGGCTTGACTGCTGAATGGCGAGATGTGGTTGTCTGAGAACTGCGGAGGTGGGGGGGGGAGGGTGGAGAGGCGAGGGGTTGGGCCGGCCGGGACGGGAAGGATTACCGGGCCGCTCGGAGGGTGGGTGGCATGGGATGTCGGCGGATTTATGCAGGGGAGTGGAAGGACAAGCCGAATAAAAGAAACTCGGCGACCGTGGGTGGAGGAGGAGTGAAGATTTGACAAGAAGACTGGGGAACTTCGGGAGCCGTCACAACATTCAGTTCCGCCCCTACGACCGGAGCCAAAGCGCCTTTCCGAGGGAAAAAGACTCCTCCGGGAGGTGGTTATCTGACTTAACAAGGCAACTAACTCTCTCGAACAAAAAAAGAAGCGATTGAAGTGAATAAGAAGAAGAGAAGAAATGTTTCTTTTGGGAGCTTGTCAGCAGTAACGTCTCCAGGTATTCGCTTTGGTCACAGGCTTTAATTTTGAATTCCTTCATCCCTTCGTGATAGAGTGCTCAAAAAGATCCGAGGACACGGTTTTTTCTACCTCGGGCCGAGAGCTTTCTGACACGGGTGAAATCTCACTTGCCTCTGGGTCCGGCATTTCTCATCTCCGTCCCGGGCTCGTTATGTAAAAGGCTCCCATGATTTATCTGTTGACATAATGGCTCATTCATTGGTTAATTTGTTTTTATCAGCATGGTGGACGGCCGAGAGGGCCTGGAAAAGTGAAATATATGCCGAATGTCAGTTATTATTGATCGGGGATGCTTAAGATTTTTGTTCCGAGTGGAATGTCATCAGAACTAGCGACACCTATCTCGAGGGAAAGAAAGTCGGGAAATGCCAGAATGTCCACTCTGTTATTCTTATGTTTCGATCATGTAAAGGTGTGAAAATGCAGTGGAAGTCTTGAGTTACCCACATTAGTGAATCTGGAAATCCCTCGACTTACCCGGGATCGTGTGTCTCAGCGATGTCACGAGTTTATGCTCAGTAAATCAGGTAATTAAAGGTAAAGCCACTAGCTTGACTCTAAGGTGTGGAGGAATGAGGCATCTTCAAAATCTCTTCTTATTACCAAAGAATAAATTTCATCAAGTCCTTACCGGAAGAAAGATATGTTTTCAAATGTGAGAAGTTGAAAATAATTGTTTTCGCATGAGATATTGAGCAAAGGCTCTGGATACGAGATACTTTTATATTGATGCCATCTAAATACGCAGCCTTATGACACACGGCATGTGTTTTGTACCGACTCAATTGCGCATGCGCAGGTTTGATTCTAAACGCAGAATAATACAGTACGTATTACCATAAACGTTGCCAACGAACATCAAGCTGTTATGTCAATTCCAATATTGGAAAAAAACACATTTCAATGTCATGTCGTTTAAATTTAGTAAATCTGAGCCATGCTAAAACATTCTGTGTAGTTATAAATACTTCTACATAATTTCTTAAAAAGTTCTGTAGATATTCCTTAAAGTATTGAAACGCCATTTTACGGAATTCCCTACGACGTTCTGCAGAATACCTAAGGACATTGTACAGAAGCCCTTTGACGCTCTGTAGAACTCTTTACGGGCTCAAGGGGAATCTCACATATTTCCTAAGAGTTGCTGAAGTTCTACAGAACAACTTTTAAGGAGTTATTTTGCTCTGCAGAAAATAACTCTACAGAACATATGTTCTGTAGAGCCAGGCTCTCATGTACAGATCCTTAGAAAAGGAACTAGTGCTGAAGAAATAGGGTCAATTTCTGTAGAATTCCGTACGTGCTACAGAACAGCTTCTAAGGATTTGATGAGTCGTTGAACTCACCGACCTCGATAAGTCGATGAATTCATTCATCGCCGACGGAAAGGTAGGGATATGCACGGGCGGGCGACGCAACAGAAATAATTATCATCTAATGGGGAAGGATTCATCGACTCATCTACATCGGTGAATTCATCGACTCATTGACGTCAGTTCATTTATCAACTCATCGACGTCAGTTAATTCATCGACTCATCGACGTCAGTGAATTCATGCACTAATCGACGTCGATGATCGATGGCATTCATTGTCATCGACGCGGTTCATAGCAACGCGATGACTAAAATCATCTTCGATGAATTCGATGAATCGACTCATCGCACGAGCCTATTTCGAGATAAGGGGTTAGGAGTGGAGCGAGTCCCCTCGCATCACGTGTCTGTGTGCATACAAAGAAAGGCGAAGGGAGCGCGAGAGGCGAGTGGTGCATCGTTCAGACCCTACCGAGTTCCGTGCCGTGCGCGCGTGCCATTTCTCCGCTCGTGAGTGACTTGAGGCGTGCCAACTCGGTCTTCTTCCCCCCACCACCCCAATACGTGCGGCTTGTCTTCCTCTCGAGGAATGCACGCTCCCTTGCCCTTCTATCTATAGACACCCGTCGTCTCCCGAGGCGAAGAGGACAGCTTCGACGCTCATCACATCGAGATTGCTGTCGCGTGGACATTGTCGGATTGGGTTCGTGGAATCAGAGTGGAATGGAGAACTTGCAAGGTTTTTTTTACAGCTGTTTTAACTCATGCACTATATAGATAACCGAAAAATTTTCCCATTTGTCCTTTCCTTTCATCTGAGCGGCCCATGTTTATTGAACAACAGTGAATTGAAAAGCTGATGTCGTTTCAAACGCAGCTTTTTGCGCGCCATTTTGGAAGTTATACGCGTGACGTCACACCTGCCTTCTACCGTATGAGACGTACGAGATACCGGCGAATACTTCGGCGAGTGTCACTGTTCACTTACCGTTCATTATCTTCAGCCTCGTGATATTTCGTTGAAATATTGCGTCTTAGTTTCAGAAAGTATATATGAATTTTGGTGTGCAATAGCTTGACGATTTCTTAGTGTTTCTTCTGCATGGAAGTTCGTGCCGAGTCAGATAATCTGCCTATGAAGTCGACGCTCTAGTGACGATGGAGTACTTATACTTAGATGCGACATGTGGAGGTAGTCCGAAATACAAACTGTTAAATCATGGCAATACATTTATTGGACTTACTTCTGTACAATGGGGAGCCCGGCACAGGTAGGAGGGAGGCGGCTATAAGACAGCGTCTAGTGCGGTTAGAGACCGCAGCAGTCTTGGTCTCTTGGTCAGGGAGATCCACAGTCTATAATGCCTCCAACCACTTCTGACTTTGCTTGGGAAGTCCTGCGTATAGATGTGATTTCTGGAATCTGGGGTTTCAAGGGTAGGGTTACCAGGTCTCCCGTCTCACGTATTTTAGAACATTTCTCCCGTATTTCATTCCAATATAATATTGTGTGGTTCAAGTGCAATATTTTTTTTATTTTCAACGATTCAACTTCGATTATTGAAATATTCTGAGCGATATATCGAACTGTACATTGGCATCATAGCTGCCAATATTAAATTTTTTTTACAAGCATAGGTATACTCGAATGTGGATGTATGTAAGTTAATGTTGGTACTAGGTTCTAGAACCGGAAGTTGAACTCGCCTCGACCTTTCTTTTGCTTTTGTGTTTTTGAGGCGGCTGGGTGTTTGTCTGTCTCTCTTGTACGGTTACGGTACGTCTGTTACACAAGTGTTCGACGCTATGGGTGGCGCGAGTGATGAGGAGTACCATAAAACACCACCAAATAAGAAACCTCGATATATGTGTGTTTATATAACAATGTTGTAGCCAATTTCAGAGTCTCCCTTATTTTCAGTTTGAGAACCTGAGTCTCCCCTATTTTCAGTTAGAAAACCTGGCAACCCTATACAAGGGTCGAGCGCCGAGCTCCGTATGGTAGGTCAGAGATCAAGGCGACCACATTGGCGGGTGACTGAGCCAGGCCACCTTTCGCCGAATTGCGATTATCGTGGTTACGGCGATAACCCTTATTTTGACGAGCCCAACTTTGGCTCGTATGGGTATTACCCCCTAGATATCCATGCGTAATGCGCATATAGATATCTCCGCGACACTGCTGAGAAATCATTCGGATAGGTTCGGATATAATGTCCGTCCACACAGCGACCTGTCCGTTCGGACTCTGAATAGATTTCGCGCGATAAGCGGAAAGTGACGAACTTCCAATCGCGACATTGTATGAGGTTTCTATTATCGTGAAAGTTTTCTTGAGCAATTATTTTCTTGATTGTTCAAGTTGTACCGACAGTAGGAGCAGAAAGATTTTTGGTGCCACAGATTTCTCATCTAAAGTTTTCTATCCGCTACTTTTCATTTTTCTTCTCATGTAATTCTTCATTCCATGAAGGTTTTACTTTCTACATCTACATCTACATACTTCCCTGCGAGCCGCCGCGTGGGCGTATGTCAGGGGGTGTTAGGACGCCAGCCGTGTATAGGATAAGGTCATGGGAGGTGATATGGTGACGTGTATTATGGGAGTATATTTAGTGGAGCTCAGTTTTTATTGTGGTCGCTTATTGTGTGCAAAAAGAACAGTTTTCGTACCTATCTGTTCGGCTGTATCTCTCTTATCAATGTATCTCTCTAATTTTATCGCTTCTGTCAGACCTAGAGATTTAGTGAGGCGTCATGATAATCTTCTCTGTGTCGCTCTTTTGACTCTTTGTGAAATCTTTCCGCAAATTTATGAAGAGTAAAACAAACTTTTCAACAGGTTTTTTTTGCTCGAAACGACCGGTTTCGGTTGTCATTAGGTTCAATATATACAGTGTACCTGATGATGTAGCTGTGCATTGTATCTGACGCATTTTATTCGTTGCACCAGATGATGGCGTACCAGGCAAAGCCGGTCGTTTGGAGTGAAATAAAAATGGGGAGGATTTTAAGTTTTAATTTTTTTATTTGAGTGGATTTCAGCGTGGAATTCTCAGAGAAAAACTCAGTGCAGTAGGATTCATATCTTTCTTTCGAATGGTGAGAAATGATCGCCTGGAATATTTAAGAAAAAATAATATAAATTTTCGTTATACCAAATCTCTGGTTACAACTTAAAAGAAAAATGCATCAATACCGAAATAAAGATGAAGATTGTTCTATGTTGGAATAACAAAATATGTTGGAATAAATGATCAAATAGGGATATTGAAGCTGTTTGCGGCATATTGTCCACTCCAATCATATTCCCTACTAGGTTCCATGCTCTGAGTTATTCGTTCCGTACGATTCCCGTCATATCACTTCATTACATTTCGGCGAACATATGCGGTGAAGTGATACAATGAGGCCATGAGTGAAGGAGGACGGGTTGGTGCGTACGTTCAAGCAACAGCTTGTTGGGGTATTAATATTTAAACATGCTTTAGGGCAACAGGTGGACGAATACCCACTGCATCCGGGGGGAGTGGAGGGATTGACGAGGTGGAAATTCTAATGGCTTCCTACGCAGAGGGTCCACGTTGCAATCCTGTTAGGCCAATATCCCCACCTGCCCCACCCCAACATCTCACCCCCCAGTTCATCTCCAAATCCTGATTTACAAATTCAAATCACAGCCCATCGTGAGACCGGATTCCTGCTACAGTTCTTAGTTCAACAGCGATTTGCTCCCTTGGGTATTTCGATTGATTGGATATTTGGGGAGGCGACCGACTGCTAAGGTCATTTGCGCCGTAGGGGAGAGGTAAAGGAGGAAGGGTGGATAGAAACCCAGCGTCGGCATTAGTCTGCTCTCAGCGAAAAGCGCCAAGGGGACCACGGTTTAACGTCTCATCCGACAGACGGAGTACTGTACTTGAAGTGCCCTCCACAAGACACCCAAGTAAGGATCGGGTTTCCTCTGAAAAACATCCTCATCTGCCGGGATTTGAACCCTGGCCGTGCGTATGATTAGCCAGTACTCTAGCCACCACACCAACCCGATACCCCGGGTATTTCGAAATCAAACTAGTGCCAAAGAAATAATCTTATTCGTTTTAGCTTTTTAAAGTGGCCATGTTAAAAATATACAAGCTGATTTTATCCAACGTGTAAAAAATGTCTGCCCAAAATGATGAAATTAGGCCCGCGCTTGAAATGTCTCCACATCTCCATTCAGTTTGCTGCGTTGCTGTCCAACTATTTGTTGAATAAAAATGACAAAATACTCAAAAAAAAAATTGGAACGAGAACTCGGGAACTTGGTGGGTCTATGAAAGGATTGGTGTGCCGCTGCCCACAGCAGTGGAGTACTGCAGGGAAGTTCCAATAACTGAAGCACAAACATAAAAAAAAATTATTGGTTTCATGAATGGCTTCATGGAATCGAGTTATGAGCTCCGTAAGTAGCCAAGATGGCGGAAGCGCGACGAACCGCTCCGAGAACTAATTACATGATAAAAGACTTGTTTTGAGACGAAATGCCAGTTTTTTCACTCTTTCTGCCAAACTATTATGTGTATTACCAATTAAACATTGGATAATCTTTCTTGAATTTGAATCAATGGTATAAGATTAGATGAAACATCCGAGGCAATCAGCCGTTAAAAGATAAGCTGTGAGACTGGTAAATGTGTTCCTGCAACCCAAATACTTTTATGAGGCACTTAACTTCATGGATCCCGTAACTATTGATTCCATAACTAAATATTCTTGCAACGGATCGTGAGTCGAAAAGATCTCTCACCCCATTACACATTTCTATGATGGAACTCACCATGCATGCAGTAATGGGAGTGGTACGCGAATCATATTTTATACATTTTGCCAGTTAATGGTTTCGGCTTAATTACAGTAAAACCAACCAAGTAACCCTATTTTACTAATCTCAGTTCATAAAACGAGCTTCTAACATGCTATAGGTTGATGAAAGGAGGATCAAATTTTACGTTACCACAATGCAAAGGGACACACAATCTTCATCACTTTTGGATACATGTACAACAATCTTGTTAGCTGTATGGAGTGGTACCGGTGCTCCTAAAAAAACACAAAAATTGGTCCATACAATTTCCCCCAGCAATTATTCGCATGGGATAATTCATGCAATCATTGATCATTTTATATCGCCTATGATATGGAATTCAGCCGCCCAAACAAATTTTCTGTAATGAAAAAAGAGAGTGGAATCTTGTATCAATTCAATTTATATGCATTTCTGTTTGATGAATTGAAGACAACCACGGAGAAATTTTTCCAAAATGAAATCCACGCGAGGTTTACCCACTCGAGGCCCCCTGACGTATGTGGCCGAGGCATTCCTCCGTCTGCCTGGAATAATTCAAGCGGAGACAGGGAGGCAGAAATATTAACGCGGCGGTGGAATATGCAGCGGCGGCCGGCGACCGTGGACCGCGGTAGGCGAGGGGGATGTTGGACACGAGGGGGCACTGCTCGGAGCAAACGAGTAAGGGGGATGAAAGGGGGTGAGGATTTAGAGGGGAAAAAAAAGAGGTGAAGGGGGTGTGTGAAGTTGCCAAGCAACAGACGCTCACCGGCTCACAGCGAGGGGTGAAACTTAAGTCGCCTATAGGGTTTTCATAATTCCTATCGCTCCGCCAACAGATGTCTCTCGCCCGCTATCTGATTTACTGCCGGGACGGACGGCGGTGGAGACGGATGTAGAAGGACGGAGAAAGGAAAGGGAAGAGAGGAAAAGGAGGAGGGTGAAGGCGAGGGCGTGATGAACATGCGAGATAAGCGGAGGCAAGCAGCATCCGACGGTCGCGGATAAGGGGCGGGTGCGCTCGGGGGATATATGGTGCACCGGCTAGCCCTTGCACCGCGCCAGGAAACGAGTCCGTGCCCCCTGAAGTCCCGAGCGAAGTCGTCGGGCTTGCCCACGCACTGAGCACCGCAATTAGGAAAGCTGTCGAGGCTGCGGTCTGGAAATTTGAGGTGGTTTTAGGGTAATATTTCGCCAGGCATAAAGGAAACTAAGGATGACTCGATACCAAATGTCGATTCTCGATTCACCGATTCTCAGGAATAGAATCGGTATCGATAATCGATCACCAAAGATCGATTCCGATTCCATCGATGTATTAGCATTTTTGTTTGAAGAATTGAAAACAACCACGGAGAAATTTTTCCAAAATGAAATCCACGCAAGGTCGACCCACTCGAGGTCTCTCCGAGCGCACTCGAGGTGGGCTATTCATTTGTGAATCTTAGATATTTAGTTGTGAATCAGACGTACAATGTATCCCTTTTGTATAAATATTCAAATCAAATATCATTTTCATCGTTTAAAGCTCTTCAATTTGAAAAATTTGTACAGTTGTAACCTAAACAGGGTGGCGATCGTCAGGGAAAACCTGGAATTGTCATGGAATTTTGAATTACTGGAAAAGTCAGGGAATTCTCGTAACAGTCAGGGAGACACTGGAATAGGAATCATCGTTATTTTTCTACCATTACGTTTATCGCTATGTCTTTCCCGCCATTTATTTCACCAACTGAAACTTAAGTCCGTCGCTGACATGCATGGAACAACCACCATCAATTCTTGGAGTATTCAGTTGTGAATCTTAGTTATTTAGTTGTGAATCAGACGTACAATGCATCCCTTTTGTATATCCTTATTGCGATATTTGCCTAGTTGTGTTAAAAATCAGGATCACAATGTATTACGCTCATCATAAGGAATCCGAGGCTAAGTTGTTGGGAAAATTTGACCTCGCGTTTTTTTTTTAACTTCAGAAACTCAGGTCTAGAAGTAGCTGGAGGACACTAGCTTATAGTAAATACACATTTGTAGTTCTAAAAATACGAGACGATGATTAGAAAATTTAAAGATGCCGTAGAAAATTTAATTTAGCAGAGAATAATATTCCAATAATAGGTGGCCTTTTGGCGATCGGTCAGGGAAATTGGCAAGTCCATCAGGGAAAAGTCAGGGAAAGGTCAGGGAATTTGAAAATTGGATATCAGTAGCCACCCTGCTAAAATACCAGTCAATTAATTTATTACACTTGGAAACTATTTGTTTTTCAAATTCCTAAATAAAATATAGATATGCATGTTTGTGTTGTAATTTTTAATTCAAATGTGAAACTTTTAATTCATGTTCCATGTATTTTCGTTTTCACACCATATTTGTCTCAGTAATTTTGGGTGTAGGCTATCAATTTGTACTTTTTATCAACCTCAATAAGCTAAGAGGATATATTTGCTATTTGTCAATAAGTATAATTTTTGAGCGACTTAATTGTTTTTGTTATTTTACTCCAACCATTACTTGAATTTAAATAATATTTCGTACGCTACTGGTATATCAATATCACACCTGTTATTTCGAAAAATAATCGATGGAATCTGAATCGAGAATTGGGAATCGATTTGAAAGAATCGGAATCGAAAAAAGTAGAATCGACTCATCCCTAAAGGAAACCATATTCAAATTCTACTTTTTTAATTTCACAACCTCAAAGTTTGAAGTATTTAGTAAGTATTGTTTATATTAAGGGCACAAAAGTACTGTTTTATATGACTCAAATTCCGAGTAATTTCCCGAATGTATTCATTCTTAGGACTCATTTTTGTTCACAGAGAACGCCTTCATAACCGAAGTTTATTTTACGATTCTGTAAAAATCACTGAGGCGAGTGGTCCATTTATTTTTTGAAAATAATTGATAATTAATTAAATCTACACTTTTTTTAAATATCTGACGAATTTTAAGCTCTATAAAGTCCTCATTTTTTAAATACAGTCTCTTCGAGAGCATACGCGATACCGTTCCTACGGAAAATGGGCGGTACTTTTTTTTGTCAAACATCTCAAAAATTAGTGCGGTAAATGGCTGATATTTTGATCCGGTATCTTTGGAAAGATCGCATATTTTATTTTATTGAGAACAACTTAATTGAACTTGAACTGATATTTTGGTATTTTTGGAAGGGTGAGATATTTTCTATAAAATGTGACCAAATTCATTTTTTTAGAGGTGAAAAAATATCTAGCTAAAACTATGTTAAGCTAATTTTCTACTCGACTAACGCCTGATACTTTCCAAATGTCTAGAGAGAGATATTTTAATGTTGTACAGAGGATATATTTCATTTGTAAACAAATCAATAGCAGCCATTCTCTCTAGATTAATGTGGGAATTCATGAAAAACACTCGAAAATATGAAAAATATTTTAATTCATCGCTTACAGTCACTGTCTAGTAACTGTGAAAATAGAATTGAAAAAGGTGATACAGAACAATATTCACTCAGAGTATATTGCAACTGGACCACGCTTTTAAATTGAATAAAATAACGGACGCATTCCTACTACTTGCTACTTCATAGGAGTACAATTACTGAAATAATACTGGAGAAAACATGGCTCTCTCCACTGAATAATTCATAGTATATACGACTCGTTTCATCGCCAGGTCATCATCTCCAGGCAAAATGGAAAACTGAAACATTATTCAAAAGCGACCCAGGTTTAGACGTTCAGCGTCATCTTAACCTGAAAATGAAGAAGCCAAATAATATGTTATCTTAAAGAGACAGCTCTTCGTTATAAAATTTATTGATTCCATAAAAATATGCCCGAAAGCACCAATTATTAGAGTATTCCGTCACGTACATTGTACCTGAAGATGGTGCTTTAATGTTGATGCGCGTTGAACAACAAATTGCTTAAGGTAGTCCGAGCGAGATAGTTCCTTAATCATAATAGAGACCATATTCGAATTATAGTAGGCAGCAGCGAGTGTTATTATTTCAGTCACTGATGCTGTTCCACCACATCTCTCCAGATGTCGTTGTGTTGTTTATTATTGGAGAACTTGATACTCGTGCATATTTGGATAGCTTCAGGAATAACGTCTAAAAGCTCGAGAAAAGTAACCATCGTCCCTTAAATGAAGCACTATAACGTCGAGTATTGTATTAAATAAGCGTAATGATAGGCTATCAATTAAGCCCGTTTTGGATGGAGCACGTAATTGCACAATTTGATGTATGTACGAACGTGCATTTAAAATTGCATCGTTTAAGGATGTGAATTGCAGGAACGCATGCGAGAATGCATGAACGCGAGGTGGAAAAATAGCCGCTGCCCCAATTCCATAATCATTTCATGCCAGATAAAGATAAATATGCATGCTGCTTTGAATAATCGAACTCAGAAATAATCGAGCGCCGGGACACGATATTAAGGTAGTCCGAGCGAGTTAGCTTCCTAATCATAATAGAGACCATATTCCAATTATACGTTATAATTTCACCAGCTGTAGGACATATAACTTAAATATTGCATTATTAAAGGTTGAATAATATAGTTTTATATGTAAGAATTATTGGCAATCAATTTAAAATATCTAAATAAGTCTTCAACTTGACTCATTTTTTTCGCGCGGTGCGTTTGAAACTCCTTCAAAACGGAAGGTTTATTGTGATCCCGAATAATTTACTATGGTGACAATATGATTAATTTTCAAAAATAGTTATGAAAACATACAAACTACACGTTGTTAGTTTTTTACGACATAAGTGTTAGAAATTACTCATTTCGTAAAAAATGTCTCCTTGGAGTGCATACACGTACCATTTCCCTTGTATAAGGGCTGATACTTCTTGGGAAATATCTCCGAAAGTAATGCGCTAAGGGGTAGAATTATTTGGTGTCATTGGATAGGTGAGATAAATGAGACCAATAATATAGTTTTACATGACAGAAATTGTAAGTCATCAAATGAAAATATCTAAATAAGTCTTCAACTTGACTCATTTTTTTCGCGCGGTACGTTTGAAACTCCATCAAATCGGAAGGTTTTTTGTGATCCCGAAGAATTTACTGCGGTGACAATACGATTAATTTTCAAAAATAGTTGAAAAAACACACTAACTACAAACTGTTATTTATTTGATGAGATCTAGGTGTAAGAAATTCCTCATTTTTTAAAACAATGTCCCCCTCGAGTGCATACAAGTACCATTTCCCTTGTAAAAGGGCTGGTATTTTTTGGCAAATATCTCGGAAAGTAACGTGGTAAGGGGTTGAATTTTTGGTGTCAATGGAAGGGCGATTTATTTTTCTTTAAAATGAGACCAAATTCATCGATTTCCAAGTAAAATGATATTTCGCTCAAAATACATTAATTGGAATTTGTAAATGGTTTATGTTAATTTAATTGTTGATTGTTTGGAGTTGTTACTTACTTTGTTACTGTTGAACATTAAGCTCAATAGTAGGTAAATTTTTGTTTCCTCAGTTTTGTACGAATAATTGTTTGATTATCTCATGTATGTCTCCTTGTTTTATTTTGCAAAGCCCTGAAGACGCAAAAATATTCGGCGAAACGTTGGCTGCAAGTTAAATATATTGATGACCAAATACTCAGGAATCTTATAATTATTTATATAGGGTAACAGGATTTGATGCATATTAAAATTATGATCAGAGAAGGCCTATAATGAACGTTTAATCTAATTGACTAAAATTCCTTTTCTCACATTCCGTGAGTTGACATGATTTAAGCGTTGCGTTACCAGTCGTGAACTAAGAGTTCAAACTTGAGAATAGATTAGCTGAATTAGAAGCAGGGAATGTTTTCCAGTTTTGATAAAAAACTGCGAACTCCTTCATGATACAGTATATCTGATGGCGAGCACGAGCTAAAAGATTCAGATCGCTGAACTGAAGGATTTGAAATATCTTCTTTTCCGCGCGCGATAAGGAGCCCGGAATACCCGTCTCTAAAATAAACCGAGGGATAAATCACGTGACAGGGAGCCTAATTTGAGCCGCGATTCAAATGTTGTTCCCTTCGGAGGCGTAATTGCTCATTCAGGCAGCAGAAAATAGACGTACATCCCTATGGCATGGCCTGCCTTACTCCTCGATGCCCATAATAGGGAGATGGATGTGAACGGAGATTTCAAGTGGCGACAACTACTGAGATGAAAGATAACTATGAATTACGACACCCACGGTTTCACTGCGGTATTCTGTCTTTCGCATGGCATGTTTCTTACTTACGTCGGGATATGGAATTTCCCCTGACAGTTGAACACCACGCGTTTTACCGTTGCTGATCCTGGCGTCATGCTGAGGATGACAGGGTTTTTGTTGACTCCACGGCACCCGGTATCGAGCAGCCAAAGGTAAATCCATCAAATGGCGCTCAGCGAATAAGAGTAACCTTTCTACCTTTTTCTACGTTAACTCTTGATACTCGACTGAAGAAATTAAACGTTCAGCTATTTAGTATTTTTAGGCTGGAGTAATTCCCCGGAAAAACTCAGCTTGGTACTTGATGGCTTATGGGGGAGCTTCCACGATTTTTCATTTTTAAAAGCGGTAGTTTCATCACTTACCCAAAGGCTCTGGAGGACGAGTCATCATCATTGGTCGTTCAATCATGAGATTGGTTGACTGCAGCCATCCACCCTTCCCTATCTAATGCTAGTTCCGTAACCTCCTGGTATCTCTTCCTATGCACTTCCCTCTTTACTTGGTTTATGAACTTATTCCTTGGTCTTCCCCTGGGGACTTTTCTCTCTGTTCTTCAATCATGTTCTTCACAAACCCATTGTGTCTCATTCAAGTGTACGACTAGTAAGGACGAGTCTTCACGCTTCATTGGTCGTTCAATCCTAGGATTGGTGACTATCCTAGGATTGTCTGCAAGCCCTCCACCCATCCCTATCTTATGCTAGTTCCTTTACCTCCTGGCATCTCGTCCTATGTACCTTTCTCATTATTTTAATTTTATTAAGAACGAGTATACGAAGTGAATTGCGAATGTGGGAAGTCGTACGCAGGCCATACTTGCAATTTCGCATTTCTGAACACCAGAGAGCCATCAAGAATTGGCAACCGAACCGGTCAGCCACAGTAGCACACTTAGAGCGGTCCATCCCATAGCTTGGATCTGGAGGAGACGAGTATCATTGCTAAGAAAAGGTCCGGTGCCTCCCCAGATTAATAAGGGAGGCCATAGAAATAGCCAAATCTCCGAATAACGTAAACAAAGAAGATAATTACACGCTTTCCAACACTTGGAACCGGGATTTCCGTAATGGCGGGAAAGACTCCCAAAAAAGCGGTAGAGAATCGTATTTGACCGATCACCGGACTGTATCATTCGTTGTTCAATCCTAGTATTGCTAGACTGCAGCCCTCCACCTTTCCCTATCTAATACTAGTTCCCTTTCCTCCTGGTATCTCTTTCTATGTACTTTCCTCTTTATTTGGTCAATGAACTTATTCCTGGGTCTTCCTCTGGGGAATTTTTCCTCTATTTTGCCTTCAATTATGTTTCTCACAAACCCATTGTGTCTCATGATGTGTCCGATCCATCTTGTTCTTCTTTTCTGTATGGTCTTCCATTGGTTCTTTCCTCTCCTACTCTTCTGTACACTTTATCATTTCTTCTGGTGTCCGTCCATTATATCTTCTGCATCCTTCTTCAGCACCAGGTTCGAAGGCTTCTATTCTTTTATGGTCAGCTTTTCCAATGGTCCATGCTTCTTATCCATAGAGTGCCATGCTCCTCATGAATGTTTTCACATACTGTTTCCTGATCTGTATTCCTATCTTATTTGAGCACGGCAGTTGTCTTTTTCCCATTAACGCCTTTTTAGCATGGGCTGTTCTCCGCTTGATGTCCGTCGTACTTCTTCATTCCCACGTGATGGTACTTCCGAGATAGGTGAAGGAATCCACTTGCTCTAATTTCTCTCCTCTAAGGGTGACTTCTACATTCAATTTCTCCGCATGGGTTTTGGTGTTCGTCTTATTCATTTTCATGTTGTATTCTTGAAGAACATGGTCCATTACGTTTAGTAACCTTTGAAGCGATACCGGACTGAAACCTGATTGTATATAACAGCCAAAATGCATCGAGAGCACCTCAGACCTGAAGAAACGAGCTGGAACGCTCGCGAAACTGTCGTCTTTAAAAATGACACAAGGCGGATGCTATCCCAAGAGCCATCAAGTACCAAGACCACTCCGCGAAAGCTTTCCCTACGTGAACTCAACTCGTTTAATATAAACTGATATAGATTGGCTTCAATTTTGAAGAAGGTTGGTGCAAACTCGCCCTGCGGTCACTGTCTTACATTTCACATCATAATTTTTAGGCAATAACATTTAGCCAGTTCCTTACCCTGTACTGCATATTGCAATGTACAACAATCCAGAGAGATGACACGCCGTCGATTCCCTGAGGCCCATTTCTGACGCTTATCTTAGGTCAATAGTAATAAAATTTTGAGGTTTTCCTGTTTAATCTTAAACAGAAAAGTTTCTCGGGTGTTCCAGAGGGTAATGAGACTACTCAACTATTATTTTCATTGGACATTCATTACCTAAAAATGTTGACAAAATCGAAAAAAGCAGCACGCTTCGTTAAGAACTGCTACGAACAAACATATAGTGTTACACAACTGTTAGAGGTATTAGGGTGGGAGCCCCTAGAGACTTGGAGGCTGCGCACTAGGCTTAGGCTGCTTGAGATATTCAGACCTGGTGTGTTTCAGAGCGACACAGAGAATATTATCATGACGCCTCACTACATTTCTAAGTCTGATAGATGCGATAAAATAAGAGAGATACTCTGCCGAACTGATAGGTTCAAAACTCGTTCTTTCCGCGCACAATAAGTGACCACAATAAAAACTGAGCTCCTCTAAATACACTCCCATTGGACATGTCACCATTTCACCTCCAAAAATTTTACATCTTTTCACGGCTGGTGACCTTACACCACCTGCCACACGCCCATGCGGCGGCTCGCGGGGAATTATGTAGATATAGATAAATAGGGAACTATCTTGCTCAATATTCCTTAGCAGATAACAGCTGTGTATTTCTGCCGTCCCCACCCTCACTCCTTTCTTGTTCAGATGGGAACTCTAAAGACCCTAAAAACCCTAGACGTAGAGTTCGTCCAGGATAGTTGCGCAGTTGATTGAAATTCAACCAATCAGCCAACACACCTGATGCCGTTTCGCCAGGCGGGCGATAGATGTGACATATCTCGTATAAAAAGCTCTATCAATGGTTGTCATAGTTTCCTCGCTGAGATTCAGAAGCCATGCTGTAGCCTATTCCTCTAGGCGGCCCTTATCATATATTTTCATTTCCAATTTCAAATAATAGGGTGGATAGCGTAAATTTTAACACGTTTATACATTTCATACCTATTTGTAACGCTTTTCATGTTTAGTTGAATTTGTTTTTTAATTTTATCATACGGTCTAATCATGTGCTAGGCGGAGGACAGCCTTATTGACTTTGGTTGAGGGTTGTTGTTTGCCATTATTCGAGAGATTTAGTCTCACATCATCACAGATTCGTCGCCTGTTGAAAAACATTTTTGTTTACTGTCGTGAAACATCAAAGGAAGTTAGGACGAGGGGATATCGTCGTTTACTTCTCGAAGAATCAGGTGAGTTGACTTATGATAACTGACAGTTTTTTTAATTTTTGGTGGTGTTCGGAGTACGTTGAGGATTTCGAGTATGAAATTAGTCTGTGTTATGGCGAACAGCAAATTATATTGCATCCAGGTCAGTAAATCGGCAGTAATCTAACAATTGTCTGAAATTCACAGTGGAAAAATCTTTCGCATGGAGTGGAAATCGAACCCAGATCCCTCGATTTCACGCCGAGTGCTCTAAACAATTATGCTACTCAGGCGTCCTCTTCCGCAGTGAATCTCATAGGAGCTTTTAGGATCAAGTTGTCTAGGGGATCGAGGGATCTGGGTTCGATTCCCAGTCCAGGCGAATGATTTTTCTGCCGTGAATTTCACACAATTGTGTGAACACTTTCGGCTAACAGTTACGTTGCTGCGCGGCTCGTTCTGTAGTTCATTGAAAATGTCCAAAGTAAATACCTGTGTGTTTTAAGTTGGCCTTTACCTCGTGGACAATAGCGCTTGGCACTCGCATACGGGTACCTCTGGCATTACATGCACGGTACCTGTGAGGACAACTTGCTCCTTTAAGCCCCCATGAGATTCACAATGGAAGAGGATGCCTGGGTAGCTTATTTGGTTAGAGCACTCGGCGCGAAATAGAGGGATCTGAGTTCGATTCCCAGTCCAGGGGAATGATTTTCCACTGTGAATTCCACACAGTTGTGTGAACAATTGCAAGTGACTTCGTTAAAGTTACTGCGAGATTAGTTCCGTGGTTCTTTGACAACTTAAAGAATCAATCCATACCTTTTGGAAATTGGTTACAAGTATCATTATCTCAAAATGACAGAACACTGTTAAATGTCTAATCAATTTTCATAACCTCACACCGACCTAGTATCCGACAATAATACGTCATTTTCAAAGTGAGAACGAACTATAAAAAGGTAGAATTGTACTAAAAGCCTTGAAAACGGCTAATTATTGTCGAAACCCCGGTCGATAAGTGGTAATAAAAATTGTGAGGAAATTTAACAAAGTTCTGTCATTTGGAAATCGTGATTTCTTCTCCAAAGTTGAATCTGTCCTCAGGCAGGTTTCAATTGAACTGCCAGGCGAATGATTTCCCCTCTGTGAATTCCACACAATTGCGTGAACACTAGCGGATGTCTCCGTTAAGGTTACTGCGCGGCTTTTTCCTCAGTTCTTTGAAAAACGGCAATATTCTCTATCCAGACAAATATTCCTGACGGTGGTATCGATACTATCTCTTCAGGACGATGATTAGGGCTTGGTATAAACTAGGGATGAGTCGATTCCACTTTTTCTCGATTCCTTCAAATCGATTCTCAATTCTCGATTGCGATTCATTTAAATCGATTCCCGATTCTCGATTCCGATTCCGGCTCTTTCAAATCGATTACCGATTCTCGATTCCGAATCCATCGATTCTTGTTCCTAATAACAGGTGGGATATTGGTATACTAGTGGCGTACGACTATTATTTAAATTCAAGTATATTGGCTGAAATACAATAACAAAGACAATTAAGTTGCTCAAAAAGTATATTTATTAACAAATAGCAAATATATCCTCAGCTTACTGAGGTAGATAAAAAGTACATATTGATATCCTGAACCCAAAATTACTGAGACAAATATGTGATAAATTAAATTTGATGTGAATATTCATCTATCTGGAATCGATTGAATCATAATCGACTTTAGGAGATCGATTCTCGATGACGATTCTAAACCTGAGAATCGATGAAATCGAGAATCGATGGAATCGAGAATCAACATTTGAATTCGACTCATCCTGAGTATAAACCAAATCAAATTTCATTTATCACATCATGTTTTTCGCAGTAATTTTGGGTGTAGGCTATCAATTTGTACTTTTTATCTCTCTAAATTAGCTGAGGAAATATTTGCTATTTGTTAATAATTATACTTTTTGAGAGACTTAGATATCTTTGTAATTATATTTAAGCCAATACTTGAATTTACATAATAGTCCTACGCTACTGGCATATCAATATCATACCTGTTATTATGAATAAGAATCGATGGAATCGGAATCGATTAAAAGTGGAATCGACACATTCCTAGAATATTTAGGTATCTATCTGGAATGGATGGAATTGGAATCGACTTTAGGCGATCGATTCTCGATACCTATTCTAATCCTGAGAATCGGTGGAATCGAGAATCGACATTTGGATTCGACTCATCCTTATAATATTTATCTATCTGGAATCGATGGAATTGGAATCGACTTTAGGCGACCGATTCTCGATACCGACTCTAATCCTGAGAATCGGTGGAATCTGGAATCGGCATTTGGATTCGACTCATCTTTATTATATTTATCTATCTGGAATCGATGGCATCGGAATCGACTTTAGTCGATCGATTCTCGATACCGATTCTAATCCTGAGAATCGGTGGAATCGAGAATCGACATTTGGATTCAATTCATCCTTACAATATATATCTATCTGGAATCGATGGAATCGGAATCGACTTCAGGCGATCGATTCTCGATACCGAATCCAATCCTGAGTTTCGGTGGCATCGAAAATCGACATTAAATTCAATTCATCCTTAGTATAAACTGACCATTTCATTCGGCCACTCTCATCCTTCCGTCTTCTTCAGTGCGTTCTCCTCTCCGTCACCCCCCACCCCCTCCCCGTTTCCGCCCACCGCCCGGGAAGAGAGGTCGTCTGCGGTTTACAAAGGCACGCTTCGTGGCTCAATCGAATCAAATTTGAGGGTCCCTCTTCCGAGAGGCATTCGGGTCTAATAGGGAATACATGAAAAGGGTTGGAGAGTAGTGGGAGGTTGGGCCGGATTGGGGGAGGGTTGTCAGGGGGGAGGAGGTGGGAAGAGGAGGCTGTTGGGCGGGCGTCACACCAGTGCGCCGGATTAGGGGCAGTTGTGAGTTTGGAGATGAGATGACAGTTCTCTCCGAAAAGGCTCTCCGAGGGAGATGGAGCATTGTATCTTACTTGGAAAAACGTTTGGGCATAAACTGGCGAACATCTGCGCGTAAGTCTGCCGTCTTTGCTGGTGGTCCGTCCTCAGATTCGAGTTTAAGGGACGTTTAGATTCCGGAAGGACGGTGATGAGGGTAAAGTTGCCGGTTGAAAACACCTACAATTTCCTAGCCTAGAATCTCAGCCATTCTGTGGACTCAGAAAATTGGAAGGTGAGGCAAACCAAACCCCTATTACATGATCCATTCTCCGAGTTTCGTACGTTTATGTATGAGAGTTTATTTATTCATTTGAAAAAAAAACCGTGTACACAAATTGAACTGTATCAGGCTGTATCTGGTGGAAGTTGTCAATATTCGTGTTGAATAAAAACATTCCTGTAACGAGGACGATGAGAGAAAAACGAATCTTATTCTTTGAACACCTAATCAGAACACCGGAAAACAGAATATGCAAAAATAAATATAGAAAAACTATGGAACAGTACGATCAGCATAAGATGGATTGCAGAAATTAAGGAAGACATGAGTGAATTACGCATTACAATAGAAGATCTGATAGAAAAGACAGACACAATCATGAAACTCAGGGACAAACAGACCAGACTACAAAAAAGATTAACACAAAGAGAACAAGAAGTGTGATCCCAGATGAAGGGAGGAAATAATGATCCGAGCGAATGGATAAATACTGGACTTACAGAAGACAGAAGAATTTCAGATGACAGAAGTGGTCCAATGAAGGCCATTAAATAAAATCAAAAAGGTATCCTCTTTAAGTATCCCGTGTGCACATGATTATGCCAGGGTGTGGTGAAGCGCGTCGTGCCAGCAAATAAATCTGTGGAAGATTACCAAGTGTTTTTATTCAACATTACCATGTATATACTTTATGTGGACACCCTTATTTGTTTTATTTAATGGCCTTCATTGGACCACTTCAGTCATCTGCTGGATTCTTCTGTTTTCTGTAAGCCCTGTATTTCTTCATTCGCCCGAGTCTTCTTCCGAGATCACCCTTCCTATCCTCTGTTTGTTTATGTTGTTTTGTTGTCTGATCTGCTTGTCCATGAGTTTATTGATTGTGTCCGTCTTTTCTTTCAAAGCTTCTATTGTAATGTGCAATTCACCCATGTCTTCCTTATTTTCTGCTATCCATCTTATGCTGGTCTTACTGTTCCATAGTTTTTCTACAGTTTTTTTGCTTGTTCTGTTTTCCAGTGTTTTGATTAGGTGTCCAAAGATTGAGATTCGTTTCTTTCTCGTCGTTCTAGTTACAGGTTCTATTTCTCTAAGGAATATTTCATTTCAAGTTAACCTCCAGTGCCCGTTTGCTTGGTATTTTTTATTTATGCAAGTTCTAACTATTCTTCTCTCTATATTAAGAAATTCAATAATTGCCACTGTTAGTTGTTTTGAAGATGGTTTCACTTGCATATGTTATTTCCGGTTGTGTAACTGTTTTATACTGTCTTAATTTTGTAGCTATTGAAAGACATCTTTTGTTATATGTGTCCTTGGTGATATGTTGGTGAAGGTCACCTGTTAATGATAAAAACATCTTTTGAGTATTCCACCCGCTGATTGGTATGTTTTTGGACAGTACTCATCCTTAAGTCCTAATTTCTGGCATATCGTTCTGTTTCCCTTCCCGGAGGGGATCCGCCATTAGATCCCACTTAAATTCCTCATATCGTCTCCCTCATCTTATTTCGTCCAGAAATCCAATCCTCTTCCTTCCTTTGTTTTCACCTGGAATCTCCCTTTATAACTCTCTACAAAATCTCTTCTCTTGTTAGACGTCATCCATTCATCTCTTCTACTTCCTCCAATTCGTATAATGTCGTGATGAATGATATAAATATCAAACACAAAAGAACAAATATTCAAAAACATTAGCAAGGAATAGGCTTACAAAATATACTCCATCATGGCGGGATAGTAAAGATTATTTCAGCTGCCAAATTCTCCTTCTTTAATCGCTTTGAATGGAATCAAATACCAGAAGAACTCACAAAACCGTTACTTAGGAATGTAAATACTTTTTAAAAATATGTTACACATGAAAAACGAGAGGAGAGCTTGATGTTTTATGTAGGCATGCGTATTCGTTAAAACAAAATTGTTATTATTTCCACCTATTCTAATGTTATATTGCCACCAGACAATGTCTAATTGCAATATCAATGTAAAAAATAAATACATTTGAGAATGAGGCATGACTTCGCTAACGAAGTCTTTGGAAAGTGAGGAGATAGGGTTAAAACTGTTAGAAAGGAATTTTTTGTGAGAAGAGTGACGGAAAAGTATATAGCGCGGTGTGATTAATAATCTGGGAGTAGGGATAAAGAGCTATGTGTGGGTCCCTGCAACTCGGGCGAGTATTCTGATATTCATGAAATAAATAAGGTCTGAGTATTCAATGGCCGTGTTTAGAGTGCAGTGGATGAGTTTAAAATCAGTTTTAAGGAAATTATTTTAGAGGTTAGAAACGGAAAGTGTAGTGAAAGTGGAGTGAAAGATAGCATCAGAGGAAAGTTGCGGAACTGAACGACTCTTGTTTTAAACAACATTTTTACACATGTAAGGGGTGTGTTCCAGAGATTTTAGATTTTTTGGGGTAAAATCGACCATTTAAGGGAACTATTTAGTCGTTAGTGGAAGCAGTGACAGATTAAGGCAGAAACGGACGCAATATTACGCATTAATTGATTATCTTTTGCCTCTGTCCCTTCCTTGTTCAATCTATAACGAAGAACAATGTGAGTTGACGCTCCGTGGCGTTATTTTTGAAGACCATTATAAGGAGTCATCGATGCGAAGAATGGTTTAATGCGGCCCACTACTTCAGTCTCCTCTTTGATCATCGTTTTATTCCATCATAATTCTGGTAATGCAACGTTCATCATAATTTTATTCGCGTATTCCGACCTTCGGAATATAGAATTATTAATATATTTTATTTATCTACGCGCAAGGGATTCCTTCGCCTATATCGGAAGTACCATCACGCGAGACGGAAGAAGTACAATGGACATCAAGCGAAGAATTCCCTAAGCAAAGAAAGCGTTCATGGTGATAAAACAACTGCTGAGCTAAATGACGATTGGACTGCAAACAAGGGAACTATAATTGAAGACACTCGTATGAAGAGAGGCACTTTATGGACCGGAAGCGTGTATTTTTGGAAAATCAGACCAAAACAGACTAGAAACCTTCAAAATCTGGTGCTGGTGAAGGATGCTGAAGATAAAATGGGCGGACAAAATAAGAAATCATTAAGTTTACAGAAGAGTAGAAGAGGAACGAACCGTTGGAACACGAAACAGAAAAGAAGAACCATATGGATTGGACACTCTGAGACACAATGGGTTTATGTGGAACATAACTGAAGGTAGAATAGAGGGAAAAGCCCTAAGAGGAAGACCAAGGAATATGTTCATCTGTTCATGGACCAAATAAAGAAGAAAATACATCGGAAGAACTACCAGGAAATAAAGGAACTAGCATTAGATAGGGAAGGGTGGAGGACTGCAGTCAATCAATCTTAGGATTGAACGACCCAGTGATGATGATAGCCATTTTATTTTTTGAAGTACCCCAACCCACTCGAGTGATTTTCCTCCGTTTGAAGCTAATTCAAGAAGTGGTAATGAGGAGCATTCGAGTGCGAATAGGGGGGATCTAAGAGGGGGGTGGGGAGTAGGAGTAGCGCCGAGGCGGACGTCAAGAGCTCTCTAGCACGAGGATGCGCAAATTCAAAAGAGCGCGAGAACTGTCTCCATCGCCTCATCTTCGGTGGGGCGAAGAGGCGGCGACTCGTGGAGAGGCCATGTGGGGTTTTCTTCAGTCGCTCTGGCGGATGGCTGGCTGGCGTGTGGGCAGGGGAGCGTGAAGGAATAAGAGGGAGGGCCCCATTCAGAGAGGTTGGGCCCTTTTTACCACCTCTCCTCTCGAGTAGAGGTCCCGTGGCATGCGCTAGCTACTGGTAGGGAGGAAGAGAGAGGTGTATGAATGTGCGGAGGAGTTTTCGGAAAAGGAAAGAGGTCTCCCGCCCGTTGGGTAAAGAAGGCTGTTGGTGTGTGGTCCCCCTCTCACTCATATAAATACACTCGCCTTCTTTAAGGCTCTCCAAGTCCTTTCCGAAGCAC
This sequence comes from Ceriagrion tenellum, assembly GCA_963169105.1. Taxonomy (NCBI): domain Eukaryota; kingdom Metazoa; phylum Arthropoda; class Insecta; order Odonata; family Coenagrionidae; genus Ceriagrion; species Ceriagrion tenellum. The sequence goes on from OY720643.1 coordinate 109,993,292, forward strand.
CGGAGGAGGACGCGTGCGCGAAGACGCCCACGTGGAATAACCATCGTGCAAAGCCCATGAGCCAACATTCCACATATTTTCCCTCTTCGCTTGACGCTCACTCCTCACGGGAGCACGACTGTCGGATTTCGTTCGCTCCCCGGAGTGGAAGGAAAACTTTTCCCGTCTCTGATTTTTCCTCTCCCATTACTGTCAAGGCCTTGGAAGGAAGAATACTCAGAGGGAAGGCCACGCGGAAAAAGGAACGAATGGAAAAGGCACCGAATTGGGAAGAATATGAGAGCTGATGACGGGAACCCTCTTTGAGAGCATGTTAAGATCAAGGTTACTGAGGTGCCTGAAATGGAGCGCGGCGATTTACTGAGGAGAAACGGGGCCATACTCGCCCGACCTAACGGGATCCACTCATTTCTTTTTATCCCTACTCCAAGACTATTAATCACTCAGTGATACCTTCATTTCTGTCACTCTTCTCACCAAAATCACCGTCCTGACAATTTTAACTCTTTCTAAATTCTTCGTTAGCGAATCCATACCTCATTCTCAGTTGAAATTATCTTTATTAATCCGCCAACTTTGAGTATTTTTTGTAAGCCTCTTCCTTGCTAATGTTTTTGAGTATTTGTTTGATTGGCGTCGCGTTATTTTTTATTTTTGAGGCTATCATTCATCACGCCATATAACGATTCGGATAAAGTAGAAGAGATGGATGGAGGACGTTTTAAAAAGTTAAAGGGAGGAGTTCCAAAATGTGTGTTGTTTAAAATTGAAAGGGTTTGATATAAATTTAATTTGGATGACTTGAAATTCGTGTATTTTTGCAGTTGTCCTTGTGTCTGTCATTAATGGTAAGGAAGAAAAGAGCACGTTAACCTATCAGCCTTCATACCTTACCTACTCTTTTCTACTTGGTTAGTTGTTGTTGGAATCTATCCATGCAATACGGTAACCTAGTAATGTGGTCAGCTTAAGAATCAAACCTTATGTACCCAGTATCTATCTAGAACTTCTAACTTTATATAATTTTTTTCGTTTTTTGGAGAGGCATCCATCCTGATTCACCCAATTGATCAGTGACATTTTTATCTTTCCGTCAAAACTGCTTTTGCAAATTTGACGATATCCTTTATCTAATCAATTGACCTTGACAATTGGAAAGAGAGAGAAGGAAAGAATGGAGGCATTTGAAGTGTGGTGCTCTAGGAAAATGCTGAAAATACCCTGGGTGGCAAGAGTCACGAACGAGGTGTTTTAGAGGATAGAGGAAAGACGGTAACTACTCAAAATGCTAAATAAGAGAAGTAACACCTCCTGATGATGACGTTAATCGTCGAAACTGTCGTCTTAAGTTATTGAATTCATTGTGGAAAAATAAAGTTTACTCTATCCATGCAAAAAATAATAAAGTAACACCTGGATTGGCCATACTCTCCGAGACGAAAGCTTGGTTAAGACCTTACTAGAAGGTACAGTAGAGGGAAAAAACCAGAGGGGCAGACTGGACCATATGAGACAGTTGATGAAGGAACTAGGTTGAAAATCGCACTGTGAAGTGAAAAGATTGGCCCAAGATCGGATAAAGTGGAAGAATGTTGCGGACCAATCCTAGGATTGTAACCAGAGAAGAAGAGTCAAATTTAATTAACGTCTTCTCTTATTAAAAAAAACTTTATCTGAACGTTCCAAGTTATATATGTAATATTGTAAGGGATATCTCTTTTGGTTTTCTAATTTTATTTGCCCTTCAACTGTTTTTTTTAATCCACATTTTGATTCCAGACAATTCACAATGCAAGAGCGGGTACAAACCATGGAAGTTTACTCTCTCGTGAGCTGAAGGAGCGTGCCAAAACTGTACCGGTGTATCAGACTGAGTTAAAAGAGGTGCAGTTCACTATAATTTGAAAACTACATAAGTCTTTGGGCAAATGGCCATATCCGTATCCATCGGTCATACCCAAAAATTAGGCTATGGATCATTAAAGTTGTTGATCTCGTGACTAAGTTCGGGTTGAAGGAACTCGTTTTCACAACTTGCCACCCAGTGCTTTATTACATCGAATACTTGATCTTCTCTCTTACCATTGATAAAATCTGTGTCTGTTGTCTTATATATACCATTTAGTATGCACACCATTAAAAGTAAACTAATCATCTCGCTGGTCGTTCAATCCTAAGATTGGTTGACGGCAGCACTCCACCCTCCCCTATCTAATACTAGTTCCCTTACCTCCGAGTATCTCTTCCTATGTACTTTCCTCTTTATCTGGTCCATGAACTTATTCCTGGATCTTTCTCCGGGGACTTTTCCCTCTATTTTACCTTCACTTCATCTCTACTTTCACGTTCTCTAGCTTCCCGCTTACCCTTAAACATCTCGCGTACCATGTTCCTATTCTGCGCTTGTCCTCACTGACTGATGTACCCCTCCCAGTAGTCCCCACCCGGATATCCGCTAGGGGAATTATTTTAACTCCGGAATATTTCACCGGAAGGAATGCTATCATGTCATACAGAGTTGGGATACATGTCTGCATTCTCTAGGGAGACTAATGTGGTGCCTTCCACAAACGAAGTACCCTGGCCGATTACGTGAACTCTCGCCCGGAGCTGTGACTGTTGATGCCGGTCCGATCTTCTTGATCTGCGCCATCAATGCCTTCTGTTGAGACTGCAGCCTCTCAGTAGTGGGGTCAATACGGGTAGCATGTAGAGTTTGGCCACCGCTAGGGGTGAAAAATTTTTTGCTATCACTTGGTCTCGAACCGGCGAACCTCGGAATAAGAGTCGGACAAGTGGTCCAAGCCAGACCCCTTGGATTGTTGAAAAGTAAACGTGAGAAACTAAAATAGTCTCTCGTCACATAGCAACCTTTATAGAGTAACTAAGCCTGCAAGCGATTGATTGCACAAAGCCATCTGAAACTTAGAATTTCAGTCATATAAAAGTATATTATATTGCACCATTAAAATTGCAATACAGTAAGTCCTAGATTTACGTCGGAGATGCGTGTTGAAGAAGAGCGAAGTCGAAACAACGTAAAGCGGATCCAGATATTCGTGACCACGTTAATCCTGCGATAAATCAAGGCGTTAATTTCAAAATTAGTTTTTTGTCTTTATCCAGGAAAAAATAGCTACTTCAGATAGGGTGATTACGTCTCAGATATCAAAAAACACAAGCATATGCGCATACGGACTATGTTATTATAATTAAACAGGGAAAAATTTTCCGTCGACCCTTGTCAGCATAGACGTAACAACGAATCAGACGTAAATTGGAGCGACGCATACCGAGAACTTATTATATTTGATTCATGATTCCAGCAGTTGCTGATATTTAAACGTATAATTAAAATCTGATCTTCATTATGATTAGGGAACTGTCTCGCTCCAGCTGCCTTAAAGCTATTTTAATGTTAAGTTTTATGATCATTTATGGTTCCAGTGGATTCGAATCTCACTGCGAGGCTTACTCACGAATCCTTTGACTTACAGATTTCGTCATTCTTTCGGATACAAACGTGTTGCTTCTACGACCAGCCATTTAGGTCTCCTCAAATGGAGCCTGTTATCATTATCGGGCAGACGCAGTGATGCGGCCCTTCCCCCCTCCCGCCGCTTCCTCACTCTCCCGGACCCTCGTGGACCTACCGGCCCTGTCTCCATGCGACTGAGGCATTCCTCGCGCGCATGACAAACCCTTTCGGACAGTTCCGTGCAGACAGGAACCTCTGCCATCGCGTGCCGTCCGATGACATGCAAATAGTCTTCTCGCAAGGCTCGTGTCTGCAGTGACCAAGCCGGAGCCGGGCCGTCAATTTTCATAAATCCACACCGGCTAACTTCATGGCCTTTGGTGGAAAAAAATGTCGCTCCGCTGCAATAATCTGGGAGGGACTGATTCCTCGAGTATTCTGCCGAAGAGGTAGGAGCGTCGTGCCCTCATTAAATGCACTCAAACACATACCCATCTAGCCATATACTTTCGGAGCAGGGAAAGTCAAATAGCATAAGAGAGAGTATCGGCACATCTACGTCTACTTATTATCCTGTTAGCCACCACAAGAATGTTTGGCAGGGGGTGACTTAAAACCAACACGAACTACAGTGGAGAAATTTAATTTCAGGCAACACGCATTAACAGGCACCACGTCATGGGTATGCTGCAAATGCTACAGAAACCACTAAATTGACCTATAATGTAATTCGTAAACGTGACACAGTAGTCATCCATGGAACATGCAAAATATGGCATAAGCACTACTCGACAGATTTAGAAACTTGTAATAGGGTGCATATGAATTTAACAGCTATTCTATCTGTCAACTAACCTACTTCAAAGCCTCGACGCAGCCATTATGGTCTGTTATCGATCGCGGGAAAACATTTTAAACATATCAGTTCTACAACCTATTTCCCTTATTTTATTCTCATGATCTGATATACCGTAGTATGTTGGATTTCATAAGATATTGAAAACTTCTTCTGAAAAAAAAAATCGGTTTTGAATTGACGTAAAAGATTGAGTCTAATTTTCAATCGGCGGTCTGAAAGCGATAACCATCCTAGTTTTTGCAAGAGGTCAGTTACACTAACGATACTGTCATAACGGTCTTTCACGTATCTTGCTGACCTTCTCTGCACGGGTTCTAACTCTGTTTGAAAGCCTACCTAATGTGGATCCCGAACAGTGGCAGCGTATTCTTAGTGGGGTCTAGCAAGGGAGGAGTAGCTGATTTCTCTAACTTTATCGACACACTTTCCAAGTACTCTTTCAAAAAAACCTAAATTTTTGATTAGCCTGACCAGTTATTTCCCGGGCATAAACTTTGTGGAACCAATGGATTTCCATATTTGATAATTAACACTTGTACAATTTCCTCACTTTTATGTTCGTCACCGCAGCACTTTTATTTTCGTCATCTGGATACATTATTCCAAAGACCCGACATTTCATAAGTATAAAAGGATGAGACATTTGGAGTAATGTACCGTGGTTATGGCATAACAGGCTGAAAACATGTTCGGTGACGAAAATAATTCTTAATAAAATTATTATAATTAAAATTATAATTTATTATTCATTATTATTATGATTAATAAATTAAAATAAATAAAAAACAGATTGTACTCATAATTCGCAAACAAACCTTTCGTATTATTATGGTGATTCCTATTAAACACTATTAAACAACAAGATATATTGCCTAATAAAGAACACGTGCTTATATACGCTTTTCGCTTAAATGTTGGATTCCGCGTCCTAATATCTAGTCATAATGGTGCTTTAATTGAGATTAGGAACAAATGCAAAGCATATGTGGCTCATCATTAAAGAAACTAGGTTTTGTTAACCGTATAATAGGAGGTCGTCGGATGAAAAAGTCAAAGAGAGATGCTACTTCGCTCTGATTAGGCCAAACCTTGAATACGCCGCGAGCATTTGGAACCCTGATCATAACGAGTTAAACAAAAAAATTAATAAAACACAAAGGAAAGCAGCGCGTTTCGTCAAACACTGCTACGAACAAATATACAGTGTTCCGCGACTTTTAGAGGGATTAAGGTGGGAGCCCCTAGAGACTCGGAGGCTACACGCTAGGCTTAGTTTTCTTGAGAAATTCAGAACTTGTGTGTTTCAGAGCCACACAGAGAATATTATCGTGACGCCTCACTACATCTATAGGTCTGACAGATGCGACTAAATAAGAGATACACTGCCGAACAGATAGGAACAAAACCTCGTTGTATCCCCGCACAATAAGCGACCACAATAAAACTTGAACTCCACTAAATACACTCCTAGTATACAAGTCACCATTTCATCTCCCAAAACCTTACATCTTTACACGGCTGGTGGCCTAACACCCACTTCCACACGCCCATGCGGCGGCTCGCAGGATATTATGTAGGTGTAGATGTCGACGAAAATTTAAGAGCCATAATTCTTTCATTATTTGTGTATCAACATGCGTTGTTATTTCCAACGTATTAATTTATGTCCTTATGTGAAAAGTGGTCCATGAATTTTTTTCTGAAAAGTTATCAAAATGTGCCGCCGAGGACTCACGATTGGCGCTCCAAATACCTTCAAGTGTTCGGACTGAATCTCATCCTGTATCCAAATCGACAATAACTCCAATAACTCGAGGAGAGATGGATGGAGTATCTTGATTCGCTGAGGAATGAAGAGCCTACCAAACTCGTGACGCAAGCCGGCGAGTGTTCGGGAGGATCCAGAACGTGCATGCCTTCTCCGTGAACGAATCACTTTCTTTCACGGTTCGATTCCCTCGCCCTCTCTCTATTTCTCTTTAACCAGGTGTCGACTCGCGTTAAAGGACGAGGGGACGAAGCCGCTGCCGCCGTCACTGCTGCTCCACGCTGCACTGACCGATCCGGCGCGGTGCGTGCTCGAGAAGTAGCGTTGCACGGGGAAAGGGGAACGAACAAAAAGAGGATGGGGCCGGCCGAAACCCCCCCGCCCTTTCGGAATCAACCCTCACCCCCTGTTTAGAGATGGGCAATATGGCTTCCTCACCTCATTGTACCTACCCAACATCTCCTTCCCCCATCAAAATTCCTCCCTTCCACCTGCCTCCATCTCCCCCTCACTCCTCTCGAACGATCCTCCCCTCTAAGGCCTCTCCTGTTCCAGTAGTCCACGAGCCGAACCCAGCACCCTCTACCCCCACACCCGGGCATGTTTTCCAAAACAAATTCATCTACATACTACATACTACCCCGTGGGCGTGTGGCAGTGTGTGGTAGGTCACCAGCCGTGTAAAGATGTAAAATTTTTGGAGGTGAAATGGTGACATGTCCTATGAGAGTGTATGTGGAGGAGCTCAGTTTTTATTGTGGTCGTTTGTTGTGCGCGGATATAACGAGTTTTTGTACCTAACTGTTCGGCAGAGTATATCCCTTATTTTATCGCATCTGTCAGACCTAGAAACGTAGCGAGGAATCATGATAATATTCTGTGTCGCTCTGAAAAATATCAGTTCTGAATTTCTCAAGCAGCCTAACCCTAGCGTGCAGCCTCATAGTCTCTAGGGGCTCCAACCTTAATCCCTCTAATAGTTGTGTAACACTATATATTCGTTCGTAGAAGTTTGTAACGAAGCGTGCTGCTTATCTTTGTATTTTGTTAATTTATTGGTTAAATCTACGAGATACATCCGGAATTCTACGAGGTACATCCGGAAAGTTAAGAAGCAAAGAACATAGAATATTTCTCGCGAGCTTTACTATCAAATTTACTCATGTAGGATTTAGATCGCATCGATTACTACGTTTACCAATCAAACTCTGATCGGTACGAATTGGGAGTGATCTGAGCATTCTAAGCCAGCCGACTTATATCGCCTGGTTTTCTGGGACTAAAAATATCGATATTGAACAATCGACTCCAATTGTTTACGCACGATTGACCCAGCGTAGCGTATTTTCTTCTCTCGCCATGACCACACTCTCGTTACAACTGGTTACAACACACGCATTTAAAAATCACGGTTGTATTTTGTTTCCCTATGACAACCAAAAGAATAACGAGGAGCGCCACAGACCCGCTGGTTCAGATCGAGCTGAAATCTCCGACTGGCTGAAGAGAATGCTGACCGAGTTAGCTCGCTTTTCATGTCCATCCCACTAGCCCGTAGCGTTTACCATACCGAGCTGAACCGGTCGGACCGATATGGGTTCGACTGGTAAAAGTAGTGCATGAGAGATTACCGTACAAGGTGACAGGGCGCTGCAAGATGGTTGAATTGTACATTTTGATACCTTTTCTCGTTCGCCGAAATATAATTCTTGGACCACACTTCACTTTATCACATCAATTTAGACCTTGAAAATAACCGTACATTTGGTAATATAAATCTACGTCCACATACTACCCTGAGAGCCGCCGCATGGGCAGGTGGCAGGGAGTGTTAGGACACTAGTAGTGTAAAGATGTAAGGTTTTGGGAGGTGAAATGGTGACGTGTATTAGAGGAGTATATTTAATGGAGCTAAATTTTTAATGTGGTCGCTAATTGTGCGCGGAAAGAACGTGATTTTGTATTTGCATAAATGATGCAAGAATAATACTTTAAAATTTTTTTCTCAATGAAATCATTGTTATGATAAGAGCTTACGGCGCGGAATTAAAAATTTAAGCGGAGACCTCATAGAAATACGTGATTTTTATTCGGGATGCTGCCTAGGTAATAATTTGAAACCATTATAAGAATATAAAATGTATATCTTAGTTTTGGCAGAAAATCTGTAGAAATTTCATCGATTTATTTCGAAATATATGCCAAATGCCATATGAATGCGCGATGAAAATATTTTTCTTCGACGAAGTTCTCAGCTTTCCTCTATTTTTTTAATTTAATTTTTCTATCAATGTCCCCAATGCTCGCTGCGTATTCGAGTTGTGGCCTGAACAATGACTATGGCCGAAGCAAAGGAGGATTACAACGATATGACATACATACTTACCAATCACGCCGTTCCCTTTCCCGACGTTAGATTTCGAGAGGGATCAAGGCAGGAAGGCAAGTCTTAAGTTTCACTCATAAATACATATTTGTTCACCTAACTCTGATTCAATAATTTCCTCCATACACACCTATCCTTGCAAACCTCTTCTGCCTCATTCACCCCCATACACTGTTTCATACAAGCTCTCCTGTTTTTAAGACTCCTAATATTCCTCCTCCTAAGAATTTCCTCAACCACATTCAACCACGACTTTCTCGGCCAACCTCTTCCTCTCGCACCATTCATTCTACTCTCATATATCTGTTTCGTTATTCGACTCTCATCCATTCTCTCAACATGGCCAAACCGACGAAGCACACTCCTTTCATGTATGTCCATTACTGGGGCATATAACCCACATTCATTTATTACCCACTCATTCCTGACCCTATCCATCCTACTTTTGCCGCAAACACTCCTCACATGCCTCATACCCACGGCGTTTAGTTAGCAACGATATGTGTTTATTATTATGGAGGAGATTATTATTAAAGTCAGCTTTACAGACTCATCACCGAGAATTGAACATTTTTGACTGTCTATATCTGCCTGACTGTGCCTGTGTATTGCGTGGAGTCTTAAGAATAGGAGAACGTGCGTGTGTAAAGCAACGCACGAGTGTAAGGGAATCGGAACAGAGTCAGGTTTACAGGCCTGTGAGCGAGAGTCAAACATGCGAGTTAAGCAAAACTGTGCCTCTTACGAAAGGGAGCGGAGAGATGAGTGATTTTGAATAGAGAAAAAAGGAAGCTTTATTTTGTTCCACAAATTTATTTTCAGGTACCACTAGTTTGAGGTACTTTCGGTTTCTTAGGGCACTTGATGATGTTGCTTCGAAACTAGTTGTACCGGAAATAAAGTGGTGGAATCAATCAATCAATCAAGTTTACATGTCTACAATGTTGGGATTACCCACCGCGACAGTGGCTTTTTAAGCACGACTTCGTCTCATGTACTACAATGTAGACTTGAGGCCTGAACATCTTGTTAGCATAAACCCCTATCGAAATTTGCCTTATAGGAAGATAGCTTTAATTATCTTCTAAATTTGCTAAACTAATATTTGAACTGATTGAAACTGTCATTGAAATCACATTTTGAAATAAATGCAATTGAACCGAACCGGCTAATACACCTGACCGGCAATTGGGAGATCCGGGTTCGAATCCCGGTCAAGTAAAATGATTTTTTCATGGCGAATTTCAACCCTGGTGATATTTTATTGTATTTGAAGATTTTTATTTTTACTCTTAGAACACTTAGAAACGATAGGAATTAAAGTTACGCCTTGTACCCCCCCCCCCCGATCTTTATTTCCAAATCTCCTGGTCCGCGATCCTTATACAGTGATCGAAGGGATGGTGAGAGCAGATCTAATTGGTTCCGCTGGTGTACGAGCGGTGGTGATGCGGCCAAGGGGAGGATGAGAAGGGGTTACGCCTGGGCAGAGAGGGGGAAGACTGAGGGGTTGAAGGGAAAGAAAGACACCAAAGGAGGAAGAGGGAAAGAGAAGGGGGAGATGGGAAGAGGTGCTTTGGGGTTGGGCTCCCCTCGTGTCTCTCGCGTCCCCGTTATTCATGGCCGCTGCCTCTCGCCTCATCAAACTGGATGAGTGCATCGGGTTTGAGCGAGGTCAAAGGAATGACCGGGGAGGGAGTTATGGGGCGGGCGGGGGGGGGGGTGAACAAGGGAGAGGAGATGGAAGGGAAGGTTTGACGTGCGTTGCGTGTGTGTTTGCGAAGCGAGGAAGAAAAAAGGCGGGCGAAAGGAAATAAGAAAACAAGTGCTAATCGGAGACGGCGCGGGGAGTGGAGGGAAACAAATGAAGTAGCGGAGAGCGTTAGGGGAGGGGGGGGAGGAGGAGAGGAGTGATGGGAGGAGACTTGGGTATCCATGGAGACGAACGGGCCGCAACAATACAACCCGTCCCGCCTCATTCGGAGAGTGCGGGAGGTGTGCAAACCAGGATTTTTGCAGGAAAGATGATAGTAAACAGAGGAAGATTTTGCCTACAGCCAGAATTCTAAGATTAAATGAATACAAATTTATTTCACCACCAAGGGCGTAGATGTATGTCAAGTTCCGTTGGCCAGGTCCCTGGAAAACATATACCTTACCTAAGTACATAAAATCATCCACTTGTTCAATTACTTCACCATTCGCCCTCATCAAACAGTTATTCTCCCCATTCTCCTCATCAAAAACTACTACTTTAGTCTTGCACGCATTTACCCTCAACTCCATTCTCTCTGTTGATTCACAAAACATATCTAGGAGCTTCTCTAATCCCTCTTGGCTCTCTGACATCAAAATAGCATCATCCGCATATAGTAGAACTCGCGCGTTTACATTTCCAATCAGAACATCGTCGTTTTCACTATATGTATCTCTAACACATTTATCCATAAATACATTAAACAGCCATGGTGACATTAAGCATCCTTGCTTTACGCCCTGTTTTTTGCAACCCAATCACTCAGAACCCCGTTTACTCTCACACATGCCTTATTATTATCATAAATCACAATTATAACATTCAATAACAGCCCATTTTCTCCATAGTCCTTCAAAACCTTCCACAACGTCTTTCTTTTTACGCCAGGCTTAGCCTATTGCGATTCCAGGGACATGCTGGCCAACAGAATCGTCCGAAATGCAAAATAAAAGATGATGTGCAACCTCGAAACTCAGGTCGTCTTTCAATAAATGCATATAGAATACTTGAGTTAATCTTTTCATTTACAATGCAGTGAATCATCTGAGGATTCTTCTTCTTCTCTTCGAAAGGTTATCTTTGCAGCCAAGGTTATCCTGTTGTGGCAGCCACGACTTCCAAAAATCTCTTTTTTCAGCCTTCCTCTTCATTTCATTTTACGAGGTGCATGCCATTTCCATCGCCAATACTTTTAGGTATGAAATTCTCGGTCGTCCTCTCTGTCTTTTGCCTAGAATTTTTCCTTCCATAATATTTTGTACGAAGTTGTCGTGCCTGAGTAAGTGTTCGATGAGCTTTGCTCTTCTTGTTTTAATTGTTTCCAATAGTTCTCTTTCTGTATGGACTTCATTAAGTACTTGCTCATTAGTTTTTCTGTCGGTCCACCTAGTTCTTGTAACCCTCCTCCAAAATCACATTTCTGTAGCTTCATGTTTGGTCATTTCACTCTTCCTTAGTGTCCATGTCTCGCATCCATATGTTAGCACACTCCATACAAAGCTTTTCAGGAATTTCTTCCTAGTCTCAATACTAATGCTGTTATTTACTAGGAGACTTTTCTTTAATTTTCTTTAAAGGTTTTTTTTGGCTAACGCTATCCTTCTTTTGACCTCAGAGGAGCAGTTGCTATGATTCTCTAATATGCTACCCAGGTAGCAGAACTCTGTCACTTCCTCCAGTCTCACTCCGTCTATACGTATATTCGTTATCTTTCCACTTCTCTTTCTTTCTACCACCATGATTTTTGTTTTTTTGTGTTTATTTTAAGTTTCAGTTTTAATAAATAGTATTTAGAATTTTAAGCATTCGACTTAATTCCTTCTCTGAGTCAGCTACTAGAGCTATGTCGTCTGCAAATCGAATGCAATGAGCTTGTTTGTCATTTATTTTAATTCTTCTTGTCTTTGCTTTAATTTCAGACATTGCTTCTTCTATGTAAAATTTTAACAAGTTAGGCGATATTGGGCAACCTTGTCTCACACCTCTTCTTATTTTTGCTTCTAAGGATATATAAGCTATAATGTGCCACGAAAGTTTGGAAATCTCTAATGCATTGATTGCCCTTTTCACTCTCATCTCATCACTCATGAGCATTGGCAAATTAATGGACGGTCATTTCAAGCAGATGACGATCGATATTCGTGTTTTTAAGGGCCATATACGTCTCGGAGATCACGGTTGAAAGGAGACTTAACAAGAGAAGGACGCAGAGGCGAGAGACAGGGAAAAAAATAAGATGAGCTGTTTTTTTAAAGAGGTTTTTTTATTTTTTTCTCTATGGAGCCCGGGAAGGTCTCCTGCGTCCACCCGTTTGTTCCTTATGAACCACAGAACCCAGGATCGCAGTCTGGAGCAGGGTGTGTTCAACCGGCCCTTTTGGCAGAGCACGGGGAGGGGGGCGGAGGTACGGGGGCAGGGCAGCGTCTCATGTGAGGCGGGGACGGGAGTTTTGGACGATGTGGGGGAGCAGAGGGTGTGGGGGCCGACGACCGCCCTTGCCCAACTGGCGCCGTCTTGCCCCCAACGTCGAACAATGGACCCCCACCACTTTCCCGCATCTTATCCACTCCGCCCGCCCGCTCTCTGAATACCTCCGGCCGGCAGGCTCCTTCCTGACGACCCGGGCTGAAGGGTGAAGGCGTCCATCGCTGGAAGGGAGGGTGTTTATGCAAAAAAAAGAGGTTGGTCAACGGAAGAGGAATTGACGCCGAACCCTTGGTTTACTAAGCACGTAATATATTCAGCAGATATTCAAATTCTGAGACAAAAGAGCCGCTTAGAGTTTGTCCAAGATAAAATCGTAGTGGACCGTTCAAACCTATGACCAATAGGATAACCGTCCTGCATGTGTCCTTTGTCGAGGCAGAGGTGACGTTGTCGGGATGCCTTCTGGGGTGGACAGTGACGATGCTAGTTTCAGTTTTAACCCTCAATGGACGAGCGAGTCAAATTTGTTACTGGCCTTTACAGCAAATTTAACGCCGCTGTACTATATACTCAATGCAAGGGGACGTGGCTCGACTTTATGGAGCAATATGAAATTTCATCTCAATGTAAAAACAAAAATTCAGCCATTGTCAATGATTATCTGTATCCCGAACACTCATCGCAGTTATTATCTTTGTTGTTTGACTCACCAATTTGAAAAATATTGTTCTAATCTAACCTTCACCCCTCCTCCATGTTCTAAACCCTTACGTCAATTCAGCAAGTTTAATTGTCATTCGACACCCACCTTCCACCATTTCCTCCTCACCCCCCCCCCCCCCGGACCATTGTCAAAAGCATATATAACCTGTGTATTTTCTAATGTGTGTGGTATATTTTTACCTTGAAAATGACATAGCTAATGTCGAAACCAGGTCGGAAAATAAAATTATTCCTGTGGAAAGTGAACAAAAACCTTTTCATTTTTGAGATCATGATATCTGTAGTGCACTTCCACAAAATATCGCCAGATACTCTTTAACTTAATTCGAATTTGTTACGTTTCAAAATCATTAAAATATAATCTTTAGAAGAGGCTTTTCCATTTAGTTGCTGCGGTGGGCAGAATTGTAACGCAGAAGTGTGTGGAAAGTTGCGTCTCTTTCGGCGGTTTGTCCAACAATTTGAACAGATGAATGTGTGACGCTATTTACTGACGATGGCGTGCCTGGTGGAGCTCTGAAATAAATAGTTTCAGCTGTATTATGAAAAAAAATTGGGAAATTTTAAAAATAGGTTCGTTATGAAGGTAATGTTCAAGTATACCTCGTGTAAATATTAATATGTAAAGTATTAATTTGAATTAAATATATACTATACAAATACGTCAAATTTCAAAAGAAATGATATCATAAGATAAATTGCAATTTTTTCAATTTATGGAATTTTAAGTATTGTACATTTGTTGATTTAGAGAAGGCATATGACAGGGTAAAAAGAGAGACGTTGTGGAAGTTTTTGAAGGACTATGGAGAAAATGGGCTGTTATTGAATGTTATAATTGGGAGGTATGCTAATAATAAGGCATGTGTGAGAGTTAACGGGGTTCTGAGTGATTGGTTTGCAAAAAACAGGGCGTAAAGCAAGGATGCTTAATGTCACCATGGCTGTTTAATGTATTTATGGATAAATGTGTTAGAGGTGCATGTAGTGAAAACGACGATGTTCTGATTGGAAATGTAAACGCGCGAGTTCTACTTTATGCGGATGATGCTATTTTGATGTCAGAGAGCCAAGAGGGATTAGAGAAGCTCCTAGATATGTTTTGTGAATCAACAGAGAGAATGGAGTTGAGGGTAAATGCGTGCAAGACTAAAGTAGTAGTTTTTGATAAGGAGAATGGGGAGAATAACTGTTTGATGAGGGCGAATGGTGAAGTAATTGAACAAGTGGATGATTTTTTGTACTTGGGTTAGGTGTTTACGAAAGATGGACGGATAGATGAGGAGATAAAGAGACGTGCGAATGCTGGAAGGAAAGTTGTAGGTAGCATGTGGAGCATATCAAGGAATGAGTGCTTGTCTAAGGAAGCGAAAATCGCCGTGTACAAAAGTGTACCACTCCCCACATTGTTGTATAGTGGTAGTGAAACATGGGGATGTCAGGATAAACATAAGAGTAGACTAAACGCCGTGGTTATGAGTTATCTGAGGAGTGTTTGCAGCAAGAGTAGGATGGATAGGGTCAGGAATGAGTGTGTAATAAATGAATGTGGGTTAAATGCTCCAGAAATGGACATATATGAAAGGAGTGTGCTTCGTTGGTTTGGCCATGTTGAGAGAATGGATGAGAGTCGAATAACGAAACAGATATATGAGAGTAGAATGAATGGTGCGAGAGGGAGAGGTAGGCCGAGAAAGTTGTGGTTGAATGTGGTGGAGGAAATTCTTAGGAGGAGGAATATTAGGAGCCTTAAAAACAGGAGGGCGTATATGAAGCAGTGTATGGGGGTGAATGAGGCAAAAGAGGTTTGATAGGATAGGTCAGTATGGAGGAAATTATTGAAGCAGAGTTAGGTGTACAAATATGTATTTATGAGTGAAACTTGGTGACTCCGCCTATCCCGGAAGGGAACGGCGTGATTGGCATGTATGTATTTTTAATTTTTTTTTAGTTTTGGCGCCGTTAAAAGTTATCGAGTGCGCATAATCGAGACTATGTTCTGCCAAGACCAATTTTTCGGGTTGAAATAGTCTTACATGCCTCTTGTGTTCCTTAATTCTGGCTTCCACCGTACGCGATGTTTTTCCAATCCATGAGAGGCCACACTCACGGAAATTGATCAGAGGATCACAAGGGATACTATGCACTCCAGGTAATCTGAGGCCAAGATCGTCGAAACATCGGCCTTACTCGGTGCCAAACCCGAGAAGATTTTACAACTCGAAATTTTGATGATTACGATATATTTTCGGCGCGTATATAGCAATATTTCCTATTCTAAAGTTGGTGCAACGTTTTTGGGTAAATAGAAATGGTTGAATATGTGTTGAAAAATATTTTAATGTCACAACTTACCTTGAAAGATCCCAAGCGAATACGAGTTTTCGTGTAAACCTAACATCATAAGATAAAATCGTTTATTCCGCCGTATTTCTTGAAGGATGAGCTCTAAATGTTGGTTATTTACAAATCTTACATGTCGAGATATAAAGTTGAGTTGGTTTTATGTTTATTGAACAACTATTAACGGCTTCACAACATATTGTTATTACGAAACTTCATGGTAATATAGGCACTGTACGTTGACGTTAATAATATTTATCGAATCTTACAGTTCGTATTTCCAGTTATTAATGATCATATCCCTCAATAGAAACGAACTAATAAGTAGTTGTTTATTACTACTATATTAAAGATTCTGAAACAGCTGGATATTTTATTATTTTCTCTCGACTGCTGTGTCGTCGTGAATTTCGCCCGAAAACCAAGTTGCCAAGCGCAACAAACTCGCAAGTTGACTATCATTTGAATAAAAAATGAAAAATGACCTGCGACGTGCAAGACTCTCGTTTAACTTATCATTGTTGAATGAATAAGGACATTGTGGAGGGAATAATTCACTAAAATAACGCATAACACAAAAAATATTCTTCCTCATTTGATATAAGTAAAGGGTTAAGTGCTAAACCCAGTTTCTTTCGAAATGCGAGGTATTTGTGTAATTTAGCGACTGTCTATGGTTCATGTCCTCTCGCCTTCCCGTCCTTGAGAATTCCATTACCTGCTTTCACCCTGCGGTGAATCAATTTGTACAGCAACGATTTATAAATTCGAGCGAAGGTCGTGGAAAGACATTATCACGGGATTCAACCGAGTTAGGTTTGTAGCGCAATTAATTTGCCATTTCGATGTGATCGCCTTGAAGTAGCCAGTATTTACGCCCATCTCTAAAGTTAATATTTATGAGCTAAGTGGCTGTTTTTAATGATGCCGAATTCCAATCGATTAGAGAGTGAAAATGGGGCAACGTGTCATGCAATGCATAGAGCACACCAGGGTGTCCAGCACTCCGGAAAACCGGGAAGACCGGGAAATCTCAGGGAACTTTATTTTCACTGGAAATATCAGGGAAATCTCAGGGAAACATAGAATTGACTCTGGAATTTTCTGTGGTGTCGATATATAAAACAGCAACGGAAGCAGTGTGCCTTTTTCGGTAAGTTGCTAAATCAAATTTCCCTTGCGTTGTCGCATTTTGCATTCCTGTAATCACCGAAAGTAGGCACAATGTTTTCTATAAAGGTATATTGTGTTCTTATTGGTCATAGTCTGTAAATCAGTAATGCGTAAAGAGCGTGCCTTTATCAGAAAGTTACGAAGTCAAATTACCCATGCGTTGTCGCATTTAGAAAAATAAGGATAAAAGTCAATTCCATCGGTTTTTTTAAGTTGTTGAACATTTTATATCAATGCTATTCATAGCAAAGTCTGACTGTAATATAACCTTGTTCCTTGAGTACCAGCATGACAATGTTTTAATCTAAGAAAGGGTGGTGATGTGATTTTCTCTCTAACTATTTTAAAGATTTGTGTTTATTTTCCTCCAAATATGCAAGTTCAAAAATAATCCTATCGCTTAATCACCCTAAAAAAACATACCGAACATTCTCTCATAATTAACGAGATATAATCAATATTTCCTCTGGAAAAATAACAATTATGTCTGGAAAACCTGGAAATCTCGGGGAATTTTCAAATTCCCAGCTGTTGGACACCCTCACTTTCACTTAAGACTCCTCACAGTCTTTTTTTTAGACTCTCTGGCTATATTCATCCATAACTACTTCGGCCAGACCATTCATTTCGTACGATTCCTTTAACAATTTCACCTTCCACTCAACAGTAAGCATCGATTTTCGCATATGCCGGAGTATCGTACACGGAAATAGATTTGTCGTCTTATCAATAAGCAAGCGCTAGGGAAGAGCCACACAGAAATCCAAAAGAGATGCTATACATGGCAGTTAAAATTAGATTAAAACTGCATGGCAATGACTTTTGTAGAAAATAAATTAATCTCCTCATTACACTGACTGCGTACACAAGAGCGTATAAATCCATCAAGTTCCTTTGAGCTAGATAGGATCACGATCATACGTTGGGCTGGTCAAAGACTCGTAAATTGCGATTCGAGAAAATGGTATTGAGCATTTGCGGCCTTAAAGTTAGTAGACCTGGCTACTTGTCCCTTGTTAGACCTCATTTGGTATTCCGTTTATCGCAGTATTTTGGGTTCTCACGAGCCTTCCTGAAGTACCGAATTAAAACGTGTGCAGGGAAGGTCGACAAGATATAAAGGACATTTTGATGATTTCATCTGTGTTGCTATCCTGCTATATCAATTAAGGATGTGAATCACTATCAGATCATCGATCATAATGGATTCAATGCACTTAGCGAGTTGTAAGCCGATCTGTTTTTGACGACGCCAGAAATATTTTCCTTACTCAGGCATATTTCGTTATATAACATAATTAGCCTGAATTTGGGATAATAAACAGAAGAACGGACATTTTATTGATTTATTTATCTGTTCCTCGTATAGCACGTACACGTAAAAGTACATATTCAAAATTTACAAACGAGGGACATAGTTTTCCCTAAGGATAACATCCTGTTTGGGGTTAATCGACTCTTCTTTTTATATAAAAATCAAATTAATAAAGAAAACAACATAAAACAGTCACTGTGCCGGCAATTACAAATAGCTTCAAAAATATCTTTAATGGATATAAAAATATAAACAATGAAAAATGAAAATATTCGAACATTGCAAGTGAATATATTTAAGAAATTGCCATGTGAAAAATTCGGCCTGGACCGGGAATCGAATCACCGAGCTTTGGTTTGCCGGACCAATGCGCAGATCATGACGCTATCCAAGCTTTCTAATTCTAATGGCATTTTCGGTGACTACAAGGCAACTAGATCTTGTGTCCACCAAAATTGCCATGAGAATTAGAAAGCCTGGATAGTGTCGTGGTCTGCGCATTGGTCCGGTTCACCAAAGGCCTGTGGTTCGATTCCCGGTCCGGCTGAATTTTTCTCATGGAAATTTCTTCAAAAAATAAGAAAGTGCGAAATGAAAAAATAACATTGGTAATTCCGGTACACACAACAGAATCTTATTTGGATCGCTGCAATTTACAGAGATAGTTTTTACAGGTATAGTTTTATAGGATTATGATACATAAATAAAGTAATATGAACCTTTTGCAGGAAAAGAATCCAAAGTGAATTCACTGCAAGCAAGCATATCATGCACAATACCAAATAAAGTAACGCTAGTATAATGACCCTTTCCAAGTAAAAGGCCTTTACTCATTCCATTTAAGTACATATTCCACCTCCTTGTTCTCAGATAACCATTCCTTAACAACTTTTATAAAAGTAGTTTAAAAAAATGTAATCGTTGTAAAAATTTAAAGTTGAAAAAAATGATATTGAGAGGGTAACAAATTACTTTTTTCGGGCCAATAATTTTGTGTTCATACGTTTAGTAATACTAACAGCATGTTTCCTATATAACTCTTGAATCTCCGCGCATTAAAGTAGCTGTATAATACATTGCTACCAATAGTCCTTTAAAGCATTTCCACATCTACACAATACTCATCGAGCCACCTCAAGGGTGTGCGGCAGGGGGTGAATTATCACCAACATGCTTTCCTATTTATCCGATTTTAGTTAATGCAACTTATCTGCTGAAGCATTAGCGAAAACCTGCTAAAATTGTCCATTGGCGAAATTTCGAAAATTTGCTCTGCACTATAAGCATACTATCGATGTAATTCCGCTGGTGTTGGTGTTCTACAACTAAGCAAATGCGCGGAGGGTCAGGAGTTACACCGTAAACAAACACAGCGTGCTGCAAACACTAGGAAGTAGACAAGGATAAAAGCATTTGACGGCAAATCAACCAACTAGATAAAACTACCGATCGACAAATGTACCAAAATGTTTTATTGGCAGCCACTATTATCTATAATCGTACGCGGTAAAAATCTGTCCGTTCTGCATTTTAATAATTTTACTTTCATTACATAATCCATCGTAGTGTATCGGAAAAAAATTGTTATAAATACCAGTGAATGTTGGAGAAAATTTACCTACTACTACACATTTTCAAGTGTTTATCAATGCTCGAAGTAAATGTAACAGTCGTAGCGTATAACAAACCAGTGCTTCTTGGTGGATAATTCACGCCCAACCACCAACACTTGAGATCGCAGGCAGAATAGTAAATGAACTTTGATGTTCTTCAAGCTGAGATCTCAAGTTGTTTTGCTAACAAGGTTTTCGTTTCGAAGCGTTGCATTAACTCTCCTACATTAACCGGTTATCTTGCGGAACGGCAAAGTTTTCATCAATTCTGTGGAACTAGGGAAGTCGAAACTGGAGCTATGAACGCACAGTAGGCCATTGGTCGTATGAAATCGAGCAGGGCGATCAATCAAACGCCCGCTAACGTCGCCAAATGGAATTCTAAAAAAAAGAGATTTTTACACGCACGCATTTGCGCGCGCTATTTTTTTGCACGTCTGAGTGAGGCGACGATTTATAAGTCGCACCAAGGCAAGGTGTTCGTGACACCAGTAATTACTCCCTACTGGCTTGTTCCGCCAGAGCCTTTCGATTGAATACAAGCAATAAATTCAATATCACCTTTTATAAAAAATATTTTCGAAGCTTCACTTTCAATTCCGCATTCGTGATGACACAGGAGCAGGCGCTGGTTGAACAACGGTGAGTGTGAATGAGGCTCATTCAGCTTCTCTACGCGTGTTCCCTACACTCTTACCTTCCTCACTGCAACTAGTATAGTTGCATAGCATATAACATATAGTGTTACAAAACTGTTAGAGGGATTAAGGTGGGAGATCCTAGAGACTCGAAGGCTGCGCGCTAGGCTTAGCCTGCTTGAGATATTCAGAACTTGGGTGTTTCAGAGCGACAGAGAATATTATCATGACGCCTCACTACATTTCTAGGTCTGACAGATGCGATAAATAAGAGAGATACTCTGCCGAACAGATAAGTACAAAAACTCGTTCTTTCTGCGCACAGTAAGCGACCACAATAGAAACTGATCTCCTCTAAATACACTCCCATAGCACATGTCACCATTTCACCTCCAAAAATTTTACATCTTTACACGGTTGGTGGCCTACCACCCCCTGCCACACACCTATGCGGCGACTCGCGGGGTAATATGTAGATGTAGATTATGATATAGCATTTACAGTGAAACCCTCTTAACGACCACACGTTATCTGTATAGGTTTTAACAAAACGGTCGCTTCTAGATTTTTGAAAATTATTTTATAATCAGCGGCCATTTCATTTACATAATATATACTCCTAGGTACTGATTCCCCTGTCGAACGACGACCCCTCTTAACGACCATATTTCAGCGTAACCGTCGGTGGTCGCTTAATACAGGTTTCACTGTATAATGTTTCTCAAATTCTTCCAGTTCATTTACACGCCCTCATTCATGATGAGACACGTATTTCCTGTCTCAATTTGTCGAAATATATTACACTGAAGAGGGTTTAACTTAGCAGAAACGCTCTATTATAACGGAATATTTTAGTTGTATTCTCGCAGCTTTATTCTGTAAAGAATCCGACCCAGGTTTCTACAGAAATCTGTCGTTTTCATGGTTCTGAATCGCCCTGATGACATTTATTTGTTGAAACCTTAGTCGGATCTTTTACTGAATAAATGTGTGTGGAAAGTCCTGATTGTAAAATGAATACTCTTCGTTGTAACTTGGAGGTATCGACTCATGCTGATAAAATTTAAATAACCTTGTTAATTCCTCGATATCTGTTTAAGGTAGTTTGAGCGAGAGAGTTCCCTAGTCATAACGGAGACCACATTCGACTTGTGCGTTTTAATTTCAGCAGCTGTAGGAAGCTTGAATTCAATATTGTATTTTTAATGGCGCACGAACATACTTATATATGACTGAAATTGTAAGTCATTTAATACAAATATCCGTATAAGTCTTAAACATGGCTAATTTTTTTCAAACGGGATGTTTAAAACTCCTTCATAACGGAAAGTTTTTTGTAGTTCTAAAAAAATTACTATGGTGGCAGTATAATTAACTGGCAAAATATTTGAGATAACATAAAAACTACTAATTGTTAATTTTTTGACGAGATCTAGTAGTTAGAAATTCCTCATTTTTATAAATAAGGTCCCTCTGGAGTGCATTCACGTTCTATATCCCATATTTAAGGGCTGGAATTTTTCTTCGAAAACCTCGGAAAGTATTTCGGTAAGGGACTGAATATTTTGGTATTTTTGGTAGAGTAAGATATTTTTCTTTAAAATGAGACCAAATTTATCGATTTCTAGGTGAAATGGCATTTCGCTCAAGCTACCTTAATAACTCAGGACGACCGGTTTCACTCAGTTGTGCAGAGTTATTAAAAGGATATTGTGGAACTTAACAAAGTAACAGTAATTTTTTTCTCTTCATGTTGTGAGTCGTTCGATTGACTGTAATTTTTCTCGAGGGTTGGGCTTGAAATAATCAATTCAATGATCTCCTGCTGAGGTTTCGCAATTCACTTCTTGCTTCACCAGGGCTACAAAGTACAGCATTTATTAGTTAAATAACGTTTTTGAAACCGATTAGTTCCTTTCAACACTGTTTTTACGTTGAGATTAAGCCATGTACATGAGCGCATAGACAGAGTAGGCTGAGTACAATGTACTAATACATGGTAACCATTTCTCATGGTTGCTATACGTAGAGGCAAACAAAAGTAATCCACAGAGAATTATGTAATGGCGTCATAAAAATAAAACCTCTTGATTAAACTAGGCAATAATAAAAATCTTAATAATAAGGGGTAAATGAAATGACCAAACATATTGTACACAGTTTTTACGAATATACATGACATATTCGTAATTCTTATGGCTAATTTTGTTCATAACATGCATGTGTTTAGGAAAAGATATTCTTTCTTAAGTGGATGTGTTTAGGTAGGTATTGGTATATTTCATTACATTTTGCATATTCGTTCTATTTATTTGATCATCTTTGATGATCTCTTCGTGTAGCAACCATGAAATATTGTTACCACATAGTACTCAGCCTGTTCCTTTCATACACTCATTTTAATGGTTTAACCTCGAGGTTAAAAAAGTATTTCAAATATTTTACCATTTTTGAAAAATTATTTATCTGCCACTTGTCTTACACTATAGCCCTGATGATGCAAAAATAAAATCTATATATAAAAATAAAAAAAAATATAATGTACAAGTGCCAGTGCTATGTAATTCGGCTACTAACCGAACAAATTATCCATCCAGCCATGCGATGCTTAATGCCCAGGAAGCTAAAAGACCACTTAATCAGTTCATTTGGCTGTCTGTTGCTCTGATCAAACAGCTACGATCTACTCCAAATTTGAATTTTGGGGTTCGCAGAAAGTGCTTGATGGATCAGAAATGATTTTTTAATTCTTTATTCAGTCAAATAATAAAAAAGGAACATGGTCCTCTTTTTGCTTCAAGTTTGATTAGCTATGTATCGAGAGAGTATATTCGTGGATCCTCTCAATGTCCTTCAATCTAGGTCTTGGAATGCAGTGTTCGTGTTATTAAAAACGCTAGAATAGAAATTTCAGGCATGGTGTCATGGTATTCTCCCATCTAATGCCATTTCCAACAACCCCGTGTGAATTATATGTAAAATACACATTGTTCGAAAAGGAATTGGTGCGATACGTCTTACTACAGTTGTCATCTTAGCGGACATGTTCAGTATCATTAATGGGGAATGTGCAACGACAAAGTGATACTGAGAACGAAAGAATTTCTGGTGTACTGTAAACGGAAGAAAACGTTTCAAAAAAGCGTAAAGAATAGATTCTTTTCCCTATCCTCAAAATCACCATGATACATCGTTTCCATGGCTTTTAAGACCCCCTTTTTTTAAGGACATGTCCGTAGGAAGTAGCATAAAAGGTTGTTAATTAATTGCATGCAAAAGACCCATTTTACTAGCACTAATAGCTCCTGCCTCGGTTAATCATCTCTCACAGAGCAATGGCCACATTTTTTTGCCCCATTTAGATTGCATTAACATTTGTTCAGAGGCATTAACTACTCTTCTGGGGAAAAAACTAATACCATATTGGTAATTCCATTACCATTTTTCGCTTTGAAACGGATCCGATAGCGAGAACTTTCGACCTTTTTGGACGATGGAATTCCCGGCGAAAATTAGCATGAATTGACTAGCTAAGGCGTCGGCGCGATAATTATTAACCAGGGTATCCTTCCATATAATTACTCCGAGAATGCCTAAAGGCGTGAATCTGGAGATTTCGCCTTTACCAATGCATTGTTATGACTTGGGCTTGCGGCGCGGAAGGGACAATGTATTTATCTGGAGATATTAGTCCGCAAGTTATTTCTGTAGCATGAAGAATAAAAACTGTTTGATGTATATGTATTGCTGTTACATTTAAATTTGCGGTAGACTTGTGACTCTGCTGTGATGACTAGTGACGCAGGAGAAATTGGAGTTTCTAAGTTTGCGAGGGCATTAATCGTGAGTCATTTCTTACACATAATAATAAATTTTCAAGTAAGTTGAAAATGATTCTTGGAACACATTTCACTTAAGTGTATCTATTTATTCTTTGACAATCTCCTTGCTTGTAGTATTTAAAAAAATTAAGGGTTATAATTCTGCATTAACTAATTCATTGTTACTAGCTGACTCGTGCGAATATTTCGCACAGGATGCAGATTCTTCCTGTTTCTTCCATCTTTCTTTCTGTTCATCTACCTGTCGAATATTTCGCACAGGATGCAGATTCTTCCTGTTTCTTCCATCTTTCTTTCTGTTCATCTACCTGTCGAATATTTCGCACGGTATGCAGCTTCTTCCTGTTTCTTCCTGTTTCTTCCTGTTCTTCTACCTGTCGAATATTTCTCTCAGTGTACAGCTTCTTCCTGTTTCTTCCTTCTTTCTTCCTGTTCTTCAACCTGTTTCTTCCCAAGGACAATTATATGTTATTTATGTTTGTGTTAAAGATACATAACGTAAACATTCAATGGTCACACTGATCGCATGTAGAATGTAAACAATTTAACTAAACGATGTATTTATAGATGGCGCCTCCTACAGTCTTCTATGCACGTAACCATAGCCAACATATTAGTTGATTATATTGTCAACAGATGGCGCTGTTAATTTTTGATCATTTTTAAAAACTTCTTTAACGAAAACTTAAATTTTTAACCATTTGTCTATTTTTCGTCAATAGCGAGGAACATAAGCTGTAAAACAATGTTTGAATCATTAATTTTGATGAATAATTATGGGAGTTATGGCGTTGCGACAAAAAACACCTTTGAGAAATAATATATATGATGATGACTTGTGTTTGCGGCGCGGAATGTAAAATTTAGGCAAAATTCTATGCAAGTACGTATTATTTACTAGGCATGATACCTTGATGTGCGTATGCCACCGTTATTATAATATGAAACATATAATTTCGCGTGAAGGAGAAAATGTTAGCTAAAGTAATAGAATCATTTCGAAATAGATGTCGAGTGCCATAAAACTAAATGTTAAAATAACCTAAGTACACAAAATTATAAAGATGGAAGAATAGATGAGGAGATAAAGAGAAGTGCGAATGCTGGAAGGAAAGTGGTAGGTAGCATGTGGAGCATATCAAGGAATGAGTGCTTGTCTAAGGAAGCGAAAATCGCCGTGTACGAAAGTGTACCACTCCCAACTATGGTATATGGTAGTGAAACATGGGTATGTCAGGATAGACATAAGAGTAGATTAAACGCCGTGGTTATGAGTTATCTGAGGAGTGTTTGCAGCAAAAGTAGGATGGATAGGGTCAGGAATGAGTGGGTCATGAATGAATGTGGGTTAGGTGCTCCAGTAATGGATATATATGAAAGGAGTGTGCTTCGTTGGTTTGGCCATGCTGAGGGAATGGATGAGAGTCGAATAACGAAACAGATATATAAGAGTGATATGAATGGTACGAGAGGGAGAAGTAGGCCGATAAAGTAGTAGTTGAATGTGGTTGAGGAAATTCTTAGGAGGAGGAATATTAGGAATTTTTAAAAACAGGAGGGCGTGTATATAAGTGTATGGGGGTGAATGAAGCAAAAGAGGTTAGCAAGGATAGGTCAGTATGGAGTGAATTATTGAAGCAGAGTTAGGTGTACAATTATGTATTAATTAGTGAAACATTTTGACTCTGCCTACCCCGGAAGGGAACGACAAGATGGGTATGTATGTATGTTAAAGTGACGTTTAATTTCCGAGAAACCTATCGAGAAACTTATCGCTAGCATGCATTTTTTTACGGTTTTTATCAGTACATATGACTAATAAGTGCAAGTATGTTGCTTTTGACCCACACTGCAATTGTTTCCTTCCTTTATCCTCAAAACCCTCTTGGGAAAAATTGTCTTCTCTGGGCATCCACATGTGTATGCATGACTACAATATATTCGCTTCCCTTCTTCCCCCGAGCCTTTTCCTTAACTCTCCATAATAATCCATTGCCCGCCTCCCGAGAATTTCCAACCGCAATGGACATTCGCGCATGACTCGTCCTCTGGCTATTTCTCCCACATTACGTCATACCAGCCGTTCTCGAATTTGGAGCGCTCTCTTGACCTTGCCGGACGCGCAGGGAGCAGCAGTACCAGAGAGACAAGGGGGTTGGGAGGAGGAAGGTGGCAAACAAACGGGGGGAGCGTAATTTTTCACAGTCGTAAACAGCAAGGACACGGCGACCTCTCAAGTGGCACCTTCTATATACATCTCTTTATCCGCAACATGCCCCTTTAGCCACCTCAGGAGCGAGTGGCACGGGGTGAGCTATCACCAAAATGTTTCACACAATTCCCCATCTTACCTTATGTTAGTAAAAGTGCAATATTCATCTACATCCACTTATTACTCTGCAAGTAACCACAAGGGTGTTTGACGGGGTGTGACTTGTCACCAACATGAACTACAGTGGAGAAATTTACTTTCACCAACATGCACCACACTATCGGTGTTATACAAATGCTACAGTAACTATTAAAGTAATCCATAATTTAACTATGAAAACATGACACAAGAGTCATGCAGGGAACATGAAAAACATGGTATTAGCACAACTCGTCAAATTTAGAAACATGCATTAGGGTACATATGAATTAATCAGTTATTCTATAAGTCAACTAGCCTACACTGAAAGAAAAGGTCGGCTGCAGGAACTCGAGAATTGGTTGTCGTAACCAACTTTGTTGGATACTGGGGCGCCATCCAATTAGTTGGCTGTGGCAACCATTTTAAATAGATACGTCAGAAATGGCTGCACCGACCAACTTTCATGGTTCCGCTGCCTACGTAGTTAGGTCCCACATCCAACTGTAGTGGAAGTAGCAAGTGATCGCTATGCTGTCAAGACTATGCACTCTCTACATTTCTTGCTTGACCAGTATTGAATATCAGGTGCTCTGATTGAGCAATAATAGACGACAAACTTCAAAATACTTATTGGCCATTTTATGTCTGGTTAAATATTTAGTCGATTTGAAAAATTTAAGACATAAATTCTTCCACAATCTTCTTTTTCGAAGAACTTGAACTGGCCGTTGACGCTAACAATACTTTATAAAATCGGGCTTTGGGATAATATTTTAAAAAGTCGATACCTTTTCAACATTAAGCCTTCACTTATGTATATCATGTAACACTAGCTGCAAAGCCAAGATTTCCTGAAAGCATAGAGCAAGGGCAAAATGAAGATGATAACCACGTCATGTTCGCATATATTGTTTATTTGTAAAACAAATTAAATTCCAACCTTTACAAAAGGGCATATACATTGAGAAAGATGTCAATGCCTCTCAAATTGCATGTCTAAAGGCCACATAAAAGTTGTTGTCCGCCATCCTTACAAAAATAACTGGCTGGAAGGACAATAAATCACAAATGTTTACACATTTACACTTCCCCGTTTTTACTACTTCATATGCCCAATAACATTCATGCAATCCTAATGTATATATTTCATCATATAAAATTCTCACATCACCACTTTCATTTGAATATATTCTGTCTATCACACCAAATACTGGAAGGCTGCATTCCTCATCAAACTTTACAGCAACACACATCCCAATATGGTATCTGGTACCCTTCCACTTATCCCAAGGCAATTTCAATCATTTGAGAACATTCTACGAATATTCTATAATGATCCCAACGTCCCTGGAACCAAATAGACATATTGAGAATCAAAATACGAAATTCCTACAATATCCTCTGCTGTGTGGGTGGGATCCAATGCTAACGATAATCTAAGTTAGATATCAACGAGTTCTTATTCAGTAATTCAAAACTGACCGATAATCGCTTCAAGAAAACAGACGATGAAACTATCCAATAGACCCAACAAAAGGCTAAACCAGAAAGACAGAAACATGAATGTTACAGCAAAATATCTGTTCTTGATTGCCATACTTACCTTTAAATTTATCAATGAGACAGTTCATGCCCAATATGCTGAGTAATTCTCTTGTCTGGTCATCCATGTAGCCCTCCAACAAAGGTTCAATATTCGAAAAACCTCTTCAGTACTCGATGAAGGGCGATACAATATTCCACACACACATACGCACCATAGCTCGCATGAACTCGGGATATTCCGCGGGATTAACTTCCGCGGAATTTAAAATGGTGAAGTATTGCGAATGGTTGCTAGGAACAAACGAGTTTGAGAATTTCTCACCAGAGCGCTCTGAAGTGGAAGCTTAGTCCGGCTGACAATCGCATTGGTTGTCCGATCCAACTCTTGGTAAAGAGGCTTCTCGAGTGAGGTGTATGAACCAACACGGTGGTACGCCAACCAAGTAACGACTAACCAATTAAATTGGTTGGTATGTCCAATCATCTTGACTATTGCGTCTATAGCAGTTGATATTCAATCCAACTTTTCCTTATCCAACTAAAATTGGATGCTTCACCCAACCTCTTTTTTGAGTGTACTTCAAACCCTTAACGCAGCCATTGTGGTCTCTTATCGATCGCAGGAAAATGACATTTTAAACCTTTCTGTTCTACAATCTATTTTCCTAATTCTATTCTCATGATCTGATCCATCGTAGTATGTTGAAATTTGTATACTCTTGAAACCGTCCCAAAATAAATCAATTTTACATAAAATATTGAGTCTGATTTTCAATCGACAGTCTGAAAGCGATTCCCATCCAAGTTGTTGCAAGAGGTCAGTAACACTAACGAAACTATCATTACGGCCTTTTCCACGTATCTTGCTGTACTTCTCTGCACGCGTTCTAACTCTGTTTTTAAGCCTACCTCATAAGGATCCCAAACACTGGCAGCGTATTCCAAGTGGGGTCTAACAAGGGAGAAGCAGCTGATTTCTCTTAACTTTATTTCGTCGCACTTTCCAAGTACTCTTTAAAAAATCCCAATTTACTACTGGCTTGACCAGTTATTTCCCGAATATGATTGCTCCAAGAGAGATCATTCGTTAGTTTAACTCCGAGGTATTTTACTAATTCCACTGTCTCTAATTGGGTATTCTGTTCCTTATAACTGTACTGAGGGGAGTAATTCCTTTGTCCTGTAGTTCATCGCAACACGTTTTCAAATTCAATTCTAGCCGCCACGCGTCTTGCCACGCTTGAATTGCTTTGAGGTAAATGTAAATATTTTATCGAAAACTACCGAACAGTTTCTCCTGTGAGTCGGTCTGTTAGGGTTTTAAGGCACGACGAATCCATTGCATCAATGTCTCAAGGGCCCCAGGGCCCCCAAATGGGCCCCTAGTTGACTACCATAATAATAGAATTGGAATCAGTGCAGAGGATTGTCGTCTAATCTTTATAAATTACCTCAGATAAATATATAGGGTTCAACTTTTCACCCTCGGATGCCAGAAAGAATGAAGCATTTAATTCTTGCAGTCGAATTTGCTTCAATTTTTCTCAGATTTCAACAACAGCATATCTCCTTGGCAATCTGAGCAATGGCTATTAGCGGGAAATTTTCTCTGGGAGTTTATCAGCTTATCTTATTAAATGAGCAATATTTGCACTTATAACTGTATACATGTACTTATGCGGGCGTATGGGTATGGAAACATTTCCCCCAAAACTACCGAACCTATTCTTTTGAGTGTGGGTTTTTTTAGGATTTTATGGTATAAGGAATCCATTGGATTAAGTTAAATTATGTAAAATTGCGCGTGATCAATGTAAAATTGCGCAGTTGGCTTAGAAATCACCAATTACTTGGGGATACATTGAAAACGAAGCTACAACAAGACAATTACGACGACGGGCTGTTTCGAGTGAACCTAATAAGGCCATTATTGATGAAATTTATGACGAAATACGTAAACATATATGTAAAGCTGTATTAAAAACATGAATCTCCATAAATTAAATAATTACATAAAGGGTATCGAGCAAAAATCTGTCCCCAGGTCCTTAAGATTTACATAGCTATGATTACTGACACATTGGCAAAAATCTGCTAATGCTTTTCAGTTGGCAAAATTTCACAAATGTTTGCTACAGTATAGGCATAATATCAATGTAAGACTATCTGTGTAAATGTTTTTTAACAGCAACACACAGGCACCGTGACAAACGAGTTACATCTACATCTACGTGATACCCTGCGAGCCACCACGAGGGTGTGTGGCAGGGGGTGAAGATCACCAAACATTAACCATTGACATGCAAGTAGGATATTTAAGGGAGATATGCTAGATAATAGGGTCACATGGAGCTAGATGGTTAGTATCTACATAATAAGGAAGGGATTATTGGTTGTTATTACATGCATCATGCACTACAGACTACTCTAACTATATTTCACCTACCTATCCCTTTGCTACGCTGACTATTGTTCTCTCTTATAGTACGAGGGAAAATGAAATTTTAAATCTATCGGTACGACAATCTATCTCTCTAATCTTGTTAATATGATCAAACCTAGCATAATACGCAGGGGTTCTCAATACATATCTAACGTCAGCTGTGAACAACTCTGTTTCGAATTTACTTAAAAGGTTTTACCTAAATTTTAACCTGCGTTCTGATAGTAATTCCCATCCTAGTTCTTCTATTAAGCTCGTAACACTCATACAATTATCATAACGGCCTTTAACAAACCTAGCAGATCTCCTTTGCACGCGATCTAATTCTTTAATCATACCTTCCTCGTACGGATCCCATACATCGCTACATCGCTAACCAGCTCGGCCTGCTGTTAGTACTATGTCGCAGATGAAGATACAAGCATGAGGGAGTGATTCAGTTAATTAGCTAGTTAACCTATTGACAGACCTAGTTGAAAATGTCATTGTTAGCCGCAACGATCTCTTATCGTCGCGGGAACAATGACGTTTTAAAGCTGTACGTTCTGCGGTCTGATATTCGTAATTTCATTCTCATGATCTTATCTACCGTAGAGTGTCAAAGTTTTGTAAGATATCATTAAAGACAATACTAAATGAATTGGTTTAGAGCTGACATAATAGATGACGCCTAGTTATTGTATTTTATTTTTTTTCCTTGATGAGATCATGTCGTGACTCGAGTTTTCGGTGCAATACACGAAATTTAGACAACGTTACCTTGGCGCCTTTCGTTAAGAGCAGGCTAATGCCGACGCCGGGTTTCTATCCACCCTTCCTCCCTTACCTATCCCCTATGGCGCAAATGACCTTAGCCGTCGGTCGCCTCCCCAAATATCCAATCCCATCCAGACAACATTACGTAGTAATATTTTTTTAAACGAATATTTGACTGGGCATAACCTTTCGGTATTTGCGTACAACAACTGTAATTAGAAATATTGGATCGTTTCGTTTTTAAAATAAAATCTGTTCATGCGTATTCGAATAATTACGAGCAAATTATCAAGTGCCCTGCGACTGAACGTTAAATAGTAATGAATATTCTAAAGACCAAATCGGTATGAACGTGCCCTGGGGGAATATATTATTCCGACTTGATACATTATTCCTGAAACAAAACACATTATCTTAAAAACAAAATCGGTATGATGTAATCTTTTTCACTTTTATCGACTGATATCACTGATGGGAACAAGTATACAAAGTTTGGCGCAAATCTTCACATAAACAAAATTCGCTCCAGTCATCTTAAGTTAGCGCTGAATGGGCGCCACTGTCGAAGGAT
Source organism: Ceriagrion tenellum (assembly GCA_963169105.1). Classification (NCBI taxonomy): domain Eukaryota; kingdom Metazoa; phylum Arthropoda; class Insecta; order Odonata; family Coenagrionidae; genus Ceriagrion; species Ceriagrion tenellum. Next base: position 110,025,281 of record OY720643.1, read on the forward strand.
ATGCGCTGGAGAAATATATTATTCCGATTCGTTAAATCATTCCTCAAACATATCACATTATCTTAAGTATTAAACTGGATTTCGCAGTCATTTTTACGCATAAGGATTATTATTTATGCATCGTGAAGGAATCATTTAACGCTATAAAAAATATGGCGACAGCGATACGCTTTGACCTTTTTTCCACAGCCATTATCACAGCCTTCCTGGAGGCGAGACATAGTCCATTAGTCCAAGTCACGGAAGAAGTCTGAAAAAGGCAAGAACACGCTGGTTTACACAAGGTCCTTGAACCGCACCCGATGTAAAAGGTTACTTACGCTCATTAAGGGAAGGTCAACGGGAGCGACCGGCGGAGGAACAAGAACTTCGTAGCGGGAATTACCTAAGGGCTTAACGTTTCCTTCGCGTGGCGAAATCCGTACCCACACTCTGAAACGTTAATATCCCATCTTATCTTCGCGATTAACCGATTTCCAAATTCTATCAATCGAACCGCCATCATCACTATAAGCCATCAATCCGATGATTAGTTTGTAGTCCCCGCGTACCATAAGAGAGAACAATAGGCAGCGTAACAAAGGGATAGGTAGGTGAAATATAGTTAGAGTAGTCGGTAGTGCATGATGCATGTAATAGCAACCAATAATACCTTTCTTATTATGTAGATACTAACCATCTAGCTGCATGCGACCCTATTATCTAGCATGTCTCCATAAAATATCCTAGTTCCATGTCAATAGTGCACGTTTGGTGATCTTCACCCCCTGCCACACGCCCTCGTGGTGGCTCGCAGGGTATTACGTAGATGTAGTAGCTCTTATTTCCGCTCCACTCTCTACCATCTGATTCATTCCTACATACATCTACATCTACTACATACCGTTCAAGGTACCACTAGGGTGTGTGGCACGGGATGATTCCATACTAGGCATGAAGCCCTCATCCCATTTGAAATCCGAACCACGCTCGTTGTCCCGGATAGCCAGGCACAAGCCAAAAGCAGTCAGGACAACAGTGAGCAGTCAGACCAGAAACTAGGAGAGTGCTGCGTGGATGAACATGCCACCATCCAGTACACTAGGTACTTAAGGTGCGACTGCTGGTTATAATTACTGCGACGGAGAAATAGATCTACAAGGTACTAAATCATGTAAGAGCTATTTCATGTCGGGAATTGCATGCGAGGTTAGAAACTAATAATGATATTAGGATATTTTGCGCAATTGCAAAAACTTATTTCACCTATCCAGGGTTTAATCATGCTAGAACTAATCTATCACAACTATAATGTTCCCCCTATTGTACGTGGAAAAAAATACATATTAAATCTATCGGTTCTACAGTCCATTTCCATAATATTTTGCCTGTGATTAGTTCCACCTTAATAGTTTGGCTCTAGCAAAATATGTTGAACGTCCCGCAAAAAATTATTAGCTTATTTACCTTAGCCATTAATTATTAAGCATAATTAATAGCTTTGACGTTCTCTTATATTCGCACGGCGTATTCCATTCTTGGTCTTCCTCATCGTGGAAAGGGAGCTTGATTATCGGGAATGCCTAAAATGAAGGTTCCTCATTAAGGGATTTTTATTACCAAGGCTTACGTCGCGGAATTCGAAATCGAAGCGAAAAATCATGCATAAATACGTGTTTTAGTAGGCATGATACGTTGATATTTGGTAAACAAAATGTTAATTGTATAACACAAATATTATTTCACGTTTATGAGAAAATGTACGCATAAATAATCGAATTATTTTGAAATACATGTCAAGTACCAAAAGGATAATTGTTGGAGTGGCATTAAATTGAGATGAAAACGAATCGGTAAAATGCAATTATTTTCGCTTTTATCAATTCACATCGCAAATAACTACACGTATGCAAGATTTTACGCAAATATGTGAACAAGGGGATCGGGTTGGTGTGGTGGCTAGAGTACTGGCTAACCATACGGGCGGCCAGGGTTCGAATCCCTGCAGAGGAGGTTGTTTTTCAGAGGACACCCGATCCCTACTTGAGTGTCTTGTGGAGGGCACTTCAAGTACAGTACTCCGTCTGTCGGATGAGACGTTAAACCGTGGTCCCCTTGGCGCCTTTCGTTTAGAGCAGGCTAATGCCGACGCCGGGTTTCTACCACCCTTCCTCCCCTAACTGTTCCCTAACGCTTAAGCCTTCGGCGAACATTTACTCTGGGTGTCTTAATATTGTGTTGTCAATAAGAACATGGTTATCATCGGAACCGTACATTAAGACATAGTTACAGACTTTTCTCTCTAGTCTAAAAAAATGCATTTGTTGCTCTTGCTCGTCGAGCACTACACTTGTGAACAATATTATCTGATAGGGGGTCGGGTTGGTGTGGTGGCTAGAGTACTGGCTAACCATACGGGCGGCCAGGGTTCAAATCCCTGCAGAGGAGGTTGTTTTTCAGAGGACACCCGATCCCTACTTGAGTGTGTTGTGGAGGGCACTTCAAGTACAGTACTCCCGTCTGTCGGATGAGACATTAAACCGTAGTCCCCTTGGCGCCTTTCGTCAAGGGCAGGCTAATACCGACGCCGGGTTTCTATCTTCCTTACCTGTCCCCTATGGCGCAAATCACCTTAGCCGTCGGTCGCCTCCCCAAAATCCAATCCAATCTGTGAATCAAGGAAACTAGAGCTCTACGGCCTCGTAATGAAACAAAAATTTGGTGAGAATTTTTCTCCAATTGCCGTAGTTATCGGCAACACTCGTCAAAAGAAAAAATATCTGCTGTGTTAGTTTAACGTCAGTGTCAGTGACCAACCACAGCCTCTCAATCAAAAAACCCCTCTGTGATGGTTGACGGGAATGTTAATGCCTTACTGACCCACACACTCAACCGAAAATGGGATCCTTCACGGGGATTAAGAGACCCTCGTTAACGATGCCTGGCTCATAGCAGCAAAAATACTATTTGTGAATGTTTACGGGAATATAAATTGTAACGATTAATGTTACATTTTTAATTTCTTAAATAAAGTTTTTAGGGCCTTGGCTGAATTCCATCGGCTTTATTTGCTTGGTAACGGTTGTTTATTATTATGCGTGAGGTAGCTTGATTGTCGTGCTGGTTCAGTGTAGACATTTTTTGATCCTGGGAGCATTTTGAGGATTTATAACGATATTGTTTGATCTTTAATTTGGTTGATTTTCTAATTTTATCATCCTTAGTGTCCTGTGGACTTTTATGGTGATTTTTTCAAAATCATCTGTCGCCCTGAAAAATAAAAAGCCAAAGTAACCCCCTCTTGCTCTACCATCGAGGCACTGAGGGACATTTAGAGTTAAAAAATTCCTGTTTTACGGAATAAACATACCGCGTAAACCACCACTGAGGAGCTTTCTGGTTGAGAGGCTGTAGTTGGTCATTGACGTTTCCACAACGACTACACAATAGATATTTTCTTTCTTCTGACTAGTGTTGCCAATAACTACGGCCACTGGAGACAAAAAATTCTTACCAAATTTTGTTACAATCAGTGAATAATCGAGAATCGGTCCTATACCTAAAGTAAATACACTCCTATAATTCATGTCATCATTTCATCTCCAAAAAACATTTAACCGCTGGTGACCTAACACCCCCTGCCACACGCCAATGAGGCGGCTCGCGGGGTGTTACGTAGATGTTAAAGTTATAATCCGACTCGTCGACGATCGTGGAAGGAGCCATAGATAGTGAATGTGGCCCTTCCCGAAAGGTAAGAAATTTTAAAAAAGTTGGAAGATCCCAGTTACGCAATCGTTAGCTGAACAGCGCAGGTAGGTACGTCCCCTTTCCGGAAGCAGTTTTTTTTTGGTCGCAGCCATTCAGGACTTCGTACCCCATAACTCATTGCCCTTATCACGGAGCGATCACTGTGAGAGAGAGAAAAAAAGGTGAACCAGCCCACCACTTACCCCTCTTTTTTCCAAACCCCCGTTTTGAATTCACGGCGAACCAAAACGAGGCGGGGAAAAGGGTCGCGAGAAAGACCCTGACGGCCAAGCAGCGAGGGGGGAATTGGGGAGGGAAATGTTGAAGTCCGTCTTCCGAATACATGTGCTCATATGCCCCCGATCCGCCGGGACATCTCCCTCCCTTCCCTCTCCACCTTTTGCCAGCCTCCCTTCCCCCCCCCCACATTCTGAGCTTTGTGGCGGCAACTCCCCCCATCCCCCACTCGATCCACGGACCGCGCGCACACAAAAGACCCGTCGTGCACCGCGCGGGGCCGGCCGAAGCCACGCCCATCTCTCAATTGAATGAATAAGAGTCTTGAAGCGCAGCTCGAGAGAGAGAGGGAGAATGAGAGGTTGCGCTTTTTTAGCACTCTCTTGGGTGCATCCCTGGATTTTTTTTAGCATACCCCTTCCGCTCACTTCTCCCTCCACCCTCAAAACTCTTTATGCAGCCCCGCCCCCCTCCGCTTCACTACCGACTTAACGAGAGGGAAGAAAAAAGAGCACTCAGTGCGCATGCGCGGAGTTCAGGTAAGGTAGCTCGAGCGAGATATCATTGCATCTTAGTTTCTAATGAATTTGTTCTCATTTTTAGAAGAGAAGCTCAACTTTCCAAAAATATTAGATTATCAGACGCATATACTCTGTGTTTTCAGGCTTGATTGAATGGAATTGGAACATAACTATGAAAAAATAGGCAACTTCCACTGCGATAAAATTTATTTCGACCGGCTTAGCTTTTAACAGCATCTTCATCTTAAAGCGAAACCTATCGGAATAAATTTTATAACAGTGGAAGTTGCCTATTTGTTTCATACTTAGTATCAGACGCATATTCTGCTGCTTTTATCCGATTAAATATAGCCAATAAATGCTTATATGCATGCCACAGACTCCCATGTGAAAACGACCTGAAGACGCTGACAGTAGTGTTAGCGAAACTGTTGTCACTTACAACAAAAATACGCGGTAGATCCCGAAAAATGAAGATCAACCACAGATTCCCATCTTCGAAATCCCTGTCTTATAAAACAAAAATTAGATCGTACAAACCAAAAAATCTGCCCACGATTGCTCAATGTATCCGAGACATGGAAACTGAATAGGGAGGGGGAGAAAAAACGCATATTATTTGAAAACAAGATATTACGAAATATCTACGGGTCTTCAAACAAACAAGGGATGTGGAGAAGAAGTTACAATAAGGAAATAAGAGATCTTTACAAGAAAACCAACGTCATAAGTGAGATCAAATGCAGAAGAATGAGATGGGAAGGACACTTATTGAGAAAAGAGGACGCAATTGTGATAAAGGAGGTTTGGAGAGGGAATCCAGAAGGGAGACGACCCCGGGAAGACCGCGACAGAGACGGTGGAATTAAGTAGAGATAGATTTGGAGAGGGTTGGAGCTGCAGAGGAGGATAAAATGGACCGAAAGTGATGGAGGGGAAATGTTTGTTCGCATAAGTATCAACTTGGATGTAAATGGGCCTGGGAGTGAGAGAGTAAGTAATCCGCTCCTTTTGGAGATATTTTCCAAATAATAGAGGACATTTTTCAGAGGGATACAGTATGCACTCCACGAAGACTTGTTAAAAAATGAGTAATTCATAATGCACAGAACTCGTAGTATAATTTATCAGTGTTTATTTGCATGTTTTCTCATCTAAATTTTTTTAAATAAATCATATACTCTCATTGATTTTTTTTCAGAATCACAAAATAAACCTTCCGTTGTAAAGGAGTATTGACCGTACAGCGAGAAATCAAATGTGGCAAGTTGGAGACTTGTACGAACATATTTTTATAATTACTGAGAATTTCGATCGACTAAAACTGTATTTTTGAGCTATTATTTACAGCCGCTGAAATGGAAAAAAACCAAACATGGTCTCTGTCGTGACTATGGAAAAATGTCGCTCAAGCCACTGTAAGGAGTTTCATTTTCTCTCCCACCGTCGTCTATACGAGTTGTGAGCTGGATAATGAAAGAGGGAAGCGGGGGAAAGGTTGGAAAAACGGTGGTAATTCCTCGTTCCAACGCACTACTAGATACCCCCTAGTGAAATAAGGTCCAAAAATATTTTTCGAGTCGATTGGAACAGTAATGAAAATGAGTATTCAATGACAAACGATTACTACTTCAGACCCCCTTGGTTAGAGCGAACCTTATGCGTTAACCATTGCGGAGACCTTATAAGGTGATTTCACCGTAAATTAACTTACATTATTCATAATCTGGGTGCTTATAAAATAATTTTGCCTTTCTTCGTCGGGGAAAACGAAAGTTTTAACTTCACTATTGTTTTTCAAAAATTGAGTTGTCTGATCGCCAACAAATCCAATACCACTGAGGCAGAGCAAGCAGGAGACTTGGAGAAACACTAAACCACTGTCTTGTGATATATAATCGCGACATCTAACGTCAATTTCCCTAAGATAACTCGCAGCTGACGCTGGCGGCGCCTATATCCGCCATCATGTGAAACTAACCCGCCCTCAGGGGTTTACTAAGAAAATGGATTGGATGAAATTAGATATCCCTCAGAGATTATCTGTAATAATTTAACGAAAGCTACACTGCTGCAAAACAGCATTATAAAGACACCTGTATTACTACTAGTTCTGCTGTAAATTATTTTATTTCTCCAAGATATTAGTATTTTACTTCAGACCTACTCAGTAGAGGACATGATTTTACCTAGCACAGCAGTATCCACCTCTTGTAACTCATGTCTTGCGATATAGAGGAAAAATTATATTCCTTTTATACTTTCAGAAAGACTGTTTAAATGTAGTTTTTAAAATTAATTATCTTAAATATAATGTAAACTCGAAGCTTTCACGTGGTGGAAGGACGTCATAATAAACAGGATAAAAATTTATGACTTCCACAATTTATTGAACACTAGCGACCGGTTTTGGCTGTCACGCCATCATCAGGAAGTGAGCCTGCCTGAAGTTACAATCAGAAGTGAGGCTGTCGCCATCATCAGAAGGAAGCCTGATGATGGCGTGTCAGCCGAAACCGGTCGCTAGTGTTCAATAAATTGTGGAAGCAACAAATTTTTATCTCATCTGAAATAAACTAACTTGCTCGTCACCGCACAGCGCCACTGAGCTCCGAGCTTACTACATTTGTTGTCCTTACAGAATATCACTATACTGTGACTAAACTCTGAAAAACGCGGTAATATTTTTCACTAACAACTTCAGATAGTGACGATGACAGCTCAGATAATGGCATCGTGACGCCATTATTATTAGGGATAACAAAAAGAATAAGGATCCCTGACCCTTGTCCCATCATTTGAGGCCGTCCTGTCTTCCGTTCCTGTTTACGCATGTAAATAGAACTTATCATAACGCCACAAGGAACAGAGCGCACGGGAGCACTCATGAAATGTGACGCAATTCGTGAGTTTTCATCCAATGAGCATCGAAATCATTTCACGGTGGGGAAAGCAGTGGCTTAAGTTGTCACCATCCATATCACTCACCTATAGTCCGAGTAACCCTTAAGACTTGTACGAGTAAAGTGATCGTGTGTTTCAGGCTTTACATGAATCAATATTATTATTAAAGACGGATGTATGATTATAGACGGATTTGAAGACCAGCAACTGATGAGGTGACGTTTCTTCTTCTATATTATGACAAATACTAATAAAATATCTTTGCTAGAAGCGAGATGCAAAGTCATGACCTATTATCAACCCGCCGTTCTGCGGTGGTCATAAATATTACAAACGAATCAGTTTTACTTACCTTGAATCAAACTATACAATGCGGCTTCAAATCAACCCAAAATTGCAGCAGACGAAGGAAGGATGAGACGAATTACAGCAGAGCTATGTCTTGTCCATACATAACCTGTTGATCGACGGCCATTGCCGCGCAACGCAGAGTGTTTGTTTCATCTAACCAAACTACGTTACAGCTTTAATTCATCTCGTGTCCATTTTTTTAAAGACATTATGCACTGTACTGGGTAATTTATTCCAAGATAATTTGGTGGGAAAGATCTTGTCGGAGAGAAACCAAATTCCAGACAAAAAACAAGAAACAGACTTAACAGCAAAGGATAGCAAGGCAAAAAAGGCTATGTGTCACGAAAAGTGATTAGGATGTTGATTGAGAGATGAGCAATGGAATATCAGATGCATAGGCATGTGCGATTCTGCCACACTTTCATCTTAGAACAAGCATCCAAGAAAACCACTTGATATTTTCCCCGCCTTCTATCTCCAAGATGCCAATAGCAGAAACATATGGCAAGGCCATTTGATCTCAGCAAACTTGAGCTAAGAGTAATAATTAAGAAGCGAGCGAGCTCTAACGGCTTAAATAATATAATAAGGGTTAAACTCCAAAAGCCGTAAACAGAACTTAAAGATTTCTTTTCTCAAAACTTAAGAGGTTCAAAACCTCAAAACTTGGAAGGCTTTTATACTTTCACCCTTATTATAGCAAATTATATGCGTTAAGGAGCCACCATTGAGGTGATATCATTAAAGATCAGTGCCACCAATCGGCTTCTTATTGACTTTAACGCTCCCAACCAAGTAGGGCCGCACGACAGTGCACTTTACAATAATTAAAATTACTGCAACTTAAAGATGCCTCGTACCAAAGTTAGTCTATCAATTTGAAGCTGAAGGCACCATTAGACAATTTTTAGGATAAAAAGGGTAATACAGAACTTAGGATTCAATAAAATACAGATTAAACTCAACGCAATATTCAATGTATTCCATCAATATTCACCCACATATACACATACAATTTCGTATACAAAGTATGTACGTAACCTTTTGAAAAGAATATTGTGCAATGACAGATTTATATCAACTCTTTTTTTAAAGACAGATTACAGGGTGTTTTTTTAAGGATTCATTTCAGATGCTTAAAATTGCATCAGCAACGTATCCGCCTTTAACACAAAACTATGTGAGCGGTAACCAATATAATTCCACAAAGCTTGGAGCTTCAAATGTACTGACACCAAGAAAAGAAACTCAGAAAAACAGCTTTTACTTGGGCTTCAATGAGCACACTGCGTCAATCAACTCGTTTGACGAGTGTCATCTTACAATACGTCGCGTTAAAACGGTGCAAATAACAATTTGAAGGCGAATCTACACTGGGTGGAAAATAAGCCTAGGAATAGAAAAAAGGATAGGTTCTTCTTGAGCCAAATGAAATCTTCTGCGATGATATAAATGGTGCAGAAAGAGTGTACCGTACAGCTTAAACTTGAATAGGAGTGCAGTTAACATTTTAATTCAAAGATTTCTAATAGACAATGCCTTTAGTTCTAGGTGACACCTACACGATAGGAAGTAAAAAGCACCCACTAATAGGCTTCATGTTGACAAGGAACACTGATGAATCAGTATGCGTTCGATGGTAGCAACTCTTAACAAAGTGACTGGATAAGAACAAAACATAGGGAACTGAGAACGGCTTTTAAGATGCCATGTCGACAGAGAGAGAGAGAGAGAGAAATCATGGGTTTGAATAGATGAGATTTCACTCTGAATAGATTCGTTTCTCTTCAAAAATAGAGGGTACTGAGGAGAAGAACGCGAATGAAATGGGAGATAGTTTCCCGGGCAAAGGCATGCAGGTGACTGACATTAATATTCTCAGATTCTCTTCACTACGGAAGGAATACAGAAGTAAAATTATTCCGTCACCACAATAAATTATTCTAGACTTTCTTCTGAGATAAAAATTACATTACTTTTGAAAATAAACAAAAAAATCTTTGCATTTTAAAAATGCGTACCATTCTGGAAAAATTATAAACGTCAAATTAAATACAACCGATCACATACGAACATGTCTTAATTTTCCTACTTATCTCAAATCCACATTTTAGGATTCTAAGATGCATTAGATTTCACGCATTTGGCATGGGTAGTCTGCATAAAACGAGTCGCGTCAGTGCCAACAAACTTATTTGCAATGCCCCTAGCGTTAAATAGACTTCTTACTACCAAATCGAAATCTCGCCAAGAATATGGCACTCGAGGCTTAAAAAAGGAACAGGAATGCGAACGCCATGACCTAAATTGCCACGAATTTCACATAAACGAGGCGTATCTGGCCTTCCACTCGATCGGCAATCACTTTTCGCTTCTGCGTATAGTTAAGTTATACGTACAGATGAAAACTCAGAGGAAAAAAAGGTTGATGATAACTGGTAAAAGGGGCCTAAAATATAACAAAAATTTAGTTAGGTTGAAATGCTCATTTTAAAAATAGTGCTAAAATTAAAATTTGCATTTGAATGATTTAGTTTTTGTTTTAAAATGGAGAAAACGCACGTTCAATTAAGATGGTTGCGTATGTTCGCTAACGCGCAGGAATATGACAGGAGACGTGCACCATCAGATTTTATTGAACTCTTGCACCACTAAAAACAAACATCGCAAGCATATTGCGTGCTGACGATACGAATCGATACAATGATGCTCCTGGCTTTCTACATATTATCTTTTAATACATTAAAAACCTGAATAAAAGTACGTTTGTATCACGACCCGATAAAATGGAAAATGGCTTCATCCAACGCATCCTTATCTACAGATAAAATGTATTTTTGCGGGTATAAATAAATAAAAAAATCCTCTTCACTTCTTTCTTAAGAAGTATCTATCCGTCTGAAAAAAACATGAAACTACAACTGAACAGTCGAACACCTTTTTCAAAGGAGAAGAAAGTAGAAACTTGAACGACCGAACGCAAAAGGCTGTCCATTCTTCTGGACATTCAAACCGCATAAACTTAAAGCTGCTTTAAAATAATAATTATAAAGACTGAAGGAAACTGGGCACCGAACACGAGAACATAACGAAAAGGCCCGAATTTGGGTCGAAAATAGTAAAAAGTAAACCAAATGAAAGGAACTCCATCGTCCGACCTGAAACATCGCACTTTTGGCAGAGGAAAGGTGGAGATTCTATATTAGGGATAGAGATAGAGAAATAGAGAGCAAGAGAAGTGGTTAAGAAAGGGAGAGAGAAAACTTGAGAGAGATCACAAGACAGCTTCGCAAACTACTACAAGAACACTGTCCAATCCCGAGGCGGCCGCAGTTCTCGACACTGTCGATGCACACTCGGTAGTTCGCACTTTCCTCTAACTCGTCAACTTTTTCTTCTTCGTTACACAAAAAAAAGAACCCCCATTCCCCTTCCCCCTTACAACGAAAAAACAACAGAGAGCAATAACGTTATCAATTCAATTTACACATCGAAGTCCTTTCGAAGTCCGTCATTTTTTTTATGGGTTGTTCGCCGTCACCGGACGGTCGCTTTTTTCACTGGCCGTACCCATAACCGGCCGCCCACTGTCATAAGCTGTGGTAGTCCTGGAGCAGTGCGACGTCACCGTGCGGGTGGCCGGAGGACATGCCGTCGGCGCCAGTGGGGTGGCCGGCTCCGCCTCCGGGGGCCGCGGTCCCCGCTCCCCCGCCTCCTCCGCCGCGGGACGAGGACGAAGACGAGGCGGAAGGCGAGGCGGAGGACGTGAGGCTGAGCTGCAGGGACTGGTAGGCGGCGGCGGCGGCGGAAGCTGCTGCGGCGGCGGCTGCGGCGGCCGCGGCGTCGGACATCGAGGCGGCCTGCTGGAGGCTGGCCACGCTCGGCTTGACCTCGATGAGCGACGGTGTGCTCGAGTAAAGGTCGGAGGACGAAGAGGGCGAGTGGCCGAGCGGCGTGCCGATCACGGAGGAGGGCTGATCCTGCGGGAAAAGGACGGAAGAGAAGACGGCGTCAACATCACTCGTTTATTTAAAAAAAACACTAAAAACTCAGGATAGAACGGCCATATCATTACTTTACCCTTTCAGTCCCACACTATTTTAATTTCAAGATATTTCGCTGAAATTCGTTTCACGTAACTACTTACGTCTCGTAACACCGATAGCGTTCAAGGAATTCATTTGGTATCCTTACATACACTTTTACACATTCATTTAAATCATAGACAAAAATGTATTTTATGTAATGTAAATGACAGTAATGTAAGTATTTGTTATTTCTACTAATATTAATGCATAAAATGATACGTGAAAAGGAGAACACATAATTTCAAACACTAAGTCGACCGTATTTTTTTGAAAACAGGTTGCTTGTCGGCCAAAATTTTCAAAGTAGCTTCCGGATATGACATGGAAATTTTTGCTCCCAGCGCACTCTTTTGAGGAGACTTTTAACTAGGCAGTTAGTATTATGTGCCAGGAAACTGCTTCTGTATTTTTATTTCATACACAAAAGAAGAGCATGGGTACACAGAAAAAAGATTGAGAGGTACATAAATGTACCTCTGGTACTGAAAGGGTTGACAATGCTCTGTCGCACAGAATTAAAGAAACTAGGTTTTGTTAAGCGTATAATAGGAAGGTCTTCGGATGAAAGAGTCAAAGAGAGATGCTACTTCGCTCTGGTTAGGCCACACCTCAAATACGCCGCTAGCATTTGGGACCCTGATCATAAAGATTTAACCAAAAAAATTAATAAAATACTAATAATATCAGCGCGCTTTGTTAAAAACTGATACAGCGTACTAATAGTGTCTCACAACTTTTAGAGGGATTAAGGTGGGAGCCCCTAGAGACTCGGAGGTTACACACTAGGCTTATGTTGCTTGAGAAATTCAGAACTGATATTTATCAGAGGGACACAGAGAATATTATCACGACGCCTCACTACACCTCTAGGTCTGACAGAAGCGATAAAATAAGAGAGCTACACTGCCGAACAGATAGGTAAAACTCGATCTTTCCGCGAACAATAAGCGACCACAATAAAAATTGAGCTCCACTAAATACACTTCTATAATACATGTCACCCAAACAGATATATGATAATTTGGTGATCGATGTGAGAGGAAGAAGAAGACCGCGATACAAGGGTGAATGTGAAGGAGGAAATTATAAATAGGAGGAATATTAGGAGTGTTAAACATAGGAGAAGGAGCATGAAGCAGTTTACGAGTGTAAGGGAAGCGAAAGTGGTTTGTAAGGATAGGGAATTCTCGAGGAATTAACTACAAGGGCTAAGGTCTTCCAGGACTAAATGCAACCACTAAATTCTACGACTTCGCACACCCCGTACGGAAATGGCAGGATATCAACGTATCTACGAGTAATTGTACATTGCTAACAAACATTAGGCCTGGTGGCATAGTAACACTTCCGCTTAGGATTAAATAAAAAGAAAAAAATGACTAAGTATTATAGGCACTTCACGTTTTACTTATACACATGTATAACGTCTTATTTTAACGATTAGCAGTCTTAAGTAACGATTTTGTGAGTTATTCTGGCTATTCCCTTCAATCACGTCGCAATTCACGAGGTACTACGCGGCATTAGTATTCTGCCGTCTCCCGTTGGCGGGTGGTCACTTTTCCTCATAAAATTTGGTGACTCCAGCCTCTGCTCTAACTCATCCCACGGAGGATTTTTGTGTAGCACGTGAATCCCCAAAAGTCAAAGTATTTACTTTCCATCTATTTTGAAGCGAACTCAGCCACAATTCCTCCCACTCTGCTCTTCTAACGCTGCTAGTGCAGTTATTTCGTTATTTCTCCGCTATATGTACGGTGGAGCTTTTCTTAGAACCTTCACTGGGATTCTCGCCTTCCCTGTATCATAGTGATCCCAAGAACTAGTGACATACTCAATTATGGGTCTAATAAAGGTGAGATCACAATACCTACTTCCATTCCATATGTTGGGTTCCAAATTATAGCAGAGTGTTCTGACCCTGTAACTCGTTCCTGGAATGGATTTCCTAGCCGTATTAACTGACGAACTGTTGAGGTTGTAACTATTATCATGGTATTCTGCAATTCCATAAATGGGTGCTTTGGCAGTTAAATTTTTTTCCTTCAAGACAGTGATAATTTTTACGCATCCCTCCTGTAGAGGATATTAACAAAGATATAATTAATACTTTTTTTGTTCCAGATTTCTTCTCCTATGACTTATGAGAACCGCGACTTGCCATTAAGTATCTCTGCTCTGTAGCTTAACTGGCTAAAGAATTCGGCGCGATATATAGAGAGATCCGGGTTCGGGTCTCGGTCATGGCGAACGACATTTAGCGGAGGAATCACGCACTTCTTTTACTTCATCATACAGTGGTAAGTACTTTGCACATTTCCGTATTTTTCTTTTCTAATCATTTTGAACAAGAAATAGATGTGTGCACAATACATATGCTATTTTTACGCTTTTGGCCATTGATTATCATTATCATTATTATTATTGAGTAGATAATGCAACAAGCTGGCTAAATGCCAGGTGATCATATGAATATGGATTGTCAAAAAATAAAACTTTTACGCCTACATGAAAAATGAACCTTCCACAAGTCACAAGAATAAGTAAGCAACATAGTTATCAAGTAACAAAATGTTTCATCAAATAAAATATCTGATGACAATTTAGCACATTTTCTTAAAAATAGGAGGATCGAACCCTGATTCTCCATAACCCGTCAAAACAACGGCAGGCGAATGCTCTATCATCGATAATTGTGTGGGCAGACATTTGAAAGATATGACTAGTAATGGTGATCAACCTACAGTGATTTACGCCTTGATAAAAATGAATGTTTACAAAAGTAAAGACTATGTCATGCGATACTTGGTAGAGCACTGAAGACACTAAAAAAATAATTACAGGGACTACTGCCATGGCCGCTAGTATACTAGTACTAGTAGCTAGTATACTACTTAACTATGCCGGCACTTGGTATTTATAATATAAAATAGATGCTTAGCGAACTCATCAGAGAAAAATAAAATCACAAAATAAAAAAATGTCCTGAAAAAACACATTTATTGCGTGGACCTCTCCCAATCGGCCTCTAACAATACCACACAGTATTTTTATTCTGGGGTTTTCCGGAACGTATAAAACATGCACTCCTTCACATTCCATTACTTAAAGAAAGAGAATGGTGAAATGAAATTCAATTGTCCTCCGAGAATCATAACGTTGAATTCAGAATTATGTAAAATGAAAACGATACTTTGGCTCGCAGGTTAACAGGAAACAAGAGGGATGAAAATTCCTTGAATTTTCTCCCGCAAAGGAGTGTGTTAGCATTCGAGAGGACCGTCTATCCCCAATGACATAGAAGCAGTGTAAGTGCAACATGAGATTGTACCGTCGAAATGGAATGATAAACGAGCGATAGGAACCGGATGGGCGAATGGCCTCCCGTTAGCGGGCGTCGATGTCACCGGGGGAATCAGCGTCGCTACCCCGGCATCCGACGAGCCACCATCGTCGGCAGCTCAAGAACTAACACAAAATCGACGCAACTATCAAAACATAGCCCGGAAATGTTTTAAATACGAAAATACTTTTAATGTGGCTGGAGAAATTTTTGCTGATGCACAGATTTGTAGAAAACTTCGTATACGTTTCCTCGGTTGCGACAGCTAAATATCAAGTGCAAAAATAGGATAATACCCATTTCATGTTCATACGTGCAGAACTTTCGGGTTCTTCTGACGTCGAAGCAATGAATTTTATATGATTATGACTCTTGCAAAGAAATACCGAGGTGTCGTTCCGAGTTCGATATTGGAAAAATAAGTATTTCAATGTAATGTCGTCTATTATAGATTTAACGCGCCGAAAACTCCATCACATAAAGCTTCAATTAAGAATGAACAATAAAACACGACCCTTGTATCATTTCCATCATTGACTGTTCGGTGCGTTCCAACTCATAAACAGCTGCCATTACATACATGGCCCAAGGGTATTTTTCGAATGGCTTGAAAATTATTGAAATTCGCACTCAATAACACAAGGATTACCATTCTAGCATCTTAAACGGCACACTGCGCGGAAATCTACTTCCTTTTAATTAAATTCATAATGAAGCACCTTAGTCCTTTTATCACACGAGGAAGTTGAAACTCGAGCAATTCTATACCTGCCAACTCTGTAAGCAAGCGAATCCTCAGAAATGACGGGAGGAAATCAAGGAAGTGAGCCACTGCCACTTTAAAAGAGGACAAAACAGTTTATGATGCTAATACAACTTGAACATATAATTATGTTATAAATACAGATTACATTGCCACATTTCATGAAGAAAACTATCTCAAACCAATATTCATTTTAGAATGGACACGAAAGATTATCGACGGACTCACAAGCACGGACAAATAATCAGATATCGAGGGAGAAAGAGAATTATAGCTTTCAATTGCATCACACGTCAGGAATGCGAAACGTAAAGATAATTGAAAGGGGGAACAGTATGTGGACTAAACGAAAATAACTCAAAGAAATTAGCATTTGATAAAGTTTTAGGAGGTAAATGGTGAGAGCAGATAGAGATTATAAAGGATACGACGAAGTTGACCATTGGAACCCAATAAATGTATGCCCGTGAAAAGTAAAACCAGATAGCATACACATAAAAGCAAAAATGAGACAGTTGCTGCTAGCTGATTATGAGATGAAAAGCTATCAATAAGAATTTTTAAATACATTCCAGAACTCGATAAAGCTATGACTTTGGTGGCTACGGTCGAAATTTAGTTCCATGAACGCAGGATGACTACTCCTAATAAACATCGACCAGCGGAAATAGATTGACGCATTCTAGATGACTTAGCGATAAATAAATTGCAACACCAAAGGAATATCCTATTTTTGTTGCATACCTAATTCATTTCCCCGAATAAAATGATTAAATTTCAAGCTGCAAAGTCCTGACTTGACTAACTTCACTGGGGTTATAAATTTGCCTTTACCTCCTCCCTAACGTTTTTGAGCCGTCAAAATATATTAAAAATTTAGCCTAATAATTTCTACATATATATATATTTCACCATTCATATAAATCTCTAACTATTATCAATTTAAATTCATCCGGGACATAGAAGATTTCCAGAAAAAGTAAGCAGTTGAATATCTGCCACAGCAGGTATCTAGGAGCCATTAACAAAATAAAAGCGGACAGCGAATGGTTAGAGCGAGAAAAATAATTTTCAACCCTATCCTCTACGACCGAATTATAAGTGACGAAAATTTTCATATTCTAAGAAACTGTGCTCTCTTTTCGTTTGGCGCGTGGTACTCAGAAAACCAACCTAAATACCAGGACCTAATCAGCGAAATACTTTTCAAGGCAACTGTCCCTATCTTTACAAATCTGAATGTATACTGTAAAACGAATAAAATTACCTATATCACACTATTTACACTGGCTTGATCTATGCTTTGATTTTTCTCCCTTTTTTCCTTTAATATTCTTAATTGTACCCAAGTTTCTAACATTTATTTACCCATGGTATATTCTACTCGTTAAAATGATCAGATGTTAATACACTTGGTAAACAAGAACAGCATTAATTTAAAGATAGTATAAAAATCTACTGGGATAAAACAGGGAGGTGGGAATTTTACGTCTATAAGTGCCAAAGGTATAAAAAGATTTTCATAATTGCTATTCTCATGGACGAAGGTAAGATTACGCAGCAACTATATTTAGATGCCGTATTTTGGTAATCAGCCACAATAAACTTAGTTAAGTCAAAATAGTCATTATAAAGTCAAAGTCAAATAAAATAGTGAAGTTAAAATTTAGAAAAAACTTTAGCTAAGTCTGCTGCGATTTTATGCGTTTTGACTTCAATCAAAAAAATAGATAATCCTGGGCATTAACATATTCATAGGTTTTTGAAGATACGCAAAAGATTTCATTTATGAAGGTCCTATGAGTTCTCACGTTTCAATGAATTTCATCTCACTTTAGAGAAAAAATATAATCTTTCCAATGATCCAAAAATGTATTTTACAGATAATTGCCAAAACAATAAAAGTTGTTTTCCAAGAGACGTTATGCAGTGAGCTCTAGAGAGACATTATTTTAAACAAAAGAAGTACCGATGAATTGATCGCGTCAAAATGCAATGACGTGTTAATTGTGTTTATCCAAATTGTTTTCAAAACTAAACTCGTAATACTGTTCATGATATTTCTATGTTACCTTCGTTAGAGAAGATATTCCCGAAATATTGTGTGAAATACACAGGTCAGAGCCCTAAAAATGAACGTGTAGTACATTTATATGAGGTGTAGTCACAAAAACAATGTTTCTGTGTCATTATAAATCATAGATGTATTTTAAGTTTCTCACAACTGCTTAAACTATAAAAAGGAATAAAAAATGGTCGATGTTGTGAGTATAGACAAATTTTACTCCACTTAAATTTAAATTTTTTTCAAGTCAAATCAAAAGAACACTTAGTACGATCAAATGAACAAAATTGGCCGGTGTAGTTAAAATCAAGTTTTGACATTTTTTGCCAATTATTCCACCGTATGTCCCATAGGCCGTTCAAGTTCGTACACATTCAACGTCATTTAATAATAACTTTATTGAGAGCGAATTTAGGACTGTGCAGTCCTCTCTTACAATTAACTCATTTAACATGCATAAACATCCATGTGCTGGGCAGTGGATAATCTACCCAGGCGGGATTCGAACCCGCGACCCTCGGGTTAGCAGGCGAGGGAGCAGAATAAGGCATCCCACGGATGCAACATACCTGTGCCGAGGAAGCTCCGCCCATGCTCTGCTGGTGGTGCGTGGCGAGGTGGTGGTGGTTCTGGGTGTGGTGGTGGTGGTGCTGCAGCAGGTGGGCGTGGTGGTGCAGGTGGTGGGCGGCGGCGTGGTGGTGCGGGGCGAGCACGGAGGGCGGCGCGGTGGCGGGGGGGCCGGCCCCTCCGCCCGAGGACGGGGCCGATGAGCCCCCGGAGTCGCCGTGGGGCGGCGTGGGCGGGAGGGCGAGGGCGGGAAGGGAGAGCGGCTTGTGGTCCGTCGCGTCGATCGAGTCGGAGCTCGAGTCGAGGGCGGAGGAAGCGGCGGCCGCCGCGGCCGCTGCAGCCGCCGCCGCCGCGGCCGCCGAGTGACTCCCCGACGACGATCCTCTTCCCGCTCCGCCGCCACCGCCGTCTCCGTCGGCCGAGGAACTGCGCTGGTCGCCGCTGCGAAAGAGGGGCAGCGAGGCATGAGTTCGGGGCCGATCACAAAAGGGCTTATTTTTACTAATAATGGCGATTGGTGAAATAAACGCCGTACTTCAAAAGCACATTTGAATCAATATTAAAAACAATCCTTGTACTTTTCCACAACTATATATTGACGTACCGTATTAACCTGAATATAAGACCCCCCCCCTTTATCCCGAAAAATATGTGTCAAAAGTGGCAGGGGGTCTTATACAGGAAGGATAAGCCAGAGGGGATACCCATACTGATGTTTAAAGTTATGTAACACGACTATTCGGAATTCTAAGCGCGTTCAAACTTATCGCAAAACAAATTTGAACACCATACCGAGTTTACACACTCAGATCATCACATGTTCTTTCCAAACTGGCTGGGTACGTACCTGGGGGCTCTCCCACCTGTTTCATGTTTTTCCTGGAATTTGAGCCTCAAAAGTCTTATATTCAGGTAAATACGGTACAACGCGTTTCGCAGCCTGCAGGATCTTCAGGTACAATTGTTTATATTTCATTCATCAACTGTTACGTTAGTAACCACCGCTAAGAAGCGGGGGGGGGGGGTTTGGAGAACAAACTATTTTTTGGGTGGAAAGGCAGGGGAACATAGGTTAGGGGCTTGTGAGAAGGGAAATTTTTCAGGAAAGGAGTGAAGAAGGTTGCGGAAAAAGTAACTCGTTGCAAAGGTTGCTCGACTCTCTGATAATTTCTATTAGATCCTATTCATCCGTCTTTAAACCTTTTTGGTAGGACATGTAGAATTACGGGGATTGTTTTCAACATGGATTCAAATATAAAATACTTCCACGAAGTGACGTCTGAAGGCGTAAAGTTAATTCAAAAGCACGTATTACGTCTTTAATCGACCATAAGCATTGTTGGTTTAATAACAAGACTAACCGTAGTCACATCTGCTACAATTCAAAGGGAAACAAAAAGAGTAATAGCTTATATTAAAAAAAACAACTTCTTGCGACATAGATTACAAATTCAATAACGGTTAATCAAAACACACACTCAAATTGGAACTGCCTCGACAAATTTGCTTATTATTAACTGGTAATCATAAAATTGATTATTTTTCACTGGCCAATATTTTTTCAGCATTAGAAAAGATTGTGCTCTGAACATTTACTCTTATGGCGGATAGTTATGCATTTATCAATTCGTTAATACAAAGACAACAGTAGAAAACAATACACTTAAACATTAGTATAAATGTTTTACCAGAATATTTAATGAAATAATATTACCTTATGGTAATAGTATATGCTTACTAACGTCAGTAGTAAAAGTTTTGCGGATGTAATGTACAATCTTTTTCCCTAAATATGACAGATGGATTTCTAAACAATCAGCTGTAACCATTGAAGGTTTTCATGAAACCAACTTTCGCTGGACGTTTCAATCGTTAACCATCAAAATTTCGATCGATTGAAGTATTAATTCCACATTTACGAGCTACTTCTCTCGACATTCGAGACAAATCATGGACTATTGATCTTACCAAGTTTTCGAGTTCGAAATGTAAAGTCGTAAATTATTTTAAGGCCAAAAGTAACCTTCACCGGCACTTTATCTATTTCCTCCATAGTTGGATTTAATACAGCATCAAACCTGTATTGTCCTCTCTCTACTAATAAAGGCACGCTGCTACGGAAAAGCTTAATAATAACCGCGCCACTTCAGAACTTAATGCACGCCGGAGAAAATCATTTATCCACTCACAATGAAAATGGTGCAGTATAACACACGTGCGCGAATATTCCGTAATGCCTATTATCTGTGCTCATGACATCGAAACATCATACATCTTCTACAAAAGTAATGTATAATGAGTAACTACATTCCGTAAACCATATATACCAAGCGATATTAATTCCTTTACGGAGCGGGACTTACGTGGACTCCATGTTTTCTTGTGATCACGTTTTAATCCTGCGAAATAAAGGTGTACCAGAAGCCGAGCACTCGTACCACGGAAACCATCATCAGCACGTGCACAAGTTTGTCGATTCAGAATCAGCAATAAAATATTTAACATACATGTTCTCCAGGGACGTATTCACGGTGTTTTACTTCGACCTGGCAAGGCATTAAATATATTCTCTGCAATACTACAAATAACTATTCCCAGGCATGATAAATTCATCAATATTTTTTAAAGTATCTTAGATTCAATCTCTTTCGGGCTTTTACTAAACCGATTATTTGTCCACTAACATAATTAGTTTGTAACTGAATGCCATTTATATCTGTCAAGAACAACCTTTTACGCATATGATATCCGAGATGAGAACCTGGCAAAGATAGGAGAACTTTTTTTTTGACTTGGAGCATTTCCCGTTTTGAACTACCAGTACACCAATCTATAAAGAACTTATCCATTACGGCGTTGATATTTCATTGCAAATGGCTAGAGTTAATACACTCGGCTGCCAATGTGCTCGACTAAATTCATTCCTCTATCTCAAATCCACCTCCTCGGTCGCTGGTCAAGAGCCAACTTAGAAAATGCGAGTGTTTCATTTCCATCGAAAGACAAGCATTTGCAATTAGAGCAATGAGAGGGACACGCTTTCTCGCAGACGCAGAACCTGCATTTCCTCAACAATACTTGACCGTTATCTAATATATAAAAATGAATGTTTGTTTGTTCGTTTTCTATGCGTTCCAATACCATTCATCAAATTACGATGAAACTTCGGTGAATTGTTGTGCGTTCGTCCGCGAGGGTTTCTGACTTATTAAATCCATTGAACAATAGGTGGAGCGCGAGTCGTTTCAACAAATGGGTGTTGGAACGCGAGCTTCTCAAACAAGCGAGGAACGAAAAGCAAGCAACGAAGCAGATCGTGTACGAGTTGCTCAATCACGTGCATCAGAATCGCAACTTAGAATATAGAAAAATATTTGGATTATTGGCCTCTCTGTTCGTTTTTTTGTGAATTCTTGCATTCGATTTTCATATACGCTGCGCTTTTTCCTAAAACTGGACTTTTAAACTCGAAAATCTTAAATCCTTGCAAAACTTCAACAATGGAATATTTTATTTACTTGGAAACCGCAGCATAGGCATTGAATGGAAACTCATGCCATCATTTGCGCGCAACGAATTCCTGTGTAGGTACGAGGAATTCATTGGACTAGATCTCAAATTCATTTAGGGAGCGATTTTGAACCCAGAAGAAGGTATTGTAACGCATTCCGGGCACAGCTAGTAATTCTATAAAACAGTGCTCTGATCAAACCTGTAATTAATGAATACAAATTCTTTTAATACTTCCCTTATCTTCACGTAATAGCTGATGTAAGAAAGCAATACACTCTCCATTTGTTTCAAAAGAATAATACTAAGGACTAGTTATATTAAATTTAATTTAAGCTTGCTAAAATAACATTTCACTGCTGTCTTAATCTAAACTCTGGGACAACTAACACGGCCGCTTTACACGGTACGTTTTATTGTACAAACGAATGTTAAATATAATGTACAAGAAAATGAATGACATTTTTAGAGCATTTTCTATTTCCCGTTCTGTCTTTAAGACAATTGTACATGCATTCATGCAATCTGCCGCTTCAATGAGTTCAGGCATTCGTTTGCAAAATGAAATATACCGCGTAAAAAGGCTTGTGAAATTTTCAGTTGGTTCAAGATTCATTTCAAAAAGGAAGAAAAAAGTTTTCAAAATACGCAAAATAGTCCTAAAAACAGTACGAGCCCTATAATTAAACACTAGCTGACCCGTGCGAATATTTCGCACAGTATGCAGCTTCTTCCTGTTTCTTCCTTCTTTCTTCCTGTTCTTCTACCTGTTTCTTCCCATGGACAATTATATGTTATTTATGTTCGTGTTAAAGAAACATAACGTAAACGGTAAACGGTTACACTGATTGCATGTAGAATGTAAACAATCTAACTAAACGATGTGTTAGTAGATGGCGCCTCCTACAGTCTTTTAAGCACGTAACCATAGCCAACATATTAGTTGATAATATTGTCAACAGATAGCACTGTATAATTTTTTTAACAAAAACTTTAATTTTAAATAAAAAAAGAACTTTAATTTTAAACCATTTGTCTATTTCTCGTCAATAGCGGGGAACATAAGCTTTAAAACGATGTTTGAATCATTAATTTTGATGAAGAATTATGGGAGTTATGGCGTTGCGACAAAAAAACACCTTTGAGAAATAATATATACGATGCCATTGATGCCATTAATGAATTGTTTGTTATATGCTTACTTAAAAAGTGGCTTTATGCTGTATGTGATCCTTTTGTCAAATAAGTAAATAAATAAATTGAAGGAATCACACTGAACCTATACGGCTGCCTGGCCAGACACTCGATTTTGTTTCAACTTCGTCGCATTCGGATAGGAATCAGCAAAGCCACACCATTGCAATAGGGTGAGCGATAGAGAGGTCATATTGATGCCGTTCAGTTGGAGGACGTGCTTCAAGCATGTCGCTTGTTTCCACGCATGTGCGAACCTGCGCGAACCGAGGTGGGCAAGAGTGGAGGGTTGAGGGCATGCGGTGTGCCGTCTGAAGACTCACAAGGAGTCAAAGTCGTTCACGGACACATCGTCGCCGCATAATCAAATCTCTGACGAGCGCGTCACGAAACCATTGGACTCTCAGGATCCAAAAGACTAGAGGCAAGGGTCGTTGTGCACTTTCTTATCGCTAGAGAGAAGTTAGGGCGGGTGATTATAGTCAATGGTGTAGCTAGGAAAATATATAGGATGTCGTTTGAACATCCATCGCTCCCCGATACATAAGCCTTAAAAATCTTCTGCCAAACCGGTTAATTTTCAAGCGGTATTACGATGCAAAGGGACCATCACAGGCTAGAATTGTTCCAGTAAAACATTTTTTCCAAACTTTCCGGGATGAGAAATATTACATTATTTTTTAAATGTTGGGGGTCTCCTGGCACTTAGAACACTCTTCTTCGTTGTAAAGCCCCTGGTTGTGGTGCGTATACTACGATTCATTGTGACTTACCGGAATTTAGAGGGGAAGGCGCAAGTATTTAATAGCTTGGGCTAGAACTATTTGATAAAAAACCTTTTTTCCCATCATTTCAGGGTAAAAAAAGTTTCATTTTTTAGTTAGATGGTGTCCGGACACCAAAAAACTACCGCCTTTGCCACGCCATTAGGTGGTGTGTGCAAGCTACGACTCATTACGACTTCTTGGAATCCAGAGGGGAAAAGGCGAAAATAATTAATATCCGTCGCCTCTAGATGCTAGATCCGCAGTAACGTCCAACATTTCCAACTTAAGTCAAAACTCGGGTTACTAACATGGACGCGAAGAAGGACAAACAAAAACACATTTCGCGCCGGTCTTCCACAATGATCTCTTACCTTGCGACTTACCGGAATTTAGAGGGAAAAGTGCAAGTATTAAATAGTGTCGGCTAGAATTAACTGCCTGAAAAACTTATTTTTCATCATGTTATAGTAAAAAAAAAGTTTAATTTTTTATTTAAAGGGCGTCCAGAACCCCAAAACTACCGCCTTCGCCAATGCTTTGTTGCTTCATTTGGTTGCTTCATTTGGTGCTGCGTGCAAACTACGACTCATTACGACTTCTTGGAAGTCAGAGGGAAAAGACGAAAATAATTAATACCCGTCGCTTCTAGATGCGAGATCCGCAGTAACTTCCAACATGGACACTAACATGGACGCGAGGAAGGGCACACAAAAACACATTTCGCGCCGGTCGTCCACAAGGATCTCTTCCTCGGGTGGGGGTGGGCGATTTTGAGGTACTGGAGGGGGGGATGTAGAGTGAGGTAGGGGATGAGGGTGGGAGGGTTGAGGAGGGGTTCTGAAGGCTTTTGGAGGGAGGGGGAAGGAGAGGTGTCAGGTTACACGGGCGTCCATTCATCACCCAGCCAGAGGAGGACATGCCTCGCCCCCGGAACCAACAACCGCCACCCACGTGTCCAACTCTTTCCCCACCCCTCCTCCCCCTGCCTTCATCTTTCCTCCCCCTTCCACCACCTTTCCCCCCCCCCCACAGTCCAAGCATCCTCGTCATACTCCCTCGCACGACCTTCAGGGCAGAAGTTCGCTCTTCTCATCTCCCGAGTCGCCGCAACGAACCCGGTACATATGGACACAGACAGAATCCAGGGATGAAGATTTAACATTTCGACCTTTAAGGTAGTTAGTGCGAAATATCATTTTACCTAGAAATCAATGAATTTGGTGTCATTTTAAAGAAAAATATCTCACCCTTCTAATGACACAAAAAATTCGACCCCTTGCCACATTACTTTCGGAGATATTTGCCAAAAAATACCTGCCCTTTTACATAGGAAATGGTACGTGTATGCACTCCAGAGATACATTATTTACAAAATGACCTATTTCTAACACTTAAAAGTCGCAAAAAAAACTTACAGCGTTTAGTTGCTATGTTTTCTCAACTATTTTAAAAAAATAATCATATTGCCACCGCAATAGGTTCTTCGGTATCACAAAAAACATTCCGCTTTGAAGTAGTTTCAAACACACCGCGCGAAAAAAATAGGTCAACATAAAGACGTATTGAGATATTTTCATTTGATTAATTACCATTTCTGTCATATAATACTATATTATCGCATCATTCATAATGCAATATTTAATTCATGTGTCCCACAGCTGGTGAAATTAAAACGTAAATGTCGAATATGTTATCTATTATGACTAAGGAACTATCTCGCACGGACTACCTCAATAGAGCGAAATTGGATCAAAAAATAATTGCCGAACAGACTCCGATAACGATCTGATGGGTCACCACCGTCGCGCTATCATTTTTTGTTACAGGCAAACGCGCGTCTTATACCAACACAATTATTGTAAGGTTTGGCTCACACTGAAGAAGCCGAACGGACAACTAGCGCTAGCCATAATATTCGGTGGTAGAGGGCGTTAAACAAATGTGTGTCGCGAGCCGCAACTTCACGAGCTACATCAGGAACGTGATAATAGGCAGATATATCACTCAAAGAGGAACCTCAAATGGGGAAGAATATATATTGGGATTTTCGAAACAAAAATTCTCACAGTAATAATTATTCGCATTCAAAGTAACTCGCTATTCTCGACCCTAACCGTCATTTGAACCTAGTTGAGTGAGCATGACGGCAAGGCCGATAGATAAAGATTTGTCTCTAAGTCTAGCCAGGTGCTTTCCCGCGCCCATCCCAATGGGGTCGTAAAATCTGTCCTAAGACTACATTGGGGCCGTAAAATCAATTCAAAAGCTGAAATGGTAATGAGACTTCCGGAAGAATTAGTGCTCATTACCTACGATTCGATAATTGCCCACGTTATAGAGGCCGTATTATGACTGAGTGAACAAGTAAGAATTCATATTCCATCATAACACAATGCCATTCAAATAAACACTGTTTGTAATGAACAATGAAAAAGATTTTAAAGGCTCTGAGAAGTTTTCCTCGTTTCCACAGCTCCTCCCTGCTTAAAACAGGCGATCACCATTTCCTGCGCCAACTCTTTGTAAGGATGTATGACAACGCTTGAATTATTTACGCCTTGGTGAGGGGGCGTCGGAGCGGGTTTTCTGTCAGCCCTGCAGTGAGGGAATATATCTCGGACTCCAGCTCCAGCCCGGCGACGACGATTCTTGACCTTCCTTTCTCCTCTTGCCGGCGGCCAAGCCGAGCTGGATGAACCATGAAATCAAAATCATAGCGCCTTTCTTCGTATTCACAGTGTTACTGAAAAAAGGCTAGAATACACATTGAAGTGAACGGCATTGTCCTTTTCCTCACTATTTCCTTGATAAGTACATAAGCGTCGTGGAAGAGAAGGGAGTGACCTAGGAAAAGAAACTTTTCATATTATGAAAAAGTCAATTATAACGAGAAAATCTCATCTGTCCGAGTTTTTAGGTAATGAGCAAAGTACAGAAAAAGTTGCTTATTAACAGCGTTACATATCGGTGAAATAGGCTCCTCGAGTGGAATAACTTTTCGAAAGATAAAAAATAATCTTTAATTAACCGACTTACTTTACTTTTTTGTGCTATACATTTTTCAAATTGAAACCAACTTTGCTACTTCCAAAAGTGTTAAATAAATGTCTATTTTTATTTAATTAACTTTTTATTTGATTAATTGGCGATGTAACTTATTTCGCTGTACAAACAAGACGACCTTCCACCAAGTTAATCTTTCAACTTTTGATTTTATGTTTATTTATTTTCGATGATTTCAGTGCTTAACCATTAAAGTAAGTATTTTTTACGACATTAATTAAAGAGGTGAGATTCCTCATTCGTTTTGACTGGCTCAGTCGCGACATAACACCCAGGAGAGCACAAAGGCATTAAAGATGTCGAGAGACATTGCGCCGCGCCTGTATCCGCTCGCAAGGCGATAAAGACTGACGGAGGAAATAGTTTACGACGTGTAAAGCCTCGCGTTGGAGGTGCTCGCTTATTAGGCAGGGCCACGCGAGGCACTGAAAGGGAAGGACGATGACAGGCGCGTGCTCAGCACTCAACTCGATTCCATTCTGTAATTGCTTTGGGGAGCAGCGACCTACTCCAACGACTTTTGAGCACATTTTTTAGATCTAGGACCAAATTCAACATTTTCAATGTACTTCTGGAATTTTCCATGCTAATAATTCATTGGTTCCACGTGAAATGATAACTAGGGGTATAATACGAAAATGTATTTCTTCAGGTAGTCCGAGCGAGATAGTTCCCTAGTCATAATAGAGACCATATTCGAATTATACTTTTTAATTTCACCAGCTGTAGGACACATCAATTAAGTATTGCATTATTTATGGTGCAATAATATAGTTTCATATGACAGAAATTGTAAGTAATTAAATGAAAATATCTAAATAAGTCTTTGACTTGACTCATTTTTTTCGCGCGGTGCGTTTTAAATTCCTTCCAAACGGAAGGTTTTTTTGTGATACCCAAGAACCTATTGCGGTGACAGTAAGATTAATTTTAAAAAATAATCGATAAAACATACGAACTACACACTATTAGTTTTTTTACGACATCTCAGTGTTAGAAATACCTCATTTTGTAAATAATGTCTCTCTGGAGTGCACACACGTACCATTTCCCATGTAAAAGGGCAGGTATTTTATGATTTTTCGCTCAAACTACCTTAAGGCCGCTTAACACGGTAGATTTATGGTACAACCAAATGTATGAACTCTTGCATGAGGAAAGTTGTACCGTGGAAAGCGGCAAATTGTATTATTGTTTGAATGGCTTAACGGGGAATAGAGCCTGCTCTATTTCTATTCAGTTTCTTGTACATTCTGTGATACATTCGTTTGTTCAATTAAATGTACCGTGTAAAGCGGCCTTTAGAGAAAACCTCTTGAGGGTAGGAGAGACTAGCAGCCACTTTTGCTACTAGCTGCGATTCTTTATTGTTTCGACGAGAGTGAAATCTTTTTGGTGTTTTCCCAAAATGATACCTAAACTTCTGGAGAGTACAAAAAGTTAATCATCATTTTTCGACCGTTTTAATTCGGGAAAACGACAATAACCATTATAATAAAAATACTGAATATGACTAGGTGTTCTAGGTAAACTTTTTTTATTTTATTTATCAACAAATTCGAAGAAAATTTTTACAGCGGATTTTAGTAACGTTCTCGCCCATTTCGACCATTCAGACGAGAGGAATGCCTGAGTGCCAGAATGCCACACCAGCAAGCCTCTTTTTTTCCTGGGGTATGATTCTGGAATGGAAAATTTTCCAACTGTCCAAGAGGGACTCATCTGTACAGACTGTAAAAGTGCACCTCTTGTAGTTTTATCCGGGATTATTGTCTCTATTATTCATCAATTGGTCATAACATGTGTCACTTAATGAGTCATGTATTTTATTAATCTCAATTTCTCTTTAATCGGGCTCATTAACTCTATCAGGCGACCAAAATCTCAAAGGATTGCCTAAAGATATTACGACATTCGTTCGGTATTTATTCCTAACTGACGAGGATATTATTATCATAGCTTCATCCGCAAAGGGTTAAGTTTTTTTCCAGCCAATAGCTCAATGGGGGCATTAAATACTCCTTTATTAGTGCTTAACTTGGCAATTTTGAACATCTTCCAATTGACTGAGCGTCACCGTCTCACTTCTAATTGACTGACCGTGACTGCTCACCGTCGCTGTGGTCTAAATCTTAAAGCCGATACTTCATCCTTATTCTTTCATTTTCCCGAGCTTGTATGGGAATGTTTTATCCTTTGCTTCCTGCGTTCTCCCTCGCTTAGTGGACGCCAATACTTTATATAACGAAGTACCTTGAAGACATGAAAATAACACTGAAACATACGGCGATGCACAATTTAGTCAAGATGGTCGACATTCTTAAATGTGATCTCCATTTTATATGGGTGAATAACACCATGCATCAAAATGCCATCATTGCCAAAACAGAATATGTCACTTATTTACATAAATGGCATTATCTTCAATCTATAACGTAAGTTCTTCACGTTTCATGTTGAAGTAACAGACATATTGTTGATACGTGAGACAAGGTTGTTGGCATGCAACATTTTGCGTCGCTGTACTTCGAGGGAATTTGACCGCCGCAGGGAACCATCATTCTACGCTTCTACATCATCACAGGGCAGAGGAAACGGCGCAAATTTAACAACTAAGTTGCCAATAAAAATATGGCTATAACGCGTTAACTATGTACAACCCTGAACGGTGACACCTTTGCAATTTACAGATAGGTATGCTGTAAGATATACACGAAAGGTGAGGGGCTAGAAAGATCCCAACTTCACGCCAGGTCTACGACAATGAAGGCATATCATATTTCTCAACTCCAAGCTTTTCTCCGCGACCTTTTCGACCTAGGATAAGCATTAACGTCAGTCTACCCTGCCATCACCACCAGGAGGGTACCAAATACACAGTAGAGTCTACTACAAATGACGATTTTTATGAGTAAAATCATTATGGGAAGACAGGGTTAGGTAATTTATAGTGCGTAAAACGTATTAATACATAAGATTTATTATATTTGGACAAGTTCAAATGGATAGCTACTAAGCAAATATAATGGTAAACAATTTGACTTAAAGTTACGAGTTTTCAACACTCAAATTTTCACATAGATGAATGGTATGTTTCAGTTCATCTGCGTTCTATGTAAGCCGTCACAATGTATCAGTTCTACCCGCTGTAGTCCGTAACTATGTTACATTTAGCAACATTAAAGTGTAATAGCTCACCCAATTTGAAACGCAAAAGTTGGCTTATTTCGCTGAAAATGGACACATTGATCATTCAAGTTTTCAAAATAATACTTTCCTCATAAAAGCAAGTCCCTCTCAATAAGGATTATCATTATTACCACGATGCCGGAAATAACAATTTGCACACGCGAATTTTTGATTTTTCGGAATCAAGAATTGTAGCAGGTTGGTCGACTTGCGTGGGTTTTTTGGTTCGGGAACAAGACTTAATCACCGATTCATTCGCTGGTTCACTTGTTCATATAAATGCCACACTGTTACTACCAATGGACACTTTTACGAGCGATAGTTAGATATAATTCCATTACAAAGATTGCTCACCGCTGATAGACTCGTCGATTTCCATGCCACGATAAACGTCGCACCAATGGGCAGTTTTGTTTGCGATAATAAGGGATCATTTAATTCGAAAATTTTCAAAATGGTAATATTTCTCCTATAAAAGCATGACCTTTGCAATATGGATACGCATTACTACCACTATATAACTGTACATACACGCGAAATGTGGATTTTTAGAAATAAAAAATAGTAGCAAGTTGATTGATTTTAGCGTTTTTTTTTTGGTTCGGGGTCAGGACTAAACACAGATCAATTCGCTAGTTCACCTGTTGATTTCAGTGCCACACTATTACTATCGATGGACAGTATTACTAGCGATAATCAGATATAATTGCTCACTGCTAATAGACTCGTCGATTTCCATGCCACGATAAACGTCGCACCAATGGGCAGTATTGCTCGCGATAATGAAGGCTCTTTTCATTCAAATATTTTCGTTACTCGTGCCCAACATGAGAGTACCACTATCGAGATCAGCATGTCCGGGGGAGGAACACATAACTGCCACATTAATTGAGAAGATAACCGTTACCGAAGGGCCCCGTGCATGCGGTTCACCCCTTGTTAGACGCGGCCCGGCAGAAGAGAGGGTGTAGTTGGTCGGTTTGATATGACGGAAGATGGAAACTGCAGTGGACAGGGCAGAACAAGGGGGAGGAGTCAAGAGAGATAGAGGAGGGTAGGACGAAAAGGGTGAATGAAGGGAGGGTGAACTGGGAGGAGGGGTATGGACTGGAGAGGCAAACATGGACGGAAGGATGAGGACTTTGGGGGGGGGGGTGTGGTGGAATAAGCGGGAGAGACAGAGAGGATGTGGGAAAGACGGGGGGGGTGGGAGGGGTTCGTAGGGGCGGTGGAGAGGCGGTTGGCGTTCCCCTCTTGCCTCCCGCCCCCCCCTTGTAGCCGGAGGCGTAGCAGAACCTCCAGGGTATCGGGTTACGCTGGAGAGTGAGGAGGCTGGCTGTGCCCCACCCTATCTGTATAAAGCTCTCGCCTCTCTCGCCATCCCTCTGCCTCGCTCCTCGTCACATACGCACACAGAAGGGAAGGCCCCATTTCCATCTTTTTCCTCCGCAAACCCTCCCTCCTCCCTCTCCCTCCCCATTCTCCATCCCTCCCCTCCTCCTCCTCCGTCTCGACCGTCTCATCCGAAGCGAGAGCTCCCTCGGCTTGCCTCCTCGCTCACCTTCTTCCTCCCGACACATGAACACACAGAGATACACACAGAGAATAAGTAGGGCCACGGACCCGCTCATCTCAACGAATTGAGGGATTTTGGGCAGATACGTCAGCTAAGGTAGGCTTGTGCGATGAGTCGATTCATCGAATTCATCGACGATGATTTTAGTCATCGCGTTGCGATGAACCGCGTCGATGACAATGAATGTCATCGATCATCGACGTCGATGAATACACCGACGTCGATGAGCCGATGAATTAACTGACGTCGATGAGTTGATAAATAAACTGACATCAATGAGTCGATGAATTCACTGATGTAGATGAGTCAATGAATGCATCCCCATTAGATGATAATTATTTGTGCTGCGTCGCCCGCCCGTGCCTATCCCTACCTTTCCGTCGGCGATGAATGAATTCATCGACTTATCGAGGTCGGTGAATTCATCGACGGCAATGAATTCATCGACACATCGACGGCGAAGAATTCATCGACTCATCGTCGGCGATGAATTCAACGACTCATCGTCGTCGATGACAATCATCGAAACCGAATCACCTCGATGATTTTTTTTCATCGACCCTCGATGGGCAAATTCGTTCATCGCACAAGCCTATATTCAGGGGTCCTGAGTTCCCGTTCCGGCAATGGTGTTGCAATATCAGGGTGGCTACTGATATCCAATTTTTAAATTCCCTAATTGTCCCGACTTTTCCCTGGTGGTTTTACCAGCTTCCCTGACCAATCACCAATAGGTCACCTATAATTGGAATATTTTTTCTGCTGAATTAAATCTTCTACAGCAGCATTTAATTTTCTAAAATTTCTAATCATCGTCTCGTATTTTTAGTACTGCAAGCTTGTATATACTGAAAGCTAGTGTACTCCAGATACCTGTGGACCTGAGTATCGGAAGTGAAAATAAAACGCGAGGTAAATTTTCCAGACGACATTGCCTCGGATTCCTTGTGATGGGCGTAAAACACTGTGATCATTAATTTTAACACTACTAGGCAAATATCGCAATAAGGATATGCAAAAGGGATACATTGTACGTTTGATTCACAACTAAATAACTAAGATTCACAACCAAATATTTCACGAATTGATGGGGCTCATTCCATGCACGTCAGCGACGGACGTTAATTTTAGTTGGTGAAATAAAGGGCGGGAAAGACTGGCCGACAAACGTAATGGTAGGAAAATAATCAGGATTCATATCCCAGTTTCTCCCCGACTGTTTCGAGAATTCCCTGACTTTTCCAGTGATTCAAAATTCCCTGACAATTCCAGGTTTTCCCTGACGATCGCCACCCTGAATATGAATAATGGAGAGCGAGATTAAACAACCTTTTAAACTTCCAAAACGGTTTACCTGTTACGACTTCCGAAAGGGTTTCAAACTTTCGTGACATTATCAAGAGGAGAGTACTGTCCTTTAGAAATTGACGCGAAAATTTTGAAACCGAACGGCGGTTATTACCAATTTATCACTGTGGAAGTTAACAAAATTCATTTATCCATATGGAATAAAATTGTACTTTTCCACAGATTTTTGTTCAAATGGTACCACGCGTTTCACCGACTAGAGGCATCATCAGGTGCAAAATTCATTCGATTTCACTCAGTGATATGAAACCCAAATTCCACATGTCAAATTCCGAACCACTAAATATATGAGCAAATTGAATCCCGGGGGATGATGCATCATCGAATACAGGAATTAATATAAGAATTGACGTACTTAAGATATCAAATTTACGTATGATTTTTTTCCTATCAGTTAAGAGGCCGAGAGAGACTTGATAACATGCGATTTCCCTGCATTTCTGTCGGTCTGCTTCCTGATCTATGACTTCAGAGTTTTTTGACGTTTTCCATGACTGATGGAGATATTCGAATGAAATCCCTGGATGTGCGTCAAGAGTTAGGATCGCATTTAATGATTTAATACCGTAATAGACTCCGGATCAGCAGCTAAGTTCAACGAGGTGAGAATCTCAAATACAGCTCATAAAATATCCGTCAGAAGGGGCAATAAACAGAGGTCCCGAGCGCGTCTTTGGTGATTGAATGTCTTGGCAGTTTACAACGAGAAATTCACTACTAGGCACTATTAAGACATAAACTTGGGATGTTCACAGTTGTCCTGCTTGCGAAAGCAAAAGTCGACTTCCTCAGTGCGGGCCAAAGCCAACACCGGGTTTCCCTCCCCATATCCTCCACAGGGCAACCGACTCACATCTATATATTCCGAGCTCGCAGATTTATAACGGTTTGCTTGTTCGGAATACCTCAACACCCTTCCCAGATGCTGTTTCGCAGCAGCCAAATTAGTGTCATTCAGCATGGTAAAATGTTCCATTCGCTTAGTAACATGCCCCATAGTAAAAAAAAAGGGCTGGAATACCAGCTACCGAAATTCGCTTAGCATGACATGCCCCATAGTAAAAAAAAGGGCGGGAATACCAGCTACCGAAATGTCTGAACTATTGGCCCACTAAAAAAGGTTGCAATTTATAGTAAAGAATACTCGACCTTCATAGAAAAGCCTAGCTATTATTCCTAGGAATAAAAAAGCTGAAAGAATTCCGATTCCAATTTTTTTTACGTAAGCAACCATGGAAAATAAAGAAGCAAGCGATTTACAAAGCAACCCCCATGCCAGAAAGTTTTGAAAGAAACAAAAACACAAAAGAAACCTTTGGCCGTTGAATCGAAAGTCGAAAGGACCTCCATGCGACTTATTTTACGTGAATTACTCGTGAAGAGTTAAACCTATACCTACCAAGAAAAGAAATATTTACCAAAGAAATTATCATTCACTTTACTTCGCACTCTTTCGCGTTCAAATTGCTGATTTAACATTGCTTTATCAAAATTACAAGAAAGCTTCACACGTATTCTACTGGCTTATAGTATGTGTGAAGGCAAATGACACTCTTGCCTCTATTAGTCGAGGTATCAGTTCGTGGATAGAATTATCAGGCATCAGGCAAATTGCAAATTTAGTCACGATTGACATATTTTGTAAACTGCTTTTCAACTTCAATGCATTTACGTATTATCATGAAATACAAGAGGAGGTAATAAACAGATCAAATAAAAGTTGTCAAGTTTCACGCGTGGTTGAAATCCGCCTGTGGGGCTAAGCATTTTGTAAGTTCTGTCTTCAATAATAAAACCGCCTCAAAGGAGGAATGGTTGTTATTTTACGATATTAATGAATTCCTCCCGGGAATGAAGAATTAGGTACCGAATTTATGAGATTAAGAGGCTAACAAATAGATGAAATTCTACGCCGTTTTATCAAATTAGCGAAATAAATTTCAATAGATTGAAAAATGAAGGCATTCGTGTACCTAAAATTCCCTCCAGCCGAGTGAACAGGCGATATGGCTATTGATACGATCATGAATATACATTATGGATGATATATACGAGTATGAAAACTGTTATTATGAATTATCAATGTCATAATGAATGTTTATCTACTCCCCAGGGGGCGCTTCCGGGCATCCCGGACGCAACGAAAACGCTTAGCTTTGTCGATTTTAGCGCCGCTACTCTGATAAATCGATACTAAAATCCAAAAAGGTACTATGAGATGTCAAAAATATTCAGATATATTTCAAAACTTCACCTACACCGCATTTCTTCAAATGTGAAGGAATTACTGTCTTAGGCTCTCGTAGACTCCAGCTAACAGCGGCCATTAACGATTAATTTAACCAATGGCAGCGCCGACAAGGAGTGAGGACTGTATCCTCGAGGATAGGAGCCAGCAGCCATTTTGAAATAAAAGAGAGGAACCCAAAGATTCACGAGGCACGCCCTGGGGTAACCTGCACATTATTTCACATCCGTAAGTTCTGCCAGGAATACGCGTCGGAATTTTCAATGTAGGTATACACATGAGTTTTTCACATCACGCGAGTTGATCCGTAAGAGAGACTTCTCGAAGTAGAATAAAGGGGAAAATGTATACATATACGCCATTCCATGAGCGCACCAGCGTGGCGGCCGCCATGCACCGCCCCAGAGCACCGCCAGCCTCCAGTCAGTCAGCCAACCTCTGCGGTCGCGCCGGCGGAAAACACGCATTAGAACCGCCTCGCGGAATGAGGCTCCAGAGGCACACACAGCGGACGGATTACATTTCCTCGGAGCGATAAAAACCCCAGATAGGAAGAAAACGTTGCCCGGCAATCAGTTGAGGGCTGTCAGCATGAACACAGATGCACAGCCATAACGAGTGATCTTTTTTTTCGCGAGAGCGGTCCTCGTGAAAAACGTTCCTTCCATGAGAACTGTCGCGAAGTAACTTTACTACACGTCACCCTAGAGAACCCATATTTTTTGGCCCCTCCAAGGATTAAGCCTACATCACAGACTTTACAACCGAAGAACTAAACATAAGGAATAAGTATATAGGGATTTAATTTCCTTCGAGGCACAGATGAAAAGGGGATTATTGTATGACTTTCCTCCAAAATTATACATTCAAAGAAGCTTTGTATTTAGCTATTGAAAAATTAAGAGGGAGAGGATATGAACTGGGAACGAATGTTAGCATTCGTTTGAAACAAATTAAATTAATTTTTTGGAAAGCGATGAAGAGAAAGGATTAGAACGTTTATAATAAAAGTTTTAAACATAAAACCACGATACATTTGTAACTTCTATATGGCAAACTATTACCGAGCACGTGAAGATTTTCATAAAGCCTAAAAATACCGTTTTTCCAAACAAATAAGTTATTAAACCGAATTAACAACGTATTGTTGTAATAATTAGTCGCGTCGCATACATTTATGAGATAAAATCATATAGCTTAATTATCGATAAAAATCGAGGAATAGGTTGGTAATCGTCAAAACTTCGGGAAAATTAACATGGAGCATGATCATTTTAAAAAATCTTAAGTTCATTTAGGTTTGTCATCGATTGTATTCCTAGAAGACGAGTGACATGCTCTGAATTTTATTGTTTTTTTTAAATCTCTAAGCATGCACTACTGCTGCTGAGTAATGAGAATGTCGTCAGTAAAAGATTGGATTATTGGATCGGTACTTAGGGACGCCAAAAATGTTGACAAAGCACAGAAGCCACGATGCTCAAGCTTGGATGAACCACATCCGCAGGCGAAGATTCGGCGAGGAGGACTTTTTTTCTACTATCCCGTTGCCTGGGGTTCCGTCTGGCGGCCAGGGGAAAAAAATCAAAGACATCGCATGATGCGCGCATCTGCCAAGCGCGCACGACTGGCGTCCGCCGGCGCCACGAGTAAGGAGCCTGTTCCTGGGTCCGATGGCAAGTGGGGGGGGGGCATCCCCCCGCGGTGACTCACGGGATAAACACTCGACGGAAATCATGCGAAGAAACTTCCTTGAACTTACAAGGCGACGGAAAGAAAAATCATTTGAGTATTTAATCGATTCGAAGGGTCTGGGGAGATATTAGTGTTTTTCACAGATACCAACGCGTTACGATAAAGGCTAAAATGATTAACCATATTTCTTTTAATACATTTCCGGGATGCCATGGTGATATTAAACGCATAAGAGAAACAGAATGGAGCCCAGATCAGGGCCCTGAGGAACTCCCCGAATAACCTACTTTTCTGAGAGGCCAAAAAACTCAACCTAGTATCTATATATTTATTTATTTATTTTCACTATCCCGAATACAGCACAATGGGCCAATATATGTAGGGTGAATAACAGTAACAACGGACGAGACCCAAACATCTATGTCCTGGGCAAATAATATTCTATCCATGCGGGACTCGAACCCGCGACCCACGAGTTAGCAGGCGAGGACTTTACCCCCCGCCGCCACCGGGGCCGACATATGATGTATTTTAGCGAATATAGACAAATATGTGAAACAGAAATAAAAGATGATGATGTCCATGGCCATTTCACAATAGTTTCCAGCAATTTACACATTCCTTTGTCCGCACAAAAAGCACTTCACTTTGCCTGATGCAACAGTACTTATACTTCTTAATGTCCAACCATAAGCACTGAAGAATATCTACCGTATGTATCCATTTAATTTGAGAACGAAACATTTTCCGCCAGAAAAATTGTATTATAGTATGGAGGAATACATCAGATACAATGTTT
Organism: Ceriagrion tenellum; assembly: GCA_963169105.1. Taxonomy (NCBI): domain Eukaryota; kingdom Metazoa; phylum Arthropoda; class Insecta; order Odonata; family Coenagrionidae; genus Ceriagrion; species Ceriagrion tenellum. The sequence continues at coordinate 110,063,261 of OY720643.1, forward strand.
AGTAATGGATCTACATACACTGACTCCTATTTGATTTTACTCGTCTTATACCGTGTATTTGATCGCTGGATGCAAAAAAATTATTAAGAAAATCAGGTTTGTCACCGATTGTACTCCTACAAAGAGGAGTGACATGCTCTGAATTTTATCGTTTTTTTTTAATCTTCGAACATTTTTTATTTCTATTCCGTACGCCTCACTGAAACAATGGCCGCTCTTATTTCGCTCCTCTGATACCGTAATTTTTCCCTTACAATCATAAGGGTCGAGGTAGCTACAGTGTGCTTCAGCGATCCCAACGGGTTACAATAGCAGTTTAAATGAATTTCTATCTTCTTCATGATGGAGAAGCATGGAAATTTCAGTCACGAGGCACGGGTGGTAGGCCCAAATTTAAGAATACTTTAACTACAGCATGGCAACGCCGACAGATTCGTCCATAACGGTTGACTTTCAATAAAGTATCCCCGTAGCTAATAAAGATGATGAGGCAAGGAACAAAACAGCTGCCGTAGAATAGAGAAAAATCTAAGGGCATGTACAAAATAACGGTAGTGACTCATTATTCTAAGGGTTGGCTGAGTCACATAGTAAGTACCATGGTTCCTACGCTATAAAAAGGGGAAATGCATCATGGAATATTCATGGCTCTTAAAAACGACGAGAATGTCTTCGTTTCAAACAAGATTTCATGATGCTATCTCAGCGCTTTCTTCTTCAACTCATAGGATGAATATAATTTCAATGAGAGAAAAAGGAAACCAACCATGCATTTTTCGAACCTCATGTTTGTTATTTATATCCTGAACATTTTTTTTTAAGAGTATAGTTATTATGAGCTAGATTTACACACCCAGCAGATATTTTCCCGACAATATTAGTGAATTTCATTCTTCTCCTGGCAAGGGTGAATGGATATGTATGGATGGATATATGATGAAGATTTGGATACATGATGAAAGAATAAGTAATGAGGAATAAATGCATATATATGAAGGAATATGTCTTCGTCAAAATCTTCTTTCTCTTCAGAACAATTCACATTGGCTAAGGGAACTAGCATTAGACAGGGAAGGGTGGACGGCTGCAGTCAACCGATCTTAGGATTGAACAACCGACCAAATGTTAGTGAAAATCACACACAACGTTCATTCTTTATTTTTCAAGTTCATAAAAAATTGATCCGTCCATCCAGGCATAAACTATACTCGAAAATTGGTTTTATGGTGAATTTTTCTTCAACGTCGGAACTATTATGCTAGACTGATTCGAATAAAATGAAAATACGTAATTTTTTCTCTCAGATTATTTTAGCCTTTGTTTGAATTTAAGTTGAGCGTCCTTGTTAAGCGTGGCAAAAGGTTTTCATCCGTCGGGTTTGACATCCTCATTGATTAAAATTATCTACAGCAGTCCTAGCGTGCCAGGCACGATGCATACCCATCATAAACCAACAAAAAGCAGTTGCATCTACTCTTTTATTGTTGGAAATGAACGACTGGCGTTATCTTAGAACTGCCTGACACATTCAACTGAAATTCCGAGATGGATCAGAATGGTACCGACAAAAAAAAAGCGCCTGCCTTGATAAAGACAAACGAGATGTCACTCCGGGACATAACTCTCGTGGTTCAGGAGGAACAGAATAAATTGTAATGAGAGCGTTCCTTCACAGCTTCGAGCCCCGATTCGCAACACCGTCAACGCCCCTTCCCCCAAAAAAATCGCTCCCTTCCCTTGATCACCTTTCCAAATGGCGTGATCTAGTCTTTTTCCACTCGGCTAGCTCCAGGGCGAGTCGTGCCGGGGTAATCCGCTCTTCTATAGAGAGTTTGTGAGGTGCCTTGCCCTCCGGGCGGCGGGACGATCACTATAGAAACACGAACGCTCAGAGCAACGCACATTCTGTCGGTGGTGGCGAAGGCGCCAACGACCCTTAAAGGGAGGGAAACCAGATCCTGACTGATGGCCGGCTACAGCGCTCCTCGATTCGCTTTGGCATGACTGCAAGAGACGGCAGAGAGGAGGGGCCGAAGAAATATTATATCCACTGTTTAGTACGGAAACCCATAAGCCGGCGTTTGGGTGCTCTGCTCGCCGCGGGAAAGAGAGCGCTTAGGAACGGACGCCTCGAGGGATGATTGAAACACGGCTAAACATGCGTTAGATTCAGGGCGGAAAAAAAACTCCGTTGAGAGTACCCAAACCTGCGTCTCTTGATGGAGAGAGAATAAGATATATATCTCTTCTGAGAGAGAGGAAATTCGGAGCTCAAAGTCTTTGTGCTACGAGGTACTCCGAATGGTTTTTCTCGCCTGAACTCAAAATACCATAAGTCATTCTCGGGTGATGTAGTCAAACGATCCGAGCGAATGAGGTGCGAAGGATGGTGATGAAACGAACATCACAATGTCAACAAACCTTAAAGATGTATTTTCCGACGGAACCAGAGCCAGTAAGTGGGTGGAATATATACTTATCAAAACGTTTACGCGCAGCTATCTCATTGAGCATTATCTTCCTTTACCTAGACGAAGTTAATTTTTACGCAGCTCTCCCAGATTGAACGCGAAAAAAAGAATGATTACCAAAAGTAGGCAGACTGCTACAAAAGTTTTGTCTTAAAATATATTTTAGAATTGTTGACATTTGTTTTTGGAGTAATCATTACCCATTTTGAAAAACGGATGTTTGCTCAGGATCACGATAGCCTTGTGTTTGTGCACGGCACCACGTTACTTTCAACCTAAACGTGAAAGAATCACGTCGGATTTCGATCTTTCATGTACTATTTGCGGAAAGATGAGAGGCAAATGTTCATATAAAAATGGCAAGATGCCGAATAGCTTTACCCAAGTAATGATCAAATACACTAACTTCAAGGCTGCGAAAATATGACGTCTAACACAAAGAGAGCCCTAAGTAGGATAACTTAAAATACATGGACGAGACGTTCACCACTATCATTTGGGCTGTGATTGGTACGATTTAGGATGTGCAAAGAGAGTTAACGGCTCAACAACGGCTCTCACCGAGAATTTGTACGCATTAGGGCGTTTCAGATGCACAATCTCATCTCATCCATGATTGAGGCACGCCAAGGCCCTTGTATTTTGGGTCGGTATTGCGATGGGAGTCACAAAAAACCCTAAGCCCCGCCTCCCGCAGGGTTTTCTCTTCAGGGACTATATCGCGGCCCTAGAAATGGTCGGCCAAAAGGGCTAGGAAAACCATACAGCTCACAATAGAACATACTTCCATGTCAGAGATGAACAACTCATTCACAGAACTGCGGAATTGGCCATACAGTAACTTCAACAAAGCGTTACAAAGAAGCTTCAACGAAAAAGAATTGTGCGATTTTTGAAAAAAAAAATCATTCGTCATTTTTTCAAGGTGAATTTAAAACACTTGAACAATATCCAACGTTCTACAATCATTTTCTTAAACTTAAAAAACTAATAAGCAATTCATGCACCAACCTTCGCTGATGATGTAGCAATATTGGCAGAGAATTGTGAAAACGATCTGGCGAACAATAGGAAAAATACGAATTATGTAGCTATAAGCATATCTAATGTAAAAAAACTAATGTAAAAAAATAACACCAACTAATGTAAAGAAAACAATACATGATTGTTTGCAGATCGAATCAAGACGACTGATTCCCCAATACACTAGTCTATCAGAATAGGCAGCTAAGAAGTGAAGACGCAATTCATTAAAATGTAAGTACGCATACTCTTAAACGCCAACGAAAATAGCAGCCAAGAGCCATATTGCAAGCAATGGAATAGTGATAAAAGATCGAAACCTTTCCTGGTGAATTGTATTAAGGAATGAATGCCAATTACCTGGGTATTCACCCGAGTAATTGGCTTCATTAGGGCAAACGTTTCTGTACGACTTGTACTTCATCCTCAGAGCTAATGAATGCCGTATAAATTGGTCACTATCTACGCAAACAATGGGAATCGTCAGGTGACTCCCTATTGGTCCGCTCTTCTTATAGACCGTTGCCTGATTTTCTGGCCTATCCTAATGATTTCAATGAATTTTATGATAGGCTTCCAGGAACCACTTGAAATGATTGATTGAAATTCTGTATCCCGATTGAAGTGCCTCGGTTAAAGGCGAATCTCGATGGGCTCTTTGATTACGCGGTCTCAATAGCTATGCGTGTGGCTGAGAATTTTTGCATTATCCCATTGTGTGATATGGTCTTCGTTGATGCTATGTTCCGCTACTGCTACCATTTATAGGGCCACGATATAGTCCCCGAAGAGAAAATCCGCGGGAGGCGAGGCTTAGTGTTTTTTGTGACTCCTATCGTAATAATCGTAATAAGTCGTACTTTGACTGGTAAAATGCTTTCTTTGCTTTGGCTAATGGGCTTGCAATGCCTTTCCTATCTCTTTCATCGTTGATCATCCTATTTCCCATACAACAAAATACAACAAAATTCACTTGCGCAAGTTTTTGCTGTCCCAATTGACAGTAATTCAGTCTTCTTCAGTTCTTTCAAAAGCAAAAACCTTGGACCCTATAAACAATAATAGAATAAACGTCGAACGAGGAAACATTGCTGATGTAAAAGGTACTCTGTTTGTCAATCATAGAGCAATAATAAAAGCCGAGAGTGGGATTTACCATAGTCACACTATAAATTTCGATCATTTAATTTTGACGGAGGGAAAAATCAACAAAATGCTTTGACCATAGTGATCGCAATGCCACTTGGTAACAAAAAAAAAGCATTCCCATTTCGCGTGCGGCAGGGGCGTTGGCAAATCGGCCGCGACGTGGCGCTTCGGGTGGTCAAGGCATTTTCGCAACATGAACTCGTGTACCATTTCCACCATGGAAAGCAGACATGCCGGCGGTCGGGCAGGAACGGTACCAAACCTCTTTTCACGGGAGACTCCCGCCAATTCTTCTCACGCGGGGGCCGTGAAGGAAAAGAAATGGCCACCGAACCGCGGCGCCGCGTATCGCGTGGCGGCGACTGCCGGAAACAGCCGTTCGCGCGCGCGCACAAGAGCATGCATGCCCTGGGAGGAGGTCGAGAAATAAAACGGGCAGACACATTTGGGTGTCCTTTCAATGAAATAGCAGTCACCGTAGGCCCTCGACGTGGTCACCGTAGGCTTGTGCGATGAACGAAATTGGCCATCGAGGGTCGATGAAAAAAAACATCGAGATGATTCGGTTTCGATGATAGTCATCGACGACGATGAGTGGATGAATTCATCGCCGCCGATGAGTTGATGAACTCACCGACCTCGATAAGTCGATGAATTCATTCATCGCCGATGGAAAGGTAGGGATAGGCACGGGCGGGCGACGCAACACAAATAATTATCATCTAAAGGGAATGGATTCATTGACTCATCCACATCGGTGAATACATCGACTAATTGACAGTGTATTTATCAACTCATCGACGTCAGTTAATTAATCTACTCATCGACGTCGATGATCGATGGCATTCATTGTCATCGACGCGGTTCATCGCAACGCGATGACTAAAATCATAGTTGATGAATTCGATGAATCGACTCATCGCACAAGCCTAGGTCACCGTCTCCGCGACCGGGGAATAAAACGCCCCCCAACTACGTGGGGTGTTCATCTTTTGTTTGGGTATGGCGCTTGGGGCTTGATGATTGCTTCTAAATATTTTTCTTTGAAATACTTTCAAATAGTTGCAGTTTTCCAGAGATGATTATTCAGTCTTCATCAGGGTGGCTACTGATATCCAATTTTCAAATTCCCTGACCTTTCCCTGACTTTTCCCTGATGGATTTACCAATTTCCCTGACTGATCGCCAAAAGGTCATCTATTATAGGAATATTTTCTCCGGCTGAATTAGATTTTCTACGGCAGCTTTGAATTTTCTCAATTTTCCAATCATCGTCTCCTTTTTTATGTACCTATTCAATATAAGTTGGTGTGCTCCAGCTACCTCTCGACCTGAGTTTCGGAAGTGAAAAAAACGCGAGGTAAAATTTTCCGAACAACATAGCCTCGGATTCCTTGTGATGAGCGTTATACATTGTGACAATGACTTTTAACACAAATAGGCAAATATTGCAATATGAATATGCATAAGAGATACATTGTACGTCTGATTCACAACTAAATGACTAAGATTCACACCTGAATACCCCACAAATTGATGGTGCTTATTCCATGCACGTCAGCGACGGATTTAAGTTTCAGTTGGTGAAATAAAGGGCGGGAAAGACTGGCCGATAAACGTTATGGTAGAAAAAAAACGAGGATTCCTATTCCAGTTTCTCCCAGACCGTTACGAGAATTCCCTGACTTGTCCAGAAATTCAAAATTCCCTGACAATTCCAGGTTTTCCCTGACGATCGCCACCCTGTTCATCTTCTCCTCAACTCTAAGGTTGGTGGGCATTCAAATCTTTCTTCCCAGAACAAGCCTCTTTTATTTCTTCGTATCTCCTCCCTCCTCCAATTCCATTCAGGAAATCCTGCCTAGGTCTTCCTCTTACTGCACGTCCCACCATCATTCCTTCCATCAAGGCAGTCACCCAGTTAGAGTGCCACAACATATGACCAATCCATCATTCTCTCCTTGAGATTGACCCTACCAATGTTCGCCCCTCCCCAACTATTTCCAAAACTTCGACGTTTGTACCTCTCTCTGTCCGTGGAATCTTGAGAATTCTTCTCCAGCACCACATTTCAACTGCCTCCGCTCTGCTCCTTTCAGTTTTTCATAAAGTCCAAGTTTCTGAACTGTATGTGCTCTCACTCCATACGTAGATTTTCACAATTTCTTCACAGGTTATTCAGTAAAGCGACCCAAATGTCCTTTTATTCACATTCTGACAGCTTTTAGAACAACTTGTCCGACACAAACAGTGAAATTTTACCATTCCATGCCACTTTTACGGCAAACTAAACATGGAATTATACGGTGTTCAGAGGGAGAATTGGGGAAACTCTGGAAAACTGCATTCTTCCACGTAATAATGATATCATTATAAGGAAAATTTCCTAGAAAAAGGATAAAATCCCGAGAAATTGGCTAAGATAAAACATATGCATCCTACCGCCGTATTTCATGATTTATCAGACAATAACAGCGATATCCAGAGATACATTGCCGATGAGATAGATACAAGAACTCGCCCTTTCCGCGCACAATAAGCGACCACAATAAAAACTGAGCTCCACTACATACCATCCCATAATACACGTCACCACTTCGCCTCCAAAAACCTTATCCCTTACATCTTTACACGGCAGGTTGTCCTACTCGCAGGGTATTATGTATATTTAGATATTTTAAGTCAAAACGTGAAGATTCCGAAGAAATGGCGCAGAGGTCGGCTTCTTTGGCTGGAAAAAATGTCCATAAAACATATGTATTTATGGTATGAACCGCATATTTTGATCCTTAATTCTGGTTATCATTAGGTACGTCAGGCCATCACCGAAAGTTAGGATTTTCAAACCAAATGAACAAGAAGGTAGAACTTAGGATTCTGTTTTGACTAAGACAGTCGCGTTGGGGCTACCAAGAAATTGAAAATTCATTTTTCTTTTTGGATAGTTCGTTGTCATGAGTTTTTTCACAAAGGAGAGGGTATTGTTGAGATGGGTTGCAGTGAGATGGGATATGCTGCGGACTCCCGTCAGAAATTTTGTTTGTATCGCAAAGAAAATTAAGAAATGATTGTATTGTGGATCGCTGAAGTAATGGAAATAGGTCGATATTACAGGTAGACTGGTCGAGGTCATTGAGATATATGAAGAGGACACTACCTATGCTGGCCAATGTTAGAAGCTGAAGCCAGTCCGCCATCTTTGTTAGCCCTCATTTTCCGATAGCGCTTGCGGGCTAACGAATTTATTTTGAAACTTTATAATGATTTCCATCCATAAATGACTACAAATTAGCATGCACTTACTTCTTCAGCGTGCATATTCATGGCATATATTGTGTGTGTATATGTATGTCCGTCTTTAGAGCGCTTGCTTGCGCTTTACGGCGTCCAATTTCCAGGCCTCTCTGTTTTCCCAATCTCCTTCTTGCAGGTTTCTCTCCGCCATGGCTTTGGTTATTCCGCTTCTCCATGAGTTAGGTGGCCTTCCTCTCTTTCTCCTTTCATAGGGTTTCCACTCCATGATGGTGCGAGGCAGTCTTTCTTTGAGCATCCTCTGAATATCTCCGTACCACAGCAGTTGTTTTGACTTGATTTCGTCCAGAATGGTTGTTGTCATTTTCATAATTTCTCGAATTCTCTCATTTCTTACTCTATCAAGCCTGGATTTTCCGGCTGCCCTTCTGAGGAAGTCCATTTCTGTAGCTAATAGTTTCTTTTCGTCACTCACATTCATTTGCCATATTTCACTCCCATATGTAAGTATGCTTTTAAATATGGTGTTGTATATGTATCTTTTATTTCTATTTGATATATCTTTGCTCCATAGTATTGAATTTAACATATTAATGGTTGTTCTACCTTTATTAATCCTATCTTTAATCGTTTCTGCGCTCTTTCCACTGCTGTATATTTTTATGCCTAAATAGTCATATGAATCACAGGCCTCTACTATTTCATTGCGTATATTGTGAATTTGTTTAAATAAAAAGTCATTCGCATTCCGGATGAAATCAACCGTGAATCGAGTAGAATTCATAGCATTAAGCAGCCAATATATGTTTCAATGGTTACTTGCCTTACATTTCATACAGATGGTTGATATTATTTCTTTATAACCGCTAATTCGTCCATTCCGAAAAAGGGAGGGAGAATTTACAGAGTCAATTCGTATACTTGAGTACGACCGCTATTCTGCGTGAAACAAGAGGGAGTATGTCAATGAGGCAGCATGACACGATCCTTTACACAAACCCCAGTGTCTTTGGATAACCAAATTGAATGACACCAGGGTTGAAATTCGCTATGAAAAAATCATTTGACTTGACCGGGATTTGAACCCGGATCCCTCAATTGCCGGTCAGGTGTGTTAGCCAGTTACACCACCAAGCCATTTTCCTTCAAGGCGAATTTCGAGGGGGGTTTATGCGAACTAGATTTTTTCATAGCGAATTTTAACCCTGGTGTATATGCACCCGTGCGAGTGACTTCGTACCACATCATTTGTTAAATTCAATGTTTGGAAATTTTTCAAATTGAATGAATTATCTGAAAGTCGTGTATAATAGCGCGCATACTATTTCGCAGTATATTTTGAATATTCCAAAGTTTTTTATGTTTTAATCGTTTCGGCATCGATTCGTCGCATTTCTATTTATATCACTACCTATCGAACTTTGATTATTATTGTGATGAGCACACTTTCATTCAAAATAATGGTTATTAACTCATCGTAAATATATTTTATTCAGATATTTTAAAATTTTATTCAAAGTAATAAAACAACTATTCCCGGCTTAAGATTAAAATTCTCATACATAATTCCCGCATCATTTCGTTCCAGCGTCTGCTTTCGCTATTTTACAAATAATTCTGCAGGCTAACGTCCCCTTATTTAAAGTTAAAGGTAAATTATTCGTTTTAAGGTGTACATAATTTAATTCTTATTACGCTTTAACCCAGGGTAAGCTGAGACATTCTTCAATGTGTGCCTGAGTTCAGCCACTACCTCTTGCTTCATAGATGACACTTCGAATCCTCATAATACCCAAACAATCTCTAACAAGCTTGTATACTATTCGACAGTTGGACAGGGTTGTCTTCGGTGATTCCACTCGTCAATCAGGAGCCGCGACAAACCCTAGACGACACCCTGACCTTACTCCCTCGCCCACGGCTAATGTTTCCCTAATAGGGTCTCCCGCATCGCTCGAAACCCTTTCCCCTCGGGAAAATAATCCGTCATCGCCCCCAAGCACTCTCGAGAGGAGTTGTGCTTAAAACCCTTGATCGGCGGCGACAACACCCTAGAGACTATTAACCAAGTGTGAACGCTAGCTAGAAAGGGAGAGGGGCGAGGAAAGGAGTCGTTTCGAGGGCGTCAAAAGGGTTCGGGAAGGATGAAATAATAAAAAAAGACAAAAGGGTTGAGGGAAAAGAAACAAACGGAAGGGTTTCGGGAAACGGGAGGGTTCGGCCGCCCACCACGGACATAAAAACCCATTCACAAAAGCCTCAAGGAGCAGCGGGTGTGAAGAGAGGAGGGGGGGAACAAGCGAACATCAACAAGCGCATATAACGACGGAAGAAGGGCATGGGGGGTGGGGGTAAAGGCAATCGCAAGGAGGCTGGGAGGGTGCTCCAGTCAAAGGGAGATGAGTGGCGGAAAGGGAACAAACCAACCCCTCGCCATAACAACGTGGCCTCCCTCTTCAAATCCTGGACCATAACTAGGGGGGGGGCCTTTAAAAAGAAGGGGGGTTTCTCCCTCCCTTCGATAAGCGACGGCTGACGTCTTCAAGGAGTCTCGCCTTGCGACCATTTGGCGTTTCCTTCCCCCGTCTCGCGCCGGGGAGAGAGGAAGTGGAGAGACCGAGGAATCGTAATTGTTTCCCCCGCGAGCACAAACAAGCCCAAGGGGATCTCAACGCTTTCAAAAAAGATTCCTTCAGATGGTGGAAAAAATAAAAACCAGACCAAAAAGGAGAACGACTTTTAATAGCTTCCGGTCAGAGCATTACGGGGGTCCTCAAGCTTAGTGGATTATTGCTGCCGTAACGCAGGAGGAATCCTTTCTTATGACGCGCTCGGGTCCAGGTGGCTTTTAGATGCGAAAAAAGCTAACTCACCCACCAATATCGAGGAAAATTTGGCTTGTAGCTTCAAGAAATATTTTGGTCAAGCAACGGAGTACGACCACAAGACCACCTACATTTAACAGAAATTAGTTTTCGGCTGAGGTATCCCAATGTTTACTTAATCTTTACAATCCAGGAATACTTCAGCACAGCCGAGAAGGCGGAGGAAATTCACAAAATGTTCTCGTAGATATGGCCTCTATTTTAAGCAGCTTTAATCGGAAAAAATAATCTGTATCGTACTCTTAAAAAAACCAACAGCATCACCGATTCCTAATCTGTTCATACAATGGATTGTTTATTGTTTAATAACTGTAATCTGGAACAAATACTCATCTTTCCAATCATTGCATGTACAAATGATATGTTACGTAGTCACTGGCACAGGTGCATGTACACCTTCTTTGACTTCATGCCATATCATTTGTACATTCTATGAATGGAAATTTGGCAAGCTCGTCGTTATATCAACGACAATGTTGGGTTTATCCACCAGTGGCTTAGTAAGCACGACTATCATCGTTAGCATAAACCTCCGTCGAAATTCACCTAGAAGGAAGATGGCTTCGCGGTGTAAATAAATAACACACCTGACCGGCGATCGGGAGATCGGGGTTCGAATCCCGGTTCGAAGTCAAGTGAATCGTTTTCATGTCGCATTTCAACCCTTGGTAAATACTCATCTGCATATCAATCCACAATCTCTGCGCATCCGTATCCGAGAAGGATTGAGTCCCATCTGTGGGAAAACACAAGGAAAACTTGTAACATTCCATGTGCTACACATTAATACCAGGTCTCTGTTTCCACTACTGCAATGACATCAAGATATTTCATTTCAAATAAATGCACCAGAACTTTCTGCGGCAGTTAAAATGGCAATGAATCAGCTTGAGAGCTTTTGAGACCCGGCTAAATCTGCAAATAGCTTCGAATCCAGAGAGGACGTGAAGAACGAGCAACTTCCGCTTCGCCCTTCCAATCCATTTTCTCTTCTGCACAGCGAATTCATTTTCACACGCGCAGGCGAAGGGGTTTCGGTGCACGGAGGGAATTCATCTCGCTCCGCGGTGACGTAATTAGGCAGTAATCCAACACCGTGCGCCGAGTGGGGCGCTGTTACGAAATGGATGGTTCTCGACTAGTCTCAGGAGAGAAGGAGCTAGGCGACGAGTGATGACGTAGGCTGTCAGAAATGAAGAACGCCATTATTAATTTCCCGAGGGAAGAAATGAATTTAATGTCGTAGAAAGAAAGAAAAATTTTCGCCTTAAAATTTCCCGTAAATTAGCGTTTTTGGAAAGAAAACCCTAGTTAGCAGAAAGACCCGAACCTCACGTCAAAACTAGACGATAATCTCGTGAAAAAAGGATCATGCAATTGATACCCATCTGGATATCTAGAAGGAGACGAGGGCTTCCGGATAGGTCACATTTCAGCTTCACCCTTACTTTGCGGAAATTTGCAAATAGACTGAGCCTCCAAAGCAGCGATACTCGCAAGACTCCCTTAAAATTACAATCGGAGATTTATAGAGCACCACAGGCGGTACACAGAATACTAACTGTTTTCCTGAGGATAACTCTAAAGTAAGGAAATAACTTATTACCACTACATATGATATCTGGAGATCATTATGCCTTAAACATAAAATTTCTCAGTATTAACACCACTTTTTGCCGCCGGACCGCGCAGAGTAGGATATTTAGGAGGTCACAGTGAGTCCGGCACGTGACAAACGAAATATTTCAGATCGCACTGGATACGCTTTAGGACAGCTATATATTTATAAAGTTTTCAGTCATTTTCACATGAGAAGTTGGAATACTGGGTTATTATTGTACAATCCTTCTCTCTACACCCAATGGAAAGTACGTATATCCTTTCCCAAGCCAAACCTGACGTTATTCAAACGATGTTTCTAATACATAAGACCTAAATATTATAGTTTATTACCCGTTTCATATTTTAATTAGAAAATCCTAAACACGACAGTGAAAACTATACGATCTTGGTAGTTAACTAAAGAAAGTATAGAGGATGTTTTCCTAATTTCAAAATGCTGCATTTCCTCTATATATGAGTGCATAACCCAATTCTGTGAACGATGGTAGTCATAAATCAGGTTTATCTTCAATGCTACCTGAAGTTACTTCCCGATTTTACCAAAGGTATAAGGCTGTAAGTATTCTCCGTCGGAGTGTTAAAACATATTAACATACGAGATTGAGTTCGTCAAAGCCTTAAGTTGCAGTCCAAATGAAATGGTAGTGAGCTCATTTTACGAACCGATTTAAAAAATAACGGACGCCAATGTATTCAGGGAACCCTATACCCATTGAACGGATGAAGAGCAAAAATTTTGACTTCATCGAAAACGGAAAAAAATAAGGCAAGAATTAAGTAAGAGGACTAAAAACTGAACGGACTTCGTGCTGTAAAACGAGGATAGCCTCCTAACAAGGTCCCATCACCACTCACACCTGCTAATCGTCGATGGGTGTAGAATAACATCCGCGTTAAAAATTAAATTGGAGTTAGGGGAATAATATCTGGAAAATGCACGGATCTCTCGTATCTTTAACCACGGACCCACTTAAAATTCCTATTAGGCGAGGGAATCCCGAGCCAAGGAAAAAATACTCACGGTCACGTTATGGAAGACAGATGCGAGGCGTTGTCAGATGACGTGCGCAGGCATGGATAGGCTTTCGGGCATTGAGTAACATATATATATATATATATATATATATATATATATATATATATATATATATATATATATACGATGCTCAAACCTGTTAACGTCGAATGTTACAACTCCCTCCTTCTCTGACCAACGTATCCGAAACCGAAGAATTGGATAAATGTCTATTATGCCGGAAAATTATTACCGAAAACGGGGAAGGGAGCAATATACGTCTCGGGGACTGAGTCGGAAGGGGAAGGATATAAGATGCTTCGGACTCGAGGAGGTAGAACCGCAAATTGGGGTCTTTAGCGCCGGGAGAGGTGCATATTATGGGCATGGCGGGGGAGGGGGGAGGAAAGACCGCAGCCCTGGCTTGTGGAGATGGTGCGGGGTGAGACGTGAGGGTGGAGAAGGGTTGGTTGAGTGGAGCGAGATGGATTTGAGAGAAGGGGTGGCGGGGAGGGCAAAGAAAGGAAAACATCCCCTCTATCGACCAAACAGATTCACCCACCCCTCTTCCCCAGTCATCCACCTGAGCCTCCTTTTACCGCCGCTAACGTGGTCCCGCCCCCCCCCCCTGTAATTTAGGGATGGGCATCCGAGCCATTAGCAGTCAGCCGGAGCCATTGGGCCAAGGGCGAAGAAGATGCGAAGAGGGGAGGAGGAAGACGAGAGGGAAAAATGAAATGAGTGAAGAGAGAGAGAGAGGATGAATGGACAAGAGAAGAGGAAGGGAGGGAAGGAAAAGAAGGACGTGAAAGAGGAGAGCGTATGAAGTGTAATGAAAATGGAGTCGAAAAAGCACGTCATTACCCATTTCGCGAGAGTGCTCGTGTATGGTTTGAAAGACGAGTCAATCATATGTTCGTGACTTGAGTCATAAAGTCCAATTCACGTCACATAAACATTCCTTGATAAAGACCACGCTTCGGGATGTGATAGAGAGAGACTCACTGCTAGTTCTCACGTCCACATGCAGATGGCAAGTAGTAACAACAATAATAAGGTCGATTGTATTAAAATGGTAGAAGATATTGGATCAGTTGTGAGGAATTATGATTATAATTTCATAATTTTGGGCGGATTTTCCATCATTATTTCACCTTTTACCACGATGTTCTGTTTCTTTGGCGACTTTGCGTGGTTGGAACTTCGTTCATAATGCCGAACTGAGGCAGGGGCATTGATACTCATTACAATCAGGCCTACGCCAGAAATTATGCGCGAGAAGAGATTAAGAATAGCGACAGTAGAAGACGGCTAAAAATATCACGTCAAGGACGTTGGAACCGTCCACAATTAATCCGCGAATTAAAATAACCGTAGTTGTTTTCCTGGTGAAATTAGCATTAAACAAAACGACCCAAATAAAATGGTTTAAATCGGATATTTAATAATTGTGATTTTTTGACGTCAATTCGAATCGGTCACGAAGCGGCGAGTCATTAAGGTAATGACTCAGCGATTGAAGGGACACGTTCGACTCCAAAGGCTCTTCTGCGAGTGTTGACGGAATGAGAGGTAGGGTCCTTGCTAAGAGAGATAAAACAGTCTTGAACTTAAGTTCGACCATTCACTTATTATGTCTCGCTAGCAAAGGCGTTCGTTCCCGGGCACGGTTCCCGAGGCTGAGTGTTTCTATGGAGACGATTGGAGTCGCCATGGGAACGGCCTTCCGCGAGCGGATTCCTCCCGGCATGCGCTGCGCTCATTGGAGCGAGGATGGGGTGGGGTGGGAGAATGGACGACAGTGGGGAGAGGGTGGCATTTCATGTCGACCAAGCCTTTCTTAGCAAGTGGGCTGATGAAACAATTCCCATCAAGGGGACATTTCTCGAATTGGCGAACATTTGTCTTTGATCAATTCTTCAAGGCCGTCGGAAGGGTGAGAAGAGATTAAACAATTGTTTCCAGATAAAGTCGCTCATGAGAGGAAATTACAAAAAAGTTTTTTGCGCATTTGCGTGGATCATTAGTAGAATTGACGATTCAACTGTCTCAAATTTTCTGCATGGCCAGAACTTAAATAAATTCGTTTTTTTATGACGTTAACCACTA
Organism: Ceriagrion tenellum; assembly: GCA_963169105.1. NCBI lineage: Eukaryota > Metazoa > Arthropoda > Insecta > Odonata > Coenagrionidae > Ceriagrion > Ceriagrion tenellum. The sequence continues at coordinate 110,078,788 of OY720643.1, forward strand.
CCATTATCTCGCATTCCAATAAGGACCTTAATCAAGTAGCTTCAACAAAATAATCAGTCGTAAAAAAATTTTGCGGCTTCATTATCTCATCTTCGTAATCCCTCGACTTCGACGAAGAAGACCCAACTTCTGTCACCACATGTGCCGAGTAAACATTTTGCAACTTAATATGGCTTTAGCAAGAACGTCTCACAATCGCAGTGCAAGAGCAGAAGAAAATAAACGGATCGGATGAAAAACTCGATTAATTCTGGCTTAACTTTGTGAAAATCCATTCTAAAGAATTCAAATGCGATATGGTACTTTTTCACAGTTTTTATTTCAGGTCGACCGGTTTCGTCACATAGGCGACATCATCTCACATACCTTCTTTCCCCACCCCCCCCCTTCCCATCGCCCTTTTCCTGCCTCTTCCTCCCCCCTCCCCCTTCCAAATTTTTGTATATATTCTGCAGCATTTTAAAATTTTGTACCTGATGATGTCGCCTATGTGACGAAACCGGTCGACCTGATATAAAAACTGTGAAAAACGTACCATATCGCATTTGAATTCCTTGGATCGGATGAAAGCTATTTACTAGGGTAACGTTGAGGCTGCGATTTTCGCTGTTTCGAAACATAACAGAATAAAGATTACAACACAAAAAATAATAATTGGAGGAATAATTATAATAACTATTGCTCCGTCAATTTTTGCAGAAAAATATTAATTGACGAAAAATGATTAAATTAGCTCGAATATACTTACTCCAGGGTTTGTAATTGAAGGTAGAACAGAGATAAATGTCCCCAGAGGAAGACCCAGAAATAAGTTAATGGACCAATTAATGAGGGAAGTACACAGGAAGAGATATCAGGATGTAAATGTAGCATTAGATAGGGAAGAGTGGAAAGATGCAGAGAACCAATCATAGGATTGAAAGACCAATGATCATGATGATAATGATGATATATGCTCTCGTAAAACTATTCCCTTTTCCAGGGATATCAAGGGGAAAACCATTGTTTCCACAAAATATAAATCGTTTATTTCCTCAGGGGTTAATTTAAAAAAAAACAACATAAATCGCAAAAACCATGGAGAACTCCATAAAATGGGAGCGGATTTCATAACCGGAAAACTACGTCCAATTATCGAGAGAAAAACCTACGATTTTATTAAGATAACCTGTAACAATTCCTCACTTTAATGTCACAGGTTAAAAGAGAAACTTCATATTTTACGCAAGAATTTATTGTAGCTCGACTATTGAAAAAAAACAGTAATACTTGCAATTGGAGTTGTACAATTACAGAAACAGACCATTTGCAGTTTTTCACTAATAAACGATCTAACACTACCATTTACGATGTTACTGCGTCATATTCATAGATACCGATTCATCCTGATTTTTCTAGAATAAAATTAAACGTTCATTCTTAACGCTTTACTTGAAGATGACCCAGTAACATCGAAATTAGTTGTATTTAATCTTTTATTAGAGGAAAACTGCAAATGCTTTCCTATGTCATTATGGAGCCGTTCCACAACATGGCACCCGAAAACCGTATTTCACATTAAGAGTTGTACCCTTGAAAACGACGTTACTACTTTTAAAATACCTGGAAGGGATCAAGAGGGAAATTCGCAAGGAAAATGTACGAAAAGGCTACCCTTTCCACGCGTAACAATGTTTTTTTCTCCCCCCTTAAGAGTCAGCCCGGAAGGTGTAAAAGAAACATTTATAAGCCATTACTCGACACTTCACGTAAAAGAGGGAGAACGTTCCAAACGAGACTGGGATTAATGCGAATTTTTTTCCGGCAGAACTGCCGAAGAGATGAGATTATGGGGTGAGGGGGGAGGAATAAGGGCGGGAGTGGGGGGGGGTGAAGAATTAAGAGTGACAGGACTGGAGGGAAGGGGTGGATGTTTTAGGAGTGGTCCCGGAGGGAGATGGTCTCGCTTCGTAAACGATTTCGTCTGCGAATTGAGGAAGGGAGGGTGGGTGGTAGGGAGAGGGGATTTGATCGCCATAGCAGTCGTAGCCTCAAAGACGGGAGGGCGCAGGTGTGGCAGGGCTCTCGTTAAGGCCTCGGCGGGAGTCAAGGCGCCGCCGGCCGACGACAAGATCGGCCGACCCGCCTCGAGTGATCATTCAATCAAGCGGCATTCGTCAGCCACACACTCGGGCTACTGCGCGGGAAGAGGAGTAGGACACATCAAGTACTTTGAGCGAAATATTATTTTACTTAGAAATCATTGAATTTGGTCTCCAATCATTGCATTAAACAAATGATGTTGTACGAAGTTACTCGCACGGGTGCATATACACCAGGGTTGAAATTAGCCATGAAAAAATCATTTGACTTGACCGGGATTCGAACCCGGTCAAGTGAAATGATTTTTTCATGGCGAATTTCCACCCTGGTGAATTTGGTCTCATATTAAAGAAAAATATCTCGCCCTTCCATTGACATCAAATATTCAACCCCTTACCACATTGGAGGCTGATTCCTTTTTTCGGGTTTTCCGCCGCGTTGGTTCATGTTGAGGACAATATTTCGCCGGCTGTCCTGTTGGCTTCCTCAGGTCCATGTAACGTTACATGGACCGCAGGTATAAACTATACAATCGCACCATAAATAATACAATATTTAATTTGTCTCACAGATGGTGAAATTAAAACATATAATTCGAATATGGCCTCTATTATGACAAGGGAACCATCTCCTTCGGGTACGGCTTTACTATGCGAATCTCCATAAAAAATTTTCATCCTTTCTATAGTATAATAATAAATACGGATAATTTCGATGTTACTGGGATTCTTCAAGTAAAGCTTATAAAATGCATGCTGGTAAGAATGATTACAGCAAATTTTCACAATGTTTTGATAAACACCGACCATGGTTACGACACTTATTGTCGTTATCGAGGTATCCTTGATACTGTTTTGATAAAGTTGGTTATGATATAGGTGCATACTAGTGGAGAATGTTTGCGATATTCGTACTCCGGCTTTTCAGGCTACTTTGTTGAATTAAATATTTCTGAAATTATTTTCTGATACTTAGTTTAGATTTTAAGCAGTAGTGATTCACGTTGGATTTGCAAAATGGATACCTTGATAATAGCATTAAATGTCGAAACCATGGTCGGGGCTTATCAAAACAGTGTGGAAATTTACTATCGAGTTATCATTCTAACCAGTATGGATATTGAATATTTCCACAAAGTTACGCCTGAAGCTCATTCATACGTTATGGAATGCAGGTTCGAGTTTATTCTATAAAAATGAGAATGAATCAGGAGCTGTCCGAAATCCACGTAGACAGCAAACATGGGTGGGGGGGGGGTACGTGGGTTGTCAACGAAGGTCCACGTTGGGAGTTGGGGGGGGGGGGCGGGAGGGAGATTTGAGGGATGTCTACATAGACAATGGCCATAGTAAATCACAGATTATCATAGCTACAAGAGTAGTTTTTCTTTTACTTACCATTCCTAAAAATCAGCCTTAAATTACATATATTTCATGGCAATAAATTAATAACCCGTTCACAGCTTTTTCCGCAAAAAAGGAAAAGTTTGCGTGGACAACTGGGGGGCAACTGGGGGGCAAGGGGGGGATCCATATGAAGTCTTCGAGTGTCCACGATGGGGGTGGGGGGGGTCAAAAAGTGGCCTATTTTTGTCTAAGTGGATTATGGACAGCCCCTCAACCTCTATGTATATGACGCAGTAACAGCGCAGAAAAATACTAAGATAGACATTTTTATTTATTCGGTTAAAAAAACCCTGCCATTGCTGATGACATTGGTTATCTATTGGAAACAACAATTAAGGTACAAAATGTACTTATTATTCCCAGAATAAATTTAAATAACCACAATTGTCCAACTTCAAGAGCAGACAGCAACGCCACATGTATGGAACTACCGTATTTTGACTTCAATCGCGGCAGTAATTCGCTAATAACTTTAAAAATTAGTAGGTAAGATACGTCAATTTTATTTTTAATCAATTTCCCTGGACCTTTCTCTTCTCATAAACACATTTAATTAAAAGCTTGAATATTATTTCTCATTTAAATTGAAATTTTCCTGCTTTAATCTGAGCTAATTATACAATTCATCTCGAATCTCCAAAATCAGTATTATAATTATTGAACTACTCTCTGATGACACCATTCAATACATATTTCTATTAATGAATTCCTCAAACAGTATAATTGTTATTATAATATAACGCCCTATATCAAAAGAAATAATTTTATTGATCAAGCCATTTTAATGTGCTATTACAAGTAATATATTAAAAAATTCATGATTCTCGTAAATTTTATCCCCAGTAATTATTGGAGGAATATTCCTATTCCTAGTATCGCAGGCTGCACCTTCGACAGAAGCCGAACACTATTATTAACTGAATACAGCTTTCTCGAACATCTATGATACACGTAACAACGAGATTCTTGAATAGTGGTCACAAATATACTTCTTCTACGATAGAACCTATCGTCCAAACACGTTGTCGCTTGGATGACCGAAATGCACGTAGAGGAGTCTTAATTTCCTCTCCTTCTACGGACAATTTAGGTTATTCTTTAATTTAATTTCCTTGTCAATCGCTCATTTCTTGAAGAACGTGGTCAGTCATCTTTCCCTTCCTTCTGGCGTCTGCCCACACCATCTTAATCCACACATCACCATCCCGCAGCAACGCTCCTCAACCGTTTGAGTAATAACATCACCTTTCCTCCTTCGATACCACCCCTCATAAGCGCTTACGGGTCGTAATTACGGCTCACTGCGATATCTTCCCCCTTCCTACCCTCCCCCCCCCAACCCGCTCTGCTAACTACATCAACCCCCTTCCTCCTCCCCGCCCCCTCATCACCACCGCCACTTATAGCAGAACGAGGCGAGTTAATATTCCGTCTCCCAAACCATTCTCTCGCCAGGAGAGGGCCTCCGGCGGCCATCCGCGTCTCTCCGGAGAGGAGAGAAAAAAATATCATCTTCTGGTGCTTCGTTATACATTTTTTTCACTATTACAAGGAACATCACACCGTCCTTAATTTCTTCTTCTCCGCCTCCCGAGGCCCTTGCGCGACGAGGAGGCACATTTGACCCTCACACAAAACGCCAGGCGTTCAAGTGAATCCGGCATCATCTCTTCTCATCGGCTCTTCATCCACACCAAACGCACGCGTACTTAAAAGCGATCCACCTCCTCTCCTTCCTCCCATCCCGTCGCCGAGTTTCACCGCGGCCATTAACGCAGTCTGAGCGATGTATCATTACCCATTAAAATTCAAAGAATTCGGCCTCATTTCAAAGAAAAATATCTCACCTTTCCGGGGATGTCAAAATATTAGCCACTTACCGGACAATTTTTCGAGATATTAGAGTAAAAAAATGCCGATTTCCGCGAAAAATGATGCGCGCATGCACTCCACAGGGACGCTCTAAAAAAATGAGAAAATTCTAGTATCACATATATTGTTATAAATTTTGTATATTAGCACTTTGTAGTCTGCACATCTTCTCAGCTGTTTTAAAAGATAAAATACAATAAAAGATAAAGTTAAATAAATGGAAAATTAACTAAAAAGAATCAAAAAGAAAAATTATTGAAAAAATTAAAGATAATTTTAAAAAATTAAAACAACAGTGATGTTTTACAGAACCGCAAAACAATCATCAGTTGATACGGCATTTTTACCGTACGGCGAGGGAAAAGGCGTAAAGTCAAGCTGCTCAAGACTTGCGCAGATACGTTTATTTAATTTCTGAGAATTTCAGAAGCAAAAAAATTCAAGTTTGCGCCAATAATACAACAATACATACTTCATGCTTGTAGCAGCTCCTGAATAAAATTCGAATACGGTCTCTCCTATGACCTTGAAAAAGTGTCCCTCAATCTATCTCTTGGTGGTTGGAGCGAATCTTGTTTAGACAGATTTTCGTGAAACTTTGCATTTGTGTTCTCATTAGTGATATCCACAAATGAAAGTGAAAAATTTACATCACATCAACATTAAATTTAGTTTTTTTTGGGAAATTCAATGCTATTTTAACGCGTAGCTTTACGGTACGTGACATCTATCTCCCAATGATTCGAATACATACGTACAGATATTCCCCTATTATTGAATTTACACATTTATTTTCATTATAACTGTTGTAAACAAATTTCAAGGTATCACACTGAGTTCAGTTATTGCAAACGACATATTTCAATATCACTTTGCGTGCCGGGCTGCTGGCCTTCAAATAGAAGGTCCTCTCAGATAAAATGAGGATTTTACAGACATCCCTGGATTGTGACAAAAGATTCTCTTAAATCAAGGTTAATGAAGTTTTATTTACTATTAAAATTTATTTTGACACTTTGCTTTCATATGTAGGGCCTACCAGAAAGACCGACGCCATACCTTTACGTCCAGCAGCCTTTCAATGATGATATCCCATGGACGTCCTAGTATGTCCATCGTCCTTATAAGCTATAAGAGGATGTACAGTGACGTCCATAGCACCCAAAGGGATTTATTTTCGTCTATAGTTGGAGTAACGCGCCGAAATTCTTCTCATAATCTGTTTTAATGTAGAATAAAACTTATAATTCTTGTCGCATAATTTCTATTACGGACCGTATTATGAGCATCAACGCATAAACGGATGCCCTTATATGAGATCCGGGCCAAGAATTTTATTCGGCTTACAAATAGGCTGTATTTTTTTTATATAACGTTTCTAATTTAACAATATTCCACTAATCTCTTTCTTCAAATGAACATTTTTTTAGCGTAGGTCCATTTGAATGGCAAAGCAACATTCGGAATATGTCGATGGACACTGCCGTGTTGACATTTGCAACGTGAAAATTCTAAGGGAAATTCCGCCGCTGGCCTTTCGCCGTCTAGGAATGAATAGAAAAAGAATTTAACACGAATCATTATGAAAAGTTGGGGGAATCTTAGCGGTATTTCATCTCAGTGCAAGGGCAGGTTAGTTAGGAGAAGATTAAAGATGACACATATTGAAAGTAACGGAAAAATGTTCGATCCAGTTTATATTTGTATTGTAAAGGATATTTGGAGAAGCGACTGACGGCTAAGGTATTTGCGCGACAGGGGACAGGTGAGGGAGGAAGAGTGGATAGAAACCCGGCGTCGGCATTAGCCTGCTCTTAACGAAAGGCGCCAAGGGGACCAAGGGCACTTTAGCAAGGGGACCACAGTTTAACGTCTCATCCGACAGATGGAGTACTGTACTTGAAATGCCCTCCGCAAGACACTCAAGTAGGGATCGGGTTTTTTTCTGAAAAACATCCGCCTTTGCAGGGATTTGAACCCTGGCCGCCCGTGTGGTAGGCAAGTACTCTAGCCACCACATAACCCGATACCCGTTCAAACTTGTACACTGCGGCTTGATCTGTGTCATCTGTATTCCGATAAAATTATTATTCGAAATGTTTAGTTGTGCATGACGAACTTAAAATATGATAAAAATGTGCACTCATGGACCCACGATTGCCGCTCCAGCCACCATTACCAGCCTCCCTTTCCGGCCTCTCATCTTCTCCCTCCTCCCGCCCTCATCCCATCACCGAGCCGATCTCCGCCGCGGCCCTTGAGCCAACCAACCTCCTCACCGCCTTATGTTTTGGAGATCGATGGTCTCCGTGAGCAGTGTCAAACAAACGCGCGCTCCCCAAAGCAACGATCAGCTCGCCCAGGCAATCAGTCTTCGCCGCGCTTCTGACTGACGTGTCCGTAGGCGCCCGATCCCGGCGACGTTGCCAAATCGAAAGAGATATACAGGCATGCGCGCGGTCAGGGAGGTGCCAGGAAATGTGCGGCTGATAGGCGCTGGGAAGAGGAGCGAAATTTGGCACAATGCAAATGATCTTTGAGAACAGCACGTAAAGATGGCGACGTGGAGTTAACTGCAGGTGTTCTAAAGCGACATTGGCGCGTACTCCGATATGCTAGTGGTATGCTTCTGATGAAGAGGAAATGACAACACTCACCAACGAAAAGACATTACCAAAATAGAGGAGAGAAATTTGGCACGATGATAGAGACCTCTGGAAACAAAACGTGTAGGATGGAATTGGTGGAGACATGGCATTATCTGCCCGTTAATTAGGATGGGAATCGCTATCACAGCGTAGATTAAATTATAGGCTTAACCTCCTAAATAAATTTCAGGAAAATCATTTTACTGACGACGTAAAAAACATACTAATTACCCCTTCGTACTACGGCAGATTAGATCGCGCCAATAAAATTAGAGAGCTAGATTGTAGAACCGATAGGTATAAAATGTCATTTTTTTCCGCGTACCATTCGGGACCATAACAGCTGTGATCGTCGTCATGAATAGTTCGAGTATTGACAATAGGCAGGCAGTAAATCTTTCTCATTATATTCTCTACTCTCTTATTTATGCATGATGTAAATATTGATGTTCTTATTTATGCATGATATTTTGAATCTGTAGTAGTAGTCTTTGTATCCCTTGCATGTTGGAACGATTGAAGATAGAATGTTTCTTGGGTATTAGATTTTTAATTGGCGCTTTGAATGTGTGGTACGCGGGTTTTAATGTAATGTCGGTGTTCTACCATATCATTCATGCATGCCTGGTGCGAAAGCACCCCCTGCCACACTCTTTGGGTGGCTGGCAGGGTATGACGTAGATGTATTCTGGTAAGATACTGGCGCGTGGTATCATTTGCTGTTGGCACGCTATTGACGAAGACGAAATTTACAGAAACACCAACAAGAATTAAAACATGAATATATATAATCGAAACTATGAAAAGTCCACGATAAAAGCTTAAAGGGTACATTCTGAGAAATGAAAACTTTTAGAGAAATAGTAATATGTACGAGGAAATACGAATTGCCGAGGAACCTATGAAGAAATAAAACGACTGAAAAGCAGATGGAGTCAAAAGCGACAGCACACCAATATTCAGACTGATTTCCTCCGTTGATAAGGAGAATGTGATGCCCAGGATAACTAGCACATAAAAAGTTTTCCAAATTTTCTTCAGTATGGAGAACTAGGTATGTACGGTTATTGAGTGAAAGCTTTCAAAGCGGTCCTTGACGCCCGAATTCCTTCGGCATCTCATCAATCGCATCTTCAGGAACCGTATCACTCAATGAGGTAGATGGAGAGGACATTAAGACATCAAACTGTAGACTTACAACCGAAATAGCAGCAATATTCGATATCCCTGCTCTTTCCTTATTTTCCTTTGGATAGCACGACGTAATAGAAGACTGAGCGGATTAAAACCAAACAAAGCCATCATTTGTTTAAAATTTATGGCAAGCAACTCTTTAAACATGTATAAGTTACTTAAAGCTTAGGATTCTACTCGATTTTATCAAAGTTTCACCAAGTATCCGGATTATTATTTATTTAAATAAATAAAAATAAATTACGGAGAATTCACATTACAGACGTTGATGCGTGATGATTTCCAGTAGGTTATCGATGGAAAACATAATAAAATTTCAAAATTAGGGGTCGTTCAAGAATTAAGTAAGACGGTTTAAGCCCTTTTTGACATCCCCTCCTCCCCCTAGGTAAGAAAATGTAAGATTTTCCCAACCTCCCTCTCATTCTTATTTAATACGTTAGATATTTTTATCTTATTTTCGTCAAATGCTCGCTTTCTGCTGTTTCATCTTTTCATGGAACCTGTTGTACAGCTTTGAGCACTGGATGCCGTATAATTATGCTGTGTTTGAGTACCACATTCATTAACATTAAGAGCGAAACAGTACCACAGCTGATGAAGTTGGGAACAATCACAGGATGTTAGTAAAAAAACACTGGATATTTGGAAACGATACAATGTTTCAAGACGGACAAAAATCTTACGTAAATTGCTTCCAGACCCCCTGCCCCCCCATACTATAGACAAAGTAAGATGATCCCAACCAAAAACGTCTTACGTAATACTTGGATGGCCCATTAGCGCGTCACCCTGTGAACGGAGTAAAGGATTATAGGGGTCGACAAATATGGCGTTCAGGCCTCGCCCACGTTATATCTTTTACGCTGGCCACCATAGAAAGCGCCCTCTTCATCTACCTCAATGATATCACTTATATGAACAATGAACCATGAGCGAATTTCAGGAAACAGAAATCGATTCCCAAGGGCTTCAGTCAACTCCGCGGCATGAGCCTCTTCTACCACAGGAATGAGATCTCACAAGATATTTTTCGCGTTCGCTACGAAAATTCTCACGCCTTAATATGCGTATCGAAATTAGCCCACCCACCACTAATGAAAATCAGATTCAACCAGTAATGTTAACACTTAATTATAACATGGGAAGGAGTCATACCTTTCACGGTTGCGGCAGGGGAAAAGCCAACCTTGAGGTCGTGGGTCGAAGTCCGTACTGGGTGGAATTTTTAATCAAAGTGATCATATTTATGCGACATAAAATTGAACTATATTTAAGACAAAAATATCTTGGTGGAAATAAAGGTTTCATTTATCATTTCATTTTTCGAAAAAATAATGATGTTGACTAATAAGCCTGGAAAAATACGTTGTTTAATGCAAGCAACGAAAATTACTTCATTAGGATTTTGGACTCACAATACATCAAGCTTGAAGTAACACTCTATTTAAGACCACAAGTACACATGTTTTCGCTGGAGATGAACATAAATAGGCAATACCTAAGAAAATTAGTGTTTTTACATGGGGTTAATCACATAAGTTGCCATAAAAGAGATAATTGGACGCTAACCCGAGCCCAATAAAGCTAAGTGAACCAAAAAAATTTTTAAACATCTGAGATCAGGGGTAAGAAGAATTAGATAAATAGAAGGGATCTGAATACTAGATTTTAAGCTATCCGGGACCAGCCATGGAGTTCCACTTTTACGGACTCACCCGCAATGCACAATTGTGCGAAATTCCACAGACAAAAAAATCATCCGCCTTGACCGGGATAAGTCGATCTGAATAAGCCTGCTAGGAAAGAGGCATGCCAAGTGCTGACGAGGAAACTATGGTGACCAAGACAATCGGATCGAAGACACTAGGTAAGGTTTGATAACTACGTTTTGAAGAGAAGAATGCATGGATAAGTTAAAAAGCTCTACGATGAATGAGGTCAAAGTCGCATATAAATGAAAACAACGAGACAGCGTGGAGTATTGCGACTGGCTTGCTAATTGGCTAATTATCATACCAAGTCGAGGAATTTGAAAAGAATAAGGTAGGGATGGGGCCAAGTGCTGACCGAAGCCAGAAGATGAAGTAGTTGAATTTGGTCGAAGGACAATGAGATGAAAACAACACAGGTTGAGCTCAGGCACAAAAAATATACTAGTAGGAGTTAAATATTTCGCTTCTGCCATTAATCACGGTAAAAGTGGCCAAATTTGCGCCCTTGTCTACTTAAATTGAATTTAAATACACTAATTAAGAATGAACACATAGTTTCATCGATATAATTCCTTAGTAAACTATTACACCAATTTCTGACACTTAAGTTAGACTAGGAATATTGATTTATCGACTCAGTAACTCTAGTAACTACGAATGGAGTGTTATAAATGGCAATTTGATGCTTAGATTTTCAAGTTTTTATAACGCCTTGACGTACACCAAAAAAATTATGATGTAAATTATATTCACCTAGACTGAATCACAACAATCTATTTTGATAATTAGTAAAAAACACGCAAATAGTTTTTCCGTGACTCACCCGGAATCACCATGAGGCACTGACACAGTACTTAATGTCTACTGCGGCCACTTGGTCGAAAATTATTCACTGTATAACGAGAGACCATAAAACAAGTATGATGGAAGTGATTATAAACATTTCACTATGCCGTTTAATTCATGTGCATTTATGAATTTGATCCCGGCAATCGAGTAATTTTCCAACATTATTTTCCCTCTATTTTTAACCCCTCATGATTATGCATGAGCACGCTCACAAGACGTTTCCTCCACTCCACACGTCCAAACAGGAGCCTCTTTTGTTATCCCGAAGGTGAAACTGTTATGACGGGAAATTGGCATGTTCGAGCGCTGGAGAACACGAGAAGTGCCAAGTGCAAGTGGGGGGGGGGATGACTTGGAAGGCTGTAAGGGGCCCGGGAGGTAAGGATCGACGAGGAAATCAAGATGGGATATTAATTCAGCGCCACGATTCGGGAAACCGCGGTCGGGAAATGGGTCTGCTATCGTACTATACCCGCTCACTGCATTCGACCTTTTTTTAAGTATCACCATCCGATTGCTGGAGGTGCAATAATAATCATACTTCGAGTTCAATGCAGCTGCCTTAACTATCTTGAGCGTATTCTCCGTACAAGAAGGAGACGGGGCCATACAAGAGTATGTGGACGAATTTCACCGTAATTTTGCGGCCCAATGATAAAGCGCAAACAAGCACGGCTAGGAATAAATGAGAGGTTATTTTAAAATCTAGGATTACCGAGAGCACACAAGATTAAGGATGAATTGTAGTTATGTTGCTGCCTACTGTAAGGACAGCAAAAAGCACCTGGACGAAGCATAAAATAAAGTACATTATAAGGGATTTTTTTAAATACTACAGGGATACCGAATGTCAAGTCGTATTTATATAAATTTATTCAAACTTTATGATGACTAAAATAAAGGGAACTCATGGTGTAAATCTTCTGTAAAGGTAGTTTGAGCGGAATGTAATTTCAAGTAGAAACCAATGAATTTGGTCTCAATTTAAATAAAGATATCTCACCTTTCCAAAAATACCGAAATATCACCCCCTTACCAAACTACTTTCCGAGATTAAAAAGATAACTCCCCATTTACATGTGCGTGGTATGGTACGTGTAAGTGGTAAGTGGTAAGGTGGAAATGGTACGTGAAAGCATTCTGGAGAGGCCTCATTTTAAAAAAATGAGGTACGTCTAACACCTAGACCTCGTCAAAAAATGAAGTGTATAGCTTGTTTGTTTTCTCAACTTTTTGAAAAAGAAATAATACACTTACCACAGTAATTCTTTCACGATCGTAAAAAACCCTCCGTTGTGAAGGAATTCTAAACGTACCTACCGCAAAAAATGAGTAAAGTTAAAGCTTTTTTTTAAATTACCTGAATTTTAGTCATAAAAATGTATATTATTGCACCATTAATGAAGTAATAATTGATTCATTCTTTCTACAGCTGCTGAAATTAAAACGCATTATTCGCATATGACCTCCATCATGACTGGGGAAATATCTCACTAAAATACCTTCAATGAACTACAGCAGCTTCAATATTTCCAACAAGCGCCGTATTCCCATTGTCCACTCACCATGCGTTGGTGTCGTAAAAGGAACAAAACCCAACCCTCATCATTTCTTATATCGCCTTAACATGATGTTGATCGTGTGTACATCGCTTGGTGTTGTCACGCGGTGGACCACTTCATAGGATGCTCCCACCAAACACACAACACAAAACTAAAAGGGGAGAAGTTAACGATTGCACAGCATTATTATCGCCCTCTCAAAGAATGATTGTTTTACCTCTCTGACGGGAAAATAAAGCAATTTCATGTACAAATAGAAAAAAAGCATCTGTCTGTCTATGCATCTTTGGAAAAAGACTCATTTTCCATTTTTTTCGCACTGGAAGTTTTCTCTGGCTACAGCAATATTTTCAATGACTGTCATCGCGCTTCCTGAATAGAAGGTGAAAATTAATTTTCAGCAGATGGCAAAGAAAAATAGCGGAAAGATGTACACAGATTTTGAAAGAAATGAATAAACTTTACCATTTTATTTTAACAAATTCAAACCATTCCTTTGAATGGAGGTAAAGAGTTTCATTTTCTCACGATAGTCCAACGGCTGGTGCTCATGGACATTCTGATGCACAACCCATATTATAAGAAATCAATCAATAATTGCCAAATCAAAGGGTTCAATTGAATATCCTCAATGTTGACTTGGAAATACAACCGGAGGACGCATTAGCGTGTCCAGGCAGTTGTCAAATGCAGTGGAGTGTGTTAGAAAAACCAGTAATCAAGCGGCGAAATAATTGCATCCGTAACCACCAGTATTAAAAAAAAAAGAAGAACATGGACGAAGACCCGACTCTTAACTACTGAAATAACCAATTTATTGGCGAGTCAAATAAACTCATTCGAAAGATTACACTTAATGACAAGGAATTCAGGCCTCATAATTACAGACCACACAAAACAAGAAGTCCTCCACGGCTTCGATCGGCTATCTATCAATCAAAAGGTTTTTAATCAATCAGTGGATAGGAATTCCAGAGTGTGACAGCGCTAACGACCCGATTAAGGCTACACGATCCCCAAGAATTATTGCCCATTCCGCCTACAAAACGATAATTGCCGGAATCGAGTCGTTGAACGTCCCGTTCTTTTTGCCGCGTTTAAAACTTGTGAAGGAAGTCGAGGGATGTTAATTCCACGGCGCTCGGGCGAGAGATGTACGTGATGATTAGAATCGAAGAAATTTTTTTTTCCTTACATGCCAAACATTCTGATCATTAACTGATAGAGATGCTTTTATTTCACTTTCTACTTCGTTTCGCGATAAGATTAATGACCGAGCCTTTGTAACGCTTTTTAATGTATCGGTTACGGCCGTGCGATCGGGGGAAATTTCTAACGACCGTTTTGTGGTGCTCGATAACCACCACTTACGTGCGGAGGGCTTAAAGACTAAGCACAACTTATTGGCCGAGAATTTTAGGATATAGGACTTGCGAAGTTTCATAAGAATAGCCTCGCGCAGCAGTTTTCGCAGGAAATAGTTTTAATAAGCGGCCACCTAATACCGTATCATTTTGGTCGAGATTATGCGGTTATTCAAAGTTGACCGGGGAATCCCCAAGTGGTTCCTAATACACCTCCATTTTGCATATAACATCCAATTACTTTCTTCTGCGGCAACCATGCTAAGGCGCTATTGCATCTGACCAAAATATTGCGGCCAAAAAATAAAAGTTAATATACCACATTTGTTTCGTCGACAAGGTATTCGCTTAGGTTAACCGTTGCCGTTAACCAGTAAGTCCGCTCCAGTCGAATGATTTTTTTCATAGAGTATTTAATTCCTGGGTGTTTTGACTAATTTATTTGACGGCAGCACACAGCACACATGCAGTATAGCTGCGCTATAACGGTATGATGCGAAAAAATGATGCAAAACACCATTGGGAAAAAAAAATTCCGAAAAAATTCCGATTAGTGGTCCTATGATACAAGAAAAAGCAAAAGAAATTACAGAAGCGCTACATATTCAGAACTTCTGTGCCAGCAACGGATGGCTGAATAGGTTTAAAACTAGGCACAATATTGTTTTTAAGGCCATTTCTGGAGAAAAAGGTGGTGCTGATGCTGTTTCTGCTGAAGACTGGAAGGAAAGATTAAGCAGTGTAGTCAAAGGGTTTGATCTTAAAGATGTTTACAATATGGATGAAACAGCATTATTTTACAGAATGATTCCCGCGAAAACACTTTCCGAGAAAACAGAGGACTGTTCAGGCGAAAAATATTCTAAGGAAAGGATCACAGTTGCTTTATGTTGCAGTGCAGTCGGTGAGAAAACTACACTATTGATTATCGGGAAATCTCTACGCCCTCGATGCTTTGGTAAAACTGATATGAATACATTATGCGTTACCTGGAAAGCCAATAAAAAAGCTTGGATGACATCAGACATTTTCGAAGAGTGGTTGCAAAAATTTGATGAAAAAATGGCCCGGGAAAAACGGAAAATTTTGTTACTGCTAGACAGTGCGACAAGCCATGTTCATAATCTGACTCTGCCAAACATCAAATTGCATTTTCTGCCACCAAACACGACTTGCCTGATTCAGCCGTGTGATCATGGGATCATAAAAACATTCAAATCACTTTACCGAAAGCGTGTGGTTCAATCAATATTGGCTAAAATTGATGATTGCAGCAGTGCAAATGAGTTAGCTAAAAAGGTTTCGCTTTCAGAGACGATATCTTGGATTAAGTCATCGTGGAATGACGTAAAGGCAGAGACAATAAGGAAATGTTTTGCAAAATGTGGTGTTTCGCAAAAGCTGTTCGATGCTTCAGAACCTGCTACAGAGGATTTTCAAGAAGCCCAAAAGGAAGTAGAAGACCTGATGAGGAAGGCTGGCATGGAGCACGACGGAAGATTGACTGCTGCGGAGGACTGCGCTGAAACCTCTCCAGAGAATGATTTTTTGTTCCCACTGGATCTTCCAGCAAATGTCGGTGAGTAATTTTTCATGTGATCTATTTTTATTTAAAATTTTCTCTCCAAGTAACCTTATAAATTGAATTTAACATACTTATTAAAATTTATGTACAGATACTGAAGAGCCCGATTACGAGACAGAATCTGATCCTCAAGAACGAGTTCTAACGCCTGAAGATGTTCTAAAACTTTTGAATAATATCACGCCTTTTTTTTAAATTTTAATACTTTCGAATATGTTCATATGATTAAAAAACTTTCAAGTGCCGTAGAGGACACCATAGTTCATAAAAAATTCAAACAAATGGACATTACCAGTTATTTTCGTAAATGTTAAGCCGTAATTCATTTTTCTGTTGTGTATTCTTGTAATTTCATTTTGTATTCTAACATTAAAGATTTTTTTTTTAACTTAAGTACTGTAATTCTTTGCCAATATACCTCCAAACGTCTTACAGTATTATTATACATAATAAGTATGTATTTTACTAAGATTGGTCCGTATACGTATAAGTTTACCATACGGTACCGTACGTACGAATAAGTTTGCGTATACGCACTCTACCGTGCTAATTCAGTATTTAGCAAAATTATATTGCCATATTAAGTATGTATTTGTTCACTTATTGTACTTTATTAAACCTCCATAACACTATGGCGTGTAAATTACAACCACTGCACCCCTATTTAGCGGCAACCCCTCGGAACGGCATTTTTTCGTCTGCAAAGTAGAGGTGTCGCTTAAAAGGGTTTTCACTGTACATTGATAGAATCGGAATCGATCTTTGGCGATCGATTCTCGATACCGATTCTATGCCTGAGAATCGGTGGAATCGAGAATCGACATTTGGTATCGAGTCAGCCTTAGTTTCCGTTGGTGAAATAAAGGGCGGGAAAGACAGGCCGATAAACGTAATGGAAGAAAAATAGCATGGATTCCTATTCCAGCTTCTCCCTGACTGTTAGGAGAATTCCCAGACATTTCTCCGACTTTTCCAGAAATTCAAAATTCCCTGACAATTCCAGGTTTTCCCTGCCGATCGCCACCCTGAATAATGCAACTGCTCGAACAACCACAAGCGGTGTCGAGCCCCCCCCTTCCCCATTCTTTCGAGCGCCCGAACTGCAATGCACTGCGCGCGCACCCACACAGAGTTGGGCTTTAAACCCCCTATCATGTTTCACTACCTTTCAAAACTGTCGCGCTTAACGACCGCCATCCGAAGGAGGGGGGTGAGGGGGGATGATGCAAAGGGACGTATTTGAGGGGGAATCCCGACCCCCTTTTCCCAACCCTCCCCTTTTCGCCCATCATACCCCATCCATTTCGAGCAGAATGGCAAAGATCTCCGCCTCA
This sequence comes from Ceriagrion tenellum, assembly GCA_963169105.1. NCBI lineage: Eukaryota > Metazoa > Arthropoda > Insecta > Odonata > Coenagrionidae > Ceriagrion > Ceriagrion tenellum. Next base: position 110,096,399 of record OY720643.1, read on the forward strand.
TCTTCTCGCCCGAAACCTTCCCCTCACTCACTGCTTTAGTCTACCGAACCTTGGAAGTGAGAGAGAAAGAAAATATAAAAAAAACTATTAAAAAAATATATATAACACACCCCAAACCCCTTTGTAGACAAGACTACCCATTCTACCCCTACGTTCTCTTTCCCCTTGAGCCTCTCTCGCGCACACAAACACTACATAGAGGGAAATAAGGTGGGGTGGGGGGGGGAAAGCGCACCTGTCGGCGGCGGTGGGAACGAAAATGTTCGACGGGAGAAAAAAATGATGAACGAAAAACAAAAAAGCGCATCGTTTTGAAATGATAGCCCCTCGGGGCCCGTCATTACCTGGTTACGGAGCGCAAGAGGAGGCGTGAGGAGGTGGGCGTTCGGGAGACGGCTGTCGAAGGGTGTGAGGAAGGGATAGGGAGGCGGGGAGGGAGTGTGAGGAGGATGCTATAAAAGAAGAGGCGAGAGAGATATATAAATGAGCGTCCGGGGAAAACGAGGAGGTTGGGACGGAATGGAATGGGACGGGAAATGAAGTACGATGCCTCTGTATCGATGCTTGGATATATTTCGCCGTTGAGATGTCAAGAAATCGTTTGAAACGACATTCCTCCGTAATTAAAGGGGGGAGAAATTGACGAGTAAATTAAAGTAAAGACAAATTTTCAATAGAAAAAATGAAATCAGACTCAAGCATTCCGAGTGGGTAATAAATGAATGTGGGTTAGATGCTCCAGTAATAGACATCTGTATATGAAAGGAGTGTGCTTCGTTGGTTTGGCCATGCTGAGAGAATGGATGAGAGTCGAATAACAAAACAGATATATAAGAGTGAAATGAATGGTGCGAGAGGTAGAGGTAGGCCGAAAAAGTTGTGGTTGAGGAAATTCTTAGGAGGAGGAATATTAGGAATCTTAAAAACAGGAGAGCGTGTATGAAGCAGTGTATGGGGTAAATGAAGCAAAAGAGATTTTGCAAGGATAGGTCAATATGGAAGAAATTATTGAAGCACAGTTATGTGTACAAATATGTATTTATGAGTGAAACTTAAGAGACTCTGCCTACCCCGGAAGGGAACGGCGTGATTCGTATGTGTGTACTTATGCATTCCGGCCATTCAAGGGACAATATAATGGGAACGTTTTATTTACGTGTTACAAGGGGCCATGTACTGGCAGGGTTTTAATCTCGTAAACATATTCGTGTTATTAAAAAAATACTGCACCCGTAAGCATATCAAATAGATACCAAAAGAACGAATACGTACATTTTTGAAGTCTTTGAGGCAGGCTCCGACACCGGGAAATCCCAATATTTTGAAAGTTATTGCCCCTTCCGCCCGAATGAAGGTAGTCGTACAGTAAGTACAAATAATTCCAAAGGTAACCACAGAATAAAATACTAAATTTGGGATTATATAACAAATGATTAAAGCGGATTACCGCAGCCTAAAAACAGAGGCAAAACTTTAGCGATGAGGAAAGCATAGTAACAGAGTTGTAAGAGCAAACGAAGCGATACACAAGATAAGAAAGAGTGTAGAAAAATTACGAAGGAAAAAATACTTCGTTTGATAAGGGGAGCGGATTTGATGAGCGTTAAAAAGACGATATCATCAATAAAAGCCCTTAGATCTCAAGATAACATCCCGCTTAAGTCATTAAATCTTCAATAACAAGGCTACTTAAACGGGCATCGAAGTCCTTGGTTCATCCGTTTCGATATTATACATAGGATCAATGAATAGAATAATAGGCCGTTGCAGCCTAATGTTTTTTTCCGGCACTCGTTTTTTCCGAAACAATTACGGCAACACTCATAACGGAATCAATGTTTTACTAACCCTCAATGCATAGTCTCCGATCTAAAGTGGAATTCAACATCTATATACTACCTGGAGAGTAGCCCCAAGGGCGAGTAGCAGGGGGTGTAGTGAAACCAGCCACGAATAAGGCAGAGAATAGGAAACATATTGAAAGATGGAAATATAGTTAAGTATTTCAAGTGATAAGTTTCTCACACAGTGTTTTTTATAGTTATTACAGGGAAGAAGGACATATTGAACCGATTCTGTTAAAACACAGACCACATCTCTTTGAATGAGGATTACGGCAGTTTGAGTGAGATAATTCCATAGTTATAATGCAAACTATATTCTAATTTTAAGTTTTAATTTCAGCAGCTGTAGGAAATATGAATTAAAATGTTACATTATTAATGGTGAAATAAGACTGCAATTCAAAGTAAATAATAAAATACATAAACTTAATTATTTTTAAAAAGCGGTAAAAATATTTGACTCTTTTCAGACGCGGAACGTCTAAAACGCCATCACGACAGAAGGTTTTCTAGTGATTCTGAAAAAATAACTGCGGCGATGAATATTATTATTTTCAAAATTAGTCGCGAATTAATAAAAAGTGCATAGTGTTTCAGTTTTTTACGAGATCTTGGCGTTAGAAATTTCATGATTTCAACAGATGTAGGAAGCATGAATTAAATATTGCATTTTGAATAGCGCAATAATTTTATACGACTGAAATTCTAAGATTTAAACAAAATATCTACACAAGTTTTCAACTAGGCTCATTTTGAAACACTAAAATATATAGCACTGCTTCCACAGGTTTAATTTTTAAGGTACGACGCGTTTCAGCTGTCAAGAAACGCGCTGCACATACCTTAAAAATTAAACCTGTGGAAGAAGTGCTATATATTTTAGTGTTTCATTATGATATCCTTCCACTACGTCTCGCCGGACACAGGTACGTTCATTAGGCTCATTTTCTTCGCGCGATACGTTTAAGACTCCCACACAGGGGCAGTCTTTGCAACTCTGAAAAAATAACCGCGGTGACAACATGATTTATTTTCAAAAATAGAATAGAAAATATACAAAGTACACAATGTTTATTTTTGACGAGATCTAGGTGTTATAAATTCCTTAGTATTTAAATTAGGTCTTTCTGGAGTGCATACGCGTACCATTTCCCACGTAATAGGGCTGGTATTTTTCGTCTAAAATCTCGAAAAGTAGTTCGATAAGGGGCTGTTTTTTGAAATCTTGTATTGTAGAAGGGAGAGATATTTTTCTTTAAAATCAGACCAAATTCATTTGTATTGAGATGAAATAAATACACTTTGTAAAATCCACACAAAACTTCGATGGTATGAGCCCGACCGGTTTCGACACTTTCGTGCCATTCTCAAAGGACTATACCAGGTCCCTCGAGTTTCTTCCCTTGAGTCCCTAGGGGTACAGTCCCTTGAGAATGACACGCAAGTGTTGAAACCGATCGGGCTCATACCATGAAAGTTTTGTGTGGATTTTACAAAGTGTATTTATTTCATCTCAATATTAATTCTAAATTCAACAAAGTTAGCTCGAAAACCATTGAAGATACAAATTCATTTGTTTCTAGATGAAATGATTTCTCGCTCCAACTACCTTAATTCAAAATCAAAGAGGTAAGCACAATATTTGTGGTTATCCCCGCTCTAAGGACCATAATTTCATGTATAGTTAGTTATCTTTGTCAGGGATCGCAGTCAGGCGAGCGATTTCGGATGCTGCGTATCGGATAACGACCAGATGGCACGCGAGAATTATGATAAGGGGATAAGGTTAGATGGTTTGGGATTTGAAAACGACATTGGCAAAGGAAGACGGCGAGGGGGAGGGGGGCTTGGGACGCATGGAGAGGGGATGTTGGGAATTGGATGTGGAAAAAGAGAAAAAGATGTCGGGGGGGTGAGAGGGGAGGCATGGGTGAAAAAGGAGGACGGGGGGGGGGAGGGGAGGGAGGTGAAGGTGTCATGTGACCCAACATGGCGGTTTGGCTGGGACTGAAAGTGATACTTGGCAAGGACCACCCGCGGTGGGAGGGGGAAGGTAGGTCGTTGGCGGAGGGGGGAACGGGAGGGAGGTAGGGTGACGGAAGAGAAGTGACTAAGAGAAGTGGATGGAAGAGGGAAAAATACGCGAATCTCGACAAGCCAACACCCGAGCAGCGGACAAATCCCGCAAAATACGCGGATACGAAGTAAAGGTAGTCGGAGCAAAAAAATCATTTTACTTCAAAATCAATGAATTTGGTCTTGTTTAAAGAAAAATATCAAACCTTTCTAATGACATCCAAAATTTAACCTCTTACCTCATTACATTCGGAGATATTTGCCAAAAATACCAGTCCTTTTACATGGAAAATTATACGTATATGCACTCCAGAGAGACACTATTTACAAAATGAGGTATTTCTAACACTTGGATATCGTAAAAAAAACTAACAGTGTGTAGTTTGTATGTTTTCTCGACTATTTTTGAAAATTAATCATATTGTCACCGCAGTAGGTTCTTGGGTATCACCAAAAACTTTCCGTTTTGAAGGAGTTTCAAACGCACCGCGTGAAAAAAATGAGTCAAGCTAAAGACTTATTTAGATATTTTCATTTGATTACTAACAATTTCTGTCATGTAAAACTGAATTATAGCACCATTAATAATGCAATATTTAATTGATGTTTCCCAACTGGTGAAATTACAATGTATAATTCGAATATGGTCTCTGTTATGACTAGGGAACTATCTCGCTCGGACTACCAAAAGGTAGTGCGAGCGAGATAGTTCCCCAATCATAATAAAGCCTATATTCGATATACACGTTTTAGTTTCACCATCTGTGAAACACGAATCAAATATTGCATTATTAATGGTGCAATGAAATAGTTTTTCACGACGGAAGTTACAAGTAATCAAATGAAAATATCTAAATAAGTCTTTAACATGAATCATTTTTTTTCACGTGGCACAATTTAAATTCGATCAAAACGGAAGATTTATTGGGACCCCGAAGAATTTACTGCGGTGAAAATATGATTAATTAAAAAAATAGATGAAAAAACACACAAACTATACACTGTTAATTTTTTGACTATATCTAAGTGTAGGAAATGCCTCATTTTTAATATAAGGTCTCTCTGGAGTGCATACTCATACCATTGCCCATGTGATAGTGCTGGTATTTTTCGGCAAATATTTCGGAAAGTAATGCGGCAAAGGGTTGAATTATTGATGTCAATTGAAGGGCGACATTTTTTTCAATAAAATGTGACCGAATACATTGATTTCGAGGTAAAATGATAATTCGCTCAAACTTCCTTAAAACCCCACTCTACTTTTGTGATCAAAATTGTTAAAAATGAACGAACAAATATTTTCAATGGTTCAGAAAATTGTACTCGAGTCAGTCTGACATAATGGCCTAGTTGACAGAAACGAAGTAAATCAGGAAACACGTCTGATGCCGTTTTTGGGAAGTGAATCACTAGACAAAGAACCCATGATGGCGTATTTTGTTTGAATCAAGCGCTCGATAAAAAATTGTTGATTTTCATTTCTTCCAAACAGTAGAAGTACCAGACTTAACGGCACACCAAAAGGACCAACAAGTCGCGAAAGGGGTCAATTTTGCCCCTTAAAAATGATTTTTTCCTGAAAGAAATATGACGTTTTTAATGGAGGTAATATATAATATGTTTCAAGAATATCTTTCATTTATTATTTTGTTTTATGATTCGAGAATAAAGGTTTATATCCACATAATATAATTTGCAATTTCAACATATAGGGTGTGGTGCATAAGGAATCAGACCCGGAACTTCCGCATAGGTTCAAAGTCCTCAAACGAAGTCTGGGACTGTAATGCCTTCCTTCACTTATTCATCTTTGAGTATTAACATTCGCCTGCAGAACTGTTTATAAAATGTCAACAAAAAACAATAATACTCCATTATATAATGATAAAACTCGAATAAATTTGAAAATGAGAAATAGCCTTCAGTCAAATGTTAGAAATAGGTAAAAATAAATGTACCTACATTAAAAACTATTGCTGCACAGAGGTTCTTATTTTCACATCATATTTTCATACATACAGATCACGCCGTTCCCTTCCGGGGTAGGCATAGTCAAAATGTTTCACTCATTAATACATAATTGTACACCTAACTCTGCTTCAATAATTCCCTCCATACTGACCTATCCTTGCAAACCTCTTTAGCTTCATTCACCCCTATACACCGCTTCATACACGCCCTCCTGTTTTGAAGACTCCTAATATTCCTCCTCCTAAGAATTTCCTCAACCATATTCAACCACAACTTTCTCGGCCTACCTCTACCTCTCGCACCATTCATGCTAAAAGAAATAAAGTCCATGAAATATGGAAGAGCTGGGACATATCAGTCAGATGCAGTGGCTTGTCAAAAGTTAAGTGGTCAAAATGACCCCTTCGAAATTTCTAGAGCTAGGTCATTTCAGTTTATTTCAACTGCGGCATTACCTAGGACGAACCCCAATTGAAGGAACTGCGATAGCTGAGCATCAACCTGTAAAATTATGAACTCCATCAGTGTCTCAGTTTCGTTCGAAAACATGTAGCCTTATCTATGTTTCCGTCGTCACCGCCGCATGCATTCAAATTCTCGATACATCCATTAAAAGAAGATCGGAATTATTAAGGCTCGGAATTACTGGTTCTCTCACTAAACCCATATTCCTTGGAGGATGCCACGAAGATATAAATTCCTTCCAAGCTGGCTACGAAACATGAAAACTGAAAACAGATAAATTGAGAGGAAACCATTTGGAATGCTTTTGAAAAATAGACCTAAGAAATTAAAATTGGAGCTTGATTTTGTTAGCATTTACACATATTTTAGAATCTTCCAGAGTGGAATCAGATAACTAAGTGAAACGCTCTGCGGAGAACGTCGATTCATATTTAACTGATAAGCCTCAGGCCTAATGAAATTGCCCAGCCAAAAAGGCAGCTGCTTGAAATATCAAGGTATGAATCCACCAAAAAGTAATATACCTTGTAACACCAGAAATTAAAAGATACCAAAAATTCAATATAACATGGATATTCTCCGACATCTGAGATGGGCCCAATAAAAGTACTATTAAGGCAGTTTGAGCAAGATAGTTCCCTAGTCATAATGTAGATCATATTCGAATAATATCTACAATTTAATTTCAGCAGATGTGGGAAAGATGAATTACATATTATATCATAAATGGAGCAATTATATACTTTTTATGACCTCAATTCTAAGGAACCAATTTACAATATCTGTATGAGTCTTTAACTTGATTCATTTTCTCCACGCGGAATGTTTAAAACTCCATCACAACGGAAGGTTATTTTACAATGTAAAAAATTACTGCGTAAACTATATGATTTATATAAAAATTTAAGAAAACATTGAACTACACATTTAATTTTTTGACAAGATCTAGGTGTTAGATGTTACTCACATTTTAAATAAGGTCTCCCTGGAGTGCATACGCGTACCATTCCCCAGGTAAAGGGCAGTTATTTTTCGTCAAAAACTCGGAAAATAGTTCGGTAAGGGGCTGGTACTTTAATACCTGAGTTTGGGTGAGATATTTTTCTTTAAAATGAGACCAAATTCATTGATTTCTGGGTGAAGTGGTATCTCGCTCTACTACCATAAAATGTCAGGTGAACGTGAGCATTTTAAAAGCTCCCTAGAAACACAGCTGATATATTCGAGGCTTCTTTGAACAACTAATACAATTTCCACTTTTTATCGCGATGTTCTCCACGCACAAAACCGTCGACCTATCGTTTAAACTGCTCCCAGAAGTGTCGTGGACATGGTCCACCGCCCACTGAAGACCAAAACAGCCATCGAGAGCGGAGCACTCTGGTAGGGAAGTCAAAGCCTCATAACAAGATACGACAAAAAGTCACAACCGCGCGGAAACAGACAAATACACAGAGAAGAACAGCGCGTAGGGCATCTCAGGTTGCGTCTCAACATCGTGTCAAGGACGGTGGAGGCAGATAAAAAATCAGGTCCGTTCGGCAAAAGAATATGATATCGCCGACCGGGCTTTAAGACCAGGGCGAGAAAAACATACACATCGGCATGAAAACAAACAAACACATCAGACAGTTCCGTTTCGGGGTCGGCAAAGGGGCAGAGAAAAGCTTATGAAGTGATTTCAGACCTTCTAGACAAAGGAGACATGAATCCGTTTCACTAATGTCTTCCACAACGCCTAAACCTTGCATATGACCCTTCCGTTCCCTCAAGCATTCACAAGCAATCTCTTGTTCATCATGCTTTGTCTCATGATTCTCGTCCCAAAATGACACACGATACTCAGTCTATCCGTCTGAAAACCACGTTTCCTTCAATAGATTATCTATTCTGATATTGGCACCCATTCATTCGCCCAACATGATCAAACCAACAAGGCGACGTACTTATCTAAAGGAGTAGAAATATGTTTTTTTTTTCATTACTTCGGGTACAAAGGGGCTCGAGACGGAGGCCCTTGGAGAGTTCGATGTCGTCGATCAAAGGGGTCGCGCAGCACAACAGTTTAGAAATAGTCTAGAAAAAAAGGAACAAGGAGTAAGCCTCGGGAACGCGAGAAGTGCGAAACAAAAAGTTTGAGGTACGGGAGGGTGGGGGGGGAGGGGGGAAGGAGGTCGGGGAGGGCCAAGAGAGCATGTCTCCTGTACCGCCCTCTGAAGGTGTGTGTGACATTTAAAGCCAAGGGGGTGGGGAAGCCGAAGGGGAGGCTGGGAAAAAAGAACAATCGGGGAGGTTTGAGGCAGCGGAAAAGCGAATGTGAGGTGAAAATACATTAAGAAGTTTACAGCGATTTTCGTTCATGCACAGAATTGCGTGAAACTTTGCATACGAGTACTTTTAAAGTGATATTATCGATAAGAGAGAGAAAAATTGCCTGTTGCACATTTAGTCTCTTACCAATTTAATGCTATTTTAGTAAATAATCTTGCGGCACTAGAAATATATGTCGGAATAATTAGATTCTATACATGCAGGTTTCCCTATAGACGCGAAATTTTGCATACTTCGCGTTTACGGGGAACTTTCGGGCGTCAGCAAGCATTATAGAAACAAAATGTTTGCTGCCAAATATCAATGCATAATTCCAATTAAAAAATATTTACACTCTTCACTTTACCTTAAACAACATAATCTTCAAGCTAATAACAGAAGAGACTTCGTACTCGGATCGAGTTTGTCAAAATATGTATTTTAGGTTTGGCATATTTTAATAAGAGGAGAGTTTTCACACTAATTTCATTTCCCTTATTCAACATGAATTTTCTTTTTAGTCTTGCGTTAATACTCAGTACCATAAAATTAATTTTACTAAAACTTTGAAATTTTCATCAATATTAATTACATTACATAAGTCTAACCATGATCTAAAAGATATAAGACTCTCTCATATGTAATCTAAGGAAATAGCCACTTGTGAGAAAAATATTATCCATGCACACGATACGTTCTCTTTGAATGAGCTAAGCGAACAGATAAAGATACAGGGAGAGATTGTAAGGAATGAAGGGAAAAGATAGAACGAGAAGGAAAGATAAGGAAAGATGGATGAAAAGTGGACTTTTTCGAAGAGAAAGGAAAGGAGAAATGGAGAACTGAATAGATGGGGGATGGATGAAGGGTTGAGAAGCGAAAAAGACTTTTAAAGAGTGCTGCTTGCTAAATCTCAAGTCAAAACGTACTAATAGTAGCTCAAAGAAACTCAGGATCCTATCACATATTAGAATATACCATGTTTATGAAAAGAAATCAACTCTAATAATTGGTTATAATTAAATTATTTTGATAGCATTGTCTAAATAGCATTAAATGAAATTATTTTGAACTAATTTTGTCCACATTGATTAAAATGATCGGGTGAACCTTTTTCCAATAATCAAACCACTAACTGACTTAAGTTTATCGATATTTTATTCTGACTGAAAATACACTTCCAACAGATCTTGGATTAAGAATTTCGACCATAATGCTAAGTATAAAATACAATTAGATTCAAAATCTAACATTACTACAAAATGCTTGAAGTTCTTTTTAGCAATTTGAATATTAATAATGATTAATACAAAATTTATTCCCCTAATGCAGCTCTACATAAATAAATATAAAGAACGAGTGAAATAAGGTGCCCGAGATGAAAAGTTCTTGTGATGGTGTTAGCTATGGCACTGATCGGTAGTACAAAACTGCAACAAGTTTTTAGAAAGACTATTAAACTTTATATACCAATTGTGTCCTTGTATGGTACAACTAAATCATCTTAACAGACAGAAATAATTACCATTAAAATAAACGACGTAGAAAATGGACAAAAGAACTTTTACAAAGGATCACGCAATATTTAAAAAAAAGATATTTCCTCATCTTTTTGTAACAATGTCCCATCTCTCAGTTCCGTTTAAAATTATACCTGTTTTTTTTAAATAGGGTAGAGACTGGCAGTTCACAGAAAAGGATTGAGGAATTCCTACACGGTGAACAATTTTCCAGTGACAGGAGGCAATTGGGTATAATTTTTTCATTTAAATTGCTTCGAATTAATAGGTAATTTCGCACATGAAGTCCACCACTTGCGGACAGTGCCCGGTCTAATTACAAGAACGGTGGAAAAATTGACGGGCATATTTCCTATTACGCGATCTCATCTCGATTTGAGGATTCGGCGAGCAGACAGAGAGTGAGAGGAATGGGAGCTGAGGAGTGATGGGGAAGAAGGAAAGGCTGGAGAGAGGAAGAAAAGTGGTAAGAAGAAGAAAGAAGTGCTGGGTTTAGTTCGAGGAATATATTTAGGGGGGGAAAAGGGAGATAGAGACGGAGGAAATAAAAGGCAGGGTGGGTGGGTAAGAAGGGTTTTGGTGGGGTAAAGAGAGGAATTTGAGCTTGGCTCTCTTTATCTCGCGCGCGCAAAAGGGTTTTTTGAAGAAGAGAAGTGCGACCGTACGCTGTTGCTTGTGCCTTCGCGTTCGTGCGTGAGTGTTTGTGCGTGCGTGCATATAGGCCGCCGATATCGGGTTACACACCACTCCCGTCAGAGAGAGAGAGAAAGACTCACTCACCCCCCACTCCCATAAAAGCCCCATTCTACCCCCCACCCCCCTTTCTGTGGTAGGAAAGTGGAAGGGGGGGGACAGTCTAAACCTCCCCCCTCCCCTAGCCCTCCCTCCCCGCCGTAGAACTGCGATGGAAATTTAGAGCAGGAGCAGCTATTTTTAAAGATCATTTATCTCTGAGGCGCGGGGGGGGGGGAAGTGGGGGTTGAAACTCGCAGCTTCCCTTCCCAATCCAACAACGCTGCTTCCTCTCTCTACACATCTTCCGTTGCCGCGGCAACCCGTCACTGAATGTGTCTCGAGCGAGATATCATTCCACCCGAGAATTCAACGAATTTGGTCTCAAATTAAAGTACAATATCTCACCTATCCGAAGGTAACAAAATATATGCGCTACCCTTCGAGATTTCTTCTCACAAATACCAGCCAGTATACCCAGGAAATGTTGGAGGTATAAGGTGGTTTAGGGGTACCACTAAAGTCAAAATATCAAATTCAAGCATAATTGCAGGTTTTCATGGCTAAATTTATATAAAATTCCAGGTTACAATATCGCTTTTTATGAGCCTAAGTGATGTTTTTTAAGATTTCTGTATAATATGGATTTATCTAGAAAAAACCACATGTAATAATAAAGGACCCCAACCCAATTATTAAGTAATTAAATAATTTTACATGATTAAATACGAAATAAGTGTCAAAATAAAGTAATCAAACATGCAGTTCTATTGGAAGTAAGTTTTATATTAGTTTTAAGGAGACTAAACCGAAAGTAGGCTTACTCACATAATATTTTTTTGGGAATATAGCACTTTGGGGTCCCAGAGAATAAATAGGATGGGGAAATAATTATAGCGAATCATTATCCAAGACCTACTGTAAATTGATTTGGGTTAAAATGAAGAGCACTAGATGCTGTACTGTCCACTAGTTTTGATGCATAAAACTTTGCAACACGTGTTTCGGCACTTCATTGGCCATCATCAGGTACAGTGAGCCACTGTACCTGATCATCATCTGGTCTGGTGTTCTGCCTGCTGGCAGGTCCCGTACACCACTGCTGTCTCCATCAGCTTCTGTCCCGGGCTTCCTTCTTTGCTTCATCATAGCTGATGTTCTTCACCTGATCCACCAATTTAATTCTTCTCATTCTTCTCTTGTACTCTCCTTCAATTGAACCCTCAAGTGCCACTGTTATTATAATTTTCCCTCTCATCACATGACCCAACCAGCTTCCTTTCCTTTTCCTCATTTCCTTTAGGAGCGATCTTCCCTCTTTTACTTTGCTCAAAACCTCCTCATTTCTCATCTTATCTACCCATCTTACTTTTTCCATCCTTCTCCACACCCACATTTCATAAGCTTCAATTCTATTCCTTAACCTCTTACCTAATGTCCAAGCTTCACATCCCTACATGAAAACTCTCCATGAAATAACACTTAGCTAGTCTCTTTCTCAGCTCCAGATCCGGGATTTTACTGCATAACAAGTTTTTCTTCTGGCTGAAGGCCTCTTTTGCCATTGCTATCCTTGCTTTTATTTCTGCAATACTTCTCCAGTCTTAACTGTACCTGATGATGGCCAATAAAGTGCCGAAACACGTGTTGTAAAATTTTACACTTTAAAAATAGTGGACAGTAAAGCATCTAGTGCTCTTCATGTTAACAATGCAGTTCCACAATATCACGCCAGAAACTGTTGACTTATTTGTATTAAATGTATACAATGTAATCTTCTGTATATAATCCAATAGGTGTGGCGGAATTAAATTCTCATATCATGCAGGAAAGATTATTTTAGATAAGACACTAAAAAGATACTACAGTTATCAAATAACACATATACTAAAGTCGTCGTTGTTGATTGAATTCATAAAATAAGGATTTGTTTTGTCTTGAAATGATGATTTTTGAAATTCCCGATTCAAACCAGAAATTCACGAATAATCCACAAACGTTTCCCGGTGCTGAAAATTCACGAATAATTCCCGGTCAGTGGACACCATGGGTATGCACTCCAGAGAGATGTTAGTTGAAAAATATGAGTTATCTCCGGCAACTAAATATAGTCAGTAGCATAACACACCGTTTTTCATCTTGAATGTTTTTCAACCATAAAAAAAATTAATCAATAAATTACAGCAAATATTTTTGCGAATTCGCAAAATTGAAAATATAACGATATGATGGCTTTTTCCACTTACGGCGTGAAAAAAATGAGTCATATTAAGGGAGTTTGAGCAAAATTATCGCTGAAACTCACCAATCCGAGGATTGGATTTCGGCGCCTCTCACATTCGTTCAGTTATGTTTTCAGCATACGCCCACAATCCCGTTTCCACAATCATATTTACTGGTGATTATTACTAAACCAGAAGAAATGCACACCAAAACACGACCCGGGTTTCAATACACAAGTATCATCTTCTGATGATAACACTAATGTATTGAAACCAGGGGCGTGTTTTGGTGTGCATTTTTTGTAGTTTAGTAAAAGTTACCATTTAATATGACTATGGAAGCATAACACCAAGTTAACAAAGATACTTTTATTTTTCCGTTTCCACAGCGCTCATCTTACGACAATCGGGCCTCACGGTAGCTTGGACGAACTATTATTTCGCCTGGATATCAATGAATTTGATTTCATTTAAAAAAATATACATCTAACTTTTCCAAACATACCAAAATATCAACCCCTTACTGAGCTGATTTCCGAGATTTTTGACGAAAAATAACAGCCCTCTTAAATGAAAAATGGATCGTGTATTCACTCCAGAGATAACTTTATAAAAAATGAGGATTTTCTAACACCTACCTCATGTCAAAAAATAAACACTGCGTATTTTGTAGGTCATCCCGACTACATTGGGGAAAATAATCATGTCACCGCCGTTATTCTTTCCGAATTTCAAAAATCTTCCGTAGTGATGGAGCTTAAAAAATATAGCGCGAAGAAAATGAGTCAGTTAAAGACTTGTGTCAATATTTTTTTAATCACTTAGAATTTGTCATAAAAAATTAGGTCATTACACCATTAATGGTACAGTATTTAATTCATGCTTCCTACACTTGCTGAAATTAAAACGTCTAATTCGAATTTGATCTCCATTACGACTAGGGAGTTGTCTCGCTCAAATAACCTATAGTTAACCCATAGTAGACTATAGTTAACCTATAGTCTACCGTTCTTCTTAGATTTGCTCTCAGCGTTTTCGGAGAGTATCCTAGTTATATAAAAGTTTAATTAGGCCCTTTAACTTTTTGTTGTTTCAAGCTGTAATACTTTTTGGTGGATTCATACCTTGTTACAATATGAAGTTTTAGTTAGACCTAGGGTTAATTAATTATTGGAGCTTAGGTTTATCAATTAAATTTGAATCGACGTTCTCCGCAGAAGACTTGTGTAGATATTTTATTTAAATGGTTAGAATTTCAGTTGCATAAAAGTATATCATTACACTATCAATAATGCATTATTTAATTCATGCTTCCCTCAGCTGTTGAAATTGAAATGTAAACGTGGAATACGGTCTACATCATGAGTTGGGAACCACCTCGCTGAATGCGTGCATGCTAAGCTATTTATTGGCAATTTCAGTCATTTAATACAATATTTTTGGGCCATCAATGTAAAAATATCAACTTCATGCTTCTTAGAGTTGCTAAAAATAAAAAAAAATGAAATTCGTATTAAGTCTCCATAATAACTAGGGAACTATATCCCACAAAAAGCCTAAACCTAGCTATTTATTGGCAATTTCAGTTATTTAATACAATATTTTTGAGCCATCAATGTAAAAATATCAACTTCATGCTTCTTAGAGTTGCTAAAAAAAAAAAAAAAATGAAATTCGTATTGCCTCCATAATAACTAGGGAACTATATCCCACAAAAAGCCTAAACCTAGCTATTTATTGGGAATATGTCATTTAATAAAATATTTTTGGGCCATCAATATAAAAATATTAACTTCATGCATCTTACAGTTGCTGAAATAAAAAAATGAACTCAACATCGTCTCCAAAGTAACTAGGTAAATATATCTCGCAAAATCCTTAACCTAGCTATTTACTGGGAATTAAAGTAATTTAATGCAATTTTATTGGACCATTAATATAAAAATATTAAGTTCATGCGTCATACGGTTCTGAAACTAAAAAAAATGAAACTCGAACATCGTCTCCATAGTAACTAGGTAAATATATCCCGCAAAAAGTCTTAACCTGCATCTCCTTCGTCCTTTCGTAAGCTCCCCCCCCCCTGCTCCCGTGGGCGCGCGCGAGGCTACAGCAACAAGCGGCACAGGAAGGACTCGTCTCCCGTCGCCGCACCCCCTGCTCCTCTCGAGCCAGCCGCTCCGCCGCAGTCACGCTCGCCGCCCCCTGAGTTGCCGCGCTCTCCCTCCCTCCCTCCCTGCTCCTCGCACTCACGCACACCAGAGGGACGGATGGTTCGCGCGAGACTGCCGAGGATCTCGTTACCGGCGGCTGCAAGCGTGCCAACTGCGCGCGAAGTTTTTTTTCGCATTCCGCCGCTTCCGTGGGAAATGAATGACGCGACGGAATTCCACGGGGTGAGGTGGGGGCGCAAGGTGGGGCAGTGCTGGGGGGGATCCCGGAAGAGAGAAACCGCGCCCTGACCCCTTGCATCCGGGCCCCTCGGTGCGAAATTTAGGGTGGGTTGAGAGAGATTTGTCACCAATCATATCCTAGACCATTTTCGAATTTTATATTTTAATTTCAGACGCTGCAAGAAACATGAAGTTAAATTTGTAATATTAACTTGGCAAAAACGTAACTTTATACTACTGAAATAATCAGTTATTACAATAATATATAGATTGATAAGTCCAAACGTTACTAATTTCCAATCATTAACCATTAGTAACTGGCTAACACACCTAACCGGCAATTGGGAGATCCGAGTTCGAATCCCAGTCATGTCAAATGATTTTTTCATGGCGAATTTCAACCCTGGTGCAAATGTTACTAGACTATGGACATGACGAAAAAGAAAAATCTCTTAGTAAATTCCACACTTAAAACTTTTATTACCGACCTAGGTTTCGATTGCCTTGCATTCATTTTCAAAGGTCCTTTTGGGTTGCCTTGAAATATTTTCAAAGGTCCCAAAGGACCTTTGAAAATATTGCAAGGCAATCGAAACCTAGGTCGGTAATAAAAGTAGAGTGGAATTTACTTCGAGATTTTTCTTTTTCGTCATGTCTGCGGGTAACTTTCCCCAAAGTTACGCCTTCAACGATTAAGTTTATTACTAGACTATATTTTTTCACGTCGTAAGTGGGAAATCATATTCAAATTTGGAAATTTTATTTAGCGAATCGGTGAAAATTACTCACGTGAGGTCTTGATTAACTTTTCAAAATAAACGAGAAAGAATAAGAACTACACACTGTTGAATGCCTGACGAGATATAGGAATTTAAAATCCATATTTTTTAAAAATTAAGTCTCCCTCGGGTGGAAGTACGGTTCCACACCATATCGAATACGCGTACCATATCCAATAGTAAATGGGTTAAATTATTTCGGAAAATATCTCGTGACGTACCGCGACAAGAGCCCGATACATTGGTGACTTGGGAAAGGTTAGATATTTTCCTTAATGATGAGGCCAAATTCATTAAAAATCTATAAGCTATGATATCCCGCCCAGCCCACCTTAAGAGCGGACGCCTTAGTTCGGTAGAAGCGAATCAAAGAGGACTAGTGCGGCACTTGTGATCCTTGTGATTACGTTAGGACGTAAGAACCAGCGAGGAAAACACGTACGAGTTGATATACGCAGTTGACAGAAATGCAGCCAATTTGTAAGCACGATCAATGCCGTTTGCGGAAAGGAACCACGTGACTAAAGAATCCAGTTCCAATCATACAAACGTGAAAAAAAATGTTAAATTTTCATTTATTTCTTAAAATAAGCCAAATCAGAACATATCAACAGCGTCATTACATTGGGCGGACTCTGGCAGCGGGTAGAACTGTATTAGGGCGGGATTATGATCGACGATTTTTGACGTGACGTTATCGGACGATTTCTTTCAGTTTTCTGTTAACTTCCCGTCAACGCATTGTATGACGATAAACGAAGGTATCAATGTTAATCGTTCATTGTTTTTTCAAACGGATTGGTAAACTATTTTCATATTTTTGTTTATTTTTACACACTTTAAATATATACAAATGATCCGCTGAAAATATTGACAAATATTGACTGATAGCCAGTTGCAGGAACGACACATATCTATTCTATAAAGTTATAGGACCCGTAATCCATGGAAACCGTTCAATAAGCGTTGCAGAAACATTCGATAAATTTATTGGTTTCATAACTTATGGCATGGAGTTACGAGTTCCATAAGTAGCCAAGATGGCGGATGCGCAATGAACCACTTGGAGACTTAATTACTTGATAATAGAGTTGCTTTGAGACAAATGGCTAGTTTGTTTACTATTAATGACTAATTATTATGTGCATAAGGAATAATTCATAGGCTAAACTTTCATAAATTATACCCGGCGGTAGAAGTTTAGATCGAATATTCGAAGCTATTCGAAGACTATTGGTAAATAAGTTATGCAACTAGTAGATGTGTTCCTGCAACCCGAATATTTTATGAGATCTATAACTTTATGGATGTCATAACTATTGATTCCATAATTAAAAGTTCTCGCAACCGACCATTAGTAAGGTTAATTGTGTTGCATTGTCCAGCTAAAAGTAAGAATCTACGTTTAAAATGATAATAGAAAATTAAAGACAATATATTGATTTTACGGACAAATTGGCCGACATCGGCAGCGTATACACCTTATAACACCTTAAAATACGTAAAAACGCTCCCACGACTGATTCAAAATTACCTTAAGAAGTTTATAATACGTAACGTGCTATTGCATAGAGATTAAATCATTGCCAAGGCTTTTTGGTGGCAATATTTATTTCTCATCATAAATTCAATGAGCTAACCTTGGCACTTACGAAGTCTGTTGATGCCCCATAAATTGCCTGCGGGGAGAGTCATACATATCCATGGAGTACATAAATAAGGCTTGATTACGTCTTTTATTCGCGGGCTAAATGCTCGTTATTTGAATGTAAATGGGCGCAGTCACCTTTTCAATAAAAGTTTTAGAGCCGGTAATTAAATGCCACTTTGTGGAGCAACCGAGCTTCTTAACTTGGTCTTTAAAAAAAATCATCCTACTCTTCCCCTCTTATAAGAAGAGAAACAACGCCTCAGATATACGGACAAAGAGTTAAGATCGAGAAATGGCGAGAGATATGGCAACCCTGGATCCCTTCCCCCCCCCCCCCGCCCCCCATGGGTAATTTGGAGATGGGACCGGTGTTCGTGAATCGTTTCATCAAAACGGTAATTTGAAACCGAATGTAAGGACTTCCAAACCTGATCTCGTCCGAATTTTTCGGCAATTTATGGCCTCCCTCCCCGTCGCTTCCCGCCCCCTGATTCGCGCCCATCATCCCCTTAACAGACAAATGAAGGCTGATATGAATACAAACGAAGCCATTCCACGTCACCCCATAGGCTGTGTTCCCTCTCATAAAGAAATATATATATATACTTTACACCATTTTACTCACCTCGATTTATAACACTTGACGGAAAATTTATGGCCTTGTTACCGCTGTCTCCAAATGGGACTTAAGAAGACACGTTTCGTGCAGTAAATGAGAGGGAAAGGTGAATGCAGAGACGTTATTCATCAATTATAGAAGCGCCGAATCGACGTCCTCGTGAAGCAGGAACTGCGACCAACCAGGTTTCGTTAAAATGCAACAAGTCCAAATAAAGTTAGTGCAGAAACATTACGATGAAGACACACAGGATTGAGAAGTTTATCGTAACTGGCTTGGAATTTTTCAGCAGGAATACATTCTCGTTAATTAAATCGTCACACTAAATTGCAAGCATCTTCTTATTCGTACCTATTACGCACAACGAAATGGCCAAAACTCGAACTTCACTGGCCAAATAAAAATTTTATCTCTATCCTGACAACTGCACATGTAATTTATGACAACCGCCGAAAAAATCTCGAAAGTTTTCTCATAACACATTTAACGATGTTTAAATCGCGGAGCCTAACATGTCATGTTGGATGTATTGTAAAAATTCGCATGCTTGTTGTTAAAACGCCTACGGTCAAGATGTCCGTTGTTAAAATGCACGAATTATCTCGCATGACGATTTAGTTTTGATATTAGGACTCATAATAAAATGTCTTAATACCATCGATAATGCTTTGGGGCGAAATTAAATGATATTAGCGAACAGCTATCGGGAAATCGAATTCCAATTAAAACTAACACCAAACTCACATTTTTAAAATCATTTTGTTTGGGCTATATTTCGATTCGCCTCAACATGGCACACTTCCAGTCCTAAATATTTTTTGGTTCCATCGAAGGCCACCTGGAAGACGCTTCCGTCGATGATATCTGGACTAACCACTGGCGAAAAACTTAATCAGGCGAAGATTGACGCGGTGTGCAAAATCAGTGTGTTTTTCATTTTTTCGTCTATCTCCTGAACGGTCCCCTATTCACGACTAGGAAGGCTAATTTCCCCTCCTGTCTCGCGACGGCGTCCGTCGATAGATAATATCCCGGGAACACAGGGCGAGCGCACCTGCCCTAAAGAATTATCATCTTGTGTTATGACTGAGGATCCGGTTATTGCCAAAGACATGTGTTTCCGGTTTCACGGGTAGAAAAGCGTATCTCAATTCTTCACGGTGCGATCAACCACACTAATTAATCATGAAATATAAAAAATTGAGCCTAATGACACGCCCACCGATTATACTTAGCGTAAATGCTTCATAACGCTTGCTGAACCCTTTCTTCGTTCTGGAAAGTCGATGGTGGACGATCAATTTGAAAGAAAAGCGCCCTTGTGTTCTTCGGGTCTTTGAACACATCCGGGCCACCATAGGCAGACACTTCCTCATTTTTCTATATTTAAATTATCTTAATGCAATTGGCCCTTGCAGAACGACAGCTGAATAGCAATTTACATTCACAAAGCGTAGAAAACTGCCCGAACATGTAGTCCAATATCAATTCGTCAAATTCTGCATCAGAAAGAAAATTTCTTTCATCAACAAAACCCTACGAGACAAAGTCCGAGTCCGAAAGTCATATTATAGCAAGCGAATCCATAATCTAAGCATCTTACATGTCACTTCTAGATTAATTACCTATGTCTTTTTGTCTACCTCGATTACACTGTGGCTTTTTCCACAGTATTAGTGCCTACGCCAGAAAAATAGCCAACTATAAACCACTATGACAGCCAAGGGAATAACCTCTTCGATCCTGCCACTCTCTATTTCCAAATAGTTTTGCACGATGGATTGATGGGGAAATTTTGGAGAGTAATTAAGTTTCCCATTGCACAAACAAACATTTTCAAATAGAAACACGAATGCAATTAAACGATTTGATGAGTATAAAATACATACAGCTGCCCGAATCAAATTCTGATGCGCAAAACATAATGACCTGATGTAGCACATATTCTACGGTGGACTGAAGAGGATAAGATAATCATAATTTGAAAAAGTACGGTATTTATCTAATTACTCAGCCGGGCAAGGGTCAAAAGGAGTCGAGATGAACCTGCCATCTTCAATATTTTCACGTCTAATCCCTTGGATTGAACCCTCGGCATTGTCGTGCGGGGAGAATTCCTCAAGTCGCCAAAAAATCGACGGTCGGTGATACCTATTCAGGGTGACCTTAAGCCAGTGATGGAGATCAGTCCAGTAATAATGTAAGGGGTTCGATTTTCGCACAATCAACTGCAATCGATTGCCTGAATTAAGAAAAGTAACATAACTTTCAGAAGCTCGACTATACGTATGATAACGCCATCCATTAATGATCGTAACGTCTCACGCGCGACATTCAATTTCCCTCAAGTTCTCAAAAATCTACCTCAACCCACCCATTGGAGCCGCCGCTTGACCGTGTGGCAGGGGGTGTTAGGATAATGGCCGTGCAGAGGAGAAGGTTATAGGGAGTTATAAAGGCGAAAGGTAGTTAGGTAGCGTCTTGAGAGGAGCTGCGGTTTATTACAGTCACTTATCGTGCGTAGTAAGAACTAACGGTAAATCTCCGCTTCCGTCACACACCTTTCAAACATTTATTCCGAGAAATTGGTGATTTTCAGGATAATGACTGTCACATAGTTTTATTCTGAAAGAATCACAGTACGAAATAAAATTTACAGGAAAGTTCATAAACCACAGGTTTTTTAGATATTCACGTTCGAAAATGACCAATTACGTCATTTTTCCGACTTTTTCGACGCCATATTTCCAGTTTCGTCGAAGCTCCGACAGGGGGATCTATCTAACTTCACGAATGATTCCTCAAACGGGAGTAATCATTTTAATAGTAATAATGTATATGTTTCTGTAAGTAAAACTAGATAATTTTTATTTTTAGGCACATTTAAGAGTTAGGATTTTATCTTTGAAGCAATGAAGTCGAATTTAAAACGCAAATGATCTTTGTGCGTACGATAACCACAAAATTGACACCGTCGAGAATGAATCATTTTTATTGAGAATTTGAGTGGCACGTAACCTTCGTTGTACATAAGCCTATGCAATATTTTCCAATTATTGGTTATAATTTGAAGCAACATAATGTTTCGTTGCCGTAGGTTTACGAGAGATTTACAGCAACGTATATTACGTGGTCAGTACTCAAGGTGTTCATGAGGGTAACCTGAGGGTCATTAATCCTTTTTGAAATTACTAACTGTTGTCGCGAGTTTAGTTCTTTAGTTCACAAAATTTGAACATTTCTCGCTTTCAATCGCTACCCATTGTCTTGACAAAATATATGTTTAAAAAAAGTAACAAAATAATTTTTGTTGCAGAATTCCATTAATAAACGCACCTTATTCTCTTTAATTCTGATGCCAAAACTTCCAAAGGGTGGCCACTGGTTTAGTGACGTCAAATTCACGGTAATTAAATGTTCATTAACGGCATTGTTGGAGAAATCCACTTTTCCTGTACTTTCATCAAAATGGAGAAATGGAGAACATACATAGTACATATATACATACATACCAATCACGCCGTTCCCTTCCGGGGTAGGCAGAGTCACAAAGTTTCACTCATAAATACATATCTGTACACCTAACTCTGCTTCAATAATTTTCTCCATACTGACCTATCCTTGCAAACCTCTTTTGCCTCATTTACCCCCATACACTGCTTCATACACGCCCTCCTATTTTTAAGACTCCTAATATTCCTCCTCCTAAGAATTTCCTCACCCACATTCAACCACAACTTTCTCGGCCTACCTATACCTCTCGCACCATTCATTTCACTATAATATATATCTGTTTCGCTATTCGACTCTCATCCATTCTCTCAACATGGCCAAACCAACGAAGCACACTCCTTTCATATATGTCCATTACTGGCACGTATTTTACAATCGTAGATGTAACTTTCACTGCCATTCGAAAGTTAAATCTTTCGAAGCCGCGATAATTCGGTCGCCTCTTTGACAACGAATGATTGCTACAAGTTTCATCGAGAAGAGCGGTGCTCTTTCGTTCGTCAGCAGAGCAATTACTTCGGGTTACTCAACGTGCGCACAGTGGAGATGGCGGTGTCCGACTCCCAATCCCGCCCGATGCATGCAATGCATCCATCATCAGAGGAGACTTCCGCTAGGAGAGCATCGCGACGCTAAGTTTGCATCCAAGGACGCGTTTGTGGAACGCGACACCGTCGCTGCAGACGGGGAGTGGAAGGGGGAGGAGGGAATTGGGGGGGACCGGGAACGGGACGCGCTTGTCAACTGTCAACTTCGCACTCGAGTGAAGAGCACGTCTCTTTCTCACGCCCGGCCCGCGTCTTAAATTATCTTCGAGGTGAAAAAAAATGTCAAACGAAATTAACTCCTTTACACACGTTCCAAAGAACGTAAGAATTTTGCAGACCGGATATTACAAAAGACTGGTGGCAGATTCCAATTTCGCAAATCATAGCAGGGCCAAATTCTTTATAGAGGAGTTAGGATTTTTTTCCTCCTCAACATTAATTAATGGAGATTTAGAGATTAGAGAAGTATCATTTAAATTTTTTCAAGTCTTGTTTAACTTTGAGTATACTTTTAAATTTTAGCGAATACGACACAAAGGAATCTCGTAAATGGGCTGATAGTACTCTGGATGTGTTTGCCGAATCCGGGACACTACAATCTCTAAAATGAGTAAGAGGTAGCTGGAGATACTTATGAGAATTCATTCATGTAAATATGAAAACTCAAATCTCTTACAATATCCAAAAACAGCAGAAATATCGTTTTTCAAATTATGTCCCATAACCAGAAGATGTATCCGGAACTGTTACATTACAGAATGTATGTAGATGAATACTTTATTCATAAACTCTAATCGATAAAATTAGAAATTGGTAGGAACCATGAAAGATGTATACAGAAAATTTTTCAGTTAACTAAATCTTAAGGGTCAAAAGAAAGTGCTAAATCCTATGAACACGCTGGTGACTTCGTTTTAGGTGGTTGGGGCGATCTTCATTCACGCAGAGGTATGAAAAAACTTTGAACACGCGTACTTATTAGTAATATGTACAGATGAAAGAGAAAAAATTCCGTGTTAGCGATTTGGTTTACTGGAAATTTAATGCAACTCAAACACGTAGCCTTATGGTAGGTACTTGATATACATACTTCGACAAAAAAAATTCGATGACACATGAACAGATTTTCTGTTAAATGAATGATTTACGATTTACTTTCCAACCACCTAAATCGCACACAGATAATGCAGCTCGCTTACGTGTCTTAAGAGTCTGTCTGATATAACAGCGCAATTGACAGAAATCCAGTAAGCACGTCCTATGCTGTCACTCATAATAAAAGATACTTGGTTTTATTCCACATTATTTAATTAAATTGTTTAGATAAATTGAGAGGAATAATTTAGTAATTAATTAATAATTTAATTAAATAGTGTGGAATAAAACCAAGTATATTTTATCGTTTATTATGAGTGACATCATAAATTCCACCATGTGAAGCCGGAAGCTATGTCTTATATACGTCCTATGCTGCTTGAGGAAGGGGATCACGTGACTGCGGTATCCGTGAAGGTGGCATTCGTTCAAATAGCAAAAAAGTAATTTTCTCTTCTTCATAAGCCAAATAAGCATGTACATCTCAACTTTGATATTATCCAGGACGGAAACTTACTATTTTTAGTTAAGTGATGAGCCTCAAGATCGAATGACTCAAGGAACGTACTGTTACATATGAAGGTAAAGAAACAAACTACAAGACCTGCTTAACAGTGAAAGGAATAGCAAAGCTCGATTTTGAAAATACAATGTCGAAAGATTAAGATGCCAACGGAGCAGAGGCAGGCGGTAAGAGTTTCGTCTCAAGAGGCATCAAAGACGCAGCGAGTCGCGCAACAGGGAAGATTGAAGTCTGTTACAATGAAAGCGTTGACTGAACGCTTCTGTCGGGAGTGAAAGAGACGCTAGGAAATGCTCTAACACCAGCTCAGTTAAAAAAAATCACAATTTTCCAATCACTGCATATAACAAATAAAACGCTACGAAGTCAAGCGCATGAGTGCAAAGATAAACACCCAGGAATGAAATTCGCCATGAAAAAAATCAATCGACGCGACCGAGATTCGAGCCCGGAACTCCCAATTGCCGGTCAGGGGTGTTACCCAGTAGTATCACCAAGCCAGTATTGGCATTGGGTTTAAATCGTGGACGAGTAAAATGATTTTTTCACGGCGGATTTCATTCCTAGGTGCATAAACTATCTAGCTCAAAATATCCTAAGTTGTACTTTTGTATAATTACAGAGCGCGAAAAAAGTGTTTTCATTAGAGATATTTACAGATGATAGTGAAACAAAAGTTTCATCACATGGATTAGGATTTTTGGAATTTGAATAGAATTTAAGAACATAGACTAATGGCACGCGGGGTAATTTTAATAATTCGATCATTTATGCACAGATTTTCTTATAAACGCGAAATATTGCGGTTCTTAAAAGATTTTTAATAGCTGCTAACTTATTTCAACCCCGAACAAGCACTCGAAAGTACTCGAACAGTACTCGAAAACAGCATTATTCCGTATTAATTCTCCAAAATTTGGAAAAATGCACCGAAACCTCGTGCCTACATGTTATATTTAAGGAAAAAAGTAAACCATAACTCTTAAAATCACTTCCATGACTTCATCCACGAAGAAATTTAATCGCTCCAACAAATCCACTTCAGTACAACGCGATCGCAAAAGATTTTTTCGACGTACTTATAAAAATTTCTAACACGTTCACTCAATGCCCAACGATTACAGCTCCGGCCGCCTAAAGCACCCGCGCACAATCCGGAGATAAACAGAGAGGTTGCTTAACGACTACTTGGCGGCGCCCTACTTGCGGACTCCGTTGTTCATTTTTTTTAATTATTCGCATCGGTCACGATGCTTGGCGACAATCCCAGCCGCTTATGACATTCAATACGGCCCCCATTATTAGGTATCTACACGCTAACACGGCTATGTTTTCCGCTACGCATGACACTCAACACTCTCCCCTTTTGTCCCGTGGGCTACCGCAGATCAAACGCATGCCTCGATGCGGCCGGCGGGTGCAAGGTGAGACACACAGTGGGGTAGGGGTGCACCCCCTCACTCCCCCACCCTCATTTCCGACCACCATTTCCACCCCCATTTTCTCTCTCTTTCTCATGGGTGCCGACTGACTGTCGGGCCCGCTCCGAAGATTCCTCCCCAAATCATTCCCGCCGCGCCATAACCAACCCCCATATATGACTCTCGCAAAATCTTCTGGCGCTGCTAATTGGACGATTTTGGGACATGGGCTACGAAACTTTCAACACCACGCGAAACGTGGAAGATTTTAAGAAAGTGTTATTGTTCAGTTAGAAAACAATCCTAATCCAACCACCCAACCCCTTTTATATCAAAAGCTCCTAACGCCACGCAGTGGACGGTTTTTGAATATGGGCTAAGGAACTTTCAAAATCCAGCTCAACGGGGGTGGTAGGTTGTTTAGCGAGGAGGGTCAGTCAGAAGAAAGTTTTTATTGCGGCCATCCTAATTCAGCAATAACCCAACCACGCAACCCCATTTGTGGGATAAGCAAAAATTGCTGGCGTCGCGCAGAGGACAATTATGAGACATGGGCTCAGAAACTTTTAAAATTCTGCTAACGGGGGTGGGAGGCTGTTTAGTTAGTAGGGTATATCAGAAAACCTTTCCCATTGCTGCCCAGCCAAGCACTTCGAGAATTGGGACGACTCACCACTACCCGCCGTCTCATATGGGCTCGTCTCACGCTGAGACCTCAAGACAAGGTCTCTGATAGAGTCAAATCGATGGGCGATGATAAAAACCAGCCAAGCAGCCTTGCGCTCGGGTGCTATTGCTTTTCTTTTAGTCAAATAAATTCGTTCCACTGCCTCATTCTGTTTCGTTGCATTCCTTTCTTCACCTTAACCACTTCCACTTCCACTCTTTTACGCGAAGGACTGTGCCAGGAACTTTTGCGGGAGCGACACATGCCATTTCCAACCGCCAAACTAAACTCCCCGCCCCTCGGGTCTTCTCCGCGCGTTCTTGCTTCCTGGTCGGCGTCCAGCATCTCCTCAAAGGTGCCAAAGGCTTCAAAGAGTATCTGAGGGAGAGGGAAGTGTGGATTGGTATGTCCATCGTAACACCATCCCCAACTGCACTGTCGCCACCAATGGCCAGCCCTTCCTCAATGCATCCCACATTTTCCT
Source organism: Ceriagrion tenellum (assembly GCA_963169105.1). NCBI lineage: Eukaryota > Metazoa > Arthropoda > Insecta > Odonata > Coenagrionidae > Ceriagrion > Ceriagrion tenellum. Next base: position 110,123,232 of record OY720643.1, read on the forward strand.
TTTTTTTGTTTTTTTCTTCCCGTGCCAAAGATGCACGCAAATATACTGAGTGTGTACTATACTGTGGGTGGAGTAAACATAAAATCTTCAGATACAGTCAAATATCGTGGAATTACCTTAACTTCAGATATATCGTGGGGAACACATACAAAACATATGCGGCACAGCATTAACGACGCTAGGTATTGTTAAACGTATAATAGAAAGGACCTCGGATGAAAAAGTTAAAGGGAGATGCTACTTCTTTCTGGTTAGGCCACACCTCGAATACCCCGCGAGTATTTGGGACCCTGGTCAAATAGATTTAACCAAAAAAATTTCTAAAATACAAAGGAAAGCAGCGCGCTCCGTTAAAAACTGCTACGAACGTACATATAGTGTCTTACAATCCTTAGAGGGATTAAGGTGGGAGACCCTAGAGACTCGGAGGCTACACGCTAGGCTTAGGTTGCTCGATAAATTCAGAACTGATATTTTTCAGAGCGACATAGAGAATATTATCATGACTGCTCACTACATCTCTAGGTCTGACGGAAGAGATAAAATAAGAGATACACTGCCGAACAGATAGGTACAAAAACTCGTTCTTTCCGCGAAAAATAAGCGGCCACAATAAAAATTAAGCTCCACTAAATAAACTCCTATAATTCATGTCACCATTTCACCTCTAAAAAACTTACGCCTTTACACGGCTGGTGACCTAACACCCCCTGCCTCACGCCCATGCGGCGGCTCGCGGGGTATTACGTAGATGTAGATATGTTTCAGGAGGAATCTGCGAAACTACTAAACGCGATTAGAGATGGTGATTTCATTCATTTTTGTCCAACGGACATGGGTTCGCAAATTCTAACTTCTATCTAAGTCAACGAACAACTTTAAACAACCTCGTGTTTGAATCCACTCATTGTTGTCCGACTGTCATGGGCTCCGAACTACCTAATTACGTAGCTAAGACAATGCAAAAAAAACATTTTACCCACGACGACTTGACGAACATTTTTGCGTTGCCATAGTTCTCAAAGTGAAATGTTGCCTCTAAAAAAAATAAATGAAAAAGGCATGAGATCACGTCCTATGACTTTTTGTCTCAATCTCCACTCTCAAATTAATAACATTTCCAGAAGTTACGCAGAATCCCCCGATATCTCCGAATTCAGGGACAGCCTCAAGGGCATGATGCAATGTGAATTATTTAATTTAAATGAAAAAGTATGGAAGAGAAATGAAAACAATTAACAAGAAAGAACACGGATTAAACGAGGGAGGGGGTTTAGAATTCACACCGTATCTCTATCATCACTGTCGCCTTGAACTGAGCAAGGGAGGTCCAGGTTTTGCGAAACGGTCAAAGAGACAACGAAACGACACACAAAAGAAGATTTGCCCAGCTGGGTTTGTCGAGAAACAGTTGACGAATGGAAAGGAATGTCGTTTCACAACTCGCGGGAGAAAAGCCATGGCATTGTGGCTCAATTCAATGTCATTGTTTTCTTTCAACATCGTAAGGGTTCTCAGTATTGTGGTCCTACATCCGGGCTTAAAAGCTCGTCTCACACTTCTGCCTATTACCCGGTAGATGTTTTACCGAGATGCATAAAGTATTTTTTCGTCTTTATATGAGTCATTTGGTTGCATGAATGGAAATATTTTTCCATAAAGCTATTTCGTCTTTCATTTGAGAATTAGAGAAACTTTTATTTCTATGGGAATATTCCAGGGGACGTTGCAGGGGAGGGAAGGTTAAAATCCAGAACGATGATTTTCAATCCACTGAGAGCGGAGACGAGTCCTTCATTCACGCAAACAATTAAGAACTATTGATGCTGTTTTTGTATTGGGCCACGGCGAGGAAAATACTCCAAACTGCACTGATCTCGAGAAAGAAATGAAGAGCGAAGTTGTAGCTGAATCAGCCCGTCGTTCCGTTTTAGGTCACCGAAATCTTGACAGTTCCTGTGAAACTTCTACTTAAAGCCTTAAATTTGAAGTGACTAGGTTACGTACCTGTAAGTCACTTAAGTATAGAGCCACCTTAAAAAAATAATACTCGTTCAAAGCCACCAGTGATCCTCCGAACTCGAGACCCACGTATCAGAAACAGAAGGATAGACGAAACGGTGCAATAGTCTTTTGCTTTTCACCTGTAGAGTGACATTTTTAAGGGGTTATATTACCTTTAAATGGTAGGAGCGCTTTTTGATGTACATACAATTTTGAGTGAATCTTCGCTGGCGTGTTCTCATTTGAGATATGTATAGATAAAAGTGAAAAATTGAATCTTACCAATGCGGTGTTTTGGCAATTCAATTCTAGCGGGCAACTTTATGACACAAGACATATACATCGCAAAAAGTCGATAGCATAGGTACAGATTCTCTACTTAAGTAAAAAAACTAGTCATGTTACTAAAATAGTTTCTAAAAAACACTGCGGTTAATATATGATTTGTTTTTAAAAATAGGTGAGAAAAAAACCACACATTGTTAATTTTCTGACAATATCCAAGTGTTAGAAATCCCCATTTTTAAAAAATAATGTCTCTCAGGAGTGCATGCACGAACCATTTCCCATGTAAAATGACTGGTATTCTCGGCAAATATCTTGGAATGTGGAGCGGTAAGGGGTTGATATTTTAAAATAATTGGAAAGGTGAGATATTTTTCTCTAAAATATGACCAAAATCATTGATATATAGGTGAAATGATATTTCGCTCCAACTACCCAAAGGACAGGTTGTTAAGCTGTTTTCAGACGATGGTTGTTCCAGCACCTGTACTAAACGATGGGCTGATATTTTTAAATATTTGGAAAGATATCGTTCTTTTAAATTTGACCAGATTCACTGATTTATAGATGAAATGATATCTCGCTCCATCAACCTTAACGGGAAAATGCGAATGATTTAATTATCGAAGTTTCCGTAGGGGAGGAATTGATGATAATGGGACCACGCGGCAGGCCTTTGTGGGTTCCATCGAAGCAGCGGAGTGAATTGTGCGGTGTACCGATGCAAACCGGGTGTGAAGGGACGGTGGTTTGGTACGGGGGGCGTGGAACGAGGGAGGTTTGCCGGTGGGAAGGGGTTTGGGGGGTGGGTTTAACCCCCCCCGAAAACCCCCTTCAAGCGCGCGCGACTATATTTAGCGTGTGCGAATACACATGCTCGGCCACCCACCCCCTTCCCACCTCCCGACGTTCAAATCGCGCTAAAACCCACCCACGGCAACATTTTGTCTGCCACGGCCGATCCATCCACTCTGTTGATTTCCTCTCCTCATTCCCCACTACCCCTCACCGTCCACCCCCGTGATACGCAAAGCAGCTACCCCCCTCAATCCCCTCCCCCCTGGCAGGTTGGGGGGGGGGCGGTGGCAATTTAAATGCTCTGCACACGCCAACGCGACTCACCCAACCGCCCACCCGAATCACAGGAATCAGCGAGAAAGAGAGATGGGGAGCCGATCACACAATGTGCTCTCGAGTTGCAGTCCAATTACGCGAGGGGGGAGGCTTGGGGGGGGGGGGGGTTGGGGGTTGCGAAGCCGAAAAAAATCTCCTCCAGAGAGAACGAGTACACTCAAAACGCCCGAGTCATGCAACCCCGAAACGACCGCCTCTTCCATCTCCCCGAAGGAAGCTTTTAAAACCCACCGAGTGTCGGCCGCAATCGACTGTTTCGGTGGATCGCCTCGCCGATAACCGTGGGGGGCAGTTTCATTTTGCCCGCTACGATACGCTTTTGCAATGGACGACTCTTACCCTTTGATTGAAGTCCCTAATTTTGCCTACTCTTCGCAGCACTCATCCGTTGGCCTTCCTCAAGACCCCAAAAGAGAAGAATACATTAAGTATCCATATTTAAAGAATACAAATTTTGTACTTTTCCACAGATTTTAATTTTATGCGGTATTTTATTTTATGAGGTACCTGATGATGCCGCAAGTCGATGAAACGCGTCGTACCACATAAAATAATATCTGCGGAAAAGTACAAAATTTGTATTCTTTAAATATGGATACTATTAACTTCCACAAAGTGAAGCCTGAACCTGTAAAGTAAATACAGTAAGTCCTCGGCATACGTTGTTTCGATTTACGACTGATTCGATGTTACGTCCATGCTGACAAGGGTCGTCGGAAAATTTTTCCCTGTTTAATGTTTATAAAATACACCAAATGCGCATATACTTGCGTTTTTTGATAACTGAGACATAATCATCCTGTCTGAAATAGCTATTTTTCCCAGGATGAAGCCAAAACACATATTTTGAAATTAACGCCTCGATACATCGCGGGATTGAAGGGGTCACGAACATCTGGATCCGTTTTACGTCGTTTCGACTTACGTTGCTTTTCTTCAACACGCATCTCCGACGTAAATCGAGGACTTACAATACATTCTTTTTCGACTCCTAGTCCCCAACATGGGAAGAGGTCGGATGAAAATGCTCTCCGAATATTTGAGCGACGGATATTAAGGAAGATATATGGACCTGTTAAGGAATATAAGGACTGGGGAATCAGAGATAATGCAGAAATAGATCATTTAACTGGAGGTCAGGACATTGTTAGATTAGTGAAAGTTCGGAGAATGGAATGGTTGGGCCATGTAGGATAGAATAACAGAGGAGCGTATGCTCAGGAGAATATTGAAGGAAAAATTTCACCACACGAGAAGAAAGGGGAGGCCAAGGCTTAGATGGATAGATGATGTTACTGCAAACTTTCAGTCAATGAATATCGAAGGATGGAAGAGGAGAGTTAAAGACAAGAGATTGGACGCGCATTGTGGAGGAGGCCCACCAAGGGATGTAGAACCAAGGAGAGAGTCCCCTACAAGTATTAACAAAGCAGTGAAAATCATCGAAAAGGATTCCCTTTTTTTCCCTTTCCCTTTCAAGAAGATCTTCATAATTACAAATTAAACTCATCATTTACGCAATCTACACAATTTATTCTACCTAGTACCACTAAGGCTTTTGCGATAATATAAAACTTTCGCTCATTGCACTGCTGTATTAAGAAGTATTTTTCAGGAGATTTGAAAAATTATACAACCAGCATTTCCATCGAGGGGATAATGAGACGAAGAGTTGCTAACGATGTGAACGACGGGAGGATGTATGGTACACGGGGACGGGGAAGAAAGAATTAGTTATATATACGAGATGAATAAGGGTAGGAAGTACGGAAAAAGAGATGGAAAGGAGAAATTGGTAGACAGGGTCCTACAAATGGAAGTATTTGGAGGATTTTTAATTAACTTAAGTCCATTTATAAACCAAACTTAATGTCTCGTCTATACTGCAGAAGTGCTTAAGTAATACTTACTTAAATTCAGCATTGAAAATGCATGCGAACGCCTACACATAGACTCAGTCTACCTCAGCGCTACCTCACGTTAATACAAAAAATTTGCATGGCGCAAAATTTATGAGCCCGAGAAGTAACTTTGAGCATTTAGGATTATTTTAAACCGCATGAAAAAATGAAAAAGAATAACACAAGCACAATCACTCAGCTCCTCGTACAAATGATATCCACACGTGTGATACGTAAGATTATCGATGACGGGGCCTCGACCTATCGATGCCAAGGGCTCGACCAAGCATCGACGGACCCCTATCGATATCATTCTACTTCTCGTGCACAGGTCCACTGAAGGTAGTATGAGCGATATTTGTCCCTAGTTACCATAGAGACCATATTCGAATTTATTATTTTTTTATTTGAGCAGTTGAAGGACGAATCAAATATTTTTCAGCTAATGGCTTTTAAAAAAATGTATTTTTATGACTAAAATTTCCCGGAATCATCTAAATATGCATGCATAAGTCTTCAATTTTACTTATTTTTTCATGCCGTACGCGGAAAAGGCATCCACGCCGGAAGGCTTCTTCTCAATTAGGTAACGTTTCCTACGATGAGTATCTGGTTTATTTCTTGAAACATGAAAAATCATAAAATGCACACACTGTTAAATTTCTGATTATACGAGGGTCATCCAGAAAATAAGTTCCGTTTTGGTCTGTCGGTCCCTAGGGGGTTTATTTCCCAAAACTGCAACGTTGTACGAAAGAGTGGAACCTTCTAAATAGAATTAGAGGCGAAGGGCCGCAGTAGCCTTGAAAACACGATCACAGCAAGTCGTTGAAGTGGAGCCCTCGACGTCGCGTCCCGCCACCTCTGTGCCTGTTCCGTCTCGAGTTGTTGTGCGCGGAGTGATTCAGTTTCTTAATGCCCGTGGTCTCAAATCAGTTGAAATTCATCAACAGCTTGTTTCTGTGTATGGAGAGGGTGTAATGAGTGAGCCAATGGTGAGGAGATGGGTTCGTGAATTTACGGCTGGAAGGCATTCACTTGAGGTCGAAAGTGGAAGAGGCAGACCCTCCCTTGTCACGGACCAACTTGTGGCAAAAGTCAAGCATGCTGTTCGTGAAGATCGCCGTTCCACCGTGGATGAACTTCATGTGTGTTTCCCAGAGGTCTCGCGACCCATCATTCATGAGATTGTCTCGGAAAAACTCGATTTTCGAAAAGTTTGCGCCCGATGGGTTCCGAGAGAGCTGACGGCCGAACACAAGTCACAACGAGTGGCTGCAGATCGCGAATTTTTGGGCCGCTACAGAATTGAAGGGGACGCTTTCCTCAAGTCCATAGTCACTGGAGATGAAACCTGGGTCTCACAGTATACTCCAGAGAACAAAAGGCAATCTATGCAGTGGAAACACACCACCTCCTCGAGTGCGAAAAAATTCAAAGTTGTCAAGTCCACCAGGAAGATCATGGCCTCTGTTTTCTGGGACCAAAAAGCAATTCTCCTGATTGATTTTTTGCCTCAAGGAGAAACAATTAACGCCTCCTGGTATTGTGAGACCCTGAAAAAGCTTCGTCGAGCCATCCAGAACAAGAGAAGAGAAATGCTGACATCTGGTGGTGTGTGCCTTCTCCACGACAACTCACGGCCTCACGTCGCTCGTTCCACTACGGAACTTTTGGATCAGTTCGGTTGGGATGTTCTGACCCATCCACCTTACAGTCCCGACTTGGCCCCTTCAGACTTTCATCTGTTCACCCAGATGAAGGATGGATTAGCCGGAGAACGTTTCACAAGTGACGAGGAAGTGAAAGAAGCAGTCACCAACTGGACCAAGGAGGTGGCGGGAAGCTTCTACGAGGAGGGGATTTCAAAGCTTATTTCTCGGTATACGAAGTGAATTGAGGTCGCAGGGGATTATGTAGAAAAATAATGCATATTGTCCAGAACATTTCCTGTAAGTTTAAATTTTTTTAACAAAAACTCGATTTAAAAAAAGAAAAACGGAACTTATTTTCTGGATGACCCTCGTATCTAGGTGGTAAAAACTCTTATTTTTTAAATACAAATCCACTCTGGAATGGAGCATACCTGAAGCTTTTCCTATGTAAAAATGACTAGGTTTTACTGGCAAATATTTCGGTAAGAAGTGCGGAAAATGCAAATATTCTGGTATCATTAGGAGGATGGGATATTTTTCCGTAAACAGATCAAAGTAATTTCTTTCTAGGTGATGTAATATCTCACTCAAACTACTTTTAGTGGACATGATGGCGAGTGGTGGCGAGAAGTGGCGAGAAAGCGTCTGACTACACGGTATACTTGAAGGTGTATTTAAATGTAAGCAAAAGCGGTCTGTGTAGACGCAATATAATCGGGAGATCACCTAATATTTATAATAATGAATAATATGCTGATGACCACGTCATAATAAAAGAGGGATGACATGCGATCGATTGATACCGAAGAATTCCAAAGTTAAAGAGAGGACATTTAATAAGTATCCCTAGCTTTCCAACCTCTCACACAACGAGAGAACGGATGGAATTTTAGAACAGAAAAGGGTTAGAGGTACACCCTGTTTGGTGAGAAGGGGTTTCCAGGATGCGTGGGAAGGCAAGGAAGGGATTGATAAGGAATTAGGGTGATACGAGGAGGTAATTGCAGAGCGGGAAGACGGGAGAGGGAAAGATGCCGGGATGGCCTGATACGTCTCGATTATTAGGGGTTGACGAGGCGTCGGGTGCGCAATGAGACCGCCCCATTAGAAGGGTCTTTCCACCCCTTTTAAAGCACCTTCGCCCCTACAAGCGCGGAAAAACACACCCTTCTATCCTTCAACCCCTTTATTACTCGGCGAGGGTTGGCTTCAAGGAGAGGGGGGAAAAGGATCGTGAGGAGGAGGACGAGAAGAGATTGCCGGGAAGGAGAGGCAGGGAACAGCGGCGCCCCCCGACCCTGTTGCGGAGGCTAGTGTAAACTTCGGATGCGGGAGTATAAATAAATAAATGAGAGGGTGAAAGGCGATAGTCGCTGATGGCCAGAAGGGGGCGTTTTAAAAAGGCTACGCACGCTGCGGCCCCGGGCTCGAATCAAAAAGGGGGTGGCGCACAAACACTCCCCTCGGGAACCCTGAACAGTAACTATAATAATAACGCAACGGATCACCGCAAAGGCAGCCAACCTAACCGATTTCAGACGAGGCGGTGTCGAATGGTCAAGGCAACAAGGGGAATTGACTAATTCGGTCCCAACGGGCTTTTGCGGCGCGCCCTGAGGGGTTCGTCGGAGTTCGCGTGACAAGATTTGGCGGCGTCCTGTTAAAGAGGCGTGGTGACTTTTCTGAGGCGTTCGTTCGATCAGAGGCGTTACTCTGTACGGCTTCGTACTTTTCGAGTCACGACAGCGACGACATTTTTCTTGATTGAAGCTTTCGCGCTAAATGTTGATAGATAAAATAAAATATTACGGTCATATGCCGCGTGTTATATCGGTTTTGGCCCGACGTTTCGTGACCCACTGCTGGTCACTTATCCATGGGAATAAAACTTACTAGTAAGGGGATCGGGTTGGTTTGGTGGCTAGAGTACTGGCTAACCATACGGTCGGCCAGTGTTCAAATCCCTGGAGAGGAGGATGTTTTTCAGAGGAAACCCGATCCCTACTTGAGTGCCTTGTGGAGGGCACTTTAAGTGCAGCACTCCGTCTGTCGTATGAGACGTTAACGCGTGGTCCCCATGGCGCCTTTCGTTAAGAGCAGGCTAATGCCGACGCCGGGTTTCTATCCACCCTTCCTCCCTTACCTGTCCCCAATGGCGCAAATGGCCTTAGCTGTCTGTCGCCTCCCCAAATATCCAAGCCTCCAACACTTGCTCGTGCTGCTTGCTTTTATAGATATATGCCCCCACTGTAACTGAGTCAAGGGGAGGAGGTGGAAGGGGGAAGGAAGTTAGGACAGGGGGTTGGGGGGGGGGAAGGTGGAGGTAGAGAATTTTTTATAAAACTTAGAAAGCGGATGACCGGGTTCCATGTGCTGCTGATTTTTAAGTCACTATCCCTATTGAAATTATACTTATTTTTCTTTATCCTTCCGATTTTTAAGCGACGAGACTTGCACATAGGGCGATTTTTTATTTGAAAGTTGGTTAGGGGATTTGGGGTCACATGCACGGATTTACCGAGGTTCGACTGCGTCGACTCTTTACACAATGAAGCCCATGTATTCCACAAATTCAAAGTATTCAGAGGAACAATAGGGGTTTTAGAGCTGGTTTAGTGCTAGTAGGAAAAACATACGTTTGCACTAATATGTAGGAAAATGCCTAAGTCTTCATTGAATTCTCATTTGAAATTTCTCCCATATTTTAATCTTTAATTCTTCCAACATTTCTACGATCGGTGTCACAAATTCATTTCTTCCTAACTCACACCGATTAGTAGTTCGACTCCACTGCCTGCATAGATGAATCCCTTCACCATTTCGCAATAACAAACAAATCACATTTCCAGCTTTTTTCTCATCTTTAACGGTTTCATTGCGGGAAATGGTAAAGAGTTAAATATTCATGATCTCGTTCGAGAAATACGAAAGATACCTATGTAATAAATATACTACGTTACTGCAATTTATGCTTGATTTTAAATTTACGATCGACATTTTAAATAAGTATGCGAGAGTTAATAATAAAATGACCTCTTTAACTTTTTCCTTCATCACCTTCGCCTTTCCAGTTTCACCTTAACCCGTCTGGTAAGCCGTCAAACTCTTTCCATCACACAGCAAATCTGTTTACTTTTTTATTTCGACATACCTTGCTTTTTGAGGATGAAATAAAAATAAAATTTCGTGGAGTGGGCTAACGCTTGGAATCAATGACAAATTATAACGTCATAGGACTTATGAGGAGGATGCAATCGCTTGAACTATCCCCCTTCCGCGAAGCTTGTAAACATAAAAAATCGATATCACGTTCGCATCATTCTCCATGGCATTAATAAGAAAATAATGATTTTAAGTTGAATGTCAGGCTTAATTCAACACAACTGGCCAACATTAATGGTTAACATTAAGGGGACAATGGTTAACATTAAGAGGACAATGTAGCGATTTCACCAATCGGGTGTCCGTTCCACGCGGTTAGGTTAACATGAAGCTATCCGTTAAATATTTTAATTTAAATTAATCGAAGCAATGCCATGCACTAAGGATTCATAAAATGTAAACGACATAGCACTTTACAAGAGGAAAGGCCTACATGACTCTGGTTGGGCATTTCACAAAAAGGATGCAAACGTTTTTCAAAGGATTGAGACATTGGTCAGATACAAACACAGCATTGGGAGAGGAAATGAGATGAAGGAACCTCTACGAACGAGGTCGTGCCAGACTTTGGACTACTACTTATCCATGCATGTAAGAATCTAAATCAGCATTGGAGTAATAAAATCACTTTTCGTATGCTTCCAGCCTGAATATTGTAAATCCGTGCGTTTATGTAAAACCAAAATATATTAATACGAATAGATTCTCTGACAGTGGCAGCATACCTGTAGTGTAGTGAGTGTAGGTGTAATTCCGCATCCTGACAAGCGTGCGGAGGTTTTTGATAATGCAATTATAGTCATAATTTGGTAAAATTTGCTAGGGTACATTGAACTGCAAGTTGGTGCTAATTCGTAAGCTTTTCTCAGGTAATATACCGGGCCAATGTTTTGATCTTAACAACGTTTCAATAAGCGTTTCGCTCGTCATCGCCAAGGCTTAGGAAACTAATAGTTGTCTGCCTTACAGAAATCGCTAATCAGCGGTTACCTGAGCTCCAAGGAAAGTATATAAATAGGCCCATTTTTTACACCAAACTTCATACAAATCTCAGTATAATGCTGGCAAAATATAAATATTAACCCGGTGTGTTAGCACAAGAAGAGTTAACGTATTAAATTGCTCCTTTAACCAGTGGTGTGTAAGTAGAGTAAGCACCAGATTGTCCTAGCCTCTCCCCGCAGTCCTTGCCAGTGCGTGAGGCGTCGATACGCTCAAGGTGAGTGGCGGGGGGTGTGGGAAGGGAAAAACAGGTTAGCGCGGGAAAGGGAGACAGGGGTGGGGGGAGGACGGAGGGTGAGAGACAGGGGGGGGGGGACAAATCCGAAACGAGATGGGGGGTCGACTCCACCTCAGACTGAAGACAGCGGGCTCACACTACCGCCGTTTCTGCTGCTTATACCAGCTTGCCCACTCCATCGGTGGGAACGCACCCTCCCACCTAAACCCCCCCCCCCTTGGCATTTTGGCTATATACCCCCTGCCATTGGGGTTAGGGAACGAGGGCAGCCAATGGCCGCGGCCAAAATGGCCCACGAGCACGCACCCCTATACGCAAGGGTTGGCACGGTAAACGCCAACCACTCGCCGGTAGCTCTGGCATCGCGGGGCGAGCCAGGACGACCACAACTTACAGCCTACCACATGGTACAATGAACCTATATCTATAATTGGAACCAACACGAGAATGCAAACATGAGAACTTCGCTTAATTCATTCATTCATTGGTAGTTCAATACAAGATTGGTCGATGAAAATAAATAAACTTTGTATAGTCCACACAAAAATTCATCTACATTGTAGACATCATCAAGGGACCCTTGATGATTTCTACAGGGTCTCGGGTCGGCATATTAAAAAAACATTGTGTGGACTATACAAAATTTATTTCTTTTCATCAAAATGCAGTTCCACCAAGTCACACCTTAAGCAGTTCAGTTCACACAAGATTGGTTGACTGCATTCCTCCATTCTTCCCTAAGAAACGCTAGTCCCCTGGTGGTTCTTTATATGTACTTCCTATTTGATAGGTCAATGAATTTATTCCTGGGTCTTCCTTTTTAGACTTTACCTTCAATTTTTCAATCAGTTACATAATTAAAAAACCCGTTGTGCCTCAGATTGTGTCCAATCCATCCAGTTCTTCTTGTATGTACAGTGCTCCATACGATCCTCTCCTCTTCTTATCTGTAAACTTCATAATGTCTCAAGTTTCCCGACCAATTGATGTTCAGCATCCACCCCCAGCATCAGGTTTCAAAAGTTGCTAATATTTCCTGGCGTTTTCCACATTCTCCATGCCTCCGTCACGCTCCACACGAATGTTTGCACATGCTACTTCCTCTTCCGTAGTCCTATCTTCTTTGAAAACTCTAGTAGCCTTATCACAGTGAACGATTTCTTACCTTAGGCTTTTCTTCGCGTAGTTGCCTCATCAAATAGCGGCAAGAAATAAAACCTAGTGTCCCATAAGTAGTAGGAGATGAAGGTGAGATTAGCACGGTGGTTAGAGTACTAGCTGGTGAGGGCAAAATTTCGCGGAGAATACGATCCCTTATTTCGAGTAATACGAAATACGGAGAGTACTTCAGGTACAATACATGCACTTCCGTCGACGGAGGCTTGAGGCCGTAGTACCCGAGGTATCTTTCAACACAGCCAAAGTACTCCGAGTGCAACACATTAGTATACAGGTTTCCACATATACTTCCATAAAAAAGGGCAAAAGAAAAGTAAATGCATTATTTGTCTGTACGGTATCGTGTGCGTTATTTTGTGATAAACAACTATTTAGTGGGGAAAAAGCGAAGTTTTTCATATTTATGGGGAAAAATATTGGTTTTATTAGAATGCTCTACACTGATATAACATATAGAATAGAAAAAACCTACCTATTGAGTGTTAGTACGATTGATTAGGTTAATATGTCACTCCGGAAAACACTAAAGGCCTTGGGAAAACGATTATAAATCGTATATTCGATTCGAAATCTATGCGTTTGAAACTACGTGAGGTTGAAGGTATCCTGGACATTTCAAACAAAATAACACCTTCCTGGGGTCTGTGATATGGATTACTTCAGCAAAACTGCAGAAATATATTTGTTAAATATGGCATTGGCTGCCAAACTGTATAATTACATAGAAAGTGGTCGTTATAGAATTTTCGAATAGCTGACCAAATTTGGAAACTTGAGGAGTTTTTCTTGAAAAAAATTCTTCATTTAACTGCCGTGAACAACCTTGATTAGGTTGAAGTGGGGTTTTAATTTTTAAAACAAATAGGTGAAATGGGGTTTCTTGGTTATCGTATGGGGAGTACTTAAAGTAAAATACAACAACTTCCATTGGAGGGGACGTACTCTCCAAAGACCTACCAATCAGCTGGTAGAATGCTGAAATGAAATGGTGTTATCTTGCACTGGGAAAGCGAGGCAGCATTAAACATCATTTGTTCATTCAACGGCTGAAAACCAACATCAGCTACCAAACGCCATTGACGAAAGTTACGAAACGTCCAAAACAAGATGTGTTTCAATTGATTCATTATTACGAATTCATACGGAGGCTACACGATAGGCTTAGGTTGATTGATAAATTCAGAACTGATATTTTTCAGAGCGACGTAGAGAATATTATCATGACTCCTCACTACATCTCCACGTCTGACAGATGCGATGAAATAAGAGAGATACATTGCCGAACAGATAGGTATAAAAACTCGTTCTTTCCGCAAACAGTAAGCGACCACAATAAAAACTGAGCTCCACTAAATACACTCCTGAAATACATGTCACCATTCCATCTCCAAAAGCATACACCTTTACACGGCTGGTGACCTAACACCCCCTGCCACACGCCCATGCGGCGGCTCGCGGGGTATTATGTAGATGTAGAAATACATGCGGGTATAATGACCAAGCCTACAGTCCGCAAACGCAAACGGGCAGGCGGTGGGCTTATCCATGCCTCTCGCGGTGCCCTTTCCGTCCTTCAGGAACGGAAACACGCGTGGGTTGGCGGCGAAACATGTGACGTTGAGTCCGGGGGGGTTTGACGAGGAACGAGGACGGAAGCCGGAACGAGGGACGATCGAACGGGCCACCGCGTTGAACCCTGGAAATTATAAGGGGGACCACCCCCGGAGTGGCAATAACTGTGGATAGGGGTATGTATGTAAACCCTTTTCGATGACGGTGAGAGGGGGGGAAGAGCCTAGTGAAGCGAGGGCAGTCACTTCGTATTGACATAAGTGGTGTAGAGGTGTAAGACGTTATTTTGATTCATGTACAAATTTGCGTGGAACTTTTGATAACGCACTATTATTTGAAATGCCGATAGATATTCTACATCTACATAATACCTTGAGAGCCGCCGCATGGGCGTGTGGCAGGGGGTGTTAGGTCACCAACCGTGTAAAGGTGTAAGTTTTTTAGAGATGAAATGGTGACATGAATTTTAGGAGTTCAATTTTTATTGTGGTCGCTTATTGTTCGCGGAAAGAACGAGTTTTTGTACCTATCTGTTCGGCAGTGCATCTCTCTTACTTTATCGCATCTGCCAGACCTAGAAATGTAGTGAGGAGTCATCATAATATTCTCTATGTCCCTCTGAAAAATATCAGTTCTGAATTTATCAAGCAAGCTAAGCCTAGCGTGTGGCCTTCGAGTCCATTGGGGCTCCCACCTTAATCCCTTTAAAAGTAGTGAGACACTATATGCACGCTCGCAACAGTTTTTAACGAAGCGCGCTGCTTTCCTTTGTATTTTATTAATGTTTTTGGTTAAATCTATTTAACCAGGGCCCCAAATGCTCGCGGCGTATTCGAGATGTGGCCTAACCAGAGAGAAGTAATATCTTTCTTAGACTTTTTCATCTTCCTACAATACGTTCAACAAAACCTAGTTTCTTTAATGTTGCGCCACATATGTTCTGTATGTGTAAAATAGTAATCAAACTCATTCGTTTATTTTTGCAAGCCAATGACATTTGAACACCTAGCCTTATGTCACATGACGTATTAGGAGTCGAAATAGATTATGTAGGTTTTCTTCTCAACGCAAACTAATACATTTCTTATTAAAATAATTGTAGTGATTAGAGAGTATAAGGGGGTATTTGTGCACTGCATGAGTGAAATATTTGACCAACGATCAATAAAACTTAATTCTTAAATAATTTTATCAATCCTTTAAACATGTTTTTTTGGGATCGCTAGCTTGGAAACATACTTGGATGTAGTATTTACTAGCATGCAAAAATTTCAAAATGTCATCATTGCATGAAGTCGGGAAATGATATAAAATTACGCGGCAAAATTTATAATTATGCATGTTAAACAAACAAGTACACCAAAACAACTATAGAACATCGTAATGTCCTCGGAAAAGTTTTTACTTGATGCGACGGATAAAATAGACGGAAAAAAATAAGAAGTAATGAAGTTTACAGAAGAGTAGACGAGGAAAGAAACCAATAGAACACGATAAAGAAAAGAGGAACCGATTGGACACACTCTGAGGCATTATTAGATTAGTGGAGAACGTAATCAAAGGTAAACTGGAGGGAGAAGTCCCCATTGGAAGGCCCAAGAATGAGTCCATGGACCAAATAAAGATGGAGGTGCATAGGAAGAGCACATAGGAGATAAGAGATGTATCATTAGATAGGGAAGGGTGGAGGGCTGAGGTCGACAAATCTTAGGAATGAAAGAACAATGAGAGACATAGTAATGTCACCTGACTTACGTCGCTGTGCATAAATTCGTCATTGTACGACTTCGGGAAATGAGTTAAATTAAAGCTGCAAGATTTGGGGATACAGCTGAACCATAAGTTCTTTTTTGTATATTTAATACACTACCCGCTGAAATAAAAATAAATAAATCCATAACCAAAACACTAAAACTGACCAAATACTGGCTATTTTCTTGAGTAAATGTTGAGTATCTTTATTAATCGTTTTCTTTTCATGATTGTGAATTGTAACTGTCACTTATAATACTGTTACTGCTTTTTTATTAATAGCATACTTTCGTTGTATCTGCTTGTGGCTCACTTCAAGTCTTAGGACCTTGGATCGAATTGGATATTTGGGGAGGCGACCGACGACTAAGGTCATTTGCGCCATAGGGGACAGGTAAGGGAGGAAGGGTGGATAGAAACCCGGCGTCGGCATTAGCCTGCTCTTGACGAAAGGCTCCAAGGGGACCACGGATTAGCGTCTCATCCGACAGACGGAGTACTGTACATAAATTGCCCTCCACAAGACACTCAAGTAGGGATCGGGTTTCCTCTGAAAAACATCCTCCTCTGCAGGGATTTGAACCCTGGCCGTCCGTATGGTTAGCCAGTACCCTAGCCACCACACCAACCCGATCCCATTAGGACCTGGGAGACCAACTAAAGCTCCCGTTACATTTATGTATTCATAATTGTAAATATTATGTGGGAGTAAATAAAATATCTCATCATCATCAATATTTAAAGGCGAAGAAATACACAAAAAGTGATTTCTACATAGAATTTTTGTAAAAAAAAAAATGACCCGCATATGCCTCTGGATATCACGGTCAGGCCACTTTGGCGCTAACGATGGATGTCTGACTCGGTGATACGACCCCGGGCACGAGAATCCCTTCAGGGCACACAACTCTTATTCCGACCTCACAATGGCCGCGTTTCGGCGCACCACATTGAAGGGTATTTCCTTTCCCCCTCGGGGGATTAAGAAAGCGGCGGCAAGAGGGAAGGGCGAAGGAGATGGTGTTCGGTTGGGAGTGGAGTGGGGTCTCGAAGGGGGGGAAAGGAGGGCTTTGAGGGAACAGCCGAGATCTCTGAAAGCGACTCCCGAAATAGCGGATTTAATTTTACAAGTCGTCGCCTTCGACGCACGACGCTTGTGTTGAACTGAAGGTTAAAAAATATATAAAAACGTATTCTGACCCCCCTCCAGCTAGAAGGGAAAAAACAAGCATTTGAATAATGATAATGAAAACTGAAGGAGGCGTTGGTCGCGAGATTCCCGTCCGTTATGTCCGAATATTTTTCAAGGGGCGGAAAAAATTCCGACTCCTAATCACAGGTGGCCCAACATTTTTTTTGTTTTATTTGGCATAGTTATACTACATATATGTAATAGTTCTTCCTCCCCGACAAAATAAAGCGTGCCATTTGCAGTTAACTGGTTCTATCTAATAAACTCTTCTCGATAAGTACGCAAATTTTGAAAGGAATTAAAATTAATTATTATTGTATAAATATTTATATATGATTGAACATAAGATATCGATAACCCCTGAATTATTTCAAATAAATCGGGTATTTTTTTGTTAAATAGGGCAAAAATTATAAAAACCTCTTCGACGCACGACGCTTCTGTTGAACTGAAGGTTAAAAAAATATAAAAAAAAACGTACTTCTGACTCCCCCTCCAGCTAGAAAGAAAAAAACAGGCATTTGAATAATGATAATGAAAACTGAAGGAGGCGTTGGTCGCGAGATTCACGTCCGTTATGTCTGAATATTTTTCAAGGGGCGGAAAAAATTCCGACTCCGAAAAATCATAGGTGGCCCAACCTTTTTTTGGTTTTGTTTGGCATAGATATACTACATATATGCAATAGTTCTTCCTCTATGACAAAATAAAGCGTGCCATTTGCAGCTAACTGGCCTCTAGATAATAAACTCTTCCCGATAAGTAAAGGTAAAAAACTTAGTTTGTTCGCGGAATTATGTTTGCCACTCACTACAAAAATCAATTCTAGACTAAAATCACGCTATCCTACAAATGCGACTTCACATTCAGGATTCTTTATCATATTCACTAGTACAAATTTTTAGCAAGAGTCACCTTTCCTGTCATCTTTAATCAACTTCTGGAATATAATAATTTGACCTTCGGTTAATTCACCATAAAAACATGGAGGATCCAGAGGTATTCTAAATCTTTTAAGTAATAGCAGCGCCTCGCGTGTTAACTTTGTTATCCAAGGTACAACGGCTAATTCCTTAAAATATATGCATGACATCTCGGAGAGTCACAACACTATCGCAGGAACCGAGATGGGAGCCCATAGAGATTCCAAGGTAGCACACTAGACCTACCTCATAAATGCATGGTGTACAAATTGTACGCATACGAGGTAGTCACGAAAGGGACATTATCGACCTTACTTCGCTCACTCGAGTTTTAAAATACAATGGGATAACATTTTGATTTATTTGAGTGCTGATAAGTAATTTTCCCATTCAATATGCTATAAAGAAACGTTAAAATAAACTCAAGAAACTGTTGTCACATTTCTCCGCAGCATTAAGCAACACTAGTACTCGTAAGGAATTTAGAGGTCCGTTTTTAATACTGCAGACGATTTGATAACCCAGACGGTATTAACTAGATCACCATTCCATATACTCTCTGCTTGGATAGTAGGTGAACTGATAAATGTAACTGCATTCTCATACCTTTTTCCCTAGTTAATTTATTTCATAAATAGAGAAAATTGAAGAGCCGATAGCGACTGAGAAATTCAGCTCTTATAAAATCAATAAAAGTAACAGCAGGCATAGAACACATTGTAAATATGCCATCATAATTTCAAATGTCAACAGGCCATGCCCGTAGAGTAATAGACGTATACTTTGAAGGATAAATAAACGTATCCAGGTCTCCACTTCGGGAATGTAATCTGTTGAACTGAAGGGCTTTGAGAGAACAGCCGAGCAATTTATGTGGAAAAAAGGATTTAAAGTATAATCAGGGGTTTACCTCAAAGTGAGGCAAACCCCTATTTATACTTTAAATCCTTTTTTCCTTTTTCCTTTATAGGTCAACTACAAGACTTAATGATTTAACAATCTAATTATCCCATTAGTTAGATAAATAGCGCGCAAACAGCAGCGCCAGTTGATAGTTATTACATCAGTCAAGCGAACCAGGAATGTCACCGACATACGTAAAACGTATCCAATTGCCAAACGTGAAAATTTGAATCGGAAGACCCGCAAATGTGATTTGGATATCGAAATTGAACAGGATACCTGTCGCTCGATAGATAAAAGAGATAATCCTTCCAAACTAAGCCCAGAAAATTTTGATTCAGTAATTTAAGATAAGAAAACGACATTAATAGGCATTCTTTGAGGGTTTAACCGGACGGCAATGCCGACGCAAGGTTTAATGAACATAATACTCTTAACCCTTTGACTGCGCAAATAATCTGAAATACTGCTCTCCCTAGGCGCAATTTTTTTCTAAATTTTTCAGTAATTTTAGTCGTTTTCACATTACATTGAGGGGAAAAATTGTTTAAATATTTTATAATGAGTGATTGTCGCCTGATTTTCCTTTTAAATAAGAATTGATGGACAGTTTTTACTAAAAGACGAATTTTTTGCTTTCAAAATGTATGGTGTCTGGTAGTAAATTCATACTTCAAATCGCCAATAGACGATGGGAGCAGTCTGCTACGGCGATCGCTTACGGACGATAGGAGCAGTCAAAGGGTTAAGAACTGTTGTGGTTCCACATTAATTTCTACGATACCAATCCACAAATATGACTGAGTAGTAATAAGCAATATTTATACAAAATCAAGATATGTACCCCCGAATAACTTCTTAGTTAAAAGCAACTAAATTAGATACAACTCGCAAAAAATACCGACATTAATCGGACTTCGCAAAAATATAAAAATAATAATGGCCAAATGTAACACAGCTTATAGCTACTGGTCAAATAATACTTAAAAAAGGACAATGGGAGTCTTTTAATCAGCCCATTCTTCGACAGTCAGCGATACTGGTTTTTAGGAGCCTTGAAATCGCCTGAGCGTTTAAGAGGAAACGTCAAATTTTACTGCTTGCTAACGAGACGAGGAGTTTTAGGAAGAGGTTTTTACTTGTGGAATATATCCATTGTTTCGGTCCGATATAGTTTGCCACGATCACTGCCCCGGGCCATTCCCTTGAGAAACTGAGCAGAAAATAAAAAAAAACCTTTTTAACAAAGTAAAAGAACTGAGGCGTTCGCCTTCTCGGACGAAATAAAAAATAAGTAAATCAGGAGAAACGATTGAGTGTCGATGATACGAATCTGCATTCCAGGGCAACACGTTCTGCGACGATTTGATGGACTGGGCAAGGTGCTGATGCCGCTTCCCTTAACAACGACCCGATGGCGGCCAATCTCCATAATATTTTCATTACTCCGCGCTTGCAAAAGAGCACTAGTCCGCTCCGTCGGCCACCGGCCGGCCCCCGGAGGCCTCGCCGCTTCGGTATTACAGGGCGAGGTACGGGTGGGGTGGGGAGGTGTCGGAGGCAATGGGCGGCGAATTCCCTCCCCCCCCCCCCGGACCCGTGGACCGGCATGGGGAGCCCAAAACGCCTCACCTCCCTCCCTACACCCGAAAACTCCCAAGCCTGAATGTGTAATGGGAAGAGACGCCACTTATGAGATGGGATTGCCTCGCGGCGGATATGCTAACGGAAGCTCCCGTTCAAGTGTTTGATTTATGGCTCGGGGAGGAGGGAGGGGGGGAGGTTAAGGAGAGATGGAAGGCAAGAAATGGGTGTTTTCCGATATCGAAATAAGTTCCTAACGACATCACTTCCCAACACCTCATACATTTTGAAACGCGTAAACGATTATTATATTATAAACGATCGAAATGATCGTTAAAAAAACACGGCCGATCATTCGGAATTTTCAAAAAAAAAGACGATCTAAATGCGCCTAACTCTGGAGGTTGGAGGAAACGATCGATGAATGAATGAACGGGGCGAAATTTGAAATCGATGAGGACAGTGATTACAAAAAATTGCCCCCGTTTAATTCCTATTAGACCCAATTATGTAATCGTACGGAGGAAGCAATGATTCAATACTTTAAAAAGGGTGAACCGCAATAAAAGTGAAACTGATACTTGGAGAAGTTCTAATAGCAATACTTGGGCGGAGCTTAGAAAATACACATGGACATGCCACGCAGGTCATTATGTAAATGCGGTCGTTACTATCCCACGTAATTAGGTACATTAATACATCTACTCCTTATTTAAGGCAGGCAAACTAATTTTCTTTATCTCCAGAATTCAGGGTCTCGAGCGGGAGGTTGGACACCAAAAATTCTACCGGAACATTGGTTCGAGGCAAATTAAAACGGCATGCTTGTTGCTCATGGTTTTAATCTTTTCCTCTCTGGAAAATGTTGCTCCTGGAAGTAAAATGGAAACGGACTCACTAAAAAGGCCGCAATAAAGAACAGCGGAGGGCAGAAGGCATCGAGATTGCTGAAATCGAAATAATTAATCTTGGAAATACTTCCTGGCGGTGGAAACGAATCGAGAGAACGTTAAACGGCTCAACTCGCCTTTCAATCTTGGACGGCGTTAAGAAAAAAACGATCACAATCTAGATATCCACTAAAGTTGTCCAGCAGAAATCTGCACGCGAAAATTAATAAGACCTGGAATATACTAAGAATTTATATCACGCGGAATCACCAAGTAAGAAAAGTTATAGCCAGAAAGAATAGACGTCGGTATTTTGAATCTTGCAAGATTTCAAAATAATTTACCATTGTATTAATGAAATAAAAAAAACTTGACGAAAACATCACCATACACTAATTAAAGTAAAAATAGTATTGGATATGATGAAAAAATTTTCTAGTATAATCCACAATTCAAATGTTTATTGGCACCCAGGTTTCGACTGCACAGCAATCATTATAGAGGTGCTGGCATTGATACGATTGCTGTGTAGTCGAAACCAGGGTCGGCAATGAATATTTTAAGTGTGGAATACACTAAGATATTTTTTCATCATATCTGTGACTATGTTCTACCACGGTACGCCTTCAACCATTAATATTAAACAAATAGTTTCACCCTGTTCTTTATAATATTGGGATGATAATTAAACGAATTAAGTACATGAAGAAGAAAAGTACTTAAGCTAACTTAAGGACAAGAAAAACATGAGCTATCGCACACACATTTGTGTATTCTGGTACCTTCTTCCCGTATATGAACCAATTATTCCTCATCATTATCGGTCGCTCAATCCTAAGATTGGTTGACTGTAGGCCTCCATCCTTATCTATCTAATGCTGGTCCCTTTACATCCTAGTAGTTCCTCATACTGCATTGTACCTCTTTCCTTATTTAGTCTCTGTATTTATACCACGTTCTTTCCTCTGGGGACTTGTCCATCTACTTTTACTTCAATTACATCCTTCTAAAACCAATAGTGCCATAGAATGCGCTCAAACTATCTGATTCTTCTTTACTGTATGTACATTTTTCTTCTTTCTCCTTTCCCGTTTTTTTCTTCTGTAAACTTCTTCATTTCCTACTTTGTTGATCCATTTGATCAATTATTTCCAAGGATGATTTTAATTTTACGATACGATACTCGGTGTTAGCTAAGTTTTTCGATTTAGTCCGTTCGGGAAAGGAAAGCTTTAACTTCCATTCCCTTCTAATTCCTTGATAAATAGGCGTGCTGAGCTGCTTTCAAGTGATTGCCCCAACTAAACCAAACCCATCGACACATTCGGTCAGAATTAACTCGCACATGATACAAAGTAAGTCTCTGCCAGAAGAGGCCACGCCTCCGCTCGTTATCGCAAAAGCATTCACGCGAGAGATATATTGCATCCAAACTTTTTAAAAAACCGCCCCGCCACCTACCGGGAGGAGGTTAATTCCCGCCCGCCTTCCTCTCGGCCGACCGACAGACCGTTCGCCACGGAAATATCGACGACCTCGACATAATGGCTCGTGAAGACAGGTTTAGAGGCGTTGTGTTACAAACCGGAAAATTAGATTCGGAGACGCCGGGGAGAAGAGCCGAAATATTGAAAACAAAAAAAAGACATTGCCTCATTCATCAACGCAATACCGTCACCACATTACGCTCTGATTAGTTTAAAATTATCGGAGGACCAAATAAGTGATTGATAACCATCTCGCCGATGGCCTTCCTCGATGAATTTTAAGGCAATTACCGAACGGAGGTAATTCAAACGACGCTGTCGAATAATAAAACAATATTTTGCGTACAAAAGCATCATGGCATAAACACTGGCACTATATACTCGACTGGAAAATGTGCCAGGGGCGTCAAGACGGGTTTTGACATTAAGGGGAACCCAGCATAATAAATAGCAAGAAAGGAGGGACCGCGGAAAAGTAGAGAGGAATAGTACGGGGTATGAAAATAAGAGGCTCTTTTGCTTTTGTTTTTATATCGTTCAAGATAAACCAACGTATCGGATATGGTGCTCAGAACTGATCTAAGTGAGGACTTGAGGGGAGGTAGACATTGATATATCGGCTTCACAAAAGAGCTTTCTAAAATCTACATATACATAATACCCCGCGAGCCGCCGCATGGGTGTGTGGCAGGGGGTGTTATGTCACCAGCCGTGTAAAGAAGTAAGTTTTTGGGAGATGAAATGGTGACATGTATTATAGGAGTGTATTTAGTGGAGCGCAATTTTTATTGTGGTCCCTTATTGTGCGCGGAAAGAACGAGTTTTTGTACCTATATGTTCGGCAGTGTATCTCTCTTATTTTGTCGCATCTGTGAGACCGTTTAATTTACAGTTAAATCAACACGTTATGTTTCACTACCTACGTTGTTAATAGGCATGCCAAAAGACTAAGCTGTATCTTGCATATGAAACAATTTCGGAACACGACCGTAGAAGATACCCGAAATATCGGATATATCATTCCTTAGAGGAAGGAAAGGGCAAGTGAAGATTCATTTACGATAAAAATAATGGATAGTTTGTACAACATGAAAGCGGGCATAAAGTGTATTCTTCTTCTTCTTAGTGATATCTGTCTTCTGACAGGTTTCAAATGGATGCCCTCCATCTCAGTCTGTCCTGAGGATCTTCTTTCATTTGCCTGTAACTTCGGCCATTTTTTATGTCATCGAGCATTCCCATTCTTCTCCTCACTTTCCTTCTATTTTTCCTTCAATAATTCTTCTAAAAAGACAATTTTGGCGTTATATATATATATATATATATATATATATATATATATATATATATATATATATATATATATATATATATATATATATATATATATATCTCCCATCCAAGCTGTCTTCCTCTTTTGCTATTTCCCTCAGCAGTTTTCTTTCTTCTCCTATTGTCATTAGTACTCCTAGTACTTATTAGTAGTAAAGCGTATATCACCAAAGAAATGGACACAGTCATACGGAGGATGTTCCAACACGTCTGACTTCCGAACGACAAATACTTTGCCAATTTTTCATCGCCTACGCCCCGGATAAAGGAAGTGGCGTGCGTCAAAATGATAGGATAGGACGAATCTCGGCTCCAGTTTGAGCGAGCAGGTTAAGCTTCTCTCCTATGGATTCTGGGTATATCTTCGGTAATGAAATGACCTGCGGTTTTAATTCACAGTTTTCTCAGTATTTCACAATTTACTACATCCCATGACTAGTAAGGACGGAATACTTCCAGCTGCAACGATGCAATGCATACTGTTAAATAGGCAGGCCAGATAACTTTCCAATGGTTGCTTATGAATCAATTATGAATATTACCGTGGGAGAAAAACGATGACTGAAATCGAACAATATAACCAAGATGCACGGACTGTCAAACACATCTTTCCTAAGTCAGAGGAAGGAAAGGGCAAGCAAAGATTTGTTTAGGATGAAATAATGTATAGTTTGTACACCATGGAGTGGGGCGTAAAGCGTAAATCACCAACGAAATGGACTTTATGGCAGAGGATGTTCCAACACGTTCGGCTTCCAGACGAGAAATATTTCGCCAAGGTTTTCATCACCTACGCTACGGATGAAGGACGTGGCGCGCGTCAAAACGATAGGCAAGGATTTAACAATCTCGGCGTAATATTTAGAGAGCAGGTGATGCTTATCTCCAGTGATTTCTGCGTACATCTTACGTAATGGAATGATCTCCGGATTTGATTCACAGTTTAATCAGCATATCACATTTAACAACCAACAATGACTAGCATGGACGGAATAGTTCCAGATGAAACGATACAATTCATGCTGTTTACATATATTCTGTCTGAAGAAAACTTTAGCAGAAACCGTCTACAAATTAATCAAGTCAGTGATATATAGTATTTGGGTCTTGTTAATGATGAGAACTTAAGCTGGAACATTCATTTACAGAAATAAAAAAACTACATGAATGTAGCACTTAGGAAATTCTATTATTTAAGGCAAATATGTAATACTGTTGTCCTGAAAAATGTATACTATTCACTTGTTAATTCAAAACTGCAGTAGAGATCTTTGTTGTTGGGGCGGAACGTATTTTTCAAATATAAACCCAGTTTTAGTGTCACAAAAGAAAATAATAAGAATGATAATCGGTGCAGAAAGAAATGACACTTCTTATCCTTTATTTAAATTATTGGATATATTACCTCTTAGATATTTATATGTATACAGAGTACTACGCATGTTCTATATCAGAGGTAGAAATGTAGCTTGGTATGTTAATGTCTCCTACCATGGATTGAGGTCACGGAATAGAGTACCTGTTCCAAAACCTAACAATGAGGCTTTTAGAAGGTCTTACTTATATCGTGCAACTACAATGTTTAATCGCCTACCATTCCACGTTGGCTCTGAAAAACATGTTAAATTGTTTCTACGAGACTAGAAAACACGGTCCTTTTCTATAGACAATATTGAAAAATATTTCTAAATATTGAACTACAAAGTGAAGTGAATAATGCATAATTTGTAAAGTTCTTTGTATGTTATTACTCTGGTTCAGGACCATTGGTAATTTATGTTTTTTTTGTTCTTGTAATGAACACATGATTTAAAAAAAATACTGTTTCTTGACTTTATAAAAAAATCAAAGTTGTAATGCTCTGTTTTTGGCCGCGCCAGCCAGCTGCTTCTTTCTTTTTCTTTCTCGTCAAGATAACTTTGTATAATGGCAACCCCAACACTGAATTTTGACCACAGGGGAGCCTATATTCCACCATATGTTAATCTATTGTCCAAGGTATTTGTAGTAAAATTTAGAGGAATGAATATTATCTATCTGTTTAATAGGCAAGCAAAACGACTTTCAAAATGAGAAACAATAACGAATAACAATCGTGAAAGATACGCGGCCTGACTGAGTCCTTCGCGTATGTACCTTTCGCTGAAATCCAGTCACACCGCTCTCGTTTCGAACCTGGGATTCGATGGTTTTCCGCGAGGCAAAGAGACGACGCGACGCAATTTACCAGTCCTGTTGACAGCCGTGACTACCGCTAGTGTAGTCATCCCCTCCAATAAACTCCACGAAAACACACACAGAAGAGTCGGCCAAGCTGGAAAGGATGATGCAGACGCAGAGTTGTTTTGAGTCACAACGAAAAACCATAAATGTGTGTTTCCACATTAACTTATTCGAATACGGGTCTTGACGTCCAACGTTACCTTCAGGTTACATTGAAATGAAGTTGAACGTCGTAAACCTGGTGGTATTTAACTCCATAAGATACAAAAAAGCCAAAGTTAAATTATGCAAAAATCACAAAGCTACGTTTTTTAATTACAATGAGAATTCATGGCAATGAGTCACGCCTGAAGCCACCATTGTTTTAAATACTCGAAAAAAATAGGTGAACACGCTAATTCTCTTTTCCATTTGCGTTTACGAAGAACTCCTTACAGATACTCGATCGCGACTGATGTCAACTGCTAGCCAGGACATGAGTGTTTCTTCTGGTATGACCTGCAATTACTCAGCCCAAAATTTGTAAATCATCCCCTTTAGACGAGTTAACTAAGTGATAAAAATTCAAGATTACAATTAAGTTGATTCGCACACTCATGGAAGTGACAACCCTTCTACCCTCCTATAATGCTTCGCTCAAAGAAAAACGGCAGTAAAGGGCGAAACTTACACCTACTCATCTAACTTGCTTCGTCACTGACGAATGAAACACTCCGTTTAAGGTGGCTGGATATGGAATCGTGAGTCATTGAGTGCACATTTTTATAACTTCTCAAGTGAGTCAGGAAAAAATTCTTGGACCACAATCATTTAAGTATATTATTCTATGTATGCGTTGACAATAACCGCGTATGTAGCGATATAAGTGACGCAACAATTATATTTTTTAAAATTTCCTCTCAATTAAAGCATTGTTATGATTTAGGTTTACGACACTAAATTCGAAATTTAAGCAATAATCATAAGTAAACACCTGTTTTTTATTCGGCAAGGTACCTTAATATTTATTAGGAACCATTATAATACTTAGGGAAAGGAAAATTTGGAAAATCTACCCAGAAAAAAAACTAGAAGGCTTCGAAACCTGATGCTGGAAGAGGATGCTGAAGGTAAAATGGATGGACCAAATAAGTAATGAAGTGTACAGAATAGTATAAGAGGAAAGATCATATGGAACACCATACAGAAAAGAGGAACCAGTTGGATTGGACACACCCTGAGACACAATGGTTCAGTGAAGAACATTAAAATAGAGGGGAAAGTCCCCAGAGGAAGACCCAGGAATAATTTCATGGACCAAATAAAGAGGAAAGTACATAGTAAGATATACCAGGGGGTAAGGGAACTGGTCTTAGACCGGCAAGGGTGGAAGGCTGCAGTCAACCAATCTTAGGATTGAACGACCAACAAATGAATAACAATTTGAAACGTATGTTTCTGCGTTTAGGAGAAAATCTGTACATATATCATCGAATTATTACGAAATAAACGTAAAGTGCAATAAAGTACGTGTTAAAATAGCGATCATTTACCAATTAACCAAAGCGGTAACAACCGGCATTTTTTTCGCTTTTATCAATAGGTTTGTAAATATCATTTATAATCTCATGTATGCGAAGTTTTACGCTAATCTATACATAAAAGAAAATCGCTCCAGCAACCTTCTACGCATCAAGGAACACCACCAACTTTAACCCGTCAGCTAAAGATATTAATAACGTTTTTAATTTCTGTAATAACTTAAAACGGTCGTATTCTCGCGATAAACACCGACCTATTATATTAAATGCATACAACTTACATACGACACAGGATCAAATTCCACCACTAATAACCATTCTCCACCTTGCGCCTCTGCCAATTGAATAATTTTCAACGCCACCGCAATGGATGTCGTATGTCTCTCAAGGATTTACACGATTTTAACAACACACAGAAAAGCCGGGAAGGGTGTCGTAGGGGTGGCAAAACACGGCATCACGGCCCAGGAGAAAGTTATTTGCGCTCGAAATAAGCGTCGAATGCTTGCCAGAATAACAAAACATCCATCAGGTGGCAAATTACAAGCGCAACCACGGTAGGTTAAGCTTGTAGAAAAAAATCTCAACTGATATCAATCCGAAACTAGAAAACGTTGGCATGTATAGTTCAAATATTAAATGATACAGCATTCTGGATAGTAAATTCGCAATGGTCTTGATCACCTAGTATTGTAATTGAGCGAGATAGTTCCCTAGTCATAATGGATACCGTCTTCGAATTATGCGTTTTAATTTCATCAGCTCTAGAAAGCATAAACTAAATATTACATTATTAATGGTGCAATATAATACTTCTACAAGACTGAAATTCTAATGAAGTAAACAAAAATTACTACACCAGTCTAGAGCTCGACTAATTTTTTCCCCCGGTACTTTTAAATCTCCTTCACAACGGAAGGTTTTTCGCGATTCTGAAAAAATTACCGCGGTGACGTTATGATTTATTTTAAAAAAATAGTCGAGAAAGCATACAAACTACAAGCTGTTAATTTTTTTAAAGATATCTAGGTGCTAGAAACACCTCATCTTTTAAACTAGAAAGAATTAGAGGCATTGGAAACATGGAGTTGGCGGAGGATGCTGAGAATCGAATGGACGGAGAGATAAAGAACTGAAGAAGTGTAGAGAGGAGTAGAAGAGGAAAATATCATACGAAAAACTGTAAGGAACCAGATGAATAGGGCACACTCTGATGGGTAATGGGTTTAAGAAGGATATGATTGAAGGAAAAATAAATGTAAAGGTTCCAAGGGAATTCAGAACTTATGTGCTTCAGAGAGAAAGAGAGAATATAATTTTGACGCCACACTGTATCTCAAGGCATGACAGAAGTGATAATATAAGAGATACATTTCCGAACAGATAGGTACAAAAACTCGTTCCTTCCGCGCACAATAAGCGACCACAATAAAAACAGAGCTCCAATAAATACACTCCCATTATATACGTCACCATTTCACCTCCCAAAACCTTATCCCTTACATCTTTACACGGCTGGTGTGCTAAGATTCCCTGCCACACGCCCATGCGGCGGTTCGCAGGGTAGTATGTTGGTGTAGAAAACAACAGGATGCCCAGCCGTGACCCTGTGTATATGACGGTACTGACAGCAATAAAAAGAACTGAAGTTAAGAATCTGACGGATTAACAATTGTGTATGATGTCTTTGATCGGCCACACGTAAAAAAGTAACGAAATCGGTTTCTTGTCCTTTTCAGAGTCGTGTGCAAAACAAATAAAAGATAAACCGTCGCATAGGACCTCCACTTTGTCATCGTCCGAATTAAGCTGCATATAAAACCCGGAGATTGCCGCAAAATTGAATGGAATGTATGCATCGAGATGTAATAAAGCCATACGCCCATGTAGCGGCTTGCAGGGTAGTATGTAGATGTAGATGAAGGGATACATACATAGGGAAAACAACGAAGAAAGTGTAAAAGGAGAATCGCCAGGTTGTAAGGGAACAAGCACTAGATAGGAGAGGATGGACAGGGTGGCGAATGATATCCACTTTTTAAATTCCCTGATTTTCCCCTGACTTTTCCCTGGTGGATTTACCAATTTTCCTGACCAATCGCCAATAGATCACCTATTATTGGAACATTTTTTTCTGCTAAATTAAATCTTCTACAGCAGCTTTAAATTTTCTAAAATTTCTAATCATTTTCTCGTATTTTTAGGGCTGCAAGCATGTACTTACTGTAAGCTAGTGTACTCCAGCTACCTATCGACCGAAGTTACGGAAGTGAAAATAAAACGCGAGGTAAAATTTCCCGAAGAACATTGCCTCGGATTCCTTGTGATGAGCGTAATATATTGTGATCATGAATTTTAACACTAAAAGGCAAATATCGCAATAAGGATATGCAAAAGTGATACATTAGACGTCTGATTCACAACTAAATAACTAAGATTCACAACTAATAAGATTCACAACTGAATATTTCACGAATGGATGGGGCTTATTCCATGTATGTCAGCGACGGATTTGAGTTTTAGTTGGTAAATTAAAGGGCGGAAAAGACTGGCCGATAAACGTAATGGTAGAAAAATAACGAGCATTTCCTATCCCAGTTTCTCCCTGACTGTTACGAGAATTCCCTGACTTTTCAAGAAATTCAAAATTCCCTGAAAATTCCAGGTTTTCCCTGACGATCGCCATCCTGCGGCGGCTTGCAGGGTAATAAGTAGATGTAGATGAAGGGATAAATACACAGGGCAAACAACGAAGAAAGTGTATAAAAAAACTACCAGGTAGTAAGTGAACAAGCACTAGATATGGGAGGATAGAGGGCAACAGAGAAACAAACTCCGGACTGAACGACCGATGAATGATGTTCTCTCTGTTCCCGCCATCGATTCATTTTATTTTTCTTTTATTTTATTTTTTTTTAATTTTACAAAAGGATCACATACAGCAAAAAGCCATTTTAAAGTGAACATATAACAAACAAATAAGGACACAAACGTAAAAACATAACAAGAAGAAGGTAACACATAATAATGCAACATAGGGAGATAGTAAACATTACTTTTTTTGGGAATGGCAAATGGCTAGGTTAGCGAAGACAGTGGAAGATAGGATGAAAGGGTCGATTTTCACAGGAAGGGAATTAACAAGAGAAGAGAGGCGAAAAATGAGGGAGCGTTTGGTAAGTGATAATCTGGGAGTAGGGATATGGAGCAATGAGAGAGTTCTGGTGTGTCTGGAGGGTATTCCGAAATTTATCGAGGAAACAATGTCGAGGCAGTCAATGGTTGAATCCGCTGCTCGGGTTCATTTCCCATTTATTTTCCACTTCAATTTCGTTAATGCGTATGGTTAACCTTTCCTCCAAGTGCGCTAAAATGATTGCAACATCCCTCCGCGTTCGTTTGCGCATTTAGGCCTGGTTAGAGCGATCGCATTTCCACTTCATACCCAGCGTAATTTCGACATGCGTTCAGTGATCACCTATCGTCGACAATCCAAGTCAAACGAGTGGTTCGATCGTCACAATTCCGCCATCCTACACGGCCACAGACTCCGAGGATATGGAGCAATGAGTGAGTTTTGGTGTGTCGGGAGGGTATTCTGAAATTTATCGAGGAAAAAATGCCGGGGCAGTCAATGGTTGAGTTCAGCGTGCCATGGATAAGTTTAAGATCAGTTTAAGATCGATCGGTTTTAAGGTCGGAGGAGATTCCCTCAGTTTCCCCGATTTTCAGGGTTACATCTCGCAAAGAGACGTGCGAATGCTGGAAGGAAAGTGGTAGGTAGCATGTGGAGCATATCAAGGAATGAGTTTTTGCCTAAGGAAGCGAACACTGCCGTGTACAAAAGTGTACTTCTTCCCACTTTGCTACATGGTAGTGAAACATGGGTATGTCAGGATAGACATAAGAGTAGACTAAACTCCGTGGGTATGAGTTATCTGAGGAGTATTTGCGGCAAAAGTAGGATGGGTAGGGTCAGGAATGAGTGGGTCATGAATGAATGTGGGTTAAATGCTCCAGTCATGGGCATACTTGATAGGAGTGTGCTTCGTTGGTTTGGCCATGTTGAGAGAATGGATGAGAGTCGAATAACGAAACAGATATATGAGAGTAGAATGAATGGTGTGAGAGGTAGAGGTAGGCCGAGAAAGTTGTGGTTGATTTTGGTTGAGGAAATTCTTAGGAGGAGGAATATTAGGAGTTTTAATAACAGGAGGGCGTGTAAGAAACAGTGTAGGGGGGTAAATGAGGAAAAAAGAGGTTTGTAAGGATATGTCAGTATGGAGGAAATTATTGAAGCAGAGTTAGGTGTACAATTATGTATTAATGAGTGAAACATTTTG
Source organism: Ceriagrion tenellum (assembly GCA_963169105.1). NCBI lineage: Eukaryota > Metazoa > Arthropoda > Insecta > Odonata > Coenagrionidae > Ceriagrion > Ceriagrion tenellum. The sequence goes on from OY720643.1 coordinate 110,155,513, forward strand.
ACTGTGCCTACCCCGGAAGGTAACGGCGTGATTGGTATGTATCTACATCTCCGCAGCGTTCAACGGGTCGGCGGACCGCGGCGACGGCACAGCTCGGCTATCCTCCTCTCGCTTCCCCACGTCATCAAACATCCTTGCCCCCTTGGTTCGCACCCTAAAAAAAACCTCGAAAGTCCCTCCCCCCCGCCCTACGCCGCCCCCGACTCCTCCACAAACCGCAAATAGATCGCAGCAGGCAGGCAGAGAGGCGACGTGGCTGAAGGGGAGTGGTTGAGGAAATGGGGGAAGCGGGCTCCGTGGGGAACATCAGCTGCCGCTAGTCCCGCTCCCCAACATCATCCCAGCTCTCCCACGTGTTTATCCCGACTGACTCCTGCTTCTTCCTGTGCACTCTTCCATCCAGCCACCCTCCTCCGCTGCGTGGACCGTCCACCGCCTCAACGGCCCCTCAACAACAACGGGCGCGCCCTCGAGTGATTGTTGGAGGAAGGGAAAATGTTTGGCCAAAGGATTAAGGAGCAGGTTAGGCTCGGGACTGACTTGCGGGTGTCAAAACAAATTGAAAAAATACCTCTCATTTTTTTCCTCTTTGTTCTTTGAAAAAAAAATTCTGCCTTTCAATGCCGGGATATCATTGCTACTGCATTAAAATTTCAGAACTGATGTTTTTCAGAGCGACGCAGAGAATATTATCATGACGCCTCATTACATCTCTAGGTCAGACAGATGCGGGAAAAATAAGGATTCACTGCCGAACAGATAGGTGCAAGAGCTCGTTTTTCCGCGCACAATAAGCGACCACAATAAAAACTGAGCACCACTAAATACACTCCCATGATACATGTCACCATTTCACCTCCCAAAAACTTATATCTTTACACGGCTGGTGACCTAACACCCCCTACCACACGCCCATGCGGCGGCTCGCAGGGTATTATGTAGATGTAATAAATAAGTGAAAAACTTGGATTAGTCAACAAATATTTTAGCCGTGTGTACTTCTCTGAGTAGATCACATACTCATTTGCGGGCTCTTTTCATCAGCTCTAGTACGCTACTCACAACACAGAAGCGCATGTTGCTTCCATTCGTTTCAAGCAATGCACTACATATCACACTTGATAGCAGTCAGGGAGCTATGTGGATATCCGATGAAGTGTGCTCCATCGCGACTGACATCAAACTACCGTCGATTATCACAAACGCAAATGCTATTGAGAGATGATTTCCACAAAAGGCGTTTACAATGGATGATTTAAAGTTGTTTCACTCTGTAGTTAACCGCTAACCTTTTACAATATATATTTAGAACGAATTGGTTACCTATCTACAAAGTACTTGGCCGTTACGACTCTGTACCGGCAGAATGCTACCCACATGTTTCTAAACCTTCCGCCCGCAATTATATTTTCTTTCATAGTCGTCGGTGTGCGCTGAAATGCACTGTGTTGCTCTATTCAGCGCCATCTTCAACACCCTAAATGACATGCTCTCCACGTTTACCTTCATCAGTTGTGGCAGCCATTCGTATATGACTCGTTGACGTCAGATACTGCAGTTACGTCAGTCTGTCAGTCACCTATATCGACTCCTCACAAAAGGAATACATTGCGACGACAAGTAGAAACACCACATCGTTCACTTCTAGATCAATGACAGGCATCGGCAGAGTATATACATGCCTATTATGGACGCCGGTTTTCTTTCCATATCATCATTTCATTGCATTTCATTATTTCAGGAGAAATTTTTTCTATATATAGTGCACAATGGAAAGATTTTGACGATGTAAATAAATTAATAACACCTTATTCTCCTTATGAAATGAGAGCTGCAACTTAGTAATTCCACATAAACTTTATTAACTACCTATGTTTCGACTTATGAAGTCATCATCAGATTTCGACCTTAATTTCGTCTAATGAAGTCATCGAAAGGTTACGACCTATGTTTCGACTTATGACGTCATCATCACCTGATGATGACTTTATAAGTCGAAACGCAGGTCGTTAATGAAGTTTATGCGGAATTACTAAGTTACAACTTTCATTTCATAAGGCTGAGCAAGTTCCACAAATTTTCGCCTGACACAACCAACCTTAATCCCCACCAAATAAATACATGTTGTCGATTTTGGCAATTTCGGGAGTTATTTTAGAAATTACTGCGCTTATAAGGGCTTTGTTGGTGTAATTAGGGACAATGCAATAATGACTCATCAACTGTCATTAAATCTTTCAAATGTGGCTTAACTTTCATTTTCCACAGGCGCCTCTCGACCGGTTAAGCCGAGCCGGGATTTCGGGGCGTGTGATCTCCCGACGGACCCCGCTGCTGCCGCCATTCGTTCCGCTCTTCCCCCCCCACGCATCCAATGAATATGCCCACGTGCAGGCGATAAAACTCTCAGCGGAAGAAAACACATTAAGCAGCATCAAGTGTAAGTAATATTACACCCCATTTACCGAGAGATGCCACTTGGAATATCCCCTCAAATGATCACTGAACAACTGCCCGGGCGCTCGATATTTTAGGCTCCCGCCTTTAATTTTGATGATGCAGAAATTTGATTTATTCCTCTTCACGATGAAGAAAATCCATCACTGGTGAATTACAACAACACGGCCTATAATTGACATAAATTGTAGGCGTTTGAAATTAAAATGGGGGGGTTTAAATGTCCACAGGATTAAAAAAGAGTGGGCCATTATTTCCTTTCCAGTTTCCCAAGAGATCAGCATTCTGATCCAGACTCGTTTTCCCCTGCGGATCTCGCAAAATTATGGCAAGGTCACATTGGCTGCTCAATTAGCACGTTGTGTTGACGCCAAGACTCATATAGAAGCGTACTTTCAGGGTTATAAGGGCAACTGTTAATTTCTGCCAGGAGGAATCCCAAATGAAAGAGAATTCTGAGAACTAAGAAATGAAAATGTATATACGTATATCGCATTTCAAATGTGGAATGCTGCTTCGTGAGGTCATTGCTACTTAATTCATGCAAATGAGTAATTCAGCACATATCAAAAGGAAATTATTTAGGATATTAATACTATAAGTAAAGGGAGAAAACTTCGCCAATGACTGGTATATTATGAACGACAATCCTTGGATTCAGCTTTATAAGAGCACAAAGTAATAAGAAATTCAATGGGCATAACATCATCAAGATAAACCTCCTTCGTCGTCATAAAATTGGGACAAGTAATACAGGCTTGCTATCAGGACATCAAGAAAATACTTCGTTCGAGAATGCGCCATAAAATACTGTACTCGCGAGGACGCGAGAATATTTTCGACGCTTCTCGGGATACAAGGGAAATCTTTGTCAAATTGTGAGATCAAAATTGTATTGAATGTTTGGCAAAAGACAAAGTGATGGGTTGCCAATTGCGACCACAAGTGCAAGAGCTGTTTAATATGAGTGACTCTCCGTAACAATGGTGAACTTGGCCTCGTTGATGAAACACGCGTTATTCATATATATCTACGCCAATATTCCCCCTTAAACCTCCTTCGAGCCGCCGCATGGACGTAGTACGAGGGGTGTTAGGACATCAGCCGTGCAGTGGGGTAAAGATAAAGCTTTTGGAAGGTGAAATGTTGAAGCGAATTATGGAAGCGTTTTATATTAAGATGAGTTTTTAATCAATCATATCTGGCCAGTATCATAGCAAAAATTTCCAAATAAGAAAGCCTTTATTCCACTACCATCGAAGTACCAAAGCTTATATCAGTTTGGAAAGCCAACGAAGCGGATGCAAAGCCAACAGGGTCGACTTTCGCCCGAAGGCAAACGCTTTTACGTGACAAGACATGATAAGTCTTTGTCAGGCGTAGCGGAATACCAGATAAAATACACCTACAAAGGAGCCTGCATCAATTTTTCACAATATGTTTCAGTAGCCTTCACCATCAAAAACGTGAAATTATGTTTTAAATACGCTATCTTCATATGGAACGTCCACGGGTGGATTGAAAAAATTAAGTGCTCACATCCCGCTATTTCAGTCTACGAGGACAATCGCATTAAATTAGATTCAAGAGAAATATTTTTACTGGCGAGATTTAACATTCAGTATCCATGGCTGAGTAACCTTTACTTTCACCGCGAATATGGGATTATTATACATTGAAAGCATTACACCATCGACTTTCTGTAGTGTAAATTTGAGGAGTAATACTGAAATGTTGCATAAAACGGGTTTACGGGAAAATGTTAAGTGCATATGCCTGCGGTAGAAAAATGAGCTTTCCCATTACAATAAATGCATAACAAAGTCACCGACACAAATGCTGAAAAAGTTTATTTATGTTACCCGAATGCACCTGCACAATTTTGATGCAAGCAGCATTTCCAGATGTGACTAAATATCGTTGGACCACACTAAAGGTCTGCCATCTACAATGAAATTAATGGAACGTTAAAGAGAGTTAGCACATCAAGGAAAACTGCAGGAAAAATCTATACAGAACTTTAACTCATGTTAAATGTATCCACCTTTCGCACATGAACGATCCGATTTTCATTGAGTATCATTTCTTATTCAATACTTTCGGAAGCAGAAAATTAAACAACAAAAACACAAAGAATGACAGCTTTTTAAAGGAGGAAATTCAGTAGACTGCACAAGCAAACGTAAATTTCATGGCCATTTGTTTCTGGTATCAGCAAACAGTTTCAACCTTTACTTCACTATATCCATCAAAGTAGTAAACCAATCACGGTGAAAATATAAACGATTCTGAAACAAACATGTTCACATTAATGAAACGACCACCTTTTAAAAATGAAAATATCCAAATTATTTACGTAGAATAAGATAGAGCACTTACAAGATTGGGGTCTATAACAGCCACGCATCAGAGGAAAGCAACCCATTCTTTTCAACTCAACCGTGCTTAGCGCAAAGTTTTTCTGCGCAATATCAAATGGATAAGATGCACTGAGAGTTCTTTGAAAGTTAATTACGTACCACGTTGAGCCACTGAGTTAGAGAATAACAAACGTTAATTCACACACATTCCACAGCACTTGCTTGAGCTTAAAGCGGCTTTGAAGCAAGGCGTTCACTGAGCACTCTATTACTGTCAGCACAAAGATTTAGTGGAACTCCAAACCTAAGCAACAATTTCTCCGAGTGCCAAGAGACACAGATTTGCCTCTTGGGCACTCAATTTTTTTCAGGAAAAAACAATCCCGATAAATTCTCCCCTTTACACCCCAGTCGAGTCATTCGGGGCGGTTCTCACACGCTAATTTCCTCATGTTTGCAATCATTGAGTACTAGATCACGCGATAGTTTTACGTGGCAACCACAACATCGAGAGACCATCTTCACTCTTCCACAAGTTTCGTTCCAACGCATCGCCACCACGATTGTTTTGCATTGAACATTGGCAGCCAATATTTTATAATCACTTATGTCACATAATTATTTAAGTGGCATGTAGTTAAGTTATAGTTAAGTTGGCATGAGATAGATTTGTGTTTAACCCCAACTAATTAGTTCGACGTCATAAATTAAGGCGTATCCCATTCATAATTCATTCACAGCAGCACCAATATTGGTCTCGGCCCTAATTCACGTGACATTTACAGCTAATAAGCCCATAAGATTATTGCATCCCTGTAGTAGCCCATAAGACCACGGAAAGGAGAACGTAGATATTGAAAATACACTGATTAATGATAAACTTAAAATATTAGCAGCTTAGATCACGACAGAAAATTTCATGGATAACTAAAAGCAGCGGTGAAGCTCACTGCAGTCATCCATTTATCTAGTACCACTGTTCTCTTTGGTATTTAGTACTCATCCGATTTTTTTTCTATCGCATAAAGAAATAGGATCATGATCCATTTTAACCATATCAGAAAATTTACTTTCAACCATTTATTCAAACACAAACTGCAGGCAAATTCATTGTTGGCATCGAGCGAAAAATAACGAAAGACACAAAATAATAAGACTCACGTTTGACAGTATTTGTAACACTTTTGCCACAGGATAATTTTTTTGGTGTTACTCACAGCAAAAAATTTACATACTTGGTATCGGGGCAAGAATATTCCCAACTTTCACGAAACTTTAACGGGCATATACATCTGAAAGAAAAATTTTCACTCGAGCTCAATGAGGAGTGATGAAGCAAATACAAAAGCCAAGTTTGCAATATTCAGGGTGCGGACGTGAGCAATTAGAAACAGATATAACCGCCAATGCGCACTCTACGCCAGTTAGCCTTTTCTCCGGGGACTCACACATCCGATCCACTTTCAATGTCAGCTGGACTAACCTATAGAACTCCATAATACACTTTTCATATCAACCAATGTCAACTTTAGAACAAAGACATGTAAGAGTCACGCGTTGTCATGACGACTTGATGATTTTAAATCAATTATCAACAAGCTGGCGACGCCATTTTTTTCCTGCCGGCGACGCTCTTCAGGCGTGGGTTCCGGGGGTCTGGTGAGAAATGAACCGAAGGCAGCAAAACAGTGAGTGTTAATAATATGAATTAAATTCGCATATTTGCATTAATTTTCGGTGGTTCATATGTAAATGGATGAAGGGACACATGTATCATTTTATTCATATTCTGGGTACTTATGGAACAGGGTACAGACCGTGTCCTTCATCTCATTTCAACAACAAACTGTTAATTTTACACGCTGCTTTTCCGCGCAAATTGACCTCGAAAGGACGTTAAAATCGATAATAGGAGAAACGTGAGGGAAAATAGAGCTTATCCATGTAATAAAAAAGCCATTTTCACAGAAAACTGTTCATATGAAGCAAATACTTCCGGGGATTGGCTTAAAAAAAAAGACGATACAAGACTCTATTTTACTACCTCATTTTTCGAGTCATCACCAAATGGCTGTGAAAATAGAAGTCAACATATGGTAATAACGTATTGAATCGTCAATGCAGTCGGTCTTTATTACTGTAAAAATGTTATCATTAATTTATTCATTGAATAATCTGCATGTACAGTGTACTTGGATTTTATTTATCAATACCTAACGTATGTCATCGGCGAAAATAAGATCTGTATAACTCAAATTTTAAAAATTCGGGATTTCGCACAGTCGCGATGAAATCTCATTAAAACTTAAAAATTTATTCCCTGAAATCTCCTTAAAATTGGAGGTTTCAGGCGTAACTTTATGGACTTTGTTAACATATTGATGATAATTTATAACTTTGTTTTTCCACATGCATTTATTTGGAACGACCCATGTTTCGACGTTCGAAGAAGAGAAAGAGAAGAGAAGTTCAGAGTCTGAAGAAGAAGATCACCTGAAGATGACGTTGAACGTCGAAACCAGGGTCGTCCCAAATAAGTGCAAGTGGAAAAACAAAGTTATAAGTTACCATCATTACCCCTTAAAATTATTACGAATTGCTATCAGCACATTTGTCCCTCCGCCAATCAACGGCATTGGCGGGTTAAGTCTAATTCAAACGTAATTGCAGCGAACAAAAAATTGGTTTGTCCACCAAACCGTCATCTTCAAGGCGATTTAAGCGTACAAAGAAAGGCCACGCAATTGGATCATCCTCAAAGGCATCTAACCAACACGAGAAAAAAAACAGCAACACGAGCCAGAAAGGTTGAAGGTGACAACAAGTTCATTGGCAAGATGGAGCTCAACGCATAAAATTTGGACGCCGAAAGGTCGCAGGAATTACAGACCAAAGGCTTAACAAGACTTTTGTCGGAGAATGTATATACGAATCTGATAACAAGTGCGCCTGAGATGTAACCATGATCGGATCAGTGCGGTTAACTTATGCGAGCTGGTGATTTACGACGTGAAAATTGAGGGGCATTTTCACTTTCTGAGCAATTTTCATCAATTAAAAGGGAAGAACATGCCTGGGCTAATCATTTATTAATGATCTCACTTGCAACAGAATATTCCTCTCTAATACGGCGATAAGTCATTAAAATTTCGTCTTCGTTATCATGGACTATGACCACCAAGTTCGTATGCTACCCCATCATTATGCCTCACCACGATTGAAATGAGATTTACAGATATAAGTCCAGCCTCAACAGTAAGATAGAGTTTCTAACAATGAGTCGTAGCGACGCATAAATTTTCCTGGCCAATGATCGTTTCAGACAAAAAATTACCTCCAAATTTATAACGCATCGTACAATTAATTCCATTTCAGTACGGACGTCCAGGTGGAACGTACACTAATTCTCAACAGCTATTTTAATCCCAGCTAATATTTTACTCCATTTACTAATAAATTTAGGCTTCACTTTGTGGAACCTCTCCATATCGGAAATCAAAACATTCAAGTAATGGTCTACTAATATTTTTATTATTTACGACCCGGGTTTCGTCACATAATGACATCTTCAGCCAGACCTGAAGATGTCATTACGTGACGAAACCCGGGTCGTAAATAATAAAAATATTAGTAGACCATTACTTGAATGTTTTGATTTCCGTTACTCCAGTTAATTAATTAACAACGCCAAAAACAAAATGCAGGGATATTAACCCAAATTACTAGACAATCACCTCTACCCAGCACATATAGGACAACTGCAAGAAATGATCCCTTATTCAAATTTTTATTCAAGAACCACACAAAAATTCACCTCGAGTGTTCAAGACTTTCCTAAATCTGAAAGAGTAAAAAAAAACTCCTCGGATAATAAGATGAGGAACGAACCGTATTATACTAGAAGGAATAATTTGCTGGTCAAGTTAGCTCGGCACATGACATAAAATGACTTTCGTATTTCAATTAAACGTTGCCTAAGATAATTCATTGAGCCTAAAGAATTTCCCTCGACGTAGCCAAATCGTTCAAAGAAATAATTGTACAACCAAACGGCAAATTATCGTTGGTTAAAATGACCATTGATTTCAAATGGACCGTTTGACATTAGTTATTCTACACTTGGCTGTTTTCCGGGCATGCGACGAACATAAATACACTAGAAATAAAGAATTATAAACTATAAGCGGGAGCTAACCTATTGCCCCTCGCCTATTTCTTATTCTCGCGATCATAAGTATGGGGACCGCTATTTAATTTTAAGCAGTCTATATTTATTAGAATCAACATTCGAGGCGGCTACTGGAAAACGGCGGCGCGCGTGGAGGAGCGTGCCAAGTCTGTCCACGGGATCCCTGCGCCGGCGTTCCCCGCCATAATTCATTGGAGAAACCCGGTTGACTTTTCCCAGTCGTACGCTCATGGCACTTGCGATAAGCACGGTGTTATTGTGGACAGAAGAACAAGTGCGAGCTCGCACAGTAAAACTAACAAAATTTGTAGATACGAAACATCACCAGCACAAAAATTTTAACCTTTCCTTTCCGTCCGCAGAAGGACGAAATCCTTTTGCCGGAATAGATTTTTTTTAATGTCCAGAACACCATTCGAAATAATGCACCTTCCAAGGTTTCATGGTACTAATGAGGTTCATCAGCATAAGGTCGCATAATCAAAACAATTAATAAATGAGACGACAGTCAAATTTCACAGATCAGTGGTTCCCAAACTTTCCTGCCCCGGACCCCTTATCGATACAAAGGTTTCTCGTGGAGCCCCATAGAATAGTGAGTGTGAAGTTCTGTGTTCTATGAGGCATATTACACACTATTCATGCAAACAAAAGGTTGGTACGGCTAAAAAATGGTATATACGCACTAAAAGCAAAATAGTAAACATTTTAGATAGAGGCAGCTATTTAAACTTTTTGTGATTTTTATCATTTTCACAACTGCCGCTGACGGAGACCCTGAGAATACTCGCTGAACACTGTTATGGGAACCTCTGCCATAGACGTTCATTCATATTACATGGATACATATTCCATATTTCCAGGGATAGCAGTCTTCCCGATCATAGGAATTGTATTGACGCCTCTACCACGAGCAATTTTTTCGAAAGCTAGCACTGAAAATAATCGAAGATCAGTATGTGTGAAAGATAGGTCCCGGCTTGTCTAGCGCCTGGCTTCAATAATGTATACAATGCACTGAATAATGAGCTAAAAGAAACAGATGCTATCCGAAGTAATCATTTAACTTTATGCCTACCCTCTCCCGCCTTCCACGAAGAGATGATGCACGGGAAAGGCTGTTTTGTGAAATCCTTCCAAGTAATTACAGTGCTCGTCTTACGCGGTGGCACGTGGGACACGAGTAATACGGCAATCACTGTGGCCCCCGACGAAATGTTGAGGTGGAATTAAAAAAAAATGGCACGTTAAAGGCTTAAGTCTCCAAAGAGGAACCTCGGTGTCTATGGGTGTGTAGGAGGGCGGAATGGTGACGATTGAACCACTCGTCTGACTTGGATTGTCAACGATAGGTGATCACTGAACGCATGCCTAAATTACGCTGGGTATGAAGTGGGAATGCTCTAGCCAGGCCTACAAGCGCGAACGAGCGCGGAGGGACGTTCCAACGTCGGAGGCAAGGTGAACCATACACAGCCACGAAAATGAAGCGGAAAATAAATGGGTAATGAACCCGACCAGCAGATTCAAACAAGTCTAGCAGTTCTGTAACGATAACATTTTTGTGGGAGCATTAGAAATTTACCGGGCCGAGGGAAAATGATTTTTTGGAGATGATCTATGGCCTATGTATGTATATTTCTATGTGCTAGGCGAAATGAGAACCAAAAGAATTCTGCAACTTCTGGTGCACATTTTTCCAATTAAAGTCGGTGCTCATCAATTGATTGTCATTGTGCAAGGCAAACAACAAGCACTTGCCGGGATACCACCAATGTCTTTTTCCTTCAACATGTTTGTTTTTTGAAAATGAAGATTTCTACACTTATGCGAACGGTATTCAAAGCACCTTTGTTCGATTCACCCCCATGTCCATTTTGAAAAGGGTTTGTTGACAGCTGAATGACAGCCTCAAGGCTTGGGGGGGCACGGCGATGGGGGGTGGGTGGTGGCTGAGGAGGATTACACGGGCCCATTCGGTTGTCAGCAGCTCCTGATGGAATTAGCGATTCGCTCTCAATGGGCACGGTGATACTAGTAGACTCGCACGTCGCGGGGAAACAGGAGGCCATTGTGCTCCACACGAAATATCTCCAACGAAATCAAATAATCCCTATTCCCTGCAAAGCTGTTGATCATAGGTCCATAAATAAAACTCGAACACGCTGAAAACTTATAAAAACGGACGCTAATCTTGAAGGGAGTCTCTTCAGAATTCCGAAATCCTTGATCTTAAGAGGCTTAGAGAAAGTTGGGAACCATCTACAACGGATACTTCAAACTTTTCCTGTATCTGACTAATTGAAGGCTAATTCAATAAGATCTGAGACAATTTTCCAAAGACCCATTTTACACGGGGTACGTAATTGCACAAGCAGACGGACATGCATTTCAAATTGTACCGTGTAAAAGCGGTGAATTGCAAGAAGGCATGCGCGAATGCACGAACGCGAGTTGGCCAACTAGCCCCTGCTCTATCCTCAATTGTTATTACACCATATATATATAGGAAAAAATGCTGTTTAAAATTGTGCAAGTTCGTTCCCCGAGTGAAACGGGCTTAGGGCTGTTAGCCCCAATAATGAGGAGTAGAATGTTGGGATGTCTGCAACAACTCTCAGAATAAAACGAAACATATCTGTAAAAACTGACATCACAATGTGGTAGTATCTTTGCAATACGTCCTTCAAAATGAAATAAATAATTGTTTGGCAAGTTATTGAATGGTACTCAAGATAACTACTATTAGGGCTGGGATGTTAAAATTAACCTTTTTGAGCTGTTCCTCTACCACAAGCCCGCTCTATCTTCGTCGAAGCTGACACCACACCTGACGCTATCCTTCAACACTAAGTTCCAAACAGTTTCCAAAGGAACTAAGACTAACGATATTTGTAAATTACAACTTATTCTGAAATACACTTCAATGACAATTTGATTCAGACTTATTAGTTTGACAAAAAGGACAACAAATAATACGATCACTTTTTTCCTATTTAGTAAAGCTTAAATTCACGGAATGAATTGGCTCCCAAGATTTCCTAAGGGTTTACATTAAATGAGCAACAAAATTATCTTTCATTGGCATACACGTATCCTTGCGGTGTTCAACGGACCTCAAATAGGAGAAATACTCTCTCCAATTGGCTGCCAAAACCATAAGTCCAAGTGAAACCCATCCACTTCGGCACGTATATGGTTAGAAATTATTACCGAAGCCAGCGATGAGTTCATTGCCTAACAATGCCCCCAAGACACTAGCATGGTTAATTTGGCTCGCGGGTCGAGCATCAGATACCAATGAAATATCTTTCCATTAAAAAGCCAACCGCTGTTATCCTATACGTGGTAGTATGAAACACTATTTCACACCCTAGGAACTTCACTGAAATATTAATGCAAGTAATCTATTCAATGTTCAGATCAATTACGTATTTCATCAACCCAAGGCATTTCCGTAATTGCATTCCAAACCACCAGCGTGCGGCAGTGTAATTCATTCATACAGGGCAATTGGTGTACAACAACAGATTCGCGGGTAAACTCATGTACCTATTTAAATTTCTGGGCGCAGAAATGGAGAAAATGACGGGTTTGGCATTCAAAAGGCAGAGAAAATTGCCCGAAGAACATAAAAGAGGTTCGTTAGGGCATATTCTGCCCAATTTTTCATCCATTTCCCAAAACCACATTAATCAACGAATACAGAAAACATCTTTCCGACAAAAGCATCTAGCATCATATCGAAACCCGGCGTCGGCATTAGCCTTAACGAAAGGCGCCAAGGGGACCACGGTCTTAGACAGCTAGTTCATTGACGGAGTACTGTACTTGAAGTGCCCTCCACAACACACTCAAGTAGTATCACACAGGATCGGATATCCTCAGAAAAACATCCTCCTCTGCAGGGATTTGAACCCTGGCCGTCAGTATGGTTTGCCAGTACTCTAGCCACCACACCAACCCGATCCCCTAACATCATATCTTGAGTACCTAAGATTACAGTCAACATACGTTAAACGATTATTATGCAAATATGGCGCGAAATTTTAAGCTAACGAACGGGATAAAAACTGGGTGAGTCTTAATTCACGGTTGTAATAAGACGATAATTTTGTTACAAGCCGAGCGCATGGTTTACTGGTGAAAAAACGAGGCGCAGCTTCATAAGTAAGCTCATTAAATTAGAGGTCACGACAATCATAAGTAATCTTAGCCTCGACGGAGAAAAACGCTTACAAAATATCTCAATGAAGGACATCTCAATGCATACATTGTCGAGAAAAAAAATCGGCGCTCGCAAGTTAGTACAAGAGCGCTTGTGTTCTTTCTAAATGTAAATAATTTTAATGAAGTCTGCGAAGCTGACCATTGATAAAAGAAACTGCTCTCAAGATGTCCAAATGCATTACTTTGTCTCTCACTGACAGAGTACCACTTTCGTCCGGCGTGAGATGAAGTGGAAGAAAGCTTCATATTTCGGTAACATACAACCGAAGGATGTACCCTTAGCCAAGGAGAAATAATATAATGCGTTGAAGTTTTAAAATGAGAGCGTAAGATTTTTGTCATAATTTCTTCTATCTATTTCGTAAGCGTAAGATTTCAATCAGTGAGTAAAAATGGATAGCACTAAACTAATTATAAATTGCACCCAATTGGAGAAGTGTAATGCAAGAGAATTAGAAAAAAATCCTCGGATACATTCCGAATTTAATTCCCCTTTACCCTGTGAGGTCCCCCCCTATTCCTACGATAAAAAACGGCCAAGGGGTGGCTTAATCAATGGCAGTTAGAGATGTTAAACCTAACATTAAGTCGGCACTTATTACGGTGAACTTCCTTTCAACATCAAGGTATGCCTTTCTTGAGCCTTCTGCCGATTAATAAATTCATCGTATGGCCTCTTCTTGCCGATGGACCCCGTTCGCAAAACATCGATCCTTGCCGATGAGAATAATAATTGGCAAATCTGATTTAGTTTCCGAGGCTCAATAAATCGCGCACATGTTGTGGACCGCCCACTTTGGATTATATATCTTGCCGACCTTTCAGTTCACTGCGAAGATGTGATCGAGATGATATGGACACTTGGCATTGCCTAAGATAAGGGTTAGGGGATCCACGCCAGAATTCCTACACCTTTGCCAAAAACTCCCCCTCTTGTACAACCCAAATCCGTAAAGTGATGAAGTTAAGGGCATTTAGGCGAATTTTGCTAGACTTACCCTTTCGAGCAACTTTAAAACCGACCCGAAACAAAGCTGAAAAATTCACGCATACAAGCTGAGATCTCCCCTGCTAAGCCAAAAGCCATTAGCTGAGAAAATTACACAATTTTTCATTAGAGTCGATTTTGTTATTTTCAACCTTGAGAATTTAAAAAAAAGCAAAAAAATCGCATCTGTAGCGGTTTGCCAGATATCACGTCCAGCTTTCATCGTATTTACAGAATGAACTTCAGTTTTGTAGGACAGATAACAGTTACTACACGTCTTTCTAACAGAGAATCTTATTAATTTTGTTCCCTTACGATTTATCATCGTTCCCCACTGACAAACTAAGCATCAACTAAATTGTAATCTCTTCGTAGACGCACTAAATGAAGACTCGAAGACTCTAAGGTGAAAACTTTAGCATGCAATAACGCATAACCAACAATGAGGCACTTTCTGTCTTTTAGCTCAACAGGGCAGAGATCTGTGTGGTAGGTATACTTTAGTTTGAAGAAAAGGAACAGGTAACGCCCACTATCGACCCCAGGAGAAGCAAACGGTGCCCAAGTTCAAAAAGTCTCCAAATGAAGAAGAGAAAGAGATATGATTATCACCATTACAAAAATATGAAGGCCAATTATCACTGAGCTGGAGCAGGAGTCACCTTAAATCAGTGTTTCTTATAGATGATCATAACTTATTTCAACCCAAGAATTGGTTACCTCCATCTCCATAGTCCGTTTCCGATTTATCTAATCACTAAGATCTTTCATAATCGCTTTCCTTCTAAAAATTTCAAATAATCGAAAAGTCAATAATTCTTAGTGTTGACAATCCGTTAAAAGTTAAACTATTCCCCTATTCCAAGTATTAAGTTAAATATTTTGGATAGATATATTTTTGATGGATAGATATAGATCTGGATAGATTTTGGATATTTAAACAGATGTTGCTTAAATACCCCTTACATGCTAAAACGCTTAAGATACATGTAAAAAGCACGAAAAGCTTGACGATTGGGATTAATAGCATTATTACCTATACACCAACAACCCAAGCAAAGCGTTTGCTTTGAAAATCATTTAAGACACGTTACACAACGACGATAAATGGCATTCATTACCACTGCCGTGTCAATTAGTACTTAAAAAAATGACATGACAGCACACATTTATTAATTATACAGCAGAACGGAAAAAAAGTTTTAAATGTCAACGATAAGAGACCGAGAATGCTACCACTAAGTATAAATGAACATCCACTTCCCTGAGTGGCCTAGTATAAGAGTTTTATGCATTATAATATTCTTTTAATCAAAATTCTAACCAGCCATAACAGCAATTTATAGCGTGCTTATTTGACATTTGAAGATTTCGTCTCTACATACAAGGATGAATTATTACAAATTTCATTAAAACCTGTGGTTGCTACACTTCCAAAGCATAGGGCGTATTCATGTATAGTGTAGAGCGTGTTTTGGTGAACGTTCATCCCTTTTCTTAAACGCGGCAAGAGGTGTAATAGATAAGAACAGTTATGACTAAGATTCACAAAAAATACAATTTGCCGGGCATAAAAATGGCCCGGACACAAAACGATGATGAGACAGATGAGTACTCACCCATCCTTCTGCTCGGCAGCCCTGTCCCTTTGCCTGCGGTTCTTAAACCAGTTGCTGACTTGCGTGGTGGTCAATCCGGTGGCTTCGGCCAGTTCCCTCTTCTCCCTGGGCGACGGATAAGGGTTGTGCGCGTACCACTCCCTCAAGACGGACCTCGACTTCTCCTTGAAGCAGTAAGACGTCTCCTCTCCGTCCCAGATGGTCCTCGGCAGAGGGAACTTCCGTCTCACCCTGTACTTGCCGACGGCTCCCAGAGGACGACCCCTCAGCTTCTCCGCTTCCACGTAGTGCGCCTTCAGCCACAGGGCCTGCAGCTTCGGGTGGTTGTGAGGGGAGAACGGGTGTCCCTCCAGGATCCTGTACAGCTCCTTGAAGTTACCCCTGTGAAACGACACAATCGCCTTCGCCTTGAGCACGCTCTCGTTCTTGTGCAGTTTCTCGCACGCCGGCAGGGACCAAAGGAATCGACCCAGTCTCTCCACGTTCCCCGACTGCTGGAGCACTTCGCATACGCACGCCACCTGCTCCTGAGTGAACCCGAAGGAGGGCAGGATGGCCCCACCAGGGCCTCCGCCCCCGCCCCCGAGCGGCGAGTGCGGGGGCCCGGTTCCCATCAGGGCGGACCCACCTCCCCCGTCCGACGGCGGCGGGGCGACCAGCATACCGGCGGACCTCTGGACGCTAGCGGCGGAAGAGGCCGCCACGGCTGACGGCGAGAACGGGGACCCGACGATGCAGTGGCCGAGGTGGTGCGAGGCCGGCGGCGGGGGCGAGGGGAACACCGGGGTGGGCCTCTGCACCACCGTGGTGCCGCCGTGGAGGTGCCGGTGCACCGAGTGCGGGTGGTGGTGATGGTGCGGGTGGTAGGGCGAGGCGATAGCCGTGGGATGGGGGGCGCCCTGGCCGCCTTGAAGGGTAGGTGGCGCCGGGCGCACCCCGGCTACCTCCTCAGTGGCGGCCGGGAAGGAATGCTGCTGCGACGCGAAGCATTCGGGAAACGACGGAGGAGCCAACGCAGAGCCGGGCACGAACACAGCGGCGGATTTAAGGGGCCCTTGGGGGCGTCTTCCGAGGGTCTATCCAAGGGAAAGTGGCGGGGCGGGAAGAAATACAGGGATGTAGTCAAGAAACCACTCTTACAGTAACCGTACAGTATGCCGAGTGAATGGAAGAATGGGTCCTAAACCCCTTGAGGAGGGATCAGTTTCGACCCGAATTTTACAGTCCTCAAGGTCTTCTCCAGACGAATTAACTGGAACAAACGACCTTAACTCCGAACGGGGGGATAAATTTCCCCCCTTCCTCGTCCACCCAAGACAGCGAATGGAAAAACAAACTGGTCTATATGGTCACTTCATCCACGGGAGACTTCTCTTCTCGTTCGACGCCGGCGTTGTTGTGGTCTAGTCCGGTCATCACAAACCCGCTGTGTAAAGATGGATGGGAAGTGAGAATTCCTCGTCGAGGTTCTTCTAAAAGCGGCGATGGAAAGCACATACACACACAAGAAGTCCACGCGTATAACGAGGGATAATAGTGGATGTCTCCCAAAGCTGTGATGGTCTCCGTGCACACGCGTTACGATATAAAAAAAAACAAACCGAAAGATTTCGAGGATCCGACACACAAGTCCTCACGTGCTCACGAACTTCACGACGCTCGCTCCGTCAATGCGTCCGTGAGGCTCGACGAATTGATGCTCTTCTCTAGAGAGGGAGGAGAACGGGCCGACGGTTCCGCCACCGTGCGGCTGGCAGGGGAAGGATGAGGCGAAGAAACACGCACGAACGGGGAACGAGCAGAAGGAAAGGGCCCTTCGCTCGGAGAGAGATCCCGCCCCCTTTTTCCAACCCCCACCCCTGATCTTACCACTCAGGCTCCTCCCACCCCCGAACCCCATTCCCCCTAATGTCCCCCACACCTTCCTTCTAAGTAAGCTTCGAGGCGGACCGCTATCATGTTTTTTTTTTCAATTGCTACCCACCTCTTCCACCTCCTTCTCAGTAGACAACATCACTTTCCCCCCTCCTCTTCCCTCCCGTAACGCCAACGTTCATCCTCCTCCTGCTTTTCTTTCGAGCACGGGAGGGAACTTGGAAAAGGGGGGGTTTATAACTCGGAACGGCAGGGGAGGGAGGAGGAGGGGGGGACTGCTGTTAAAGGGAAGGGGAGGAGGGGTGGGAAAATTTCCCTCGCTCCTATTGGCGGGCGAGGGGGGTGTGGCGGGCGGTGGAGACGCCCGTAGCCATGGCGACCAACTCGGCCGCCTGAAATCCAAACCAGGTGTGGGCGGGGCGTTTGGGGTCAGGAGGCGGAGTCTCTGTTGTGTGTGTTTGTGCGTGTATGTGTGAGAAGGGAAAGGTACACAAGGAAGAGATGGAGAGAGAGGGGGGGAGCAGGAAGGAGGAGGAGGAATGAGAAGGGAAAGACTTCGCGTTGGAGACACCCATAAAGGTGTTTTCGGCCGTCCGGCGACAGAGCGCAGCACCTGTAGGCTCCTTTCGCACCTCCTCCGAAAATATAGGGATCGGCTTGAAGACAAAAGCGCACCTGCGAGTGGAGAACTGATACATCTCTCTCGTCCCTTTTAATTAACGCAAGCCTTTTGTGTGAGGAGAGCTGAGTGATTCTCTTTCCAGAGCTGCTGATGGCGAAGACAGCGTGAAACCAATGCTTGTGTGATGGGGATAATTTTGGGAAAGGGCTCACGGTCGGAGCAGCTTGGCTATCCTCTTCATGACACATATTTACAAGAGATAAAACTGATACGTTTCAGTCATGTTGAACCGTGTTTATTAATGGGAATTGTCTTGGAATTTTTAAATTCGCGTGATCTTATTCATGTCATTCCCATTCCCATTTAAAGATCATGTTTAGCACGTGATAACCTGGACAACGGCATCACTAAACAAAAAAACCGCGAGTGAGGCTCCCAAATGACTGAAAAATAGTGTTGCACACTTGATAATATGTACTAGAATACAATTTAGATGCGTCTTCTTTCCACTCGGTGCATGATAACGACTGGTTATTACATGATTCCGCCTTTTCGTCAACATCAGAAATTATCTTTGTGCTTACATTAACACCTCTAAGGTTGTTTAAAAAAATAGGGTTGTCAATTCTTTTTCCATAGGTAGGTAATTCGACTGTAAAAACGGGGACTATGAGTATTTAATGATGTATTTTCTTGAATTATTCTAGAATGATATTCCTATGTGATTTGTCGTGAAACACATTTTGCTGTCCATTTGGTTTTTTTAATGAGCCATGATTTAATTTTCTGGCTTCCATAACTATAATATGGCACCTACAATCATGTCTGTTGCATTACATCTTAGTGTGATCGATTACAAGTCATAGTCGGACTGAAGTTTACCCTTTCCCCTCTCCCTGGAAATTGCCCACAGTTCTCGGAATACAAATGATTCAGTAGATACGTACTCCTAAAAACTTCAGGTAATGCATTGTTTGCAGTTGTGTCTTAGTTGAGGATAAAAACACACTCGGTCAATTATTACATCTCGATAGTTTGCTCACCCACAATTGAAGCACAAACAGATTAATCGTGTCATCAGCAAACGTTACATGGAATAATCGCTTTTAAAATCGTTCAAACTTGAGACGATGGACAAACTCTATCGGTTAATATCCTGGCCAGCTAGGTAATATGCATTTTTTTCCGGGTGTGTGAAGAATCGCATATTAACATACTTCATTCCCAGAGCAGCGTTATGTAATCTAGTTCTAGGGTGATTCATAGATGGCATGAATCAAGAATAATAAATTTTCCGGCGTAATAGATTTTCCGTGCGTAAATCTTTAAGACAACAGCTGCTCGACAAAAGAAATGTCGTCATATGGCCAACGTTTGTGGAATAAGTTCTTTATTATTATATTGTATTATCTGTAATATTATAGTAATAGGTAACCCGTGCGAAAATTTCGCACTTTCACGCTATCAGGGAATAAGTATGTTAAGGAAACGGTGTAATTGGGTTTTAAATAGAGAAGAAGGTGTATCATAAATTACTTTCTTTATACTTGTTTTCTTGCAAAAATATACAAAACATATGAATACAATACAGGCAAGAGAGTTTGGTACCAGTAGGAACAATCATGACGTCTGTTACTGAATAATGGCACGCAATTTACAAAACTTCTTTAAAGACAATATTAGAAGTAACAGTGTTGTCGTCTGTAACTTTTTGGTTATGTTTCTTTAACACAAACATAAATATCACGGAAAGTGCGAACTCTAGAAAATGCTACATACAACTGTCCATGCGAAAAAACGGGTTTTTGGCAAGTACAATCCGTCTCTCTGAAGAGTCTGACCCTGTGCTTTATTAATTGTCATTGCAAAGGCCACTTTGATTGGGAATTGTTTTCTTGTCATTTGGAAAGGCATGGTCGGATCCGAAGGGGTGAGTTTCATTCTCGGAATTATGACTGTTCTACCCGAGTCAATTAATTTAGCAGTGATTATATATTCGCCTAAATTAGTAATTATTAACCTGGCACCGTTAATCAACCCTTGCTTGGCATTGAGGTTGCGGATCAACATTACTATAGCATTTTTCTTTACCAACAACTTATGAGAGGTGGGAGACCTGAATGATTTAATGAATTCAAGAGCAAATATATCATACAAATATGAAATCAACAAGTTTTAATTGCATTGACTTACCAGATGACCATTCACCCATGTACAATCACTGTGTGCATTTCGTACTATTTTCATGTTAAACCTTTTTTTGAAGTTTAGAATAAAAAAAATGTGTGGAGTCGATATACCTCGAGCGAGTAATCGACATGGAAAAATCGAAACTTTTCAATCAAATTAATGGGTAAATAGTGAAATTTGAGATTGAGATTGTATTTTTCGTCAGAAGCCGGTGATTTAGCGTTTAAAATGATACCTCATTTATCACTGTGGGTGCAGTATTAACGGAACATATACGGAGTGACAGAAAAAGACCTTTCTGTAATCTATCTATATATATAAAAACGAATGTATGTCTGTGTGTCCTGTATGCATTACTACACCGTTGATCCGATTGCCAAGAAACTTTGGAAAGTTGTTGAGTACACTCTTGCGAAGGTTTATGGTATAAACATTTTTTAATTATCGCCCCCCCTCCCCCCCAAGGCCCTCTTAATCTTTCGAATACTTTTCACGCAACAACGCCCGACGGGTAAGCTAATAATCCTAACCTCAGTTTTAATCCTATCGTGCTGAAATTTTGCCGAATAATAGTTCAAGGCAGGAGGAAAGTTATAGGCTACTTTAAAATGATCTCAGGGCCCATAAAAGTCCCATGGCCCTCTTAGGTGGGCCCTTTAGGTGGAAGTCTCAGGGCCCTTAGATGGTTCGCGGTACGTATCAGGTTTTGTGCAGTGGTTTCATTTTTTACTTTTTTAAATTATTTTAGCTCAAGATAGAGAGTTGGAATTTTTTAATTAAATGTCTGAATGAATGAAGTTTTTAATTCTGTCAATTAATTATCCTTTTCACTTCGTAATTGACTGAAAATTGCGTTTTTAGCTGCAGAAACACATATTTTTCAGTGAAATCAACAATACCATATTCGCTTGACAACCAGATTTCGGTTATTGCTGTTGGAATTCATATTGCTTAGTTGAGCCGATTAGGAATTCTAAGCATTGGAATTTGTGCATCGGTTAATTATTTCGTTTTTAAAACAACTTTAACTAAAGATATAGAGTTGAAATTCATTTTATCGCATACCCGAAAGCATGATACTACTAAAATTAGTGGTATCATGCCCAAAAGAATGAAGTTTCTCTCTTTTTCAATCGATTTTTTTACGCATTTTCCTTGACAACCAAATAAACAAACAAAAATAAACATCAAATCAAATCTTAATTAACGATTCGCCAAGAAACTTTAAGAAGTTGTTGAGTACACTCTTGCGAAGGTTTCGAAGGTTGAAGGTATAAAAATGTTTTAAATATCGCCGCTCCCCCCCCCAAGGCCCTCTTAATCTTTCGAATACTTTTCGTGCAACAACGCCCGACGGGTAAGCTAATAATCCAAACCTAATTTTTCAAATACGATCTTTATTTTAACCAATGAGAGATGTTCTTATTTTAACCAATAGAAATTGAGAAACCATTGAATTGTTGTGCGCTCACCCCTGAAGGCTTCTGAATTATTAAATCCATTTTACATTAGGTGGAGCGCCAGTCGTTTCAAAATATTAGTGTTGGCACGCGAGCTTCGCAAAAAAGCGAGGAGCGGCAATCAAGCAAGCGAAGCAGATCGTTTACGAGTTGCTCAATCACGTGCATCAGAATCATATTAGTGAGACATTATTTGTTTTAAAAGGTACGTAATTTATTGTTGCGTAAAATATATTTTGGTGCAGTGGTCTCTTTGTCTGATTATTTTAAATTCTTGCATTCGATTTTCGTATATCCTTCGCTTTTTCCTAAAATTGTACATTTTAGCTCGAAAATCTTTAATGTTTGTACTGCTTCAGCAAAATAATATTTTATTAACTTGGAAGCCCCAGCATAGGCATGGAATGGAAACTCATGGCATTATTTTTACGTCACAAATTTCTGTGTAGGTACGAGGAATTCATTGGACTGAGTCTAAAAGTTGTTTAGGGACCAATTTTGATTCCGGAAAAGATTTGTGGGTCAAACCATGAAAAGTATAAAAATCAGTGGGGAATTCAGGATGGAGTATTTTATTTTTCAAATTTAAGTAGGCAATTGGAGGAATTTTGTACATGCCAATGTGTGTACTTTTTTCATGTTCAGGAATGAGCATACTTTGTAAGTTTTACTCAGAATATTTATTGCACGACCGGTTTAGTTTACAAATTTAAGGCTGAAACTATTGAATTTGTTGAGTGTGTACTTTTTATATGTGTGCCTGCTAAGAAAGAAAAAGAGGCAATGCAACGCATGCCGGGCACAGCTAGTAATATATAGAATATTCACTTGGAGGAAATTTTCGTTGTTATGGTCATCACATTGTTTATCAGTTTCATCTGAATCCTTGCTCGTCTGCTCCAGAGTGGCTCTGGTGCAGCTCCCTCCTTTGTATCCAACATGAGATAATGATGAGAAGATTTTCCTATCACAGGGACCCGAATTCCGGAAATTTTGAAACTTTTAGAATTCCCTCGTGCTCTGATTACATTGCGGGGAAAATTAGGGCATATTCAGAAAATGGGGACAGTTGGCAGGGCTAGTTTAGGAAGCCAGCGACCCAGCCAATTCCATTCAACTCTAATGTGCACCCTGAGTATCTAATGGATATGATGATAATTACCTTAACTTCTGATATATCGTGGGGATTCCATATGCAGAACATATGTGGCGCAAAATCTTACAGGCCTGCATCAAGATATTGCATTAGCAATCGAAACGATAGGAATCCAGAGAGAAGCCACTGCGGTTGAGGATGATTAAATATAAAAGAAAGAACAGTGAAGAGGTGTCTGCTGAGTGAACGTGGAGACGACAGAAAAAAAACAAGTTTGATGTGTTTCAACTGCAAAAACCAATGATAAAAAAGGCATGTATAGCAAACGATTTCTAGAGACAACACCTGTGAATAAGCAATTCATCCTTCCGTTATTCAGTTATAATAATAATAAGTTTATTACTTCCCAAAAAAACAAACATCACAAATAAATTACAGGTTTTTTTCCATACAAGGGAAAGCTTTAGGTAGCCTCTAAGAAATATCTGTGATGAGGCTACCATCCCAGAATATATAGCTGCTTATTGCTTTTAACTGAACAATACAAATCAATTATATATACAAAGTAGTTTTACAATGGATTTCAGAATGAACCAAAATGGAATACAATAAATAGAAAAGAAAACAACAACTTCATACGATAATATTAAAGAAATTTTCTACACTTTGCTGAGTTAGAATCCATTCCGCTATTAGTTTGAGAAGTTTATTTGTAGTATAATTTCCGGCTTTTAAGTCCTCTGGTAGCAAGTTGTAAACCTTGGGTCCCATGTACAAGAATGATCTCGTGAAGAGCGATTTTTTTGGCTTGATTGGATGAGCGTAAAATTTATTTCTGAGATTATGTTTCGTTCTTTTTAATTGTTTGTTCCCACTTCTTAGGTAAAATAATTTAAGGACTTTATAGACATATAAGTGTCTCAACGGTAGCAATTTTAATGCTGAAAATAGGGGGAAATAATGATGATATTTTGATTTACCAGCCATGATTCTTATTATTCTATTCTGCAGTACAGTAATTGGTTGGAGTACATTTTGATAAGCTCCCCCCAGCAGACTAAACCATAACTTAACTTAGACTGAACCAGTGAACAATAAAGAGTTTTGCGGAAATGAATTGAACACTTATTACGTATTAAGTATAATTTTTCCAGGCAGTATCTTAGTGCACCAGAAAATTTTGACATGTGACTGTCCCATTTTAATTGTTGATCTATGGTGACTCCTAGATACTTTATTTCATTGACTCGTTCGATTACCGGACAGTTACATGATAATTTAGAGGAATCTACTTGATGGTATACTAAGTTCCAATCGTAGGAGCTTAATTTACAAAGATCATAATGTAAAAACTTCGTTTTTTCACTCATTTGGAGACCATTAAATTCAAACCACTGTCTTAGAATTTTTAAGTATTCTTTTATGCCATGTTCAACACACTCCAAGTTGGCTGACGCATAATTTATGGCTATATCATCGGCAAAAACAGTTAAACTTCCTCTAAATGCGTGATTACATAGATCATTTATGTATAATAGAAACAATATTTATTTTGATATGACTAATAATACAGAGGTGAAAAAAATAATTATATATCGTATAGGCGTATTAATATATAAAACACTGTTTGTCACTGAAAATAAATATTCATCATCGTCAGTACAGATTATATGTATCGTATAAACATGGTATGTATAATCTATTCTGTTTAGCATAATTTTTATTCAATAGAATTATTCGACTGGCCAAGTTAGCCCACTTGGCAGTGAAAAGGTGTGAAATACCTCGGTAGTCTGAGGACTAACGTGGTTGATGATGCAAACATTCAAGTGGACCAGGTTATTCATTGTGATCCTGGAATTTGTGGTGCAGAGAGAATTTGTGTGTACCATCTGATGAGTATTTCTCCACGATGCAAGATGAAGTCCACTGTATATTCGGGTTTTCTAAAGAATGTATCATATCATGAGTTTTCATATTAGTTTAAATGCATTCATAACCATTGCTTACTTATGACTCTGCAATTTAGAATGCATGTTACCCAATAATAGAATCTAACACGAAGAATTCCCACGAAAAGGACAAGAAGTACACATAGGTACTTCAAAATCTGAGAAGAATAATAGACGAATTTATTGGGCACGTTTTGCAACAAAACAGCCCATAGGAAACAATAATGGAAGGAGAAATGAATGGGGATAATTACCGAGTAAGGCTAAGAATTAAATAAATCAGGCATATATTGAAAGACGTCAAAGTGAAGCATATTCATTGGTCGTTCAATACTAAGATTGTTTGATTGCAGCCCTCCATCCTTCCCCATCTAATTATAGTTCTCTTAATCACTGGTGGTTCTTCATATTGTGCTTTTACAATTTATATGGTCTATATCTTCATCTAATGGCCTTCATCTTAGGGCTTTTCCCTCAATTTTTCCTACAATTAAACTCTTCACAAAGCCACTGTGCATCAGGGTGTGACCAATCCATATGTTTCATCTTTTCTATATGGTGTTCCATGGGGACCTTTCTTCTCCGACTCTTCTTCGTTTCTTATTTCATCCGTCCATTTGATTTTCATCTAGGCGAATAGTTATGCAGAATTGAAGTGACGAAAGGAGAGTGGCCTGGAGAGCTTAGGCCAATGAACGTTTGTCAAGATGACAACTGATAATTTTACCCATCAGGTGTGGAGGTGAACCCTTCGGCTTTTAGTGCTGCAAATAAATGTGGGGTTTCTTCCAACTCTTATTCTACTTCTTGCCTATAATCAAATACTATCCAAATGTATTATTCCTTGAAAGATAGGCGAGGAATTTCCGTACCTTTATTGCTCTAACTACTAAATTATCACTATCTAACTCCAGATTACGATGCGGATAAAACACAACATTCAAGGCGCAAGCTGTATTCGAACCCGCGACCTTTGGCTTGGCAGGACGATTCAGGTAGCCAGGCATACGAACCTGGCTACCTGAATAGGCCAAATAGGTGAGCAGGTAATATAACCTTTAGGACATTTTCACCCGCCATTTCCACAGATTTAGTAATAATTAATCTTCACGACATACGTTTACGTAAAATTTACTTCAATATTTGCAGGTCAATACGGCTCATGTTTCATTTCCAACATCCTCCATTGTTAAAATAAAAATTTCCATCGCAAACGTTGTGTGCTATGCAGGAATAAAAATGTCTTATCACAAGTCTCGGAGCAAGTATCTTAGCGTAAACTGCGTTACGATGGCAGGTCGGATTCAAAAAGTCAAATCCAGAGCAAAAGTTGAGTCAGTATTTTGTCATAAGTTACTTTCACCTGCATGGTTGTTTCATCTGCCAGGGTGCTCAGATACTTTCATCTGCCTCCATCCTGTTTCGTTTGGATTGGATATTTGGGGAGGCGACCGACAGATAAGGTCATTTGCGCTATAGGGGATAGGTAAGGGATGAAGGGTGGATAGAAACCCGGCGTCGGCATTAGCCTGCTCTTAACGAAAGGCGCCAAGGGGACCACAGTTTAACATCTCATCCGACAGACGGAGTACTGCACTTGAAGTGCCCTCCACAAGACACTCAATTAGGGATCGGTTGTCCTCTGAAAAACAACCTCCTCTGCATGGATTTGAACCCTGGCCGCCCGTATGGTTAGCCAGTACTCTAGCCACCACACCAACCCGATCCCCTATTGTATTATCAATGGCGCAATCACATACTTCTATACGACTGAAATTCTAAGTAATCAAGGCGCCAAGGGCGTCTCATCTGATAGACGGAGTACTGTACTTGAAGTGCCCTCCACGGGACACTCAAGTAGGGATCGGGTTTCCTCTGAAAAACATCCCCCTCTGCAGGGATTGGAACCCTGGCCGTCCGTATGGTTAGCCAGTACCCTAGCCACCACACCAACCCGATCCCCTCTTGTTTCGTGTATAAATGGCGTGTACAGATTCACCGTTTTTCCACATAGAAACCTACTTTTAAGGTTATCTTCTGTTCAATGTACTTCAAACCTCACGTTCCTAAAAGTGGCATTATTTCCCATTCCTTTCACCGTTATTGATGTTCATGGTACATTAAGGTAGTTAGAACGAGATAGTTCCCTAGTCATTGTGGAGACCATATTCAAATTATACGTTTCAATTTCAGCAGTTGTAGGATGCATGAGATAAATATTGCATTATTAATGGTACACTATTAAACTTTTACTTGACTGAAATACCAATCCATTAAATAACAATACCTCTACAAGTCTTTAACTGGACTCATTTTTTTACGCGGCACGTTCAAAACTCCCTCACAGCGGAAGGTTTTTTGCCATCCTAAAAAAATTTCTGCGGTGATAGCATTTTATAATCGACAATAGTTGAGAAAACATACACCACACACTGTTCATTTTTTCACAAGATCTAGGTGTTAGAAATTCCTCATTTTTTAAAGCAACACTTATCTGGAGTGAGTACACGTACCATTTCCCATGTAAAATGGCTGGTATATTTTGGCAAATATCTCCAAAAGTAGTATGACAACGGACTGATATTCTGCTATCTTTAGAAAGGTGAGATATTTTTCATTAAAATGAGGTTGAATTCATTGATTTGTGGGTGAAATGATATATCTCTCAAAAACCTTAAACGGGAGGAAAGAGAAAACGGGAGAAACACTTTCTGAGTACATTATAATTTGCCAACGAGCCGTATTTAATTTCGATCTCGTAACACTGGTCTCTTCGATTTCCATCGGAACAATTGATTTATGTGAATTGCCTAGCGGCGAACGACGCGTCCAACGAACGATCTCCAAGCTATAGTTGCATGTCAACTTTTCCAACCATCTTCCTGCAAATCTTTCCAGCTCTCTGGGCTCACGCGCCTTTCCTCGAAGCTCCCTAGGCTTTTTAGCGAGATTTTTCTCTATGCACTTTAGTGATCAAAGGCAAATTTTATGCATCTAAAATTCAAGCTATTGTAAGGAGCATGAAATAAATACTGTCGCGGAGGAAACTTAGAGAGGATTCTGGAAACGACGGTTGAAATAGGGAATTAAAAATTTGATATCACAATTTACGTCTTCATAATTGTGTTGTAAAATCATCCAAGAACAAATACCATGAAACGAAAATCTCAACGGCTATGCGATTCAAAATATTTTTGGGCAATCTAGTAACCCCGGGTGTTAGCCTGACAGGTAAACACGTATATCACGCCCCGGCCAGACTGACAGAAGGTCGCGTGTTCAAATCTCACCTCGGACATGGATGTTGCGTTTACCTTTGCATGAAGAACCATGAGTCGTTTTATGAAGGAAATTTCCTCGCGCAGTCTAATCCGAGGATGAATTTTCACTCAACATTTCGATGATCAAATGAGAGAAAACCATAGATGACCCTCGCAAATGCATTGAATATGTTTACCACAGGGGTGCCTATATTCCACCATATGTTAATCCATTGTCAAAATTATTTCTAGTGAAATTTAGTGGAATAAATATTATCTATTTATCTATATTCTAATTCTAATCTAATATGAACCTATCGCTAATTCAGAACCTCGACAAATCGGCTCCATATGTTCTTTAAATTCCGCACACCGTACGTCATCACATATTCAACCCCTATAGTCACTGTAAGCACTGCTCCGGCTGCACTAATGGTAATGACTCAAGAACATTTTTTCTCCATCGGAAATGAATCGCAGGATAAAAAAACTGAGCAAAGCAGCGTAGGAATATCCTCATCATAGATCTTATGATCGGTTTTATCGGAAGAAGTACCGCGGACTTCAAACGAAGAATCGTCCAAGCTAATAAAGCGTTCACGGTAAAAAGACAACTTAATAATTATTCGTGCAATCATTCCGGGTTCCGAGGGGCGGAGGGTGAAGATATGTAGATGGAGTGTGGGTACCGTCGCAACTACATTTTTTCCCATTTTTTTTAAACCCTTGTACCCCTTCCTCACCCCCTCCTCTCCCTCTTCCAATACGTCACCAACTCCTGTTTTCCCCCTCTCCACCAACTCCCCCTACTCCTTTCCGCTCCCCACCTCTTCCACAAACAACAAATTCTGAGCACTTTGGGCCGTATTCTAGAACGTCACTCAATCGGGGTGGGCACTCACACTCGGTGGAGCAAGCACTCACACTCGGTGGAGCAAGCACTCACACTCAAGTTGACTGTGAGTGTGGATTAGTACCATAGAAACGCACTCACACTCGGCTCATTTGAGTGTGAGTAACGATACAGGTAACTGGTATTTATTTCAGTTACTCCAGTTCCATGGGCGTATTTGCGGAAAACAAATGAGTTTGTTTGCTTTATCCTCTTCATAGTCTTCGTAAATTACTATATTAAAAAACTGTGTATATATGTGAAGGTGAAAAAAATGAAATAATGAACTATAAAAATGTTAAAATATAATAAAATAAAAATAAACATTACCGGAGAAAAAATAAGAAAACCTGTTATAAATTATGGCTAAAAAAATATTGCTATAAAAAATTTAAAATGATAAAAAAAGAAAAAAAATTTATAATAAATACATAAACAGCTAAAAATATACTAAAAGTTGTGTCTAGAAATCAAATTAATTTTGTAAAATGTTTGAATCTTTTTCCCCCTTGTGTCCATCCCCCCCAGTTTTGATAATTTCATAAGCTGTCACATTTTTAGTTTCAATGTCGATACAGAGAAGTCTTCGTAGATAATGTACTATGCCCCTTGATTTTGTAAATTGACCGGTTGCGGTCAGCTCCACTCGCCATCACGGTTCCACTTCCGCGCCTGCGGCGTAGCTATTCCGCCTTCCGCACCACTTGTTAGCTGGAGATGATGAATCAACATTAAATCTCGGATCGAAAATATATTTTATATTTTGGAAAATTGCGCCATTCATTACTTCATAAGGCTACATAGCCATGTAATGAAGGCTTCACAGTTTTCTTGCAAATTAGAATTTTTCGGGATCTTCCCGCATTGCAGCATTTTTGTGGACCGGCGGTGCGGTCGTCTACAAAAATGCTGCAACGCGGGAAGGCCCCGAAAAAATTATAATTTACATAGCTATGCTGAGAATAATCCATAAATATCGAGGAAGTTAGTTCTTTTTGTCTCACTTTTAACGACTTGCGCCAAACATTTTCATATAAATCAGGTGATAATAGACTGGCTGTGTCAGGCGAAACTTTGTGGAACTTACTTAACATTGTAGAATGATAGCTGTAACTCAGTAATTCCACATAAACTGTGTAACAAGATTATATACATATAAATAAAACCTAGCACTCCCCTCCCCCCTCGCCGACTCTCACCCACTTCGTGACTATATATGTGAGCAGTTTTCTTATGCATTTACCTGAGGATGACTTCCTAAGTCGAAACCTTGGTCGCTTATAAAGTTTATGCTAAGCTAAGTTACAGCTTTCATTTCACAGTTGATAATAGTTCAAACAACTGTATCACCAAAAGCACGTTTCTTTCCTTCATATTGCACATTTTACATAGTTAATTTTTTCA
Organism: Ceriagrion tenellum; assembly: GCA_963169105.1. Lineage (NCBI taxonomy): Eukaryota > Metazoa > Arthropoda > Insecta > Odonata > Coenagrionidae > Ceriagrion > Ceriagrion tenellum. The sequence continues at coordinate 110,186,107 of OY720643.1, forward strand.
TAATATCGATCGAATATCTCAAAATGTCATTTCAACTTTTCAAACAACGTATCACAATATCAATTTGTCAACATATAACAATTGTACATGATGCTCGATAAAATATTTTCATCGACACATACTTCATTTAATAACCTTCTATCAATTGTTATAATTTGGGTCAATTAATGCTGGGCTGGATGAGGCAGTACCATCTTCACTTCCCCCAACCCAGTTTACAGAATCACCCGGAGTGAGTGTATTGCACACCAGCGGGACTTGAACCCGCGACCCTTGGGTTAGCTGGCCGACGTCTAAATCTGCCATCTCTAAAGCATCCATTCAGCAAGTACTCCAGCTTAACTAGTCACATTCAAGTTTCAATTATATGCAACGAGATGGGGAGGTGTACATTATAATAAGTGGCTACTAATTGTAAGAGCTGAGATTTCTCCAGCCTCAGTCAAGGAGCGATTCCTAAACTCTGCTGGTTTCGAGTGCCAAAAATGCCTTAAATTAACAACGATATGGGAAGGAGGGAAATAATTTAGGGAGTATCAAAGCTAAAGACTTTAAAATCGAGCATAACTATCGTCTATTACAACAATCAAATCTCTAAAATATTCCAGGACGCAAAGTACATAATATTATGAATGCTATTTCATTTAATCAACTTGCTTACCACTTCAGGTACGATTACCAACATTAAGTAGCGGAAGTATTTTTTTACGCACTTCGACAGCGTATATCGTTTTGCAAGTCCTGCCAACTTGCAGACTGGGTCAGCAGCACATGGACGAAGGGCAGAACCAAATTCGAGGCGAGTCCATCGATGCTTGACTTCGGTGACTGATCGGGAACCGGTATTTCCATCATGACAGTCCGAAGCAGGCCCAACGAGAATGAATGGAATGTAAACGATTGACCGAAATACCACCTTCTCGGGTTAAACGAAATGGAATTGCACATTTCTCTTTTGTATCGGTGATGATACTGCGCGATTAGGCCACTGGAAGATATTGGGAAGGGATTGAGAGTTTCCTTAATCTCTTCCGCGTAGATTTAACACCTTAATAGGTAAAAAATGGCAAATTAATAAGACTTTTCATCGATTGCTTGCGATAGTAACAGGAAAATATGACAGGAAATCGCGTTGAAGATTTCTTTGACTCATGATAAACCCACCTGGTGCATAAAAATCATCAGGCTTGAAATGGTGGGAGAACATCTCCATGTAAGGAGATGTTTTTCCCCTATTTTCAGCACTCTCGCCCATTCCAACTGGAATATTTTTCGTTTTGGGAAATAATCTAATGTTGTGGTTGAGTTGCGACGTGATTAGTTCTCTGCATCAAATAGAATGCATGCACTATACCGGGTGACTCAAAAGTCTTGTAATTATTACGGAAAATCAGAACTCTTTACTTTTTAAACATAGATACATGAAACAAAGTTGAAAATGTTACTAAATACATCTAGATTTATTTGTTATCGCTAAAAATGTTCAATGTGACCTCCATTTGAAGCACAAATAAAACTTGATGTATTTAGTAACATTTTCATCTTTGTTTCATGTCGGAAATCAAAATATTCAAGTAATGTTCCACAAATATTTTGATTTCCGATGTGGAGAGGTTCCACAAAGTCAAGCCTGAATTTATTAGTTACCAGCAAAGGTACCCGTTGAAATTCAACGGGGGATGAAAGAAAGACAGGGCATATAAGTGGTAGGTTCGAGTCGCTCATGGGGTGTATTTTTTTCTAGGCAAATCAGCTACAATTTTAGTTTTATTTTTTAATTCAGCAGATGAAAATCGCATTATATTATGCTTACCGAGTTTCGACATTCTTTTGCAGTCACATATAGAAATTAAACTGCAGGCCATTTGCATTCCAGAGGCTAGTCGAATTAATATAACATCGTGGCATTCTCCTGATTTACTCAGCTATAATTTTAGTTTATTTTTTTAATTCAGCAGATGAAAACCGCATTACATAATGTTTACCGAGTTTCAACATTATTTTGCAGTAACATTTGGAAACAAAATCACAGGCCATTTGCATTCCACAGGCTTTCCGCATTCATATAACATCGTGGCATCCTCCTATTCTAAATGGGTACAACTTAAATTTGTCCACTTAAAATAAATTTTGCCAATGTTAGGCAAAAATATCCCTGAAAATATCGTAATCAGCAACATTTCAGGATACGGACTAGTATTTCATGTATCGATGCTGAAAAATAAAAAAAATATGCTTTTCCGTGATCAAAACATGAGTTTTGAATCACCCCGTATAGGTGCTGTCCCTCGTTCTCTGGGCAACTGTGGGACACCGCGTCTGATCTCCATAACGCAACACTCACGCAAGAGGTTCTCCATGGCGCGTCGCCAACGGAGAAAAAAAGGATGACTCTTACACGGTGAAACCGAAATTGCACGGGAGAGTCACCCGAGTGAGTTTCCCGGAGAGAAGCTCTCCGTCGCTGGACGCTGTCTGCGTCTCCGTCGTCATTTCAATTTGCGCACAGCGGTCGCCTCCGTCGGCCCGCAGACACCTCTCCTTATATCTCAAGGAATGGATGGGAGTACGCGTAAGAGCGGGCGCCAAGTAAAAAAAATGAATAATGAGGAGAAGGCTGGTCTCAAGACGCTGAGGAATTCTAATTTCTCCAGCCTTCAAGAGGCAGCGTCCCCATCCAACTGCGCCAGACAATGATCGGATCGGCAGTAGGAGTGCCAACCCCAATTCATCCAACAAATATTACGCTATGGCATCAAAGTTTAATATCTCGCGTGCTAGCGTCGTAATATCCTACATGTTCAACTACAAACGACCCTGCAAGCCGCCTCATGGGCGTGAAGAAGGGCTGTTAGGACAACAGCCGTGTAATAATGTAAGATTTTGGGAGGTGAAATGGTCACATGTATTACAGGAGTGTATTTAGTGGAGCTCAATTTTTATTGTGGTCTCTTATTGTTCGCGGAAAGAACGAGTTGTTATACCTATTCGTTCGGCAGTGTATCTCTCTTATTTTATCGCATCTTTCAGCCCTAGAATTGTAGTGAGGAGTCATGATATTTCGCTCTGAAAAATATCAGTTCTGCATTTATCAAGTTACCTAAGTCTAGCGTGTAGCCTCCGAGTCTGTAGGGGCTCCCACCTTAATCCCTCTAAAAGTTGTGAGACACTATATGTACGCTCGTAGCAGTTTTTAACGACGCGCGCTGCTTTCCTTTGTATTTTATTATTTTTTTGGATAAATCTATTTGACCAGGGTCCCAAATGCTCGCGGCGTATTCGAGGTGTGGCCTAACCAGAGCGAAGTAGCATTTCTCTTTGACTTTTTCATCCGAGGACCTGTCAGACATAGAGATGTAGTGAGGCGTCATGATAATATTCTCTGTATCGCTCTGAAACACGCCAGTTCTGAATTTCTCAAGCAAGCTTAGCCTAGCGTGTAGCCTCTAAGTCTCTCGGTGCTCCTACCTTAATCCCTCTAACAGTTGTAAGACACTATATTTTCGCTCGTAGCAGTTTTTAACGAAGCGTGCTGTTTTTCTTTGTATTTTATTAGTTTTTTGTTCAATTTTTATGACCAGTGTCCCAAATGCTTGCAAATATTAAGTTGCTGGAAATGATTTGGTGATTTGCCGACAAAAAAGTCTTTTAAGTGTTTTTGGTTGTCGTTTTTGGTCGGAGTTGTCTAGGTATATATTTGATGGCTTTCGGGGTAGCTTCCGTATTGCATCATTTTTGAAGACGATAGTATAGCGAGCGTTCCAGTTCGCTTCTTCAGGTCTGAGGAGCTCTCGATGCATTTGGCTACAATTTATAGCCCGACGACCGGTCAAGTGAGATTCTCTTCCGCCTTTATTGCAGTCCTTTATTGCTTTTTTTTGGATAGCCCGCTGGCAAGTGTTTAAAATCTGTAGCCATCTTCTCAATTTACATTAACCGAGTTTTTGGCTACACGAAACTGTCGTCTTCAAAAATGACCCAACGCGGAAGCTACCGCGAAAGCCTTAAAGTAGTTATAATAATAATAATAATTTGTTTGTTTGAAAGTTTGAGCGAGATAGTTCCCTCGTCATAATAGAAACCATATTCGAATTATTCGTCTTAATTTCTGAAGCTGTAGGAAGCATGAATAAAATATTGAATTATTTATGGTGCAATAATATGCTTGAATATGATTGAAATTTTTGGTAATTAAATGAAAATAACCAAATAAGTCTTTGACTTGATTCATTTTTTTCGCGCGGTACGTTTGCAACTCCCTCACAATGGAAGGTCTCTTGGGATCCTAAAAATATTACACCGGTGACAATATGATATATTTTCCAAAATAGTTGGTAAAACATATTTACTACACTTTTTTAGTTTTTTGACGAGATCTATGTGTTTTAAATTTCTTCTTTTTTAAATAATGTCTCCCTGGAGTGCATGCACTTATCATTTCCCATGTAAAATTGCTGTTATTTTTCGTCAAATATCTCTGAAAATAGTGCGGTAAGGGGTTGATATCTTGGTATCTCTGGAAGAGTAAGATATTTTTCTTTAAAATGAGATTAACTTCATTGATTTCGAAGCAAAATGGTATTTCGCTCAAACTACCTTAAATACTAAGTTGTCACGGGTCTCCCCCCGGGTCAGAATGGGCCTATGTCACCAAAAATGTCTTCAGAGCTGTAAACGTTGGTGGACAGCTGGCGAAAAGGTGGCAGCAACAGCCGTCTTGACTCCGGAGGGAAACCGGAAAAAAATTCGGAAAGTTGCGATGAATCTCCCGGGAAATGCTGGTAATGTACTATGACTTCCGTTTAAATTTTAACAACTATTTGGCATCCATGGTATTGGCGTCATATTAAAGAAATTTGACTTCCATTCGAGGAAGCTTTCGACTACAGTGAAGTAATATACCTTAAGTTATAAACTAAAAGGTAGTGATACTAATATTTTTCTAGCTTTTACGGGGAAAAATTAACAGATTTTCCCACAGATTAGTTTCGAAAATTGCCAGCCTTAACGCAGAATAATATTTAAAGGCCTGCCCTAAAATTTAATAATCAATCTCCCACCACTTAGGCAAAAAGAGTTGAATTTTACCCAAAAGAAACTACAAACATTGTGACGACGGCATTACTCAATAAGTGCTCCAAGCTATCAGCTTTTGGTATGGTACTCTTTTATTTGTATTTCACGCCGTTGACATTTGTCTCTCCATTAATTCGCACTGCACTTAATCAGAATTGCAGAATGCTGCTTTAAGGGAATTCAGAGGGTGGTTTGAAATCCTGTAGGAAATTTTGCTTAGAGATGAAATAGTGGAGCACTTGAAATTTGACGGTGTTTCTGATTGTGGGTGGAAGTCTGTTTCGTAGCTATGGATTTTTGTTTTTTTTTACCACGAATTTTGTCGATGATAATGTCGAGTTTGAGGGAACTCAACAAGGGAGGACAATGAAAATAATGGTGAAAGTAGCGAGGGTAACTAGTCGATCGACAAAGACTTGTATGAAGTGGATGTCCGGAGCATCTATGTATATCACTGTAGTATCATTTTGGTAAATTATAGTGCTTCCAGGAATCCGATTCATAGGAACTTATTGGCAAGCGTCAGGGAATAACCACTCGCTCCCACTTCAAGTGTGGACCGCCCAAAATGCGACTAAATCCGGCTGGTGTCCTAACATCCCATGCCACACGCCAATTCTGCGGCTCGCAGGGTAGTATGTAGAAGTCTTATTTCCATTACTGCCTGTATGTAGAGTTCCAACGCATAATTAGAGCACTCTGGTGGAATGTGTTCCCAGAATTTTTTCTGCTTAGTTAAAAAAAATAAATAAAATGTGCGCTCAATGACCCACGATTACCTTAATTCGCATCCAACCATCGACCAATGTCGTGGACGACCGCATTGCGAAACGGCAGCCTCATTCGTCTAGGGTTGGTTGGTACTACGCGCCGTTACGATTAGCAACCCCCTCTCTCGGGAAGGTGGCCGTATCACGCCAATTCCCTACTCGGTTTCTCTCCTCTCCCGCTCTCTTCAGCTCCATCTGTATATCTCTCTCTTTCAATGAGGCGTATAGTTATATAGTGTTACCCCATTCGGCCGCAAGCCACTCACTCTTTTCTGGTCGCTCGAGCGAAAGCAATACGTTTGGGGATCGCTTCCATTCGACACCTCGAGGCATCTATCGGCGGACGCGAGAAATGAGCGATGACTGGCGGTCGGCCGCACAACGGAAGGGTAGGTGGGGTGGGGACGTTCGAGGGTGGGTGGGGGTAGGAGGGTTTGACCAGGGGAGTGGGAGGAGGGGGGAAGAGGGTTAGACCACGCAATGTGTCCCAAAGTCCAATATACACATGGAGAGCACCCATGGTCATTGATTACGATGGCACTCAAAATACGCAGGATATAGAATTTCCTCAAGCTTCATTTCATCGCACCAATTTGTCGACTTTTGAGCGTAGCGGGAATAGAGTCCGTCTTAAGGTTGTCCGAGCGAGATAGTTCCCTAGTCATAATAGAGACCATATTCGAATTATACGTTTTAATTTCACCAGCTGTAGGACACATCTATTAAATATTGCATTATTAATGGTGCAATAGTATAGTTTTATATGACAGAAGTTGTAAGTGATTAAATGAAAATATCTAAATAAGCCTTTAACATGACTCTTTTTTCGCGTAGTTTTAACACTCCTTCAAAACAAAAGGTTTTTTTGTGATACCCAAGAACCTACTGCGGTGACAATATGATTAACTTTCAAAAATAGTTGAGAAAACATACAAAATACACTGTGTTAGTTTTGTTATGACATCTAAGTGTTAGAAATACGTCATTTTGTAAATAATGTCTCTCTGGAGTGCATAAAAGTACCATTTCCCACGTATAAGGGCTGGTATATTTTGGCAAATATCTCCGAAAGTAATGTGGTAAGGGGTTGAATTTTTGGTGTCATTAGAAGGATGAGATATCTTTTTATGATTTATAGGTGAAATGATATTTCGCTCAAACTACCTTAAATGCATGTGAGCGCCTACACATCTTCCTCTTCTTCGGTTATCAACCCATGGGTTGGTTGGCAATAGCACGCCATTCCGCTCTTTGCTCAGCTTTCCTCTTCATTTCACCATGTGAGACGCATCCAGAGTCATTGATGATCTGCTTCATGTAGCTTAATCTAGGACGTCCTCTACGATTTGTCCCCTCAATAAAACCTTCACATAGACGCAGTATATCTCAGCGCTACACCAGGTTCATACAAAGACATTTGCATGGCGCAAAATTTACGAGCGCAAGAAGTAACTTAGACCGTACATTTAAAGCCGCATGAACAATGTAAAAGAAGAATAACACAAGCACAATCACAAACACAACGGAAGGGTTAAGGGGATGATATCTTGGTATCTTGGGAAGGGTGAGGTATTTTTCATTTAAATGAGACCAAATTCATTGATTTCTAATTAAAATGATATTTCGCTCAAACTACCTTAACATAATAGCGCGATCGACATAAATGCTGCCAGTCAGTAAATACGCTTCCAAATCCGTTCAGGGAGGGGAATCGTGTGACCGAAAAATCTATGATGGCACCCTTTTTTTTAAATCATACGATCGACATAAGAAATTTGACTTGTCGTTTCTTCCTAAAGGCATTTTTACATGGAGTCCGGGATTTCACAATTTAAAACTATTTTCCACTTCAATTTAAAACTGTATGCTGTCATGATGGATCGGAAGCTTGGACAATTGGAAAGCATGGAATTGGAAAATTGCTGATTATTTCCCATAAAGAGGGTCATGAATTACTTGATAAAATTCGTCGACGATAGAGAAAAGGGATTAATATACATTTAAAAATAATTTCACTTTGCTTAAGTTATATATGTGCACATAAGCTACAGTAATAATGTTATAGAATAGATATATTTACATGCAAACCAAGAAATATTACGTGAAAACATTCCTGTGGAGCGTAGAACTCTATGGATCATAAGCATGGACCATTTGGAAAGCTGACCAGAGCATACTGGAAGCCTTCGAAACCTGGTGCTGGCGGTGGACGTTGAAGATAAAATGGTCGGGCAAAATAAGAAATGATGATGTTAATAGCAGAGTAGACGAAGAAAGTAATTAATGGAACACCATACAGAAACGAAGAATCAGATGGATTGGACACACCCTGAGATACAACTAGGATACAACTTGGATACACCCTGAGATGGGTTTGTGAAGAACATAAGTGAAGGCGAAATAGAGGGAGAACTCCCCAGAGGAAGACCCAGGAATAAGTTCATGGACCAAATAAAAAATACAGCACACAGAAAGTGATACCAGGAGGTAATGGAACTAGCATTAGATAGGGAAGGGCGGAGGGCTGCAGTCAACCAATCTTAGGATTGGACAACCAATGAGGATGATATTGTTTTTCACATTATGGCATGTAACAGTGATTGAATTAAAGCAGGGGCTCTTTTCCCATCTTGCGTTCATCCCTTTGCGCACGCGTTCTGGCAATTCATCGCCTAAAGCGGAGTAATTTAGAATGCACATTCGTACGTGCATGCATCAGATTGCGCAATTTCGTGCCCTGTGTTAAATGGGCTTAAGCCGAATCAAGGGTATTTAAACTCCATCATTATCGTGGACTTACTCAATTCTCGTTATTACCTTTACAGAGTCACCTGCTAGTGTACACTTTTGAGAGATTCCTCAGAAGAGAAATCACTAGCCTTGACCAGGACTCGAACCCAGAATCATTGATTGCGCGCCGGGTGCCATGGCCAGTAAATGCGGTAGTGGGGATTGGGTTGGTGAGGTACTAGTGTACTGGCTAACCCTACGAGTGGCCAGGGCTCAAATCCCAGCAGAGGAGAATGTTTTTCAGAGGAAACCCGATCCCTACTTGAGTGTCTAGTGGAGGGCACTACAAGTGCAGTACTCCGTCTGTCGGATGAGACGTTAAGCCGCGGTCCCCTTGGCGCCTTTCGTTAGGAGAGTCGTAGCGTCGACGTCGGGTCTAACATCGACGCCGTAGCATAACTAACGTCGGCACCTGGTTTCTTTTTACCCTTCCTCCATTACCTGTCCCCTCTGGCGCAAATGACCTTAGCTGTGGGTCGCCTCCCCAAAATCCAATCCAATCCTATGACGTTTGCAGCGTGAAACTTGAGTTATTGAGTGTACATTTTAAAATCTATCCAAGTAAATGGAAACAATTCTTTGACCACACTGCTCTTTAGTAAATACATCTATTAGTGTGTGTTGAAAATAATCATGAATTTTGTAGCATAAATGACGCAAGAATTATATTTAAAAATTTCCGGTTCAATGAAATCATTGTTATGACTTGGGTTGACGGCACAGAACAAGACATTTACGCGAAAATCATATGTAAATGAGTGTTTATTATATTCGGCCTGATGGCTTGATAATCATTAGTAAACATTATAATAATTTGAAACATAAGTTTTCGCACTTAAGAGGATAATCTGTACTAAAGTCATCGAATTATGTCAAAATATGCGTCAAAAGCCAAAGGGCTACGTGTTGAAAAACATTAAAACGTCGAGAAAGTGAATCGGTTACGTGCCATCATTTTCATCTTTATCTATTCATATTACAAACAAACACACGCGTGCAAAGTTTCACTCAAATTAGTACATAAACGAAAATCGCTTCAATGACCGTCCTTCTCTATTATGGTGTGTTTCTGAGCAACACAGAGGATATTGTCATGACTCTTCACTACATCTCTAGATATGACAGAAGCGATAAAATACATTAGAGAGATACATTAGAATTAAATCTTAGTCAATGCACCACAGTTCACTTCCTGCGAAAGTCATCACACAAATGCCATCCCTATATTGTGGGTGGAGTAAACATAAAATCTTCAGAAACAGCAAAATATCTTGGAATTACATTAACTTCTGATATATCGCGGAGAAGACACATACAAAACATATGCGGCACAGCAATATAAAAACTAGGTTTAGTTAAGCGTATAATAGGAAGGTCCTCGGATGAAAAAGTAAAAGAGAGATGCTACTTCGCTCTTCTTAGGCCACACCTCGAGTACGTCGCGGGCATTTAAGACCCTGGTCATAAAGATGTACCAAAAAAAATACAAAGAAAAGTTACACGCTTCGTCACTGCTAACAACTGCTACGAGCGAAAATATAGTGTCTTAAAACTCTTTGAATGGTTAAGGTGGGAGTCCCTAGATACACGGAGGCTACACGTTAGGCTTAGCCTACTTAAGCAGTTCAGGGGCCTTATTCAGTAAGGATTCAACGCGGTCGAACCTCGGTAAATCCGTGGTTGTGACGCCGAATTCCCCGACAAACCTCAACTTTCGAATGCTCCCCTTTGAATTTTACGTGGATCGGACGTCAAAATTTCGTCACTGTCGAGACTCGGAAATTCCGAGGATATACAGAATAGACCCCCAGAACTGGCGTATTTCAGAGCGATACAGAGAATATTATCATGACGGCCGCACTACATCTCTAGGTCTGACAGAAGATATAAAGTAAGAGAGATACACTGCTGAACAGATACGTACAAAAACTCGTTCTTTCCGCGCACATTAAGCGACAACAATAAAAACTGAGCTCCGCTAAATACACTCCTGTAATACACGTAGCCATTTCAAAACTTAATGAGACTTTTTCGTCGGAAAATCACCAAATCATTTCCAGCAACTTAATATTTGCAAGCATTTGGGACACTGGTCATAAAAATTGAACAAAAAATCAATAAAATACAAAGAAAAACAGCTCGCTTTGTTAAAAACTGCTACGAGCGAAAATATAGTGTCTTACAACTGTTAGAGGGATTAAGGTGGGAGCCTCTAGAGACTCGGAGGCTACACGCTAGGCTTAGGTTGCTTGAGAAATTCAGAACTGGCGTGTTTCAGAGCGATACAGAGGATATTATCATGACGCCTCACTACATCTCAAGGTCTGACAGAAGTGATAAAATAAGAGAGAACAGATAGGTATACAAAAACTTGGCCTTTCCGCGCGCAACAAGCGACCACAGTAAAACACTGAGCTTCAGTTAATACACTCCCATAATACACGTCACCATTTCACCTGCCAAAACCGTATCTTTTACATCTTTACACGGCTGGTGTCCTAACATCTCCTGCCACACGTCCATGGGCGACTCCCAGGGTAGTATGTAGATGTAGATTCCAAATTTAGTTTACTAGGCACCGATAATAGTTTTGGCACTGCTGTGTGTCACCAAGGATTCCTACGTATCTAATAATTGTGCGTAATGCCAAAAATAGTCTTCTTGATTACCTAAGGCTCAAAGTCTTTACGTCTTAACTGTACCATCTCACCTTTTGTCTTCCGACCCAATCTTCCGAGCTCTACCCATTGGCTTATACTCCAAAGTCTGCGTTGGATATCATACCTTAGACAGTCACACTCTTGCCACTTATTTTTATACTCTAATAACTTATCCGATAAAGGCCAAATACCTGTATATTATGAAGAACACTCAGTGCGTATTTAAATGAGCGCGACATCGAGGGATTCGAGTTAAGAGACACAATCAAGGCTGGTGACTTTCCCTCTGTTGAATTTCACGCGTCAATTTGTCTTCACATGATTTATTTTTGCATTTTTTGTTGACCCCACTGTCGTGATTCATCAATTTAAGGTCTGCAAATGCAGCCCTGGGCTGATAACAACAATGATCACTATTTTCTCGTGATGATGTGCGTTTGATGAGTAAAACAAACCGATGTAGATTCGCTGTTTGGTACATGTGTTGATTGGATGCAGATTAATGCGGGTTTCCTGAGAAAAGTACTTTAGCCAAAGGGCACTTCGAGTACTCTGTCTGTCGGATGACATGTTAAGGGGGCTCACTACCTCAGCTAAAATCGCCTCTGCAGACCACTTTTATTTTAATAGTCACCCTATTATTTTTTTGTGTAGGAAGTTTAAGTTTTCACATTTTTGTTAGGAAAGAATGTATCTGAGCTTTCATTGAGATACATTGTTCACTTCACTAGACATATTAATGATAATTAGTGTTTTCAGTGACCTTTTTCAGTCATTTTTCAGACCTCTTCATTGTCCTTTTTATTCACTAAAAGAAACATATCACGTAGTAAGATCACATAATGGTCTTTGGTATTTAATTTGGTGTTACCTACTTTATTATGCTTGTCACTATAAGGCCTCAGACTTTAAAATGCTAACGCATGTTTCGTGTTTTTTCGCGATCTAGTCACGGCATATGGCCGACGGCCCCCACCTCCTCTGCCGTCACCCCCTCCTCTAACTACTCCCCCCCTCGACAAGAAGATTAGGACTTTCCCATTCCACTCAGGTCTCGGAGGGGAGAAGCCAGTCGAGGAGAATCTGAGAAGTAGTGAGCCCCCTTAAACCGTGGTCCTCTTGGCGCCTTTCGTTAAGAGCTGGCTAGTCTCGACGCCGGGTTTCTATCCACCCTTCGTCCCTTACCTCTCCCCTATGGCGCAAATGACCTTAGCTGTCCGTCGCCTCCCCTAATATCCAATTCAATCCTAGGAGAATTAATTGACGAAATGTGGAAAAAAATGAGGAAAGAAATCAGAATACAATAGAATGATGTGAAAATTGTTTCGAAGGCTTCCGCGGTTCTCTTGTTCACTGGTATTTTTCCGGTTCTGTATCGGGACCTTTTGAAGCAGACTGGAATGCCAACGAGACGGTTGACTAGAAAAATGGTGCAACGCGGGGAGAACCCGAAAAATACCAATAAATGAAGTGAGAAATCAGGAAAAAGAAAGTTAGGACTGTGGAATTCATAGATAACTCAGCTAGTTTCGTATTTGACGGAGGAGAGACGAGAATGCTTTTTAAAAACATACACCTTACGCAGGAGAGCAGCGGTTAAGAAACGATTTCGAACGTATCGAGACTACTGTGCACATTATATGTGCGATAGAGCAACTCGCAAGAAATAGAGTTTTGTGGCGAGTATGAATTAAAATACTCTGGAACTCAATATGGTGGACTGTGGTTTGCACTAAGGACTGGTAATGAGTAAAATTTAGCCCGATGTTGCCATGAGTCATTGGTTCACATCGTTTTTCCTGTCCAGACAAACGTGGTTGATTCAAAAACAGGTCAAGCAAAATTTATCACTATGAACAAATAAGTTCAAATCGTGCCCTAGTGATCAGGTGTAAGAAGGCAATTTCAATGAATAAGATAAGCTTTTCGAGGTAACTTACTGATTTAACTCTCGATTAATTTTTAGAATACTAATGTTAAGATATTGGGCGAAGTTTTTTCCAGGATGTTAGAATCTTGTTCGAAAACTTTTATCGAAATAAACTAAAATAGGGTTCATATTGATTGTTCACCCCTGCTTTTCACTAAAAAAATCCAACGTCAGTAATTTGATAACTTGGAGGAAATTTTCGGTGACTGCCGGTTTGAGGGCTTTAAGCAAGCTTTTTCGACGAAGAATATAATATAAGTAATAATAATATATTTATTCTTCCATACATGCGTTATTACAGTTATTTTTTCTGTATAAGGAAGTAAATTAGCCTTATAAGGCATTAAGCCTTTAGTGCTATTTTCAGGCTAATTTCAGAATCATAATGCGTGGAAAAGGACACATCGAACCAAAATTTACAAATTTGAAAATATGCAAACAAAAATTAAGTGCGTAAAAAAATTACCACTGTTTTGGCTTGAAAAATGCAAAAAATGAAGCAGTTGTACAAAAAATAATTATAACACTTAAATTCACTGATCATTTACAATAAGGTTTCAATATATCAAATGCCATTAGCCATTAATGGATCATTCTTTGAAATAGACACACATCGATTACATTTGGCAAAGGTGGGAACTGATGCCGCAAGTAGTCGGTCAATACTTTGTTGGGACTGGCGATTACAGATAAAAGTTTTACCAATAATGGGGTAGGTCTGTAAACTTTTTGCATAGCTTTTCCATAGCATTCAAATAGAAATTATTAATTTAAATAGTATGTCTACTACTGTATAAGGCCATCCATGCTTAAAGAATACAATTTGTACTTTTCCACAGAATTACTTGGAAAAGTAGCAAAATTACAGAATGTACAGAAATTCTGAGGAAAATTACAAAATTGTATTCTTTAAGCATGGAATCTATTGACTTCCACGAAAAGAAGGCTGAATCTGTAGAGTGGATATGTGAGGCTAATGTCCTCTCTCGCTCACTCACAGAATAGCCAAGCCTAGACAAAATTTATGATTGTAAATATTTGAAAATGTGTTCCTTCTTTTATTTGATGCTCACCGCGAAGGAGAGTTTTCAAAATTTTGTTTTAGAGAGTTGAAAAGAGTTAAAAGTTGACTTTAAAATGGTTTCCTTGTCATAAACGAATGCTTTGCCTAGTATTTGAAATATCGTATCGATTTTTGTTTACATACGTTCCTAACCTAATTATTTTTTTCAATGCAACTTTTTTACTCTATTCTGCAAAATAATACATACAAAAGCTTCCCCCTTTTTATAGGACTGGTTTACAAATGGCCATAGATATCTTCTTCTAAGGTGAATCTGTCCTCAGACAGGTTTCATCTGAGCTGCTCACATAATGCTCGTCTCTCCTGTGTTTCCTCCCTCAACTATTCGTAACTCCTTCCATTTATAATATCCGTCAACATATTATTTCTTTATTGATATTGCTCCTTTCAGGTATTTCCGTCGCGTGTTTGGTTTTTTTGACAACAGTTTCTCCCCTCTTCCTGGGGGCGTCTTCAGGTCCGTTGGACATTTTTGTATTTGTTATTATTTATCTCCCGTTGTTATGTATTGCGTTGCTAGTACATCTAGGACCATAGGGTGTCTCGATTGCCCGCTCCTCGCTGTGGTTTCACCACTCTCTCCCAGGTTGAGGCAAGTGGGTATCCATCCTCCCGATTGAAATTCGATGGATATTTAACCAGCTCTACCGCTTCTCTGATCAACCTGGGAAAATAACGATTTTCCCTTGAGAGTACTCTCACTTGGTCAAAGGCAATCTGATGTCCTGGCTCGAACCACGCATGTTCTGCAACTGCGGAGAGGCTGAATCTCCTCTTTTCGGTGGCCCTCTGGTGCTCTTTAATTCTGCACTGAATTGCTCTCCCCGTTTGGCCGATGTAGGATTTACCACATATACATTTGATTTCATAGACTCCCTCATACATTGCAGCGGGAATTTTGTCCTTGGGTTTTGGGATGATATCTCCAATTTTCTTCGAGTTTGAGAATCTCGTCACTATACCATACTTCCTAAGGAGCCTACTAATCTTTTCCTTTTTTTGTTCGTCTCGGCCTCGAGAAGTTTCCTCGCGCATTGGAAAAGGAAGAAAATCACAAAAAAATTAAATCCGTATACAACGTCATCTCTGATACATGACAGAAACAAAACACGGACAAAATTGAATGTTGTATGCTGGTTCCGGTAATGCCAGTAGATGGCGTTGTGTGCATTATCCTTCGACAGCTGATTCAGTTACGCTGTCCTGTCAATGCATACCATTGAGCTAGCAGTGCAGACGTGGGACGCGATTTATCAGTATTTTTTTCCAGTTTCCACCAATTTTCATTCATATATGATTCCTAATTTTCCTGGCGTATTGTATTAATGAAGTTCTCTGGGGCTTCCCATCAGGTTACAGTGTTTAACTTCCAATTTTTCTGTGGCTCAGTCTGGCACCGTCTTCAGGACACAAACTGACATTTTTTGAAATACCAGAAAATTAATTTTTTCGTTGTTTACGAAACGTTGCTGTTTATGCCGATTGTTGCTTTCTTTCTCTTTGCTTAAGTAAGTTGAGGATAGGCTTCCAGGTGGAACTCAAGGCAAAACCAGTGTCGCGATTGTTGTTGTAGCTCTCCAATGTAATCTCCATAGCCTCTTTGGTGTGTCTATCCCAATATCTAGATGTTATGTGGAGTAATTGCGTCTTTTTGAAGTGAAAGTGATGGTCATTTGTGAGGCTCTGTTCAGCTACCGCCGATTTCTCCGAATGGAAGAGCCTAATACAGGTCCGGTGTTCCTCTACTCTCTTCTCAATTGTGCGGCCAGTTTCTCCTATGTACACTTTAACGCACTCACACGGGATGCGGTAGAATCCTGATGTTATTAAACCAAATGGGTCTTTTACCCTTACGAGCTGGCTTCGTATTTTCCTCGGTGTTAAGTGGATTGTACGAATGTTGTGCCTGTTCAGTATCCTAGATATTTGTCCCGATACCGATGAAATATATGGGATGCAGGCATTTGCAATTGGTTTCTTACGACCACCAGCAGCCTGTTCAGGAATCAGGAATGAGCTGTGGGCAGGTCTTCGCGTAGACACTCCGTGGCAATCGCAGTTTGGTTTCAGAGCCCGTTGAATTGCTTCCTCACTGAGGCCATTTCGGCGGAAAGTCCTCGGGCTTCACACCAGGTTACACTGTGCGTATCCCGAGCCCCAGAGAACTTTACTAACATTAATTCTCATTCAGTTTTCGATCGTTATTGCATTTGAATTCGATTCAATTAATTTTCTTCAAACGTTGCTAGAAGGATGCCGAACGGCTGGCTCATTCAGCGTTGAAATTGCCGTTAAACTTTCAAACGACTGAAAAACCGACATGCAACATTGCGAAACACTCAGCAATGGCCAAAGTTTTGGTAGCAAGTAAAATCATCATCTGGGATTAATGCACAATGACGCACAAACGTGCATCGGAAGCACTCAATCGAACTATGAAAGATCTGCGCAATTACTCAAGATGCTTTGGAGGCGTAATGATTTTACTGTCTGGCGATTTCCGCCAAACACTACCAGTCATTCCAAGATCGACCTCTGCCGATGAAATAAACGCTTGCCTCAAATCATCGACTCTGTGGCGCTATGTGAAGAAACTTCAGCTGACGACAAACATGCGACTTGCATTGCTATACGATCTATCTGCCGAATATTTCTCCAAGCAATTGCTGACTCTCGGTAATGACCGTGTTCCTTTCGACGAATCGAACGAATTGATTACGTTTCCGCCGAATTTTTGCAATTACGTCTCAGCGAAGGACGAGCTCATCAACAAAGTGTTCCCGAACATCATTGTTAACCACAAAAATCGCATTCTTGCGACAAAGAACAAAGATGTGGATCACTTAAACTTCACAGTTCAAAATCAAATCGTTGGTCCACCGCATTCCTTCAAATCTATCGACTGTGTAACAGGCGAAGACGAAGCAGCCGACTATCCAACTGAATTTTTTAAACTCATTGGATCTGCCTGGCTTGCCACCGCACAGTTTTCAACTGAAGTTTGGCACGGTACTCATCATGCGTCGAAATCTGAACCAACTATGTAACGGAACGCGTTTGGCGGTGAGAAAACTCATGGACAATGTGATTCACGCGACGATAATCAAAGGAAAGTTCATAGGTGAGGAAGTTCTCATTCCGAGAATCCGATGATCCCAACCGTTATGACATTCGAGTTTAAACGAATTCAATTTCCGATTCGTCTTGTATTCGTCATGACAATCAACAAATCACTAGGCCAATCCTTGAGTGCTTGTGGCCTGAATCTAGAAAATGAAAGTTTCTCTCACGGTCAATTGTACGTAGCACGTTCACGTGTCGGCAAACCATCCGCATTGATCTTTCTCGCACCTGACAACAAAACGAAAAGTGTCGTATATCGCAAGGTGCTTCAAAGGAGGGAATCGACCCAAGTGCAACCCATCCAGCAAATAGTTTAACAAAAAGTAGTGCAATAATGCTGGGCGAATCATTTCGATTGGCTTCAATAAAGCAAATGCTTGCTGCCACGTGAGTTACATTCATTTCAATGTAATTAAAATACTTTTCATTTTTATTCTTGTACATTTATTGAACTTAATTCATTTTGTGTATTCATTTTATCTTAATAAAAACTGAATATAATTCAGCTAATAAGTTAACACAACATTTATCGATTCTGAGGCGGTACGATGTTCGCCGGGTCAGCTAGTATATGTATAATTACCTGATGTATGTCGCCTTGTTTTGTATTACAAAGCGCGGAAGTTGCCAAAATTGTTGGCGAAACGTCGGTTGTGAGTTAAATATATTAATTACCAAATATTCGAGAATCTTATTATCTACATCTACATAATACCCTGCGAGCCGCCACATGGGTGTGTGGCAGGGGATGTTAGGTTACCAGCCGTGTAAAGATGTAAGTTTTTATTTCTTATCTTATTTTTTGTAAAGATAAAAGTTGTCGAACAAGATTCGAATATACTGGAAGAAACTTCGTCCTATATCTTTACATTATTCTAAAAATCAAATCCCTATTATTGATAATTTATTGGTCGAGGAAGTTATAATTGATTACTTATCCGTGGGCACATTTCAAACCCCTTTAAATGGACTGCTCACAACATGAATAATCCGTAGGTGGATGTATGAGTCACAAATTTGAAAAAAAAATGCAAAAAAAGATTTAAACTACTTAAATTTATATTTACAAACAATTTTCATGATCATAAAAATAGTTCGGAGGAGGCATTGATACGTAAAAACATGTACGTTTGTATTTTAAAACTAAGCAGATGAAATTGTAGCTTGGGGTTCTTGTATTTTAATAATCTACAATTGGGAAATAAGTGGTTCAATTGAGTGAATTACTGGAAAATTACACCTAATTTTTGAAAGATGTTGAGAGCGGCTTTACGTGACTAACACGCAATGACTTCCCTCGTCTCTGCATGGATTTGAAGTCGATAATAACAGAACGAAACCATCTTGAAATACTCCGCGATTACCATGTCGCGTGCTGCTACACCCGACGGCTTATTAACCTTTTCCTCCGAACGTGAATTACTCCACTAATGACCAATTATTTTCCATTAATATCAAGCCCTTCCTGTTTTAGCTTCCTGAAGGACTCAGAAGTCGCATCATTTTCGTCGTATTTAAGAGCCTTCTCTTATGATAATGAGGGCCTGGTGGCCAGTTGAAGGAACGACAAATATGTATTCATAACCCATGGAACCCATAAGCCATGGCAACCATTCAATAACAGTTACAGAAATATTCGATATATTTGTTGGTTTCATAACTTATGGCATGTTGTTATGAGTTCCATAAGTAGCCAAGATGGCGGATGCGCAATGAACTGCTTGGAGACTTAATTACCCGATAAAAGAGTTGTCTTGGGAGAAATGACCAGTTAATTTACTCTTACCGACTAATTATTGTGTACGTTAGCAATTATTTACAGGCTAAACTTGCATAAATTTTATCCGGCGGTAGAAGATTAGATCGAATATTCGAAGCTATTGACCATTGGTAAATGAGTTATGTAACTAGTAGATGGGTTCCTGCAACACGAATATTTTTTGAGACCTAAAACTTTATGTATCTCGTATTTATTAATTCAATTACTAAATGTTCTTGCACCGACTATGAGACAATAATTTGAAATTTCACCGTTTCTTGTGAAATACCGCGTGTATCGTGAAAACCCCGGCGAGAATAACTCGAAATCAGTATTATTGAATTGAGCAGCATATAAAACATTTTACTTTCAATTAACTTACTAGTCAAACTTCCGCAGACACCTATCTTAATTACTCTGCATGCTCACCATTACTTTCAGTAAAACCGTGTTTTCCGACGGAAAAATCTGTCAAATCGTTCCGAACGTACTTCTAATCCATGAAATCATCAGGCAAAAATCATACTGTGCATATTATGTATAAAAACGTTATTGATAAATTCTCTCCTCAGTATTAAGAAGAAATAGCCCTATCCCGAAGTGAAGTTTACCAACTCAGCAGGAAATTCAACAGGGAAAAACATTTCCCCTCTCAATATTTTCATCGAAAATATAATGTCAGATATTAGCTTAACTATTAGTTCGCTTTCAGCAAACATATTTACGATTTCAAACTGCAAAATTTAACGTACGAGGGTGTCGTGGTGACCTTTCACAAAGAATCGCTTCACTGCAAACTGGAGACAGTGCGACCAAGGGCAGATTTTTGACGCAGTTTTAAAGTGATGAAAAGAGTGCTCGTGATGGGAACCTAGTAGATTTTGGAGTAATAAGTTCGGTTAATGATAGTTTTTACGGCCATCTTGGCGATGGCTCCAGAAAACTCCAATAAACCAAAGGAAGCAAAAAGAAGCGACGGATGACGGCTCTGAAGAAATACTTATCACCAGAAACCTGAAGAAATCTTCCAAAAATGCATTCAGTGCTGAATCAATATATAATTTGATCTGAAAACTGTGACGTTAGTTTTCACTCTCGAAGAACAATGATATATCCAATCATTAATCTGCCAAATTCACACTTTATCCGGGACTTTCCATTGCGACAGAAGCCAATTGGTATAAGGTAATTATAAGTTGAACAGATTCAGGAGTAGTGAAGGGGAAGTTCGTCACAATGAAAGCAACAATCGCACTTTTCCTCAAGCTTTAACAACAATACGACGCGTTTCAGCTCACTGAGTCATCATTCATCGTCTCGTGCCTGATGATGACTCTGTACGTTGAAACGCGTCGTATTGTTATTAAAACTTGGGGCAAAGCGCGGATGTTTGTTTTCATTATAAAGTAATTATGAGAAAAACACTGTAGCTTTTATCCATATATCCGGCTACAAAAGCATGAAAAACGATCATCAGTTATCATATTTATGAGGTGGAATTCACACAATGACATTAATTATTTAGGAATTTTAGCTCAGTTTATGACATGCAGTGATTTCATTTATATCACCAACAGTTCTCCCTGCCTCTCCTATCGCTACGTGACATTAAAGGGCATTTTTTTATTCACAGGCAAAAGGAAAGGATGCTGGCATGTAATTCAAGGAGTTAATGAGACTGGATTCCATCGCGACATAGTTTTTCTTTTTTTTTAGAGGATATTATTACACACGGAATTCCACTTGGAACAGTTTCTTACTTTAAATCGAGTGTTCAACAAATGGACTGACACGTTTCACCTCCGTGAGCCGCAACATGAGAGCACTGATTTAATCTTCCCAGGGTTGAATCATTTTTTCCCCCTACTTGTGCAGATAGAATGATGGCGACCGTAGCCACAAAAAATCCTTTAAAAAGCCGCAAGAGGCTCCCACTAGCCGCAGGTTGCTGACCCCGCGATCAGGGTTACAGATTCCACGCAAACATCGGCCTCTGGCTTGAACTATTTATGAGGCAGCCGCCTCGAGAAACCTGGGGGCCCATATCATTCACTGACGATTACGTGCATACAAGATTTCACAAACTTGATACTGTATACCTGGGAAAGCATTTCTCCTCTAAAACAATCATATTATTACGTGAAATTCCATGAAAACCAGAGCAAGTACACCAGGTTTTTGTGTAAAGTGTTAATCCTCTAAATATTCGAAACAGATATAGGGAAAAACACGACGAGAGGTCTAAAGATTCTACTCTGAATGTGTGAATGGATATGTCACGGTATCAAACCCAGATGGAGCCTCTTTAGGCACTTCTACCAAATATGGCTAAACTAGAAGCCTACAAAGCCTGGTTCTGGAGCAGGATGCTGAAGATAAAATGGACGGACAAAATAAGAAATGATGAAGTGTACAGAAGGGGAGAAGAAGAGAGAACCGTACGGAGCACCATAGAGAAAAGAAGAGCAAGATAGATTGGACACACCCTAAGACACCATGGGTTTGTGAAGAACATAATTGAAGGCAATAGATTGGAAAAGTCCCTAGAGGAATACCGAGGAATAAGTTCATAGACCAACTGAAGAGGAAAGTACATAGGAAGAGATACCAAGAGGTTAGAGAACTAGCATTAAGCCTGAATCACACGATACTTGACCTTGTACAATTCCGAGGATGCTAGCGAGTACTGGATTCCTAGTACGAAACCTAGCATGCTTGAAACCTTCCTAGAAGCTATCACACGATACTTGAACTTGCACAAGGTCTATGAAGTAGATCTTTGATCTAGTACAGTCGTGGAAGGAGTTTTGATGAGCGAAATGCATGCATCCGCAATATCTTTTAAAACTTTTGCCCTTACGGCCTTATTATGGTACGCAGGTGATTTGGTATTATAAAGGCACGAGTGCCTACCATAATTATCGATCCAAATCTCAATTGCCTCAGGTACCCAAGCCATTGTGTATTGTTGTGAGTTTTGAGTTGTTTAGTTCATTGCGGGATATTGTAATTGTCGCGAGGGACTATGGAGGCGCTGAGATAAAAAATTGACGACCGCATAGCAAAGAGCAATAGTGGGCGGCTACTAGGTCCTACTAGGAGCAAGTATCAAACTAGTACCGCACCAATTACGAAAACAAGGATACCAGCTAGTATACTAGCGATTATGCAGGATTTCCAGTATGCTTGGTCTGTATCACACGATACTTGACCTTGCACAAGTCGTAGTATGCTAGCTAGCATCCTCGGACTTGTACGAGTTCAAGTATCAGTATCGTGTGATTCAGGCTTTAGATAGGGGGAAGGTAGGAGGGCTGCAGTCAACCAATCTTATGATTGAACAACCAATAAATTGACCAAATATGGATGTTTAGATTAATCTGGGATTCAAAAGTAAGATTTGAGGCTTTTCCCAGCGTGCGCAGTCAAGTAGTTCAATTCGAGATGACCACCGGGTAAGAGATTCCATGGTTGCCGAGGTTTCGATGGCCGATTCGTCCATCGTCTTCCGAGTCTTCTTCCCTGGACGAGATGGATCGAAACGTCGGCAACCATGGAATTTGTTACCCGGTGGACTTCCCGAATGGTACTACTTTACTACGTTACTACTTTTTGTCCGTCCATTTTATCTTCAGCATCCTGCTCAAGAACCAGGCTTTGTAGGCTTCTAGTTTAGCCATATTTGGTAGAAGTGCCTAAAGAGGCTCCATCTGGGTTTGATACCGTGACATATCCATTCACACATTCAGGGAATCAGCTTCGGAGGACACCCGTGGTGGGTTTCAGAGAAACACTGTCACTGGCATCCGGAATGGGTGAATTACACACTGTTCGCCGCTAAAACCCGTATCACACGATACTTCATCTACTAAGCACAAACCAAGTACAGTAGCCGTTTCTTGTGAATGAGCGCGGAATCTGGTTTGCTCGAGCCGTATTAAAAGATTTCAAGCCTGAAATAGTCATGGCGAGGAAACGTGAGAAGAGCTTGGCCATTCCTATTGTAGCTCATGTCTACCATAATTTTTTACTAACCAATCTATGGCAGCGGGCAATCAAAATTCGGCCTGGACTTGGAATCGAACCACGTACCTTTGGTTTGACGGACCAATTCGATGACCACTTCGGCTTCCTCATTCTAGCGTCAATTTGGCGGACAGAGGGGAACTAGATCTTAGGACCTTGTGGTACATCCAAGATAGCAACGCAAGGCACACAAGGGCTTCAAAGAAGCCACACCCAAGCGACAGTATCTTTAACCAGCACTTACACCGTGCTTGAGCAGGTGAAAGTATTCAAACCATAGCAGGTGAAATACGTTGAAATTGCCACCCTAAAAATTCGGCCTAGACTGTGCATTGGTCCGGCAAACCAAAGGTCTGTGGAGGTGAATGATGAAGGATTCCGTTTTTTCCCGGCGAACATCACTGATGAAGTCTTCTCGGGTGATCGGCCGGATCGGGATGGCCATTACTGCCAACGTTTCAATGGCCTACGAGCACAAACGCTGCATCAGGCTTGGATATCCGGATAAACGCCGAAGTGCATGCCACGCGCTCCAGTCGCTCCTGATTTATACTGTGTTTCAGTGATTAGTTTCATTATTTTAGTGAATTTTTCTTTGCTCACGTGTGCACGTTTGATACCGGAAACCTATCCGTCAACAGTGCCTTCTGTGCCTCAAGAATTCTTCAGTCATAGAAAGTTTTATTTTCCGGCCTTCCAAGCGAGTGGTTTCACCATATTCCCCGATGTCCTGTCATCCCCGTACCGGCGTTCGCGCGGATCCTTGCCGGCAACTCTCTCTCACCCGTACCCGCTACGTGGAGTGATTATTCTACTAATTGTGCTACTGTCTGGTGATGTGAACCTTAACCCCGGCCCTCCCACATGTGATCCACCTTTTCGTGTATACTATCAAAACGTTAGAAGCATCAAAAACAAACTTACAACTTGTGATTCCCATGCTCACGAACTCTCCCTTTTTGATACTATTGCCTTCACAGAAACTTGGCTGTCTTCCGCTGTCAGTGACAGTGAGTTGTCTTTCTCTGATACTCATAAAATTTACCGCAGGGATAGAACCTCTAGAGGTGGTGGTGTACTTCTGGCCATAAACTCTAACATAAATTCAAAGCGTCGGAAGGACCTAGAGACGGAATGTGAAATTGTGTGGTGTGAAGTCTCCCTTCCTTCTAACCCGCATGCCAAATCCAAATCAAGAAAAACGTTTATAGGGTGTTTTTACCGCCCCCCTTCAAGTGACATCAAAATTTTAGAAAACTGTTTGGACTCAGTACTAAGCGCCTTGAAGCTTGGCAATGTCATCCTTGTTGGTGATTTTAACCTATCGATTCGATGGGACTCTCCAATCAGTGGTCATCCGCGCAGCGTCCACGACAATTTTTTTCTTGATCATTTTACCAACGCCCTTCAACTATCCCAGTATAATCTTCATCATACTCGCGATCTGGCAACTCTGGATTTCCTTCTCTCATCCTTTCCTCCAGAAGAAGTTGTCCCGGGGCGAAATATCTTCACCTCGGACCATGAATCCTTGGATGCCGAGTACCGTTTCCACCGTTCCCACACAGTCAGGGGACTTCCCAATGTCCCTTTGTTTCCCCTTCCTGCATGGTCAAAGGTTTGTTGGGAGGACGTCAATCGCCGCCTCGACCTCATCCCCTGGGGCGTTCTATCGTCATTATCCCCCGAGGAAGCGGTCGACTACCTGTACAGTGTCCTGGAAAGTGTCATAAAAGACTGCGTACCTAAAGTGAAACCAAAAACAAGAAAATTTCCATCCTGGTTTAAGCCCGATACTCTGCGCATTCTTGGAAATAAGAATCGCGCCTGGTACCTTTACAAATCCTGTCCAAACGTGCACACCCATCGCTCATTCAAGAATTTGCGTCGCTACTCAAAGCAGCTCATTCATCGGGATTATGTTGAGTTCACTCAGAAAGTATCCTCGTCTATTACTACCAACCCTAGAAAATTTTGGTCTTTTGTAAATCGTCGCCGTAGTAAACCTAGAATCCCAGAACTAGTTTCATATGGTAATATTAATGCTGTAGGGGAAAGCAGGACGAGCCTCTTTCTCAAATTCTTCTCTGAATGTATGACACCCCTCTCCATCCCATCCCTCACCCAAGATCACTTTCTCACTCCCATCACCAATAACTGCCTTTCTGACATCCAAACTGACCCTCTTGAAGTTCTTAATTATCTACGTAAAATTCGCCTTCAACGTTCCGCTGGCCCTGACGGCCTGAGCCCGATATTTGTTCGTAATTGCGCTGAATCCCTCTCAATACCTTTGAGTTTACTTTTAAACCGCTGTTTTTCCCTTGGTACGTTTCCAACACTATGGAAAACTGCTAATGTTATCCCCATTCACAAATCCGGCCCAAAAAATGAAGCATCTAACTATCGACCTATCTCTTTACTACCAGTTCTCTCTTCTGTTTGTGAGAAAATTGTCCTCAACAGACTTTTTTATTTCACATCTCCTCATCTCTCTGATAATCAACATGGTTTTCTTCCGCGTCGTTCATGCTTGACTAACTTAGCTGTTTTCCAACATAATGCTGTAAATTCCATTAATAATAAAACTCAGTTAGATACCATTTTCCTAGATTTTTCCAAAGCTTTTGACTCCATCAACCATAGCCTCCTCCTTTACAAACTCAGCGAACGATTTAACATTTCTGGTAATTTTAAAAATCTTCTTACTAGCTTCCTCAGCAATAGAAGTCAAAGGGTCATTCTTTCTGGTTTTTCGTCTCCATGGTCTCCACTGACATCTGGGGTTCCTCAAGGCAGTGTCCTTGGTCCTTACCTATTTAATCTATACATTGATGATCTTGCCTCCCTAATACCCTCTTCCCAAGCTCATACTCTACTTTATGCCGATGACTGTAAACTTTTCAAGAACATTCAAAAGCCCTCCGATTGCCATGAACTACAGGATGCCTTACGCCAGACCTCAAATTGGTGCGATATTTGGAACCTTAAATTAAACCCGGAAAAATGCAGTGTTATGTCTATCTCCCTAAAGAAGGCCCCTCTAGAATTTAATTATACTGTGACTAATCACCCGCTAAAACGTGTTTCAACATCTAAGGACCTCGGTATTCTTACTGACAATAAATTGAACTTTTCTCCACAAATACAAACAATCAAGTCTAAAGCAATGTCCCTCTTAGGCCTCCTCTATCGTTTTACCGAAATTAATGAGCCCCGAGCACTTACAACTTTTTTCTCTTCCATTATTCTTCCAATTCTTACCTATTCCTGCCCCATCTGGTCTATCTCTTCTCAAACTAATCTTTCATCACTGGACTGTGTCTGCAACTTCTTTGCTAAAATAGTTAAGAATAGATTACCACAGTGTCGTAATATGTCCACCAAAGCTATTCTATCATATCTCTCCATCCCTAATCTCCCCACTCATAGACTCACAGCAGACTTAATATTTATTTATAATATTCTTAATTCCACCATCGACTGCCCTGAATTGCTCTCTTTTATCAATTTCAAAGTTCCATCCCGCCCCACCCGTTCTCACCCTTTACTCCACATGCCCATTCCTAGACTTTCGATCACTAAACGTTCTCTTTTCTTCCGCCTCTCCTCTCTATTGAATTCCCTCCCTTCCCATATTGATCCTTTTGCACTTTCATCTAAATCCTTTATAAGCCTTTCTCTTTTGTATCTTTCACCTAAGTAGTTATTCCCCCAATTTTCTTCTTTTTATACATTTCCATAATTTCTTTTTGCAACCTGTTGTTAAGTTTGCTTGTATATGTCCTTAAGTGTATGTATTGTTATATGGCCACTATAAAATGGCGACATAGCTGTATGTGGTTTTATTACTTTAAATAAAAAAATAAATAAATAAATAAAATAAAATCTGCCATAGCCGATCACAGCATCCAAAAAGATCATGCGATCCAAATTGATGAAGCTAAAATCCTCTGCAGGGCAAATGGATACTGGGATCGGCTGACCAAAGAAGCAATTGAAATCCGACTCACGAAGAACACAATGAATAGAGACACGGGTTATAACCTAAGTAGAACATGGAATCCCATCCTCCAACGAATGAGAAGATTTAGACGAAAAAAAGCTCCAAAAATTGACCAATCAGAGGAGGCTTGACCTCAATATCGGAGTTACATAAACCCGGCACGACACAAGGTCCATCATTAGCCCTGATGACGATGGCAGAGAAGGCCATCGAAACGTTGGCAGTAATGGCCATCCTGACCCGTCTGATAACCCGAGAAGACTTCATCAACAAAGGTGCGTGGTTCGATTCCCGGTTCAGGCCGAATTTTTCTCGTGGCGATTTCAACGTACCTATTTCACCTGCTATGGTTTGAATGCTTTCAGCTATCGGAACAGTTTAAGCTATTGTAGCTTTTTTGGCTATAAAATCGTTAGTATTCGCACGGCGGTATAATTGGAGCAGATTGAAAAGAAAGAAGTAAAGATCGCACAGCGTCGCTGTAAAACTTTAAGTGGTTGGTCGACAGTTATTAAACCCTTTGGCAAGCGAGTAGCTAACTATTTCAGTATCACATGTGATAACAAGTGGCCAAGCGAGTTGGAAATCTAATCATACTTGTCATCCAGCATCCTGGTTCAGATCGCACGATCCTGAAAAATATCATACTAGCGAGCAATCATGCTCATGACAGTAAATATTGGGGAGATATTCTCAAAATAGAAATGAAAGCGATTCAAACTGGCGTCTTTAACTTCAATGGGGCTACAGGCATTGGAAATCAGGGAAGGCTTGCATTTTAAAAATTGAAACTTCTCGGAATTCAGCGAATTTTCCACGATAAATTGGTTGAGTTGCACAAGCAGGACCACCGATGGTGAGTAATTAATAAGTGGCAAGCAGATTCTAGTTTGATATTTGGGGTATTTTCTGCGTTCATGGACTTCATATTCGAGAGGAATCCTATTCAATCATTGTATCTTGTATTGAAAATAGTTTTCATTTTGATGGAACAGGAAAATGTAAAAGGTTCCATGAATGGCCGGAGGCTCATTGAGTATATTGGCGATTTGCCGTCTTTATGGCAACTACAAAACTATAAAATGGTTCCACAAAATGTTTGCGTTGCCATAGCTTCGTAATTAAAGAGTTGCAAGTCTATGCTGACCAGAATAAAAATGCATAGGATCACCTCCCTTATTTCCTCCAGAAGTTGCTCGCGTTTCTCCTGAAACACCCTGCATAAAAATTTACTTTGAGGTATAATTACATAACTGCAGGCTAGGGGAGCTTCGTCATCTATTGCATAACTATTTGCAGGTGACTTCTCCTTTTTTGTCCGAAGCAACAACTCCGACTTTACTCTTCATTTTAATGACGCAAATCAATGATCCAATGACTCATTTTATAAATGATTTTCCCACCTTTATGTCAGATATGAGATTTGCATTCTCTTTCAAATAGAAATGAGAGTTCACTCTGGCAAAACAGCTAAAACTAGATGAATGTTCAAACTGTGAATCGAGCAAGGAGGTTGTGATATACGTATTAGATAGTACCATGGCTGGAAATGAAGCGTGGCAGGAATATTGGGCCACACCTTCTTTGACCAAAACATTAAAACGCAGTGGGTTTGAGGATAACACCGACCATGGGCGATACGGACGGCCAGGGTTCAAATCCCTGCAGAGGAGGATGTTTTTCAGAGGAAAACCGGTCCCTAATTGAGTGTCTTGTGGAGGGCACTTCAAGTACAGTACTCCATGTGTCGGATGAGACGTTAAGCCGGGGTCCCCTTGGCGTGGTCGCCTGGCGCCGGCGGCATTAGCCTGCTCTTAACGATAAATTAAAGACACCGGGTTTCTATCCACCCTTCCTCCCTTACTTGTCCCCTATGGCGCAAATGACCTTAACCGTCGGTCGCCTCCCCAAATATCCAGTCTAATAATGCAATATTTTATTCATGCACAGCTGCTGATATTGAAACGTATAATTAGAATATGGGACGCATGTTAAACAGTGTTATTTTTTAATTTATTTAGTATTTACTTACTTGTTTAAAATAAATTCATCCATTCATTCATATGGTCTCCATTATGACTCGGCAACTATCTCGCTCGAACTATCTTGAAGCAGTAATAATTGCTTAGTTTTGCTCCGATGCACGCGTCTCCGCGAGGACAGGCGTCCCGAAGGTGCCTGTCCACTCCTCCGTCCGATGGCGTTTCTCGGTGAGTTCCTTCCTTCCATTTTGCGGTGGATTTCACAAGAGAGAGACGCGGATCAAACTAAGCAGCCCTCCACCCCCTCTCCCATCTCCCTTTCAACGCCCCGAGGTTTAATCCCCGAGGCGAGATGCAGGACGAGAGAGGTGAAAAGAGACACAGAAGCAAAAAAGGAGCGAGTTGCTGACCGACACCCGATCTCGTCATCCTCGAGACAGACGGACAATCGCTCACGCAATGGGACGAGGCGGCGTCGGCGGCGACGGCGGCCGCGGGAGACCGCCACCGCGTCCCCACCGGTCGCCCTCCTACCACCGCGCGTTGCCTCCGTCGCCTCATTCATTTCCCATCGTCCCTGGCATTATTTGTCCCCCCATTCCACCTCCCGCCTACCCCATACATGAGTTGCATTCTCTCTTTTTTCATATGCATACGCAAGCACACGCACGTAACTTGCGCTTCCTGCTCTCACCCAATCACCTCTTCCTACGGTCAACACTGCCCTTTAAAAGTGGAGGGAGCGGTTTTTGATTTTGCAGAGATTTTTTCGAGACTTTGCATACGTTTTCTCATCACGCGTGACATAGGTTAGCCATCGACATGGGCGAAGCCAGTACACTCATCCTTAGCCATTCATTTCTGTTAGGGGGCAGGACATTATCCTGTCTGGCCCCGTGTCGCAGATTAGGTAAGAAATTTCTCTTCTCGGGGGGGCAGCTACCCCTTCCCCGCCTCCCCCTGGCTACGCCCATGCTCCAGGGGATCATTGTTGAGAATTTAGTCCGAAAGTAAGTCATGAGAAGACGAAAGTAATGAGGGTTCGAGAAAAAATTGGCCCCGCAAAACATTCAGTTCAGAGAGCATAAAAGGAGTGGCTTGAACATGTTCCTCGTCCTACTGATGAAACGTTTTGGTGTACGAGGATCATCTTCACGAGAAGTTTGGCCACGTGTAAAACCTGCTGTCCATTTCTTTACTGATTAAAATGAAGAAGCAGACTCCTTGTAAACCTCCACCAACTTTGGATGAGTTTCCGTTGGCGATAAACCGTTCAAAACGAAGAATTTTTATGACAGCACGGTAGTCCAGTTTATCCATTTGAACGCAACACACGCAACACGTCTACTTTGAAAAGCCGTGTCAACAATACTATCAGGTAGCTGAAGTTGAAACTTGACTTACATTGTTGGGAAACGTGGACGAACATAACACGACCGAAATTCCATTGCTACTAACGACATCTCTGCCCAAGGCCAAGAACTTTTTACCTTGCACTCGTAGTGACGAGGAAATAGGGCGGAGAACTGTACAGTACAAAACGAAGATTATATACACAGGTCAAGAACTAATGCAAACTTTAACTTGAAGTAAGGGACAGGAATGGTTTAGGATATTGGTTAATTAGGATAGAGTGCAATTATTAGTTGAGTTAGAAATATAGTTTGGAGAAGAATGGAGTAAGTGAGATAAAGGACAGATAAACAAATTAATTCTCCCGGAAAATAGTCCGCGAGGAAAGGAGATGGAAATGCACGGAGGGGAGGAATTGAATGGAGGATGTACTATTAACTGTTTCAAATGTCTTGGAAATGGAATTACCTGTTGGAATGCCGACGAAAACCGATGTAAACCATAAAGAAAATGATTGCAGAAGCAGTGACTCTGTGAGGAGATACAACGAATTTCCCCAAAGTGTTTGGGATCGGCTGGGATTTCTATAGGCACTGTCGTAGATTACGCTCTTACTTACTCTTAAATATGAATGCTCATGTAGTAACTTGAGTAAAATTTTGTGAAATGTATGTTGGAACCAATCGAAAGAATACCCTACTCTCCTCTAATGTACCATAAAATGGCGGAAAGAATGAACTTAGCCGCAATAGCTCACACAAGCTTCCAATGCAATAAAATATAAAAAAATATCTGACTCTTTCGAAGGTTTTCGCGACGTTGTCCATTAGTGTTCCGCATTTTTGGGATCTCCTTCCGCGTTCGTTGACTTTGGCCGACAACTGTATCGATAGCCGTCCTGCTACCGTCTTCAGGTCGAAGGTGGAAAGATGCTGTTTTGGCCGCCTTACATGGTGCTGGTCGTCCTGGTGCTGCGCTGTGATTGTTCGGAGCGGATGGCCCTTCTCCATTAGCTGCTGAGGGGATAGCCATTGTCTCTGTGGAAATTTTCCGACAATTTCCAAATCTCCATTGCTTCCTTGACTTGTCTTGGATAATAGCATAATAATAGATGTGCGGAAAGTTTTCGCAAAAGCGAGACTGACGGCTACTCGTCTCACGTTGTTTGGGTAACCTATCTAATTCGAGTACTTCAGGGAGGCGGAGGCCCAATTGAGGTCCTTTTGACCTCAATCCGCCTCATTTGTGTCGGCCTCGAAGGGGTTGTGGCTCGCTAACTTTCCCTTCCCTTTCCTTTTCCCCTATTCCCCCTACCAGCCCAGCTTGGCGATAAGCGAGAGCTTCCGACCGAGCGGGAGGTAGTTCCCCTGCGGGGAGACCCGATTCCACTGTCTTGGATAATAGCTCTCCTTGGTTAGTATTTTTGTATCTTAGACATTAATTCTGTGTTCCGGCTCACACCAGGCATGTTCAGCAATGGCAGTCAGACTGAACTGCATATTTTTCGTTGCCCTTGCATGCATAAGGCGGCCAAAACAGTTTCTTGCAATCCTTCTTCTTCGATCTTCGATCTGAAGATGGTAGCTGAATGGCAATCGAAACCGTTGTCAGCCAAAGTCAACGAACGCAGATGAAAAACCCGAGAATATGGAGCACTAAAAGAATCCAACGTCAGAATACCACCAGCTGCTTTGCCATAAAATGGCTCTTAAACGTTTTCCATTTCATTGATTCTACCTTAAGTGGGCTTATAAATGATATTATACCTTTCAGATGATGATGTGGTGCTCCAGCAGGAATAGCGCTCCGTTACTGATCGGAGGCACTCGCTTCTGCAAGGCCTCGGAATTTCCAAGTCTCAATATTGACGGGAAAGAGTACGGAAATGGATACAATAAACCCTCACATGATGCGAGGCTAGGTTTCTTGAAATCGCCGCGCCTTGTAATAATCGCGCCATATGATGCAAAGAGGAGATGGAGAATGCGGGTTCCGTTCTTCCATCTGAAGGCTTAATCTACATCTGCATTCTACCCTGCGATCCGCCGCATGGGCATGTGGGAGGGGGAGTTAGGTCACCAGCTGTGTAAAGACGTAATGTTTTGGGAGGTGAAATGGTGAGGTGTATTGTGGGAGCGTATTTAGTGAGGCTCAGTTTTTATTGTGGTCGCTTATTGTGCGCGGGAAGAACGAGTGTTTGTACCTATCTGTCCGGCAATGTGCCTCTTTTATTTGATCGCTTCTGTCAGACCTAGAGATATAGTGAGGCGTCATGATAATATTCTCTGTATTGCTCGGAAATATGCTCGCCATTTATTAATTTCTCAAGCAAGCTGAGCCTAGCAATTAGCCTCCGAGTCTCCAGGGGCTCTCACCTTTATCCCTCTAAAAGTTATGAGACACTATATTCGCTCGTAGCAGCTTTATACGAAGCGTGCTGCTGTTCTTTGTATTTTATTAAATTTTTGGTTAAATCGCCAATCGCTTAAGAAGTTAATGTTACAATTTAATTTATGACTAATCAATAAGTCGGTATTGTGAGAAGTAATGCCATCGTTGTATATTCTCAACTGGAATATTTCTATATTTTAGTTGGAAAGGTGTCTAGTTTAATCAAAGACCCTTTGTCAAACAAGAGGTTTGTTCTTCTATAAATCATTTGATTAGTACATATCGCTTCGCTTAGGGGTCAGCAGAGCTATGTGTTTTAATGAAACATGAAGGTAGATAAACTTTTGCACAACATCACGAACGAAAGATAAGCTTCTGTGCAGCTTTTGATGAGACCACGGGGGATGGAATAATCAGCTTCTGCTGCTGTCGAGGCATCTATCGGATGAAAAAAACTGAAGCTGAAAAGGCTGATTGGCCTCTCACAGAACAGCTTGTAAAGACAATGAAAACGTTCGTCACTCATTAACGAGAATGTAAATAAATTCGAAAATTAAATGAATCGTAAAAAAATTGCTTAACTTGTAAATATGTAGAAATGAATTCGGTTTAATGTAGCCAATTCACGCCAGGCTTTAACTTGCATTCTAACTAAGAACTGAAAGATACCAGTAATACAAACAGCCCGGAAAAACGGACTGATTTTTGGGTATGAGAGAAATGTACAATTCTGTCGCACACCAGTCTTTCATCCAAAATGCTCCCAGAACACGCATCTGAGTATGAAGAAGAGTCGAAGAGAAGAGGATGTTATATAGAATACCTTACAGAAGGGAAGAACCAGATGGATTACATCCACATCTACTTATTACCCTGCAAGTCACCACAAATGTGTTTGGAAGGGGGTGACTTATCACCAACATGAACCACAGTAAAGAAATCTACTTTCACCAACATGCACCACACTATGGGTATACTACCAATGCTACAGAAACTATTAAATAAATCTGTGATGCAACTACGTAAGCGTGACGCAAGAGTCATGCAGGGAACATTCTAAACATGGTGTTAGCACTACTCATTAGAATTAGAAATCCACAAATGAAAAAACGACTTCGTTTTCTTCCACTGATTTATTTTTTTGGTACGACATGTTTCGACACATAGAGGTCATTTTCAAGTACAAAAAATTTTTAAATTCAAGCAAATATATACCTGGAAGGGTCTTGGGGGAGATTGGAGAGGGGTGGAAGAATGGGTGTTAGGAGGGGGGGGGGGAGGGGGAAACCCGGAGAGAGGTGAGGGGTGGCGGTTATGGTGAGAATTAGGGAAAACCCTTAGGAGGACCGCGTTGGTGAGAAAGGTGGGGGCGGGGGATGGAAGGTAGAGGGAGGGGTGGGTTAACTTGGAAAGGGTCGTTAAGGTGGAGGTGGGTTATCAGCAGGTGTGGAGTTGGGCGGGAGGGATCTGGGTTTTCGTCTTTCCGTGAGGTTTAGAGAGACTTGTAGGAGGGGGGAAATTCTTTCAAAAAGGATGTCGTTTAGTAATTTACATTTACTCATATTCCTCCTTATTTCTAGCTCTTCCTTTTTGTCCCTCTTCCTCCATTTTATCTCAAAGTGTAGTATCTCCGGTTTGAAGTCGCTCTCGTGGTTCTCTTCCCAGAGATGTTAGGCGAAATGGGACTGCGACAGATTGCAGTTCCGGTAACATCTCTTATGTTCCTCGATTCTTCTCTCGAATGTGCGCCCTGTCTGCCCAACATATGCAGCACCACAGTCGTTGCACTTTAATTTGTAAATGCCACTTCTTTCAAAAGGTTGCACTTGGTCTTTTGTGTTACCCAGGAATTTTTTGAGGTTTTCACCGTTATAAAATGTCACTCTATACTGTTGTTTTGGAAAGAGGTTTCCTATTTTTTCCGAGATCATGCCATAATATGGCAATTTACACCATCGAATCCTTTCCTTTTCCATTATTACTGGAGTGAAGAGCAATTGCTGTGGTTTGAAAGAACGTTTTTTTTGGAGCATTTTGTCTATTATGTTTATGTTGTAACCGTTTGAGATGGCTATTGATTTTATTGTTTCTAATTCTTTGTTGAATGTGTTCTTGGAGAGAGGGATACTCATTAGCCTGTTTAAAAGAAAGTGAAACACGGATAGCTTTTGAGAAATGTGATGGCGGGAGTCTGAGGGGATGACATGGTCCGTTGCGGAGGCGTTGCGGAAAATTTCAAATTCAAAACTCTTGTTCATCTTCGACACAGTCACATCCAGGAAATTCAGTTTTCCTTCTTTCTCTTTCTCACAGGTAAATTTTACGTTTTTGTGTTGTGTATTTAGAATTTGAAGAAAATTGTCCAATTGTCTATCCGTGCCAGTCCATATCGCAAACACATCATCGACGTATCGGAACCAGCAATAAATGTTGGTGCACACTGAGTCACAATTGAACAATTTTTCTTCCAAGTTGTCCATAAACAGTTCGGCCAATAGTGGAGATAATGGGGAACCCATCGCCAAACCTTCACTTTGTTTATAATATTCACCATTGAATTTGAAATAGTTTTGCTCCGCGCACAATTTTAATAGAGAAATAAAATCCATGATGATTTTTGTATCCGTAACCGCATTTCTTAGAACTTTTTCCGCAACCCTCACTGCTTATAATGCTGGGATACTAGTAAAAAGATTCTCTACGTCAAACGACACTAATAGGTATTTGCTGGATGGAGGAGTTTCTTTTATTAGTCGGTCACAAAATTCTTTCGTGTTCTTTACTCCAAACCTTGGCTGGAAATTTGTGAACTCCCTAAATTGAGAATTCAACAGGGCAACGAAACATGTCGTACCAAAAAAATAAATCAGTGGAAGAAAACGAAGTCGTTTTTTCATTTGTGAATATCAACTTCCACATAGTTGAGCCTGATACCATTGAACGTAGAATGAGAAATATTTCATTTGGGGGCATACGAATAAATCAGATACACTGCCTGTCAACTAACCTAATTCAAAGTCTAAACGCAGCATTGATCACGGAAATACGAAATTTTTATCCTTTCTGTTCTACAACCTATTTCCCTAATTTTATTCCCATGATGTGATCTACCGTAGTATGTTGGAGTCCGTAAGATATTGATAACTTCGTCGGAAAATTAATCGGTTTTGAATTGAAATAAAATATTGAGTCTAATTGTCAATCGACGGCCTGAATTATTAGATTAAATACACCGTGGGGCACAATAGGTTTGTGAATAATGTAATAATAGGCAAAACAGAGGGAAAAGCCCCAAGAGGAAGCCTGCGGGATTAAAAAAATAGTACAACTTAAGAGAAAAGTACACTAGAAGAACTACCAGGAAGTAAGCGAAATACCATTAGACTGGGAAGGATGGAGTGCTACAGTCAATACATCGGATTGGATTGGATTTTAGGGAGGCGACCGACAGCTACATCTACATCTACGTAATACCCCACGAGCCGCCACATAGGCGTGTGGCAGGGGGTGTTAGGCCACCAGCCGTGTGAAGGTGTAAGTTTTTTGGAGATGAAATGGTGACATTAATAATAGGAGTGTATTTAGTGAGCTTAATTTTTATTGTGGTCGCTTATTGTTCGCGGAAAGAACGAGTTCTTGTACCTATCTGTTCGGCAGTGTATCTATCTTATTTTATCGCGTCTGTCAAACCTAGAGATGTAATTGGAGCTAAGGTCATTTGCGCCCTTGGAGATAGGTAAGGGAGGAAGGGTGGACAGAAACCCGGTGTCGGTATTGGCCTGCCCAAGACGAGAGGCGCCAAGGGGACCACGGCTTAGCGTCTCATCCGACAGACGGAGTACTGTACTTGAAGTGCCCTGCACAAGACACTCAAGTTGGGATCGGGTGTTCTCCGAAAAATATCCTTCTCCGCAGGGATTTGAACCCTGGCCGCTCGTATGGTCAGCCAGTACTCTAGCCACCACACCAACCCGATCCCCGTCAATCAATCTTAAGCCCTCGTTATTCGATACATTAACCAGTACGAGTTAATGTAAGAATGCATGAACGCGTGAATAAACGCGAAAGTTCACCGTGTAACCACGCCAACTTGTACGAATGCATGAATGTGTGAACAGGAAAATAGAACCTGCTCTATTTGGTTCATGAATTCGTGCATGAACTTGTACAAGAACACGCACAGGTTAATGTATCGTGTAACCAGGCCTTTAGGATTGAATGACAAATGAATGAATGACGTATTGGAATGGTGGAAATCACTCTCCCATTCCGTTACATATTTCCCTGTCGATTATGAATCCGGATAAGTATGAATTTCTCTTGATACGCATGCTTGTCTGTGGCTCCAGATTGACTTCTCGAACTACCCCGCACTACCGTGCTCCCGTATTCCGCCCCCTCGCCTTCCATCCCCTCCTACCCCGTCCACCTCCCTCCCCCTCATTCATCCCTTGAACGCAAACACACATTCCTACCCTCACCCCCATTCCCGAATGAGAATGATATCCCGTGATCCTCCATTGCGGTTCGCGGTCGGCCGCAGCGCCGCCCTGATGTATCCTTCATCTCGTCTTCTCGTCTCCAGCCTCGGGCAACCTCGTTTAAAATATGCCCCGTGGGGGTCGCCACCACCTCTCCCGCAGCCCTTCAAACCGAACCAACCAACCTCTTTCCTCCTCTCCAACCCCTTTCAACCTCCCCACCCCTTTCCCCCATCGCCTATCACCGATAGACAGACACTCAAAACACCCTTGAAGGGAGGGAAGGGGTCTCGTCACGCGACGGGGTCGCGGAAAATGGGATCGGAGGATTCTGTGAGGAAAAAAAATACCGATGTGCCTGAACGCAATATGTACGTATATAGGTATTACACTTTAGTGTATACCTAGTATCACACTAGTATAGGTATTACACTTTAGTGTACGCCTCGTATTGCACTTTATTCCTTTCTTCCGCTTGACAAATCCTAGCTTCTTCAGAGCCCTGAAGAAGCTAGGATTTGTCAAGCGTGTTGTGGGAAGATTTTCGGATGATAAAGTGAAAGAGAGGTGCTATTTCGCACTCGTCCAGCCTCACCTTGAATATGCAGCGAGCATATGGGATCCGGCGGAGAAAGACCTAGTCCATGAACTTAATAAAATACAAAGGAAAGCTGCGCGATTCGTCAAAAACTGCCCAAAAATCTTAAGATCGAAGATTTTTGGGCGCTACTTATGGGACTCCGGGGTGCGATTCTGTTTCTTCATAACGCCATAGCGTTTACCATTTGGTAAACAGTGAGTATGACGATGAAAATCTGTTTTTCAGATCTCGTGCCATTTTAGCTGGTGCAACCCTTATTTATTGTATTGCGACAATGGTCATAACTTCAGATGAAACAGAAATGCGCGCGGCGCCCCGTTAGCGACAGCAAACTCTGTTATATCACCGCGTTATAGCGTTTGTAGAAACAGAATAGCCCCCAGGTCCGTTAAATATCCGTTTGAGTCTATTCTGGAGCGCACTGATTGGTTGAGGAGTCGGACGGTCTTGGATCGTTGAAAATGTTTTTGAAAGTAGAGGAAAGTAGGCACTTCTCCACTTTCAAACGGAGTAGGACGGTCTGGGATTGTTGAAAATCAGCCGATCAGCAATCAGCTAAAGCAGAAGATGTGAAATCAGCCATATAGCGCCCGACATATCTCCTTGGCATTCGGACCTGATGATGCCAACTTAAACGATCATCCGCTGATATGTTGCAACGCGGGAAGAACCCGCAAAATTCTAAATCACTTATGGCCAGTTGCAGGAACGACACACATGTATTTTATAAAGTTATGGGTCCCATGAGCCATGGCAACCATTCAATGAGTGTTGCAGAAACATTCGATAAGTTTATTGGTTTCATAACTTATGTCGTGGAGTTATGATTTCCATAAGTAGTCAAGATGGCGGATGCGCAATGAACCACTTGGAGACTTAATTACTAGATAAAAGAGTTGTTTTGAGACAAATAACCATTTTGTTCATTATTACTGACGAATTTTTATGTGCATTAGCAGTTATTTTTAGGCTAAACTTTCATAAATTTAATCCAGCAGTAGAAGATTAGATCAAACATTCGAAGCTATTAACTATTGGTGAAAAATTTATGTAGCTAGTAGACGTGTTCCTGCAACCCTAATATTTTAATGAGATCTATTACTTCATGGATCTCATAACTATTGATTCCATAACCACATGTTCGTGCAACCGGCCATTAATCGTTTGCCTCCTTTCTGTCCACTGCACCTTCTCCATCCTCCTCCACAGTCAAATCTCGGACGCGTGGAGCTTAACCTCGTATTTCTTCCAATGAGTCCACTTCCCTGTTCCATTCAAAGCCACTCTTCATATAAAACTCTTCGACAGACTCTTATTTGCGTCATTACCCAAGTTCCCCGTCATCAGCTCTCCGCCTATTTCTCAGCACTTCACTATCTGGCGTCATTCTTCTTCTACGAGGGTTGCCCATGAAGTAATGCCTGGCATATTTATAACTCCCTAACAACAGAATTCAAACAACGGACATCAAGCGGAGGGTAGCCCAAGTTGAGAAGTTCATGGGAAAAATACAACTGCTGTGCTCAAAGGAGATAGGACTACAAACTAGGAAACAGTATGTGAAAACATTTGTGTGGAGCGTGGCAGTTTACGGATCAGAAGCATAGACCATTGGAAAAGCTGACCAGAACAGAAAAGAAGCCTTCGAATCCTGGTATTGGAGGAGGATACTGAAGATAAAATGGACGGAAAAAATAAGAAATGATGAAGTGTACAGTAGAGCGAAGGAGAGGACGATATGGAACACCATACAGAAAATAAGAGCAATATGGATTGGATACATCCTGAGACACAATGGATTTGTGAAGAGCATAATTGAAGGCAAAATAGAGGGAAAAGTCCCCAGAGGAAGATCGAGGAATAAGTTCATAGACCAAATAAAGAGGAAGATACGTAGGACAAGACGCCAGAGGGTAAGGGAACTAGCATTAGATAGGTAAGGGTGGAGGGCTACAGTCAACCAATCTTAGGATTGAACAACCAATGAATGAACAACAGAAAGCAGCGCGTTTAAACGGTCGTCGAGAGACACATCTCCATTGGTTTTAAAGCTTTAACAGGTTATCACAACGCTACCGTATGTTACATCTGAGAGCTCTGACTAATTTTGTGGACTCTGCAGAGGATAAGATCAGGCTCGCAAATACCAGTCCGGCCAAAACTAAAGACATTAGAAATGTAGATTGTTTCGTAATTTCTATTCTTTTCTAATCCATTAGAATAATGACTGAGAACTTTTCCACACTACTTCTTTAGACGAAGAAGAGGTGATTAGTCAGTGAAAACCTGGGAGGAAAATTTTCCTCCCATTTGAAGCTCTAACACATTACATCTTCTTTCATATTCGTGCCTTTCGTAAAATACGAGTTGGCCAAAAAGTAATCCCCCGCATTTATCTTACTCCCTGATACAAGAAATCAGTGCGTTGAAATGGCAATCGATTGACGCTTCTCCATTGTTC
This sequence comes from Ceriagrion tenellum, assembly GCA_963169105.1. Taxonomy (NCBI): domain Eukaryota; kingdom Metazoa; phylum Arthropoda; class Insecta; order Odonata; family Coenagrionidae; genus Ceriagrion; species Ceriagrion tenellum. Next base: position 110,226,600 of record OY720643.1, read on the forward strand.
GCTAAACTTCGTCAGACGCTATCACGACGCTACTGTATCTTACGCCTGAGTGTCCTGAGCAATTTTGAGGACTCTTCAGAGAACAGACTATGGGATCACCCTCGCATATACATATATGGCACAAACTAAAGATGTAAAAAAAATGTAAATTTCTTCATAACTTCTCTCCTTTTCAAATCCATTTTGAATTATGACACCTATTCCTTTTCCACACTACTTCTTTGAACGACAATGAGGTAATTAGCGCAGTGAAAACCTGGCTCCATAACCAGAGCGGGGACCGGTACCGACAGGGCATACACGCCCTAGTTAATCACTGGAGGAAGGCAATAGAACTTGAAGGAGATTATGTGGAATAATAGGGTGAGTAGATAAGCCATCATTCTATCATACATGAGAATTTCATTTTTGCATAACACACATTTTTTTGAGAAATAAATGTGGGACATTACTTTTTGGTCAACACTCGTAGTGTCGTTTCCACTGCACTCATTTTCCGCTGATGTTATACAGAAGTAATTTAATTGCTCTAGTTTGTATCCGCCCACTTTAACGACCATCCTCGCTTTCTTAGTCCAAGAACATTCCATTTCTTTTGCTTTCTTATGATGTATCTCAATTCCTTATTTTCCATTGTGATTTTATAGTGAGTTAACTAAGGCTTTCAATTCCGTGGATGATCGGCTGGTCAGCACTTGGTTGTCCTCAAGTCTAACCGACCTTATCGACTTGTCTGCTTCTTCGATTTCATATGGATATCTTCCCATGCCTCTTTTACCATTTCCTCGTTATGCAAACTAAAAAGCAGAGGCAACAGCGGGCAGCCTTGGTGTACTCCACGACCTAAAACTACCCACGCAGATTCTCCCACAACCTTCCGCACCAGAGCCCTCTGGAATATATCTTGGTTTCGGATGAGTATCCTGTCTCGGAAATCTATTCCTATTTTCATCTGCATCTGCATGATTTTCCCAATTACTCTGTCAAACGCATTTTCAAAATCCAAACAGGAAGCAGAAAGTCCTGATTATATTCAATCTTTCAAAGAGTTCTCATAACTGCAATCAGCATCCCGAGTTGCCTTATACTTCCTGAATCCTTACTGGCCATACATACCAACCATACCAATCACGCCGTTCCCTTCCGGGGTAGGCAGAGTCACCATGTTTCACTCATAAATACATATTTGTACACCTAACTCTGCTTCAATAATTTTCTCCATACTGACCTATCCTTGCAAACCTCTTTTGCTTCAATTACCCCCATACACTGCTTCATACACGCCCTCCTGTTTTTAAGACTCCTAATATTCCTCCTCCAAATAATTTCCTCAACCACATTCAACCACAACTTTCTCGGCCTACCTCTACCTCTCGCACCATTCATTTCACTCTTATATATCTGTTTCGTTATTCGACTCTCATCCATTCTCTCAACATGGCCAAACCAACGAAGCACACTCCTTTCATTTATATTCATTACTGGAGCAGCCAGGGAAAAGAAAGAGGCGTACAAGAATATGATTGCTGCCAAATCTGAGGAAGAGCACACTAAGGCATGTGAGTCCTAATTGGTCTTTGTCTAGTAATTTTCCATACTATCCATCCTTTCCTTTATTATTCAAAGAAATACTTCTCGCTGCGTGTAAAATTCAATTCATCGTTCGACACCCCTCGCATTCCGACGCTTTCAGTTACTCCCGAATAGGTCTTAAGACATTTCACGAAATCCGCTGAACGCACTCCGCCCTCATAGATCCCTTGAAAAGTTTTGATCTGAAGTTTCCAGCGTGCTGTCTTTTGTTTGGTAAATTTTTGTTTTTAGCAATTCTATTGGCGTTTACCGCAAACGAGAATTTAATCCGCAAAAGTTCGAAAGAAGTTTGTCTTTCGTCATTGCCTAAATTCTTCGGTAACTCCGAGGGGATGTGATCTCTTCCCACCGCTTTTCTTGACTTCTCTATTTCTCTGTCCGCTGTCTCCTGTCTGCGGTTATTCTTTCTTACAGGTCTTTCATCCTTCTGCTCATCAATGGATATATTTTGCGAAATTTTGTGAACATTGCAGATTTAAGTGTGCTGACGATGTTCCATTTTGTTGATTTTCAATCTCATATGAGCTGCGGAATTATATTCGGGGTATCATCACATCCGTAGAATTGTTTATTGCAAAAAAGATATGTTAGCTAGGCAAAAATACCCACATAGCGTACTTGCATACCAAATTCCAACAATTTAGAATTCTAACCTTACCTTGTTTGTTTATATTCAAATTATGAATGTATGTTAGGAAAAATATTAACAAATCTGCCTTCAATACTCAAATGTATGGACCTAATTCTCGCCAGGGTGATGATGCATATGTTTTGCCACTGTATGGCATTGTGTAATAAGAGTCCCTTTCATATGGCCATTCAAGTTTTTTACTCTCTGATAAAAAATTCTCCTAGCTTTTAGTATTTGAATAGAATACTATAAACTTAAATTATTCGTTAAGTTTTTAATTATTTAACAGTTTTACTTACTGTTTTTAGCAGATGAAATATCCACGTTAATTTCTGTAGCCACTTCACAATTAATACAAGTGACATGCAATAACTAGATATTCGTAAAATTATGAATCCACCTTCCAATTACTTAGGAAATCGTTTTAATAAAAAAACAAATATTTACCAAAACTACCGATCTGTAAAATTTTCTGGAAATTAGGATCTTCGAAAATGTTCCTGGGATACTTCCTTTTGATCACTTTTGCAACGGGCTCTTTTGTTATGTCCAAGAAGTCGAAGTGCATTCCCTTAAAGTCACCTTTTTTAAGTTTTAAGAAATGCTTGAAGTTGTTTCTACTTCACAAATATTAATGCGAGGGTGAGTTTCAGCAGGAGTCATCTGAACACTAAATTCAGTTGAATTAAGTTTTTTCACTCATTCTATTTTTGAAATGTAAAAACCTAGGGTCAATAAAGCTATGATATGTTATCCTCTTTATTTAAGTCGACAGGTCTTTTACAGATATCATAAACATCTTCGACTGATTAACTCCTGCTATCCTCATCCCTAATTAACTGATGAATTACTTAGTTCTCCACCAATGATTTATTCCGTTCTTACGACGCGGGTTTCATCGCTGGGGGCTATGGGAACCCCCCTCCCTTTCCCAACCGTCGCCTTAAGACTACCTTCCCCCCTCTCATTTTTGACTATTTAAGTAATGTGTCTACTATGTATCTACTGTGTTTGCTCTGTGTTTATTCTGTCAGTAGCTGATGATGTCACGTAGCGATGAAACCCGGGTCGTTAGAACGTAATTTCTCTTTAGTGGAAAACTAAGTAATTACTCAGTATGTAACTCATTATGAAGAAATTCCACCAAGTTACTGCCAATACCACTAATCCTCTTCCCTGTTATGTCTTTAACATTTGGTGATTTTTGGCTTTTCTTAAAACCCGATATAATTATCGCTTTGGCATTTAACGCGCCAACTTCTCTCTATTTTTGTAGTTTTTCCTCTGTCTCGTAATTAATTTAGTTAATTAATTGTCGGCCCCGGTGGCGGTGGGGTAAAGTCCTCGCCTGCTAGCATGAGGGTCGCGGGTTCGAGTCCCGCCTGGGTAGAATATTATCTACCCAGGACATGGGTGTGTGTGTTCGTCTCTTGTTAATGTTAAAACACCCGATGTAAAAGGCCTCTGTTGTGCTGTTTTCGGGGTTGTGCGTATAAATAAAGAAATATAAATAAACTATCCACCAGTGTTCCTCCGTCCGATTGGTTACTCGCCGACGTTTATTGTATTATTCCTGGCACTTGCGTGGTTCGGTGTTGACGTTTTTCCGCTTCCTTCTTTCATCTATTTCACTAATAATTCTCCTGTGTCCCATTTATGAACGAACGTTAGACAGACCCATAGTTGAACGAACGTTAAAAACTGCTACCAGCGAACATATAGTGCTTCACAACTTTTAGAGGGATTAAGGTGGGAGCCAATAGAGACTCGTAAGCTACACGCTATACTTAGCTAACTTGAGAAATTCAGAACTAGTGTGTTTCAGAGCGACACAGAGAATATTATCATGACGCCTCAATGCATCTCTAGGTATGACAGAAGCGATAAAATAAGAGAGATGCATAAGATACATTAGGCCGAACAGATTGGTACAAAAATTCGTTCTTTCCACGCTCAGTTAGCGATCACAATAAAAACTGAGCTCCACTAAATACACTCCCATAATACACGTCACCATTTCTCCTCCCAAAAACGTATCTCTTACATCTCTACGCGGCGGCTGGTGTCCTAACACCTCCTGCCACACGACCATGCGGCGGCTCGCAGGTTAGTCGATGTAGATTGCTCCTTAATCCTTCTCATTTCATACTTCTTATTTTTGCCGGCCGCTTTTGCTATTCTACTTTTGCTATATCATATTTCCCTAATTTTTCCCATTTCCTTGGCTACACTTGGGTTTCTGTCCTCTGGTCCTCGGTATTTCTTTCTTTTCGACTCTTTCAATGCATCGATGTTCGACCTCTTAATCCTCCAGCTTCTATTTGACCTTTAGAATCCAATATCACCTTCCATAAAAGTTTTGTTATCATCAGAGTCCACCCCCGAAAACCTGCGCGAGTATTTTTTGCTCTTTTAAACATGTACACGAAGGTGATACAATCTATTTTATATAGTTACCCCGAGAATTTCCCTGTGTTCACAAGTTTAAGGTGACGCCCTAAAAAATTGTTTATTATCACTTATTTACTTCTCCTACAATATTCGACTGCCTTTATTTACGAATCCCATCATTGTTACCCAATATCCACAGAAAAATGTCCAGGCACGTTCAGATTAATGAAGAAACCGAAATGAGTGAAAAAAGAAATTCAGTTTTACCACTACGATTTTCTGAGTAAAATTTTAAACCTTTGCAATTACTTTTATCAACAGGCAATTATCTAATTCGTGTTATATCATTCTGTCGCCATCTCATATATTATTCCTCTAGGCTATTCCATACCCTTGTGGATAAAAAATCAGCAATGAGCTTAACTACAATGTTAAGTTACAATGAGCTTGTAGATGAAAACATCGACGAAAAACCGAGGAGATTATATGATTTCTGTAAAAACAGAATATTCGAAGGCGACTTAAAGGGAGTACACTTCGAATTCTTGGACATAACAAAAGATCCCGTTTCAAAGGTGATCAAGAGGAAGTATTCCAGGAACATTTTCGAAGATCCAAATTTCCAGAAAGTTCTTCAGATCGGTAGTTTAGGTAAATATTTGTCTTTTATTAAAACACTTTCCTAACTGTATGATGAGGGAAAATGGTGAAGTAATTGAACAAGTGGATGATTTCATGTACTAAGGTAAGATGTTTACGAAAGATGGACGGATAGATGAGGAGATAAAGAGACGTGGGAATGCTGGAAGGAAAGTGGTAGGTAGCATGTGGAGCATGTCAAGGAAGGAGTGCCTGTCTAATGAAGCGAAAATCACCGTGTACAAAAGTTTACTTACTTCTCCCCACCTTGTTGTATCGAAGTGAAACATGGGTATGTCAGGATAGACATAAGAGTAGACTAAATGCCGTGGTTATGAGTTATCTGAGGAGTGTTTGCGGCAAAAGTAGGATGGATAGGGTCAGGAATGATTGGGTAATAAATGAATGTGGGTTAGATGCTCCATTAATGGACATATATGAAAGGAGTGTGCTTCTTTGGCTTGGCAATGTTGAGAAAATGTATGAGAGAAACAGATATAGAGGAGTGAAATGAATGGTGCGAGGAGTAGGTCGAGAAAGTTGTGGTTGAGAAAATTCTTAGGAGGAGGAATATTAGGAGCCTTAAAAACAGGAGGACGTGTATGAAGCAACGTACAAGGGTAAAATGAGGCAAAATATATTTGAAAGGATAGGTCAGTATGGAGAAAATTATTGAAGCAGAGTTAGGTGTAAAAATATGTATTTGTGAGTGAACTTAGTGACTCTGCCTACCCGGGAAGGGAACGGCGTGATTGGTATGTATGTATGATTTCCTAAGTAATCGGAAGGTGGATTCATAATTTTACGAATATCTAGTTATTGCATTTCGCTTGTATGAATTGTGAAGTGGCTATAGAAATTAACGTATTTCATCTGCTTAAAACAGTAAATAAAACTGGTAAATAATTTAAAATGTAACGAATAAGTTTAAGTTTATAGTTATTCTGTCCAAATACTAAAAACTAAACTTTACCAAGAAATATCAAAGAGAATTAAATTTGACCAAAGCTAAATGAATTGCCAGCCATGCTCTTAATTAATTAAGGAGCTACACCGCAAGAAATAATTTACATTAATGCAGAGTGAACGCAGTTACAAGTGAAAGCATAGTAATAATATTCCCCTGTCTATTTACTTAAATATATGCGTATGGGTGATTATGCAGGCATTGCTGCTCCACGCGAAGCTGGTTTCGTTTAGTCATACCAGTGGCGACACTTTATAGGATAAAATGAAGGGTAGTAGCATATCTATTGATGAGAAAAAACGTTTCAAGCAGAAATGGTATCCTGAAATTATCATCAAGTGGTGCGGCTGGATAAATAGAGAAAAATATATCCCATGAGTAATATATTATTATTAAATTCTAGGAACCCCTCCCTGCTATTTTTTCGCTAATAAAATTGAATTAACATTATTTTACATGCTGTAATGATAAAAAATGAGGAAAAGTAGTGTTTTTATATATGTAATATATCGTAAACATTCGCGATATTCGCAAAAAAACTGCCTAGAAGAATGGAACTCCCCAAGCCTTATGAATGATTACAATTATAAACATTTAGGTACCAATCCGCATTTGTTAGTTTACACGAATAACAGAATAAACTGGGGCCAAAACTGCGTCAATCCAATAAAAACGGCATTGCAGTCGATTCCTATGGCTGGAAGGATTGCGCTTAAAATAAATTTGTGTAATTACCTGTATTTTTTGCATTATAAGTTTGTTTTCAAATGAATTTCATTAGAGGAGGGAGTTTTTCGAAAACTATACGCAAAAACAGATTTAATTTAGTATTTTTTTTTAATCAATCAGTCGCGGAGGGACATCGTAGTAGTGATTTTCAGGTTAGCAGGAAATTAGTATATTCTCAGAGCAGTTGGACTCATTCGGCTTAAAATGAAGTCGACGAAGGAATTATGCTCTCCGACTCAAATTGAGTAGTCTGTGTAAGTACTTCGTAATAGCTCATGCACTCAGATCAACCCGCTAGCCGGAAACGCGAATTTTTCGTGAGCAGTTCTAGCAATAATAAATGAGTCAAACTGATGAGATCAAATTGGTAGAGAAACGATTTATCTGGACCAGTAATGACATCACTCGAGGTATGCAAGTTCTCTGATCAGGTAATTGGCATCCCGACGCGCAAAAAATCTTCCGATTTCCTCGTGGAATGACTCCACAAGTCTTTGGCGTAGGCAAATAACAATAATTTTCTGGTCCACATGCTTTTCAAAAAATTAAAAAAACTACATAATACAGTGAAATTTGTATATACTTTCATGGTCATTGCTATCTGTGGTTTAAAGTGGTTTGCTAATACCCTCTCATGAATGATGCGGAAATCAAAACCACGCTCTCTACGTCTTTCTTCGTTCAAACGTTATGTGGATACTCATCCTATTGTGAAAGAAAATGTTTGCATATATGATCAAATACGTCGCGCGACTTTCAATCAGGCTATCGCCCATTCTTTCAATATTTAAAAGTAAAAAATGCAGCTCCTGCAATCTCTCCACTTAGTAAATCTCATGGTTGTAACATTTTCATTCTCACCTTGCGCACATTCCTATATTTTCATATACACATAAAAATCCGCTTACAAGAGCGAAGGGCTAATACCTCCATTAGAGAGATTCTTTTAGGTACACATTCTCTCCACCTATTCAGGATCTTCTCTGGTTATAACGTAACTCTCAAGATCCGAATCAAATAAGCATTCGGTTTCTAACGGATAGGATATCGGAAACTCGAAGGGGTAGTGAGAGGTATGAAAATTTTATCGGTAGAAGGGTACATAATAGCACTGTTCGGAATATCCGCTTGACTGACCCGTGAATATCGATTCATACTTCAGAAAAGAGCAGAGGGAGCATTAAGGCATAACTTCCCGTTTCCACTTATCATATCCCTGCTTTGTACTTTATTGTTTGTTTCGTTCGCCAATTCTTACCACTGGGTAACATTTTCACCTTCACTTTTCGTAACACACTCATTCTTCAGCTTCCGTCAGCGTCTGAATTTCGCCCCGCTGTACAGTGGTTTCAGTCGGTAATCTTGCTGGACAAAAGTCGTTTTTGTAAATTTGGGGAAAACGGGCGTTCCACACGTTGTGATATCGGCAGGTAATTACTTCATCATGCTTTAAACATTTTTGTTGTAGGTTTGGCAAGGATTAATTAAGCTCAAACAATATTGTACCCTGGTACGTCGTCAGCAAGTTATGCGTCGAGATTGCCGACGCTCCGTCCAGATCCAGACGCTGTATGACCTGTTGGTGTTAACAATGACCTGTAAGAGAGTTTAAAAGAAAAGAAATATATATTCAAACAGAATAATTTAGTAAACGGTATTTGGTAACGCTTAACGTGATATTTGTCCTAATACGAAAACTTTTGAGTCCTAGGTTTATAATATTACCCTCTCGATCCTTTTCTCCCCCTTCAAATATTTAAATTGCCTTTTTTGAAATGTATGTTGAGTTAGAGTTACAAAATCTTCAGTTCCTGAACCTTGATTTTGTGCTTAGTTTGATGCGTTGCCACGTACGTTTCCCTCTTGTGTTTCCCGCAAATCAGTTGCTCCTACTGCTTTCAGTGCCTCTGATTTAAAATATTCTCATCTTTCCTCGGATGTTCTCTTTTTCTTACCTTCTCTAATGCCTCAACTAACTTCTTGCTCGGCTTGAGTTTGGATTGGAAAAAAATCTAGGAGCAGAATGACTTCATTCTAATTACGTGCCTGTAAACATTGTAATTACTTCAACTACTATGGAGTTTCCACAACGCAATTGCAAAATTTCAAAGGCTTCAGAAAGTCCTCCATACAACACCTTCAAAAGTTTTTGCTGCGTTATCGCAGGTTATGCATCGTATCCACAGCGTCTTGAAAACCCTTAGCCTATTACTGCCCTAACCCATTTTGCGACGTATTTTCGGAGACACTATTGCGGAATGTGGTAGCAGTAATCCCTTGTTAAGGGATATCAACAATTGCGAGCATGGCTTCTCATTTTAAGTTACAGATGTTAAATATATTTCCATATTTTTTTCGGCACTTTTATTTGATGCGCACTGTTTAAGAGAACATATTTATTTTGTCTTCAGACAGAATAAATTGCTTCTGCAGCCCTTCTCATTTGTGTATATCCATCACGAATCAATCGATAGTCGCTTTAGAAATATATCCACCGTCAATTACTCGATCGTTTCAGAAGGTGACGAAAGACGTCAAAGATTTTACTCTGGCTCAACTGCTTTGCCGAGGTGCGCGTCATATATTTTTGACGTCCAAAATCGCTCTTTGAGCCTAGAATAGATATCCCGAATGCTAGCACTCAATAACTTCAGATGATCAAGAAACTGGTTATCGGAGGTATTTTTCTTTCGCAACTACTCCCGTTTAAATTTTCCAGCGCTTGCGGACACTTGCGATGGGGTGAATACGTCGTAATTGCGTAGCAAAGCGATCTGAACAACATTGTAACCTCAAAAGCCTAGAGAATACATTTTTCGACACTTTACTGTTTGATTTTCTACATATTTTATCTCAATACTTCTATTCGATTTCATTTTTTAACTTATCAGTCTTGGCATTTCGCTAGTTTGATTCTTCCACCCGCTAAAACACCATCCACTTTATGAATGTGTCCGTATATTTCCGCAAATAACCATAGAGATTTGAATGTAATTCATAGCGTGGACGATTAACAGAGATAATATTGTAAATCATCAGTAAACCAGCAAGTAACACGATTTCCGAGACGCTGAGGATGCTGCAGGATTACAAATTGGGTCACACTTCAATTGAATAAATACCAGGATTGACATTAAATCGCCATCCGAAAATCCCAGTCTCTGGTAGGAATGCAAGAAGTGAAAATAGGATTTTCGATTTTATAATTAATCGTTTGTGTTTTTTCACACCTTGCCGCCGTATTCAAACCATTGAAGTTATCGTTTCTGTTGGCTACAGGAGCGACACCGAGGGATCAAGGACAAGGACCTTGCGAGGGATGGCGTACATTTAGCGACATCTACTCAGATATTTTCACACTAATTGAGTACGAATTTGAGTCCTGTATTCAAATACAAATTATACACCCGTGGTCGTACCTCTATGCCTGCAAAGTGACTTTACATTGTAAGACTTGACAGTTATTATTTACTAGGAGGATAAACTCTCACTGATACAATCAAGCGTAATTACATCGTGTGAATTGAATGTTTCCCATGTTTTCTCATACGTTGTAAGAATTTCCTTACAATCGTGAAAAATGAACAAAATACAACGGAGTGCCGCATGCTTATAGTTAAATCTGAATAGAATAAAAAGAGAGCCTAATACAGATAGTGGAGGAAGACAGGTGGAAGGAGCCACAAGATACTCAAATGTAGATCATGTGAGTTCTTGTTTAACGCGGAGGATATTATATTTTCTAACCTCGCACTTAATCTTTAGGAATGAAAGAAGCAACGATATATGAGAAACACTGTTGTGCAGAATTGAACAAAATCTCTCTCTCATTCACTATCAGTGGCTACCACAAGGTCTGACTGCAATGCTAAAAACGCTCCTGCTGGGTGGCATGCAGATGTTTGTAGTTTATGGGGCATCCACCAGAATATTGGTTTGGCACAACCTTGTCCTCCATGCTACATTAACCCTTTCGCGCCTAGCGTCGGCTATACCCGACGCGAATTTTCCTACGCAAACGAACGAATGTCGGATATAGCCGACGCGAGGGAAGGGAAGTGACCGACACGGGAGCAATAATCCTAGGTATGCAGTAAACCCTTGCGTCCCAGCTTAGGGACAGCCCAGACCCTTTCCTGGGCAATTGAGCTCGGCCCTCCGCATCATTTGCAGCCCTCCTTGATGCATGAATCCGCGGTTAATTAATTGTATTTGCAATGGGTTTTCTAGGCAATTATTTTTTCACCCTACAAAATTTTTAACTTTATGAAGTGAATTATTTGTTTTTTGTAGTCTTAGCAAATTTCAAACGAAATTCTAGCGTTGATAGAAACGGAGCTCTTGTGTTGAACTCTCAATATATTTGGAGCTCTAAATAGAACTCTTAATTTGTCAGCATTACCTAACGCTACAATTTCGCTTAAAATTGTACAACACTCAGAATAACATTAGAAACTCATTCAAAGGTATAAGTTTTTGAAGTATACAGCAAAAAATTATTTTAAAAAACCCACCGCTAATGCATCAAACTTACATAGGTCTCCTGCTGAGAGAGGGGCTGCTAAGGGTTGGGGGATCTAGCCGAGTGCCCGGGGGAAAGACAGAGTGTCCTGCTGAATGGGGGTTCCAAAACTGGCTAAAGGCATACCTGAGCGAATCGTCGCCACGAGAGAGCTCCACAGAGAGGAGTGCAGGAAATTCTCATGCTACTCGTGGCAGAGAAAGCACTTCCCTTCGAGAGGCTTTTGCGCGAAAGGGTTAAGATAGCCACTTCATTCATTCTTTAGTTCTTTTAGTATTCCTCATAATTTTCCTGATACATGCCATTCAGGCATGCCTGTATTTACCCTTGAGCAGACTAGCCACTGGCCCACAGCACGAAATTTTTGGTGACTTCTCCAGGATTTTTTTTGCAGTTAGTTAACATTTGTTGTTATTATTTATTTTAGATATTAAACTTGACAAGCCGAGTTGGAATAGATGCCTCAGGTTTGCGCCTTAAACCACAGAACTCTTCAAACAACTTCTCACCTTCCCTTGTGCAGACAGCGCGCAATGATTGATGATCATGTAGGTGAAATCCTTAAAATAGGTATTTCATTGATTTTGAATACCATAAATCCCATCCTAGATCTCTCCCACCATTTGCATTTTGTCATGACAAGAACCTGAAAAGGTCATATCTCCATTGTTTCCTTATCCACACAATTCATTCCTTCCTTTCTCCCATCTCCTTGACGAACTCCATTTGGAGGAAACAGCAAATAACCTGAATCACCCCTCTATTGTCTTGGCCTTCACCCATCCATTTGCTCCTCTCAATACCCCAAAAGTCCTCCCCCCTCTCCATCCTATGAAATTAAAGCAGAAATACCTACAACAAAAATGGAATGAGAATATTGTACCCAGAGATGGGTAAATTACTATAATTTTCATTTGAGGTAAATTACCATGGTTTATTGTGGAGATTTTTGAAAAATACTTATTTTTCAACTATTAATACTCATTGGAGGATTTAATAGGAAAACCAATAGCAGAAGCAAGGGGTTAATGGCATCTAAACAATTCCAATTGCATTTTTAATGTGTTATAAATGAAAAAAATTTACAAACAAATATGGCAGCCTGCATGTAATTTGGCATTATTTTGTTTGGTATGAGAAATATGTGTTCAAACCGTCAAACAATAGCCCCACTAATATTCGAGGTTAAAATTTTCCACAAATGAGGTGTACCTATCTTAACCCACTTAGTGCTGACTCCTGCCAGTGGTATTAACGAGAAATGCAGAGGGTAATTTAATGAAATGCATCATCTCAAGAAAAAAAATGTTATGAAATCATTGTTCAATATATCCATATGCAATTTGTTTTATTGTGCATTAAATGAATGATGTAATTATAATAAAATACTTTTATTTGGTTATAAAAAATAATTGTAATTATATTTGAGTATTAAAGTAAACAATATTTGTGCATGAGCCGATATATTGGCCCGCCACACTTTTTGCCCGAGATGCAAAAGCTTATATATTAGCCCACTGCACTATGAGGGTTAATCCTATGTATATTGAGTGCTATGTCCATCTGTTCATTCAATATGTCACGCTGTTTGGGTGATGTCGTGGCAGGAAGTATGGCCTTCGACACCAGGGAGGTGGGGTGGGGAGCAGTACAGGATTTACATATAAGCTACACAAGCTATAGCTTAGGACCCCCACTTTCTTGGGGCCCCCAAAAACAATTGTCCGATTGAGCAATTGTCATATATACTTGATAATACTGCAGCATTATTAGTCCCAATGCCGCACGTCTGGGGCATCCCCTACTCTTCACCCAATTTTTTTAGCGCGTCTTTTCGAAGAACAAAGTGCTATTGTGCCTAGGGTTTGCATTACCGATAACCAGTTAACTGGCATTATTGGTAATTATGACTACCGTAATTACTGATAAATTTTGACAGCAAAATAAAAATGATTTTCATTTAAAGATTTATTATTTCACTCTCTATATACTTCTTAATTGTATTTCAGTTTAACCCTCTAGGTATCCGAAAATCATATTTGGCACTGACATAGAATATGTGGACTTATATCTGGCCCCATATCTCAAATAGTTAAGGGCCTTATGAAGTCTATTTCCGGCCTGGGTGGGGAGAGGTGGACATTGCCATGTTTTCTCTTCAGACATTGTATGCGAATGGAAACGAAACACCACCTCTTTGTAACATTCCACATGCAGCTCATTGGGAAGAGCAGGAGACTCAGTTGGCTATGCTGATACTTGAAAAGGATTCTAGGTGTTCACGCCTCAAGTCTACATTGCAGCACATGAGAAGATAGTCGTGCTCATAAAGCCACTGTCACAATGGATAAATCCAAAATTCTCGTTTATATAATCTACATCTACATACTACCCCGCGAGACGCCACATGGGCATGTGGCAGGGGGTGGTAGGTCACCAGCCGTGTAAAGATGTAAAATTTTTGGAGGTGAAATGGTGACATGTCCCATGGGAGTGTATTTGGAGGAGCTCAGTTTTTATTGTGGTCGCTTATTGTGTGCGGAAAGAACAAGTTGTTGAACCGATCTGTTCGGCAGTGTATCTCTCTTATTTTATCGCATGTGTCAGACCTAGAAATGTGGCGAGGCGTCATGATAATATTCTCTGTGTAGCTCTGAAACACACCAGTTCTTAATATCTCAAGGAGCCTAAGCCTAGCGTGCAGCCTCCGAGTCTCTAGGGGCTCCCACCTTAATCCCTCTTACAGTTGTGTAACACTATATGTTCGTTTGTAGCAGTTTTTAACGAAAATGACAAATGCCCACTCCAACACCAACTCTCAGGTAGGGCCTGGGCCAGACTCCTTGTTTATAATTAAGATTGAATGAAATATTTATGGACTTGGTGAAGATAATGTCTGGAATATATCAATATGAAAAATATCTGAGAGGGAGGAAAATATTACCAAAAATTACGGTAATTTTGAGGGGCTGTGGTAAATTACATAAAATGCCACAGTAATTTAAGAAAATTACCACCGACATTTACAGAACGGTCCATCTGTAATTGTACCTGAAGACCACTATATAACACACAAAAAATGTACTGTCGTTAAAAATCAAGTGGGCAGTACCATATCTATTGATTTTCATATTTGAATATGTGCTGGAAATCCAATTTAACCTTCACGAATGAATATGTACTCACATAAATATTGCTGTACCATTAGGCTGCAAACCGACTTCTTGAGTGAGATTAGTGTTCACAGAGATGGGCAATAAATAGTATGGGTTCACTTTTACAATGTTTCCTACCAGATTTTAGAAGGAAAAAAATACAAGAACATTCCAGTGCACTAATATGTTAAATTTACTTCTAAATTCAGAAGAAAAGCATCAATAATAAAGGATAAAAGTCCAAAACAACATTTCACCTTTATTTTAGAAAAAGACGACAGGTCTTCGAAGATAAAAGAAATGAAAAAGAAGGAGCGACAGAAAAAAATTGCTCAAGCAAAGCAAGAACAGTTAAGGAGGAAAGAAAATAGCAAAAGGTTAAAAATACAGGAGAATATTATAGATGACCATCTGAGACTGTATAAGAGGAAACTGGAAAATGTGGAGGTATGTGCAGTATGAAAGCCTGGCATTTGTGATCTGCAAGTAATTGTAAATATTTGACTCCACAGAATATGATGAGATTTTGCACAATTAACTCCAAACCAATGAGTTTTTCATACCAAAGCTTGAAATAGATTTTAACTCTGAAATTCTTCTCTGTTTCACTGTAAAAGTCCTCAAGTATTTAGCTCACAACACAGTCAAACCACAGAAACAGATAATAACTTAAGTGGAAAAGCAATTCTATAAAATAATTTCCTCTTCCTTTAATAACGATTATAAATATGTATTGACACTTCCCATTAATTCATGGGAGATTGGTGGCGAACAAGACTGTCAGACTCTCATCTTTGTAATTCCCTAGTTACGAATCCGTTATAGAGAATGAATTTTTCTCGGGGTACATTCCTTAATCATGGTGACAATACACTTAGTTACTCGGTTTATCCATAAATTCTGTATCGGGTACATCCAAAGCAAATAAAATCTACATAAAAATTTAAAGACCATATTAAAAGCTATCATCTAAAAGATTAACCAAATATCGGCACTTTGAATAATTGGAAAGATGGAAACAAATTGCATAATGGCAGTTATCATAACCAAAGATATAACAGATGTGAAACACGCCAACATCAACCTAGATAGATGGCCTATACTCTGAAAAAGGAGATCTTTCAATAGTGAATAATGCTACAGAGATTTCATGACCTATGCATATTGGAGTTGTTATTATAAGGTAGAAAATAGAATTAAAGGGTAACCATGGCCATCAACTTAACTTGTCAGTTTTCAATACACACAGATTGTTTTACATTAAAATTTAAGAAAGTTGGTAGGTAGGATATTTAGATAGGCAACAAACAACTGAGGTAATTTATTCTGAAAATTGCCAGGGAAAAAAATCACTTGAGAATAAAGGAAAAGTAGAGAGTTATCTGGCAAAGGTATTTGCTAATTCTTCACAAAAGGTGTGAAGAGGTCCACAATTCAATCCCATTCAATGAGCTGAGTACTGTGCTTGAAAGTTCTCTGTTCTGGCTGCCAAGAAAGGATAAAATTCCAATTGGAAAAACTTGCCCCAGCCGGGATTCAAACTCAGGTCCTTGGGATAAAACAAATTGTGTGCAATTGTTGGTTTGTGGCTTCCGTTCCATCAGCCTAGCAACCAACCAATCACTTAATTTATCAGCACAAGCTTTAAAAGTAATGGAATTCAACCATCAATATGTAATTTAATCTAAATTTTTCATTACTTGCATCCCACAACAGAAACAACTCAAAGCAGGACAGCCAGTTATTAAAGCTCCATGCCGTCAACTAAACATACAAAGTATTAAGGAGATAGAACAGCTCGTGAAATATGGACCGTCCTGCCCAAACCCTCTTTATGTGAAACGAATCAAGCCATCACTGAGCAGCCAGCTGGAAATGTATCCACCAGATGATCCTTCAGAGATAATAAAAAGTCTTGATCTCTTTGAGGAGAGACTAATGCAAGAGGAGCACACCAATAACAAGCAAAGTGACCCATGAGTGAGTACATACAAGTACACGGTGTACAAAATAGAACTCTCTATTTTAAAAGAACTTTTCAACTGAACATAAACGGATCACAACAACTAAACTATTCATGAAAGGTGATACTTTCAATTTTTTAAACTCTGGGTTCATTTTAATGTGGGATCAATTCATTGCTTTATAGATGTGCTCTCTGAAACAGATCAGCCATTAAACCGACACTAGCAATCAGAAGTGCACACAACATTGCAAATAGGATAATATGCAAATCACCATCTATGCAACAGCAGATAAGAAATATGAGGGTTATATTTCCACTAATATTTAGATCCTAATTTACAAAACTAGGGAGTTCTTGTATATAAAATGTTCTCGGGCTTCTGCCGAGTAAGGATATTGGCTGCTGCCAGTATTTCGATGGGATGCTCCTCCATTACCTTCAGAGTGATGATTATGTATTTAATTCACTCAGAAAGAACAAAATCCTATATTAGGGAGTTGTTTTCTGGACACCCAGTGTTTTTTCATCTGAATATTGAAGTCCAAAATTGTATTAAAATATGCATGCTAGAAAAAGCGAACTGTACCAAGTGCGTAGGCATATATTTCACCAGAAATACAGGAAATCTCAGGAGCAATGAAATAGAAAACCTAGAAAATAATTGAAGTGATTATAATAAGATTGACTGAAGAATTCTCATTAAGGTAGTTCTAGGAAGATATAAATTCAATTGTTTTACGGTCAAAAAACATTTTAATATGATAAAAGTAGAGAGGAAAAAACTTATTAGGAATTAAAAAGTGTGCTTAACTCAGCAATAAATCAGCGTAAGAATGAAGGAAAACATCATATATTTATTTTCCTATATCAATTTTTAAGATACATTTAATTTATGTATGTACATTATAAATATATTTAATCCACATATGCTACGCATCAGTCCATTAAATAATTTTTAAAATCACTCAACCAAGGTATAATATTACTTTTATAAAACTTTGCCACCTTTAACTGCTACTGCTGTACTCAAAGCAGTGAACAAAAGAAATACAAGAATGAAATGATTGGTCATTAACAGTTAAGTTTTCAACCTCACTAAACTAACTCAATCATTGGAGTTTTTCCACTGAAGTCAAGGTTTACATGGTGTCCGTCGGGTGTTCCAATTCACTCAAACTTCCCTTTGCAGTCCAGGCACGCTGTATCTGCCATGAGGAGGGGGAGGAGGCGGTGGATGGCTGCCACTGTGGGGTGGTGGAGGACCAGCTTGCGAGTAGGAGAGCCTTGGCCCTGGAGCCTGGCTCACATAAACACTCTGTGAAACAAGAGCAAATGACAATAAAAGCATGCCCATGGGGTGCATTTGTTTTTATGGACTCAAACAGCCGACTGATTTCTACATTTTCCCATTGATCACAACACTTCACTCATGCTTTCCACTTGCCAAAACAATCATAAAATTGAACAAAATAAATAGCAAAGTATAAAGGAGAGTAAATGCAGAGGCCAGGAAGCAGTGATATGAATAAATAGGATATGAAAATTAACTTTTCAGTAGTAAAGGGTGCGAGAACTAGATAACTCATGGGTGTAGCCACTTAATAAAGAGGAGGACATTAATTAAATAGTATTTTTGTTGGCTTAGTTAGCTTCATCAGGCCCTAAATTAGGACCCACACTTAAAATGCAAGCCATGCAATTTTCTGGATAAAGTAGTAAACAAAATGTTCAACTGGGACATAAAAAGCACTACAGGAATACCTCCTCATATGTCATTAGTTTGTTCAGTGAGGCATCAAGTGAGTCCAATTTCAATGAAAGCTGATTCAGAACCCTATTAACCACTATGATATGCACCAGTTTACATGTTATGTACACACAATAATGTGCCACCATGCATACATGACAGATTTGGCTTAAAAATTTCAAAACTAGTACAAATTATCATCTTAAGGAAAAACCCAGTTTCTTGAAGGCAGAGCTGCATATTTTAGTATCCCAACATAGATCTGAGGGTAGGGTACCACCTGATGATCTACATCTACATACTACCCTGCGAGCCGCCACAATGGCATTGGCAGGGGGTGTTAGCACAACAACCATGTAAAGATGTTAGGGATAGATTTTTGGGAGGTGACGTGTATTATGGGAGTGTATTTAGTGGAGCTCAGTTTTTATTGTGATCGCTTACTGTGCATGGAATGAGTTTTTGTACCTATTGGTTTGACAATGTATCTCTCCTTATTTTATCAACCTAGAGATGTAGTGAGGCGTCATGAAAATATTCTCTGTGTCACTCAGAAAAATATCAGTTCTGAATTTTTCAAGCAACCAAAGCCTAGCGTGTATCCTCAGAGTCTCTGGATCCCACCTTAGTCCCTCTAAAAGTTGTGAAACACTATATGTTCGCTTGTGGCAGTATTTGACAAAGCATGCAGCTTTGCTTAGTATTTTATTAATTTTTTTGGTAAAATATTTATAACCAGGGTCCCAAATGCTCACAACATATGTGAGGTGTGGTCTAACCAGAGCGAAGTAGCATCTACTTGACTTTATCATCCAAGGACCTTCCTATTATATGCTTAACAAAACGTAGTTTTTTTTAATGCTGTGCCGCATGTGTCTCGTACTGTATGTTCCCCAAGACATATCAGAAGTTAAGGCAATTCCAAGATATTTTATGTTTATTCCACCCACAGTGTAGGAATGCGTTTCTGTGATGAATTTCATAGGAAGTGAACTGTGGTGCTTTCACTAAGATTTAATTCTAGCCCTACTCCTGGCACCACGAATGATGACACAAAGAGTTGAAACCAGGGTCAATAAAATCTAATAAGTGGAATCAACAAAGTTATTTTAGTCAGGTGATATCAGTCTTTGACACTGCGTTTCAAACCCAGGGTTGCATTGATAAAATCTAATCAGAGGAGTTACCAAGGTTACTGAAATTCTTCCATAATTCCCAGTCATTAGACTTCATCTGAAGATTTTATTTTTACTCCACCCACAGCACAGATATGGCATTGGTATGACGACTTTTGCAAGAAGTATACTGTGGTGCATTAATTATGATTTATTTCTAGCTCCCACTCATGGCTCCACAAATGAACGTAGCTTAGGTCTGATGATGGAACTTACAAGTCAACATCTTTGCTAATTTTGCCGTAGATGACCACATTTTGGCCAACAATCTTAGTTTACTGCTAACTTGAGAACTTGTCATAAATATAATAATATTAGGGATGGACCGATTCCGATACCGATATAAAGTATCGGCCGATATTTATGGTATCGGTAGCATCGGTATCGGCAGTCAAGTCAGTGTTTTTCCGATATTTTCAAATTTCAGATTTTTACCGCCAATATGGCCAATAAAACGAGGTGTCAACTTCTACCGCTAGAGTGCTCTGGTACTAAATGCCATCAGTAAGGTTATCTAATTAGACAGAGACAGTTTCAGAGTATGTTTCTTTCGAACACCAAAGTTATATTTTTTTAATTACATTAGATAATTAAAAATCAATTAGTAGGCAAATTAACTTATGACTACATGCTTTTGTTTTTACGATAAAGCAGTTTTTGCAATTTTCTCTTCCTTATATGGAATCGCATGTCGAAGTAATGTCGTTTACTTAAGCTACGGCGCCAGCTTTACGCCAAGGACTTTAGGACCATCACCTTGCTTTGAGATTGATTCAAGCCTCGATTCTAGTAGTCTTTCAACTCCTGGAAGTGTTAATCTCAAAGCATCTTATCATTCAAAGCAAAGTATTTTATCTTGTATTTGTGCTTTGAGTATAGTTTCGTTGACGAGTTCTACATCACTTGACCTGCTGAAGAATGAAAATATCATTATTATTAAAACTTTTTCAGTGAATTAAGTGTTTTGCCTGTGTAATAATGGTTGTTTCCATAATCTGGTTTCTTAGTTGGCCGAGCCAGCTTAAAGTGCTTGTGGTGAAATGCTGAGTTTGTATTATACCTAGAATGGAGTAGTATCGGTATCAGTAATGGTATCGGGGGGAGGAGAACTGGTATCGGTATCGGAAATTTCTGGTATCGGTCCATCCCTAAAAAATATGAATAAAAGGAGGCAGATCATGCTTCCTTGTGGAACACCAGATGTGACTCTCTCAATATCAGAGCTAATACCATCAATAACTACTTTCGTTACCACTAAGTCCTGTTTCCAATTCAATATTTTTAAAATTACTCTGCATGATTGCATTATGAATACAAGTTTTCTGTGAGGAACTTAGTTGTGCTTTGCTATATCTGCTGCTCAATAAGTTTTGATTGTCCAGGAAAGTCACAATATTACTTGAAACAATATGTTTGAGAATCTTGTATAAAAGAGATGTTGATGATTTAGGCCTGTGACTTCCTGGGTCATGTCCTTTTTCTTTTTTTAAATATTAGCGTTACATTTGCTATTATCCTGTATTCACATAGAACCAAAATAGGATATCTCTATCCCATTACAAATTTTGATAAGTTATATCTCTCTAAATAGTTTTCATGAAAATTTCAGTTTTTGACTTTTAATCAGTCATGGAACTGTTCACTGAGGAGAATAAGATTAATCCTCTGACTTACAGTTTCCAAGAAAAAACTATAAGTACCTTAAACTGCAGATGGGAAATTTTAGTCTCATAAAGGAATATATATAGAACTGTTTGTCGTATCATATAAGTGTAGATTAAATTAACACAATGTTTGCCTCCTTTTTTTAATTTAAGAGCATTATTTGAGTTACACAGTCACAAAAAAGTATTATTTCCAGGTAGTTTTTTTGAGATTATAACGTGTCAGCAGAGTCTCCACTATAGTTCTTTCAATGAAAATACTTTCAACAACCTTGAAATCCTATTTGTAACAATATGCTGGTCTGGCATCTGATAGTTGCACCTTGTCAGTGAGACTGAAGACACAAATTATGATATGATATCATACCGCTCATATTTATCTTTCTCCCACCCCACTCATTTGGTTACATATTCCATCTACGATGCACATCTGCACATGCAGAAGCAGTCCCTAAGCAGTCTAATAAAACATAAGCAGTTAGTTTGAATTGAAATTACAGATCCTACACCCATGTTAACTTTTGCAATATTTGGAATGGTTTCAAAAGGCAAATGAAACCTTTCTCCATATATCAAACACAATAATATCAAGCAATTAAACATTTCAGTTCCTTTTCTGAGAATCACACTTCATAAGTCCATATACTCCCCTAAAATGCCAGAGTCCACTGTCGTACTGTTGGCAGTATTAGTGACAACTTGTTACAGCTGTATGGACGTGCATTTCCATACTGCTGTAGTAAACCAGGCATTGACAAGTGCTGGATGATAAAAGAAATTGATTTTTCCATCTATGATGATTTCTTTGTTGATTTTCATTAAAGATATCATTTATGGATGAATAATAGGTTTTGTATTCTCCATGGTAAAGCGCTTAATGTCTTTAAATATCCATTTTGAACAATTTTGATAACTAGATGCAAAGTATTTGGGCATGTGTACTGCAACAACTAGAATTAACCATTAACAAGCCAGGAAAACTGACAAACGTGAGGAATCGACATAACTTAAAATGACCTAAGTTGAGGCATACCAGCACATTTACAACTTGGGAACCAAAGCACCAAAATAAACTTCAAAACGATACAACACATCAATGATCCCATTAAAACTTCATATTTATTTTTGGTTATAGTCTTTATAGTGAGAGTGAACCATTGCATTATGGGAAATGAAAATTTTAGCAACAAAAAGATCAAATGTGGCTACTACCACAAGGCACATGGTTATACTTACATGTGGAGTGGAGACAGCAGAAACATAACTACCAGATGTGACATGAGGCGACTGTTGGGCCCTTATTGGATAGCCAGAAGTAATACTTCCTGTCTTGGCACCCTTCAAAATGAATGAAAGTATTATCATTACCAAAGGAGTTTAAGCAAAGTCAAATAAGAGGGAGAAGTGTATTCACAATGAAACTGATCAATGCTAATATTATAGCTTTCACAATCAATGGATGATGCTGAAATTTAGAATTTAATAAATTGAAGTCAATCTACAAAATTAAGGTAAATGAACCCAGGTGTTAAGAGTCCAGCCGCATTGAAATGGTCCTTCTCGGTGAATGGTGGGCGGAGCTACGACCACCTACCCCACCTCCTGGACTTATCTCCCCTTTTTTACTCTCTCACTCACACACTGGAGGGGAGGCAGAGCGTGTTGCCAGTTTTCCTCACCCCGGCGGAGAAAAATTAACCAAGTGGCGGGCACGTTATTTTATGGTACACGACCGGGCGCGCCGTTTACAAAGTAAAGATATCAGTCTTGATTTTAAATAACACATATTTGTTTATATAATTCCTGACAATGGAAGACAATATACATTGTGATACATTTCTTACATTGTCTTCCAATTCTCCTAAAAGGTTCTTCATGGTTGGCAATGTTTTACGAACTTCGTAAAACTCGTGAACCTACCTACGGATGCAACATATTGCGAAGTCATCCAGCACTATTCGCTTCTTTCGTTCACCCTTTTCCCCCTTAGGTGTTGAGAACGACAATTTTCCTCTCTCCTGAGACAATTTCCCTTCGTTTAAAACCCTCTTCACCACGGAGGTACTAACTCCCGTAGCCTGGCTTGCATCTGAAACCACGTTTAAACTTAGGTTCTCCTCCAATTTTAAATCTTACAAAAATCGACTAACTTTCCAGACGATTTCTCGAGCCTGACTTTTGAGTGGCCTGCCTCGGGCAGACAAAGATTTTGACGAAATGTCCATTGCAAATAAGCCACACAGGAATTTAAAGACTCAAAATCTGTTAACAAAAACCAAATAGAATAACTGAAACGAAAGCATAAGTCCAAATATCACCTGAAAGAATTCCAAATCAAAATCAAAAAAGAATCTCCCTAACAGTATCAACAGTCAAGCGCGAAAACCGAGAGAGAACCGAAATGACAAGAGTTGGCAACAACAATGAAGTGACGCTGGTAGGGGAGGCAAGGTAGGGGAAGGAAGGAGACCGGAGTGGGGGTAGCCGAGGATAGAGATGGGGTGCGCACAAATTCTTGCGCAGGACCATTTCAACGCGGCCGGGCTCTATTAACTTCTCCAAAATAGCTAACCAATAAAAAATTGACTTTATTCATGGAAAATTTTAGGTTTAGCAGGTGAATAAATTGACTGTAGATTCCTCAGGTTTCCCACCAAGTAAAGTCATTAAGCACAATTGTTTCAACAGCTAACTTAGCCATCAACATCAGTGTTCAGCCTTAGAGAGAGGAAAATGAAAATTATTTATTGCCATTCATCATTCACGATGCTGTAATGCTTCATTTGAAAGGAGTTGATGACTAGCTTCCATGAGATGCTAAAGCCACTATCTTAGTCAATGTAATATTCACAATTTTAATTTCAATGCACTTCTTATACATCCTTCCCAATATCAATTAATGTTTCTGAGCAGCTTAGTATTCTGAGAATCTATCAAATGCCCATGGGTGAGGTTATGCTCAGCCAATGCAGATTTCTCTGGTTGATGAAGCTGAAAGCTCATAATGAAGTTACTTTATCATATTCTCACTGGTCCACTCTGTCTCTGCCTTATTGTACACACATGATACTCAGTACACTCTGGTTGCTTTCTGGTTCAGATTAACCTTTGAGGTACAGAAGAAAGCTTGGAGTTTCTAGTAGAATTTTTGGATGGTTTCCCACTGCTCTGTTTAAAATCTCAGATTCTTCTTAGGATATTTTGAAAAAGCATAGAAAGAATTTTCCCATTTTGGGCTAGGTGATAGTGGCTCCTGAGGTCTGAATAACCAGGCTTCCAAAACACACCATGTTCCAAGCTTCCAACCTTTCCTTTCAACGAGCATAACAAAGTAGGGCAAGCGATCACTGGCCTCCCACTCTACAATAAACTTGATGAAATACAATAGCAAGGTCCTTAAGCGAGGTTACATCCCTGACCTTGATTCTGTTACCTGAAAGCCTCAGCCAATCCCACAACTACAAGGTTTCTACATCCAGGTATTTAAACACCTGCTTATTTGGCCCTGGGACAAGGGGATCCATGACTATTATGGGGCCTTTTGAGGCAGATTAGAGGAAAATCTACCTTTGGTTAGAGGCATGCTAATGCAGCACATTGTTTGAATGGAAAGTAAACCACCAGCAATGATACTCTTTCAATGAGCCCACAAACACTATCCTAGAGTGATAGTAGAGATCATTGATGAGTGCAAATGAAAAACTTACTTGGGAGGGCTGCTGGATTGGAAGAGATGACGCATGCATGGGGACATGTGAAGTTGGAGGCCTTATCCCAACCCCCATGCCAGCCATAGAGCTCTGTGGTGGGGGAGGAGGCCCAACGGAGTAATACTTGTCGGCCTCAGACACAACACCACTTCCTGCTCCACTCACAGGAAAGCTGGCAGCGGCACTCTTGGAGCTCACGTGCTCCAACGGTGGCTGCTGGTGAATTGAACCAACATATGCTGAAAAATAATGAAGCGTCAAGAAAAGATGACAGTGATTCTTTGGTTTGCAAATGACAATGAAATAGCAAACCAACAGGGTATTGCCACAAGAATGAATGAACGCCATTAGAATAAAGATGTAAATAGAATTCGGTTTTTAATGACCTAAAACTAGCAAAGACTAGCAGAAGAAAAGAAAAAACAAAAATTGACATCATCCATGAGCTGATGGTAATATACCGTAACCATAGAGATGTTCTCCAAGCAGTACCCCACCAGGTATTGCAATACACATATGCACAATGGAAAACTCAGCTATTTCTGGGATTACCACATGACTATTTATACCAGTTACATGAAAACGTACCTTGGTTATGTGGCGGTGGAATTCCTCGAGAGGGCCCACCCACGTGGCTCAAGTAAACACTCCCAGCGCCACTAGTGCTCCCTGTAGGGACTGGCTGCGCCTGCTGCTGCTGTGTCAGATGCTTCCCAGCGGCTTCATCCCTTGGAGGTGCTGGGGCCCCTGGTGGAGCTTGGGCATACTGAGGATGTGCACCGGGGCCAGCATAGGTGTAGACAGTCTGGGCTGCAGCAGTCGTTGGTGCATACGTGACGGCAGTGGTTCCCACAGCAACACCATGCGAGTGAGGTTGAGGGGGATGGCCAGGTGGTGCACTGCCCACCACCACCTGAGGGCTGCCTCCACCTGCGGCGCCAACTGGTGCATGAGAGTAGAATGCACCACTGCTTCCTGCAGGAGGCTGTGTTGGCGGGTAGGGGGCCAATGGAGAGTTTTCTGGTTTTGGGAAGAAAATAACAGGATTTGGACAATTATTTGTTTATGAAATGGAAGCCCAACATGAGGCCTAGCAATAAAATGGAATCAGACATATTTTTACAAACATTCTAGTTTATACTTACTGTTCCACAAGACAGCCCTCACATATTCATGGCCCCTCCGGCCGTCATCCACTTCTGCAATGAAATTGAGAACACAATCAGAACAAAAGTTTTTGTTTTCAGTTTCACTTTAAGAGGTTACCCTGGAATCCCCTAACTTACTTTGTTGTGGATATGCAGAAATAGTTCCTGGCTTGTAACCGTAGCCCTGGTGGTAGCCTTGGAGGGGAGGGGATGGGCTGTGCGTCCTTTTGAGAGCACCCTGAAATAATGAGCGATACCAATAAATTTATCATTATTAATTATTAGTCATCATTTTGATAATATTTATAGCCATGCAGAGGAGGCTTTCAAAGTGTATTTCCTTCAACAGGAATAGGGAGAAAATACTATAATCACAGTAAAACTGTTAGTATAATTGAGTAAAACCACAGAGCTATTCTCATTAAATCAACATGTTCCACCAATCAATGCCACTGTGTTAATGGCTAAAGAACTCTTTCATAATTGACAACATTGCTAACCCCTATACCTACTCAAAAAAAGGAACATTCAACATCAAACATCATCAAAAAAGCAAAGCTCCCCTTAAATAAAATGCCTATGCAGCAGCTTCACCTATATAACCATATACCAATACATTGAGAATAAAACAAGATTCCATTCATTTTAATGTTTGTGTCTTGAACTCTCTCTGCAGTCACCCTGGAAGACATGCCAGATTCAATTACAAACTTAAACATGGCACTGCAAATTTTTCAGAGGGAGACTAAATTATGGAGATAAGCAATGCTTTCACAAATGCACAAATATGAATGAAACATGTAACTGTTAGGTAGTATCATTCAAGTTCATAAATGTAGAATCTACCATCTGCCTCTTCAACGGATGGATCTTTATTCCCTTAATTCATGGATTTCCAATTGGCAAAAATGAGGAGGAAAACTTATGAGTATGTACTTCGACTTCATTTATGGTTTCAGTGAAATTCAATTTTATCAATTGAATTAAGGCTAGTCTGTACAAAAATGGTTTCAGTCAGCAAAACCTCACATTATTTTGGTGCACCAACTTAAATCCACAATGGCATAGTTGTATTTCCTCAATTAAAACGAAGGCAGTTACAAAAACTGGAAATATAAGGTTAAAATGTGTGAAATGTAGTTGTCTGTATGCACAGCACTTGGGACAAATAGAAAGATCAGTCTTCTGAAATGGTGCCATATTCAATAATGATTAACTTATTTCTTTATTGGCCCCATTACATTGTTCAGACATACGGCAAGTAATTATGTAACTAACTTTAGTGACTGAGCATGGAAACAGTGAAAAAATCATCCACAGTGATATTTCAATGTAGGGGAGAAATAAAAGTTAATTAATGAAAAGTAGTCACTTCAAATACAAAATAAAATAGAACTTCTCATTTAAGCTGCCCAATGGGTAACTCAATAAAAAAGGAAGAATGTCATATATCAACACAAAAATGTTGTCTGAAACATGTACCTACAACCCAAGGTGAATACATTGGGGTGCCTAAACTGTAGGTGAGTCTACCCACTCCCTTAATTACTTTTTCAAGGTTAAGATCTCCATCATCATAAATGATGGATAGTCATGAACCACAAATACTGACACAGAAATTATACAGACTACACGATATTATTCAACATTCAATGAACCAAGAAAATAGAGAACAAATATGGAATTTTCCACTGAATGGTCACCATTTAAGTTGTATTTCATTCGCTAATATAAACACATTATCATCAAATTCAAAACTCGTATTCCAACAGCTCTCACTTAATCTTACCACTCTAAAAAATATTAAATTTCCCACCTACCATCATAGCCCCATTAGGGAGCACTTCATACTGGCTAAGGGGAGGCAGCAGGGTATGTCCATGTCCAGGAGGTCCTTTGTAAAGGGGCATACGTCCAGCTAATGACATATTTGGTTGCAGGAAAATCTGAGGGTGTCCTCCGGAACCAAGAGCCACAGCACCAGAGGGATAACCGCCATGCATGCTCATCATCTCGCTATAAAGGATGAAATATATCAGTGACGTTGACCCCACAGTTTCCATAAGTCAAATGGTCGAAATTAAGCATTAGGGGGTTTCCGATTGCAGTATGGTACTAAGTATTTCACCGAAGTGTTTCACTTTTCATTAAGTAAGTGATTATTAGAATAGGCACCATTAAACTTTGGATAAAAAATGAATTAAATTGCAAATGACTACCTCAAATGAAATTTGACAGCTTACTTAACGAATGTAACAGCCAATATAACACAGTTGACAGTAGTATCGAAGATCCTAACATTTACCCTCTGAGAATGACACTCAAACGAAAATTAAATTTTCGTAACCATGGCGGAAAATAGGCATACATATTAAAGCCAATTTCAAATACTCCGAGTGGTACATGCAACCAAAATACAGCACTAATAAAGCTCAGTATTTACTTTGATTCTTTCACAAGTTGGCGCCGACGAATATCATCTTCGTTAAGAACTTTTTTCAGCTGAAGAAATAGCTGATGCTTTTCATCTTTCAGCTGAGAAAGTCTTATTTCAAGGTGTGAAATCTGCTCCCTCGTTTCACCTAGAGTCATTACATCTTGCTTCTGTTGCCGCTCACGTTCCTTACGCTGACGCTCAACTTCAGCATCAGCTTCTTGCTCTGGAAAAAATTATTGTGATAAGAATGGAAATTTTAGCACTGAAAATGTACAGATTGCAACTAAATAAACACACAAACCTTGTTTTTTCTTCTGTCTATCCCGAATAATGTGAGTGCGTAATGCATTCCACATCGCCTCATTTCGTTTCGGCTTTTCAACTAGAACTGCCGGCATTTTGTGCAGACGCTAGCAACGCCCAAACGAAACAGGGAATTGATTGAAATAAAGTCACGTAAAAACGTAAATGATGCTAAAAGAGAGACGCACACAAATCACACAAAACACGACAACCGCCTACTCGGACCACAAACAACAAAAACAGTAAGACAAGTGAATGCGATTTAGCGGAAACAAAGAAGACACGTAAGGCGCGTAATGGCGAGTGGCGAGAAAGGGTGAGGAAATATTTCATCGTTGAATTAGTGTAGGCCTCAATATGTCTCAGTCTAACAATAACGACGGTAACCGTGCTCCCCAATGTCGAGCAATACCCTTTCCTCCTCCTCCACTCTTTTTTTTCGCTGTCAGAGAGTCTATGGTCTGCAATATTGTGAATTCACAGAAAAAGTCTCAGAAATTAGAAGATGATTTGAAAGATTTGGTCCGCATTATCGTCTCAGCGTTGAAAGCTGATAAAAAGGCTTTCGTGTTCAGCTATAAGTATTTGACTCCAGTTTTACAGGATGGTCCGAAGTAAGTACAAATTTCTTCCTTAGTTGCGCAATAGCTCTATTAGTGATCATTGAGACATTTCAGTTCATTGACCTGCTATTTTCGCAACATAGGAGGTTATTGCCCGCATATATTCAAGTTAATGGCTTAGAATTAAGAAGTTGCTTTGTATTCCAACGACGAGGATGCTATCCTATATGTATCGGTGATAGTGTTTCTGATACTTTCATTTGGAATAATATTTTGTTTATGACTTCATGCTGTGCAATATGATAACATTTTTATCCAATTACAGTTGTGGCTTAGCAGCTTTGAGCATGGTGTCTTCGTGCCAAAAAGAAATATTAAAGTTGGAGGATATATTTAATTTTACCAAATCTAAAGGGTTTTCAAACAATGGGGAGATGTTTTCTGTGCACTACATGGCTGAAATTGCTCAAGCACTGATCGGGTGTGACGTCAATGTTCTAGAAAAAGGAATTCAGGATAGAGAAGCTGTTGTCAGTGAAATTTTAGCCGGCGGGTTGCTACTGATTCCGTATCCTTGCATATTTTACTCAGTGATTGGTGATAGTTATGTATTTCCGTGTGAAAGTGTGACTGGAACGACCAGCATATCAGTTGCGGCATTACTTATCATTTATGGGCTGATAGTTAATGATTGGGTGAAGTATGTCTTTGGTCCTGAGAGATATCATTTTACTGAGAGTAATTATTTAAAGGGTGACATGTTTGTTACGCTTTTTTTAAGATAAATTTTGCAATGTGTGTTTGTCATGATATCGGGCGTTGTGATAGTTATGTCAGAATCGTAGAGTTGAGGACTTTTCATTTTAACTGGGTTACATGTTGTTGTGACACATGGTAAAGCCGAATAGTCGCGTAGTCATGTAAATTTTTAGCAATGTTTCAGTTAACTGACCTAAAGCACAAGCTCTGGTAGCTGTGAAACCTAGGTGCTACAATATGTTCAACCAAATTTCCTTGTTGAATTACGTTACTACAGTCTATAGCACCTTTGCCTTACAGAAATTTTAACAGTTTAAAATACAGATCGACACAGTTCTAATTCTTATAACAAAAGCTTTTTCGCTTATCAACCAGGCATGCCATGTCTTCATGAAGTATAAGCTCAATGGTTGACGATCCTAGGACCCGACTCATCAGTCTGCAGCTCAGAAGGGAAGAGTGTGCTGGGTTAACTCCCATGACTCCCATCTGAAGGTTGTCTGAGCCATTCACAGCTATGTTGTCCCATATATGCCTATCCCCAGTAGCCTACCATATTGGGCCAATATGTCTATGTTGGGTTTCATTGGCCATGGATCGCCAATGAAAGCCCATATGGGCCCAGTATGGGCTACCCCATGTAACCCCACATTGGCTTTATGCAACCCCACCTTTCATGTGTGGATCACCTTTACCTTTTAAATTGAATCCTGTTAGTATTGCAATCAGTTCATCCTTGCAATGAGTATTAAGTACCCCTTGTAGTCTGAATTTTATTTTAGGTTTCACATTATTTTGGCATGTCATGTTTTACCTGTAAATATTGCATTTTTTGGTGTCTCATAGGGTAAATAATCCAGTTGTACCTGTAGATCTACATTAATGTGGGGGGTCTACAGGTGTGCTAACCTGGGGATTCATGGGGTAGCCAATATTGGCTATTCATTGGTTATCATCTCATTGCCAACATATAGCCAATATGGGGTGCCAATGAATAGCCAATGTGGGGTTTCATAGGGTAGCCCATATTGGGCCCATGTTGGCTGCCTATGGGCTGACCAATATTGGCTACTCATTGGTTCTGATATCGTTCCCAACATAGCCAATATGGGGTGCAAATGAATAACCAATATTGAGTGGCTATTGGGGTATGCATCACAATAAAGACAGTTGGCCATTATTTTAGTCCATTGTCTCTATTGTGATGCATGAGGTGAAACCCGCAACTTTGCTGGAGTCATTATCTTTTTCAAATTTCTTTGGGGCCTGGAGACGGGACTGAAGTTTTTGGGGATGTGCAAAGAGAAAGCTGCTCATCACTTGACATTCCCAGTTCAAAATTCAGTCACTCTCAGACCTCGGTTGTGTGAACTTCTTTGAATGTACTCGGTGTGTTACCAAACCTCTGCAGCTCTTGTTTGATCGGTGTTCTATGGTCTTCTCATTACTGTAATGACTCATGGTAGAGGCCAGAAAGAATGCACTCTTTTTACCTACTCTTTTTTCGACATGGGTGTTGCCCGGGGACGAGGGAAGATGGGCCAAGGGACAACAATGAGAGCTTCTGGATCCCACAGGGTCTCTCTTCTTGTGGGCACCGCATATCTTCTGACTGAGAAATAGTTAATTCAGCAATGTCGAGCCAGAGCCTACCCTCTCTATTGCAGTTCCCTGTCCCCTGCAGCAGAGGCCTTCGAGCTGTTTGG
Organism: Ceriagrion tenellum; assembly: GCA_963169105.1. Lineage (NCBI taxonomy): Eukaryota > Metazoa > Arthropoda > Insecta > Odonata > Coenagrionidae > Ceriagrion > Ceriagrion tenellum. Next base: position 110,258,405 of record OY720643.1, read on the forward strand.
GATTCACACAAATGGCACCTACCCCCACAACTTTGTTCTACCTCTTAGCCCCCAAGACATTTGTAAAAGATCTCTCTCTAGGCATTTGGAAAGAGCTTGCGGTAATGCATGCATCTAATGTATTATGTACCAACAGACATGTAGTAAATTATGGACTTCCCATATTCTACATCCTTCAAATTTCTCTTATTCAGCCCTTCTGTTACTGCACTAATTCTCGTGTAACTCCTGTAATCAATTGGAACTGAGCACAGAAACTACCTGAAAAAAAGATGACATCAGTATGCACTTAGCAGTTGTAGCAACTTTATTTAGGGGTTGTTCCAATTTGATGCTATTTGCTGTCCACCTCCTGTCTGCTAGAGGTAGTGCAAAATGACGATAGCTTTCAGTGCATTTTAAATGGAAGTACCACCAGTAATAACAAACATCGCCCTCACTGGCGATGCTGAAAAGTGGTGAAAATGTAGGAAAGAGGTTCGGGTCTTACTTCTCAGCTTTGAATTTTGCCAGTTTTTGTTCTCAAAACTCCGAATGCAATGCCATGGTGGATGCAGGTTCATCACTTTAAGCAAATTTTGTGCCTTTACAATCACTTTCTGGTGTATGGTATGTAGGTAACTCCAATTTATTTGAAAGGATTAGTTTTTGTTAGGAATTATGCTGTAAAAATACATTTAAGACCCATTTTGTTCCAGCAAACTACTGTGGTAAGAATCAATATTAAAATATGCTCTGTGCTTTTCAACAATTATTTTATGAGCACAACATGCTTTGCAGGTTGCTGCATCGTCAACGTAAACAAGAGTTCTCGATGATGCAGCAAACTGTGAAACACATAGTACTCGTTTAATATTTTGGAAATGTAAGAAGCATCTTTTAATATGGATTATAATGTAAATTTTGTTCACAAAATGATGCATGAAGTTACAAAGTGTACTGTTGTAAGTTTGCTTGATCAATATTTTGTACTGTTATCTCCTATAATCATTATCCATAAAAATAGCGCTTCATGTGAATGTTATCACTTCTCCAAAATATCATTAGTGTAAACATTTCAGGTTCCTCTGCTGACATTTCCATCTCTGAATTTTATAATTTTACAGAATTGCCTATTCCAAATTAGGAATGAAGGTAGTATTCACAGGTAGGTAATGGCATGTCCTAGAAGATCTGGTGAAACAATTCATTTGAGCATTATCTTTATGTTATTTTTTTGCATCCAGATCTGACCTTTCTGCTCAGATGTGCGGTCAATGAATTGCCAGTGAGTCTGGTGAGGACATATTGCAGAAGTCTCCCACCCCTAGAAATGTGATCTAGGTCATGTTCCAATTCAAATATACTCCATAAGGGTTAATTGTGTACTAAATTCAGAACGAGCCTGGGTCATTTTTACTTCCTAAGATGAACGGAAAACTAGTGCTTGTTCATACATGAAGTTGATACTTTAAAAAAATAGTGACGGCAGCCATCACCTTATCATACCACTTTTAAGCATCTAGAAATGAAATTTTAATGGCTTAGGAAATTTTATTAGGTCATGTGGGAGCATAATAAGAATTTTTAAACTAAATAATGGTAGATTAATTAATAAGAATTCTAAGTAGCCCTCATGAAGGTCACAGCCCTAGCCATAGGAGATGCCATGATGAATTAGTACAACTGATACGGCCTTATCTCTTACTATTCTATACCATCCCTTTCTTGGTCATGAAATTAGTCCTATGGTTGAAATTCCTTGGTGGAAAGACACCTGTGCTCAGGTGGGAAAACAATGTGAACAAAAACTGATAAAAAGTAATAGGATACTGTCTTGCACATTAAATAATGGGAAATAAATTCAAATTCATCTCCTTTAAACTCAAAGTTCATCTTTGAGTTTATTGAGTCAATGATGGAAGGAAAAGAAGGGAACCAGTGTTGTTTGTTTGATAAAACTTTTCCTTGAAGCTACAGAAAATGGTTTCTTTTCTTTCAAGCTTCTAACTGTGATTCCAAGAACACACTCAATAAATGTCGGAAACGCAGGGCCATAGCCTCACAGTAAGTAGGTACTACATTCCCATCTTCATTATTGTATTTACATATTATTTATATTAATTACCTAAGTTCTTGAGGTAGTGCTAAATGAAGATTATTTTCAGATGATACAGTTATCTACTGTGAAATAATTGAAGATACAGACTTATAAGTTCTGTCATCGGGCCTTAACAATGTTCATTCACTGTGCCAGGAGCGGTGCTAGAATTCAATCTCAGTAAATGCACCACAGTACACTTCTGGCACGCTTCTGGAATAAGTCGTCACACAAATACCATACCTACCCTGTGGGTGGAGTAAACATCAAATCTTCAGATCTATTCTACTGTTTAATATCTTGGAATTACCTTAACTTCTGATATAGCATGGGGAACACACCTACTAAACATATGCGACAGCATTAAAGAAACTAGGTTTTGTTAAGCGTAATGTAGGAAAGTCCTCAGATGGAAAAGTAAAAGAGAGATACTACTTCGCTTTAGTTAGGCCACACTGTGAATATGCCGCGAGCATTTGGGACCATGATCATAAAGATTTAGCCAAAAAAATTAATAAAACACAAAGGAAAGCAGCGCGTTTTGTTAAAAACTGCTACGAACAAATATACAATGTTTCATGACTTTTAGAGGGTTAAGGTGGGAGCCCCTAGAGACTCGGAGGCTACACGCTAGGCTTAGCTTTATTGAGAAATTCAGAACTGGTGTGTTTCACAGCAACATAGAGAATATTATGACTCCTCAGTACATCTCAGTTGAGCAATCATTTGTTGCAGCATTTGGTTAGCGACTTTATTGTTGTGGTGTTTGATGATTTCCCCACGGCATAAGCCATGAGCAAATAGATTTAGTGCGCCTCAGGCATTCTTTGATTTATTATATCATCATCTGGTGATTCACTCAATGTAATAAGTAATAATCACATGGTAATGATGCAGTGCATCGAATCGTAGGTCGCATTGAATCTACGTTGCCAGTGGAAAATATCTATGCTGAAATGCCACTGCATCACACCTGATAATTCTCTTGCATCATCGTACATATTGAAAAATCGAGCAAATGAATGAAAAGTAGCGTACATATAGTGACTCACAATTTTTAGAGGGATTAAAGTGGGAGCCCCTAGAGACTCGGAGGCTACATGCTAGGCTCAGGTTGCTTGAGAAATTCAGAACTGATATTTTTCAGAGCGACACAGATAATATTATCATGACTCCTTACTACATCTCTAGGTCTAATAGATGCGATACATATCCGAACAGGTAGGTTCAAAAACTCGTGTTTTCCGAGCTCAATAAGCGACCACAATGAAAACTGAGCTCCACTTAATGCTCTCCTATAATACATGTCACCATTTCACCTCCCAAAACCTTATCCCTTACATCTTTACAATCCTGGTGTCCTAACACCCCCTGCCACATGCCTATGTGGTGGCTCGCAGAATAGTGTGTAGATATACTCTCCTGCTCCTGGTGGTCCCCCTCACAGTGATTCGTGCCTTTCATGGTTTCAAGTTAACTCTTTGGGAGATTACGGCAACTAGCTGCCAATTGATTATAGAAGTGGAATGAGATTATTTGGAATTCACCATAGGGCAAGAGTTGCATGTTTCATAAGATCAAATGATCTCACTTAGAAATATTGGCTACTTTGAAGGGAAGGAGATTTTTCAAATGAAAAATTGTGTTCAAACGTAATGAAACTTAGTATGGAGGAGGAATTTCATAAAAATATACCTTGGGGTATTTTTGGCGAGGACCTTTTAGTTGTTAAATTTGATTTGTGGGAACTTCTTATCTTAGAATGATTAGTGTGCCCTTTATGAGTTTTCTTTTGGGACTTAAAAATTATACTTATTGGAGGGTAAAACTTCTTATGCAGGAACTTCTTATCTGTGTACGTCTTTACTGTATACTCAAGGTGGTTGAGTGTAAAAGGAGAGGGGTTAGTGAAAGATTATGGGGAGGATGGATGGGGAGTATGATGCGTGTCTTTCCTCTTAAGGTCCAATTTTAACCGGGAGCAAAGCCTAGGTTTTAACAATGGGTGGGCTGAAAGCAATCTTGTGTGTGTAGTGATGTACAATTACTGAAAACCTGGCGTCAGTTGGTATTTTAGAAATTAGATCTCACACGTGTTGGTAAAGTCCTGATGTTATAACTCATGTAACTCATCATACATAACTCATAACCCAAAATTGAATTTTAAGAGGCACTATATTGCAGCAGTACCATGCATCATAATGCTGTATGTTAACTATGTGGGGAAAATGACAAAAAATAAGTCTCATTGCCTGATGGTATCACCTGGTCTGGGGGTATTCAGAGTTCCAGGTTCTCAGTGGGAGAGTAATGAGAGGGATTAAATAAAACTGTTGGGAGGGTGAATGTGATGGATACAGGTGTATGTTAAGAATTTTACATGTTTTTGAATTTATTGGTACATATATCTCTTTCCAACTCAACCCTTGTATCTGATGTGGATGCCTTATTAACACATGACATGAAACCTCTATGTTGTTAGTTTTTCAGCCGGTATTTGGTGAAGTAATATTTGAAGGTGATGTTGATTAGGTGTGTCCTTTGGTCTGAGAACAAAAGCTTTCGTGGTGCTCTACGTTGATCTTCATTTTTCGGGATCTACCGCTTCTTTTATTGGATAGTGACAACAGTTTTGCTGACACTACTGTGTGTGTACTTCATTATATAGGACCTATTTCCTGCCAATTTTTGGTGCTGCTCTCTCATTGGTCCTTTTCAGGATTATCCTCCATGTATTGTCCAGGTGGTATCCTCTGTCTCTGTTGAAGTTGTCCGTCCATGCTATCTCGATCGATTCTCTAATTAGCGTAGGGTAATACCAGCTCTCTCTCACTATTACCTTGGCCTTGTCAAATTTTATGCCATGTCCAGGGGTCCAGGCGTGCTCCGATACGGCTAACAGGTGAAATTGTCAATTTTTCATTATGAGGGCCAAACTCATGAACCAGCATCTTCCACCTGAAGACGCTGACAGTAGTGTCAGCGAAACTGTTGTCACTATCCAACAAAAGACGTGGTAGATCCCGAAAAATGAAGGAGATCATGTCATTTAGTCTTTCATGCTAGTGGTTTCATACCTCCCAGGTTGGCTGAATTTAATGGCTTGACAGCGAATGCATTTCGGGGATTATAGATAGCTTTGTCGATCTCCTCTGCCATCATTAGATCCCAGTAGATTTCCCAATGTGGATTAGTTTTCAAATTCTACTGTTACATTATCTTCACGAAATAGCCTCTGTGTCTAAAGAAATATTTTATATATCCCTGATGGTACTGCGATACAATGTGATTCACAAAATAATTAATGGAAATTCTGGGTTGTAAACGTGACCTTTGCTCCTGGCTTGAAAGATTTCCATTAAGTTGTACTTGAGACTCATTTATGAACTGTTAAAATGTGAGCTGTGAATTTTTTCATGAAATTTCCACCTTTAGTACTTAAATGTTACTGTAAGCTAATTGTCCAAATGAAGTGCTGAAATCAGACAAATAGAACTCGGAAACGCATGCTAACCCTTGCAGTTTTCTCCTTTTACACACAATGTTTTAGATGGCTGTGTGCTGAAATTCATTCCAGTTTTATTACTTTTATGGGCATCACATGGTTGATAGTCTTTAATTTTTATGTGAGTACATAATACCTTTCTACTCGTATTCAGTTTCCATATCCATGTCATTCGACTCACATGCAACACTGTTCCTAACAACATTGTGTCTTGCTTTGAGGCTCTTCAGCCAAAAATTCTGGGCCTCACTATTTGATTTTCCCCAGAACAACTGTGAAATCCTTTGCTTTTTTGTTCCAGACAAAAGACAGACTTTGTTTTTTGTTTTGGACCAACAGACAAAAAACAAAAAGACAGACTTTGTTTTTTGTTTTGGACCAGATAATTGAGTATTCCTTGACCTTGTTTGTACCAACCATGCCCAAACTACTTTGTTCAATTCTTCTTTTTCACAGAAGTGGGTTTTCCCCTTGCAACTTAGGCCTATAAAATAGAAATGGAAATTATTTATTGGTGTGTTGGTTTGCTAATTATTGTTGTTTGGAATGTGAAAAAAAGTGGAATAGGAAAGAATTAGTTTCTAAGGAGCTACCTCTTTCAAGCTCTCTTCTTATTACATCCTTTTTCTTAATGGCTTTGTCTTACCTCACATAAACCATTCCTGTATCTGCATCAAGGAAAGCTTTTCTCATTTGCGCTACTTAATCAATTCCAGCTTATTATTATAGTGTTTGTACTATGTGTGATGTGCATACTCAATCAGAAACTCACTATAGGTCCTTAGCATTCTGTGGTGTGGTCTAACTGGGTCAGCTGCAAGTAGAAGAATGATTCTTTCAACTCTAATTGTTTGGGGGACTACACAATAGTTCAAGGTAAAGTGATACCTCTGTTTTCTTTGACTGGGGTTGTTGGATTCAGTTGTTGATGTTTTCAGGGAAAAATTTGTCTGTTTGCATCGCTTGCATCAGATTTGGTTGGCATGCCCTAATGACCTCTCTGCTAATTTTGTGGAGAGGAAGAGCAAGCTACGTGTTCTCCTGCTTAGTGTTCCTTGTTTCCCAATGTGTGAGTATCTCCCCCGCAGAAACACCTTCTTGTGCGACAAGGGTCCACAGACTCTAAATCCATCCCTAGTGTCAAAAGACCCGGAATATGTTTTTGTTATTTATTTTTGAGTGTCTTGAATGAGTTTATTGGATTTACATTGATTCATATGGGAAATAATGCCTCGTTTTTTTTTCGGTTTTTGTCAGTTTCAGATTTTGCCAATTGTTTTAGGGCAGATTACCTACAAAAACCAAGGTATTACTGTATATGGAATGGAACTTGCAGCAGGACATTAGGTACTGGAGGTGGGTAACACTTGAATTAGGTAGACGTGAAAGTTTTTTTGGTCAAGGACAGTTTGACGTCCTCTGAATCCGTCCTTCGGTGTTATGTATGTCAGTAATGAAAGACTTAATAGTGAGCAAATGACAGCTTTGGTTAATCTTGTTTTAAGGATTGTTTTTAGAGAGGGAATTTAAAAAGAAATTGGATTTTACTTCCTATTCGTAAAAATTGTGCTTGAAATTGCTGTTTGGAGTTCCACTCAACCATGGTTCATATGCACAGGAATTAATTCCATTTCTGCATTTGACAGCTTCAGTTTAACACAGGGTACCAGTGCATGAAATGCCCTAATATATATCTACTAGGACCAATATTTATTCAGAATAAATAGATTTCTGTTCAGTTCATGGTCTTCTTTAGATAGGTTCCACTGTATTAGAGGGATTAGAACTGAGGCTATGGCGAAGAATGGAAAGGATCAAACAGAGTAATAATGTGAGAAATGAAGCAGTGCTGCAAAGAATAAATGAGAAAAGAAACATAATGAGAACAGTAAGGAAGAGGAAATCAATATATGTCATAATGCTTATCCTATACAGTATGAAATGTGTTAAGTGCCAGTGGTGAATTCAATGAGTTAAAACGAAATATTATAGCCTTTCTGCGACTAAACTTCACTATGTTCGAAAATGGAGTGATATCTGTAATTTTGATACTCATCTCCTCAAAACTACTAAAACAATTTACGTGAAATTTTGCATGATTATAGCATATATGTTAAGTTGTGCAATATGCTTTAAAAGAATCTTAGGGCCTCAAGGGTCCCAGAACAAAAAAAAGAGCTGATTTAAAGCACTAGAATCTTGCAGAGGTTTCATTTTTTTTCTTTTTTAAAATTAGAAGCAGTATAGGTAAAGTTTGAAATGTCCACTATCAGATGGCTGGAAGATGAAATATTTAATTCTTGATATCAGTTTTATTGTTCATTTCAATTCTGCTAAAAAATATGTTTTTAATTCCAAAATCCTCAATTTTCTTTGATTTCTACTGTAACATACTTTCTTGGCCACTTGAGCAATAGCTATGAACAGGAAATTTTCCTGGGATTGTCAGGGCCTGGGATTGCATTAAATTAACTGATCAATATTATCAAATTTGAGTTAGATTTTAGCTGTAGTTCTTTCTACCCTAACTCTGCGTTTAGCCTTCCACAATGACTCTTATAGGTAATTGGGGACCATCAGCATGTGCTGTACATTGCTTATTACATAGAATTTTGGAGACTGCTAGAATACCTACTACTACATTATAATTAGGACAATGATTGACAGAGTAAGGCTAGAACAAATATCATCCTGTAGTTGCCTGGGAAGTATCTTCATATTACATGGAAGTTTTATAGAGGAACTAAGAAGCAGAATCACTCGGGGGAAACACCCTTCAGTAAAGTTAAGCAGCCATCAGCAACAAAGTTAATTATCATGGATTTAAGAAAAATATTTGCAAAATTTTTAATACAATTTTATTGCTTTAAGGAGTAGTAACATTAATGTAGTCTTTAAGAAGGAGGAGAGATTAGAGGGATTAGAACTGAGGCTATGGCGAAGAATGGAAAGTATCAAACAGAGTAATAATGTGAGAAATGAAGAAGTGCTGGAAAGAATAAATGAGAAAAGAAACATAATGAGAACAGTAAGGAAGAGGAAATCAAACTGGGTAGGACATACCCTCAGGAGAGACTGCGATCGAAAAAGCATATTGTATGGCAAGATTGAGGGAATGAAATGGTAAGGAAGAAGAAGATGTACATAATGACTGGCATTATGTTGGGCAGGAGTTTTGAAGAGCCGAGGGAGGCTGGACAGGACAGAGCAGCATAGAGGGAATGGTTTAGATAAAACCTGTCAGAGGACAGATCCATCAAGGAAGAAGATGAGACCTAGAAACTACTTACACTAAACCTGAATACTGTCGTTGAGCTTATGAGAGATGAATTGGAGTTTTTTGGGTTCTCTCTGCATTGCAGCATTCTTGTGGATGACCGTTTCGCCGGCATTCCAGTTGGCACCTGTCCACTATAGTGCTGCAATGCGGGGGAACCTGAAAAATTCTAATTTACCAGAAATCCACAGAAGCCTTTGTAACAATATTATGAGAGATGGCTTGGATTGTAATGGGCTTTAAATCCCCAACTCACTTTTCTATTTAGCTTTAGATTGCCTTTTCAGTGACTATTAGCAAGTTGCAAGGTCAGATTCTTTAAGTAGCTCGCCTCTACTGGAAGAGTCAATGCTTCTCGGATGGGCAACTTTATATGGCTTGCTCCCGAGTGTCCAGTGGATCCAATCTATAAATATACTCCAAAGAAGGAAAAGCTTTTAATATTGTATACAAGTAGTTTTTTTTAACTGTTTTTTCTTATTGCAATGGTATATTACTATACAATAATATATGATGCTATGTGTCTGCGTTTTCTAATGCTCACAAAACTGTGAAGTTAATGTTTTTCTTATGTTCTCTCTGGTTATATTCATTAAAGTTTGCGAAAGAAAGTAAAAAAAAATGAGAAATGATGTACGGACACCACCTCATGGTGTTTCTTGGGTAACTCTTGGAACCATACACAGTTTTCTTCCCTACATGTAGGAAGGGAAACAGGCTCTCTCTCTTTGTCATTGGCTTGATATCAAGCGTTGTGACCCATATGGACTAAGTTTATGTTTTTCAGACTATCTGGCGCCACTTTCCTCTATATTGGGCCGCATGGACTGCTTCACTCAGATTTTGATTTGTGTCTTTATTGGGTCTCTCAGTCTTAAAGGCTGCCGAACTTGCTGTCTTTTGCCCTGGATCTTACCATGGAACACTATATTCTCTAGGCCATTATGCCTAACGACGTGGCTGAAGAATTTGAGGGAGTTATGATATATCGTTGGCAGCAGTCGGTCTCTGTCCGCAATTTTCAGCTGGGTGAGAATGGACACGTTTGTTCCTCGTTCCGTCCATGATATTCGAAGTATTCTTTGGAAGCAATAGAGTTCGAAAGCCTCAATCTTCTTCTCTATGCCTGCTGTGATTGTCTAGCTCTCTGACCCATAGGTCATGATGGGGAAGACATTTGCTTGAACCAACCTAATTTTGGTGGACATGTCGATTCTTCTGTTCCTCCATATTTTTTGCAGTTTTTCGACTGAGATTTTGGCCATCGCTATTCCCCGCTTGACTTCCTATTCACTTCCACCCCTGTTTGACAGTAGTGCGCTCATGTAAATGACTCCTTCATTTATTGGTATGTCTTGAATGAGATTAAGTCGACAGTTAGGATCTCTGCTTATCACCATAAGTTGACATTTTTGCCGATTGAGCTGCAGGCCTGCTTCTTTGCTGGATGTCTCAATACTCTGTAGCAGAGTGGCCAAGTTTTGTTCTTCATTGCTGAGGAGAGCTGTGTCATCTGCATATTTCAGATTTGTAATCCTTCTGCCACCGATATTGATGCCTCCTTCTAAGTCATGTAGGGCATTGCAAATGACCCATTCGCCGACGATGTTGAACATGATGGGCGATATTACACAACCTTGTCGAATGCCTTTCCCCGTACGAAATTTTTCTGACAGAACCTTATCGACATGTACATATACGCTGTTGTGCATGTAGAGGGAGCAAATCAACACAGGCTACACATACTAATATTCATAAATGGAGTGATGTTTGTCTGTATGTTTGCTAGTCTTCTCCTTGAAAACTGCCGAATCGAATGAGCTGAAATTTTGTATGATTCTAGTGTATATACAATTTCGTACTATAGAGCTCTTGGCATTTCAGAATTTAATGCCAATTAGATCCCAAATGGATCAAAGCAATCCCATAATAAATATATTTTAGGTTCATTTTTACTGCTTGCTTTATTACTTTTGAAAAATTTGATTTTCGCTTATACTATATAGTTTATTGTTAGGGTAACTTTTAAAACCTTAAATTTTCTGTAAAAAAATGAGGAAATGATGAGAAGTATGATTCTCTTTGGTGTAGTTTCGATATTATTACTCTTTTCTCTCCCATTGGGAATCAATGGACAAAAAATGTCTGGACGAAAAACAATGTCTGAGGTGATTATAGTGTAACCTTTCTGGCATTGGAGGGAATGGAAACACACTGATGAATCCTAAGGGAATCTCCACCCAGAAAGTGGGTGAACAGCTGACATTTTAATGGTCCACTAGCTTCTATGCTATAAGTCTCCCTGGACTATGTCAGCAGTATTCCCTGGCTTGAGCTTAGCCAGGATTTATTATGGGGGGAGGGTTCTGGACACCCACCTACAGCTTTAGATTTATGTTAGGGGGGCAGGAAATCATCCTGCCTGGCTCTGTATGGCAGATTCAGAATGAAATGCCTTGTTCAGGGGGACAGCTGCTCCCCCTTGGTTATGCCTATGTTCTGTGGGAAAGCATGACGTCTTTCAGAATGGAAATCTGACTGTTGAATGACGATGAATGGCCCTCTCTGCCTTTAAACCTAGACATTTCAAAAGGAATGTGCAAGAAATACACCATGAATGCAGTATTTTAATCTGATGTTCATATGTGAAACAAATTATTAAATGATTCAAGGGGAAAGAACTTTTCATGCAGAAGGAATGCACCACATACTGTTCCTAAATTGCCTCAAGTTTTGGAGAAGTTTTATAAAACTGAGAAGATTTTGAATAAGATCAGTATATGCAAGTGCACTTAAGATTAGAAATACTCCTGCATTGCCAAGTATTCTATGGAAGATGACATAGTTTGAATGAGTGCCATGGTTGATGATGTGTCTACTCTCTGATTACAACCGCTGCTGAGAAGTTTTCTGTGCTATTGAAAATTTTAGGGAACTTCAGTTGATCAGGGTGTGATCACATCATCTATTGGACATTGTGACTGCTATGCCTATTGAAAAATTTGTCAGATTATTCAGAGTATTTTAACAAATATTTAAAATATAGAAAAGTTGCCTTAATTTTTTGGCCAAATCACTTTTCTGCTTTGAATGGCAGATATGGAAAATAAAAATTATAATTTTTGTGTTGGGCTATCAATTTAATTGTAATCATTATTAATCTCAAATAAATTTATGTGAATAAAATTCTTCAGTTTATCTGTGTATATACTTGTTTTAAACATTCTTAGCTCTAAAATGAGAAGATTTCTAATATGTAAATCTAAACAACATGAATGAATAAGTCTCATTATTCAAATTATAATAAATGACCATAAAATCGATTATAATAATTGCTTATAATTTAATTTTCTACAGACCACTAACCAATTTTTACACAGCTTTAAAATCCTGGTGTAAATTCTCTTGTGTTTGTTTGTCTTATATAATTTACTTTGTGAATTAAATGTTTGTGCTGTCTGAAGAAGTGATTGCAATAAATGATAAAAACCTACTCTAACATTTATTTTTTTGATAAAGTAAAAAAAATTCCTAATGGTACAAATTAATGATTTTGAAGGGTTTAATTCTTCTGCTTTTCAAATTACATGTCTCAACCCTAGAAAATGGTTATTTGCAGGATTGTATTTTCATGTGTGCAAAGCCTGAAGCATGTCAAATTCAAATTTAAAATAATTATTGCTAGTTAAGATTTACCTTGGAAAAAAATTTTAGTTTCAGTTGAGAAATCTGCGTTAGTTTCAGTTGATTTTTCAGTTTGTAATATCTTGATGTGTTGAAGGTGAGATGATGATCTATTGATTAAGAAAAATCCTGGCTGTTGGCCACCAATCATGCTGATTAAAACAATTACCACTGCTAAGAGCAAGGGTACCATAGTGGGCGTCAGATACTACTTAATTTATCGTTGCCCATTCATAAAATATTGTGATAGTGACCATTTTAAGTCTGATATACTCATTGTGAGGATGTATGGGTTTTTTCCTGTAATCAGCTATGACTGGGGACTAATGAAATATCTGCTGTGTGCTCAGTTTTAAATTAGTCTCAACTTCCAAGTGATGAGCCTGCCAAGATTCATGTTTCAAGACTTGGATGTCATCTCTAGGGATCATCAGAATGTGCCCTTTCTTCCTTACTGTGTGGACTTGTATTTCTATTTGCGTGTTTTGATGACCATGCTAAATACTAAGCCCAACTTGGAATGCTATAAGTGCCTAATAGTCAAGTTGGAGGTGCATGGAATATATTTCATTTCTACCATGGCTGATCTTCTAGGGTCCAGGTAGCTTCTATTTAGCCTCAGACTCAGGCTTGCAGGGTCACTGCTCCAACCATCATGCCACATAGGCGTCCTAATTTCTATTGCAAATTGGGAGGGATCTATTCCCTTACAAATGCATTCCATGTTTGACCATAAGGGATTCACATCTAGAGTTTCCTTAAATCTTTTCAAAGTTGCTGTGGAAATCAGAATCCTGATGGTCTGTGCATTGGCCCATCTAGTCAGGTCCACAGGCTGATACCTGGTCCACGAGGATATTTCCAGAAGAATTTATGATTTCTTTGAATGTGGATGTTGAGATATAAATACTCCTCAATCTTCGTAAATTTTGGAATGTATCAACATATGAGGCTCATTTAATGATTTCGATGCTGAACAAATAAGTGGGTTTAAGAGTACTTTTCATCTCATTAGGTTTATTTATTTTTTTTAATTTAATTTTTTTTTCTGGTGATTAAGGGTACAGGTTTGCTTTATCATGTCGTTCGTCCAAGTCTAATCAAATTCGTTCTTGATTACCTTTCATGGTCTTATGTAATATCAGCTGCTTTTTTAAACTTCATGCATCACCCTGAAAGTCAAATGAAAGGCTTAAATTTAGAATATCTCCATGAACTTCTAATTGGTCCAGAAATAATGAGTATTGGTTATGAAGTTATGAAATGAGGAAATTAAAATAAACTAAGAGTTGGTCCAGCACATTGCCAGGTGCATCCTGTTCAGAGATACTGCGTGAGGGTATTGTAACTTTTTCAGGTTTCATTTGTTTTTGAGTAACAGGGTTGCTTACTCATCATATAGTTTGTTTTGTTGCCACATGCCTGTGTTGAGAAAGTGATGCTCCACTTGATTTTGATTGGAACATTTTTACCAATTCCCAACTTAATACTAATTCATCTCAACTCTTCCAAATTGTATGATACAACTTACTTGGTATGAATATCCCTCCGGTGATAGTGTTTACTTATTTAAAAACTGATATCAGATAGATTATTTGTTGTGGATTGAAAGATAAGTGATTATGTTATGATTATAGGATATGCATTTTTCAATCTTGTAATTTTGCCCCTCTTTCTGAACACTTACAAGCTATGAAAGCTGATTTGCTTGATGTGAGATTTGTGAGCAAAGTGTCTATTGTGATGCTTCCACACTGCATGGCAAGGAATATGAGAGCATCTACTATGTAAAAAAATGGGTATAGGCGAGAATTAGAGTGGTCTGGAGTGTGGAAATCAAGAATATTAAAACTCGCTGGCCTTGATTGCAGTGGGGTTGATTTATCATGCTTGCCCCTGGATGGGGGCTTTCACCCTGTTTGCCATCTCTTTAACTCTTCCTTATGGACTATTGTCTCAGGAATACAGAATTGCTACTCATCCTTGACAGCTGGAAAAGAACTTTTAAGGATCAAAATTTCCATAATTTGGGGACTTCTCAATTTTTTCTTGATTAAAAAATTTTTCTGTCATTTTCTTTATTTTATTATATCCCTGAATATTTCTGGGATAATTTAACCAAATTCTAGTTGCTCAACTTAAAAACTCTGTCCTGGAAGATAGATTTTACAATGCCTTAAAAATGAAAATTTTACTATTCTGAAAAAATAACTTTGTGTTCTATTGAAAAAAGTTGCATTGGAGGTAAAAACCCTGCTCAGTGTTTCAGAGAGACAGTTTTTTAGACATGCCCTTAACTCTTTCTACTAAAAATTAAAACCTTTAAAAAAAATGAATACTACATGATTTAAAAAATGTATATCCAGTGGCCATTCTATCATTGAAATTCTCTGGTTGCTGTGTAATTCTGCTCTTATTTAAATTGCCAAATTAAAGGGTTTTGGGAAAGTTGTCCTGTATGGTCTCATGATATTGTTGGTTTGAAAGGGAGACTACTAAGACAGTATCTTGGTAATCACAATTATATACCCACATTGCTTGAGTGAAGAGTGGAATGGATAATTTGGTTAAAATGTGACTTGTGTGAAATGTGACTAAATAGGGAAGGAATTCATTTTCAATCCTTAAGGGCCCTCATTTTCTACTGAAGGTATTTAAGTCGTTTAATATTTATCCCTTCTATGTATTCCACTATCGAGGGAATTAAGTACTTCGTAGTTCAGTTATTTTTGTGGGATCATAACTTTGAATCTTTAATAAATGTATGAGAGTTGAGGACTTGAAATGGTATTAATATTGGGTGAGAAGAGCAAGCTATGCCCTGGTAATGGGCAAATGTAACGCAGCATTTTTGGTTATCTGAAAAACTTTTTGTTGGAATCTCTTTTGCTGCAGTGAAGATTATGAGCTAGTGCTTCGAATTTAATCACGTTGACATTATATTTAATGGTTATCTTTGATAAGCCTAGACTTATGCATATATAATTGAGTAAGCAACTCTGCACCCTTAAATTGCTGAGCATTGTGTTTAGGATTATTTTTCATTCCTCGAGAGACGTGAAGATGTACTTGATGGTTGTAATTTGGTTTAAAAAGAGTAGCTTCCTTTGGCATAGCCTTTCTTCTAAATCTAAGTTTTATATGAAATCATCTGATTTGCAAAAGTAGGTGAGTTGGTTAGCTGTGAAAGAAATACAAGATAGCCCTGCTATGAGGACATGCAATGGTGATGGAATTTTAATTTGACTTTTTTGAATGAGAATCTTTTCTGCCATTATCAATTAGGGGTGCCATTAGTTCTCCCTGTCTTCCTTTCAAAGCAAATGCTGAATTGGCAGCTACATCACTGTAATTAGCGGAACTGAATTCCATTCAAACTAAAATTTATCACAATCCTAGCAAATGATTCCTTCCCTATGAATCTTGCGTACATTATAGAGTGAATGATTTGTTCTTAGGAATAACTTTCTGGCCCCATTATGTATGCACACTTTCTGTTATGTTCTCTGATTCTCTTTTGATCTCTGATTGGTAAAATCGAGCATTTCTTCCTCATGATCCATTCATTCTACAAATCCTTTCATATACCTGTCACAGTACCTTATTCCCCACCTTGTCTTTATTTCCTTTTCCCATTCTCTAGAGTCGGACATTTTCTCCAAAAACAATACTAAAGAGCGATTACTTTGTGATCATATTTTATGTTTCCAGTCCCTCAGTGAAATTTTGTTGTTAAGTACATCCTTGAAAGGTAGTTATGAAGTATCCAAATGGAAATGTGGTATCACGGAACCATGATGAAGATCTAATGGACAGAGAGGATTATCGGTGGAGAAGTCTTTTGTAGGAGTGGGTAGATATTTTGTGAAAACTTGCAAGGGATAAATGACAAATTTGTTGGATGGATTCAATTACTTTCTCTAGCATTCTCTTGAAAACAGTTGTGGAAGGTGAACGAATGGGAAGAATGACCAGGGATGGAATAAATGGACAATATACAAGGGATATAAAGTATTAAGAAGGCATAGGAGGGGGTGAAATGGCCTATTGAAAGGAGAGTGGAGAACTGCTGCAACCTGTCTTCACTTTGATGACTGCTGCTGATGGGGATTTCCAACAATACAACGAATTTTGCTCTACAAGTATTACTTTCTTTCCCGAAGTCAAAATAATCTTCCTTTTCAAATTTTTCATCCCTCTCTACAGTTTACCTTCTACTCATGATTAATCTAGCCTTCTATTCATGATTCTAGGTACAAAATTTGTGACAAGTGTTGAACTTCTGTTGTTGAATAATAAAAGGACTATTAAGCATTCCCTCTGGGATATGAGGTCCTATGCATAATCATATATGCTGGGTCCAACTTTCTCTTTAAAAGAAAATTTAGTTTATCCAGTAGAACCTGCAGTGGGAAACTAAATCCATATAGGTGATAAACGTCAATCCTTAAATTGAAGGAGTTGATGTGTCAGGGTACTTGTACTTTTCTTGCTACAGCCCCCTACCAAACTCACTTGAGATTAGTCCTACAAGTCAGTTGTCTAATTTATTTCTTCTCTTATTTCATGGCATTTTCCATGCATACTAACATCTGTTATGAATTGTGATAAATTCATTTGTTCACCATCACATATCAATTTTACCTCCAAAATAGAATTTTTTCGAATATTTTCCTCTGTCCATTCTCTGCTATTTCATTTTCATGTCTACCTTTCTCAGCCACTTCAATCTAGTGCCCCATTCCTAT
This sequence comes from Ceriagrion tenellum, assembly GCA_963169105.1. Taxonomy (NCBI): domain Eukaryota; kingdom Metazoa; phylum Arthropoda; class Insecta; order Odonata; family Coenagrionidae; genus Ceriagrion; species Ceriagrion tenellum. Next base: position 110,275,699 of record OY720643.1, read on the forward strand.
AAACCTTTTTTTCAGTGAAGCATAATCAATTTTGCATTCGATCTGATCATACTCTTCACTAATTAATTCCTTCCGGTGACCACCTATCTCCATTTTAACCTCTTATTAGACTTCGATCGTTGGATCTGTTGTATCATCCAATTACTTGCTTGCTCCATATTTACAACCGCTTTTTTGTAGTTTTCTGTTTGTTGTGACTACTACCCTATGCTGGCTCAAATCCTCTTTGCAAGAGACTCTGCTAAAATCTTTATTCCGGTTGTCTCCGTGGTTTGTGATTAAACCTAGCCCTTTCTACCCATGCCTAAATCTTCTTACATGTAGTTCCTTTATTTTCTGATCATCCCAGACGTAGCATTATTGTCTTAGAGATACTGTGCTCATAGATTTTATTGTGTCATTGCCCTTAATATTAATATCGAATGTTGAGGCACATAAATTCTTGTCTAATTTTTTATTATTCCAATGTTTATCATTAAAATTTTTTGTGAGTTTCCTTCAGGTTTTTGTAAAATATGGTGTATGTTACATTGATAATTTTCCTTAGCTTCGTGCAGTTATGATGCTGATTTTAACCACTCGCCATGCAAGAAAAAAGGTCATAGAGCCCATTGGGCTGTTGTGGTAGGGCTCATCATTGAAGGAATACCCCCAGATGAAGCACTAGGTGCAGAGGATGATGTGAAAACCAAAGCAAATTGCATTCAGTACCTGCCCAACGATGGAAGCTTTTCTGTGAAGTATATTTCCAAGGCATATGCATCAGATAAGATTAACATGGTGGCTCGTCAAGGTAAAAGCCTACACCCAGCAGTTTGGAAGTATAATGAACTGAGAGATAGCAATGAGAATTTAGTGGAATTTGATCCCTCTAGAGCAAATAGTGAGGCGGATTATATACTTCCTCCGGAAGGTGTTGAAGGAGGTCTGAAAGGGAAAGCAATTATCCTTAAAGGTCTTCCTCCAGCCACCTATGATGAGCTCAATAATTATCTGGGGATTTTAAAAAACTTATTTTAATTATGGCGTCCATGAAAGTCTCATGATTGAAGACTAACCAGAGTGTATTTTTTTGGCGTTATATATAATGCTTGCTGAAAAAACTAATATACTGATTGATCTTTCTGTGAAAGAGAACTGAGATCTCCTTTTGTTATTTTTAGTGTACTATTGTTACGATGTACGTTACTTGTACAGCCCTGCAATGTGTGATTCCATTTTTTTTCTTTGGTTCTGACCTTGCGAGAATTTCAACTTTGAGATGCAGTTCACTCTGTTTCCTTGAAGATGTTTGCTGAGATGTGAGAGAGAGAATGGTTGTGACAAGTGGGCTGACATGTCAAGATGGGCCAGGTTTCTATGTAAATTTTTTGGATGAATATTCCATCCTGACCTCATTCCCTCCAGTTTAGGACTGCCAATACCTCCAAATACTTTTGACTCATCATGGGCATAATTTAATTTTAGCCCTGCAAACTTTGCGAGGTGTATTTACACAAGTACAAAACAGTTTAGAAAACTCGATTGAAAACAGTGGCATTTGTAAGAATGTATATTTACAGAGTTTTATTTCATATCTTCAAATTTTGGTAGTCCTATTCCAGCTAGCAATATTGGTGGATTATTAAAAGATTTTGTAAGAGAACATTGAGCCCTAATTTTATACTTGTGCATTCATGTCATGTGATGAAATAATTAGTTACTGGATATCATTTATCTGTGTATGTACTTACAGAAATTTGATATTTGTACGAAGTGATTTTTGTCAAATTTGAAAAAAAACATGTGAGGGGAATGTGTTGATTATTACCCATTGGATTATCAGGTATCAGTGAAATATGAGTTCTGGTTAATGAAAGAAGTTAAATGTCATGATGTGAACAAAATAATATGCTCTCCATTAGCTCTTGTCAATTTGAAGTGAATCACTGTCCTTCATAAAAATGACTTTGTAATGCCTAGCAATAGAAGCATTGATTCTTTACTGGGCATGTTGACAATTGTGTTTATTTACTGATATTTTCCTATTCAATTACCACCTTTCAGCAGTTATCTTTAAAGGAAATTTAATACCTGTCATGTCAACCACAGTTTTTATTAAAGTCTGATGGGAATCTCCCCTGACAAAACATGTAAATTCAAAGGAAGTATAAACAATTGTTTTTTAACAGTGTTGTGATTAATGATCCACTCCTACTGTATGTACTTGTCAGAATTCACTCTGTGATTTATAATTTTTTGCATTTCATTTGCATTTGAAGATTGATTATTAGGCAGTCAGTGAATCTGCCTACTCCTGACATGTTTATGAATATTTTTAATCTATTGACCCCTGTCGCCCAAAACCCTTCAGGGCTTTTTACCTATAATTATGAATTTCTGAATGCTTTGTAGGTGTATATCACCTGATATAGTGTTACCCTTTCAATATAGTGATTGTATCATCAGTTAAGACTTAGTTTTTGGTATCTATTTGACATATCTGTAGCGGCCACAATATGTCTATATTTTGTACCACCATATTCAATGCATCACTCTTTGTTAACCCTTCCATGTCTTTATCTTCCTAGTCATGGCAAGGATGTTCATGATCTTCCCTTCACTTCCACCAAATGTCAAGTACCTGGTAGTTGACAATGACACCATATAAATATTTCTACCATTCAAGCCTAAAAAAATCATAAAATACATAGTCCTGTCAACCCCAACATGTAGAAGTACATGTTGTACCTTAGTAAGTGTTCTTTCATGTTAATAATTTAAAAGGGTACATAGTCATGGAAGGGTTAACACTAGAAGGACCGGACGCACCATTTTGGCTCATTCGATTTTTGTTTTTTCTCCCAACTATTAATTGTTGAACATCCAACGCTCATGCTCCCTGACTTCTAGTCTCCTTGGATTACCTATATTTTCTGATATTTCAACATAGCTAGGTGTATTATTTTTAAAACATATCAGTGAATCCTTGTAAAAGCACCAAATGCACCGCACAATCAAAAGATTTTTCCATCTTTTACTTATATTTTCAGCAATGCTTAAAAGTGTTTATCCATATTTTACTTTGACATAGTGAAGCTATGTGTCATTTATAATTCATTCAGTAATATTTATTATTAAATACTTTAATATATACATAAAGTTAGATAATTATCTATTATATTAATATTTTGTCTTTATGGAAACTAATTCCCACTGTGTGAATAGGTGGAATAATGTCAATTTGTACAGCCTTGGTACACTGTCCTCAGTATACTGCCTCCATAAAATGTATAACATGGTTTTATTACTGTCTCTTACATTTATATAAAGCGCATCACTCTCATGGCTGTGCTTCCTTCTTTCCAACCGTGAGTACATATTGTCACTACTGCAAGAGTTGTAGCCGGTTTATCACTTAGTATTTGTGCGATATGTGTGGTTTTTTACGTAGTGTTGAGAGATGAGCTGGCATATATGACTCTCAAAACAGAAAAGCTGCTGCACGTCTAACTGTTGCGGCAATACGGTCACTCTTGTCAATCTTTAATAGATATGTAAAGTTAATTAATATCTTGTCAATCTTTCAGGACCAGTCAAAAGACAATCTCATGTTTATGAGACCCCCACAATTTTGTACAATATTCATGAGAATGCATATGACATCATTGAAATTAGATTTGAGAGGATTCTGATCGTTAACACACTGGAGGGTGAAAGGAAGTAAAACTTTAAGAAGAAATTTTCTACATCAATTGACAGAAGAAGGCATTCCCATTAACTCAGAACTGAGACAGCTCTATGCGAAAATATTTCCCCACTCCATGGGCAGGATCTCCATGTATGCATAGTAAATAATTTTAGCATAATAAATTATTTTAAAAACAATCACAGTTTAGGCATTTACAATGGCTGTAATGAACAGGTGCACCGAAAATGATAACCAATGGGTGAGTTTATGAGTGTGAACTGTTGCAACTAATTTGATTCAGTGACATATGCACCCGTTTAAATTAAGGTAATGACATTTTCAGTTGAAAGTGGTTATTTATGCATAATTCATCTGTTGTTTAGACAAGTCTATCTACATATTCACCAAAGTACCTGTGTAATTTGAAGTTGATGAAAGTAAATGATAGTGACGAATTAATCTTCGTAATAAGAGCCTACATACTCATCATCTAGAAAAATTGCATTTGAAAAGACTTCATAGTTGAAGTTGTTGTCAATTGGTTGCAAATATAATCTTTATGAAGGTTTAAAGATAACCATACTTCATCATGCACCGATTTGTAATAACTCAAGAATCACAATAAGTAGCGAAAAGGTAGAATTAAAAAACAATGAGCCAAATTGGGATGTTCGGCCTATCTGGGTAGTGCTGAATCTGGGTCCATCTAGTGATTAAGGTTCAGTCAGTTGTATGAAGGGATTTTAGGATGAATTTTTATTAGTTTGGTAAATTGCTTTAAAGTACATCTATTTTGTACTATCTTTCACAAAACTACTTGGTATGACTGTGTTAAACTTCCATGTGCTCTTGCAGGTGTTTTTGTCTAGTTTATACGATGGCTCGATTATGTGTCGTTAAAATTTCTTCAACTTATGTCATGTCCTCCCAATGAATAATGTTCTCTTTTAAGTTCATTGCGACTGCTATAGAAATTATTTCTTCTTTTATGATAAATGTGTCAGGAAAATCGCTGAGTGATCATTAAAGTGAAATTCACATCAAGAAAGTGCTTATGTTGTGACCAAGGTTAAGAGAAAGTACTCAAGGAATGCAAAGATTAGAAGTCTATTTTCTTTCACTTAGTAAAATCATCCTATTCCCTCCTATTGTCATGGTTGTGATGGATGCTAATTTTATTTATTTGTGTGTCTTTTTGCTAAGGGTTATTGATTTGTGAGTCATTAAATTCTGCTCATGCCTGTGCTCAATGCGTTCTTTGGATATGTTTGTTGTTTCTAAAATAAATACAAACAAACACTTTTGTATGCTTTATACGAACAAAATATTGATAATTTCAATGTTGAGGTGAATTTTATAGTTTAAACATGTGAAAGCAATGCGTGCCATTGATATTGTTGCATGTGATTTTAGATTTTTAACCATTAAAGTATTTATACAGTTTTTATGCTGGACTTTTACTGTAATAAATGTGAAGCATTATGCTAAATCTATATAGGCTTTTGATTTTAGGTCTACCACTGCCTAAAACAATGTGTGGCATTGGGCTGTTGAACAGCTTAGGACTACAGTTTTAGAGCTTTAATAACTCAGATATGGGGAAGAAGAATGATTTAAAAAAATCTCATGGTGTTGGCTCAAAATCCATTGATTTGTTAGTATTCAGGTTCATACATGATCAGTGGTGTAACAAATTTTCCCTGGGCCTTTCTGCTAGAATACCTTGTGTGCCTCCCTTCCTACTCCTATCCATTCCAACTATGAAAACCCTAAAAAAGCCTAAGTAAAATTTCTTCACTTTTCCTATTGTCTGAATTTAGATGTTGCAATATTTTGACTTTCCAGTTTTATGGAATTATTGCTTTATATGAATGGATAATTTCTTTAGAAAGATTGTAGTTTAGTGTGCTTCAAACTTTTGATGCTCCAGAGTGATTGTTGCTAATGACTTCACTTGTGGTACGTGGGCTGCCTAATGTGAAATTATATCCCAAGATGTCATTCTGAAGTTGAACCCATGAATTCCATCTCTCATCCTTTCAAAATATTATATGTATGGAACACCTGTTCTTTCTGGAAGTGGACCATGTTCCTCATTTCAGTTTTTATTCAAATTTTCCCAGCCCTGAATTTACATCTAATGGATTTTTCAACTCTCTGGTGGTGGATTTCCAGAAAAATCCAAGAGTTTAAGTGAACAAAACTTTTAATGGATTTTTTCTTTGTGAAATGTGGCCAGGAAAATATACCACAGTCGAGAATTGTGATAGCATTTGAGTCGTGGACCATTGGTAGTCGCATAAGCTTAAGCAACCAGATATCAAGATCTGTGGATAGGGAAACCACGGTCCACAAGATATACCTTAACAGCACTGGTTCGTGCTCATCCCAGCTCACGTGCCAACCCTCCCCCCCCCCCCTTCCCAGACCCCACATTGCCTCTTACACCCCTGTTTGTGATTTACTATTTTTCTTCTAGCAGGCTGATCAATTAGCATCTGTTGCATGCCTGAGAATTCCCATTAAATTACATAATGCTGTTTATGACTATAAATTGTAGTAAGAAATTATACACTGGGAGTGAAGCTAAATGAGCGAAATTTGACTGACTTGGCCAATCCAGCATGCCTGGGGTCTGTGGTACAATGCCCTGTCCAGTGGGATATTTTTTTAAGGCAATGGCTACATATTTTATCCCTGTGGCTGAAGCAGCGATTAATGAGTGAAGGGAATTTGTAGCCCTCTTGAGGTATTCTCTGGAGAAATACATACAAGAAAAAATAAGTGATGACTCATATATAGGTCAAGGCATTGTATAGTTCCAAAACTTGGTCTTTGAGGAAAGGGAAGGAGCATAGATATCAGGCTTTTAACATGTGGGTTAGTAGAAGGATGGAGGGAATTAACTGGGTGGAAATGAAGATGCATTACGAGGTGCTGGATATGTTGAGGAAGGAGGGTAAAAAAATATTATGAGACTTGGGAGGCCGGACCTTATCTCTTGTTTCACTGTTGCTTCATTCCACAATGATAAAAGAAATTTGGATTTTTACTGGGAATCTAGTGAATATGGAAGGGAGGGCTAATATGAATGAGAAACTGGGCCTTCTTGCAATGGAAGGATGAGCATTGACAGGGGTCTTATGAGAAATGGTAGCTTTGAAGATGGGCTAAGGTGATCTAGGTATCGAAGAACACAAGTGATAAAGTTTGAATGGGTTGTGAGGTAAGCCAGAACATTGGTGAGGGTGATGATGAAGAGGCAGACACATTGGGTGCAGGACTTATTGAGCGGCATGCTAAAGAGGGGTAAGTGCTGGGTATGCATGGTAAAGGAAGGGAAGAAATGAAGACGATGCCAGGGGAGGCTGAAAATGTGAGGACATTAATGGAAACTAAATATAATGGCATTGGATATTTTTCTTGAAAGTTAAGGCGTGCCCATCATCATCATGATCTGTTAAGTCATGAGATTGATTAACGGTTGCTCTTCTGTCTCCTCTGTCCTATCTGCTGATTCCTCTACACCCTGTACGTTTTCCAATTTCATGCCACATTATATCTGGGTTGTGTATCCCAGTATCTTCCTCGCGGGACTTATCATTTTAACCTCTCATTCATTACGTTCCTCACGAGTTCATTTTAACCTTCATTTTTTTCACGAGTTAATTTGGGGTGTAATACAGCTAGAATGTTCTCTCTTAGGGTATGCCGTCTTTTCTCTTCCATCCTTCCTTCTCACGATCCATTGTTCTCTGTTTTTTCTAGTTTCTTATGTTATCCGTCCTCATGCTCTTCAGCATTCTCCGTTCAAATCCTGGTGTCTTAAGCGTCTTCTCTCATCCTTTTTCCCATTGGTTCATGTCTCCAATCAGTAAAGCGCAACTCACAACGGTGAGAACATGTTGGTGGAACCCATGCGAGGACCTCGTGGATATGAAGGTGGAAACCTTTGGTGGACTTAACATGAATATGGTCACCAGATCCACGAAATTTCCTCCGGGATGCCAAATTTCCACGTGGGATTCACATTTTTCCCGCGTGGAATCCACGTCATACCCTCAAGACCTCCACCAAAAATCCACTTAAACTCCACGTGGGTCCCACCACAATTCCACGCAGGCTTCACTTCACACACATTAAATGTTTATTTTGTGAACTTTATAGTTATCGAGAAGGACTTACCTCGCTAACTTAATTGAGTTTTTACACAGTTCCAGGAATTTCTCTTTCCAAATAATTTCCACTGTGGGTAATTGGTGGAAATGAAGAAATTTTCCACCTCCACCAAATATCCACGCAATCAGGTGGATTCCACGTGGATCCCAGCACCTGTTCTTCCTAGGCAATGATCCGCCCGAGTTTTTTCGCACTTTTTTCTTACTTCGGTAATTGGTTAATATTCAACATGCTTCTCCAATGTAATTGAGTAAGGCTTGTCAAATATTCTACCAGTCGGTGATACCTTTCGGGTTAGCTTCAGCGTTGTGTCATTTTTGAGGACGACATTTTGGCGAGTGAACCAGCTCGCTTCTTCAGGTCTGCAGTGCTTCCGATGCATTTTGGCGGATTAGCGTTAATTGCTGGATGACGCCGCAATTTATTTACTTTACATTAAAGGTTGTTTACCATTTCAGCCTGTCGTTTAGATGACGTATGCGTTATCGACGAGACGATGAACGTATAGCTGCATCGGTTATAGCAAGAAAATAGTTCGTTAGAGAGTGACAACCGGGTCTAAATGAATGAAAAATTATTTCGCGATGACAAATTTATCTGCCAGAGGGGATAGTAAGACACGGTTTCTGATTTAGTTTCGGAGTAATCCTTCATACGCAGAAATTTTGACGACGTTTCGACGTTGATACTTACACGTGTAATTTTGTTTTCCCTGACCATGATTTCGCGGGAGAGTAATAGCATGTCACTCTGTTACGAAACCACATAATACAAATATAGGTACTCGTGGAAACAGTTGTGTCGAAACATCGTCGAACTTTCTCAGCGGCATATAGCGATGTGCACATCAGCCATCAGTAGGGGATTAAATCGCTACCGGGACGCCAAATCTTGAATCGTGGTACAAGATAATTCGTCTCCTCAGTATCTTCGTTGATCGGTTAGAGGTTACCATTTGCTTGCACCATTGAGGCGATTGGAGAGGGCACTTGCTATGCTGGCCAATTATAGAAAGTGTAGCCAGTCCGCCGTATTCGTTAACCCTAATTTTCCTCCTGCACTTGTGGGATAGCGTACTTAAATTGCAATTTTACTGTTTTCTATCGACAATTTACAAAAAAATCAGTATGCACTTCTTTCATATGTATTCTCCTTACATATATTATTTTTCATTTATCATAATCCGCATTCCTTATGGAAACTATTGAAAATTCGAGTAGAATCCACAGCAATACCAACTAAGATATGTTTCAAGAGTTACATGCCTTACATTTCTAAAGGATTGATATTCTTGCTTTACATCCGCTAATTCGCACATTCCGTCGTGCTAGCCATAGGAGGAGATAGCAGGGTTGAACAATATGATTGCTAATTCGGTCGTCAGGCTTCAGTTTGATGACGTAATGCCCTCTAATATACCTCAACGGCTTGCAAAAATAAAAATAATTGATTGCGAAAGTGTTTCTTTCGTAGGCAATACGATAGCTATAGCTTCGCGAAAGCATTTTCTATCGTTAAAAATACCGGTCTATCGATACCACATATTGCTTTCACTAACGAAAGTTTGCCATGCCAATGAATCGCTTACCAGTGTGATAATTAGTTTTGATTTGCATCAAATATTGAGCCAGACATAGAATGTTTTTTAGGATAACGGCAATATTTCTTTCCGGGGATCCACTTGAACTCCATGTGGGTCCCACATCAATTCTACACGAGCTCAACTCAACAAATTTCCACGTGGTATCCACATCGGTCCCACAACATAACATCGTACACATTTATTTTGCTAACTTTGTAATTATCCAGAAGGACACACCTCATTTACTTAATTGAGTTTCTACACAGTTCCCGGAAATTCTATTTCCACATAATTTCCACGCAATTTCTACGGCACCGTTAATTTCCACCAATTACCCACTTGGGTAATTTGTGGAAATTAACACTTTCAGCCCCAGGCCTATGAAGTGGTTAATTATCTAGAGGACCGACGTTTTTGAGTGTTTTTCAATAGGTCATATTTTATTATAAATAAATGGCACAGTTATAGTATTTTGCAGTTTTATAGAAGAAAGCTTTAATAACAAAGGGGAATACCCTGGTCGAACAACACCCATGGGTGCGTCCAACACCCATGGGTGTACCCCCATCATGCATGTGCATACACCCATCCCAGTGGGTGCACACCCATGAACCCTTTGCAAATGCATGGGTGTGCACCCATGGAGATGAGTGCACACCCCACCCTCATGGTTGCACGCCCCACCATGGGGCACATAAAATAATTACTCCAATTTGGTATACATCGATTTAAATATTTTATTGTTGAATCAGTTAGCATAGAATTACACAAGTAAAGACTTTTTAAGTTTCAGTGGGGTAATTGGAAGTATTAATTTTTGATGTGAAAAAATAATATTTATAGTCATGATTCAAAGACAATTGGATGAAATATTTCCTCTATACCAGCCATGGAAAGTGATTGGGCTTTCCTGTTTTATTTGGGATAAATGAAATTTTCTGGAAAAAAGAAATATCATGGGGAGCAAAAAAGATGAATTTGGTTTCTTTTTATCAGAGCAAAACCCATTGTTTATTGCATTAAAAAGAAAATCATTGTTACAGAAGAGCTTAAATAAATTCATGGTGTCATCAATATATATATTACTCTTTCAACAGTTTGCATTTTAAACATTACTCTAGAGTTTAACATTGCTATTTTAAGAATTTAGATGCTTCCAATTTTATTTCCAAAATTTACACCATCCCCAGACAGTTCCAGACAAAAAAAATCACAATCACATAAAAGTACACTATATTTCCTAAACAGGCACTCTACACAAATGTGTTAACATGTAACAAAGAATACATGTCATGCATCCTAATCTTTGTCATATATATTTGGCAAAGTACTCACATAGGTGTCAGCACCACAACGCATCAGCACTACCTTGCAATTTATGTCCTCAGCATCTATGAGTGCCAATGATGCAAACACAATGGGAGAACATACAATTATGTTCTCTGCTTTGGCACCAGCCTGATGCGTTATAATTGAGGATTGCTCAACGTTTATATATTGTATCAAAACCTTCACACATTTCTGTCCATCTTTTAACACCACAAATATTTTTTTAATGACTCCATATAACTCTCTATTAGCTAATTGCACTACAGAATCATTAGACTTCTTTCCCATTCTAGAGTAACACTCTGCATGATACATTGCCCCATTCTTAATGAAACTCTGATAGGAGTAGTTAGATGGTGTGATACCTTCATCCGCTAACAGTTGCCTTTCTTCTATGCTTAACAGGACATATCATATCGACATAGTTTTTGGTCAACACCCATGGGTGTGCACCCATGGGTGTGTACCCAAGGGTGTGCACCCATGGGTGTTGTTCAACCAGGGTAGTTTGGAAAACAATCGTTGAACAGTCGAATAATTGTTTTCTTATAAACATTATATATATTAGAAGAAAAATAAAAAGTCCGCATACTGCTTATCTACACAATATTTGATTTTGTGTGGTAGTCCTTGAAGCAAGATGGCAAACAAAGGGGTATTTTACAGCTCGGACACCACCAAGATGTTTCCTTCCTTCCAGATTTGCCTGTGGAGGCCTTGGTCTTCTCTGAACAGACCGAAAATTTCCACCTCCAACAAATATCCATGCACTCAGGTGGATTCCACGTGGAACCACGGGCCTTTTCCTCCTGGGTTGTTAGAAATACCGGTGTATCGATACCACGTATGTATTGCATTCACTAACGAACGTTTGCTATGCCAATGAATCGCTTACCATAGTGACAGTTACTTTTGTTTTGCACCAAATATTGAGTCAGACAAAGTATTTTGTTAGGATAACGACAATCTTTCTTTCGGTTCCGTGATATTCCTCGTTACACCGCCTCAGATTTCCTGTTCGGTTCGTCGCATCGCTTGAAAATCACCACCAAACCTTTGCACTCTCCCTCTCAGAAGGCCCCTTTCTTCCTTCTTTTTCCCTTCAACGCCCACGCCACTGCTGCCAAACTCCCTCTCACAGCCAATTTCCAATTTCGGTGGCCATCGCACAAAAGAGAGCGGAAGGCAAGAGGGGAGGTTTCGTAGTGGGAAAATGTTGGGGGGGGGGTTAAGGGAGAGGGGTGGCAGGGGGAGGTAGAGGGAGGCGAACGATTTGTAACAAGGTCGAGGATTTGCCAGGAGGGGAGGACTCAGTAATAGACGCACCAAAAGATCCTCGGAGAGATGGAATGGCTATGCTACCCGGAAAAAATAACGTATGATAGAATTTTCCCATTCGCCAAATCCAATCTAGTTCCCCGCGTCCATCGAAAACTGGGTTTCTACCGCCTAGTTCTACATTTTAATTCGAGGTGGGTTCAATAAATGATGCATCACGGAGAAACTGAGTCTACAGGCTAGTTGTACGTCTGAATACGTTTTGAGTTCTATAAGTGAACCATGGAGTGCAGGTATGGTGTTAGTCAAATCAGTCGCATTTTTGAAAATGGGGCTCAAAGTAATAATAATAATAATTTATTTCTTCAAAAAAAATGGATTCATACATTTCATTTACATAAAAGGAAGTTAGGTGCCCTACTAGGCATCAGGCCTGTTTTTATGGTACCGTCAGCATTTTTTCACATGCATTGCCCAGATAAACATAAAAATATGAGATACATATTACAAATCTTGGCATAAGCGTGTACCTATAATAAAAATGACTTTTTTTTACCACAAAAGCAAACTTTCTAAAACAACTTGACTCTGATAGTACACACATTGGAAATGTGCTGATCCCACCTTAGGCGATAATCCAAAGTCACTCCCAAATACTTAATCTGTTTTGCCTGTTCAATAGCTGAGTAGTTACAGTTATTTTTTACACAATCTGTGGTATGGTACAAAAAACTAAGATTAACACAACAGCAATTACATAAACATTTAAGTGAACAAAAATTAAAGTGGAATGAATAAAACAGTAAATCCTAGCGCTGCTTACTTTTGGTTAAGGGGGGACCTGCGCTTCGAATTACTATTGTCTTAAGATCAATTAAATTTGGTGTAATGAGTAAATTTAGGCTCATTGTTGCCGTGAATATTTTCCAAAAGTTCACATGATAAACATTTAATGCCTAAGATAAAAAATTTCAACGTGGAATTGATGTGGGGCCCACGTGGAGAGTAAGTGGACCCCTGGTGGAAATTAGGAGGTTAAAGGATATTGGTGTAATCCCCGCGGGTATGATACAGGCAATTTGGCATCTTGGAGGAAATTTTGTTGATCTAGTGACCATATTAACGTGAATTCCTTCAAAGGTTTCCACCAAATTTCCACCTTCATATCCACGTTGTCCCCGCGTAGGTTCCACCAACTTGTTCTCACAGGGCTGTATTGTCGTTCACACCTCGCCAAGGCAATGCGAATATTTGTAAACAACTATCGTATAGCATATGTTGTGGTAGTGATGAGTACCATGTCTCTTAATTTAGACAAGGATTGGTGTGGAAACGGGCCAATGAAAGTTTCATCCAGTTTACTTAATGAGGATCCATGTCGATCGTCTTAGAAGTCAACGCGCATGCATAGGTGTAATTCGGGAGCGGCAGTTGCCACCCCAAGATTTTGAAGGAAAGCAGTTTCTGTAATATTACTTACTCGTAAATACAAAGTTAACTGTCACGTTTTTGCTCACAGTTAGAGATGGGAGTTATTACTCTTAAAGTTACACTTCTTAATTTAGCTCGATACATTTATAAAATTAAAGTGATTGACGTATGATTTGAAAGGGAAAATAAAGAATATCACGAGCCGCACAGAGGCATCGGTGGGCCTGGGAAATTCTCCAACCACACCTCTCCCCAGGAAACGGAAAGAAAACAAAAACACAATTGAACATGCTTAGCAGTTTATTAATTAAACTTTAATGGCTTAGAAAGTAAAATAGCTTTGCGACAAATAGAGATGAACCTCTCGATGACCGTTTCAACGCCCTAATTTCTGTTATTTTTGTCCTTCTGTAATGTGAGGCATTACCATCTTTTTTAATTTTTGGCAAGCCTCGTATATCAGGTATCGGCTTCTTGATAGCTAAGCCATCCGCGTTGCGTTGTCCGATTGCGTTTTTTACGTAGTGACCTTTATAGAAATGCCAATTGCATTAGCGATTTTATTTTGACGTCGCCATTTTAACGAAATTATGACTTAAACGTTGTTCAGGGGTGCGTACCGAATCACGCATGATGCGCATCAAAGCGCATCGGGTCGTTCCAAATCGCGCTTTGGAGCGCTCTAAAGCGGCCCCGCAGCGAGCATTTCCGGCAAACTGATGCGCGTATCACGGCATCAAAAATTTCTGATGCAGTTCATGCATTGACAGCGAATAGCGCGGGATGAAGCTAATTCAACATAACAGACGAAGACATGGGAGTAATTATAGTATGAGAGGATGGGCAAGAGGCACCCTTTGAATTTATTTTAAATAGTGAGGAAGCGGGAAAGGGAAAGCAGGTTTTTAAATAGTTATTTCATTAATAATTGATGTTAATTATGAAAAGCATTTTTTAATGAAATGGTAAATGGTTGAGTAGTGCTAAGAATTTACTGAATCTTATAATTAGATAAAAATAAAATTCTCCAATAGCCGTAAAAATGGCACCACTCGTCAAACATGTACCACAAAATTCACTTACTGTGTTGGTTTGCGGGAAAGGGGATTCCACAGCAGGGACCAACCACAGCCTCTCCACCAGAATACCCTCCTGTGATGGTTTACGGGAATGTTACTTCCTCGCCAGTGACCAACACAGACACACACACACTCAACCCAGTTTGGGATCCTTTTCGAGGGCTAATGGGACCCTGATAAGGATGCCTGGGTTATAACCTGATATCCTTCATAGGGTTAATGGGACCCTACTAAGGATGCCTGGTTATTACCACAATCACACACACACGCACTCAAATCACTCACTCACAACACACAGACGGGCCCAACTTCTGGGAGAAATCGCTCAAAAAGAGCGTGGTCAAAAGAAAAACACACAGAAACAAACGAGGGTGAGCGTCGGATACGCGTATTTCGGCCACAAGGTGGCCCTCTTCAGCGAGCTGAAGGGAAAAGCACTTGCAACACGAGGTTGTAAGTCCTTACAACCTCACTTACAACCTCGTGTTGCAAGTGCTTTTCCCTTCAGCTCGCTGAAGAGGGCCACCTTGTGGCCGAAATACGCGTATCCGACGCTCACCCTCGTTTGTTTCTGTGTGTTTTTCTTTTGACCACGCTCTTTTTGAGCGATTTCTCCCAGAAGTTGGGCCCGTCTGTGTGTTGTGAGTGAGTGATTTGAGTGCGTGTGTGTGTGATTGTGGTAATAACCAGGCATCCTTAGTAGGGTCCCATTAACCCTATGAAGGATATCAGGTTATAACCCAGGCATCCTTATCAGGGTCCCATTAGCCCTCGAAAAGGATCCCAAACTGGGTTGAGTGTGTGTGTGTCTGTGTTGGTCACTGGCGAGGAAGTAACATTCCCGTAAACCATCACAGGAGGGTATTCTGGTGGAGAGGCTGTGGTTGGTCCCTGCTGTGGAATCCCCTTTCCCGCAAACCAACACAGTAAGTGAATTTTGTGGTACATGTTTGACGAGTGGTGCCATTTTTACGGCTATTGGAGAATTTTATTTTTATCTATCTAGAGAGGCCGTAGAGCTCAATTTCCTTTGATTTAATGAATCTTATAAAGTCAAAGCAATAATGTAGATACGTATAACTTTTCTTCTGACATAATTACAGAGAATTTCAACAACCCTTATCTCAAAAATGTCATCAAGGACATATTTTTAACCAGACACAGAACCAAATATGTGGGATTTATATGTGATGCAAGCTCATTAACAAATCTGAAGCTGTGTTTGCACAGTGCATGTACCCGAGTACATAAATGAACACATTCACTATTGAAGTTGCACTGTATAAACACCCAAATTTGCATAAAAATGCTTGGACATATGGCCATAAAATAGCTCCAGATCAAATTTAGAGCATTTGAATGTATCTGTCCAGCCACGTGCATGCATGGGTATTTGAATCATGTAAACATGCCTTTACATGCTCTAATTCATCAGACTTGAAAATTGCAATGACTTCAACCTTTGTAGAATAATATATCAACAACATGCTCACTGCACTACCGGCAATAATAAATTTAAAAATGAAAATACAATAACAAACCCAGAAATCAACTGTATTGAGTAGTTAATCAAAAGAATTGAAGTCAATTATCTATGACAATCGAAGTAATAAATTCTGAAAAGCAAACTAACCTTCATAACGTCCTTTAAATTCACATCAACCATATTTCACAGCACATGAAGTACCCAGTATCAGAAAAAGGTTCAGTTCAACATTTTAGTATTTGTAAATATAATTGATAATTCTAACTTAAATCAGAAGACAAATGAGATGGTATCGGAGAGAAGAACAGCTTTATCAACAAATTGAATCACAGCATTAAATGAGATTTGTTCTGAGATTTCTAGTTACCACGCAAAGAATCAGAGAGCAAGCCAAAGCCATAAGACTAAGATAACCACTAACCCTGCACCTTAGCGCAGCTTTGCTTTCATTCAACATTGACCGAGTACTTAATTCTACTTTTAGTTACAGCCAAAAGTTTAACATTTTAGTATTTGTAAATATAATTGATAATACTTGATAAATTAGAAAACAAAAGGGATGGTATCGGACAGCGGTATTCCTGTTCACGTCAATCATACAACGTTCTTGCATGTGAAACATAATTTGTACATGTACACACGCTCTTTTACTTAAATACTTATATTTTCCATTTTATCGGGATGTTAATATGTATCTACGTATTCAAAAATTCACCAGAGAAACATTAAAATTAAAGGCACGGATAATCGGGTGCTATACCGCAGATCAGTCGGTCCTCCACCCGCTTACTCCTCACGCAGTCATTTGAACATGATTATTCTGGCGCCATCTTCGCATCAAATCCGTTCCGATTTGCGCACGCGCTTCAAGAGCTTCAAAGCGTGTCAGCAATTCGGAACGATAGCTCCAGCTTGATGCCCATAATGTGTGATTCGGAACTTACTCTCGGTATCTGTCAGGATGGCCGAGCGGTCTAAGGCGCCAGACTCAAGGTACCCTTGCCCGCTGTGCGGGTCTTGTGAATTCTGGTCCTCGTAAGAGGGCGTGGGTTCGAATCCCACTTCTGACAAAGTTTTTGTCCGTCGCGGTGGCTACGGGGTAAAATCCTTGACTGCAATTTCGAGTAACACAGCTTCTATTCCCGCCTGAGTGAATTTTTCACCACCGTTTTTTCAAAATGTTATCGTCCGCCTCAGTGTTGTTACTCGTCAAAACATCCAATGCTAAAGACTAAATTAGCTATTTTCGGTACTGTTGAAAGGAATACATTTTCTCGGTATTTCTTAAACATTTCCGGGTTTTTGTATTGTAAATGCTCTTTAATGGACGGAAAAAGTTCCCTTTGTAGCGCTAAATATAATCATCATTGTTTTTAGAGTTAGGTACAGTAGTTATCTCATGCATTCAAATCAATGTATTATGCTGAATATGATGCAGCTGAGTGATTGGTTGGATTATTCTTGGCTGCCATCTCGCAAAAATGATTAATGGATCCTTTCTACGTGTATGTTCCATAGCGAGAGCAGTGTGGCGAGGGGTATTAGGTCACCAGTCGCTTGCCGGGAGGGAATTGGTAAATGGAGTATCGGAAAAGGGACGATGAATGATTTTGGGCGATTAGTGTCTCACTCGTCTTGTGTTGTATTCGTGAATAGAGCGTGGGGAGACAAAATTCCTTGAACGATAGTTTAGGCGTTTACTTTCCTTATTTCGTCGCTTTGGGGCGGTGCGTTAACTACGTTACCAACCAAGGGGGGGAGGAGGTCGCCTAAAAACCTACGGCGGGTAATATGGGGAAGAGATGGGGGGTTCACTCAAAGTAAAGTACCTGTTACAATGCGACTTTTTCAATTTCTTACTTGTCAACATCGCGGCGAAAACACTACAGAGCTTAACGTGAGGAAGGGCGCGTCTTATTTCAACCTTTATTTATCATATTTCAAGGTAACCCTAAAAATAAAGTCACTCTAATATATTATTAAATATATTAAATATTTTTCTCTATTTAGCCAGCCGCACCACTTGATGGTAATTTTAGGATACCATTTCTGCTTGAAACGTTTTTTCTCATCAATATATATGCTACTACCCTTCATTTTATCCTATAAAGTGACGCTACTGGTATGCCAAAACGAAACCAGCT
This sequence comes from Ceriagrion tenellum, assembly GCA_963169105.1. Lineage (NCBI taxonomy): Eukaryota > Metazoa > Arthropoda > Insecta > Odonata > Coenagrionidae > Ceriagrion > Ceriagrion tenellum. The sequence goes on from OY720643.1 coordinate 110,293,877, forward strand.
TCGCGTGGAGCAGCAATGCCTGCATAATCACCCATACGCATATATTTAAGTAAATAGACAGGGGAAGATTATTACTATGCTTTCACTTTTGATTGCGTTCACTCTGCATTAATGTAAATTATTTCTTGCGGTGTAGCTCCTTAATTAATTAAGAGCTTGGCTGGCAATTCTATTATCTTTGGTCAAATTTAATTCTCTTTGACATTTCTTGGCATAGTTTAGCTTTTAATATTTTGACAGAATAACTATAAGCTTAAACTTATTCGTTACATTTTAAATTATTTAGCCGTTTTATTTACTGTTTTAAGCAGATGAAATACGTTAATTTCTATAGCCACTTCACAAGTCATACAAGCGACATGCAATAACTAGATATTCGTAAAATTATGAATCCACCTTCCGATTACTTAGGAAAGCATACATACATACTAATCACGTCGTTCCCTTCCGGGGTAGGCAGAGTCACTAAGTTCACTGATAAATACATATTTGTACACCTAACTCTGCTTCAATAATTTTCTCCATACTGACCTATCTTTTCAAACCAATTTTTCCTCATTTACCCTCATACATTGCTTCATACACGCCCTCCTGTTTTTAAGACTCCTAATATTCCTCCTCCTAAGAATTTCCTCAACCTCATTCAACCACAACTTTCTCGGCCTTACTCTCCCTCTCGCACCATTCATTTCACTCTTATATGTCTGTTTCGCTATTCGACTCTCATCCATTCTCTCAGCATAGCCAAACCAACGAAGCACACTCCTATCAAATATGCCCATGACTGGAGCATCTAACCAACATCCATTTATTACTTACTCATTCCTGACCCTATCCATCCTACTTTTGCCGCAAATACTCCTCGGATAACTCATACCCACGGCGTTTAGTCAACTCTTATGTCTATACTGACATACCCATGTTTCACTACCATACAACAGAGCGGGGAGAAGTATGTAAGTACAAGGCGATTTTCGCTTCCTTAGACAGGCACTCATTCCTTGATATGCTCCACATGCTACCTACCACTTTCCTTCCAGCATTCGCACGTCTCTTTATCTCCTCATCTATCCGTCCATCTTTCGTAAACATCTTACCTTAGTAAACAAAATCATCCAAATTGATAAATTATTGGTGAATTGTAACTTTCATTTGTAGAGACAACGGTACATGTCAGGAGGCGAGGAGGGGGGGGGTTGGGAAATACTACGGTTGTCAAAGATGAGGGGGGGGGAGAGGGTAAAAAAACTCACCGAAAACGGTGTTGCAGTTTTTGCACGACCCCTTTTCTGTGTCCCACAGATATAGTGGTGATAACTTTTATCGTTCGAAATCTTATTTGATGCGACATTTTTTCGTGGTCGGTTGCATTTGGTACAGAAAGAATTTTAAAAATCATGCAGAATATTGTTTTGGTTGATTCTCAGATTTTCCGACCTAGGATGTCGTTACTAATTTTACTGCACAAACTTCCCAATAATCGGTAAGGGGATGTTAGATTGCGTAATAACCTCTAAGTCCTTTAAATCTAAGTTTGTACTCGGTTGTATATGAAATGTACTAATGATGAAAAGTGCATATTTTTGATGACTTGAAGTGTGTTTTTAATACTGACTTAGAAAGATTTTTATACCGAATTTTTGGATAGTTCGAATCAGGGTTGCCGATCCCCCTAAAAAACTATACCACAAAGTTCCCCCCAAATGCCAATTTCCCCCAATAAATTCGGTTATTCCATACGGATTCCTTGTTTTAAATTTGAATAATAAAAAAAATTAAATAGTTTTATCAAAAAAAGGTAGTATTTAAAAAAAGAGTAGGAATGTAAATTAAAACGAAAATATTTATTTATATCCTAATAATTATATCATATTTCTTTTTATATGATAATTTATTTATTCCCTTCTTTCATGAAATAATTTTTCCAACCTTATCCCCCCTGCACCAAAAATAGTATGTAGTATGCTTCAGGCTACGTTTGGAACTCTCGTCGACCAGATTTTTAAATTTTGTATAATTTATTTTCCGCCTTTGTTATTAGAATAATTTTTTTTGAATTTCCTCTCCCTCAAAAAGTTAAATGGCGCAACTTGCTATATTTAAACCCCGCGTAGGCACTCCTGGTTCGAATTATTAACCCGTCCTTTCAGTTTCGAATTTCGAAGTCCCTTGGAGTATGGTAAATTCATACACCGTTCAGTTCCAACCGGCGAATCGTGCCATCTGAAGTTTTCTACATCAACATCTACATAATACCCCCGCGAGCCGTCGCATGGTCGTGTGGCAGGGGGTGTTAGGTCACCATCCGTGTAAAGGTGTAAGTTTTTTGGAGATGGAATGGTGATATGAATTATTGGAGTGTATTTAGTGGAGCTCAATTTTTATTGTGGTCGCTTATTGTTCGCGGAAAGAATGAAGAGTTTTTGTACTTATCTGTTCGGCTGGGCATCTATCTTATTTTATCGCATCTGTCAGACCTAGAGGTGTAGTGAGGAGTATTGTCAATATTCTCTATGTCGCCCTGAAAAATATCACTTCTGAATTTATCAAGCAACTTAAGCCTAGCGTGTAGCCTCCGAGTCTCTAGGGGCTCCCAACTTAACCCCTCTAAAAATTTTGAGACACTATATGTAGGCTCGTAGCACTTTTTAACGATGCACGCTGCTTTCCTTTATATTTTATTATTTTTTGGTTAAATCTATTTGACCAGGGTCCCAAATGCTCGCGTCGTATTCGAGGTGTAGCCTAACCAGAGCGAAGTTGCATCTCTCATTGACTTAGTCATCCGAGGACTTTTCTATTATACATTCAAAAAAACGTAGTTTCTTTTATGCTGCGCCACATATCTAATGTATGTGTAATCCCCACGATATATCAGATATTAAGGTAATTCAAAGATAGACAAGTAAACTAAGGCTTGCGTGTTGCTTCTGAGTTTCTAGCGGTTGCCACTCCGAGTCTAATTTGACAGAAGTGACATCTCTCTTCCATCCTAGGACCGTCGTGCAAGTCGCTCGATAAATATCGGTTCTTATATGCAATTCTCCAAATTCTTCGGGCGTTTTTTCTCCATGCTTGAGGTGATGCTCCTGGTATTTTGATTCCCATCTGGAAAGGCAGTTGCTGTAGTTATTTTTTTTTCTCTTAAAATTCTCCAATCGATGGTCAGCTGCGAATCTGATTCCAGACTCTTGGGAACTCAGTATTTTGTCTGTAACAAGCACTTCGTTAACCAATCGATCTCAGATCGATCTGAACTCGGGCAGATCCGAAAATTCCAAACGAGCCGATTCAGATCGCCTGGTTTACCAACCCGGACTGAAAATATCGATATTGAAAAATCGAATCAATCAGTTGAATCACGATGGACCCTGAATGTAAACAAGTACAGAGTTGGAAATTATAATTCACATTCCGAGTGAACAAAATTGCCCAATTTGAGGTAGAATTGCGATGTTGTGCATATCATGAATGTCACATACATGAATATATATTATGGATTGTTATCTCGTTGCCAAAAGCTGTTGTTTAGAATTCCGTATACAAACAAATTTTTGGAAAGTGGTGCCGCCAAGTGACGAAAGACGGAAGTTCAAATGTAAATACAGTCGATAGTTTGTAAATAAACACGTCGTACTGGTTTTACCATGAATACACACGGGTTTTACTTACAATTAATCACAATGCAGTGGATAAAAAATGTAGTACTACATGCGGGACGTAATTATTAACTTTTTTAATATCATCCGGTCTACAGATATATTTAATTTCTCTCCAAATTTAATTTCACACATGCACAATTAACTTCTTAGCACTTCGTGAATATCGCTATACAGAAATTTAATAATAATGCGAGATGACTTCAAGAGTATTCCCAATGGCCATCATTGCAGTGTAGGTAAAAAGGAATGCATTTACCGCCATCTTGAACAGATTATTATTTTTCAAACCAAGTCTCCTATTTTGGGTCCTCGTAGACGCATACCCTGTTTTGCAGCCTAGTACGAAGCTAGTTCTGTTTAAACAAGGCATTCTAAATTCTTTATTTATGCCGAACGGGCTTAATATATTCAAATTACAATCAGAGTCTGGCAAACATCGTCGTCGGCACACGATGGACGTTTCATAAACCTCTTACACATGTTCTGTTATAGATATTTCCTCTCTAGCATTTACAAAGTAAATTTTAGATAACAAAAATAGCAATATATTATTCAAAGCATCAAGTAATTCTTATCTCCTCGATTCTTATTGAAGATTCACCGCAGTCTCACGTTAGCAACAATTAACTACGTCTATTTACAATAACAACTGAAAAGACTCTAATTGAAGTGGCGCCAAGGACTGGGTGAAGTAAAAGTGGAAATTTAGGCAAAACGTAGCCGAGACAACAATTCCAAACATCCGAATCCATAATATATATTCATGGTCACATCACCCGTCATATTACTGTACTCTTCCTTAAATGTTACAACTGGTTGCAACACACGCCTTGAATAATAACGATTATATTTTGATTCCCAATGACAACCAAAAGAATAACGAGGAGCGCCACGGACCCACTGGTTCAGATCGATCTGAAATCTCAGACTGGCTGAGCTAGAGGGCCGAATCGACCCGCTCCTCTGATTGATCCCACTAGCCCGTTACGTTTACCATACCGAGCTGATCCGGTCAGATTGATTTAAGATCGATTGGTAAATGTAGTGATTGTGTTTCAAGAACCGGCGTGGATTTAGTAAAGTTCCGTGTCCATATCAAAATCACAAATTTCTTAAGTCATTCTGTCTACGTTCATTCATATCTTTTTCATTGTGGTTTCGAAATAATAGTTCGACAACAAACATTGGAGGAGGAAATATTTAACATTCACATTCGCTGTATCCCTCGGATCAAATGGACGAAAATCCCAGGGGAGCGATTCAATCGATCTGGTAACTTCCTTCAAGTGTCAGGGGGGCCTGGAGCACCCCAAACCCCCCTCAGCAATCGGACGAGTTGTCAGTGCCTCAAGGTTTATGGCTTCGCGCGGAATGACACCTTCCCCAGCCAGCAATATAAAGCTTGAAGTAGATTACTGTGTGATGTGACTCTGCATGAAAATGATTGGAGACTGTTCCCTTTATGTGAAATCACGATTCAGTTATTTGAGCCCGTCCTTAAATCCTGATAAATCGTGGAGAACACACATACAAAACATATGTGGCACAGCATTAAAAAAATTAGGTTTTGTTAAACGTATAATAGGAAGGTCCTCAGATGAAAAAGTCAAAGAGAGATGCTACTTCGCTCTGGTTAGGCCACACCTCGAATACGCCGCGAGCATTTAGGACCCTGGTCATTAAAGATTTAACCAAAAATAATAACAGAATGCAAAGAAAAGCAGCACGCATCGTTAAAAACAGCTACGAGCGTACATATACCTAGTGTCTCACAACAGTTAGAGGGATTTAGGTGGGAGCCCCTAGAGACTCGGAGGCTACACGCTAGGCTTAGATTGCTTGAGAAATTCAGAGCTGGTGTGTTTCGGAGCGCCACACAGAATATTATCATGGCGCCTTACTACATCTCTAGATCTGACAGAAGCGATGAAATAAGAAAGATACATCGTCGTACAGATAGGTACATAAACTCTTTCTTCCCGCTCACATTTAGGTACCACACAATAAACTGAGCTAAACTAAATACACTCCCATAATATACGTCACCATTTTCATGCCGATAAATGAGTGAATGGATAATAAAGAACATAATTTATATTACCAATGGTAAATTTCAGCTGTATATTATTACACATAAATATCGCCAAGTAAGTATTTTCCTCGCTCAAGTAACTATTTGAGTGTAATAATCCATTGAAAAAATATAAATATATGTTTCAAGAGTTATTATTCTCTAAAATTTTTTAAAAGTGCCATTAGTGGGGTGAATGTGGTACATCGAATTTTTTTCGTTGATGCAGTTATTATTTTCCTGGATGTTACGGAGCTAACTAGGAAACCGTATCAGGCTGTACTTAGTGGAAGTAGTCAATGTTCACGATGAATAAGAATCACTAAGTAATCTTCCACAGATTAATCTTCAGCCGAATTGCGGCATATTCATGTACACATAAACGTGCCACAGGTGCTTGGCTCTCTGTCTGAATATTTATACATGTATATACCGCTATGCGGTGTGAGTGAATTAACGAATAATTAGTCCTAACACCCCCTGTCACACGCCCATGCGGCGGATCACAGGGTAGAATGCAGATGTAGATGCACAAGCAGGGCGCCCTCTGAGGAATCGCAACGGTGGTGCACTGGGCAGAAAATTTAATTTTGATGCCGCCTGGGCGGAAGGACGGCGTCTTTAGAAAAATTGCACAGTGCATTCAAACCTGGCAACGCTCTCAAAGCGGGAGGTGTGCCTTCAGTCAGTTCATCGCGTGGACGCACTCGGAATTCTAGCCTGCCAGAAGTTCCTCCTGCGCCGCCTGCTCGCCGAAGCTAGTCCGAATGTAGCTCAGTGCACGCGAACATCTCGTTCTCAGAGGATTGTGTTTTTTAATCGTTGGTGTTAATTCTGATCGGCTAACTAAGGTGTTACGTTGTACAATCACGAAGGATTCCAGATTTTGGCCTGTTTAAAAAACTCGTAAAGTTTCCTCGTATACTTTCCGATCGATTTTTTCACCCGGGAATATTGTTTATAGAGTGGAAAGTAGCGATGAGAGACACATTAAATAACATAAAAGGGCATTTTAGGTTTTCATTTGAGTCGGTAATACTCACCAAAATCTCAAGCCGGTCGTTGACGTACCACACGACTCCTTAGTTTCGTGATCGGAATTGTCTCTTACGGTATGAACACCCCTCGTAGGACCGGCAATTACAATTCCAGACGACCGAGGATTCAATATAAATTTGGTTCAAGAAACTGAACGCTGTCCTCGCCTGTGCGAACATACCTGTGAAGTGTGTACAAGGAGTCATGTGCAAGAAAAGACGTGGAAAGTGGCCGCAGCGAAGATTGAACGACACCCTCCGAGGTGGATATTGTGACTGAGTGCGATATATGGGAAGGGTTCAGATGGGCATTTTACCCTCTGCCCGTCGCGTCAGTGTATCACCGCCTCTGGGCTCATTCCACCTCGTTCAAGTTGCCTCCTCCGTGGACGTCCTGCCCATAACAGGCCTCCCCATCCAACGCGGCTCGTAGTAACCGAGCTACGATTGTCCATCATCCAGTTTGTATGTCATGGCCACAGCTACAAAGCCGGGAAGGAGTCTGTTTCGACAACACCAGTCTACTGCACCCGCGAGCACTCCGTGAAGGGACTCGAGGATTGGTGCGCCCAGCGTTTTTCAGCCCTCCCAACTCCGCGCAGGTAAGCTCACATTCGATTATTCTAATCATTAGTTGTCATTAACTGGTTATGGTAGCATGCAAGAAGTTTGAGCGAGTTTACACTGCACATACAATCAATGAATTTTTCCTTATTTGGGTCATACATACACTGCACTCACTCCTCTGTTTTGCGTAATCCCCGTAACTTTAGAAACGAAGTCTTCATCATTATAGTTTATTGCATATGCGCAGCCACTTTGTAACTCTATATTTATCTAGCTTTCATCGGAGCTTACAGAGCCTATCACTAAGTAGTCATATTTAATTATAACTTCGACGACACCGCAGAGTTAAACACAAAAACACGACCCGAGTTTCAATAAATTAGTATCATCGTCAGATGCTCGATGCAAAGGTCGGGAACTGTCTTTTATATTGGGGGAAGAGGGGTTGGCAGAGGGGGGGAGGAAGAAGGGAGAATTTGGGGGGGGGGCATGAGAGGTAGGCCTGCAGGTATCAGTGTACAACTGCCTCAAGAATAGAGGAGGGGGATGGGAACGAGCATTCATTAACAACACGTACATCAGGGTCATGCATTCTTCTCAAAGTTTCGAGTTTCTCCTGGGCATCGAGGTCACGTGGGCTGTTGTTACAAGGTGAAATATTGGTTGCAAATTCACTGCCATGTCCGTTGCACAAATTTACAGTTAAATATGGCTGTGTTAAAATGAAATATATCCACAAAGCTTCCAAATATATCGTTTTGTTTTTTATGTGAGGAGGTTTGAGCGAAATGTAATTAACCTAAAATTTAATATATCTTGTCTCGTTTTAAATTCAAACATGCCTCATTTCTCATGTTACCATTATATGAGCTTTTTAAATAAATTTTTTTCGTGATATCAGTTTGGCCATGAAGAGAGAATGGATGAGAATCGAATAACGAAACAGATATATAAGAGTAAAATGAATGGTGCGAGAGGGAGAGGTAGGCCGAGAATGTTGTGGTTGACTGTGGTTGAGGAAATTCTTAGGAGAAGGAATATTAGGAGTCTTAAAAACAGGAGGGCGTGTATGAAGCAGTGTATGGGGGTAAATGAGGCAAAAGAGGTTTGCAAGAATAGGTCTGTACGGAGGAAATTATTGAAGCATAGTTAGGTGTAACAATATGTATTTATGAGTGAAACATGGTGACTCTGCCTACCCCGGAAGGGAACGGCGTGATTAGTATGTATGTATGCTTTCCTAAGTAATCGGAAGGTGGATTTTATAATTTTACGAATATCTAGTTATTGCATGTCGCTTGTATGAATTGTGAAGTGGCTATAGAAATTAAATATTTCATCTGCTTAAAACAGTAAAAAAAACTGCTAAATAATTTAAAATGTAATGAATAAGTTTAAGTTTATAGTTATTCTGTCCAAATATTAAAAGCTAAACAATGCCAAGAAATGTCAAAGAGAATTAAATTTGACCAAAGATAATAGAATTGCCAGCCAAGCTCTTAATTAATTAAGGAGCTACACCGCAAGAAATAATTTACATTAATGCAGAGTGAACGCAAGCAAAAGTGAAAGCATAGTAATAATCTTCCCCTGTCTATTTACTTAAATATATGCGTATGGGTGATTATGCAGGCATTGCTGCTCCACGCGAAGCTGGTTTCGTTTTGGCATACCAGTAGCGTCACTTTATAGGATAAAATGAAGGGTAGTAGCATATATATTGATGAGAAAAACGTTTCGAGCAGAAATGGTATCCTAAAATTACCATCAAGTGGTGCGGCTGGCTAAATAGAGAAAAATATTTAATATATTTAATAATATATTAGAGTGACTTTATTTTTAGGGTTACCTTGAAATATGATAAATAAAGGTTGAAATAAGACGCGCCCTTCCTCACGTTAAGCTCTGTAGTATTTTCGCCGCGATGTTGACAAGTAAGAAACTAAAAAAGTCGTATTGTAACAGCTACTTTACTTTGAGTGAACCCCCCATCTCTTCCCCATATTACCCGCCGTAGTTTTTTAGGCGACCTCCTTCCCCCCTTAGTTGGTAACGTAGTTAACGCACCGCCCCAAAGCGACGAAATAAGAAAAGTAAACGCCTAAACTATCGTTCAAGGAATTTTGTCTCCCCACGCTCTATTCACGAATACAACACAAGACGAGCGAGACACTAATCGCCCAAAATCATTCATCGTCCCTTTTCCGATACTCCATTTACCAATTCCCTCCCGGCAAGCGACTGGTGACCTAATACCCCTCGCCACACTGCTCTCGCTATGGAACATACACGTAGAAAGGATCCATTAATCCTTTTGCGAGATGGCAGCCAAGAATAATCCAACCAATCACTCAGCTGCATCATATTCAGCATAATACATTGATTTGAATGCATGAGATAACTACTGTACCTAACTCTAAAAACAATGATGATTATATTTAACGCTACAAAGGGAACTTTTTCCGTCCATTAAAGAGCATTTACAATACAATAACCCGGAAATATTTAAGAAATACCGAGAAATTGTATTCCTTCCAACAATCCCGAAAATAGCTAAATTAGTCTTTAGCATTGGATGTTTCGACGAGTAACAACACTGAGGAGGAGGATAACATTTTGAAAAACGGTGGTGAAAAATTCACTCAGGCGGGAATAGAGGCTGCGTTCCTCGAAATAGCAGTCAAAGATTTTATGCCGTAGCCACCGCGACGGACAAATGTTTGTCAGAAGTGGGATTCGAACCCACGCCCTCTTACGAGGACCAGAACTCTCAAGACCCGCACAGCGGGCAAGGATACCTTGAGTCTGGCGCCTTAGACCGCTCGGCCATCCTGACAGATGCCAGGGGCGCGTTCCGAATCATCTATGATGCGCATCAAGCTGGAGCGTTGGAGTTATCGTTCCGAATTGCTGTCGCGCTTGAAGCTCTTGAAGCGCGTGCGCAAATCGGAACGGATTTGATGCGAAGATGGCGCCAGAATAATCATGTTCAAATGACTGCGTGAGGAGTAAGCGGGTGGAGGACCGACTGATCTGCGGTATAGCACCCGATTATCCGTGCCTTTAATTTTAATGTTTCTCTGGTGAATTTTTGAATACGTAGATACATATTAACATCCCGATAAAATGGAAAATATAAGTATTTAAGTAAAAGAGCGTGTGTACATGTACAAATTATGTTTCACATGCAAGAACGTTGTATGTTTCACGTGAACAGGAATACCGCTGTCCGATACCATCCCTTTTGTTTTCTAATTTATCAAGTATTATCAATTATATTTACAAATACTAAAATGTTAACATTTTTGCTGTAACTAAAAGTTTTTGTATTTTAACCTAATTTTAGAAGTAAATCAGTTACTCACCTCAGTAATTTTAACTGAACTGCCAACAAAATTCTCTTGTGAAGGCATTTTCACAGACGGCGAGATAAAAATGATTCCAGTTGAAGTCTCATGTGAATAAATATACTTAAACACCGAGAATTTCAGTTACATACCACGCCATAAATATATAAATTATGCTCGATGAACATAAACATATATACTTCGTAGTTATGCTGCTTCTGAAATAAAAAAATGGCATTCGAATGTGGTATTTACTGTGACAATTGAACAATCTCGCTCCGACTACCTTTACTGAAAATGATCTCATCATTATATTGATACCAACATAAAAGCCACTCATCGTAGTTTTTTTCTATATAAATATTTTCTGAAGTTGAGGCTGTTTACCTTGGGATATGACGAGGCCGTGCGGTCCTTGGAGAGATAACTGAAGAAATAAACAATTTTTGACTCAGGTACATGTAAAATGGTCGTTTCTGAGCAGTTGGATCGTTCTGATAGGTTTCTGCCTTGAAGAGTCTCATTCAGGGGGGTTATATTTGAAACCACTCGGAATCTACATCCACGCAATGCCGTGCAAACCACCGCAAGGGTGTGTGGCAGGGGTTGATTCCACACCAGGCATGTAAAACTCATCCCGGCTGAAATCAGAACCGCGCACGCTCGCCAGGATGCCAGGTGCAGGCCAAAAGCAGTCAGGATGACTATACGCGGTCAGACCATAAACTACAGCTACGTAGCACATTCCTACATTGTAGGAATGTGCTACGTAGACGAACATGCTACCGCGCTGTGTACTATTTTAGGTACAAGATGATTTAAGATGGTTCCGAGCCTGTTACTTGGTAGTCACGTGACAAATTCGTGAGGGGTTCAAGATTTTGATTAGTGCAAACCGCTCTCAAAACTTTCGCGCAGCCCTCCCGATCGAATTTTTTTCGAGGAAATATTGTTTATGGAGTTGATTATCGCGATTGGAGGCGCAGTAAGCAGCACAAGAAGTCCACTATGTGACTTGGTTTCGATCAAGTCTGTTTCGAGACGGCGTAAGACCGGAGCTGATTCATTCCGTGATTCGTTCTTGTTCCCGTAATTAGCAATGCATAGCTCTCCTCTTGTTTAACTTATACATAGAAGAAGCAATGTCTGAAATTAAAACAAAGACAAGAGGAATTAAAATAAATGGCAAACAAATTCATTGCATTGGATTTGCAGATGACATAGCTCTAGCAGCTGACTCAGAGAAGGAATTAAGTATAATGCTCAAGATTCTAAATAATATTGTATTAAAACTGAAACTTAAAATAAACATCGAGAAAACAAAAATCATGGTGGTAGAAAGAAAGAGAAGAGAAAAGATAACGAATATACGTATAGACGGAGTGAGACTGGAGGAAGTGACAGAGTTCTTCTACTTGGGTAGCATATTAGAGAATCATAACAACTGCTCCACTGAGGTCAAAAGAAGGATAACGTTAGCCAAGAAAGCCTTTCAATTAAAGAAAAGTCTCCTAGTAAATGACAGCATTAGTATTGAGACTAGGAAGAAATTCCCGAAAAGCTTTGTATGAAGTGTGCTAGCATATGAATGCGAGACATGCACACCTAAGGAAGAGTGAAATGAACAAACTTGAAGCTGCAGAAATGTGGTTTCGGAGGAGGATTACAAAAACTAGGTGGACCGACAGAAAAACTAATGAGCAAGTACTTAATGAAGTCCATACAGAAAGAGAAATATTGGAAACAATTAAAACAAGAAAAGCAAAGCTCATCGAACACTTACTCAGGCACGACAACTTCATACAAAATATTATGGAAGGAAAAATTCTAGGCAAAAGACAGAGATGACGACCGAGAACTTCATACCTAAAAGTATTGGCGATGGAAATGGGATGCACCTCGTACGATGAAATGAAGAGGAAGGCTGAAATAAGAGATTTTTGGAATTCGTGGCTGCAACAACAAGGATAACCTTTAGAAGAGCTCTCCTCGTGGGCCCGGCGGATTTACCGCTATGGCTTGGTAATTGGTATTGCTACCGCAAACGTCCCTGAAGCAGACCTGCGTGGCAAGGATGGGAGGTAGAAGTGCAGATGAAGTGAAGGGAAAGGACGCAGGGCAAGAGTGGTAATGAGTGAGGTGGGGAGCATAGGTATTTCGAGAAATAAACTACAAAACAGGGATATGAGACTAGTGTTTAAGGTAGTTCGAGCGAGAAATCATTTTACGAAGAAATCAATGAATTTGGTCTCATTTTAAAGAAAAATATATTACCTTTCCGTTGACACCAAAAATCATCCCCTTACCACATTATTTTCCGAGATATTTGCCAGAAAATACCGGTCCTTTAATATGAGGAATGGTACATGTATGCACTCCAGAGAGTCCTCATATTAAAAATGAGGCATTTCCTACGCTTAGATCTCGTCAAAAAATCAACTGTGTGAGGTTTTTATGTTTTCTTAACTATTTTTGAACATTAATCATATTGTCACCGCAGTAAATTCTTCGGAATCACAATAAACCTTCCGTTTTTATGGAGTTTCAAACGCACCGCGTGGAAAAATGCGTCAAGTTAAATACTTATTTAAATATTTTCATTGGATTACTTACAATTTTTGTGATGAAACACTATTATATTGCGCCATTAATAATGCAATATTTAATTCGTGTGTCTCACAGTAGGTGAAATAAAAACGTATATATCGAATATGGTCTCTATCATGATGAGGGAACCATCTCGCTCGCACTACCTTAAAATAATCCTTCGCCGTGACTGTATAGGTCTCGCAGAAGTTCCTAGCGCTGGGCAGTGGAGGTCTACGGGACGTGGGCTACTTAACTTCGAAATCCTGTGAAACGGGGTGGATGGTCGGTCTGTATGTAGAGTTAGAATACCTTTCTTACCGCTGCCAACAAAAGCGCATCGAGAAGTGGGGTGAGTCACTATTACCACGCCATCTCATTTCAACTCGTCTCACAATGAGCAGAGATAGGGTCAATAAGGTCAACGTGAAGTCATAACAGTGGTTGATTTCAACCACCTGCAAATTCAAGGAGTGCATAATGAGCGGTAATAGTAAAAAATTCCTCAAGAAGGTGACAAATATTCTGAGGCCACACCCAGAGTTCTGTATACCATAATACGTATCACCCAATACCACGACGAAGAGAAATATTCCAGGTGATTGCGTATTCCCAATCGAGTGTTAAGGCCATAGGATTTATTCCCAAGATAGACGATTTTTTCCCATTGTTTTCTTAACTTCAACATATTTTTATTCATGATTTGAGCCATATATTTCTACGTTAGTAAATAATATTACGAGGGTTATTTTCCTGTTCATTTTTCGCATTGATTTCTAAATAGTCTAAGCAAAGCATCGGTCTACTCATACGGAGAACTTTTTCCCCCAATTTTCTGAACACTTTTATATCATTTTATCACATTATAGACTTAATATTTTTACAATATTGAAAACTCTTAAGAGGATAATTTTTTTAGCTCAACTTTTGAGTTAATTTCTATATAATCTCCGTGTAGACAAGCCAAGGAAGATAGCAAAGAGAGATGAACACTTTTACCACGTAGCTTTCAGGGTTACGACATATATTTCGTAATGATTGTATTTCATTTTTACCTACTTTCTTTGATATGAGAAATCATGTATTTCTTATTGTTTCAAGGTAGTCCGAGCGAGATAGTTCCCTAGTCATAATACAGACCATATTCGAAAAATACGTTTTAATTTCACCAGCTGTGAGACACATCAATTAAATATTGCATTCTTAATGTGTAATAATGTGGTTTTATAAGACAGAAATTGTAAGTCATTAAATGAAAATATGTAAATAAGTCTTTAACTTGACTTAATTTTTTGGCGCGGTGCGTTTGTAACTCTTTCAAATCGGAAGGTTTTTTGTGATACCCAAGAACCTACTGCGGTGACAATATGATTTATTTTCAAATACAATTGAGAAAACATACAAACTACAGGCTGTTAGTTTTTTATGACATCTAAGTGTTGTAAATACCTCATTTATTAATTAAGGTCTCTCTGGAGTGCATGCACATGCCATTTCCCACGTAATAGGGCAGGCATTTTTTGGCAAAAATCTCAAAAAGTAATGTGGTAAGGGGTTGAATGTTTGATGCCATTAGAAGGGTAAGATATTTTTCTTTAATAAGAGACCAAATTCATTGATTTCAAGTAAAATGATATTTCGCTCAAACTACCATAATTGTTGATAGCTATTATCAAAGGGTCACACCGAATCCAGTATTCGCAAACAACATATTAAAATGTAATTTCATCTAAGTTTCGGATACCGCGCCAAAAACTCTAATCACAGCATGCTTTTTGCTCAAAAAAACATAAAATAGGATCTTTTGTCATTCCCATTACTGCCTATATGCTGAATTTAAATAGAAATGCTTTTAATTAAAATTGACAAAAATGTTTTTCGGCCGACAAAAAAGTTTATAAAAAATTGCACTCAATCACTCACGGTTACCGTTCCAGCCACGGTTTGAATTTCCAGGGCGTGATTGCATCGAACTGACAGTGTGCCCCAGGAATTACCGTTTCTGCGGCGGAAAAGAATTCTTTTCGGACGACAATGTTACTGCTTGCGAGAAGCTCACGCGACCGTGATCCGTCTTTATTGAGGGAAGCTGGGAGGGGGTTGGGGGTGTGGTCGGATAAACCGAGGGAGGGGGTGGTTTTGGGGAAGAGGAGAGTCTGGGGGCTGGTGATCGAGGGGAGACTTCTTCTTCCTCTTCTTCTTCGCCATCTTATTTGGCCGGACGCCTGTTGCTAAGGTGACGGCGAGGAAATAATGGATTCGCTTGAACGGGGGAAGATTGTGAAGGGATGGATGGAGAGTGGTGTGGGGGGGGGAGAAGGAGAAGATGCGGAGATTTTCCAGGGGTTGGAGGGGTGAGGAAGAAGATACGGGGGGTGTGGATTTGGGGGTGGTTGGGGGTTGTTCTGGGCTATTAGGGAGGCGAAAAGCGAACCGACTGCGGGGAGGAGAAAGCGTTACGGGGGTTTCAAGGATGAAGTTCCACGGTACCCTTGAGTTGGAAGGGGAAAAAAAAGCGGTTAGGTTATGGGGGGAAAAAACGGGGCGTAAAGACGCGTTTTCTACAAGGGGAAGGAGGGTGGTAAGAGACTAGGGGTAGGAGGGACGTAGCTTGCTATAGTGCTCGCAGAGTTTCTATGCACTGGAGAGTTCCTCGAAGCCTAGCTGCCCATGGTAGATGAGCAGCGATTGGCTGCCGGCGTCCAATCCCGTAAACCGTTTCTTAGCTCAGTGCACGCCGCGTACGAGTACCGTAAGTGGCGACCCAAAAGAATCGGCGAAAACGAACGCTATGCCTCGCCGACGCGAGGGCCTTTCGAATAGAAATACTCTGGACGAGAAACTAATATAGATATCGAGTCAAAACTTGTAGTGATTGCAATAGTCATCGCAGTGAGGTTAGAAAGTAATCTCCATCGGTGCAGGTCACCGTGGTTACACGATAAATAAACAAAACTTAAATCCTCTTCACCAACAATCTATAGTACATAGTTTCTCGTCCCGAGTATTCTATTCTATTCTAAAGGCCCTCTCGTCGGCGAGGCATAGTTCGTTTTCGCCGTTTCTTTTGGGTCGCCACTTACAGTATTAGTACGCGGCGCGCACTGAGCTAAGAACCGGTTTACGGGATTGGACGCCGGCAGCCAATCGCTGCTCATCTACCATGGGCAGCTAGGCTTGGAGGAACTCTCCGGTGTACAGAAACTCTGCGTGCACTATAATGTCCCGTTTACATTACTAGCTTTTAACCAGGTTAAATCGAACCCTGGTCAAAGTTAGTGGTGTGAACGTAGGTTAGGGGTTACATAGTCAAATTTTTAATCGCGCTGGGGTTACTAGGGTCAGTTGTAGTTACCATCATTAGTAGTGTAAACGCAGGTTGGTTATATAGTAGTTACACATGTAGCTTTTACTTAAAGCGTACTATGTATTACGACATTTTATCGTGTCAGATTCCGTATTTATGCGTCAGTGTCTTGTTGCTTGATTTATTTAAATGCATGAGTGAATGATAAACCGTATTTAAGCTCAAAATCTACCTTCAATGCGCAAGCGGATCATGGGATGAACTCGGAAGAATGAGTCGTTTATTCCGCTGCATATGCTGAAGCAAGGACTCGAAATGGAAGTTATTTATAAATATTGAATGTCAAGGTAACATCTTGAATCGTTTTTATCCAACATTACAGAGTGCAAAGGATATAATAACGTGATATTCTCGAGGTGTCTTCATGGCAAAGCATAGTGACACGTAGTTCTGTCAGATAAACTTATTCTCTCAATTTTCATCTTCAGATGCATAAAGTAATTTCTAGATATGAAATGATTAGTGTATTGTTAAATAATAATGAATGAGGTGTAACGGTGCGAAACATTTGCGCATTCAATCACTTTTCTCACCTTTGAACAAATGAATAACGATTTTCGATATTTGTCGGGCTGTGGGCTACGCCACCTTCTTAACTGTCCACTAGAGGACACCAGCATATTAACTCGGGTTAAAACAATGCAGTGTAAACGCAAGTTAGTTAAGCCACCATATTAACTATCATTTTAACCCTAGTGATGCAAACGGGGCATAAGGAGCGTGGGGACATTATGGGATGTGTTCCGTAGGAAAATAGGGTACAGATTATTTATTTTTCCCCTCCCTTCGCGACGAGAGAACCGCTGGATGGTGAGGAGAGTAAAGGGGGATGGGATATAAGTGTCCCTGCCGTGTCTTTGCTGTCGGTTCCCCGAGCTGGGGTCAGAGGTCGCGGAAGCAGGGTTCCCTTCCCATCTTCCCATCGACATGAATAAGAATTGGGCCTTCTCTCTCTCGCGTTGCGGTGAGATTAAAAAAATGTTTCAAAAGCTATCGAATGAGTTGGGAGGCTTGAGGCGGGGGATTTGGGAGGCGGATTCAGGGGATGGAGAGCGTCGGCGAAGATGTAATTCAGTCAATGGAGGGCCCTCTGGAGCCCAAAAGAGGCCATTTAAGGGCTCTATCTCATCCTATCTCATCCTTCCTTCCTTCGCCCTTCTAAATTAGGGTGGAAGTGTGTTGTGATGGGGTTCGGTTAGGCGAGATTGAAAGTACAGCATGATATATTTTTCCGCTGCGGTTAGGTTGGAGTTCATAACATCTACATCAAAGGTACGTAGAGTATACAGATTGCCTCAAAACATGCAAACAGTGCGAATTCCCGATCCGCTGGCCTTCGCGTGATGTCACTGATGTCGTAGATACAGCCCTCCAGAACCTATACTCATGAGTATTTTTTGTATTTCCTGATCATATTTTGTATTATGTTATGATTGTATTACAATAATATTTTATGTTATTAACACAATTTTTGATAATTGCATTAATTTTTAATGTTTTGTGATATGTTGACGAATCATGTGATTATAGATATCATATAACAAGCACTGTCCAGTTTTCTTATTTTTCTACTTGCACCGTCCTACTGCCCTATTTCAAAAGAGGTTGAAAAAGAAAAATATTAGGTTAGTTGGTTTAAAAGGGGGGGAGGAAGGGGAAGGGGCACATGCCTTTGGGCTGGTCATCTAAAGTTTTCATGCGGTATCCAAACGTTGTTCTGATGAGCCACCCAACACTTTGGTTCTCACACCCAAAGTACTCTTCCATCTTCCTTTGGATGCAGCACCCAAAGGAGTAGGTGTCACATCCAACTCCTCATCACCAATTCCGTTTGGATGACACATCCAAAAGTATGGGCAAGTCCTTTCCTTCACCTCAGGTTTGGGTGTGACATCCAAACCTACGATTATCTTATCCAAAGTGTTTTCTCAGTGCATAAATATGCATTATTGATTCTCGACTCGTCGCCAAAAACTGTTGCCTAAAATTCCGTAAACAAACAACTTTTTCGATTGAGTCGCCGTCTAGTAATGAAAGACGGCAGTTCAAGTGTAAATACAGTCTACAGATCGTAAATAATCACGTCTTACCGGTTTACTCGTTTTACTCGATTTACTCTCCAGTAATCATAATGCAGTGGATAAAAAATGTAGTACTACACGCGGGGCGTAATTACTCTTTTTCAATACTGTCCGGTCCACAGATCTATTTATTTACTCTCCAAATTTAATTACACAAATATACAATTTACTTCTTAGCACTTCGTGAATATCGTTCTACGGCAATTTAATAATGATACGAGGTGAAAAAATTAGAATGAATTAGAAGACGGATATGGGTACTATAAGGATTTCAAAACCAAGATCCGACAATATCATCTATGGATGAGAAATTGCGCCGATAACTATAATTTTAATAACAAATGAAGGAGAGATAGTTGAACCTACTCCGAGGCCACACATGAACAGTAGGTTACACATTAACATCCACATCAATCTATCTAGATCATACCTTCTGATTCCTAAGGCTCTCAACAGGTAATAAACCAAAAAAATGTAGCTGTAAATTAACAGTAAAAGATCCACACAGCAGAGAAAAGACTCACGATATTTCATATGCCTCTTACACACTTCCTGTAGTAGATATTTCCTCTCTAGCATTTACAAAGTAACTGTTAGGTCTCAAAAATAGTCAGCTATTATTCACAGCATCAAGTAGTTTATATCTCTTTAATCGTTATTGAATATTCACCTTATTCTCACGTTAATAACAATTAACAACGGCTATTTACGTTTCGACTGAGAAGACATTTTTCAAAGTGGCGCCAAGGACTGAGTGAACTAAATGTGGAAATTGAGGTAACACATTACCTAGGCAACGATTCAAAACCTTTAAATACATAATATATATTCATGCCTATACTACTTCGAAAGAAGAAACAGAAGCGATCAGTAGTTTGCGATGAATTTTTATTAATCATTTGAACCTGCTATTTCAATTGAAAATCTCATGTGAATCTTTCAATCGCTCAAACCTCTCGATTCTAGCCCTATATTTTTATTCCGCGAGTATTTGTAAGAGTTTTCATGTATGTATCATCACAATAAATGTTAAAATTATAAATAGAATGGTATTACAAAAGATAATTCACCGGACTAAATAAGAAAAGGGCATTTTTTATCATCCATTTTCCAATATTCCTCTATGCGGGCCTGTCTGAGGACGTCACTGACGTCACAGCAACAGCGCTGGCGATAGCAACCATTCAGGTAATTTGTAAACGCTGATTAAGGCAATCTGTGTATCCTACGGACCTTGATCTACTGCTACATACCGCATACATGCCGGATGGGCATGTATGAGAGGAAGTTTGGACACCAACCGTGGTAAGTTGTAAAAGAGAATGTTATGGAGAGGTGTAATCGTGATGCCGGGAGTGTTGGGTATATTGAATGGAGGTGTGGCTTAACCAGAGCGAAGTAGCATCTCTCTTCGACTATATCAATACCTCTTGTCGATTACGTAAATAAAACTTGGAAATTTCGTCTTGATTTAATTTATCTGCTTTTTCTGCAACTTTCTCTCTCAACTCGGCGAAGCTGAACTCACTCTTGAAATAACGTTTCCCTCTTCATTCGTTTGCACATTGCACATAGCAATAATTGCACATTCGTTTGTCATTTGGTTCGTGTTAGAATTGTTGTGTGTCACATTCACTGAACAAGGTACAAAATACGGCATGGCATGATGAAGAAGCATTTATCCCCCTCCTGACGGTCAGACTATATACTGGCGTTCTTACAGTCGTCCGCGTGGGACGTGTAATATCGAAGGACTTTTTCATATCTGTTAATGCATTCTCTCCTTACCTACGCCTCCGATAGCGCCGCAGCAAACGTCACGCGTTGCCACGGGCAATCTCCTTATCCTCAGTTAAATGCCTGATTTACCCGAAATGGCCTGGGTTCTATTGTCATTCTACTCGGTGCTTCGAGGTGAAACTCGTAGCGAAAACTAGAAGACAGAGCTGAGAATCGGTTGCCCTGGACGGTAGGGAAAGGAGTTGAGAAAGCTAATTGCGATTTCAAGCCTGCAATCGAATGCGCTCACATGTTCGTTTCGTATGTGTGTGATGAAGACAGTATGGAGTAGTCTTCTCGGCATTTGAAACGATGTGGTGAGTGAGCCCGTAAGTATACAGCCGAGCTCAGTGTCGCTCCTACTCTAGATGAGCGTAAGCTGAGAACTTGGGAAATGGTTTCAAAGTTGTTATTATTTTATGATACAGATTTCATAGAAAGTACTGATGGTAAATAAGACAATAGCGATTTGTTTTCATTCCATTGGGAAACTACCTAGCAAAGCCAAACAGTAAACGTTCAAAATAAGGTAAAAAAATAAAATTCCGAGTCATATCGTCTTCATTCATTATTAAGGCCGCTAAAGATGGTACATTTTATAGTACAAACAAATGTATCATTGGATGTATAAGAAAATGAATGGAATTAGAGCAGGTTCTATTTGCCACTCACATATTCAGACAATCGTACGAGGGTTCATATAATTTTCCGCTTTACACGGTACAGTTTTCAAGAACTCAGGATATCTACATCTACATACTACCCCGCGAGGCTTCGCTTGTACGTTTGGCAGGGGGTGGTAGGTCACCGGCCGTGTAAAGATGCAAAAGGTTTGTAGGTGAAATGGTGACATGTACTATGGGGGTGTATTAGGAGGAGCTCAGTTTTTATTGTGGTCGCTTATTGTGCGCGGAAAGAACAGGTTTTTGTACCTATCTGTTCGGCATAGTATCTCTCTTATTTTATCGCATCTGTCAGACCTATAAATGTAGTGCGGTGTCATGATAATATTCTCTGTGTCGCTCTGAAAAATATCAGTTATGAATTTATCAAGCAGCCTTAGCCTATCTTGGAGCCTCCGAGTCTCTAGGGGCTCCCACCTTCATCCCTCTAACAGTTGTGTAACACTATATGTTCGTTCGTAGAAGTTTTTAACGAAGCGTGCTGCTTTTCTTTATATTTTGTTAATATTTTTAGTAACATTTTTATGACCAGGGTCCCAAATGCTCGTGGCGTATTCGAGGTGTGGCCTAACCAGAGCGAAGTAGCATCTCTCTTTGACTTTTTCTTCCGAGGACCTTCCTATTATACGCTTAACAAAACCTAGTTTATTTAATGCTGAGCCGCATATGTTTTGGTATGTATGTTCCCCACGATGTATCTGAAGTTAAGGCAATTCCAAGATATTTTACTACATTTGACGATTTTATGTTTACTCCACCCACAGTGTAGGCATGGCTTTTGTGTGATGACCTTCGCAGGAAGTGAACTGTGGTGCATTTACTAATATTTAGTTCTAAACCCCACTCCTGGCACCACGAATGAACGTTGTTAAGGTCCGATGACGGAAAAGATGAGCATATATCTTTTGTTTTGTTGCTCAATAGTACACCGAACTCTCTCTATTTCGTTGTTGTCTAATATGTGTGCGGCACTATTCAAATGCAATTTAACTGCTATGAATACTCCGCCGCCAGTCCTATCTGGTCGATCACGTCTATAGTTTTTTTATCCTGTCGGAAAAACTATCGCTATCGTTATTATCCTCTGCAAGCCAGCTCTCTGTTCTAATTACTATCTCTGCGTTTTCAAATACGTGCTCAACTTTGGCACATTTGTTCTTTACACTACGGAAATTTACTATTACAAAATGTATGTCGCATTTAGCTCGATGAATGTCGGTTCGCTGCTTTCTGTAATTCTGTGTGTTATCTTTTTGATGGTATCTGAAACCACTGAGATGCGAGTTTTTCTTTGAAGTGTCGAAGTTATCTTTAGAGCGTGTTTTTAACTATTTTCGCTGTGTAAGTAACATTTATTTATTTGTACTTCCCCTAAGTTTTTTTCGGCAATTAGCTGTTATCGAGCCTATACTTTCGAATTCGACTGATTGACCTACTGTCTAGTCTAAAAAATGCCTACAAAGGTCGAAAAACCTATACGCCACCCGCTCTGATACTATCCCTTTTTTCTAAATATAAAAAAATGTTGCCGCTTTCCGCACTTCTTTTCAAAATATTTCCCAATAAATATCGGCCATATTACATGGGAAATGGTAAAGGTTATCAATGTAGAGAGAGACTTTTTGAAAAACCAGGAATTACACCTACTTCTGACCAAACTTAACTCTGGGTGCTTTGTATGTTTTTTTTAAATATAAAAAATAAATCAATAACCGCAGAATGTGTTGTAAAAAACGAAGAAAAACCCTCGACGTGAAATCTTTTTCTCCATGCGGCGTGAAAAAGTGAGTAAAGTTTGTATTCCTGGGAGTTTAGGTCGTAAGAAACATTTTAGCGCCTCAGATGCGAAAATATTCACTTGACGCTTCGTATACCTGCTAAAGTAAAAAATTAAATTTGAATATGTATTCTCTATATTTTACTTGTAAATAATGTCTCTAATTCCTTCATTTGTGTATATTCGTTAAAATCTATCTCGATTGGAAGAGGATTACCGTTAACACTCGTTTGGATGGCGCTGCTTTAAGTAATTGCCTCCGTTCACGTGCAACTAATTACCGGCCAGTCATGATCGGGCGACGCGTGTGAGACGTGGGAAGTAAAAATGCACGCGGCCTCCCAGACTAAGAGTCTGTGTCCTTGCGGTATACAAGTGAAGACGCTTTGTTTTTGTTTGTTTATTGAAAAAGAAAGCGTTTTCTTCGTAAATGAGTGACTATAAACTTCCTTGTCGTAGGAAATAGTGGCGTCAATGTGCATAATAGTCTGTGATTTGTGTGTTGAATAAAACATCATTTACAAAGGAATTTGTATGGAAGAAGTATAAAAGTGCTCCAATAGCGAGGATTCTACCTCTCATCAACGGAAATACTGCTTATGCTCTCTACGGTAGTGCAACAGAGATTTTCACTCACTCAGTGATTCGCAAGAATGTGGTTCGAGACGTATCATTGCAGGCGAATATGCCGAGTGCCTTTTTTGCAGATGACTAACTTCGAGTATGATGCGCCAAACATTTTGACCAAAGAGCAAATTATTACTGTCAGAGGACAAGGGTTTTTTTTCCTTATAACTCCACACTTTCCCATTCCACATTACCCATCTTTCGTCATTACTGATAAGCAGGGGTCGACAAACCGAGGCTCGTCTTCCGTGCACTGCTCTTTGTCTGCGTGTTCATGGCTCTAAAATAGAATGGAAATTAAAACAAACCTATGTTCTCTAGAATACGTCATCTTATAAAAATGGATCTCATGAATGTTTCTGATATTATTTCAATATAATTACAATAAAAGAAATTTAGAAAAATATTCAATTCAAGAATCCAATAAAAGAAATTTAGAAGAGCGAATACCTCAATGCGTCAAAAAATGTATCGGTCAAACATGCAGGTTTAGCTTATTTCTTAGTAACGTCGGGAAATTAGCTTTACAAGTTTCTGGCTGTAATTAGAAGTGACATTTGGACACGGTATTCAGTATTTACTTGCGTAAATATAAGTCTAAACTGTGAGATTAAAGTAATTGAAACGTTTCCTCCGACCGAGAGAGTGTCAAAACTAATGAATAGTGTGTGTTACCGGTACTTTAAAAGAAAACGTATTTATTTGCATCTGGGTAATTTAAGGGAGAAATATGATTTTGCTAAGTTGAGGAAACATAAAGAATATAGATTTTGTTTAACTCAATCCACTGACCATATCCACTTGGTCGACGTGGTAACTGGTTAATATTTATCAGGAAAAACGAAAGTATAATTTAAAATGCATTACTATGAAAGAAAATTAGGGGCGAAGCTACCCATCGTTGCATAGGGGTCGCAACCTATCACTTGCTATTCCATGTTAAGGCGCATGCATCAGTAAGTTGTGCAGATAGACCCTTGAGATCTCGTGAACGAGTGTCGCGAATGAACCCGAGTGCTTCAGCAAACACGGAATGCGCCTAGTCCCCTCCCACCCTGGTGTACCTATTGGACCGCTTTCCCGCAGGAGAGCGGAGAACAGCCCTTTCTGCCCCAGCGTGTGAGAACCAGGGTCTCAGTTAGCCTGGCCACGCCCTTGTTTGTGTGGGACGGGGTTCTGATTTTTGGTCCCTGGCCTGCCTAAGAGTGCAAAGGCAGTGCAATGGCCAGGGGTGTAATTTGGGGCTCCTAGCCAGGCCAACGAGTGCGTCGGGGGCGGCTAGGAGGTTCTTTGGTGTACCAGCCGTAGTTTTCTCGGCCTCCGGTCTCCTGACCGGAAGCCATTCTCTCCGGGCCGGAACCTCGGGCCTTAGATCCCCGGACGGGGAGGCCCCTTCGGGAAGTGGGTTGCGTAAGATAGGCTACCGTGGGTCGGGCCACTCAAACGTTCCAAATCCCTGTCCCTATCGCGACGCTGATGAATCTGAAAAAGACGGCGTGATGAAAGCTTTCCTCTCTGGTTGATCGGCGGGGTAAATCCTTTGCCAAGGACACCCGCTCGCTCTCTCTTGCCGTGTCGTTTCTCAACCTCCCCAACTGCATTTTTCTCCGTCCCGGGTGCCACCGATCATTTACGCGGTCTATGACAGATGGCTTCCGATGATCGTGCTGATTAGGTGCTCTCCCGACGGTGTCCTTGCTGGAACGTGGAGATGACAGCGAAATGGCCATGCTTTTATAGTGGATTTCGATACGATCTCTTCTTCGTGATTGGTGGATAACTGGTGGATATTGAATCAACCAATCCGAAATAAGCATGGGAACAAAGCCTGTTGTCTTGGAATCCGAATTCGTTGGTAAAAACTACTTCAGAATAAAACTGGGGGACACAAATTTTCGCCTCAACCTTAGAATTAAATTTTACATCTCCGTAACAAATGGATACTCGATGCAAAATATGATTTCTGCTGCAACTACAGTTTAAACTTAAGACGCTTACGTATTCATTGCAATGTATTTACAATTCTAAAAGTATTTTTTTGAACGTGTTGCAATCTCAGCCTTTCAGAAAAACCTTAATGATATCGAGACATATCCGGTAAACCGTTACATAGCAAAAAAACCAGAGCTGGCCAGTTAATTGGAGATCTATGGGGGCTCAAAAAATAAGAAGGTAAAATATACAATTATTTTAGTAAACTTTGTGTCATCAATGTAATACCCTCGATTTTTAAAGTGGAAATTGGGTGAAATTGATGATTTTGAGCCGAGTGAACCTTAGTTTATTTAATTTGATGTTTTTACCTATGCGAGTTTAGGAATCGCACTGTTTGTAAGAATAATGAATAAAGAGATGATTGGATTCTTTCGTACTGCATACGGTTTCCCTGCAATATTGATGTCTGGAAACAACCTTACTTAAATGATCTAGGAATTAAAATTACGTTGTTTTCGTCGGAAGAGTGCTATTTCTACGGAATTTCGTTGCCAAGGTTATCTCGTTCTAGCATAAGTGTTTCATTCATTTACCATGATACTTTATTTTTTAATTAATTTTTCATTTCATTCAAGAAGCCAAAATTAATTTTCGCTGATTAATCATCAGATGTTTTTTCGAAAGCGCACCAGATCCAAGTCATTTGAAATTCCTACGATGCTGAAATAGGATTATTTGATTCATTTGGAATATGCGATCCACCAATCATGAAGAATCATAGTACCTAAGTCACAATAAATCAAGGTATCTTCGCCATCATGTCCACGTTCCAGCGAGAAAATTTTTTGGGGAGCACCACACTGGCACGAAGATCATCGTAAGTATTACGACACCGCCGGATTTCAACCGTCGAAATTATTGATTTTTTAAAACCAAAATGTACAATGGAGATACGGAGACGGAGGAAAGACCTATGGTATTATTAATCGGGTGTCCTTGTCGGAACACTCCACCCATCCACCCACCCGCCCTCCAACTGTGCGTTCAGAGAAAAAAGCCTTCATAATGCTAAGTTAGAGATAAGGATTTCAAAAGCTTTGTATGGCATCACTTGCGGCGGTATTTGCGTCAAATTCCACGATTATGTCATAACCTCCGAGATGCTTAGCTCTCGCGGCATGGAGACGAGGTAAAATTACTGGGGCTCAAGGGGAAATGCAGAGGGGAAGGTTTGAGACACCGAGGGAGAGTAAGAGGGGGAACCGAACTACTTCCAAGGCGGAAAAGACTCTAGGTATTCCCCCGCTAGGTTTGCGGTTAAAATCACCCAACCCTATGGCTTTTCATTTGGAAAGTCGACGGTGTTAAGGTAGAAAGGAACTAAATTTGAAAATCTTTCTTATTCCGCTTTAAGTGAACAGACTCTTTTCTGTCAAGAGTTAGAATATTAGCTAGTATACAGCTAGGCTGGTTTTCGGGTTTCGTCCGCGTAGGCATCTTTGTTGATGGCGACGTTTCACCAACTATGCCGTGGGCGTCCTAAGGCCAGGATGAAGTGGAGCTTTAGAACAGGCTGGAGTAGAATGTCTTATCGTTACGAGGTCACACAATTAACTTTGACGAAACAAAAATCCTGGCCAAAGAAAAGCGATATTTCCCTAGGCTTATCAGAGAAGCTGTGGGAATAATCAAAAGGCCAAACAACATGAATAGGGAAGACGGCTACGCTCTTTCCAATACTTGGAAACACGTCTTTCATGACCCAAAAAGGACCATCCGGCTTCCCCGGCTTATCGGATCGGATAGACCAATCAGCGAAGAACAACGGGGAGGCACCCAATCAGCGAAGAACGCGCGCGCTGACATCCCAGAGAAAACCATATAAATACCGGCGTCTTCGAAGTGTTCTCCACTTCAGCCTGGCCTGAGGACACCTACGGCATAGCAGGTGAAACGTTGCCATCAACAAGGATGCCTACAGGGTCGAAACCCGTAGTGCTTTGCTGGTTGATGATTTGAGGAGGCGGTCTGCAACTGTGGTCGGTTTCGCCATCGAGGATGGGTGGGTAGGTTGATTAGGAACGGATTTTATGGGAATCGGTGGATGGGTGGAGAGAACCCGGCGTCGGTATTTGGGTCCGTCCTCTAAGCAAATGGGACCATTCGGAATATATATTGTTATCGGAAGCGACTGACTGAGTGTTTAGCTCTAAGTGTTCGCAATTTTAAACCAAATATACACAGAGCTCTTTGCTGACAGCCACTTGAAAGCTGGATTCATTATTGATAACCCTCTATCATAAAGCTTGTTCATTTTTTAAAAATTAGCTAATTTCAAATAACAATATCCTATCCTGTCCTATAAGTAAGCATTAATTGCATATTTTATGCGCTATGAAATCATTTCAATCGAAAGGCAGTTATTTGATCAATTCTAATGTTGGCATTTAAGGGTTTTTATGCAAGAGGCATGGATAACTTGGATAAGGGTAGGTCCACAATCCACGAGAATCCTTTTTTCCGAAATTAAGGAAGAACTTGTTTATTACAGTTGTATATTGATATGAATTTGTAGTGATTTAAAAAATTCATTCTTATTATTTCATTGAATTAGTTGAGTACATATTTATGCATAAGTATAGTGGAGGAAGAAAATTTTCTCGTGCCAGAATAAGGCATTCTAGGGAAATACTAGAAACAGCACATACTTTGAAAGATTGGCAACACTGAGGAAGACATCCTCAATTAAAAATTTGAAATTCGAAATTGAACTCTTTTAAGTCGGAGCGCAGAATTTATTCATCAATCGCCTCTTGTGTTCGAGCTTACTTCCTAAATCATTCGCGTATTTTGTCTCGCTGTATCTTATTGTTTATTTCAGCATGTTTCTTACGTCGAATTTTATCACTTTGAAAGAATGACTGGCTATAAAAATATTTACTATCCCACCCAACTCTAAATACTCTGAAATTTTTATCTGCTACGCACAAGGGATATTTATAGTGGTCGACTTTCCGAGGACCTTTCTACATTACGTGTCCTGAGTCTCTTTCACCGAAAGTATAGAAAACCGAGCTATTTTTGCCACAAATGTTGGCACAAAAAAAGGTGTTAAATGAAATAAATATTGTCTTCGGGATGTTATTTTTCTTGATTTTCATTTTGCTCGCTCATGGTTAAATAAAAACGAGTCCTTTGTCCGTCACGAATGAAATTGAACTACGAAAAAAGACGTAAGTATATCATTTCATGAATTGAAAGCAAATGTGCTCGCATCGACCTCGAGTAATCTCGGCATATTTTACCGGCATTTCTTTAATCTAATGACAGAGCGGTTGGTGACTAGATGCTTATTGTTAAGAATTATTTGAAAAATGTTGAGCATTCGAATAACCATAAAAAAATCTTAACCCACATTAGGTACAATTACGGATAAACAACTCTTTGACGTCTGACTTCATTATACGTTCTTCTCTTCAATCACTATAACTGCGCTGCAGGCATAAAATTAATAGAACAAACCTTTCAAATAACTTCAGTTGGCTCGGAAATGTCATAATTAAAAAAATTATTAGCTAAAGGTTAAATTTGCCGCTGTCAGACGTATTAAACAAGCAATTGAATGGTCCGTGTTCCATTTTCAACCAAGGCAGATGGGCCTTGTGTGAAGTTTCTTATATTGGGAATGAAAGCATCATGTAGTTTTTATGATTTTCTAGTGATATTATATCATGAAAGTACCAAAGAGAAAAACTTCGCCGTGTAAAAACCATTTTACTTGATGTGGATTTGGATCCGGATCACAAAAATCTTTCGGCAAGGGCTAAGATCACGATTCTTTCCTTCTCGTGGTCTTTATCGTCATCTACAAGGCTAGCCGCTTTGAAAGGGCAATGGCCTCAGTTACTGTCCAGGGAACGCTGTCCATTGCTATAAAGCACCTGATTTCACTTTTTAAACGACGATCACTTTTTCGCTATCATAAGCGCAGTTGAAAAATAGCGATAACACGAACGTGCGCATTATGAAAAACCGTGATCGCTATTCATGTTTGCTACCCATTTACAACTACCGAGATATCTGATTTTAAGGCTAATTTCAGATTTAGTTCATATTCTTTTGGTGTATAGCCTTCCGTCCTTATGCATTACTTTGAACTGAGTTACTTTTACAATAAACGGAGATATTGTCTGTAAACGATGATAAAACTTGGGAAAGGAAGAAGCGTGTTGATCTCACTGGCATACTAGCATAAAGCAGCAGTACTAGGATTTCGCCTCATCAGCCTAGACCTTTCCAATCAAACGTCATTAGTTTTCAACGTGTATGGTTTATTTGGCCTGCTTTCTTTAGTCTTAGTTAATGCAACGAGTAATCTTGTTATACTTGAGGATCTTAAAAGGTTTCCCCGGGGCAATACAAAGCTCCGCCAATACCAATCCATTCAAACTCAGAATGTGAAAAGGGCGCATGATATTGATTTGGGATGTAGTCTGCCTTAAAAGAGCTTATTTTCCCTTTGTGTCGTACGCGATTTCTTATTAACCAAAGATCTAGATTCAGAAGCCAGTCTTTTAGCTCACTGGCAAGATGTGACGTTCGAATTCTTTTACCCTCTCACAGGTGTTTGAAGGGTGCCTCCTCATTACTCGAAGCGCGACGAGTCTTTTCTCTCTGTTGCAGCAGATATTGGAAATATATGCGCCATTCACATCAACAAAGCACCCCGACGCGTCGGAGATTGTCTCAGGCTTACTGGTTACTGCTTCGTTGAGAAGTGGGTCGATAGACTGACAGCGCAAGCAGAGATATAATTCAAAGTTTGCAGAGGCCAATACGCAATTACTTCTACGTCTACATCTACATACTATCCCGCGAGTCGCCACATGGGCGTGTGGCAGGGGGTGGTTGGTCACCGGCCTTGTAAAGATGTAAAATTTTAGGAGGTGAAATAGTGACATGTACTATGGGAGTGTATTTAGTGGAGCTCATTTTTTATTTTAGTCGCTTATTGTACGCGGAAAGAACGAGTTTTTGAATCTATCTGTTCGGCAGATTATCTCTCTTATTTTATCGCTTCTGTCAGACCTAGAAATGTAGTGAGGCGTCATGATAATATTCTCTGTGTCGCTCTGGAACACACCAGTTCTGAATATCTCAAGCAGCTTAAGCCTAGCGCGCAGCCTCCGAGTCTCTAGGGGCTCCCACCATAATCCCTCAAACAGTTGTGTAACACTATATGTTCGTTCGTCGCAGTTTTTAACGAAGCGTGCTGCTTTTATTTGTATTTTGTTAATATTTTTGTCAACTCTTTATGACCAGGGTCCCAAATGCTCGCGGCGTATTCGAGGTGTGGCCTAACCAGAGCGAAGTAGCATCTCTCTTTGACTTTTTCTTCCGAGGACCTTCCTATCATACGCTTAACAAAACCTAGTTTCTTTAATGCTGTGCCGCATATGTTTTGTATGTGTGTTTCCCACGATATATCTGAAGTTAATGTAATCCCAAGATATTTTACTGTATTTGAAGATCTTATGTTTAATCCACCCACGGAGTAGGTATGGCTTTTGTGTGATGACTTTCAGATTCATCAGCGTCGCGATAGGGGCAGGGATTTGGAATTTTTGAGCGGCCCGCGGTAGCCTATCTTACGCAACTCACTTCCCGAAGGAGTCTCCCCGTCCGGGGATCCAAGGCCCGAGGTTCCGGCCCGGAGAGAATGGCTTCCGGTCAGGAGACTGGAGGCCGAGAAAACTACGGCTGGTACACCAAAGAACCTCCTAGCCGCCCCCGACGCACTCGTTGGCCTGGCTAGGAGCCCCAAATTACACCCCTGGCCACTGCACTGCCTTTGCACTCTTAGGCAGACCAGGGACTAACAATCAGAACCCCATCCCACACAAACAAGGGCGTGGCCAGGTTGAGACCCTGGTCTCACACGCTGGGGCAGAGAGGGGTGTTCTCCGCTCTCCTGCGGGAAAGCGGTCCAATAGGTACACGAGGGTGGGAATGAACTAGGCGGATTACGTGCTTGCTGAAGAACTAGGGTCCATTCGAGACAATTAATCACGAGACTTGAAGGTTTTTAAATGTACCTTCCATATAGGTTCCCCTAGCAATGCAATGGCAAGCGCTATTTTTCGGCCCTGATGCAATGACAAAAAATACCACCATTAGTTTTTCTTCAAGCAGTTTTATTGGAGAAATATACTTTCGTTTTTCCCGTGAAGGATGAAGTAGTCGAGTAGTAAGTCACGTCCACTAATTGGATAAAACAAAGGATAGAGTGTAACAAAATGTAGATAAAAAGTTTTTCATAGACTGAGTAAAATCGTCTTACACCACCAAACTATCCAGATACGAATAAATAACTTTTCTTTTAATGTACAGTGGCGGAAAAAATTAACGCAAAACTCATTAGCGTTTGAATGCGGCGTAAACGGGAACTAATTGAAATCGCTTTTGCTTCGACAACTTGACAACAATGAGACAGCATATGGAAACCGGGAATATTCAAACTCTCTACGAATGGATATCGATTTTACGCGTCATGTAAATAGTCATACTAATAAGGTTTATGTTCGTGAGATCGTCTAGGAGTTATAAACGTGATGAGCTTGCTTCGACCCTCACCCAGTTGAGGTTCCGAAGTCGTAGTTGATTATGTAGAGATGCTTACCATATTTTTTTTAAGCTTTGGACCGTTTAAAAAAAATTTCTTCATTGAAACTTAAGATACAATACGATGAAAGCATTATTTGTTGGGATATAAAAGTTTTTTACTCTCCAGATCAAATTCACTGACAATAAAACGTATTTCCTCGTGCAGGGAATAGCTGTGGATGAACATCGTTTTTATAGGCCTCAAACTACTTCCGAGAAATATGATGCATTACAATTAACATTTTGGCGTAATATCCTGTGAATTTCAAGTAAAAGTATGGGAAATCTGGTTGAATAGAATGGTTTCCATGTGGAGAATAGTTTTATTTACGAGAATTTCCAATACCTTGAAACCCTACGTAAGTTTCCGCCCTCGTGCATACAGGTCGTCTCAAACACTTACATTTCTTAATTACTCCTAACGTAATATTATTTACTTTCTGAAAACTACTTTCAAAAATCCAGAACATTTTATTTGGTCCAGTTTTTAAAGGAAACATTAAAATTCCCTTTTTTCGTTGCATAGTAAGAACCACTGGACGCGGATTTCCCTTGATCGATGAAGTGGCCTAGAGGGAGAGTGTTCGTCTGCGACCAAGAATGCCTGGGGTTCAAATCCTGGCGTGGCCTCTTTTAGTGCCTTTATAATTAATCTACGCGATGTGACTTTATTGCAGCCAAAACTTCGCAGGAATCCGCGGAAGGCCCAAGGAATGGATATTGACCTCAACCATGAGCGTGTGAGTTTTACGCATATTCGGGCTTAGTAAAAGAATCAGAGCGGTTTCCTTGGTCGTCGAATGAGACGTTTACTTCCCATTCTAGGGTACTCGGCCCCACTTGATTTCTACGTCCTGTCTGTCGTGTGATGCTCATACCTACTCATTCGCCAATTTACCACTCAATGAAAAGCTATTCATGAAGGAGGGAAGAGACCGGATCTCTGATTGTGTCAGTTACTCGATTTAGTGACCTTACCTGATGCTACATTCACCTTTAAATTACTTTGATAAATGATTTAGTAAAGAGGGCAATTATTTTTATTAGGAATTAGAGTTTGGTTCTATCTGCCGAACTTGTAAATACCGATTACTTATCTGAGTGAGAGACCAAACAAGGGTGGAATTTTCTTCAAAATATCTTTAAAACGGTATTTGAAGCTTTCCCAGCATTGTTTTCTAGGTTTGCTATGAGCAATACATTAACCGTGTAGTTCAACAGTTCAACTTAGAAGATGGAGGATAATACTTAGAGGAGAAGGTAAATTAATGAATCACTTAAATACCTTTTGACATATTCGCAGTGAAAAATGTTTGGCTAAAATTACGCAGTTAAATTTTATGAGGAGCATTTTTATACCCACGCGTTAGTAATACTCCGACAAAAATGCATCGCCTATCTTCCCCTGTGAAAGTGATAAAATACTCAAAATCATCTTTTCCATGTAGCGACTAAGCAATAATTAGATATTCTTCCTATGGTCATTTGTATACTCCTCATAAATCCGCAGAGTAGTCAATGGAGTGAAAATTAGGAATGTGCACCATCAAAGATTATACGATTGATACGTTCCTAAAGAATCTATTCCTCTTCAAATGCGTCGTAATATTATTGCTTCAATGGAAGTTAAAGTTGTGAGTGCCCCCACATGAAGATATTAACTGATTTTTTTTACAGGGTCATAAATTTCATCTCTTAGTGGTTATGTATTTTAACGGATGTTGAAAAGGGACACTATAATGCTTTATTTAGAACGAGTGGAAAAGGTTAAAATGAATGCGCAATTCTCTCAATTTGAGCTATGTGTGCTCATAATCACAGCAAAGGATCATCGAGAAATATGCTGGTATTTACATAAAGAATGTGGATGTTTATTAGCCTTATAATCAATCAATCCCCCTCCATTTTCGATTTCCTGACCAAGTATTTGTGACATGGAGTTGCCCTCATTTCGGTATCATTTTACTGGGTTCATTTCCCATTCTTCCCCCACGATTTTCCTCAATGCATCTTAATTTGGGGTTGTTTCGTTTGAGGGGGTAGAAAAGCGTTTGTTTCTTGCATCTTTCTCATAATGAACGCTGCGCTCCGTACAGCCCGCTCCATCTATGTTTCATGATTGATTTTGAACCATCGCCTAGAATTTTGACATTTGTGAACTCGTAAGTATTCCTAGTTGCGGACGAAAAATGAATATTGATAAAAATTTGAATAAACATAGTTCTTATTATAGCGGACATGAATTTAATGAATTTCGTTTGATAGTAGTAAGAAATTGTTTTTTTTTTAACTTTTAAACACCAAATAAAAGTTCAGTGGGTGAAAGTCAAAGGCGGAACACCTCTTCGGGTAATTTTTCGACAGATGTTTTTGCCTTTTACAAACCTACTATCCGATTCCTCCGCCTGGGAGAAAAATGAGGCATACTCAAAGGCTAATAAGATCTTTTTTTCCTCCAAGAATTGTGGGAGAGGCCGCTAAAACTTTGAACTGTATGTCTGCTTGCGCTGTCCGCTCTGCTTGTTCGTCTATCGACGTTAGTTAGGAAAGTTATATAAACATTCATTTGCGTTCATTACAAATCGACCACGGACCACTCTTTAGCTAGCCAAATACATCTGACAGGTACAACATTAACCGTTACCTATTAATTTATCTCATTAATGATATTTTACTCCAAACTGAAGTCATTTAAAAGGCTTTTTGTTAATTTTATATGTGCGGCGAATTTATAGCTAAGCATATAAGATAGTTTGCAATCAGACGTAATAGAGTTGTTTATCCATAACTACAACTAATTTGGGTAAACTTTTCTGAATGCTTATTCGTATATCCTATATTTACAAGATAAAACTTAACAGCGGACAGCTCGTCACCAAGCTTCCTGTGATAAGATGAAAGAAATATCGGGAAAATATGCCTAGATTATTCGGTATCGATGCGAGCACATTTATTTTTATTTCGTGAAATCATATATGTTTACGTATGTTTTCATAGTTCAATCCCATTCTGAAGAACTAAAGATGGATTTATATTGGGTCAAGAATGATTCATTAATAAATATCAGTTTTCA
Source organism: Ceriagrion tenellum (assembly GCA_963169105.1). NCBI lineage: Eukaryota > Metazoa > Arthropoda > Insecta > Odonata > Coenagrionidae > Ceriagrion > Ceriagrion tenellum. The sequence goes on from OY720643.1 coordinate 110,329,132, forward strand.
ATTTAATCAATATCCGTTTAAGGAACTTCGTCAATTAACAAATGGAAAATCATGAAAAATTACATTACGTAGACAATACTTATTTTAATTAAGTCTTTTTTTTATCGACATTTGGTGAGGATAAATCTCGATTTATATTATTTCGGTGAAACAGACACAGTACGCATCATTCTATAAGATCCTCGGAAAGTCGACCACAATAAATATCCCTTGGTGGTAGAAGATGAATATTTTAGCATATATTATACTGAATTGGGGGGGATAGTGAATATTTTTTATCATCAGTCTTTCTGTATAAATGATACCATTCGACCTAAGAACCACGTTGAAACAAACAGCGATGCGCTGCGACTGAATGTGCAAGTAAAATGAGACGAAAGCTCAAAAATGAGGCGATTGATGACCAAGTTCTAGGCTCCGACAAATGTGAGTTCCATTGCGGATTTCAAATATTTGCAGTAGACGATATTTTCCTCAGTGTTGCCAATCTTTCGCGTGTGTACTGCTCCTAGAAGTTCCCAAAAATGCCGCATTCTGGCGCGCGAAAAATTTTGCGTTAATTTCTTCCGCCACTGTACATACACGCATGTGTAATAAAAATACATTTATATAATGTTAATTACTAACTCTATTTCTGACCCTTGCTCCTCAGTTAAACTCATCATTGAGCTTCCGTGGGTCCAAAAATTCTTCCATAAGCTACTCGTTAAGCTCGAAACACATAAAATAACTTTTTTGAAGGCCTTGCACAAAACATTCTCCGAATCTTCAGTTTTATCAATAAATGAAATATTTCTACTGACATTTTGGGTGAGTTTCAAAAAGTTATGGAACAATGCCGAAAAAGAAATAACTGCGAGCGTTCCTATTAGTACAGAAGCTAGATGGAAAAAGAGGATGCTTGCTTGGGGGAGCTCACCAAGTTTTGCTCAAAATTAAATTTGACAGCTATGGTTTATTATTGGAATTATCTTGTTCTATAATAAGACAATGTTTATGTATTTGTGTGCTTGTGTGCTCTTGTGGGGTCATTGCAGATGATGAAGTCCTCTGATGAAGTCATTGACCTCTAATGGGGTCATTGACCTCTGGTGGGGTCATTGACCAATGGTGGGTACAATGACCTCTGGTGGGGTCAATGACCTCAGGCGGGGTCGTTGACCTCTGGTGTGGCCAATGACCTCTGGTGGGGTCAATGATCTCTGGTGGGGTCAATGACCTCTGGAGGGGTCATTGGCCTCTGGTGGGGTACATGACATCTGGAGGGGTCAATGACCTCTGGTGGGGTCATTGACCTCTGGTGCGGTCATTGACCTTTAGTGGGGTCAATGACCTCCTGGGGGGTCAATGACCTCTGGTGGAGTGAATGACCTCTGGAGGGGTCATTGGCCTCTAGTGGGGTACATGACATCTGGAGGGGTCAATGACCTCTGGTGGGGTCAATGACCTCTGGTGCGGTCATTGACCTTTAGTGGGGTGAATGACCTCCTGGGGGGTCAATGACCTCTGGTGGGGTGAATGACCTCTGGTGCGGTCATTGACCTATGGAGGGGTCATTGACCTCTGGTGGGGTCAATGACCTCTGGAGGGGTCATTGACCTCTGGTGGGGTCGTTGACATCTGGTGTGGCCAATGACCTCAGGAGGGTTCATTGGCCTCTGGTGGGGTCCATGACATTTGGAGGGGTCAATGACCTCTGGTGGGGTCATTGACATCTGGTGGGGTCATTGACCTTTAGTGGGGTCATTGACCTCTGAATGGGGTCTTTGACCTCTGAATGGGGTCATTGACCTATAGTGGGGTCATTGACCTCCTTGGGGGTCAATTACCTCTGGTGGATTCAATGACCTCTGATGGGGTCCATGACCTTTGGAGGGGTCATTGACCTCTGAATGGGTCAACCCCACCGGAGGTCAATGACCTCTGGCAGGCTTATTTACTTCTGAGTGGCGGTAATTGACCTCTGAATGGGGTCATTGACATCTGACCCAAATTAAGTTTCTATGTTATAATATCGACCACAGAGATTACCGAACTCATAATGCCATCCTTATCAAGAATAGATGCGCAATGGTAGCAAATCAAACAAAAAAAACCCTCAAGAGGGGTCCAAATGGAAATAGCTATCCTGTTTGCGTAATTTCGTTGGATTCAATTCTGAGATCTCACAAGTTATACATATAATAACCATCTACGGCTGTGTAATGAGTAATATGACAAGATATAAGTATTTATTATTAGGCACAATGCGGGATATTGTAAACAAATTTCCGAGTTACAATACATGTGAATTGATTAAACGCGGATGCACTAATACGAGGGGTCATTTGGATATCTCGCTAGGAGCATAGAACAACAATCAAAGTAATGGCGAGAATAAAGTTTCTAAAACGCTGATATTTATTACTAGGCATATGACTAAATGTTTTAAAAATATTTCCGAGTTCGATATAATATCCATTGCTGAGATTGAGAGTATTTCTGACAAGGGATCATTTCCGAAATATCGCTGAGCATATAAAACTACTATATTCAAATTAATGGTGATGAATAATACCACACAAACGCAAACGCTTTATAATAGGAACATTTTAAAATGTTCTTAAAATATTTCCGCCTTGCAAATCATGTTTATCGCTGGACTAGAGTATTAATGACGATAGGTCATTTCGGAGATCTCACTAAGGCTGCTATTCTGAATAAAATAGCTGTACTGCTTATGCCAAAAATAGCTAACGTGACGCTTTCGGTTCAAAGAATAGCGTCAATTCAGATATCTACGATTCTGAATGCAGACCGACGCTTGGGAGCGACGCTATTTTAGGCGACTATCTGATCCCCACGTTATTCTAAGAGCGTCAAGCTATTCTCGAGTGAAACGGACTCCTGATTCTTTATCACACGTTATCTAACGAGGATTCGGCAAAATATGCATTGAAAAGTGTTCCTAAATGCATTAAAATATTAGCAGGATTGACTTGTCATTACGTATAGTCCAGTAAACATAAAAAAATTCTTCTCATTAAAAGTAGGAAAATGTGTCAAGCTGGACAGGAAGGAAAAGTGAGCAAACTTATTTAAAACTGAACTAAGTTGAGTTTAAGCATGAAATTGGTAACCTTCCTTGACTTTGCCTTTTTCCGTACCTCATTATGACTGGTATTTTTTCCGATCGAGTCTCATTGCTTTATTCTTGCATTGAAAAATTTTTCCCTTCTCTCAGCCGGGGATAACATGTTTGGTAAAATAGAAGAACCTGATCTACACGCATCGGATGAGTAGTCACTCTCTCCGTAAAGAATTATATCTAGCATTTCCGTTGTATTTTTTAAACAAGTCGGCTCGAACTATTGCTTACCATATTCACATTCACTTCCAACCTCACATTTCCCAACGGTCCCACAAGATTTTCAAGAGGCTAATTCCGATGTCTAACCATCTTATTAAGCCCACGGGCTATTTGCAATAATAGATTTCAAATATCCGTGATAAAATAATTGATATTTACCATCACATCACTTTCCTTGATACACTTATATAATATTATTCCCACTTCGTATGTATCCAAACGTCGTCTCCTCAGCCGGATGGACAAAAGTTGTGAGAATAAAATAAGCAACCCAACAGATACACAAAAACAATATGCTTTGTTACAATTTTAAGCTGAACTGTGATTATACGCGTTTAAATTGTTCTCTCAGCATGGTAATCCGTTATTTGTCAATATTTAACAACCGTTGCAAGAATTTTCTGAACTGAATTTCCGTTCACCGCACAGGTTCTCCGAAAGTTTTCTATCAGTTGATGAATTTAATAGAATACTAGATTATTTTAGATAACAAATCCAATGATAACTTCAAATGAAAGTATACTTTGAAGATAATGCTGGATCATGCACGTCTCATGTATCCAAACGTCGTCCGCTCCCTCCAATAAATTGTAAAAGTTAAAATATTCAAAAATTAACCTAAAATATACATGAAAACAATATGATTTTTTACGATGGTGAGGTGAACTATCATTTTAGAAATTAAAATTGTTTTCCCAGCACGGGTAGCTGTTATATGTCCATATAGGTACGCAAAACAAACATTGCCAGCCTTTCCTAAACTGAAATATTGTTTACAAATTCTAAAATTATCAGAGCTTTATCTACCAGCTGATAAAATCAGAACAAAATAGAGAAAAATAATAGTATCCGAAGACAGCATTGAATGAATTTGGTTAGATTATTTATTGAAAATATTCTTTCATGCACTCACGGCATCCATGGCGAAGGTCTCAGCTGTTTGTGAAAAACTTAAACATCGCTCGTCATTGGCTGCCTGAATTTCCAATTACTGTACCAGAAGGTTTTCATACACAAAGGGACGGAATTAATAATAGCATTACGGAACCGACGCCTTGGATAGCTGCATCGTGTTCAGAATCGCTTCTGACGCTATTCTGGAGCAAGAAATAGCATTAGCCAGAAATAGCGTCGCTCGATTCAGAATAGCAGCCTAAGTACGTTGACAATAGGAATAATCATTGTAATTAGGAAAAAATAACGCAAAAAAACTCAACATTTTATAAATAGGCAAATTTTTAAATGTTATTAAAAAATTTTCGAGTTAAATTTCAAATGAATTGTTGAGACTTATGTATTAATAACGAGGTATAATTCCGGACGTCTTACTTGGTAGGTACACATAAACGCAATATTTAATATAATGGTAAGAATAACGCATAAAAACACAATCCTTTAATAATAGGCATAAATTCACGAAAGTAGCTACTACGATGTATAAAAAATGATACAATACTTCATTCAAGTGATAATTATTGATAAAAGTATTCACTACCCTTCATTAGACTGAAAATTATGGTTTGTTTACATCCACGACGGCCGTCGCTAAGAGATAGTCATTTGTCTAGTGTTGTTCACTTTTCGTTGATAATAACGTTTCATTCTTTGGTCCATAATTCCGCATATGAAAAACGAGGACTTCGTTGGCCGATGTGAATTCTGAGGTACTTGTACAGACTTGAACGAAGAACTTGCCAAACACTGTCAATTTTGATAACGTCCCCTTTCATTATTTCTACCTTTAGTTCCCTAATTGCTCAGGTAGCTATATACGGCCGAAGCGAGACGCTTTTAACGCCGTCGTTATTTAAACCCCTGAGTTAGGTTATAGCCCCCCTTGGTAGAGTAACTGTGAACCCCAGAAGTCAAGGGGTCTAAGTGACATTTTTGGAAAAAATAAGTTACGTGCAGGAATAGGATGGGAACATATTAATCTATTATGTGGCAAAGACATCCAAGTGATTTTCTTCACGGGTGCTGCAATCTAGGGTTATGACTCTTAGCTAATTAATGGGATGTACTAAACATTTTCACCATTTACATAAGTTTTCTCTAAACAATGGTATTGTTACTTAGACCCCAGCAGAAGTCATTGTCCACACCAGAGGTCAACGACCCCACCAGAGGTTTGTGACCCCACCACAGGTCGATGACCCCACCAGAGGTCATTGACCCTACCAGAGGTCATTGACCCCACCAGAGGTCATTGACCCCACCAGAGGTCAATGACCCCATCAGATGTCATTGACCCCACAGATGTCAATGAACCCACCACAGGTTAATGACCCCGCCAGAGGTCATTGTCCCCTCCAGAGGTCATTGACCCCTCCAGAGGTTAATGGCCCCTCGAGAGGTCATTGACCCCACCAGAGGTCAATGACCCAACCAGAGGTCAATGACAACCCCAGAGGTCATCACGCCACTAAGGGTCATTGACCCCACCAGAGGTCAATAACCCCACCAAAGGTCATCGACCCCTCCAGATGTCATGGACCCCACCAGAGGCCAATAACCCCTCCAGAGGTCATTGACCCCACCAGAGGTCATTGACCACACAGAAGTCAACGACCCTACCTGAGGTCATTGACCTAACCAGAGGACAATCGCCCCACCAGAGGTAATTGACCCCACCAGAGGCCAATGACCCCCCAGGAGGTCAATGACCCCACCAGAGGACAATGACCCCACCAGAGATCATTCACCCCTCCAGATGTCATGGACCCTACCAGAGGTCAATGACCCCATTCAGAGGTCAATGACCCCTCCAGAGGTCATTGACCCCACCAGAGGTCATTGACCCCAACAGAGGTCATTGACCCCAACATAGGTCATTGACCCTACCAGGGGTCATTGGGGTCATTGACCCCATTCAGAGGTCAATTACCGCCACTCAGAAGTAAATAAGCCTGCCAGAGGTCATTGACCCCACCAGAGGTCAATGACGCCCACAGAGGTCATTGACGCCTACTGAGATCAATGATCTCACCAGAGGTCAATGACCCCAACAAAGGTCATTGACCCCTCTAGAGGTCAATGACCCCACCAGAGGTGAATGACCCCACCATAGGTCATTGACCCCACCAGAGGTCATTGACCCTACCAGAGGTCATTTACCCCCCTGGACGTCAATGACCCCACTAAAGGTCAATGACCCCCACCAGAGGTCAATGACCCCTCCAGATGTCATGGACCCCACCAGAGGTAAATAACCCCATTCAGAGGTCAATAACCCCTCCAGAGGTCATTGACCCCACCAGAGGTAATTGACCCCCAAGGAGGTCAATGACCCCACTAAAGGTCAATGACCCCATTCAGAGGTCAATTACCCCCCCCCCCCCAGGGGTCAATGACCCCGCCAGAGGTCATTGACCCCACCAAAGGTCATTGACCTCCTAGGTCAATGACCACTCCTAAGGTCATTGGCCACACCAGATGTCAACGACCCCACCAGAGGTCAATGACCCCTCCATAGGTCAATGACCGCACCAGAGGTCATTGACCCCACCAGAGGTCAATGACCCCACCAGAGGTCAATGACCGCACCAGAGGTCATTGACCCCACCAAAGGTCATTCACCCCACCAGAGGTCATGACCCCCCAGGAGGTCAATGACCCCACTAAAGGTCAATGACCCCACCAGATGTCAATGACCCCACCAGAGGTCATTGACCCCTCCAGATGTCATGGACCCCACCAGAGGCCAATGACCCCTCCTGAGGTCATTGGCCACACCAGATGTCAACGACCCCACCAGAGGTCAATGACCCCTCCAGAGGTCATTGACCCCACCAGAGGTCAATGACCCCTCCATAGGTCAATGACCGCACCAGAGGTCATTCACCCCACCAGAGGTCATTCACCCCCCAGGAGGTCATTGACCCCACTAAAGGTCAATGACCGCACCAGAGGTCATTGACCCCTCCAGATGTCATGTACCCCACCAGAGGCCAATGACCCCTCCAGAGGTCATTCACCCCACCAGAGGTCATTGACCCCCCAGGAGGTCATTGACCCCACTAAAGGTCAATGACCGCACAAGAGGTCAATGACCCCACCAGATGTCATTGACCCCTCCAGATGTCATGTACCCCACCAGAGGCCAATGACCCCTCCAGAGGTCATTGACCCCACCAGAGGTCATTGACCCCACCAGAGGTCATTGGCCACACCAGAGGTCAACGACCCCGCCTGAGGTCATTGACCCCACCAGAGGTCATTGTAACCACCATTGGTCAATGACCCCACCAGAGGTCAATGACCCCATTAGAGGTCAATGACTTCATCAGAGGACTTCATCATCTGCAATGACCCCACAAGAGCACACAAGCACACAAATACATAAACATTGTCTTATTATAGAACAAGATAATTCCAATAATAAACCATAGCTGTCAAATTTAATTTTGAGCAAAACTTGGTGAGCTCCCCCAAGCAAGCATCCTCTTTTTCCATCTAGCTTCTGTACTAATAGGAACGCTCGCAGTTATTTCTTTTTCGGCATTGTTCCATAACTTTTTGAAACTCACCCAAAATGTCAGTAGAAATATTTCATTTATTGATAAAACTGAAGATTCGGAGAATGTTTTGTGCAAGGCCTTCAAAAAAGTTATTTTATGTGTTTCGAGCTTAACGAGTAGCTTATGGAAGAATTTTTGGACCCACGGAAGCTCAATGATGAGTTTAACTGAGGAGCAAGGGTCAGAAATAGAGTTAGTAATTAACATTATATAAATGTATTTTTATTACACATGCGTGTATGTACAGTGGCGGAAGAAATTAACGCAAAATTTTTCGCGCGCCAGAATGCGGCATTTTTGGGAACTTCTAGGAGCAGTACACACGCGAAAGATTGGCAACACTGAGGAAAATATCGTCTACTGCAAATATTTGAAATCCGCAATGGAACTCACATTTGTCGGAGCCTAGAACTTGGTCATCAATCGCCTCATTTTTGAGCTTTCGTCTCATTTTACTTGCACATTCAGTCGCAGCGCATCGCTGTTTGTTTCAACGTGGTTCTTAGGTCGAATGGTATCATTTATACAGAAAGACTGATGATAAAAAATATTCACTATCCCCCCCAATTCAGTATAATATATGCTAAAATATTCATCTTCTACCACCAAGGGATATTTATTATGGTCGACTTTCCGAGGATCTTTTAGAATGATGCGTACTGTGTCTGTTTCACCGAAATAATATAAATCGAGATTTATCCTCACCAAATGTCGATAAAAAAAAGACTTAATTAAAATAAGTATTGTCTACGTAATGTAATTTTTCATGATTTTCCATTTGTTAATTGACGAAGTTCCTTAAACGGATATTGATTAAATTGAAAACTGATATTTATTAATGAATCATTCTTGACCCAATATAAATCCATCTTTAGTTCGTCAGAATGGGATTGAACTATGAAAACATACGTAAACATATATGATTTCACGAAATAAAAATAAATGTGCTCGCATCGATACCGAATAATCTAGGCATATTTTCCCGATATTTCTTTCATCTTATCACAGGAAGCTTGGTGACGAGCTGTCCGCTGTTAAGTTTTATCTTGTAAATATAGGATATACGAATAAGCATTCAGAAAAGTTTACCCAAATTAGTTGTAGTTATGGATAAACAACTCTATTACGTCTGATTGCAAACTATCTTATATGCTTAGCTATAAATTCGCCGCACATATAAAATTAACAAAAAGCCTTTTAAATGACTTCAGTTTGGAGTAAAATATCATTAATGAGATAAATTAATAGGTAACGGTTAATGTTGTACCTGTCAGATGTATTTGGCTAGCTAAAGAGTGGTCCGTGGTCGATTTGTAATGAACGCAAATGAATGTTTATATAACTTTCCTAACTAACGTCGATAGACGAACAAGCAGAGCGGACAGCGCAAGCAGACATACAGTTCAAAGTTTTAGCGGCCTCTCCCACAATTCTTGGAGGAAAAAAAGATCTTATTAGCCTTTGAGTATGCCTCATTTTTCTCCCAGGCGGAGGAATCGGATAGTAGGTTTGTAAAAGGCAAAAACATCTGTCGAAAAATTACCCGAAGAGGTGTTCCGCCTTTGACTTTCACCCACTGAACTTTTATTTGGTGTTTAAAAGTTAAAAAAAAAACAATTTCTTACTACTATCAAACGAAATTCATTAAATTCATGTCCGCTATAATAAGAACTATGTTTATTCAAATTTTTATCAATATTCATTTTTCGTCCGCAACTAGGAATACTTACGAGTTCACAAATGTCAAAATTCTAGGCGATGGTTCAAAATCAATCATGAAACATAGATGGAGCGGGCTGTACGGAGCGCAGCGTTCATTATGAGAAAGATGCAAGAAACAAACGCTTTTCTACCCCCTCAAACGAAACAACCCCAAATTAAGATGCATTGAGGAAAATCGTGGGGGAAGAATGGGAAATGAACCCAGTAAAATGATACCGAAATGAGGGCAACTCCATGTCACAAATACTTGGTCAGGAAATCGAAAATGGAGGGGGATTGATTGATTATAAGGCTAATAAACATCCACATTCTTTATGTAAATACCAGCATATTTCTCGATGATCCTTTGCTGTGATTATGAGCACACATAGCTCAAATTGAGAGAATTGCGCATTCATTTTAACCTTTTCCACTCGTTCTAAATAAAGCATTATAGTGTCCCTTTTCAACATCCGTTAAAATACATAACCACTAAGAGATGAAATTTATGACCCTGTAAAAAAATCAGTTAATATCTTCATGTGGGGGCACTCACAACTTTAACTTCCATTGAAGCAATAATATTACGACGCATTTGAAGAGGAATAGATTCTTTAGGAACGTATCAATCGTATAATCTTTGATGGTGCACATTCCTAATTTTCACTCCATTGACTACTCTGCGGATTTATGAGGAGTATACAAATGACCATAGGAAGAATATCTAATTATTGCTTAGTCGCTACATGGAAAAGATGATTTTGAGTATTTTATCACTTTCACAGGGGAAGATAGGCGATGCATTTTTGTCGGAGTATTACTAACGCGTGGGTATAAAAATGCTCCTCATAAAATTTAACTGCGTAATTTTAGCCAAACATTTTTCACTGCGAATATGTCAAAAGGTATTTAAGTGATTCATTAATTTACCTTCTCCTCTAAGTATTATCCTCCATCTTCTAAGTTGAACTGTTGAACTACACGGTTAATGTATTGCTCATAGCAAACCTAGAAAACAATGCTGGGAAAGCTTCAAATACCGTTTTAAAGATATTTTGAAGAAAATTCCACCCTTGTTTGGTCTCTCACTCAGATAAGTAATCGGTATTTACAAGTTCGGCAGATAGAACCAAACTCTAATTCCTAATAAAAATAATTGCCCTCTTTACTAAATCATTTATCAAAGTAATTTAAAGGTGAATGTAGCATCAGGTAAGGTCACTAAATCGAGTAACTGACACAATCAGAGATCCGGTCTCTTCCCTCCTTCATGAATAGCTTTTCATTGAGTGGTAAATTGGCGAATGAGTAGGTATGAGCATCACACGACAGACAGGACGTAGAAATCAAGTGGGGCCGAGTACCCTAGAATGGGAAGTAAACGTCTCATTCGACGACCAAGGAGACCGCTCTGATTCTTTTACTAAGCCCGAATATGCATAAAACTCACACGCTCATGGTTGAGGTCAATATCCATTCCTTGGGCCTTCCGCGGATTCCTGCGAAGTTTTGGCTGCAATAAAGTCACATCGCGTAGATTAATTATAAAGGCACTAAAAGAGGCCACGCCAGGATTTGAACCCCAGGCATTCTTGGTCGCAGACGAACACTCTCCCTCTAGGCCACTTCATCGATCAAGGGAAATCCGCGTCCAGTGGTTCTTACTATGCAACGAAAAAAGGGAATTTTAATGTTTCCTTTAAAAACTGGACCAAATAAAATGTTCTGGATTTTTGAAAGTAGTTTTCAGAAAGTAAATAATATTACGTTAGGAGTAATTAAGAAATGTAAGTGTTTGAGACGACCTGTATGCACGAGGGCGGAAACTTACGTAGGGTTTCAAGGTATTGGAAATTCTCGTAAATAAAACTATTCTCCACATGGAAACCATTCTATTCAACCAGATTTCCCATACTTTTACTTGAAATTCACAGGATATTACGCCAAAATGTTAATTGTAATGCATCATATTTCTCGGAAGTAGTTTGAGGCCTATAAAAACGATGTTCATCCACAGCTATTCCCTGCACGAGGAAATACGTTTTATTGTCAGTGAATTTGATCTGGAGAGTAAAAAACTTTTATATCCCAACAAATAATGCTTTCATCGTATTGTATCTTAAGTTTCAATGAAGAAATTTTTTTTAAACGGTCCAAAGCTTAAAAAAAATATGGTAAGCATCTCTACATAATCAACTACGACTTCGGAACCTCAACTGGGTGAGGGTCGAAGCAAGCTCATCACGTTTATAACTCCTAGACGATCTCACGAACATAAACCTTATTAGTATGACTATTTACATGACGCGTAAAATCGATATCCATTCGTAGAGAGTTTGAATATTCCCGGTTTCCATATGCTGTCTCATTGTTGTCAAGTTGTCGAAGCAAAAGCGATTTCAATTAGTTCCCGTTTACGCCGCATTCAAACGCTAATGAGTTTTGCGTTAATTTTTTCCGCCACTGTACATTAAAAGAAAAGTTATTTATTCGTATCTGGATAGTTTGGTGGTGTAAGACGATTTTACTCAGTCTATGAAAAACTTTTTATCTACATTTTGTTACACTCTATCCTTTGTTTTATCCAATTAGTGGACGTGACTTACTACTCGACTACTTCATCCTTCACGGGAAAAACGAAAGTATATTTCTCCAATAAAACTGCTTGAAGAAAAACTAATGGTGGTATTTTTTGTCGTTGCATCAGGGCCGAAAAATAGCGCTTGCCATTGCATTGCTAGGGGAACCTATATGGAAGGTACATTTAAAAACCTTCAAGTCTCGTGATTAATTGTCTCGAATGGACCCTAGTTCTTCAGCAAGCACGTAATCCGCCTAGTTCATTCCCACCCTCGTGTACCTATTGGACCGCTTTCCCGCAGGAGAGCGGAGAACACCCCTCTCTGCCCCAGCGTGTGAGACCAGGGTCTCAACCTGGCCACGCCCTTGTTTGTGTGGGATGGGGTTCTGATTGTTAGTCCCTGGTCTGCCTAAGAGTGCAAAGGCAGTGCAGTGGCCAGGGGTGTAATTTGGGGCTCCTAGCCAGGCCAACGAGTGCGTCGGGGGCGGCTAGGAGGTTCTTTGGTGTACCAGCCGTAGTTTTCTCGGCCTCCAGTCTCCTGACCGGAAGTCATTCTCTCCGGGCCGGAACCTCGGGCCTTGGATCCCCGGACGGGGAGACTCCTTCGGGAAGTGAGTTGCGTAAGATAGGCTACCGCGGGCCGCTCAAAAATTCCAAATCCCTGCCCCTATCGCGACGCTGATGAATCTGAAAAAGACGGCGTGATGAAGGTCTTCCTCTCTGGTCGGCCGGCGGGCTAAATCCATTCCCAAGGGCACCCATTTCCTCTTGCCGAGGGTTGTTGCACAACCTCCCTATCTCAATTGTGCTCTGTCGTTGGAATGACCGACTGTTTACGCGGTCGATGAAAGGCGATATTCTATGGCTCTGGATGACCTTCGCTTGATGGGATGTTCTCCCGACGGTGTCCTTGCTGAAACGTGGAGATGACAGCAAAATGGCCATGCTTTTATAAGGGATTTCGATACGATCTCTTCTTCATGATTGGTGGATTTCTGGTGGATACTGAATCAACCAATCCAAAATAAGCATCGGAACAGAGCCAATTGTCTTGAAACTGGTATTCGTTTGTAAAAACTACTTCCGAATAAAACTGCGAGACATATTTTCGCTCCACCATATTATTTAATTTATCATCTTTGTAACAAATGGAAAGTCGATACGAAATATGTTTACTATATTAGTTATGATTTAAACATGATTTTATTCGGTCTGCGGAGTGACGTATTTGTAGTTGGAAGAGCATTTTTCTGAAGGTGTTGCCTTCTCTGCCTTTCAGAAAGATCTTTGCGAAGTCCAGTCTCATCCGGAAAGGTATCATATGCTTAAGAAATCCCTTTATTTGTATAAATTGGATATTTATAAATTTACAAAAAATTATATAGTCACGAATTACAATTTTCAAGTTCAATTATGCATTATCATACTAACTTCCTTCATGATTTTAATTGGAAATATGATAAATTGATAACTTTGAGCGGAGTTGCACGCTAATGTTTTTATTTCGGTGTTCCTAATTTTACGCGAGTAAGAATCTCAATCTCTTTGTAACTATGATGAATAATGAGAGAATTAAATTTTTTAGTGCTACTCACCCATTCTCTGAAATATTGATGTCGAAACATGCTCACTAACCTCATCTAGGAGGTATGGTTGCGTTGTTTTTATGACCGAATAATGGTATTTCCTCGTAATTTTGTTGTCCAGATTATCTCGTTCTGGCATTTCTGGTATTTTTTATTTCTTATGATGACACTTTTTTCAATTATATTTTTACTCCATGGAAGAGACCAAAATTAGTTTTCAGTTTTTCTCTGAAATAGTTTTTACGAACGCATATCAGCCTATTGTCATTTTGATTCCCTCCGGTGCTAATATAGGATTCGTTGATTTATTGTCTATAAGATATCCACCAATCACGAAGAATCGTTGTATGCAAATTCACAATGATTTCATTACCTTTTCGTGGCGATGTTCACGTTCCAGCAAGGAAATTGTTGGGAGAACATCACATCAGCCTGGGTCATCGGAAGACCTTAGACACAAACCGGACCCATTGACTTCAACCAAAGTTATTGATTTTTTAAACCACGTAGCACAATGGAGATAAGGAGGTGGAGGAAATACCTTTGGATTAGGGTGTCCTTGTGAGACCACCCCGCCCACAGACTGACCCGCCCGCCGAGCGTGCAGCGAAGAAAGCCTTTATGATACCATGATAGAGATAAGGATATGAAACGCTTGCGCGTCATCACTTGCGGCGGCTCTTACGTCACATTCTACAATGATGTCATAGCCTCCAAGGTGCAGAGGTCCCGCGGGATGGAGTTGAGGTGGTAGTAGATGGGGTAAAGGGAAAGGGCAGAGGGAAAGACTTGAGACCCCGACGAGAGCGACGGTAAAAAGGCAACTTTCAAGGTGTGAAATACACGTGGCAAAAGTGCAAAGCCTTCGGCTAAAATCACCCATCTTTACCTGAGACCAGTGGAAGATAATAGTGTAGAAGAACATGTATTGAAAATTTGTATTCATATTCAACTTAATGTTCAAAGATTTTTTTCAATGTTTTGAATGTTAGCTTTCTTAAAGGTGCTTCATACAGATTTATCTATTTCCCTGAAGGTCTTTCAGGCTACTGATTGTAGGAGGCGTTCCACAACTGAGATAATTTTCACAATCGCGGATGGGTGGGTAGGTTGGTTAGGATGGAATTTTATTGTGATCGGGGGATCATCATTGGTCATGCAATTCTAATATTGGTTAGCTGTGGCCATCTTGCTCTTCTTGGTTTAGCATCAATAAAATTTCTCCTATACTGGCTAGCCCCAAATGCCTCGAATTTGGTTTTCTCTAAAATAATTTTATGTGCGTTTGTACATTTTATTCATAAAAATGTATATTTATTGTAATGTGTATTAACTGTATATTCAATTTATAACATTTTTATGATAAGCAAACACAAATGCATTTGTGAAAGAGTATTTACTTATGCAAAAATATATATGCTGCAACTAAACGATAAAAATAGTAAGATAGAAATTTAAAATAAGACTACAAGGAGTATATCAATATCCTTCTGTCACAAATAACTCTTTTCGTTTTAAAAAAAGAGGATTTTCGAGATTAACGGACCTCTAACTATGGATGCCTCTGGCCAAAAGGTCTAAAATTCCAACATTCGGATAGATCGCGTAAACGCTTTTCGATAGTCATTTCATTGCGCATAAAATAAGCATACAGTTATTGCTATCTTTTCTATATTAGATAGAATGTTGTAATTTCATATTTGCCAAGTTCAAAAAAAATGGAGCAAGCTTTATGTTAGAGGGTTATAAATAACTGAAGTGACTATCAGCAAAGAAATGTGTGAATACAGAGCTCAATATCGCGAGCACTCTATAGGTACTCAGTACGCATAGTTCTTTTCGTTTGGGGTGCATAAGACAATGTCGCCGGGTTTATATCCGGACATCCACCGATTCCCGAGAAATCCTCTTCTAACCAAACTATACACCCATCTACAATGGTGGAAGTGACCTCAGTTGTACATCACCTCTTCAAATCATCAACCATCACAGCTCCGTAGGGATCTAAATAGATCTCGACAATTCAAGCACCCTCAATAAAACATTGTCAAGAGCTTGACAGAAAAGTGTTATCCTCATGTTGAATAAGGGAACAATAAAAAAAATGTGTTCTCTGCTACCTTAAAACCCTCGACTTGTCAAATGAAGCCGTAGCGATGGGTGGTATTTACTGCAAGCCTTGCGCGTTGTGCATTGTGCCGTTTTCGTCTCGTACGCTGTTAAGTTTCCACGCCTCACTTCCCCTAAATTCTTCCTCCTACCCGTCCGTAAGACGACACTGTCTGCATGCCGCGAAGGATGTGTTCCTCGAGGGCTATGACATAATCTTAGGATGTGACGTCAGTGCGCAGCAAGTAATGCCAAGCAAACGTTCCAAATCATTATCTGTATTATGGGAAAATAAAGGATTTCTTATCGGCACGCTCGGCGGGAGGATGTGTTGGTGGGACGACTGCTCTGACAAGGACAATCTGAGCCTAAGAGCTTTCCTTCACCTCGTTATCTCCATTTTACTCAGTATTTTCAAAAATCTATCATTTCGGTTTAAATACGGCGACATTTAAAGGCTTCGTGTTGATGTATTGGTCTCCCGAAAGTTTTCTTGCTGGAATGTTGACATGAAAGCAAAAAAACCATCCTTTTGTTGCGGACTTTTATACTGTGCTTCCTGATTGGTGGAACACATTTAAAATCAATCAAGCAATCCTATTTCATCATCGGAGCAAATCCAAATGACTTGAACCTGGTAAGAGTCAGTAAAAAATATTTGAGAATAAACATTTGAATAATAATTTAAGTCTCTTCCATGGAGGATAATTAAATTAAAAAATAACTTATCATCGTGAAAAAATAAAAATACATGTCAATAAAAGCCTTGGCTACAAAACTGCGAGGCTATTCAGTTATTGGTATAGAAATCAACGTAAATATAATTCGTTTAAAATTTGAATTAATGTGTGTTTCGAGACATCAATATTTTGTAGAAAGCATGAGTGGTGATAAAATTTCAACTCTCTCATTTTTATTAAAAACAAAGTGAGATAATTACATTCGTTAAGTTAGAAACACCGTGATTAATAAATTATGAAGAATTGGAAATACGTCGCCATGCTTACCGAAGTGCATCTAGTGTAAATTATAATCGCGAAATTAATCAAATTTGGCATCGAGATGTAATTCCTTTGGAGGACAAAGAATTAAATTCATTGGGGGAGCGAAAATTTGTCTCTCGCAGTTTTATTCTGAAGTAGTTCTGCCCCTATGTTCTGTAGTTCTTTATTCTGTAGTAGTTCTGCCCCTATGGTTTTTTTACTCTACTGTACCTTCTAGTATTGTCTTAACCAAGCTTTCGCGTCGGAAAATATAGCCAATCCAGGTGTTCCTTCTCTTATTTAGCATTCTGAGTAGAAACCGTCTTTCCCCTATCCTCTTAAACACATCCCCGTTCGTGACTCTTGCCACCCAGGGTATTTATAGTTTACAGTGAAGTTTATGGTGTGATATTATGTGCTCTTATTCAATATCATTTGCGCGAGGCTATTTGAGTCGTATTAACACAGACTTAATGTTTCAGTTGCAAATAATTATACAGTAGGCAGAGATAGTCATGGAAAAATTGTAATAAATCAGAAGATTGTGTCTCAGACAATTTAACTTTTTTTACTCAAGCGAAATGATGGATTAGCTCTTAATCATCCAATTTCCCCGGAAACTTTCGTCATCGAATTAGTAATTTCAATGACCTCGGTTAGAATCGTCCCCTTTCATTATACTTCGTTCTTGTTCTCACTTCCCCTCCCACTTTTACTGCCTGCTTTCTCCGAGTTAACCGTGCAAAGATGTACGGCATGCTGAGGGTTAAAGCTTGTGCGAATAATTGAATAGTATCCTCATTCACAATTGGACTAATGGGAGAAAAATTTCAGTCCGGAAGGCGGAAAAATTTCTGGAATCTCTACGTATTCTCCGGAAAACTTCGTCGCAGTTTGAACAGGTTTTTCATCGTAACTCCCTCCTGGTGAGAAGCTCCATTAAAATCGAGAGTCGGAAGCAAAAGGAGAGAGACAGGGCAAAGCGCTCTCTTGTTATGTGATAGTGAGGGAGTAGGATGGCGGTGTGTCATATATCCGATCGTGCAAAAGGAACTCCGACAGTTTTATTTCCAAAGCACGCGCGTCATTATCTCCTGAGAAGTGCCAAATGCACGAGTGACGGACCCGAATAATGGAAAAGTGGTGAGATTGCGAGATGGCTCATTAGTCGGTAAAACTCATTGTAACCGCTGAGAACAGGGCAGGGGTGGAAGGTCTATTCTCAGAAGATAATGGAAGAAGGTGGAGGCAGGCGATGAAGATCAGTAATGCCCTGTTTACATAACTAGCTTTCTAACCAGGTTAACTCTAACCCTAGTAAAAGTTCGCCGTGTAAACGCAGGTTTGCGCTAACTGCAGTCAACTTTTTAACCACTTACACCACCACAAATATTTTCCGAGATAGCTCTGTTATTCATAGAAATCCTTAATGATGAAATTGACGGGCGAATGGTAAGGTTTATGTGCCCAGAAGAAATGGCTATATTTTTGTACGTCCAAATTCTAGTTAATCTCCTCTTAAATATATGACCTTAGAGGAGGATGGTTTTTAAAGCATCGGACAGGAAAGTTATATTAAAAATTCTTATCTTAAAGATGAGGATGGTTTTAAAAATCATCGGACAGGAAAGCTATCTTAAAAATTCGTTTTCTTGTCCGCTGTCAGACGCCCCTGTCTGACGGAAAATTTACTGCAGGTTTTCATGGTCCTTTCAGCATTTCCATATAAAATTTCGGCGATATTGATGAGCGTAGTTGCCATTAGTAGTTAAATGTACGATAAGTGAAGTAATGCATTATCGATATTTCAAGAAACCCAAAAATAGTCACTCATACGATATATATGATATTTTTTGTGAAAATATTGCTCTCGTCACTACTAGTTAGCAAATATCAGTTTTCGTTGGAATGATAAGCATTGGCATCCGATGAAACATTTTTAAACTCCGACGAGAAAAAATGGCATTCATGTAGAGATACTTAATTTAATTTTCTGTTTGAGGCTTTCGCAGCGCTGGATTGCAGTTCTCTCCATTGTTTTTCGGGATAGCTGCGTCAAGTTTTATTCAGATGACGTTTCGTGGCCTATGCTGGCCACATCTTCAGATCAGGTTTGAGTGCCGACAGATGTCAAGTCAAGTCAAAATACGTTTATTCCACACCAAAACAAATACAAAGTATAACAAAAAACAAAAACAATGGTGTGGACCCCGTTTTAGGCTGTCGCCTCTTCAGGGAAAACACTGGAACACTTTCACTGGTGCGGGAAGATATTGGCCCGGCATTCGCCCTAGGACGGTGGGAAACCCGCTAAAACCACCGCCAGGCCACAAACTTAACAATATAAAACAAAACAACACAAAGAAATAACAAATCGTAGAATTTCAAAAATTAACACTGAATAAGTCTCTGTATAAATAATGTATATATATATGCGTCTGGTAATAAATAAATAAATCACTGGGGATCACTGATCCGGTAACAACGTGATTAAACTATGAAATCTTTCAACATGGAATATATGTCTCTGGTAACAATAAATAGATAATAAATAGTCAATATCACTGGGAATCACTGGGGGGTGGGAGGAATAAATAAATCAATAAATATGGGTATCACTGGGGAGGTGGGGGGGAGTCACTTGGGGCGAGGGTTGCTGGGGGGGCCATTGTGTGGGACGCCGATTCTTTTTTCTTCTTTCTCTTCTTTCTTGTTTTCTTGGGGCGTAGAGGAAAACCTGGTGTGATGGTAAGCTGCGCGGGCGCGGGAACCGTGGGTCTGATTGTATGAGGTGGCAGCGTGACCTCCGGGTGATATAGATGAAGGTGGTCCGAGATGAATCTTGGAGTGGAGTACAGCTTTTTCTTAGGCTTTCTGGGCAGTGGACCACCTGCTGTACCAATGATGGAATCCAGAAGCGCCCTGTTGTTCTCCGCTATCCTACTTGTCCCGTCGCAGCGTAGGCGGCACAACCTGTGAAGCGTAGGTTCATTATTAGTTAGGTCATATACGGTGCGGGAACGGGTCAATGGGTGCAGGTCGAAGGTCTGCCTGAGGATCCTTCGCTCAAGGGTGGCGTACGACTTTAAAGTTTGTCGTAGCGGGAGAATGACCAGCGCGGCGTACTCCATGACTGGCCGTATGAACGACCTGTATAGGAGCAGGCCGCACTTCGCCGAGACTCCCCGCCCCCCTGCGCGGACCGCCCTGATCAGGTTACTTCGCCTACTACACCTTGCGACCACGTTCCTCACGTGCTTCCTGAAAGTAAAATGTCTATCGATTAGTGCCCCGAATACGTCGCCGTATCTGTGTCCTTAATCCATTGGTCCCATAGTCGTAGCCTGCAACCATCGTGTTTACTTCCAAGAGGTTTGGCGATGAGTAGTTGCGACTTGCTTGCGTTTGGTCGCATCCTCCATGTGGTGAACCATTTCTCCAATCTCTTTGCCATCTTCTGTAGATTGTTTGTGGCAGTCCGGGCGGAATTCCCTGCGCACCATATCGCGGTATCGTCTGCATATTGGCATAGAGTGACCGCGCCTCTTGCTCTGCCATCAGTCGGCATATCATGACAGTACAGGGTGAACAGCAGGGGGGATAGTACGGTGCCCTGGGGGACACCTGCCTTGAGGGGAAAGAGCGCAGAGTGGTTTGAGGCCACTCTTACCCTTGCGTTTCTGTCCCTGATGAAACAGTTTATGATGCGCAGCAGGTTTGCACCCACCCCTGGGAGTTTTGCCATTTTACACATCAGCCCATCATGCCATACACTGTCGAAGGCTCTTTCGATATCCAGGAACAGTGCTGCGGCATATCTGTTTCTGTTTATGGCTTCCGTGGCGGTGCTTGTTAGGAGTGCCAGAGGGTCGGTGGTGCATCTACGCGGTCGAAAGCCATATTGGTGCTGGGGCAGGACACCATTGGCCTCGAACACGGTGCTCATCCGTCTGGTTAGGATTCTTTCGAACCACTTGCCGATGGTGCTAGTGAGGCTGATGGGCCGGTAGTTCTCCGCTTTCTTCTTGTCCTTTCCTGGCTTAGGTATCATAACCATTGTAATCCTTTTCCAGGAATCAGGGTAGTATCCAATACAGAGTGTGGCATTGAAGATAGTCATCAGGAGTGGGGCGCAAGCAGGGGCCTTTTTAACATTAAGGGTGGTTATTCCGTCGTCGCCCGGTGCCTTGTTCTTCCACGGCCTGCTTTCCTCCAATTCTTCTGCAGAGATTGGTTGGAGTACCGGGTCGCCCTCTATCCTGGCTGGTGTCTGCAATGGTCTTAAAAGTATTTCTGCCGTCTGCACTGCCCTCGTGCATCTGTCTTTTTTGACTTCGTCAAAGAGGGGATCTTCGGCCGGCGTGTAAATTTCCGACAGGACTCTCCGGAATTCCTCAGCTTTTGCTGTAGCATCAGCGATCGGAACCCCATTAATGTCAACTAACGGGCATGTTTTAGCCTTGTGTTGTCCTGTCAGTATTTTGAATTTTCTCCAGAATGCGCCGCCGTCCCTGTAATCAAGTGTTCTGCAGGCATTTTCCCAACTTTTTTCCTTCTGCAGAATGACCTTTCTTCTGATGAGGGCATTCATTCTATTCCATTCGGTCTTTAAGTCGGGGTCTTTTGTTTTAACCCAATCCCGGTAAATCGACCTCTTTTGTTTAATCATATCCACCACATCCCTGGGTAGTGGTGGCCTCTTCGGGTCGATTGTCTTCGTCGGGATGCAGCCTGCGGCCTCTTTAAAGGCGTCCTCCATTGTCTTTAGGGCACGCCGACAGATGGAAATGGCCCTGTATATATACCATCCTCAGGTTGGCCTACCAGTGGTGCGACCAATCAGCATCGAGGACCCCGATTTTGGCGCGCTTTTGCGTATGAGTCTTTTCCAAGCGGTGTTCAGTCTATGCCCATCATCTCTATTGAAATTGTCTGCTACTTTTTCAATTTCAATAGCCTCTCGGATGATGCGAGGGAAATAATGCTTTTCTTTGGCAAGGACTTTTGCTTTATCAATCATAATCTGATGCCCGGGATTAGTGAACGCATGTTCTGCCACTGCTGATTGTTCGCAAAGCTTATTTTTGAGAGCCCTGCGGTGTTCGTTCAGTCGGACGGAGATGGCTCTCTTAGTTTGCCCTACGTATATTTGGCCGCAGCTGCAGGGAATCTCGTACACTCCTTCATATTGCAAGTCAGGGATTCAGTCTTTACAGTTAGGAAGACGTTGGCCAATCTTCTCCATAGCACTGTATCTCGGTGTTATGTCGTGTCTTTTTAGAATTATCCCGATCTTTTCCGTGGTGCCGGCGATGAAAGGGAGAGTTGCAAATCCTCTTGGTTTTGGAGTCGCCGCAATCTCATTCTTTTCCTTCATTTTCTTCATAGTGGTCCTGATAAGGGCCTTGGAGTAGCCGTTCTTCATTAGGGCTGCTGTCAGGTGTTGTTCCTCCATTTATCTTAATTTAACTTCCGATACATCACGGAGAACACATGTACCTATATACTAAACAAATGCGGCACAGCAAAAAGAAACTAGGTTTTGTTAAGCGTATAATAGGAAGGTCCTCGGATGACAAAGTAAAAGAGAGATGCTACTTCGCTCTGGTTAGGCCACACCTCGAATACGCCGCTAGCATTTGGGACCCTGGTCATAATGATTCAACCAAAATCCAAACCGTTCGCGGCTTCGCCGGTTTGCGTTTTAGGGGTATGCACCTTTGTTAATATGGAATATATGTTAGTCGGGATACAGATGACCCGGCTCCAATTTACTTTAATTCTCCTATGCCGTGCTAGTGAGAGTAGCATCGCCTGCTGTGAGCCTCTCTCCCTATTTTGTAACACCTTGCTGACTTTACTTCCCGACTCCCGTCATTAGAGGATTCTCGTGTCATTGTTGGGGACAGAGCCGAAGATTAGGGGGTGTGGGGAGTTAAGGGGAGCGGTGGCTACAGAGATTTTTTTAAAGGAGGATGGGGAGGCAATTTCTCGCGAAGACGAGAGACTGGAATCCGGGGGTGATCAGTTAATGGGGTTCCTGGAAGGAAGGCGGAGTCTTTTGAAGAAGGGTCGGAGGAGGATGAATGGGGTGGAGTGAATGATGTGGGGAGCGTTTGCTGTAAGGGGATGGGGGAATGAGGCGTCGGGGAAACAGGGAAAAATTGGCTCGGATTTTGATGGGACGAGGATATTTTTTCTTCCTCTCCTTTCAGTTACAGATATTAAAAGCAGCGTTCCAGCCTGATTAACTCTTCGGAATATTTACGTCGCCTTTCTACCCCTCCGTCCTCCTTCCTGCCTTCAAAATTTGCTTAAATCCAACCGAGTGGAAAAGGAATTCCGAAAGAATTCTGGTACCAGGCAAAAGTATGAGGTACAGCCAGTGTAGTAGTTATTATTTGTTGCAGACCTTCTTGGATGGTGCCTCTCTTGCAATCGATATATGGCTATCGAAGATCGGTGAATTCTTCCATTTAAATCCAGAAAATTATATCATTAGGCCATGCACCAATTCATAGTTGCTCTTATCTTTTTGGTGCATTCCTCCTATGTAAAAAATTTGTCATTGGGAAAAAAAACCATCTAAGGTTTACCTTCGTAACTTACGATTGTTAGAGTATTAGAAAGGCGTAAATAAATTATGTATCGTACATTATTGTCCAAACTCAAGTAGTATATTTGCATGGGAAGGCCGAGACTAGTTTGATAGTTTCTCCTCTAGTTTTACTCGAACGATGCGTTGTAAATACTAAACATAATTTCCTAAAATAAATAGACATCTTATTTTCGCTCGTTCAATTTTTGTACAATATGCGGCCATCACAAGGTCAATCCGAGGTTTGTGAATTTAATTTTATGTATAATTGCTATATCATAGAGGAAAATACCCTAATCACATGGGTAAACACCAAAGAATTTTAATTTGGATCAAGATCACACAAATGTAATCAGCTAAGAAAGTAATGGCGAAGAAATTTAGAATGCAAGTTAAGCACGTTAATGCACACATTCCGGTTGAGATCACTCGTGCGTATTAATGGGAGTGATGAATAAAAAATACCTGGTTATGATTCCACATTTTATTTGAAGCAACACGACCTATCTTTTGGCGTATCATCAGGTACAAGCAGTTGGGAGGCTTAAACTTATATATAGATATCCATCGGGGGAGGGGGAATTTGAAAACAAGGAGGAAGGGTTGCGTAGGAGTAACTGACAAAGCTGTTTGTAAAGGGGGGTGGGTGTTTGCGTCAGAGAGGTGAAATTCAAGACAATTTGGGGGGAGTGTGAATAGACTACCATTAAGGAAAAAAGTCATGAGGAGTTTAGGTTATAGGAATTAAGGTTGAGAGTCGTAGGGGTATGGTAGTGCGTGTAAAGGAGAGTTGAATGGGAAAACTTCAAATAAAGTGTGGAATTACAACCAGGTGTTTTTTTCATTCATTATGAAGGAGTTCCATGGAGAAATACCGGATACAATGTCTCATACTAATGGGAGTGCTTGAACAATAACATTTGCCAAAGATCGCTCAGGAAAAGGCCAATGCGTAAGGAAACCATTATAACTTCATCAGGAATCGTTTACTCATTTTTACAGCCGATTGACTATCTAGTGCTCGTCTGGATACCGACTTAATTTTGTCAATGAATTTAAGAATCATCCATCCCATCTCAAAGTTATTAAATCCTACAAATTTGAGAATGGTCTTATCTAGTAAAGTTATGACTGTAGACCGAATTGATGGAAATTCCACACGAAAACTTTTCGCGAAAGAAAATCCACGTATCCTAAATTTTGACTTTGGCTGGTTCTCAAGGGTATAAAGCGCCAACATACGTCGGCTTAAGGAAGCATTGACGAAGGGAAGGAGTTGGCGAGGGGTACTCAGAGCAGAGCAAAATGGAAAGAATAGTTGTAATTGAGCGGAGCGTGGTACGGCATGGAAGTGATTGCTAGAAAAGTTCATTTTTCGCACTTAATTCGCTCCTATTCGGAGAGTGAGAGTTTCGAAAGTGCAAAGCAGCTACTTTTCTCAGGTGTTTTCGTTAAGGCTCCAGGGCCAGAATATCGTTTTATAAAAATAATGCGCAGGACTTACCACCTTGAGAGTCAATGTTGATTTGTCTGTTTAACTTTGAATTAAAAATGTATTTTTACATTTTAATTTGAGATTTTTCTTTTTGACTTAAGGAATTATTTTGTAAAAAAATCATTATTTAGATCATCAAAGGCTTACTCACCAAATATGATCAGCAGAAGTTACTTATACAGTTTATAATTTCTAAATGATGAAAAATACTGGATTTCCTGCATTGCAACACATTTTTATAGAATGACAACAATAAGAATGGTATAATTTCTGTTTTTTCGCGGTGGTCCCAATGCAGTGGCAAGTTGAATTAATCTCACTCAGTGTAACTCGGTGGAACTCTGTCATATAATAGGAAAGTAAAAATTAACTTTTTCTCAATTATTCAGAGGCCTATTTGCACAGCGCAGTCGTTAGGGCATCATAGGACTCATTGTTCTTCAAAAACAGCCTCCTCCAATGAGCTAGTCGTCCTGTGTGAATAAATTGTGTAGAAGTATGATAAGTTAATATTTACTCTGAATTTAAGGTAATCGATCAAATTATTAGTGATTTCAAGATCTGGATGAGATTTGGAGATTTCTAACAAGATTTGGGTACAGCACTCAATCAAAATGAATTGCTCTATGTTCTTCTTAGCAGTGGGTTTTATGATTGGACGAGAAAAACGGAGGTTAGTGAAAAGTTATTCAATTGATTATCTATCTGTTTTATCTCCGGGCATAATGATGTAGAGAGATGCCCTTAGAGACTCGGAGGTTACTCGCTAGGCTTAGCTTGCTTGAGAAATTCAAAATAGGTGTGTTTCAGACAGGCACAGAGAATATTATCATGGCGGCTCATTACATCTCTAGGTCTGACAGAAGTGACAAAATTAGAGAGATACATTGCCGAGCACAGAAGTACGAAAACTCGTTCTTTCCGCGCACTATGAGCGACCGCAAGAAAAACGGAGCTCCACTCAATACACTCCCCATAACACGCATCACCATTTCATCTGCCAAAACATTATCCCTTACATATTTACACGGCCCACAAAATACAAAAAAAGCAGCGCGCTTCGTTAAAAACTGCTACGAGCGTACATATAGTGCCTCATAACTTTTAGAGGGATTAAGATGGGTACCCCAAGAGACTCGGAGGCTACACGCTAGGCTTAGGTTGCTTGAGAAATTCAGAACTGATATTTTTCGGAGCGACAGAGAGAATATTATGATGACTCCTCACTACATCTCTAGGCCTGACAGATGCGACAAAATGAGAAAGATACATTGCTGAACGTATAGGTACAAGAACTCGTTCTTTCCGCGAACAATAAGCGACCACAATAAAAATTTTGCTCCACTAAATACACTCCTATAATAGATGTCACCATTTCATCTCCCAAAAACTTACATCTTTACACGGCTGGTGACCTAACACTCTCTGCCACACGCCCATGCGGCGGCTCGCGGGGTAGTATATAGATGTAGAGATTTGTCAATATTGGAGCTCATTAATACGATTATTAAGACGCAAAGGTTTTCGTGGTTGCATGTTTGGTGTATGCATATTTTGAAAAAAGCGATGCTTGAAACGACACATTCATGTCATAAACAAAGTTTTCCAAATCGGAAATAATCGGAATAATGTCCATGGGTGGGAGGAACAAATACAACCCCCAGGAGTGTCAGCGCTTAAGAATGTCCGGAATCGTTCCCCAGTTGGGCCTAATTGAATGGAGCACGAAGCACATATGGGAATCAGAATGCATTCATTATTTCACTTCGAGGAATTTTTCGCCGGGATTCCGGGGAAGTATTTCGAAAGAACACGCGTGCGGACGATGGACTTCCTCTCCGGGGAGACGCTCAAGACTGTGCGACGAGGGGTGGAAACGTCGCTGGGTAACATGACATGTGTAGTTACGGACGGCTAGAAAATCAACCTAATATCATCTATCACGTGAAATAGAATGTTTGATTGTTCACTGGAGTGTTTCCCTGTTAATTTGTTTCTCCTCATCGCTCGTCAGTCATGCCAGTTTGAAGGACTTCTGGGCTAACTAAGAAGCTAAAATTTTGCATCATTGCAGGTCGTTGGAATGATTCATTTCCGGGGGATCGAGTTGGAGTGGTGGCTAGATTACTGGCTATCCACACGGGCGGCCAGGGTTCAAATCCCTGCAAAGGCGGATGTTTTTCAGAGGGAACCCGATCCCTACTTCAGTGTCTTGTGGATTGCACTGCAAGTACAGTACTCCGTCTGTCGAATAAGACGTTAAACCATAGTCCCCTTGATGCCTTTCGTTCATAGCAGGCTAATGCCGACGCCGGGTTTCTATCCACCCTTCCTCCCTTACCTATCCCCTATGGCGCAAGTGACCTTAGGCGTCGGTCGCCTCCTCAAATATTCAATCCAATGTAATTCTTTCCTGGCCGCTATGTTTCTAAAGTCTACTTCTGATAGCCATTATTCTGATATCTAACTTTTTAATGTGACCTTCTGACCAAAATTTAACATTTTATTGCGGTAGATAATTGAGCTTTTGGTCAAAACTGAATGTAAATCCATCGAAACTTTCGAAGTTTTTAAAATGTCTTCACCCTACGGCCAAATCCTAAATTATTGTAGACTACGAGACTTGACATTTGTATTGTCAAGTACCTAATAGCATGTAAAAGTGTCCCCCGTGTAGTTTTATTTTTTGAGTTCTTGAGCACATGGATGTACTTTCCCAGTTCCCCTTGAAATCATTATTATGGGTGATGTTATTGTGTTGCAATGCTGTTATTGTATTAAAATGCTGTTA
The DNA here is from genome assembly GCA_963169105.1 of Ceriagrion tenellum. NCBI lineage: Eukaryota > Metazoa > Arthropoda > Insecta > Odonata > Coenagrionidae > Ceriagrion > Ceriagrion tenellum. The sequence goes on from OY720643.1 coordinate 110,356,842, forward strand.
AGGATATTCTGGAGACCCTTGTGGAATATGATGTCGGATTAATGATAGGAGGTATTAATGATCAAGAACTATTTTACGCTAAATATGCTGTGATGCTTTCTGAGAGATCATATGAACTACTGAGACTCCTGAATAACCTTTTCCAAAGGTAGATTAATCGAAATATCATTTTACCTAGAAATCAATGAATTTGGTCTATTTCAAAGAAAAATATACCACCCTTCCATTGGTAACAAAAATTAACCCCTTACCACATAACTTTCCGAGATATTTTCAAAAAATACCAGCCCATTTATATGGGTTATAGTACGTGTATGCACTCCAGAGAGACATTATTTACAAACTGAGGAATTTATAACACTTAGATGTCGTAAAAAAAACTAACAGCGTGTAGTTTGAATGTTTTCTCAACTATATTTGAAAATTAATCATATTGTCACCGCATTATGGTTCTTGGGTATCACAAAAAAAACCTTCCGTTGTGAAGGAGTTTCAAACGCACCGCGCGAAAAAAATGAGTCAAGATAAAGACTTATTTAAATATTTTAATTGAATTGCTTCAAATTGCTGCCATGTAATACTATATTATTGCACCATTAATGATGCAATATTTAATTCGTGTATCTCACAGCTGGTGAAATTATAACGCATGTATCGAATATGGTATCTATTATGATTAGGGAACTATCTCGCTCGCACTACCTTAAGCGAAAGAGGGAATGGAATTGAAGATAAATTATCCTAATTAGTGGCATTTGACTCGGGAGATTGGTAGAGTAATTGAATTACTAGGGTAAATGGTGGAGAGGAAAAGTGGAGGATTTTGTGCATATGGATGTGTTTTTTGATGACGAAAGGATAGAAAAAGAGAAATGCTTATGAATACTAGAAGAATACTTGTATGTTGTATTTGAGAGCACATGAAGGGGTAAATTTTCATTTGATGATGAAGCAAAATCCATTTGGTACGTTCTCATGGTTAATGAAGAAATCAGTGTCGAACCGCGAAGCATTTCATCTTCAGAGCTTCTCTCTGCAGATGCCCTGAAGTTGTACGAGTTGTTCTTCCAAACGCCATAGAGTCTATAACCCGTCGGAACACCCGAGAGGCTTTTATGCACGGAGCTTTGCTGACCTTACTTTATAGATTGAGAAAATGTCTATGCACGACAAAACAGCGCAAGCAAAAAAGATTTAATTGGCAAGACTTTCATTTTGGAATATGAGATAACATCAAAGGAGTTGCTCCATTTGGCAGGTTTCCGGGATTCGTCCGCATTGACATCTTGAAAGATGCCGACGTTTCGCCTCCTCTGCTGTAGGCGTTCTCAGGCCAGGCTGAAGATGCTGTTACTGTGTTATAGTGCTGTTATTGTGTTTTAATGGTGTTATTGTGTTATAATGATGTTACGGATGTTCGGGAGACCCATGCGGAAAATGATGTCGGATTAATGATAGGAGGTATAAACGAGCAGACTTCAGCCTGGGTTGGGGACGCCTACAGCAGATTAGGCGAAACGTCGCCATCTTTCAAGATGTCAACGCGGACGAATCCCGGAAACCTGCCTAATGGAATACTTAATCACCGCGAAAACCTTCGACTGAAACAAAATCAAAGGAGTTGCTTATTGGAATAATTCGATATCCATAAATAAGAATGTAAGCCACTCTATTTGATACAAGAGAAGCAAAGTTGGTTTCGTCACAGGTCAATTTTCTTCTGTTAAATAGTGTGGCTTATATAAATTTTTATTCTGCATGATTGAGTTTAATTTTAGCATCCAATGAAGTAAATTTGACTGACGCCAAGAGCATGGGGCGGGTGTGAAATAGAATTACTGCTCCTCGGCAAAGCTTCTCCCTGACGAAGTTTTCCTAACTCGACTTACGAGTCCTCACTCGTGCGGGGGATGGGGAGGGTGTATGGGGAAGTGACAGTTGGAGGAGGCTAGGGGCGTGGAAGGGTTGTGGGGGTGTGGCTGTAGGAAAATTAGGGGTGGTGGGTTCTCCCCCTGGTGTGCATCGCTGGCACTTCAATCGTGCATACCACAACAACCAGAAAACATTCCTCTCAGCTATTTCAAGGTGAGTAGAAGAGGTTATTAAGAGTGAACGGTTGCTTTAGGCCGAAATAGAGGAAAGGAAACTGAATAAGCGGGATCGGGGCAGGAAGAGAATAGGTTTTATTGAAAGGATGAGGAGTGGTAGGATGTATGCTGAGATGAAGAGAGACATTATGCTGGTATAAAGGTCTCATTGTCACAACTGGTCGCTCAATCCTAAAATTGGTAGACTGCAGCCCTCCACACTTCCCTATCTTATATAAGTTTCCATACTTCCTGGTACCTCTTTCTATGTACTTTTCTCTTTATTTGGTCCATGAAATCACTCTTGTTCCTTTCTCGGGGGATTTTTCCGTCTGTTTTACCTTCAGTTCTGTTCTTCAAAACCCATTGTGAATCCGATTGTGTCCAGATTATCTGCTTCTTCTTTTCCGTATGGTTTTCCATATGGTCCTCTCTTTTCATTATTCTTGCATTTGATTTTTTCAAAACTTGACTTTTTAGCTTTAATATCACTAAGATTTGCAAAACTTAAAAAAAGAATATTATATATACTGGGAAACTGCAGTATTGACTTGGTATGGGATCTACTTATGCCCAAGGCACTAATGGATCGCTTTAAATGATCAATATATCAGAAATACTGTGAGACTCTAGTTAGGACATTTTTAATCCCCACCTCTCCTCGTATGCTGCTTATGTAGTACTGTGAACATGTTTTTCTGTAAGTACCCAGGTTATGCATAAACTGAAATTTGAGTCATATTACAGTATAACTAGCTAGCCATAAACCTACCCCCAGTTATTTATTCAGTTCATTCCGCTGAAACTCTATAGTTACAATCTTATGGCATTATATTAAATTCCCTAGCAGAAAGGACTAATTATTAATGATTAAAGGTGTCACTCATTTTTGCCAACCTCTGGTATATTCACCATACTTCTTCAGGGCTATATCGAAACCAGTATTACACCCTAAATTTAACAAGTTTAAAATATTATAGTTCACTAATTGATGCCTCAGTTCAATAAAAGTATTTATGTTTGTTATAAACATTACCTCAGAGTTCCTCGTGCATAGCTGGAAATATTTATCTTGATTTAGCTCTGGAGATGTAAAATACATGCGCCAAACGTCTGTCAAAATGCAATAAAACTATTAAATAGCTGTAAAGTCTGCAGAATAGGCAAAATAGTTAAAAATAACGAGTATTGTAAATAATTAAATTCAAATTATTGAGCAATTTTTTACTTTTGATAAAAACAGTATACATAAAAAAGCTAAACAACAAATAGTGTCTTAATCCTAAAGATTTCTTTGCGCGCAATAATTTTGTTGTGGCAAGCGGAGTTGTAACTAAGGAGTTTCCTTAGTGATGCGTGTGTTTGAACAAAGCCTAAAGCCGCCGCTTTGTATGTCAGTTGGTGATGGATGCATATACAAAGCTCTTAATTGTGAAAGTGTGGACAACACAACCTAAATTCGCGTCTTCAGTATATGGAGAAAATAGTTGGTAAACATATATTCATGGAAGAAATAATTGCCAAGCATTTAAGCAAGTTTTGACCTTGCGATGTTGTATAGAACGCTTCATTGTTCCAATGCCCCATAGCTTTCCCAATTGCCACTATTGTTGGCATTAGTCAAGTCATGGATGTGCATAATGGATTCAAATGCTTGGAATCGTTGCCGAGGCAACAAGTTGCCTAAATTTTCACATTTAGTTCATCCAGTCCTTGGCGCTACTTAGAAAAAAGCCTTATCAGTCGACTCGTAACTGGCCCTTGTCAATTGCTGTTAATGTGAGACTGTTGGATACTCAATAACGATCGAGAAGATATATACGCTGGATAATCGCTGGATATTTTTGAGACCTAACAGTTACTTTGTAATTACTAGAGAGAAAATATCTACTGCGGGTAGTGTGTACCCAAGAGGCATATTAAACTTCCATTGCGAGCAGACGCTCACGATTGCCAGACTCTGATATATTCACGAAGTGCCAAGAAGTTAAATGTGCATTTGTGTAATTAAATTTGGAGAGGAATTAAATATATCTGTAGACCGGACGAGATTCAAAAAGTGTGTGATTACATCCCGCGTATGGTACTTCATTTTTATCCATTGCATCATGATTACTGCTAAGTATAACCGGTAATACGTGTTTATTTACGATCTGTCTACTGTATTTTCATTTGAACTGCCGTCTTTCATCATTGGGCAGCGCCACAATCCACAAAGTTGTTTGTTTTCGGAATCCTAGGAAATAGTTTTTGGCGACGAGTCTATAATCCATATGTATATTCATGAGTCAAGGGCTGACGCTGTCCGTACGTTTCTAATCTAAAGGTTTACGCATGTGGGAGCTCGCTTGGCACCATCTATTGGCGCACATCCCTATCACTACGACTAATAACTGACTCATACGTACGCACGCGAAGCCATTTATGAAGCAAACTTAGTAGTCTCCAGAGTAGATAATATTTTTAAGTAGAGGTCGCGGAAGGAAATCATCCGTGTGTATATACATATATCTCGCTCAAAATAGGTGCCTCAGCCCACCAGACTCGACTTGACGCAATTGGTCTTGGAATGGGTGGATGTTTATGAGAAAAGGGGAGGAATTGCGAACTGTTGAATCAGAGTCATGTCAGAGTCAATGAAACAGAGGGAATGTCGGGAGTCGGGAAAGGGTTTATTCCGGACGCAGTAGGGATGGGGAGAGGACTTGTTGGAAGGATTGGGTAGGAGAGTGAATGGTGGCAAGGGTTAAGGGTGGATGCGTGGGGTGAGTGCGAGGGAGGCAGGAGGGGTTGGACGGGCGGTTAAGGGGGCGGTTAAGCGGTAGGGGTAGAAGGAGAAGCAGCGTGTAAAATCAACCCTTCCGAACCGAGGAACATAATAGGCCTTTTAGCACTCGAAAACAATTTGCTTTGATTGGGGATATTTCGCCTCTTCGCTCTCTGCCTGCTATTCCCGTGCACCCCTCCCCCTGATCTTGCTCCCCCCCCCCCGCCCCTTAACGACACGGGAGGATGTACGCATAGGGAAGAAAAGGGAGCGGAACCCTTCGGAAAATTTCCCAGTATACCGTACCAAACGTCCCTCTTTCCATATCCTCCCGGTGACGCAAATGGGCCACTCGAATAGGAAGCGAAGAGTACTTGACGAAAATATGGGTGATATATTTTAATCGCTCGAACAAAATCACATCAGTCAGCTTTGCGATACGTGCTTATTACCATGCAAGCTGACGTAAGGACGTGTGGCACGGGGTGTGAGATCAGCAGCCGTGAAAATGGGAGAGAGTGAAAAACGTATCAGGACGGATAATAGGACATTGAGGAATAGGGCTCTCTGTAATTTGTCAGCTCTACGTTCTCTTAATGCTCTGCTCTGTTTGAAAGGTGAATGAGATTGGGTAGTCATTGTTCCCATCTCTTCGAATGCGTATGACTCTAGTTTTTTTCTGTTAGATGACGTGCTGATGTGGTGTGTGGGCAAAAAAAAATATATTTCAGATTTTTGTACAACGCAAATAGCTTCATCTTTGCTCATGAAAAGCGTGGTATTTGATCTCCTCATCTCCACAATTGTTGCTTAGAGCCCGTCCAATTCCACATAGCGACCCTGGTTTTAAATTGGTTAAGTGTGAATATGTAAATTTTTATAAGTATTGACGTATATATAGAATTCGTATTGTTTACATTCGATTCATTTATTACTCATCAGGGCATTCCAAATGCATTAGCGATGAATTTTTTACCCCTTGAAAAGGTCTAATTAAATTATTTTAATTATTATCACTAGCACTGCACAAGGTGCTAGTGGCACCGAAATATCAAGAAACTCTGTGTGTTCATTTTTTTTGTTTTTCTCTGTGTTCATCGATTGCCTTCCTGTGGTAAACCGTTTATATATTCGTCACTCGAGTGATCCTAAGTGTAGTTATATATATATATATATATATATAATTCCTCTTTAATATATCTATATAGTATATATATAATAATTATAATACCATTAAAGAGGAAACTTACAGGGGTAAAAAGACGAAAGTAAAGAGAGAGTCTTACTTAGAGACGTTTCGGGTGTTATCCCTTCTTCAGTCACACAGAGAATGCATTCATTTTTCATCGTTCATTCACTCAGACCGCTGAGCGGCAAACACTCACATAAATGTTTATACAGAAAGGTAGAAAGAAAGTGGATAGGAACACATAAAATAAGCAAACACGTTGGCGGTGTGAAGATGGAAAGATGGCCGATTCCAAGTAGAAAAAATTCGACTGGACCGGGAGTCGAACCACGGAACTTTGGATTTCGCGTCTAATTCTCAGACCACCAAGCTACCCAGTCTACTATGAATCCACTGGAATCGGGCGGCGGTTTATAGGAACAAACACCCCTTAAGGCATGACCCACGAGTGCGGCCAATAGAGGTCCGTGGTTCGATTCCCGGTCCAGTCGAATTTTTTCTGCTTGGAATTGGCCATCATTACATCTTCACACCACCATTGTGTTTGTCAATTTTATGTGTTCCTATCCACTTTCTTTCTACCTTTCTGTTTGAATATTTATTTGTATATAAAAATATAATAAAAATTATTAAAATTTAATAATAAAAAATAGCTACTTGAATATTAAAAAATTAATTAAAAAATAAATAATAATTTAAAAAGTAAATTAAGAGGTATATTATATTAAATATTACAAAATAAAATTTCATTAAATATTCTAAATAAAATACTCTCATGTCAAATATTATGTATTTAGCCCGATGCATATTTCATTCTGTATTGAATTCAATCTCAAGAGTGTTCTATTTGCTTTTAGAAGCATTACGTGTAGATGCATATCGTCTGTTTAATATAAACAAATATTTTATGTAATACTCTCACAGAAAGCATTGAATACATGTTGAGCAGTATGGAATACCAGTGATACACCTTCTGACAGCTTTTCTTAGCATGTTATTCCATACACTATTATTTATAGCTGATGCACAAATTGCCACAAATATTTTAAAACACTGGCGAGATAGAGCGAAATGACTTCTTCCTAATACTTTTTCATTCCAAGTACTCAATGAAGTTTTAAATAAGGGACAGTATAAAATTTTCTGAGATTCGGATGTTTTGATTTTTTAGCTCCTCATCCAATTGTAGGGCGTAGGACACCATAAGCTAGCAAAGAGTGAAAGAGTAATTTATCTCGTTTCCAGTTTTCCAGTACGAAATTATTTTAACTTGGGTGGTCTTCAGTCTGACGTTTGACACGTTGGAGGCGGCCGCAGTGCCGGTGGCTTGCCTGTAGGATAGTGAATGGCTGGTCACTAAGAAACCCGTGACGCAATTTTCCGTCACAAGCTTGTACATACCCGGCCCACCTAGCGAGTCGATCGGCTTGTAGCGAGGGTGTCAGTCGTGTGTTGGTTCATTCCTCTTCCCTCAATTCTCTCAGAATTGGAGGGCGGCTGCTGTTATTTTTCTGTTTTCTGGGAAGTTACCGATGGTCTCTCTTTAACCCTTTTGTCCTTTCGACTCTCCTTATACCTTTGCTTTACTTGACCACTCAGGTATGGATGAAATTGGCCTCCTCTACTATATTTTAAACTTTCCTAAATACCAAATATAACAACAAATTACGTACTCTCGCGTTATCCGTGTCAAAAGACGGCAATATCGTCTTTTGATCTACTTTCTACGATGATTTTTTTTAAGAAACCAATGTTATCTGAAATAAAGCGCGAACCCAAAGTTGGATTGGCTTCCACCCATTCTTCTACCATCCATTGCGGCCAGATTATAACCACCTGCGACCCACCAGCATTCTGCCTCTGCCCTCCACGCTACGCGCTACCCTCCTGCAGGGCGGCTTCAGGTTTTAGGTGACCATGACTCGAAAAAATTCTCACCTATAGTCGTGTACTGTCTTCAGTGCATCTGCATAAAGTGAGACTCTTAGACATGTGTTTATATTTCTTCCATTAGTGACTCTGTCTTCCCTGTAGCCTTCATATCGTCAGAAATGCCTTGTCTTTTCTATCTATAGTATTCTCTTTCTTTAGATCTTTTTTCGATCCTAATCTTATGCTCCGTATCTTGATGGGCCAACCTTATTCAACTTCCGCCGCCCATCATGGCTTCTGCCGTCCGAGGCTACTTTGTGACTCTTATAAGTTGTAATAGAATATGCTTCGTTACCAGCCTTTGAAATACCCTCACCACGTGTAGCTTTCCCTGCTAACGGTTGCGGCGCTCTACCTGCCAGTCTTGGCACATTTTCGCCGGTATGCCGCCAGAGAAACCAAAGCATAGTAATATCCTAGGCCCGCTTTCACTATTCTACTCAAGCTAGGATTCCTTCTGAAAGGACTACCTTGAGAGCCAGCATACCGTTGCCCGCGACCCACAACTAGGAGGTGTATGCGGTGTATTGACACAGCGAATAACGAAACTGATGTATAAGAGTGAAATGAATGGTGCGAGAAGTAGAGGTAGGCCGAGAAAGTTGTGGAAATTCTTTGAAGGAGGAATATTAGGAGTCTTAAAAACAGGAGGGCATGTATGAAGCAGTGTATGGGGGTAAATGAGGCAAAAGAGGTTTGAAAGGATAGGTCAGTGTGGAGGAAATTATTGAACCAGAGTTAGGTGTACAAATATTTATTTGTGAGTGAAACTTTGTGGCTCTGCCTACCCCGGAAGGGAACGGCGTGATTGGTATGTAAGTACGTATGTAATCTCATACATTCGTCCGGACTCAAGCCCACTGTCTTCGACTTTCAGACACACTGCTCCGATGATTAGGAGTAACCAACCATCCTGTAACCCCATCATTAGATTTGTATTTATCGTTTTATACCATGGAAATTCCTGCTCGTATTTAATAAAATACATCATTTGATCATATCCACCAGCATACTTCCTCAAAATATAAAATGTGAAAAACATCATAATTTATTTAGTATACATGTATCAACCTCCGGTATTGCCGTGGAGGCAAGTTCTCTGTAGTCTCTAAATCTAAACTTTGCTTTCATAAACATTTATATAATATTCTATAAACTCTATTGAGTGATGCCCGGTACAACCTCAGGAACCCCAATGGAATTTGGTCTGATTACGAGTTCACAAGTGCGCAATATTCGCTCATACAAACTTTGATGGATATATCAGCTCTTACTTTTACCCATCCCTTGCCCTTATGACCCTTTTTTTTGTTTACGTTTCTAATATTTCAGGGTGTCAGTTTCCGTCCCCTGCAAATTATACTTTCGTCTACTTAACTACTCTTGCATTCTTTGACTAAATTTATGATTGTTGGTCTCTCGTCGATCTGAATTTTCAAAGAATATTAATCAGTATGATAGTTTTTGATTCAATCTTTTGGGGTCAATAAAGGATGTGAAGTGGTGTTTGTATACTCCAAAGAGTTTGTGGCGAACCCTCGCCCGCGCGTCGGCACAGCGTCAGACAGCCCGGCGTCAAGCAGCCCGGCGCGCGACTATTTGCAACAATGTTTTTGACTCTTATAGAAAGAATACTTTGTGCCACCAGCGCTCACAGCGCGAGAGCTCAGTCGTGCTTTCACTCTCGGACTGTGCGGTGGTCTTGTGAACGTGCACTTATTACAAGTGAGGTGATTGGAAATAAAACACGTGCACCACGCTCCAGAATTATTATATCCCCGTCACCTCCTATTAGTTTATTTAATTAAAAAAGATGCGCCAATCCGTCGAAACCGTTTGTCAAACTTTTTTTTTTACTCAGGTACAACCTGAAATTTGTTTCCCATGCTACGAATTTTCTCTTTCCCGAGATTTCCTTTGCTTCAGCCGATGAATGATATATGAATGTCATGTCGTATCTGTTTTTGGCATATTTTTATATTATATCATTGCGGTCATTCCTCGTCAAGTGTTACAGATATGTCACAGCAGGAGAACTAACTTCGTGAACTTTCAGTATTTATAGCTGTCCGTTATGATACATTTTGTATTGCTATGTATGGAGATAACCGAATCTCAATCATTGATTTCTAGTAGTTTGACCACCACATGGATATGAAATTTTCATCATAGCGGTGAATTTCCATTCGATTGAAACAGTGCATCATTATCATCATCATTGGTCCTTCAATCCTAAGATTGGGACTCCAGCCATCCCTGTCTAATGCTAGTTCCCTTGCTGCCCGGTTCTACTAATGTACTTGTATTTTATTTGGTCTGTGTAATAATCCCTTGCCCATTCTATAAGGCTTTCTCCCTGCATTTTTACTTCAATTATATATTTCACAAAACCATTGCGCCGCAGGGTGTGTCCAATCCATCTGGTTTGTCTTAACTTTGTAGTGCTCCAGATGATCTTTTCCTCTTTAACTCTTCCATTCATTCATTCATTGGGTTTTCAATTCAAAGATTGGTTGTTTGCCGCCCTCCAGCCTTCCTTAACTAATGCTAGTTCCCTTACCTCCTGTTATCTCTTCCTATGTACTGTATTCTTTATTTGGTCCGTGTACTTACTACTGAGTCTTCTTCTGGGGACTTTTGCCCACATTTTACCTTCATTTATGCTCTTTACAAACTCATTTTGTCTCAGGCTCGGTCCAATCCATTTTGTTATTTTCTGTATAGTCCATATGGTCCTTTCCTCTTCCACCCCTCTGTAAACTCCTTCATTTCTTATTTTGTCCGGCCGTTTTATGTTCAGAATCCTCCTCCAGCACCAGGTTTCGAAGGCTTCTATTCTTTCTTGTCAGCTTTTCCCATGATCCATGCTTCCTATCCACAGAGTGCCACGCTCACACGAAGTCCTATCTTCTCTGAGCACAGCGGTTGTCTTTTTCTTATGAACGCCTACTTAGCTTGGGCTATTTTCCGCTTGATGTCCGTCGTATTTCATTCGTCCCACGTGGTGGTACTACCGAGATAGACTCTTCCTTAATCTTCTTCATTTATTACTTAATGCTTGCATTTGATCTTCATATACACCTCATTTAGTCCAAATTTGATCTGAATGGTGACGATATCAAGACTGGTGTTCCCGTCGTGCAGAGCGCGTACACGTCACAAACCATCATATTCCACGTGACATCGCGTAAGGATATGTGCACAGAGACGGGGTGAAATGAGAACGGCGAGCAATGCAAGAGGAGAAGAGATAGCGTGGAGTGCCATCCATATAAGCGCTCACAATAGCGTCCTAATTGCTTCCTGAGCGAGTGTTTCAGGTGTGGGAATCGGGCAGAGAGGCGCCTATCGCGAACCTGCTCCGTTTTGAAAGGGAATCCTTGATTGGCTAAATGATCCCCTTTCATTTAACTCGAGTCGAGTTGGCCAATCACAGTCATTTGTTTGTCAAAATTTGATCTGTTTGATTATTTATAATGCCGAATATATGGAAAAGTTATCTTTATGGCTCCCTTTATGCGCACGATTTGAAGTTTCGCAATCAGTGAGTGATTTTTGTTACGCCTTCCTGATTTCATTTTCGATGTTCTTTGCCAAATTTATATACGCCAGACACATTGAAGGCCTTATGGCGCAAAGTGATACTCGTTAAGCCTTTTCATAATTTTACCAATTCCATGTAACTGTCAAAAGTTCGTTATGTAAAGATAATAGTAGCAATTGTTTAACCTACGATATATATGAAGTTCTAACGCCGCATCTACTCTGACAAATAATTATACATTTAAATGTACTTTTTACTTTGGTATATCACATAAATGCCCTGTCTCCACATAGTATTCAACGCAAATAGGGACCTCTTTTAAAGGGACTTGGATAAAATCGATATTGTTAGGTCGGTGCTTGGTCGAGGCCTCTTTATCGATAGGCCGACGAGTTTAGATAATCAAACACATCATATGTGTGCTTACATCATTTATATGAGAAGTTGAATGATTGTGCAAGAGTTACTTCTCGTATCAAGTTAATTCCTATTGTTACTTATCGAGCAAATTTCTATCTATGAACTCTACGCAGGGCTGAGATTAATTTAACATGTATTTAGTCGTTTGCCTGCATTAAAATGCTGCATTTAAGTGTATCCTACTTAAGTAATCCTGTAATTTAGACGTTAGGTAATTGAACTTTTCGAGTGGTTCGAGATGGAATGATTGCAACTCCTTAAAGTGATCCGAGATCTGATTTATTGCGTTATTGCGCATTATCCATGGGGTAAAATCCTACGAAGGAAGCGTATCTGTTGCATAAAAAAATTTCATAGATTACAGTGGGTAGTTACCGTGAAAAGAACGTATGGCAGTGGCCTCCCTTCTCATTAGAAATGAAACTATGCTTGAATTAATCGTGCGTATGTTGTCTTTCTTTTTGCAGCATTTTTTACTCGAACCAATGCCAATTTTCACAGTATGATCAGAAATTATCAGCATAAAATATTCTTTAATTTGTTCTGGAATACATTTTTGTTTACTGAGAGGAAAAAATAGCATGGACAGACATTTTATTAAAATTTATTTCCCATTCAGCTCTGAGAAAAATATTCTGCGGAAATGGCAAAATTTTTCTACTCACATAAGTGGCACCGTAAAATTCGATAGCAGTAACTTTTATAAAACTATTTTGACTACTGTCACTGAGATAATTGCTGCATATTAAGAAGAGAGGAGGGGTGTGTGCTGAAGGAAATTGTGAAAAGTAATCCAGAAGTAAGATGTCCCCGGGGAGGACCACGACAGAGATGGTGGAATCAAGCCAAGATCGATTTGGAGAAAGTTGGAGCTACGGAAGAAGATGCAATGGACCGAACCAGCTGTAGGGGAAATGTTGGTTTGGCTAAATATTGATAATTGGTCATTAAATCCTAAGATTGGTTGACTGCAACCCTCCTCCCTTCCTTATCTAATGCTAGTTCCCTTACCTCCTGGTATCTCTTCCACTGTACTTTCCTCTTTATTTGGTCGAGGGACTTATTCCTGGGTCTTCATTTAGGGAATCCTCCCACTATTTTACCTTCAATTATGTTCTATACAAGCCCATCGTGCCTCAGTGTGTCCGATTAATCAGGTTCTCCTTTTCTGTATGGTGTTCCATGTGGTCCTCTCCTCTTCTACTCTTCTGTACACTTCATTATTTCCTGTTTTGCCCGTTCATTTTATCTACAGCATCCTCCTCCAGCACCAGGTTTCGCGGCTTCTAGTATTTGCTAGTCAGCTTTTCTAATGGTCCTTGCTTACAATCCATAGAGTGCCACGCTCCGCAAGAATGTTTTCACATAGGTACTGTTTCCTGGTCCTAACTTCTTTGAGTGCTATCAGTTGTCTTTTTTTTAATATCGACTCGAAAATAAATGGCTCTGGGAGTAAGATCAAATATGTAAGCATTTTTACTACTTTTGTACAGTATGAGAAAATACCACCAATTTACGCCGAGTAACATCCATTCCATAAGTGGGATCATTACTTCAACAAACTGAATAGCAGTCGTTTTCCATTAAGAATATTCCTTCACCTTGTCAGTTATAGTTTACGCTTCCTTGCAACGAAGATTAGAAGGAATTCAAAGCAGCGGAGCTGAAGTGGGAAATTTTATTGCAGATGAAAGGAAACAGTCATAGCGTAATTGATGCTGTGAAAAAATAGTTTCTCTGTAGAGCAAATGTTTTAGATGTCAATTGCCATATACTTCTCCTGAATCGAACGTATTACACTGTCACACAGATGATGGAAATACACAATTACGTTGCTACGATCTTTAACAAAGGAGCAAGTAATTGTATGGTTGTTTTTTTTGTGTAAGCCAACAAAATATAAGTGACCATGTCTAGACTAACTGACTCTGTGACGGAATTTGACGAAATCATTCGAACTAAAAAAAACTCCTGCATTCTTTACACAATGGAGAATAATAAATTATTATTAAGATCGTTTTTAGTTCTTCTGCGAGATATACAAACAGTTTATAGAAGTTCATTGCTATTCAATTAAATTTGTATTGCATATGTAGGTGATAAAACGTTTTCATTTGGTTACAGTATCTGATAAAAGGCCATAAAAATTTATATTTCTCGCGTGCTCATTTCCTTTCACTCTCTCCCTCTCTTATCCTACCTTTTTCCTTCCGTCTTCCTTTCCTCGAAAAAGACTGGGTAATGAAACGAGGGTGTTTGGATCTCCTTTTACTCCCCCTTCCCTTCTTCCGGATTGCATTCATTTGGCCCAGTGAACCGGACGTGGTACGAGGGCCGGAGATGGACCACCGGCCCGGAACCACAGGGCGGCCGATCCAAAAGAGAAACTCTGGAGGGCTTTGAGGACATCACTATCCCCGCTCAACTGCGTATCCCGGGTCGAAGCCCAACCAATCGTGGCACGCGAATGGTTTGATGCTGAAGATGATGTTGGGGGCGGTAGTTTATCTTCACTTCCTGTCCATTCCTTGTCTTTCGAGGAACGTGCTGCTGAGACGCGGCCGATAAAGGAGAGGTTCAGTGGTTTGAAGCAACTTGAGTGCGGGTCCTCGGAGACGCCATAACCGCATACATACATTCACGTGGAGCGGTCTATTTCTTTTCCCGTTTAGAGACCATTTCGGGGTACGGTTGGCCGGTGTTGGCCATCCTACCCCACACCTTAGGGGTCCTGCATAAACTATTTGCTCCGAGGACGATGGAAGAGTGTTCCATTGATACGTTAGCAGCCAAAATGCTTACTCGGCTTGAATCCCGAGAATTATTTATAAATATAATTCGCCGATAAAGAACTAAATCTTATATTACGTTACCGTATTTGACGATTTGTTTACCCCCTCCCCCCCTTCGTTGACAACTGTAGTATTTTTCCCAACCCCTCCCCACCCTAAAATGTAACACTGTCTCTAGAAATTAGATTTTCAGAGCGACAGAGAGAATATTATCATGACTCCTCACTACATCTCTAGGTCTGACAGATGCGATAAAATAAGAGAGATACACTGCCGAACAGATAGGTACGAAAACTCGTTCTTTTCGCGAATAATAAGCGACAACAATGAAAATTGACTCCACTAAATACACTCCTATAACTCATATAACCATTTCATCTCCAAAAAACTTACACCTTTACACGGCTAGTGACCTAACACCCCCTGCCACACGCCCATGCGGCGGCTGGCAGAGTTTTATGTAGATGTAAACTTTTAACTCAAAATATTTTCTCAATTATTGAGTGAGTTTATTTTTAGGGATACGTTGTACGAGTAATAAGACAAATGAAGGTTGAAATCAGACGCGACCTTCCTCCTGTTAAACCAGGAAGTACTATCTACACGATGCTGACGAGTAGGAAACTTCAACAGGCGCATTGTAATAGGTACGCTACTTTGAGTGAACCCCCCCATGCCTCCCCCTCGTTACCCGCCATATGTTTTCAGGCACCTCCTCCCCCCCCCCCCCCAAGTTGGTAACGTGGTTTATGCATGACCCCTTATCATCCACTTCGATTCTCGCCACAGCCATTGTGGCTATTATCGAGTTATTGAAGGAAAACGTTGCATCACAGTCTCGAGTGCTTGCAAAATTATGTATTTTTTACTGTCCCACTAAGCAAGCACTAAAAAGTTACCCTCGAAATCTTAATACAGAGAGCGATATTTTTTTTTGGGAACAAACTCAAGGAACTTGGAAACGTGTAACACACACAATCAAAATCAAAACGCGTGCACCAATTTCAGTATTAAGTTCATAAGAATATATTAAATTTAAAAAGTTGTTGGGCCCAATTTACATACCACTATACATACATGTATACATATATACCCCAAGGTCAACTCTAATACTTGTTCAGCGTGCACCAAGCTTCATGCAATCCCATTAACCAAAGTTTTCTTTCACTTATCCCACACTGCGCCAAGGTCACCCTCCTCTCTCTCAGGCTCGCGGCACTCCGGATCTCTGGCCTCTCGTCCTTCCTCTCGTTCACGCGAACCTCTCCTTGTCCACGGCGGCCCACAAATTATAAGGTCCTCTGCTTCCGCAGCCACAGTCCGCTCCTCACGGCAAATCCCTCCTTACTCTCGGTACGGGATATAATAACTCTTTTTTTCCTCTCGCACACGCCGCGTGCGTCAGCTCCCAACGGCAGGTTCCCTCTAACTCCTGTTTCTTATTGTTAACTCATTTTCCCTTGGCGTCCCTAGCGACGGCCCTTGTTGCCTTCTCGCGTCCCGCTTTTCCCTATTGTTGATTGTTTACATTGGATTGGCGTTCCTAGCGACGGCCCCCCATGTCGATATTGTTATGACCCAGAGTTGCCCTTTAGTCTATTTTACAACGTTACACATGATAATATAACTTTTTTCTAAAATCCTCCTGTGAGTTAATATGAAGACGTGCACTTGTGTAAGGGAAGAGGAAGTGGTTTGTAAGGTTCTACATCTACACACCACCTCGCGGGCCACCGCATGGGCCTGTAGCAGGGGCCGTAAAAGCACCGGAGGTTATAGGTGTAAAGAATAAAGTTATTGGAGGTGAATGGTGGCATAAATTTTTGCATGTTTTGAGTGAAGATCAGCTTTATTATGGTAACTTACTGTACGTGGGAGGCACGAATGTTTGTACCTAACAAAATGAGTGTATCTCTCGTATTTTGTCGCTCCTGTCGGACCTAGAAATGTAGTGTGGCGTCAGATTGATATTCTCTGTGTGGCTTTCAATCACACTTACCCTGAATTTCTCAAGCAAACTAAGTGTATCGTGTAGCATTCGAGTCTCTAGGGGCCCCCACCTTAATCCCTTTACAAGTTGTGAGACACTAAATGTACGCTCGTAGCAGTTTTTAACGAAGCGTGCTGCTTTCCTTTGTATTTTATTTATTTTTTCTTGTTTATTCTGTTTTATTTATTTTGAGGATAGAGAAATTTGGAGTAAATTATTGTAAGGGAGCCAGTATTCTGTTGGTAACGGTAATGACGAAATTATTTGACCTTATTCTGCTCCAATTGGGAATGGTATGATGAGTGTATAGCATGCGTCTCTGGATCCATATATTTTTTATAGGAACGTGAAAGAGGTCATCCAAAACTAAAGGAGAACACTAACTATATTGTGTTTTGACATCATTGAAAATGCTTTTTATTCTACTCTCTAAATAATGAATTTTTCAAAAAAGCAGTTCAGCGCAAATTGAATATGCTGAAGTTCACACGGATCGGAGTGGTGAGATCCTAGATATTTCGAAGGGCGATAGAATGAGAAAAATTAACTACGGACTCTTTTCCATCTGGAAAGCTGATAATGAAGATTGACCTCAAAATTTCATGGTCTAAGTTTTTCGCACTCAGTGAGTTCTTGAATTTTCGTCGAATATTCTTTTGCTTCCATCACTTCAGATCTTTGTTTTCAATACTTTTCGATGAAATTTTGCTAGTGTTAGGAATACGGTGAGAGTGAGAACAATGACACCAGTTACCAGGCAGAAATAAGAAAGCATACTTTAGTAGCCCCTCCAATTCGGAAAAGTCATACAGTATTTGAATGAAAGTATTACTTCGCATTGGGTCATCCTTCTTCAAAATGATCAATTCTTATGGCGGGGAAGATTTTTGGTGCCCTTCGCGGTTAGGATAACTTTCGTAGTAATTAATGACTCTAATTGTAGAATACATTTTACCATTTAAACCCATTCATTGCCATGTATGGCGCCATTACAGTCGCTTTCATAGGAATAATTTTGAATTGGCCCTATGAACCTCTACTTCAGTTAACCCTCTATCACGCTGAGTGACCTAGTTTTATAAATAAGTTTATTATTTGTGTCTAATTAGATTTCTTTACGCTTATATGCCTTTGTGACATCAATTGTACAGCTTGGCAACGAAAATATCTCTCATTCGTAGCTTTTAGTCCCTGATTCTCCCACGAGCGGGGTAATATTTGAAATGACTTTACATCTTGGACGAAAAAATCGGTGTGTTGACCTATTCTCTGCTCATCGGAACTCAAATGTCCAAAACTGAATGATTATACCTACAATTCGCTTTTTATCACATGTAAATGCGTTCAGCTCATTACCATTAATACGAACCTTGTTTGTATCTGAAGTGGCAATTCAATGCACGAATTTCCGTATGATATCCACAGCACCATACTTCTTGGAGGAAAGTCTATATTTTATCTTTTTATTTTTGTTATTTATTTATTATTAGTTATTTATTTATCATCGATCTTTATGTATTTATTACTTGTGTGGAATCATCATTTTTATGGAATTTTATCAGCGATTTCTTCCACTTTAGTGCGCTTTTACCAATTTTTTGTTATATTTGATTGCATTATTTTCGCGGATCTTTGAACCCGCGCCGTGGATGGCTTATATTGTGTCGCAAAATCGTCAGGTTGACAGTTCAGTGCTCGCAATGCCATCAATGAATACATCCATGAGATAACGAATGATCATCGATTTACAGTGCCTTGAAAATGTTATCGTTCACCTGTTGGACTATACACCGATTCTCGTTTCATTTTTTGCTCGAGAGACTCCGAATATCATAAGGTAATTTTCCCCTGCATTGAAAACTGTGTTTATTCCGTTGTCCAATCACAGTTCCATCAAAACGAAGTGCCAGCGAATCTTTGAAACGCGTCCATTTGGCAACGTCGCTCCTTTGAAACTCGTCCATTTGGCAACGTCGCCATCCCTCAACAATGCAACGCGCTGCGGTCTAAAATAAAAGGAGGCCACTGTTATCGCGTCCGTCGGATGTCTTGAGCAGAGCAGATGACGCCGACCCTCTGACGAAACAACTGTCACGGACACGCTCTTGTTCAAATCTCGCCCCTCCTTCTTGTGCCTTCCCCCACCCCCCTAATTCCCCTCTCCCTGGTTATCCTAAATGGTTCCTCCCCTTCGATCCCCATTCTCCAACACTCCTCCCTCTCTACTCCCCTCTCATCCTTCGAACCCTGTCACTCACCCATCTCCACTCTACCGAACCCTTTCGTATTATCTTCTTTTAAGGACGTGACGATGTTTCAGAGTCGTCGGAACGATGCGTAATATGTATTGTGTACTGTATACCGCAGAATGTCAAGGTGTGACGTCGAGTCCAATATTCGAACACTTATTTCGACATGATTTCGTCTAAATTTCGAATACGGTGCCGAAGCCTCCTGTCATAATACACCTTTAAGAAAAAAATATAATTCTTGTTGGAATTATTTACCTGTGGGCTTATTATTGATTGAAGATTATTATTGATTGTTATCATCAAGGAGTGTACAATCATAAGAAGTCGTAAAGTAAAGTTATCTTGTAAAAGGAATAAAGACTTCTAAAAATTCTTATGTCGTTTCCATTACTGTCTGAATGGTGAGTCCCAACGCATAAACAATGCCCCTTAGTGAAACGTGGTCCAAGAATATCTTTAATTACTTGAAAAAATGAGTGAAATGTGCACTCAATGACCCAAGATTACTATTTTAGCCACCTTTAGGGGGGGGGGATACTCACTTGCGTAGGGATTTCGGTGGAAAGAGATTACCTTCCGTAATCCCGTTCTCTTAAAAAAACAGCAAGAATTAGTTGGTAGTAAGGAGTTAAATTAGGAAAAAGTCGCCAAATTCCGTCATTTTGATCGTCCCTTGAAGGAGGCACGCAATTATCCCCCTTACCTTTAGCTGGGGCACAATTGTCGTTTCAAATAATCTATCTTCTTAATTTATTCAAGCAAGTAAATTTTCTTGTCATGTATTATGGCCGTTGATTTACCTCTCTCTTAGGTAGACATTTGATAAGTAGTCACTGTTTCGGCGTTCAGCGACAACTTGATTCCTTCTGAAAACTGTCAATCGCCGTTCTAAGTTTTATGGTTGTGCCCCTAATGACTTAATAAATCTTATTATCAGTCTGTATTTTTGTCGAATTATTTCATTATATTGGAAATACCTTAAAGGCTGTTTGAAAATGCCCATTCTTTTATGTTCAATGTTGGAAGTTTTTTAATCGTACCATGAACGCAAAAAGGGGAGAACATCATGAGCACACGTTTTCATTAGCAAGTAAACGGAGATTACCATGCCTACTGTTTCAGTCAAATTTATTAATAAACCCTAATGAAGAGAAAAAAATTTTCATTTAATATTTTTGTGAATAGTTTCATACATGCCATGCTCGTATCCTTTCAGTTGGACGAAATCCGTATTTAACCCGTTTATACCTCAACCCAATTGTGTAGCATTTGAAATGCTTCTTCGTTTATACTTTTTAGTTTTAATAAGTTTAAGATCTTGTTTTATACATTACAGAATTGCGTATTTAGGATACTCTCATACTGTGATATTATTCTCGTCTGATTGATTCAATAGATGCTGGACTGATTGTATTTCCTGAGCCATTTAGTTACGTGTTTTGAGCAAGGCTGTGGATATTTCTCTCAAAATAATCAAATAACATTAGCCAGTGAAAAAATTGTATTCTCTTCCTAAAGTAAAATTTAACTCTCTCATGTAAAATCAATCACATATAAAATTTTTCCCATGCATGTGAAATTGAATACTCCACAAAATGTCTAAATAAACAGAAATTTTGGGGAGTGCGGCCTTTGTTGCACAAGGAAAGATGAATCAACTCATTAAAATTTTCTGACTAAGTGATACCTCTTCCTAGAGACGATTATTCATTGATCAGAGCAATGATTAAATAAAGTAAACTGATGTAATGTCCTTTAAAGATTAAAAATGTGCGTATGCGAGGAAATAAATTGGAGAAATTGGAGAATGCATGTAAAATTGTGCGTGGTGTGGTCCAGAACAAGAACCTGTACATCATATGGTACAGTGTAAGAGGAAGAACATGTGGTACTGTAAAAGAAATTGTAGGGAAGAGGATTATTGTAGATCGGATGCATTTGAGATGCAGGGGCGAAAGAGGATGGTGAAGGTTTATTTGTCAGAAAGGAAAACAAAACAGGTACTAATTGTGAAGGGAAAGTCATAATGTATTGATGTAGTTAGTGATGAGAGTAATAATTTTGGAATAAGAAAGTTTGTCTGGAGAAATGGCACTCTATATTTGAAGAAGAGCGAAGGTATGGCTCGATAAAAAGTAAATAAGGCGTATATTTATGTGTATGTGGCTGAAACCCTACCAGAAGAAATACATTTTTCTTTAAAAGCTGATATTAATCAGCCCAATCCACATGATGTTGAAAAACCCGCAAAAGGGCCTTTTATTTTTACAGGAAGTTGCACACAAATGGCAAAAGTGGGGAATTCGTATGTCTGAATGCTAGGAGAACATTTTGTCTGCGTTGTTTTGTATTTTAACAATAAAAAAGAAAATGAGAACAAATTTTTTTGCATTTCGGAAAAAGACGATGAGAAATCGGAAAAAATGATGGCGAAAATCTCATTGTGGATAACTCCTTTTAGTTCAGTTTATAATTTTGAGGAGAATTTACGACATCATAAACTGGAATTTCATTCACTCACCCCACGTGTAATTTTTGGAGACCACCGTTCCTGTAAATTATTCCGATTCCCCTTCAATGAGTTGATTGAACGCGAAGCGAGTGGCAATGTTATTATCTCTTTTTTTCCTTTCTTTTTCATCATAATTCTCGCTCCACGGCGTAGGCTCACAGGCAGTGGCCCGTGTGGGTGGGTCTTCAAGATTTTTTTTACCTCGTCCCATACCACCTCTGTCTCCCTCGCTCTGAATCAACACGCTTAAAAGCAAGAGAGGAGTACGCCGCAGTGTTTGCTCGAGACCAGGGGACCAGCCTCGACCCCTCCTTCCACCCTCTGTGGTACTGGGAGATCCATCCCCCACTCCCAATGGCGGTTAGCGTTCGAGCGGTCGAAAGGAGAAGGGGAGTAGAGGGGTGGCGCTTTACAGGGAGAGAACTGGGGCGTGATGGAAGGGAGCGGGGACCCCTTTAGCGAGAGCCCCTCTCCAGAGACAACTAACCCTCCTCGAATGACCCCCCCCCCTCCCTTCTACTCCCGCAAAACCCTGGAAAGGAGGAGGGAGGTGGACGGGACGAGTAGGAGGATGGAAAAAACAATTGAAGCGCGGTGCCCGGTAATGGTCTCTTGTCCGCCAGCCATCTCCCCTTCCCACCCACCCCTTATTCGAGTGCATGTATGTATGTGATGGAGGTTCAAAGGAATAAATATGCGGTAACGTCTCTAAAAATGGTCAAGGAGAGAGAACTAGCGACACATTAGAGAAAGCGAATGTCCTCAACACCTTTCCTCAAAGCATCTATACTACATGCCCTCAGAAAAACACCGCTACACTGCCTGGTCTATATAAAAATCCCATGAAGTCCATAAATATTTCTTGTCGTGGCATAAAAAGTCACCTGAAATCCATAAACTCCAAGAAATCACCTGGTCCCGATCAAATTTTCGCCCTAGTTTAAAATAAAATAGTGTCAGAAATAGCACCATACTTGAAAATAATATTAAAAATTTCTCTTGCAGAACATCGTGTCCCATACGATTGGAAAGTTGCGAACCTTACGCCTGTCTTTAAGAGCGGCGATAAGGAAGAACCTATTTTATATAGTCCTATATCCCTCATGTCTGTCTAGTACAAAATATTGGAATATACAATAGTCAGTTCAATTATGGAGTATTTAGACAGTCAAAGCTTTTTAATTCAAAACCAGCATGAATTCCGAAAAGGTAAGTCCTGCGAAATCCAGTTTGCCCTTTGTCTTCATGATGTTCTTTCCTCCTGAGAAATGCTCGTCCAGATAGACGCGATATTTTTAGGTTTCAAAAACTCTTTCGATAAAGTTCTGCATTCAAAATTATTTTCTGTGCTGCAAGCCTATGGTAACCTTCACGATGTAATAAACTGGATTAAAGATTTCGTAGACAACTGCGAACAGAGGGTAGTTCTAGATGGTGTTTGCTCAGATACTGTGAAAGTAACATGGAAAATACCCAAGTAAAGTGTCATTGTTCCCTAAATAGACCTTTTGCATATAAATGATATCATTCTCGCCGAACAAAACTTGCCTTTAACGAGCAAAATTAGCCTTTACGAGGATGATTCAGCGTTGTACAGGGATATTAACACCGATTCAGATAGAATTGCGTTGAAAATGACCCAGATACTCTAAACGAATGGTTTTGTACTTTGCAATTAGAACTAAATGTTAAATATAATTTGTTATGAACTTTTTTAAAAAGAAAAACTTGCCCAACAATACGTACACAATTAATCAAGCCGAACTATCTAACGTAGAGTCAATTAAATACTTAGGTGTGGCCCGTACCCAAGACTTGTCCTGGGGAAGTACATACGGGAATTATGCAGACAGGAAAGTCGACTAATTTAATATGAACATGGGAATATTTAAACATATGTTAAGGAAATAAATGTAAACATTGATGTATAGAGACTAGCCACAAGGCACTGAGGTTGGAGTACATATATTGAGTGAGTCTATGTACTACCTTCTATTGCTCTGAATAAGGTGGTTATGTGTCTACAAAATATTGAAATTCTCTCTTTTCGAAGGATGAGATTCTTTTAACTTGTAATTTTGTGCATTGTGCTTGTCACGCCGGTGACGTTCTATTATAATGTGCGTGGTTACCTAGCGTAATTTTTTGTCAATCTGGTTTATGTACTCATGCAAAAATTTCAGTTTAACAGAAGATTAAAGAACAGGGATAGGCTATAAATAAAACAGACGAGCACAATGATGTTGTGTGTTGGTGGAAAGATGGGATTCTAAGTCATATATAAGTCTACGGGAATAACGCGACAAATCGCGATGAATAGAACCTAAAGCCGCTACCTGCGGCATGTGCAACAAGATTACGCAAAATAACACTAGCATGCATTCTTTCTAATTTTCGGTCACAGGTTGGTCTTCTTCGGACGAAAGACAATGGTAGGCTGGCAACCAGTGGGAGAGACGGATGGGTTACTGAGGAGAAAGATACAAAAGTGTGTGTGTATATGCATATAAAAATGCCACAGGGAGGCAGACAAAAAATATAGAAACACAAACGAAACAATACAAGATAGCTCCTAATATTTCGACGAGGCGTGCGTCTTTTTCAGAGGAAAACTGAGAAGAGTTTGGTTCAGTTCTCAATTTTCCTCTGAAAAAGTGGCACGCCTCGTCGAAATATTAGGAGCTTCCTTGTAAGCGTTTTTTCGTTTGTGTTTCTATATTTTTTGTCTGCCTCCCTGTGGCTTTTGTATATACATACGTCGTCACTAGAGAGTTCCTCCAGGAAGTTATATGTACGTATATGCATATGTGGGACGTGGAAGTGTTTCCGTGCCAGCGAAGCGAGTACACGCGATCCCCTCGAAAAATGCGTGTTAACCGCAGAGGAGAGGGTAGAGACAGATCCAGTGATGAGTCTACAAGCGCGAGTGCAAGAAAAAACGACTGGATGCTTCCGTACACTCTCTCGAAAAGGATAATAAAGAAATAACAATAGGAAGGCGAAAAGTTTGGGCCGGGAGTGGGACGCAGGAGGGAGGTTTTCGATTTTATCTCTCAGCGAAGATAGTAGAGATACTTTTTATAGTACGTGATGAGAAAATACTTCCGTGTTCATCGCGTACTGCGCAGGGCGGGAGATGGACTGCCGAAGTGACTGTTGAAGAGGCGATTCTCGAAAACAAAGGGTTTCTATTTCATTCCCTCTTTAAGTCCACAGCTGCGATATGCGACAAAGAATCGCACATCTCTCCCCAAAAAAAAACGAACCAGTTTCCGACCTTTCGAATTTCATACCCTTTCCTCTTGCGTACGTTTACGACACTCTTGCAGGTTCAACTCTTCCGAATGCGTTAAAATTTTCTCTATTCGCTCGACGAATTCTCATTAATTGGCCTGAGGAACCGTAATTGTTTGTGTCAAAATTGAACAAGCAATTCATCTACGCCAGCATTTTTCTCTGAAAGCCGCCGCAGTTTGAGTGAGGTGGGCTATCGGGCCAATGACCAATGAGATAAAGGAGAGGAGAGTAAAAAAAGGAAAAAGAGGAGAAAGAGGTGAAAAAATGAGAATGGGGACGGACGTATCATTGTTTTGACCCGTTGCGGTCGTGAGTTCAGAGTCGGAGGGTCGAATTCTCGCACCAAACTCTTCGACTGTCTGCATCTGTAATTTATTCGCTTTTCCTGTTATCAAGATGCAATAAAGAGATTTAGTTATAATCAACATGTTATTTTTCAACCCTTGCGATTTTATTTTTTTACTGAACCATTGCAAAAGCCTTTTAAATTCATTACAAATAACGGCGGGATCAGTTTTTCGAAAGACAAATTCGGGAAGAGAGTCCGTCTCCCTCCGAACCTCACGTCCTCCATTATTCATCTTATGTTAAAGCGACATTCCGGAGAAACTCCTGGGAAAATTTTACATGGGGAAACATTGGAATTGATGGGTACATAACTCAATCAATGAATCTGTGTCAATGATTCTGGAAAATACAGTGAAACTAATACTAATGGTCGTTAAGAGGGTTGGTCGTTCGACAGTGGTTCAGATTCTAGGAGTACATATTGTGCAAATGAACAAGCGGCTGATTTGAAAAAAATGAAAAACTCTTGAAGCTACAATACTGTTAAAAATTATACTGATGGCGTATAATTTATCATAATGCATTTGCTCCTGGGATATTTCAATGCATATTAATTTGATATACAAATACAGTGAAACCTGAATTCAGCGACCACCGACGGATCCGCTGAAAGTTGGTTGTGGAGAGGGGTGGTCGCTTGACAGGAGTGGCCTTTGAGATGGGTTTCTTTTAATTCTAAAATCTGAGTTCGAAGTAATTTACCTTAAATTTTCTCCCTAGATTTCTATCTATTTCATCACCATGGGTCCAGGTATTGACACTCAACTTCAATATTTTGTTTTAATTTTTCCTCGAATTTGGAATTTTTTTACTGTTTCATCAAATTCGTTTGATTATCTAGGCTTCTCTTGTAAAAGTGCTTGGAATGTATTAATCGATAACCGCCAAATATCTTACTTATATTCGCATTAATTGTGATAAGCTACGAAGCTAACAAGCTACACAAGATATTGTTTCGCTATAATTGGTGCCCTTCACTGTAAAAAAAAGCTTTAATTTATTTTCGCTAAGGTTTGAAGTTAATTTAGATATTTGTTAAGTCAGTACCGAGATTCAAGTGGAAAGGCATCAGTTTTCATGCTTCTATTCTTTTTGGACGAAGAGATTTCATTTGCATTCGCAAGTCACATAATTCTGGCCTGCAAAAAACGTGAAATGGCTCTTAAGTGAGGTCTATTCCGTTAAAGATACAATCCCGATTTAGGATGTATACATTGACGTAACTTAACGTTGACGTTGACGTAACGATTAGTATGAATTTAAAGTATCTATACCATTTGCTTCGGCTGTCTCGACTGGTGATAAATTGCACTTTTGATTCATTATTCATGAATGGGTGTTTCGTTCAGTTTATTACATTCTTTTAGCCAACCACTGACTTTTACAAAGTTTTTTCGTTTTTATTCTAGTACATATTCAATTTTTGAAACAATACAAATGTAGAATGAAATTCAAACGCCATAATCAGAAGATAATTGGTTGAAAATTTCTATCCGTTAGAGTGAAATGAAGGAGGATGCCCCTTTAATTGTATTCATATCTTCTTTTTTTATTCAACGTCTTAATTTTTTTACAGATCCACTTCTTATGGCTTTTAACATCTGTCCGCAATACTGTCTGAAGGCTCTTCAAGTTTTATTTAGAAGTGCTTGATCCATTTACCTGATAATTTCAAACAACTCGTACTGCATTCTTATAAAAATTACTTTTCGATTTGAGGAAAGGTAATTTTTATAATAATGGCCTTTCTGGCGTTGACATAATTTCCCAAGTAGTAGTTGCTAGTCCTATTTGTAACTGTAATGGAAGACTTTTTGGTTACCGAATGGTGGGGCTAAACGAATATGCATTATTTTATTACTACTTGATGTAGTTATCAGGTCCCCTGGAGCTATTCTACCTGTGTAGGTTGTTATCTAGAATTTGTCTGTAAGTAATGTGCGATGAACAGTTCTAGTTACTGAATAGTGGAAGTTGAATCATAATATAAGCTGCTATTATGAAGGATTGGTCTTGATATCCTACTAATATTATAAATGTGAAAGTTTGTATGTTTGTATGTTTGTTACTCAATCACGCAAAAACTACTTGACCGATTGAGCTGAAATTTGGCATGTAGATAAAAAATATATCTGTGGGTAGAATAGGCTATATTAAAAAGACCTCAGGGTCCCTTAAGGCCCCCCAAAGGCCCCTCTGGTGGTCCATGCTAATCATTGGGTTCGGTGCAGTGGTTTTATTTTTTGCTTTTTAAAAGTACTTTCACTCAAGATAGAGGGCTGTAATTTTTTTATCGGATGGCTGATTAAATAAATATTCTAATCATTCCAATTTATCTTCTATTACGTTTCATATTCGTGTGAAAGTCATGTTTTTAGCTGAAGAAACTCACATTTTCTCTGAAATCAACAATATCATATTTCCTTGGCAACCAAAGATTTGATCTTCAAAAGATATTCACGCTTCTTTAAATAACATTTTTTCCTGCAGGCCCATTGTATCATGTTGAGAGAATATCTGTATAAGAAGGGCCTAGAGTCCCATGGGCCCTTATGGACTCTAGGAGTCTGGGAGTCCTATGAGCCCCATGATGGATTGTTTAGGTGGGTAATCGATAAATTCAATGCATATTTATAATGAGTATATATTCAACACTCCTGAGGGAAAGCCGTAAATATAATGTTTAAGTTTATTTTCTAATGAGCCGATACCGATGCTTTAATGATGACCAGTGTGTATAATCATTAAACGAAAAATAAATAAAAAATCCACCTCAGTAATACCACAAATGAATACCTATATCAAGAAAAATGGGAAACTTAGTCGGTCACCTTCCCGTAGTTTTTCTCGGGTCACACTTAGAACCGCAAAAATCTCATCCTAACCCAACCACGGAAAGATACTCAGTTATAAATGTGGTTCACATGTTTACCCGTCTGTTTCGAAACTTCAAACTCTTTTAATATGGCGGAAACTGTAATAATGTTACTCCATTCATCTTACCCGAATGAAGAACGGGGTATTCTGCTCAATGTACGCCATCCATGCTTGAAAATCGACAATTGCTCAAAGAATCAACATATATTTTTGATTTAAAAACCAAAACCGATGATTATGGCTACTCTTTACGACTCAACGCCCATATCAAAAATGAATATCGCAACTGAAATAAGTCATTTAATGCAAATATATGTATGTACACAAGGGAAACGATTAAGTTCATTAACTCAGAAGACAACCCAAAGAAGACCGCTCAGTACCCAAAGTACCCAAAGTAGCTCCCAAAGCTCAGTACCCAAAGAAGACAGCTTCAGGTTTTGTGACTTTCGTATATAATAAATTCAGTGTTTTTCTCACCCGTTGAGTTTCAACGGGTACCTTTCGCTAGTCATAAATAATCACTGAAAGATTGGTTGCTGTGGATTCACCGGTCTTGATTAGGGTAATAGGACTCTCGTAGTACACAGTCCCGACACCCATTGTTAATTTCCCAATACTAACTTGCAGCTGACGTTGGTAGCGCCTCTATCCTCTAGAAAGCAAAACTAACCCGTCAGTAGGGGTATTCTCAGAAAGTGCATTAGATTAAATGAGATCTCTGTCAGAGACTATTCATTTTATCCGATCGGAAACTACTTCTTTGCTTCAAAAATCAATATTTTAGTGCCTGTATTTTGAGTTATTCTACTGTAAACAATTTTATTTCTCTTTTTTATTTTCCTGAAGACGTATTCCGTGCAGGATATGATTTTACACAGCAGCGCAATATCCACCTCCAGAAACTCTAATCTCTTGTGAAGTGTAGATAAAATGACACCTCTTAAGATTCTTGGAAAGATTTATTGGTTTTTTTTGTTACTGAAGTAAACTTTGAAGGAACCTTTGAAGTATGCCTTTACTTGCTCGCCACCGCACGGCGCCACTGATCTCCGAGTTTCAACTTTACTGCCATTTTTGTCGAGGCAGTATATTATTAGTCTATGTATTAAGGTTTTCAGTAGTTGTATTTCATTGCAAATATGTGAATGAATGCAGTGGTTGTATCATGCGATAATAATCGTGGTATGATGGTCGTTCTCTCATCTCTTTCTATTTACATTAGTTTCGAACAAGAAAAGCGTGCAATATTTATCGTGAGATATGGTTTTTGGGTCTTAACCTGGGTATCTGTGTGAGAATATTGGAACAGAAGTTTTTTCTTCCGCTGGAAAAGCTCCTCTGGATTGACGAGAGGGCAAACGGGCAGAGAAAGGGGATTTGAAGGAGCCTTCTCCCGCCAAATAACGCGTGGAACGTGTTTGGAAAAGAATCGCATTATCTTCTCGAGACGGTTACTGTCCACGACTCTTGGATTTGTCGGAGAGCCTCCGTGTTTACTGTCCAGTTTTGGGAGTGCTGAAACAATATTTACTATTTGAGTTATTTCTGTTATTCTCTCAGGAAAAACTTGTCCAGAGATATGGACAGATTTTAAAAGGGAAAGATCCTTTTTCCCCACATCTTCCGAAACGCATTTATGTATTTGCCCAGTGGCTTATTTGGTATTTGAGATCCCCAATGTCCAGCTGTATTGATACGTACTTTGGCTGTAAGATTGCCTATTATTTACCAGAAGACTCATCACGTGGGAGAGATGCTTTTTATGATCAATAATTAATTCCTTTATCGTAAAGTCGCGTATATTTGTTGACGGAGATTAATGTTCTTAAGCCTATTTAAGGTTTAGCGCATATTTCAGCAAAAAATTGAAAATATGGGGACATATTATACAATTGAAATTGCTCGTAAAAAAGAAATTGATTTGTAAGGTTTTGATTTTCACATCATGCTTTAATAGTCTCGAGTCGGAATGTGAAGTTGTCTTTGACACAATGGATTATACTAGGGTAAATTAATTGAATTTAATTTTCTTTTGATTTTTTTATGACTTCCAGTGAAAGTTTTGTGAAATAAATATGCATTTCTATTTTATTTGAAAAGTATCAGTATTAACCTGTGCTAAGGTCCTTTTTGCTTATATTAGCAGGCCAAAATTGACTGGTTCCGTATTGAATTTAATCTCGTTAATTCAGTAGATGCTGTCTTTTCTCATCTCTCCCTCTTTCATCTCTTCTGTTCACGATTTTAAACTCCTTTTAGATGTGAAGAGGACAAGGGTCTCTACACCTGTATTCATTGCTTGCGGTGATCTTTTTAAGTTTCCTGCTAGCCACTAGCATTTGAAATAGAGGTAAACAGGGGGATTTTTGAGTAATTCCAAAGAATAATTATCTTAAAAAACAATTCCTATTGCAAGTATTTTAACTTCTGGCGATGTAATATAGTCAAATACCGATGCTTAAGGGCTACACTACGAGTTTGGTGAAGGAAAAAATGTTTACCCTGAGTTGATTGGTGAATAGCGAAGAATGTGCAAAATATTTTATTAGATTTCTGTCAAAAAGATTTTACTTTTGGTACTTCATTGAAATGAGTTATTATGCTCTTAGTGGCTATGTTGTGACAATTTTTTCCTAATTTGCTTATCTTTTAAGCCTCTTGGAATGATGGAGTCCTGCGAATCCAAATAATCAAATATATTTCAGTTTTTTCCTCATGATTTCCCGTTATCATTACATCAGACGATTCCCTAGGAAGAACATTGCTATCGCAGAAATTGCCATGAGAAAAATTCGGCCTGGACCGGGAATCGAACCACGGACCTTTGGTTTGCCGGACCAATGCATAGACCACTACGCTATTCAGGCTTCCGAATTCTCATGGAAATTTTGGTAGATACAATGCAACTCGATTCTCATGGCAATTTCTTCAAAAAATTCACCCGCCATGTTTGAATATTTTCAAATGGCCAAGCACGGCATAAGTGCTGGTGAAGGATACTGTCGCTAAGATGTGGCTTCTTTGAAGCCCTCTTCTCCTTTGCGTTGCCATCTTTGATGGACCGCAAGGACCTAAGATCTAGTTGTCTTGTATCCACGAAAAATTTCCGTTAGAATTAGGAAGCCTGGTTAGTGAATTAGTGTAGTGGTCTGCGCATTGGTTTGGCGAACCAAAGGTTCGTGGATCGAGTCCCGGTCCAGGCCGAATTTTCCTCGTGGCAAATTCATCAAAAAATTCACTTGCTACGTTTCAACATTTTCAAATTGATTACGCAAATGAACTTTCTGTGTTAACCTCTCACATCTCCAAAGTTTTCCAAAACATATTCTTTGAGGAAGTGCACGTCTCCCTCCGAGGCTCGAATTGTGTTGCGTTCTTAAGGTGGGTGGAGTGCTTTTAGTTTACGTGCAGATTTGCGTGTAATTTTTATACATGTACTTATTAGTAATACGAATAGAAAAAAACAAAAAAATTGCATGTTACCGATTTGGTGTCTTGGCAATGAAATGATGTTTCAATTCGTAGCCTAACTGAATTTGACATATATTTAGAATGAATTTGATGACATATATACAGATTTTCTCCAAACTGCAAAAAACATAAGTTTCAAATTACTATAATTGTTCTTAATGAATTTAAAGTTATCGTGCCGAATAAATAATGTGTTTAAGTACGACTTTAGCTTAAATATCGAAATCCGTGCCGTAAAACCAAATACAATTATGGAGACGACCATTTAAAAATAAAAGTCCTGCATAATTTATCTTACGACATGTGCCATTATTACCAACGTATTAATAAAATCACTTGAGTGAAGTCTGGTTCAAGAATTTATTTCTGCTTGCTTGAAAAGTTATTAAAAACGTACAATCAATGACCCACGATTTACCTCCCCAACCTCCTTAAGGAAGTTTGAACGAGATAGTTCCCAAGTCATAATAGAGACCATGTTCAAATTAAACGTTTAAATTTCTACAGCTATAGGAAGTATGAATTAAATACTAAATTATTTATAGTGCAGTAATATACTTGTATCCGCCTGAAGTTCGAAGAAATTCAATAAAAATATACATAAGTATTTCATTTGACTCATTTTTTTCACGCGGTACGTTCAAAAATCCGTCACAATGGAAGTTTTTTGCGATTGTGAACAAAAGTACTGCGGTGACAATATGATTTATTTTCTAAAATAGTCGAGAAAACGTACAAACTACACCCTGTTAATTTTTTGACGAGATCTAGGTGTTAAAAATGCCTCATTTTTAAAAATTGGGCTCTCTGGAGTGCGTGACCTACCATTTCCGATGTAAAAGGGCTGGTATTTTTCGTCTAAAATCTCGGAAAGTGGTTCGGTAAGGAGATGATATTATGATATCTTTGGAAGAGTAAGATATTTTTCTTTAAAATGAGACCAAATTCATTGGTTTCTAGGTGAAATGATATTTCGCTCAAACTGCCTTAAGGAATTTACGTAGCGGGATAATTGTACTCCTTGAAACAAGAATTTGCGACTTGTAAAACATAAAGCTCTGTTGTAAGGCCAGTCTGTATTGTGGTTTCTAAGGATGACTGTATGTGTATAAATGTAAAATCGCCTGTTGGTGAAATAGGTTGGTGGAATGAAGGCCGCTAATCACGAAATTTTATTGTACAGACGAATGCATGAACTGTTTCATGAGGAAAATTTAAACGCACACAGAGGAAAATTCTATGATTTTATGATTCTATGAATGACTGAACGGAAAACAGAATATGCTCAAATTCCATTCATTTTCTTGTATATTCCCCGATACATTGTTCTGCACAATGAATTGTACAGTGTGTGAAGCGCCTGTTGAAAGCTTCGAAGGGTATCCTGTGGAGCTTGTGTGTACTCAACACCTAGCTGTACTGCGGGCGATATGATCAGAGGCAAAACTTCCCACTTGAAGCATCATTTGCTCTCATTACGTAAGGTCGTCGAAGATCAGCTGACAGTAAAAAATGTAGAAAATGTGGAAACACATCTTTCGCAATACGCGATCACTTCATGCTCCTGCGTGCTGCATTACCACGCGCCATCGCTAGTCTAATGGCAATGCATTTTGCATCGGCCTCCTATTCATTCGGGCAATTTTGGGATGATTTCTCCTTTATCCTCTTTCTACCCTCCAGACTAAAGGAAGAAGGGGCACTCGTAATTTGGCAAACGTTATTTATGCTGAAGCATTTAGATATTTGAATTAGACTCCTGACATTATCTGTTTCATATTATCCATTACCTACATTAATTTAGGCATGCAGTGTCCAAAGTTTGAATTACAGCTAGTGAAAATTCTCACACCCCATTCGATCGACGTGGATTAGAATGTTAAGACTAACAGCCAATGCAAACATTGGCTATATTTATTTCTTGTTAAGCCTATCTTAGAAAAAGAAACACCAAATATAAATCGATATAGGCCTTTTCCCCCTAAAATTACGTTTCACTCATTTTTAAAAACCAATACCATAAGTTTACTCTGCCAAATTGTCTTTTTTTTGCCGATTTTAAGTGGTAACAGGAAGATTTCTTTAATGGTGCCTCGCCGCCCACTTTACCGGCGACAGTTAGGCGTTAAAAAATCTTTCATTATCTTGTGATGAAACAATAAGCTAGGACTAGTGAAAACCTTTGTCTATAGGATGGAACAAGAGTCATGTGTTTTTAAGTGCCATTTTTTTAAAGTCATTAGCTCTTTTATCCGGAAGCGAGGGCAGCGGTGTTGCTGCTAGTTGCTCATTCTCGCGCTCCATCTGAGCAGTCGGTGCTGAGAAATAGCGGTTTCACTACATTCTAAAAGAAGCTAAGCGGCTTAGAATGAAGTTAATTCCTATTATTACACCCTACATGAAATAATGCATACATGGTGGCATATTTCATTGCATAACTATTAGTTTTAAAGACTTGGTGTAGTTGAAAATCGACACGCTCCTATTTGCATTTTTAACAAATACGACAGGTAATTCAACTTTTGGAAAAAAATAAATTTTTTTCCTCTGAAGTGGGTTCTCAGACCATGGTACGGCGGCCAAAGGATTGGCGGCTGAGGTCTTTGTTAAGCCACCTCTGAGGCCGACGACCTGATCGTCCAAAATATTTTAAGCCTAGAAATTTTCCTAATTATAAGGGTTAATTTCTGCCCTTTTTGTTCGATTCGAATAGAAGAACAGATTTGTTTGCTTATAGGTTGAGTTCAAATTTCGGTGGAATAGATTTGAAAATATATTGAAAACAAGTTATTAAATAGCACAGTACTGACATTCTGTCACTTTGTGACATAAATATTTGTACTTATTAAAAAAGCGCTCTTTGTAGAATATTGACGACTATTCCCCAGGGGTCAGGATTCTATGGAGTCAAATTGGCTCAATGTACTGTAAATGAGAAGAATTAGATTTGCAGATGATATAATATTATTTGCAGAAAGTGAAGATGATTTGAATAAAATGCTTGATCACCTAGCACTAACAAAGGAGGAATATGGACTCAAAATCAATAAAAAGAAAACTAAAGTAATGAAAGTGGGGATAAAGCAAGAGTTGAATATTTATGTGGATTGAGAACATCTGGAACAGGTGAAACGATTCAAGTACCTGGGAACTGAAGTGACGGAGGATTGGAAGATTGAAATGGAGATAACAACAAGAATTGGTATGGCTAAGGAGGGATTTAGGAAGAAAAAGACTTTACTAACTAGTAAAATGGAGCTGGAACTGAAGAAGAGAATCAAGTGTTTTGTTTGGAGTGTGTTTTTGTATGGTGGGGAAACGTGGACGATGACATAAAAGGGTAGAGAGTTTAGAAATGTGGATTTGGAGGAAAGTACTCAACATCAAGTGGTCTGATAGGGTTAGGAATGAAGAAGTGTTGGAGAGAATAAAGGAAGGAAGGAAAAGCTCTTAAAGACCATAGAAGATAGGAAGAAGAGCTGGATGGGACATGTACTGAGAAGGAAATGTTTGTTACGAGATGTACTGGAAGGAATGGCGGATGGAAACCTCAGAAGAGAATGAAAGAAAAGAAAGATATTTGATGAACTGAAGGATGGAGGGAGTTACAAAGAATTGAAGAGGAGAGCAGAGGACAGAGAGAGATGGAGGCACCAAGAACCTGCGAAAGTAGACATCTAATGATGCCAGTAAAGGATTGCTTATTTATCCAAGTTTCTTACTATAAGATGGGGGCTAAGGAACACAGTGGTGTTCTTTTAATGGATTTTGAAATCCTAACAAAAGATATTTTTAACATCTGAGATTATTCAGCAATAATTAAAATGTTGTATTACCCTAACGGACCCTTATGATTTGGTTCATCCAGCGCGATGATATTTTTAGATTTCCAACTCAAATATCTTCAGTGATTTGCGAGTTTACTTGGTGGAATTTTGAGTACATATTATGGAGGGAAATCAAATAAACTCTTACCTTCCACACTAGTTTATTGGTAACAAACTAGGGATGCCACATTAACATCGATGTATCGGACTATTCAATGTTTTTTGGCCGAGACATCGAAAACATCGAGTAGTAAAATAATCCAATGAAAATTGTGTGAGTGGTGAGTACTTTTATAAACATCGAAAAATCGACTATTCGATGTTTTTTAGTCGATGTGGCATCCCTACTCCGAACATTGTCTGGTTTAGGGATGCCAATTGACATCGATGTATCGGACTACTCGATGTTTTTTGGCCGAGACATCGAAAACGTCGAGTAGTAAAATAATCCGATGAAAATTGTGTGAGTGGTGAGTACTTTTGAAAACATCATAAGATCGACAACTCGATTTTTTTTAGTCGATGTGCCATCCCTGCACCGAACATTAACCGGTTTAGGGATCCCAATCGACATCGATGTATCGGACTACTCGATGATTTTTGGCCGAGGCATCGAAAACGTCGAGTAGTAAAATAATCCGATGAAAATTGTGTGAGTGGTGAGTACTTTTATAAACATAAAAAAATCGACTACTCGATGTTTTTTAGTCGATGTGACATCCCTATAACAAAGTCGACCGGGTTTTACACTTTCGTGTCATTACCTAGAAAATAGTATGAGCTTCTTGGTAATGACTCGAAAGAGTTGAAGCCGGTCAGAAGTGGTTACCTATAAAGCAGTGTGTACCGTACAAAGTTTATCGGATTTAACTCTCTAATTAGAAACAAAAATTTTAATTTTCTGTGAAACAAAGGAAGGAACTGATACCGCTCGGTCTCAGCATCTAAAATAGCTAGCTATAAATTAAATTCTGGTATACATGCCCCAGAGCGCCTAACCTGTTGGAGTCCCCTATCGCGACATCACTGCGACTCCCTGTCGCTCCCGAGTGCTCCGATGCACCGAGGACTTCCGGTCGACGCTGGCGACATCTGTCACCCGTCGCCTCTGCGCGCCCGACGCCGCTCCACTGCTAACACACACCGAACAATGGGACACACCCTTTTTCTTCCCCAAACATTCCTACGGTTCACTCCAAAATGAATCCTCCACTTAGGGGGTTCGAGCGTTGGCAAGAGTAGCGGATTCTCAAGCCGAGGCCGCTAGTTCGAATTCCCGCATCATAACGAATGTTTTATCAAGAGGTAATTATGGATGGATGCGTGGGTACATATTGCTGGTGGCGATGCAAATAAACTGTGAACTACACTAAGCATTTATTTATGAAATTAGCTTGTAGTCCGGGACGTACATGTTGGTAAGAGTCACGGCTTCTCATCCCAAGGCAACTAGTTCGAATTCCCGCATCATGACATATGTTTCATTAAGTGGCAATCACGGATGGATACGGGAGGACATACGGCTGGTGATGAAGCAACAAAACTGTGTACCACATTAAACATCTCTTTCTGAAATTGGCTCTTTTTCTTATTCTTCTTGAAAAAATTCTTATTGAAATTATGCAATAGATTAGAGCTCATTGTAGCCGACATACTATACACTACCATCATCTGGTGTTCTGCCTGCTGGCAGGTTCCGTACACCACTGCTGTCTCCATCCGCTTCTGTCCCGAGCTTCCTTCTTTGCTTCATCATAGCTGATGTTCTTCACCTGATCCACCAATTTAATTCTTCTCCTTCCTCTCTTTTTCTTTCCTTCAATTGAACCCTCAAGTGCCACAGTTATTATACTTTTCCCTCTCATCACATGGCCCAACCAGTTTCCTTTCCTTTTCCTTATTTCCTTTAGGAGCGATCTTCCTTCTTTTTCTTTGCTCAAAACCTCCTCATTTCTCATCTTATCTACCCATCTTACTTTTTCCATCCTTCTCCACACCCACATTTCATAAGCTTCTATTCTAATCCTTTCCCTCTTACCTAATGTCCACGCTTCACATCCATACATGAAAACGCTCCATGAATAACATTTAGCTAGTCTCTTTCTCAGCTCCAGATCCAGGCTTTTATTGCATAGCAAGTTTTTATTCTGGCTGAAGGCCTCTTTTGCCATTGCTATCCTTGCTTTTATTTCTGCAATACTTCTCCAGTCGTCTGTCACCATCATTCCTAGGTACCGGTAACTTTTAACTTTTCCTATTACACCTTCCTTTATTTTCACACTCGTATAATTTTCACAGTTTACTGGCATCACCTTTGTCTTTCCTAGGTTTATCTTCATTCCATATTCCTTCATCCCTTCTTCCAAAACCTTTATCAACCTTTGAAGCGATTGCATATCATCTGGTAATATCACCATGTCATCTGCGAATCTTATACTTCTTATCTTCCTAACTCCAATGCTGACTCCTTCCTCTCTCCCATCAAAAGATTTATGGATCATGTCCTCAACATATATATTGAACAAGGTTGGCGATAGACAGCATCCCTGCCTTACTCCTCTACCAAGGTCCACCCATTTTGTCATATCCTCATTTATTTTTAATGCACTAGTGCACATTAAAATCGACGATTAGAAGTATCTACGTCGATGTGTTTATGAAATGGCAGTTCAATATCAAGAAATATTCACAGCCAGGCAAACAATGGAGAAGTGCTACGAATACACTATTACTCTGCATATTCTTTTCATTGAAATCCGCCAAGTCTTACACAGTGTGAATAAGAAGTAGATGCTCTACGCACTGAGAGGCCACTGTATTCTAGAATAGCTGATTAGATTGGTAGAAATGACTCTGAAAGAATCCCAGTGCAAAGATTTTTTTAAGAGTAAGTAGAGGCTACAAGATGAAATCAGGAATAAGACATGGGGATGAAGTGTTAGTTATTTAATCCAACTTAGTTTTACACTAAACAATAAAAGAACTGATCCTGGACGGAACCAATTTTCACAAATCCATACAGGGATTTGCATATGCAGATGATTTAGCTCTGTTGGTATGAACTGTGAATAACCTAAAAGAAATGTTTAACGCAAGGAAAGAAATTGATAAGGTATATGGAAATGAATTATCCAGTGAGATCGACAGAAATTGGGCATATTTTGCTAATGATCCTACCCTTGAATCAACCTTAATATCAAGAAAAATTACATTGAAAATATGTTAGACCCTCATAAGACCAGTTGTCTCGTACGGAGCAGAAACGTGGGTCCTTTCAAAGAATGGTGAGGAAATACTTAGGAGATTCGAAAGAAAAATTATGAGAAAAATTCATGTTGAAGTAAGTGAGGAACAGTTGTGGAGAATCAGAATGAACTCTGTGATAAACTATATATTAGGAGGTGAAGATATGGTGAGGCTCTCCAAGTCACTGCGGCCTGCATTGTTGGGAATCATGGAAAGGAAATGTGTGAAGTCAGAAGGCCCAAACGACTGCTCTGTACTGAGATGGAAGGGGTCATGGATCGGGGAATACCGCAGAAACGTTGGCTGCAGGATGTTGAAGAAGATTTGAGGTCAGTGGGAGGGTCAAGATGGAAGGTGAACGATTTTTTGATGAAAACTTTTTATAGCCATAGACGCCGACTAACCACTTATAAAACAAGAGCACATTTTTTCGTCAAATTTTTCAGTAACTCTTTAATATATAAGTAAGGCTGTATGATGCATCCATTTTATTTGTCGTCAATTTTTCGGAACTTTTAGCTTCTAAAAAACAGTATTCCATGATTAATGCATTGACAATAGATAGAAAAGTACTATTTTTCAACTAGTTTTTCCCATTTTCCCATTGAACAACTTGTAATTACGAGTTCAATACGCGAGATAATAGCGAGGAAAGGTAACATTTGGTTGCTTAAATCTAACGGATAAATTTTTCTACAATACTTGGAAACCAGGGCTATTTGGGTGCAGAAGCATGACGTACATACATTAAGGATAAGTTGACAACCAAGCGAGCAAGCGCGTGGAAAGTTAAACTGTGTCTGGCACCCACTCTCCCCTCCACTCAGCACACTCCCAGTCGGCTACTTGGCTCCGTCTGAGAAAAAGCTTGCAATGTGTGTTTTTTGAGTCGATTGATAATACTCTACTATTTCATTTCCTTATTGACCAGTAGTGAACATACTTGACTGAGGTATTTAATGTAGTCCAGTTTGGATAAGCAGTCATTTGGCACCGATTGTATATGATCAAATTAACTGTGAATTCGAATTGAACAACTACATACCAGGTTCGATGAAAAATATGATGACGGGGCTTGTACATACAAAAAAACAATCATGTTAAGAGAAAAAGAAGCATAAGTGTCAATCATGGTAGAAAATCATGAAACAACTGCTTTTGAAGAAGAAAGTGGGCCTGCAAAAGGGATAAAAATTTAATGTACTTGAGGCCTCGTACGAATTCGAAACCAGGAGTAAATTAGATTTAATGCATGAATTACAGAAACATAGGATAACGAATGCTGCATTTAAGGAAACAAATTGTTCTTAGGCTAATAATAGGTGACTTTATACCATGAAAAATGTACCCTGTATTGCTCCTATGAGCCTTTATGTACGCTTACGACAGTGCTTCGGCCTGTGCACCAACTTGCCTCGCGCAAGGGGCATGTTGGTTCATGTGTATTTTTTTAAAAATATTATTTAAAAACCTGACTTGTTATAATTTTTTACCCCAAGTTACTATTTATTGTAGGTTAATATCCGATTCTCTACTTTTTTCTCCAAAGAGTAAATTACTCGCGTAAAAACTTTCGAATGGGAACTGTTTATATAAAAAGAATAAGCATAGAATCTGTATTAGATGCGTAAAACCTTTAATGATTTCGTTCATATATTTTGCCAAAAACACATTAAAACAATGCATGAATGGGACAAATCCCTGTTATTGAATATCTCCTCTTCAGGGTCAGATCAAAATATGCATCTTAAAATATTAGAAAGCGCTGCTGCAGATTGTCATAAAACAATACAAACGATAGACTTTGGAATTATACATTATCCTGTTATACTTTGAATTTAGAATTGATGAATATCTGAATTGCTAATAGTTCCAGAGTGGCATATGGCCTGGAATTTGCCCTAAGGCATGAGGAAAATCGGTGAAACCTCACGCAGGCCGCCGTATAAAGATTTCATTTGAGCATTTAGTCTGTTGATTGTGGCATTCTTGATGTCTTCTTCACTCGAGTGATGTACAGGTGTCGTACTGGTGATGGAGTTGATATCTTTTAGCGTCGAAAGATGGTGTTGGCGTCGAAGGATGGCTGTTGAACGGTGAGGGTCATGCGCGTTGTCTTTGAGGTGTTGATGCGGTTTTCCTGTGACATATACGGTGATTCTCTTGGTGTAAAACCTTGCATATAACGGCCTTCAATATCTTTAATGGCATTCCTTACTCAGAAGGGATTTTGTAATGACGTAGGGTGACCGTATAAAGAGCTCAAGGTGCGCAGTTTACCACAACGTAAACCAATTGGGAAATCCATCATTTACTTATTCTGCTGATTTAAGATTTTCATGAAAACTCAATTGGTAGTACTCAGGCTCATAGTAGTCTCGACGTTAGTACCCAGAGAAAAAAATCTCTACTGTGTGTGTATTGTTCATAAGCTTAAACTGTACTAAAAGTGCATTGAATTACATTATTGCAGTTGAAGTCCTCTTCATTGTACTGGACAGTACTGTGGATGAATTGTTAGGAATATTTGCATTGTGAGTGTACTGTTGCAGTGTAGCGTTAAAATTGAAAATTCAAAGTCAATAGTGCACCCAACTAGCTCCAGTCTCCTCCACTCATAATATGAATAGAATGAAATGTATATCCTTTCGCGGTGGAACACCATAAACAATCGCCGATCTACACCTACATCTACTTCTAGGGAGCCCCTAGAGACTCGAAGGCTACACGCTGGGCTTACGTTGCTTGATAAATTCAGAACTGATATTTTTCCGAGCGACATAGAGAATATTATAATGACTCCTCACAACATCTCTAGGAATGACAGATGCGATAAAATTGGAGAGATACACTGCCAAACAGATAGGTACAAGAACTAGTTCTTTCCGCGAACAGTAAGCCACCACAATAAAAATTGAACTCCACTAAATACACTCCTATAATACATGTACATTTCATCTCCATAAACTTACACATTTACACGGCTGGTGACCTAACACCCCCTGCCACACGCCAATGCGGCGGCTTGCAGGGTATTATGTAGATGTAATTATTACACTGCAAGCCACCACAAGGGTGTTTGGTAGGGGATGACGTATCACCAACATGAACTACAGTGGATAAATTTACTTTCACCAACATGCACCACACTATGGTTATTTTACAAATGCTACAGAAACTACTAAAATAATCTACAATGTAACTACGTAAACGTGACAAAATAGTCATGCAGGGAACATGCAAAACATGGTGTTAGCACTACTATGCAGATTAATAAACATGCATTACGGTGCATATGTACCAATCAGCTACACTGCCTGTCAACTGACCTAATTCAAAGTCTTAACGCAGCCATTCTCCCTTATCGTTCGCGGGGAAAACGACATTTGAAATCTTTCTGTTCTACAGTCTACTTCCCTTATTTTATTCTCATGATCTGATCTAACGTAGTATGTTGGAGTTCAAAAGGTATTGAAAAATTCGTCGTAAAATAAATCGGTTATTAATTTACATTACAGATTGAGTCAAATTTTTAATCGACGATCTGAAAGCGATTCCCATCCAAGTTGTTTATAAGAGGTCATAACATATTGGGGCAAATGACCTCAGTTGTCCCTTTAATGTAGTGCGAACGAGATAGTTCCCTAATCATATTAGAGACCATATTCGAATTATACATTTTCATTTCACCAGCTGTAGGACACACGAATTAAATATTGCATTATTAATGGTGCAATGCAATAGTTTTATATTACAGAAATTTTAAGTAATTAAATTAAAATATCAAAATCAGTCTTTAACTTGACTCATTTTTTTCACGCGGTACGTTTAAAACTCCATCCAAACGGAAAGTTTATTGTGATTCCGAAGAATTTACTGCGGTGACAATATGATTAATTTTCAAAAATAGTTGAGAAAATACACAAACTACACACTTGATTTTTTGACGAGTGTAGGAAATGCCTCATTTTTAATTTAAGGTCTCTCAGGAGTGAATAAATGTACCATTTCCCATATAAAAGGGCTGGTATTTTCTGGCAAATATCTCCGAAAGTAGTATGGTAAGGGGTTGAATTTTTGGTGTTAATGAAAGGGTGATATATTTTTCTCTAAATGAGAGCAAATGCATTGATTTCTAGGTAAAATGATATCTCGCTCAAACTACCTTAAAACGATCAACCCATCACAATTGACCACATACTCTTCCTCCCACCAGCCGAACAACCCCATTCCCAAACCCCTCTCCGACAAAATCCTAGGCGATTGGTCTTCATCCCTTAAAAACGTCGCCCCCTCCCCCTTGAACAAATGAACGCGGTGAACCCCCCGGCCCCTACGGTACGCTCTCGGGCGTCAGGCTCTCTCTGGTCTTTTCGTGTCTGTCGAACGAGAGCCAATATATCGGCCGGAGGGACAAGTCTCGGGACGAAGAGAGTTGAGCTCCCCCCCCTCCCGATTGTGTCTCCCTCTACATCTCAACCCCCTCGCCACCCTCTCCGTGTCGCGCAACCCGCCCACCACGTGCGCTTCGGCTCCAGTCATTTATTTCCGATCTGGTCTCCTTTGGGCGCGGCGGTTGCGCCTCCCCCACGCAGCCGAGCTCTCATCCGTCGCTTCACAAACGAGGTTTCCATGGTGCGCATGGGGGAGGTGGTGGGGGGGACACTGAGTCGTGGCAGGAGGAGGAGGAGGAGGAGGGAGGGTAAAGATGGGACTCCCCCACCCACTTCTCCTATCTCTTGGTGCTTTGGGGGGTTGGGGCGAGGAAAGGGTGACAGGAAGGGGGCGGGAGAGTGGGGGAGGGTTAGTTGAAACGGGGTCGGTGATTCTCGATATACAGAGGGTGAACACTCCCTATACAGTTCATTCCCCCTCATAACCGACCAAAGGATAGAATTGTACGGAAAAAAAATGGGAGGGCGGTTCACACAATGTCCCCTTCAAGACAAGATTTCACCGGCTGGGTACGCCTGTGTCGGTGTGTGTGATTTACGATGTATCTGCACAGTTATTGCGACAGTTGCGGTGTTTCATTCCCGAGATATTCAACACAATTTGGATTTGCGTGATTGTGAGATTTGGAAAAGTGTATATTGTCGTATTGAATATGATAGTAATGGTATACAGCTATTTAAATTTTCTGTTCTATGTAGACGCCTTTACGTATGAAAGTTGACTTCTGTGGAATCATCAAGTGTGGAAGTATCTTGAATCGTATTGCTACTTGCAGTGCATGTCGCTGCTTACGCTTTACTTCCGGTTTTTCCAAAACAAATTAATAATGGAAATAAAATGATGAAGGATTAATTTTGCAATAATTACGTTCGTATTTTCTTCTTTTTGTTCTAGTCCCACAGGCATTCTTGAATTTAATCACTTTGTATTACAAGGGGGAGTCGAATGAAAACTTTAAATATCGAATAAACCCTGAACTCATCTATCGCTTCTTTGAGTAGTCCAAACATGTGGTAATCACTAGGGGCGGGTCTGGTGAGTATAGGGGATACGAAAGAGTATCAAAGTTAAGATCAGTGATGATTGCTACTGTTGCACGGGCAGTGTGAGGTCGATCGATGTTTGTTACAAAATATCATTTTTCAGGTTTCCATTTGACCTCCCCTCGTAATTATATTGATTGTTTAATATTTCAGCGTATAACATATGAATATTACTATCATTCTTACTATTATCATTATTTAAATATGCTAAAACAGTCACTAAGCTTACCTTTGCTTTCTTAAACATTTACAACGTTTCCAATGAAAAATATATATGAGGACCCCAGAAGTCAAGGGGTCTAAGTAACAAAACCATTGTTTAGAGAAAACTTAAGTCAAAAAGTTGAAAATATTTGGCACAACCCTCTAAGTAGTTAAGAGGCATTACCCTAGATAACAGCACCTGTCAAGAAAATCATTTGGATCCCTTTACCACCTAAAAGATTAATATTTTCACATCCCATTCCTGTACCTAACTTATTTTTTTCAAAAATGTCACTTAGACCCCTTGACTTCTGGGGTCCACATATATTCTCGTATGCAATAATGAGTCTTCCTAATAATTCGTTCGTTGTTTACATATTCTATCCGCTTGTTAC
The DNA here is from genome assembly GCA_963169105.1 of Ceriagrion tenellum. Taxonomy (NCBI): domain Eukaryota; kingdom Metazoa; phylum Arthropoda; class Insecta; order Odonata; family Coenagrionidae; genus Ceriagrion; species Ceriagrion tenellum. The sequence continues at coordinate 110,401,493 of OY720643.1, forward strand.
TCCGCTTGCATTCATGTGACCAAGACTCCTCCGCATCCCATGTGATATTATCACAAAATTGAAAGGCTACTTCCAGGAAAATCTTGCTGCTTTCCTTGCAAGCGCGAACCGCGGTCAATAAATACCACTGTCGACCTCTACTGCTGCGGAATTTCGTACTTAAAATTCGAAGTTTCACTTACAAGCGATTCGCGAGGCTACTCTCGTGGAAGTAACTTCCAACTTTGAAGTCGCCTAATTGCACATTTTCGCTTACAGTAGATAGATCTTTATGCGTCAGTATGCGGAATCGGGTGAATTTATCACATCATTTATAGTTCAAAATTCAAATCGCAACATGAGACTAAAAATTAGAAAAGCGCTCAGCTCTGAGTTTTTTTTGACCATGCTGCCTATTTTAAGTGGTATTCAAGTATGGATGTTCTTGGTTTAAGAGGTCAATGGGGTTGGTATGGTGAAAATGATTCTGATCTCCCATGCCAAGGAGTATTCTCGAAATGGCGCGATAATTATCGCTTGCGAAAATGCTAGTTTGTCGCATGGTTTCGTCGATTTAACATTCTATATCCGCCGCAGCAGTTTGCTTGCGTTTATTATAGGTTGGAGTGGATATTGGAGTGTTTGCGTTTGTTATAGGATGGCAGGTAGTGGAGTAGTTGTGTAGCATACTACAATCAAGGACATTTTGAGCACTTCTGTATCAATCGAAAGTTTGCCATTTTGCGTGCGAAAATTATCATTGAATTTAGAGGATAGATCCTTTTTGTTTTGCGAAGTGGATTGTTTTTTTAATGTTTCATCCATAGTACTACGAGCTAGTACAGTATTCTGCCCGTATAGTCGTAAGTAAAACTATAGACTCATTCCCACCATTTGTCAATGCTTGGGCATTAAGGTATTAGGAGAAACAGTCTCCTTCATCACGGAACGGACAATGGACACTTTTCACGGGAATTAATGCCGGTGCCCGTATTCACTTATGGAATGATCTGCGACTTCCAGGAGTCAAAATTCTGTAATTCAGACTTCACGTCTGCCATCAGTCCGATTATATCCTGTTTCTCCTCCCAAGAGTAAATCACACGTGTAAATAAACTTTGGAAGAGGAACTGTTGATATAAGGAGAATGAACGTAGAATCTGTATTTGATGCATGGAATCCGTCTTATGTATCTTAAATTGCATTCCCAGCCCAGAAGGGATTTTGGAATGATATAGGATGGCCATAAAATAAGAGTTTATTGCGCGCTCTTAAGAGACCTTAAGAGCTTATGGCGCGTAGTTAACCACAACGTAAATCAATTGGGAATCCTTCATTAACAGCTATTATTTACTTATGCTGCAGTTTTAAGAATTTCATGAAAATTTCAATTTGTAGTACTTGGTTCTCAGGCTCATCGTAGTCTCGGCAATTGTACCCAGAGGAAAAAATCTCTACTGTATGTGTACTGTATGTGAGCTTCATCATCATCCACAGCTCTACAGCCTTGGTGTGGTATGGGCCTTGGCTTCTTCTACAATATGCCTCCATTCAGTTCTTTTTCTTGCTTTTTCCTTCCATCTCGTGAATCCCATTGCTTTCAAGTCTTCTTCTGCATCCTGTAACCTCTCTTCCGCGGTCTACCTCCCTTCCTGACCCCTTCCATCTTACTATTAAGAATTAATTTTGGCATTATTTCGATTCCTAACCTTTCTACGTGACCCAGCCATGCCAGCCGTAGTGCTTTGGAGAATCTATGTCCATCTCTTCTAGAATATCATTTATCTCCATGATCATTCTAATCCTCCATCTCTCGCCTTCTTTAATTGGGCCATAGATCTTCCTTATGATATTTTATTTCTATGAGTTAAGTAAACTCGGCAGTTAGTAGAATTCTAGTCCTTCTAACTGCACTGAATAGTGCTTTGGTTGAACTGTTAGGAATGATTTGCATTGGAAGTGTACTGTAATTACTGAGCCGTGGAGAGGGCTATACTGAAAATGCGCTGCATCAAAGTTCAGGAACTATACTCTGGGTAAAAATGTACTGAAAATGTGCTGTATTACAGTGCTGGAAGTATGCTGTTACAATAACCGTTCTGCAAAAGTGCTGTGTAATGTGGCAAAATGTACCAATTGTACAATTCAAGTACAGTCTTGAGCACTCTTCCAGTCTAGTTTTAGTGTAGTTGAAGAACAGACCCACCCTAGTTACAAAACAATTTTTTTCTCTGAGTAATTGTGTACCGCATAAGGAAGTTTTCTATTCCACCTGAGAAATATCTCCTTTGCATTAAGAGCTTCATTCTCATTTCATGTTTTAAGTAGCTTGAAAGGTATCACTTTTACAGCGAATTCGCTATTGGTTCTTTCAACAATATTTTTACAATAGTTTTCTCAAAGAGTATCATCATTCAGCTTTGCGTTTGTAATATGAGTGGCGGATAAAGTGGGGAAAATTTTCAAAATGCTATTTTTGGTGTTCATACCTTATAACAAACCGCTTATATCTTCCCTTAATATCTTACATACAGACATATCAATCACGCTGTTCCCTTCCGGGATAGACCTAGTCACAAAGTTTCACTAATCAATATATTTTTGTACACCTAACTCATAATTCTTCAATAATTTCCTCCAAACTGACCTATCCTTGCAAACCTCTTTTGCCTCATTTAAACTCATACACTGCTTCATACACGCTCTTCTGTTTTTAAGGCTGCTAAAATTCCTCTAAACCCGCACTGCACACCCCATATTCTGTCAGAAGTAATATTCCTCACTCTTTTGATTAAAATTTTGCTGAATTTTTTCCCGGAATGCTCAATGGTTGATTTTATTTTCATTCTCACAAAAAATAATGGCATTCTTGACTTACTTACGGAATCTTAGGAGGTAATACTTATTTTTTCGCATCCAAAATCGAATTCACTTCTAATGATTAAGGATGGATTTCAATGGCAGCCATAGAATTAACTATCATTAGATGAGGACGATAATTTAGGTGAAATTATCTTCTGTGATTTTTATGTATCAAACAATTAGAAGAATCCTGAAGACTATTACGTTGCTAGTATTTTTCTTCGGATAACAAATTTGTGATAACTGTTGCTTTCTCGCTCTTGAAGTTAACAATGATTTAAGGCTTTCCTAGCGTATGATATTGTTAAAGGTTACTCGGGATTTACACCTTCGCCGACTCTCCATCTTGGCCGACATGCCCTGATGACGATGGACGACTCGTTCATTGAAACGTCGCTCAAGATGGAGAGTTTGACCCGGTGGAAATCTCTGAGGATTGTTTTCGTTATCTATTTGTATCGTAGGATCAGTCTGTCGAAGATTGGTTTTATGATAAAGTTTGCTCGAACGATGTCCACTCTTCAATGGAGCTGAATGATATTTTATTAACTCCTACAAAAATTTTTGACCGCACTCATAGGAATAAGGTAAACATTGACAATAAAAATACGATGTAATTAATTAAAACATGTTTTAGAGTATCATCAGAACGCTTTAATCAAATATTTGTTGACGACCAATATACTAATTGATATTACAAGGTAATATTTATATGTTATATAAAGAGAGAACTAGAGTATTCATTATTATGATACTTCAATGATTAATTTCAAGCAGTTCAAATTAACTTAATATGGAGTTAGACGGTCATAACTATTTACATTATCCATGTATCCCACATCTAAGTTCAATATAATTTGTAGTGTTTTAGGAAATTTACCTGTTAAGTCAGCAGGTACTGACAATGAGTACAAAAATCAGTCAATGTTAGGACAATTGAGGTGAAAAATCAATCACCATAACATTTATCAACCAGATATGCAAACATTTTTAATTTGAGAAATTGGGTGAAATACAGAGAGAAGAGTGTTTTTCCATCGCAAATGCATGCCGTGCTCGCGTAAATCCTTCCATAACAAACGAAAACTCCCGTGAAAGGGAATGGTTATGAACAACTGAAATCTTTCTACCTCGATCATTAAGCTATTAGCTGCGATAATTGGTGTCCAAATGTCGTTTTTCAATATCAGTGGCACTTAAGCCGCTATCGATAGCTGTACAAAACCTCTTTGAAATACAGGGATTGGATTGGATATTTGGGGAGGCGATCGACAGCTAAGGTCATCCGCACCATAGGGGAAAGGTAAGGGAGGAAGGGTGGATAGAAACCCGGCGTCGACATCAGCCTCATTTGGCTAATCGTATATATTATTTCTCAAAGGTGTTCTTGTTGTCGCAACACCGTAACTCCCATAATTCTTCATCAAAATTAATGATTCAAACATCGTTTTAAAGGTTATATTCCCTGCATTTGACGAAAACTTGGCAAATGGTTTAAAATTAAAGTTTTTATTAAAATATTTAAACTTCAAGTTTTTGTTAAAAATGATCAAAAATTAACAATGGCATCTATGGACAACATAATCATCTAATATGTTGGCTATGGTTACGTGCATAGAAGAAGACTGTAGGAGGCGCCATCTATAAACACTTCGTCTAGTTTGATTGTTTAAATTCTACATGCAATCAGTGTGACCGTCTACCGTTAACGTTTAAGTTATGTATCTTTAACACAAACATAAATAACATATAATTACTCATGGGAAGAAATAGATAGAAGTAGAGGAAGGAAAAAGGAAGAAACAGGGAGAATCTGCATGCTGTACGAAATATTCGACAGGTAGAAGAACAGGATAAAAGAAGGAAGAAACGAGAAGAAGCTGCATACTGTGCGAAATATTCTACAGGTAGAACAGGATAAAAGAAGGAAGAAACGGGAAGAAGCTGCATACTGTGCGAAATATTCGACAGGTAGAAGAACAGGATAAAAGAAGGAAGAAACGGGAAGAAGCTGCATACTGTGCGAAATATTCGACAGGTAGAAGAACAGGATTAAAGAAGGAAGAAGCAGGAAGAAGCTGCATACTGTGCGAAATATTCGACAGGTAGAAGAACAGGATAAAAGAAGGAAGAAACGGGAAGAAGCTGCATACTGTGCGAAATATTAGACAGGTAGAAAAACAGGAAGAAGCTGCATAATGTGCGAAATATTTGCATGGGTAAGCTAGTACTTTTTAAACTTCATTTCGAGTCTTAACGAAAGGTGCCAAGGGGACTACGGTTTAACATCTTATCTAACAGACGAGTACTGTACTTGAATTGCCCTCCACCAGACACTCAAATAGGGATAGGTTGTCCTCTGAAAAATATCCTCCTCAGCAGGGATTTGAACCCTGGCGATCCGTATGGTTAGCCAGTACTCTAGCCACCACACCAACCCGATCCCCTTTAAAATAGTCGTAGAATGATCTACATACTTTTTAAACTTCATTTCGATTCTCAATAAGTAAAGCATGAGATCAGCGAAAGCAAGATTAAAAAAAAGCAAATTCGACAAAAAGTTGGAGTTTAGTACTTCCTTTGACTCATGCGATCGCGGTTGAACTACATTAAAGCCCTTCACTTTGTATATCCCCTTTTTCTTTCTCTTCTTCTTCCCGACTCTTCCTTCTTCCTTCCTCTCCCTCCCAATCACTCTCGTTCCCCTTCCTCCATGCAGTGTCGCCGCCTCGCGGATCCCCTTTGGAAGCACTCGACACAAAGGAATATAGCCGTGCCCACCCTTCCCCCTTAATCCCTCATCGGCGTCTATGCCCTTTACCGACCGTCGCCTGGGGAATATCCTTCACTGCCGCCCCGGAGGAGGATGAGGAGGAGCCTGGGAAGAAAATCCTCTTTCCCGCCCTCTTAACTCACCCCTGCGCTCCACACCCCCGACCCCTTCTCCGACACACCCTTCCTACCTCTCCCTCACGTGTCCTAGCCCATCCAGCGTCTCCCAAGATGTGCCCGCCCTCCCAACTGTGCTCAACTCCCACCTCGATGCCTCGAGACGGAGACAGGCTCCGCGAGATATCCCTGCAGCCTTCTCTCCTCAGAAAAAACTTCATTTATTCTCGGAGGTGGCGAAAATCGCCGCGTACTAAATTGTACTTCTCCCCACTTTGTTGTATACTGGGAATAAAATTTACAAAAATCATGAATTTATTTATACATTACTTGTAATAGCACAGATTAAAATGGTTTGATTAATAAAATTACTCCTTTTGATATGGAGTGTTTTATAAAAATATTGACGTGCGAATTCTGGAAGGAAAGTGGTAGGTAGCACGTGGAGCATATCAAGGAATGAGTGCCTCTCTTAAGGAAGCGAAAATCGCCGTGTACAAAAGTGTACTTCCCCCCACTATGTTGTATGGTAGGGAAACATGGGTATGTCAGGATAGACATAAGAGTAAACTAAACGCCGTGGCTATGAGTTATCTGAGGAGTATTTGCGGTAAAAGTAGAATAAATAGGGTCAGAAACGAGAGGTTAATTAATGAATGAGGGTTAGATGCTCCAATAATGGACATATATGAAATGAGTGTGCTTCGTTGGTTTGGCCATGTTGAGAGAATGGATGAGAGTCGAATAACGAAACAGATATATAAGAGTGAAATGAATGGTGCGAGAGGGAGAGGTAGGCCGAGATAGTTGTGGTTGAGGAAATTCTTAGGAGGAGGAATATTAGGAGTCTTAAAAACAGGAGAGCGTGTGTGAAGCAGTGTATGGGGGTAAATAAAGTAAATGAGGTTTGAAAGGATAGGTCGTTATGGAGGAAATTATTGAAGCAGATGTAGGTGTAGAAATATGTATTTATAAGTGAAACTTTGTGACTGTGCCTACCCCGGTGAGGTACCAGGGAACGGTGTGATTGATATGTATGTAGGTGTATAGCTCCCGCAAAGGTTCATGGCGCAGACCTGCGCTTCGAGGAGGGGAGGTAAAAGTGGACGGGGTGAATGGAAAAAAAATATTGAATTAAATGAAGAGGGCTCTTACAATGGTTGCTAATGCTAAAAGCTGTAATGTGGGCGTGGCCTGTCTGCCATCTTTGCCAACCCAGATTTACCTTTAGCGTTTAAGAGTTGACGCACAAATTTTGCAATTTTACTGTTTTACATCGATAACTTACCGGAAACTAGCATGCATTTACTTCTTTTATAAACATTCTGCTTATGTGTATTTTTTATATTTATTTTAATTAATAACTGTTGAATAACGCAGTCCATGGAAGGACCAGGTTGGGATCCGCTGGATACTCGGAGACTTCATGGGAGGCTTTGTTTGCTTAAATATTTAGGTGATGCGAGTTACAGGTTGATTCAAAGGATCTGCATCGACAGCTACATAATACCCTGCGAACCACCGCATGGGCGTGTGGCAGGGGGTGTTAGGTCACCAGCTGTGTAAAGATGTAAGCTTTGGGAAGGTGAAATGGTGACATGTATTACAGGAGGACGAGTTACCTATCATTACAATGGAATAAAAATGATGTGCTGTGCAGTCAATCGTACGGTTACTAAAATATGAACAGAGGAGAGGACTTTCGCTGTGAAAAATCATTTGACTTGACTGCTATTCGAACCGGCATCCACCAATTACTGTTCGGGTGTGTTAGCCAGTTGCGCCACCTATCTACAGGTGATACTGGCTAACACATCTGACTGGTAATTTTGAAATCCGGGTTCGAATCCCGGCCAAGTTAAATGATTTGTCATATCGAATTTCATCCCCTTGATGTATGACACGAAGGATATTTTTTGACCTCGTGTTTTTACTCTAAAAAATTATAGAAGCGACCGAATGATGGAGATACCTATCATAAATGACATTTCTGAAATATCTCCTTTCCAAGCACTAGTAGTGACGGCAACAGAATCAGATTGAGGCTCTAAGACACGCCTCTTTTAGATATTTAACTACTTCATGCCGATCTTTCTGTCCATTTTCCCTATTCCCTCCCCATTTTTATGGCTGGTGCCCTAACAACCCCTACCCCACATCCCTGCGGAGGTTTGTTGGGTAATTTGTAAATGTAGAGCACTTCCTCTCCCCACGCTCTGCATAGAGGAGATTTTTTGATTGGACAGGTCGTTTACCACTTGTGGCACGCTGCATTTTCTTTGGTCGTAAAAATTGCACAGATTAAGAGAAATGTTAAAACATGATTAAAGCAGTGTCCATGGTTAAAATATATTTACAATTTGAACACAAACTGCTGGTTTCCCGTGGTATATATCCTGATAAATCTTTAAATTTTCAAGAATAAAAATGTTCAGCTCATAATGTGGCTAAAATGTTTTGGATTTACCGCGACATGACGATTTCAAAGGCAAAAGAATTTATAAATCACTCAGTCATTTCATCTCATAATTGCATAGAGATTGGGAGACAATGATTTTTTCCAATGAAAAAAGGTATGGAATAGTGATGGGTCGTTCATGATCGATTCGTTCAAAATGATTGAATCACCAAGTGAGTCAAATGACTCATGATTCATTTCGGGAAAATGATTCGATCCTTCAATCATTTTGTGTTTCCGTCTGCCATGTGATTGAATGTGATATTAAGTGGAAAAACATTCACATGTACGTTATCCGTTATGTCTAGTCATGAAATTTCAGAGAGATATCTTCATGGGCGTAAATCCATTAATATTTGGTCTGTGAGTTTATGTTTGTATGGCATAGTTGGAGACAAGGCGCTCATTTTAAAAACGATGAAATTAACCCTTGTTACAATACCAGCGCATCATTACAGTTGGTAAACTTGATAAGAATTTTAATTACCTGCTCAGTTGAAAGCTCCTAATTAAATGTAATTCAATACTGTAGATCAGAAAACATTCATGCACATTAATTTGTGTGGTCTGAGCTAGTGATTTAATTTTCATGTACATAGTTTTACGTTATTCTTCTTGAATTCAGAGTCTGTGACAGTTTTGCCTCTCCAAATATTCTCGTGACTATAGTACTTGATAATCTCCATTATAATGCGGTTCCAAAATTTGTGGAATATGGAAATCAATCAGCCTTCCTAAATTTCTAAGCACGATAGTAATTATTCGAAATCAATTATTCAAATAGATTGATGGCATCATTCGAGTTTTTGAGTCTCTTCAATCTTGATTCATACGAGTCTTTCGATTCACGTGAGTCTCGTGATTCATCTAATCAATCTGACTTACGAGTCATAATGAATCAAATGATTAAATCAGTTGATTGAATCTTTTCAGTGACTCGAATCAAAATGATTGAATCACTAAAATGATCGACTTAGCCCATCTCTAGTATGGAAGCTCGTTTTTCTCGAGTCAAATGCAAAAATAACTTGGACCAAGGGTACTCAACTCCTGTGTATATAATCTTTGGTACTCAACGTATTTTTATAGACATACCTAAAATTTAATTTACTTCAAACTCTAGTTTATTAATGATACGGTTTATAATGAATAACTGTATGAGAAAAATTGTCTATTTAAATACGTGAATATTATGTGAATAGTACGTGGGTAACTGACTTTTACTGCTTTTGAATTAGCTGTTTTCGTCATATATTCCTATTCTTCCGAAAGTATTCTTCGTAGGCATTTTTATTGATCGTATGTGACGTTGCACAGAAAAAAGTGTTGGTAAACTCTATTCTGTCGTCCATGGCTTTTTCCTCAGCCCTTGTGTAACACAACCCGAGGTGACATCTGTCGACCTCTCTGGCGCATCACGCATATCAGGTGGCGGTGGTTTAACAATCGCGGGGTCTCGCTCCAGTCGACCTTTAGGGCTGAGGTTACGTGTGCCCCGCTCCGACCCTTTCTCAGACTCCTGCCTACCTTCCTTTCCCCCTTGTCCCCATCAACAGATCGACGGGGACCCCTTGATACACCGACCACGTGAGACACCAATCCCTCAGGTGAGAGGAGGGATTTTGAAATTCGGACCCGAGATATCTGTGGAAAGGATGGGGAGGGAAATCCCTTAAGGGTTCAGACGGTTGGCCACTGTCGGTGGGATGTATTGAGGGTGAGGGCGTAAGCCCTTCCACCCCTCTGGGGGAGATGTGTCGGGGAAATAATTGGCGACATGGGTGAGAAAAAGCGGAGACCCTGGGCTGGATATTTGTGCGGCAAACAATTCCTATCTCTCCGTACGGCATGCAAGCGGACCATGAGAAAGGATATTTTTACGTGTTTCAAAATTCAGCTATCACAATTTGGCCTCACACCCTTGCTCCCATTTCTTTTGAAGACTTTTTTCTTCCACTAGGCCACAACATGGAATTAGTAATTCATCGATGATCGAACAATTCATTTTTAATTATGATCGAACGTGAACTTCGTTTTCACAATTAGTTGCAAGTGATGCATCCTTCCGATCTGCTGCCTAGGAATGCGCCTATTACTTCAGTATTCCTCCTGAGCAGTCATTTACTGCTTTTGCATGCCATTTCTACTTCAACAAGGATGAAAATAGCTGTATATAATTCTCCCTTATCGATCCGGGGAGTATCACATTTGTAAAAATCACATGCTCAGACCGGTATCACCAGAAAGAGAAATTTTTACCAGTTACCGTGATAAATAGCAAACACTATAGTGAAAGCGCGCCGTGATTGCACTTTCGTGCATAACACTGAAGCGGAAGGATTCCTTCACAAGGCAAAGAAATGAAGCAGTAACTGGTCTATTCTCAAGGGACGCAATGAACATTAGCTTTTGTTTACGCTTAAGCCCGCTTTACACGGGGCACAAAATTGCTCAATTTAATACTGTAAAATTTTCTTATTCTAGCGTGCACTAGTTACTGCATTACACCAAGGGGCTGTTTTGGCATCTCGTGTTCATGCATTCTCGCATGCGTCCTTGCAATTCTCCGCATTCTTCGACGCAGTTTGAAATCCACGTACGTTCATACATCAGTGTGTGCAATTACGTGCCCTGTGAAAAACGGGCTTAACATTTTTTTTTGCTTTAATTATTATGTTTATTACATTAAATGGAATAATTACATGGAACTAACAAAACATGTACAAATTAAAAACCTAAAATGTTAAAGCAAACTCATACAAAGCAGTATTATATTAATCTTGTAAGATGCACGCTATTTAATCAAATTTACAACTTAATGGTCCTGCTAAGCCATTAGTGGCTTATCAGCAGGTGCCTTTCATAATTTTTCAGTCGTGTTTTAATTTAGCACTAGCAAAAAATTATCACTAAGTACTATATATAAATAACACTAAAGAATTTTTGAAATAAACAAACATAATTTGTGCATAACAACCATTTCTTCGTCCTTCTCTTGACTTCCCATATGGATTCCAAATTTTTTAGATCATCACACACATTTATGAATCATATTCCGTGGGTGGAGACTAATTTTTCGCTTCATATCGGACCCCTATACCAATGAAAGGCTCCATTGGGGGGCCACAATCTCAGCGCGTAGGCGAAAGACGCGTAAAATACTTTGTCCTCCCGTGAACTTATCTCGGACATCTCCGACCGCTGATATCTCGCAGTGTGTTTGCTGTAGATTGAGGACAAAAGGTTACCTCAATATGGAAACTGATTCCAGTCTGGTGGTGAAATTAAAAGAGAAGGTACGTAAATAAGGAAAAAACAGGGTAGGATTCAATGATCGATGAAAGAATTTAATAATCTGATATGGTTGGAGTCACATGCGGTTTTCCTCTAGAAAGTGTGATCGACTCTCTTTTATTCATTATTTATATTAATGACCTAAGTTCTAGAGTTAGCAGTAAAATAAGATTATTTTCAGACGATACATTATCTACCATGAAATCAGCGAAGACGCGGACTTAGATGTTCTGTCATCTGACCTTAACAACGTTCATTCGTGGTGCTAGGAGTGGGGGCTAGATTGAAATCTTAGTAAAAGTACTACAGTTCACTTCCTGCAAATATTATCACAAAAATGCCATACCTACCCTGTGGCTGGAGTAAACATAAAATCTTATAAACCTACAGTTAAATATCTATGAATTACCTTAATTTCAGACATATCGTGGAGAACACTCATAAAAAACATATTCGGTACAGCATTAAAGAAACTTGGTTTTTGTAAAGCGAATAATAGGAAGATTCTCGAGTGAAAAAGTAAAAAAAAGATGCTACTTTGCTCTGGTTAGGCCACATCTCGAATACGCCGCGAGTATTTGGGATTCTGGTCAAATAGATGTAACAAAAATAATAAAACACAAAGGAAAGCTGTACGCTTCGTTAAAAACTGCTACGAGTGACCATATAGTGTGTCAAAATTTATAGAAGAATAAAGATGGGAGCCACTCGAGACTCGGAGGCTACACGCTAGGCTTAGATTGCTTGAGAAAGTCAGAACTGATGTTTAAGAGCGACACAGAGAATATAATCATGACTCCTCACTACATATCTAGGTCTGACAGAAGCGATAAAATAAGAGATAAACTGCCGAACGCATAAAAATCGTTCTTTCTGCGCACTATAAACGATCACGATAAAAACTGAGCTCCACTGAATACACTCCCATAATATACGTCACCATTTTTCCTCCAAAAATCTTATCCGTTACATCTTTACACGGCCGGTGTCCTAGCATCCCCTGCCACACACCCATGCATCGGCTCGGAGGGTAGTATGTACATGCAGTATATAGAATATGTGCCGCAAATTTTGAAAAAACTCTTTATCTCTTCCAGTTTGCTTAATTACCTATTTTAAACAATGTGTGTAACAAAGTGTAAAGGGTGCGAGGGTCAGAGATTCATAGATGCAAATAAACCCTCAGAAGCAAAAACATAATTGGTAATTTAAAATAGCAATTCCCTTACTAAATGAAATAGCTTCTCGCCACAATATGTGGTTATTGAAGAAGATAAAACTTGGAAGATAAATGGAAAAATGCCGATGGAAATCGGTCAACGTCAAGTCAACGGAAAGTCAATGAATGGAAGAACCATAAGATAGCATACTTCAATGGTAAAACTTCAATTCTTCGTGATTTGAATAAAATAAATGTTTACTCCGGAGAATTTCAAAGTCACTGCTAAAATTAATTTTTTTCCAAAATTTTGGCCACTTAACCGAGCTTATTACACCTCCCAGTGATAAAGTATATTTTAGCATTCAGCCAAAACCGATATTCGCTCTGTTAGCCGACGTTTCATTTCCAACGTATCGTCGTTCGATAACATTCACGTTGCCATATATCATTTCATCTCTGTCTTTCTGATTTTGTCCTTTCTTCCCTGTGAGTTCGTTATGTCCTCTCGTTCATTTGATTCATTTAGTTTGATTGATTCCATTCATTCCAATGGTTCTTCTTGTTCCAATCGGTCCATTAAGTCCTCTCGGTCCTTTGATTCCTTTCGGTCCTTTCTTTCTCTCCGGTCCTTCATGTAAATTCGTTCCTTTAGTTCCTTTGGAACGAGAAGATTAACACACCCGGATTTGCTCCATTTCGTTCCATTTGTGAATTCGTTCCAAAAGAACAATTCGTCCGAAAGGAAAAAAGTCATTCCGGAATGAAAAATCACTGCTACTTATGGCTGGTTGCAAGAACATTTTCTTATGATATTAATAGTTATGAGATCCATGGTGTTATAGATCTCATATAAATATTCGGGTTGCAGGAACACATGTATCAGTTATATAACTTATATACGAATAGTTAATAGCTTCGAAAGTTTGAACTAATGTTCTACCGCTGGTTAAACTCTGTGAAAGTTTAGTATATGAATAATTGCTAATGCACACAATAATTAGTCAGTATGAGTAAACAAACTGGTCGTTTGTCTCAAAACAACTCTTTTATCTAGAAAGTAAGTCTCCAAGCGGTTCATTGCGCATCCGCCATTTTGGCTACTTATGGAACTCATAACTGTAATGAAACCAATAAATGTATCCAATGTTTCTGCAGCACTTATTGAATGGTCGCCAAGGCTTATGGGTCTCATAACTTTATGTAATACATATATGTTGTTCCTGCAACTTTAGTCAAACTTTCATTGATCAGATAACCTTCGAGGATAAAATCGGAAATTTGGAAATTCATAATCATATTTAATGGTAATTTTTAATAAACCACAAAATATACACAGGAAAACACGACCCGGGTTTCAATGCATAAGTATCATCATCAGGTGCAGAACAAGTTAGGGAACTCTCATATGTATTGGGGAAAAAGGAGAGAAGGTGGAGGTGATCATGGGGAGATGGGGTGAAAGAAAGGAGAAACGGGGGGGAGGGGGAAGAGAGAGAAGTGGCAGGTATCAATTGTCAACTGCTTGGAGGATGGGGGGAGGGGGAATGGAACAAACATTCATTGAAAACACACACTTCAGGGTCATTCATTTTTCTTAGAATTTCTAATTGCTCGAGGGCATTGAGCTCACGTGAATTGTTATTACAATGTAGGATTTTGGTTTCAAGTGCACTGCTATGTTCGTTACACAATAGATGTTTGGCGAAGTTACTTCTATTTTCATTACTGTTTTCAAAAGCTCTACAATGTTCTTTGGTCCTAATATTAAAATTTCTTTGAGTTTTCCCAACGTACACACGTAAAGTTACCATTAAATATGATTATGGAAACGTACCACCAAGTTAACAAAGATACTGTTTTATTTGGAAAGTCGACGCAGAGTATGCCTAAACCATGACGGCCGCGAAATATTTACCTCTAACACACAAGCAAGACCCTCAGTAAGTGTGGCTCTGTCCCCGACACAGCTATACCGACCTTTTCATTTTACAAAAAATAACTATACATGTGAGTTTAACTCTTACGCAAGAGTACATATTAGTCGCTTCAATTTTCTGCAGTATTTTATAGCTGCAAGAAATTGGCTTCATTTTTATATTCCTTCACGCAGTGAGGACAATTTCCTACGAGAAACGTTTTGGGCTTCCGAAAACATATATATAAAAAAATAAAATGACTCTATTCTCGCCTGCGATTGAATATCGATCTTCGGAGCATCTCCAGTAGGGAAGAAACGCCCCAGGAATATCCATCTGCGTGAAACGCTCTCAAAAGCGACTCCGGAATAACGTTCCAATCCGGAAAATAGTGCTAAAAATTGAGAGGAATAAATGCGATATCTAAGTGCGACGTGGGGGTCTAAGGGTGCAGAAATGTCCCCTGAAATTTATTTATAACGATCTTTTAAAGCCTCTCTCTGCGCAAATCCCATTTCCCTTCCGTTTTGCGTCACCTCTTTGCGGACCCTCCTCTTGCTAAAGGTCTGCCTCTTCCCCGGGCGCCTCTTACGACGACCTCCCCATCCACGTCCCTCCGCCCTTGTATATACTTCCGCAAAATCCCACTTTCCCATCACGGAGAGACTCCGTCCTCCCCCGGGACTTGGCCCCGCCGACTCCCGGGGAGGCGGGAGGAGAGTTTCGGGGATGAAGAGGGTGGAGGGGTACCAGGGGGGGGAGTATCGAATCTATCTGCCACCGCCTCCTTCACTTCTTACACTCTCCTTTCTCTCCCTCTCCTCCCCGCAACCGAGGACCACCCGAAAGGCTTCTCCGTCCCATCTCTTAACAGACGGGAATGGAGAACAATCTTTTGACAATAATATTGCCTATTTCGAAGCATAGTAATGGTTCTTTCCAAGGTATTTTTAGCTAGTTTCTTCAAGGTTTTTCAATAAATTATTATGATAAGTGAACTACAGTGTGATGATTGTGATAACATATATATAGGCCAAACATCCCAATATTGGGTGGAGAGTTTCGTGATGAGAAGGGTGAGGAGGGGGAGGCACCAGGGGATTTTGGGGGACGGAGGATCGAATCTATCTGCCACCGTCTCCTTCACTTCTTCCACTCTCCTCTTTCTCCCTCTCCTCCCAACAATCGAGGACCACCCGAAAGGCTTCTCCGTCCCATCTCTTGACAGACAGGAATGGAGAAAAACCTTTCGACAATAATATTGGCTATTTCTAAAGTATGACAATGGCTATTTCGGAGATATTTAGGCTAGTTTCCTCAGGGTTTTTTAATGAATTATCATGATAAGTGAATGACAGTGTGATGATTGTGATAACATATATATAGGCCAAACATATCAATATCGGGAGGAGAGTTTCGGGGATGAGGGTAGTGGGGAGGGGAGGAAACAGGAGGTTTGGGGGGCGGAGTATCGAATCTATCTGCCATGAATATATATTATGGATTGGGATCTCGTAGTCAAAAAGCGTTGTCTAGAATTCCAGTAAACAAACAACTTTTTGGAAAGTGGTTCCGCCTAGTGGTGACAGAAGGAAGTTCCAATGTAAATACAGTCGACAGATTGTAAATAAACACGTCTTACCGGTTTTACCATGAATATACATGGGTTTTACTTACAATTAATCATAATGCAGTGGGCAGAGGATAAAAAATGAAGTACTACACGCGGGATGTAATTATACAGTTGTTTAATATCGTGCGGTCTACAGATATACTTTATTCCTCTCCAAATTCAATTACACAAATGCACAATTAACTTCTTAGCACTTCTAGAATATCGCTGTACGGAAATTTAATAATAATGCGAGGTGACTTCATGAGTTTTCCCAATGGCCATATTTGCAGTATTGGTAAAAAGAAATGCACTTTCCGCCGCCTTGAACAGATTCTTATTTTTCAATCCACGTCTCCTATTTTGGGTCCTCGTAGACGCATACCCTGTTTTGCAGCCTGGTACGAAGCAAGTTCTGTTCAAACAGGGCATTCTGAATTCTTTTTTTTAGAAAAAACAGGCTTAATGCATTCCAATTATAATCGGATTATGGCAAACATAGTAACCGGCACACGATGAACGTTTTATAAACCTTTTAAACATTTCCTGTAATAGATATTTCCTCTCGAGCATTTAAAAAGGAAATTTTAGATAACAAAAATAGCAAGATATTATTCAAAGCTTCAAGTAATTCATATCTCCTCGATAGTTATTGAATATTTACCACAGTCTCACGTTAGCAACAATCAAATGCGTCTATGTACTATAACAACAGAAAAGACTAATCGAAGAAGCGCCAAGGACTGGGTGAACTAAAAGTGGAAATTTAGGCAACACGTAGCCTAGGCAACAATGCCAAACATCCGAATCCTTAATATATATTCATGGGTTAGCCATTACTCTAGCCACCACACCAACCGGATCCCCCTTGAAATATGAGGGTTAAAGAACATGGCGGACTGGCATCAACTTCTAGTATTGGCCAGCATAACAAGTACCCTCTCCATACACCTCAATGGAATAAACGATACAATCATGCAAAATATTTGGTGATTCAGTTCTGTAGTTTTTGAGAAGAGTAACTTGCGCACACACAGACAGACGGGCACAGGAATGCGTCTATTACTTCACTATTCACGCCGAACAGGTGCAAAAACTCATTCTCTCTGCGCAGGATAAGAGACCACAATTAACACTGAGCTCCACCAAATACACTCCCATAATACACGTCACCATTTCTCCTCCCAAACCTTATCCTATGCATCTTTACACGGCTGGTGTCCCAACACCCCCCACCACACTCCCTTGCGGTGGCTCGCAGGGTAGTATGTAGATGTAATGATTCCACTGCACTGTACGGTGGCTGTCTAGTAATATTGCAAATTCAGTTAGTTTGAGCATGTAATACAACTGACCTCGACCCGACAAACGACATTGATAAAGGTGGAACGAGTGCATTGGATGTTCTCGTAACGGTAGCGTATGAAAAAAGGGAGCATTGTTGAATCATTCGCATGATGAGGGGATAAGACTTCAATGAATTCACAGGAAAATGATTGAAATTTGGATGACGCAGAGGGAAGGTAATCAGGGCCGTTTTTGGTTGAATATATTCTCAACAGGAAGAATGGTAGGGTAGAAATAGCAATTCTTCGCGTAGGAGATATGAATGAATTCAGAAGTAGCAAACATGGTTTCCAAATATGCATCATTTTTAATTCTTTATTATTTTCATTATTTGTAAGCCGGATAGAATTCTCAGATAATAATAATAAACTCGTTAATTGTTCTAGGAGTGAACTCCTTTGGAACATAGAAATGAAATACAGTGGTGTGCAAGACAATTAATATGTGAATAAGCCAATCAGGAAACAAATAAGGGAAGTTATCATATAAATTGCTAACAATAGACATATACAACATTATCATTTAGCAATGTAGAAAAAGAACTGAATTTCTTCTTCTAACAGAAAAACGAACATTAAACATATCAATAAACAAATAACACAACTTTTAAAAAGAAAATTTAGCTTAACAAATGAAAAGAAAAAAAGGAACTGAATTGCTTCTTCCTACGCAACAATGGACATTAATCACATCAATGAACTGATAAATGAGTTACATTGTCAGCATTCATGGTCAGTATTCCAGAAAGTAAGTGTGTAATAATTTTTCTCTCAAATATTACCAGTGATGCACTGTCTTTTACCAGTTTAGGCAAATCATTCCACAGCTTTGAGGCAACAACTGTAAACGATTTCTGGACTGTAGCTGTCCAATAATGTGTGCGTCTATCGAGGGAAAACAAGCCAAAAAATATAGCCTAAAAGTTTTATGTTTTTAGGAATATAAGCGGAAAAGAGATGTTAGTGTGTGACAGTCATTCAACGTGGACCTTACGGATTTTAAGAACCTCCGGCAGCAGGAAAAAATTAATAAAACAAAATTTTAAGGGTTGTAAGATAATAATTTAGATGCCAACTTCTCATAATTTCAAAGTCATTTAAGATTCAGCCGGTATTTAATAATACAAATTATTGGATTTCAGGAAACTTATCTTCAGATTATGGGAATAGTTTAAGTTTTTATTCTTTAAAATCCTTTGCGACCGGAAATTCTTCTTTGACCCGAATTTATCTGAAAAACTTGACAAAAGACCTGAGTCAATTGCTTGTGAACTCGTTCATTAAAATTCTTTATACGATGTAAAAATTTCATTTAGAGTGTATATATTAATGTAGTCACAGTATGACGCTCGAAGAAAAGCTGAAACACGGATTGGTTGAAGGTAACGGCAATTAATGTAGTAGGTATGAATTATAATAACTTTTCATCTCTCGTGTGGTCACTTGTGGAAGAAGTTTAAGGTCTCTTTTTTATTCCAAAATCTTTTTTAAATACTTAAAATCATGGGCCACAATACAGTTCCTCTATTTGCAGACTGAAGTAATAGAACTTTAGATAATTTCTTTCGGAAAACTTTCATCGTGTCTCAATTTAAGAATGGAATTTTTCTTGATTTTAATAGGGGAAGTGCGGAGCAACACATGCCTGCCAACTCTCTCACATCAAGTCACTCCTGAATCGCTCAGTGCATTTCACAGGTTGAATGCATTTTATTTTCGATGGCGTTATTATACATTTGGAATAATTTTCTGTACGCGACCATTTTTTGAAACGTACAGACCAGCATCATGGTACGGATACTTAAGAATCAGACATCCAAAGCAATGTGATATCTATTCAAGTATGTGTGCTGTGCGGTATAGGGGTTGCAAAACTTGATGGCACTCACTTGTGAAAAGCATGGCGCCTGGTAATGAAAGCATGAAACAGAGTGAAGACAGAGAAGCTGAGATTCCCCCAGAGCTCCCTGATGGAGTCTGGACATCCGACCGCTTAGCAACGCTTTATTCGCCATCACTCACCTTCTATTTTCTGCTGGCGAATATCTCCGAGTTTTGTTGTGTCTGTTACGTTAGTGCTGGAACGTAACTCTCTATTTTGTGTTGTTGAGGCAATCTGAAGCATTTCTTATTTCTCTTCAGTCATTTTGCTTTACATTGTTGCCCTCTTCAGCTATTCCTATTTTTTCACATCCGACACGTCCGATCTGACATGTTTTTTCCTCTTTCCCATTCTACCCAAGAGTGAACCTTCGTTCAGTTACCATTTATATGTTATTTTACTCTGCAGCAACTTTAAATGTAGTCTTTGCATTTTCTTAACAATGAACTCTTTTTGGCATCACATCTTGTAGCCACTTGTTCAGCTATATATCAGTTTTAAGAATATTCCTTACCTCCTATCCTGTATTTTGTACTTTCAAAATCTACTAACCGTGGGCTGAAACAGACAATGACTCACATGATATTTCATTCTATCAATTCTATCATCTTGACATGTACCCAATAGAACCTAGTCGTCTCTTCCACCATCTATTCCAATGGTGTTTGACCGTCACAAGTCATCTCTCAGCACTCTCATCATTACAGCGTTTATCCAGTATTAATACACCTTAAACTTTTTTAAGTGCTCGTTTCAGCCATCTATGGGCTGTAATTAAACAGCTTACTTCATTTTGTCAATTTATTTACCTCTCTCTTTCGTCAGTAGTTTAATTCTCCGGCTAACTCTCGCTCGTTTTTATTTCGAGCACACTCTCTTAGTCCTTCTTGATTTCTACTCGGACGGATATTTCAGAATCTTCTTTTTGAATATTAATATATTTCCATTGTATTTTTCATTGATTTCACATTTTTGTTGATCTTCATAACTTCTTTCACCCAAGAGACTTGCGTTTCCACATCCGCCTGGAAGGTGAGGACCATGCTTGCTATTCTATCAGGATACATACTTCCAAGATGCCCATATAAAGCCATTTACCTTTTTTTTAATCGTTCTCGAGATTTTCTCATACTTTTCATACATCTCGTGGTTTGATCTCTAGCGGAATGTTAACTTGTTCGCTCACACTTTTCTGGGTTCAGGATCTTCCTTTTGTCCCAGTAGTTTATTTTAATAAAATGTTTGGAAATTTATCTTCCAGTGTTTCTCATCTTTAGTTTTATGCTAGACGTGGATTAAGTTTAACGTTTCAGGCGATATTTTATAGAAATGGAGTGCAGGTGCCATGATCTCACTACAAAAGTTGTTCAATTTCCACAGTTTTATACACACCGACCAAGATTTCAACCTCGGTTGGTATTAATAAACTCTGTGGAAAGTGAAAAATATCTTTTATTGTGAGGTCATGGCATCTAGTTTTAGGTCTTTGCTTACTCTAAACGAAAAGTCTTTTTCAATTTTCCTTTAACGGATTAAGGTTAAAACTTTAAACCGTTCAAATTTTTAACGTGGATTTCATTATTTAAGGTAGTTTGAGCGAAATATCATTTTACCTATAAATCGATGAATTTTGTCTCATTTTAAAGAAAAATATATCACCCTTCTAATCATACCAAAAATTCAACCCCTTACCTCATTACTTTCGGAGATATTTGCCAAAAAATACCAGCCCTTTTACGTGAGAAATGGTACGTGTATGCACTCCAGAGAGACGTTATTTAACAAATGAGAAATTTCTAACACCTAGATCTCGTCAAAAAATCAACTGTGTGTAGTTTTTATGTTTTATCAACTATTTTTGAATATTAATCATATTGTCACCGCGGTAAATTCTTTGGGATCAGAAAAAAACCTTCCGTTTTGATGGAGTTTCAAACGTACCGCGTGAAAAAAATGAGTCAAGTCAGAACTTATTTAGATATTTTTATTTAATTAGTTATCATTTCTGTCATATAAAACTATATTACTGCACCATTAATAATGAAATATTTAAGTGATGTGCCCTACAGCTGGTGAATTAAATCGTATAATTGGAATATGGTCTCTACTAAGACTAGGGAACTATGTCGCTCGGACTACCTGAAGTCCCCTGTATAGTAATTGTTATATTTTCATTCTTATAACACACATCAGTTTATTAGCATACTTATTATTTTGGGAATTATGTAAAAACATAAAAAAATGCCATTACAATCCTATTGAACGAACCAAAATAAAGTCGAAAAATCTCCGTTTCTCTCATGCTACTTCGAGAAAACACTTCATAAAAATGATTGATCCAAAACTCATGTAGGATCTGGTGCTTTCCCGGAGTATGAGCTTCCAGGACATAGTTCAAATTCATTTTCCGTGACCAATTTGCAATTTTTGTAAAAGAATTCTCTTCCTTACAGGCCTTTTGACATTATGTAGTGCAAAAATATTGTAACAATGATTATGTTGCGCTGAAGTACTTATTATCTCCTGCTATAATTATGCAAGATCAGGTCCCACTCATATTAGACCCAATCGACATTACATATCTGAAGAATGTGCACTTTATCATTATTTTAGTGGCAGCGGAGATTTTTGGGCATTGAAGCATTTTGTCGGGATAGCAGACGAACGAGGAAACACTCGCAGTTTCCTCTAACGCAAGATTCCTTTGGAATTCCAAGCGAATTGAGGCTAAGCGTAGGGAGGTGTGAAACTATGGCGAAATTTGAGTCAAAGTTTTCGATGGAATTCTACTGTCGTTTCAGAATTTCTGTTAGCGTTTTGGTTCAGAAGGAGTGGAATTTTGAGAGGCAGAACAAAATTAGCACGCCCAGCTATCATATCGGAGGCGGATGAGATTCTACGGAATCTCTATCACGCACGGGGGAAGCAGAGCTCTCGGCAGAATAACGAGGACACGGTCGATTACGATGGAGTAATGAATTCTTAGACGTCAGTTTCCCTGTAAGTATAAGGATAAAATACCGATGGCATTATTTTTTTGTTATGAATCCAGATTTGGCAGAAGTATTATACGACAATCAGCCATGTCAACCATTTTAATATATCATCATTGGTTGTTCAATCCTAAGAATGGTTGTCTGCAGCCTCTACCCTTTCCTATCTAATGCTAGTTCCTTTACCTCCCGGTATCTCTTCCTATGTACAGTGGCGGAAGAAATTAACGCAAAATTTTTCGCGCGCCAGAATGCGGCATTTTTGGGAACTTCTAGGAGCAGTACACACTCGAAAGACTGGCAACACTGAGGAAAACATCGTCTACCGCAAATATTTTAAATCCGCAATGGAACTCACATTTGTCGGAGCCTAGAACTTGGTCATCAATCGCCTCATTTTTGAGCTTTCGTCTCATTTTACTTGCACATTCAGTCGCAGCGCATCGCTGTTTGTTTCAACATGGTTCTTAGGTCGAATGGTATCATTTATACAGAAAGACTGATGATAAAAAATATTCACTATCCCCCCCAATTCAGTATAATATATGCTAAAATATTCATCTTCTACCACCAAGGGATATTTATTGTGGTCGACTTTCCGAGGATCTTTTAGAATGATGCGTACTGTGTCTGTTTCACCGAAATAATATAAATCGAGATTTATCCTCACCAAATGTCGATAAAAAAAAGACTTAATTAAAATAAGTATTGTCTACGTAATGTAATTTTTCATGATTTTCCATTTGTTAATTGACGAAGTTCCTTAAACGGATATTGATTAAATTGAAAACTGATATTTATTAATGAATCATTCTTGACCCAATATAAATCCATCTTTAGTTCGTCAGAATGGGATTGAACTATGAAAACATACGTAAACATATATAATTTCACGAAATAAAAATAAATATGCTCGCATCGATACCGAATAATCTAGGCATATTTTCCCGATATTTCTTTCATCTTATCACAGGAAGCTTGGTGACGAGCTGTCCACTGTTAAGTTTTATCTAGTAAATATAGGATATACGAATAAACATTCAGAAAAGTTTACCCAAATTAGGTGTAGTTATGGATAAACAACTCTATTACGTCTGATTGCATACTATCTTACATGCTTAGCTATAAATTCGCCGCACATATAAAATTAACAAAAAGCCTTTTAAATGAGTTCAGTTAGGAGTAAAATATCATTAATGAGATAAATTAATAGGTAACGGTTAATGTTGTAGCTGTCAGATGTATTTGGATAGCTAAAGAGTGGTCCGTGTTCGATTTTTAATGAACGCAAATGAGGGTTTATATAAATTTCCTCATATTGGCGATATGAATGAATGTAGTGTGTAGCTGCAATGACTGGCTGATAATATGAAATTTTTAAATACAAAATAGATAAAATTTGCCGAATAAAAATCATTTTACTCGACCAGAAATAGAATGAAAAACTCAAAAATGTCTCGACCAGGGGTGGGATCAGGGTTCTTTTCTTCTTATGGTCGTTATTGTCACCCAAAAGGCAAGCCGCATTGGTAGGGCAATTCATAAGGTCCTGGGAGCGCACTCCATTGCTATGTATCACCCGATCTTTCTTGATGACGATCACGTTTTAGAAATCATGAGCGTACTCAAACAATGTTATTATGAAGAACCATGATTGCGATTCAGGTTTGCCACCCAGTAACAACTACTAGACTTTCTCATGACAAGGCGAATTTATGATGATGTTTCGTATCCTTTCGGTGAATTGATTTGCGTCCGAATGCGTTACTGTGAACTAAGTTACTTTGAAAATGAGAGGTGGTATTGTCTACGAACGTTTAAAATAACTAAAGGATAGGAAAAAGCATACTACTCTCCCGGGAATACAAACAGAAAGAAGTAGTTCTCGGATTTCACCTCATCAGCCCAGACTATTCCAATCAAACGCCATAAGTTCCCCTCATGCATGGGTTTGGAGGCCAGCTACCTTAAGTCGGTGTTAAAGCAACGAGCAATCTTGGAGGACTCTTGAGGATCCCTAGAGTTTTCCCCGTGTCTATACAAAGCTTCACCAATACTGATCCATTCAAAATCGGAATGTATGAAGGACGCATTATATTGATTTGGGAAATAATATGCCTTTAATAAGAGCTTATTTTCCCCTGGTGTTGCGGGGGATAGGATACCTTTTCTGCCATAGATAATGTTTTGAACGCCAGGCGTTTAACTCACAGGAAAGAAGTGGTATTTGACTTCTCTTACGCCCTTAAAAGTATTCGACGGGGGCTTCCAATTTTTTCGAAGCGCGACGAGCCTTTTCTTTCTGGTGCAGCAAGTATTTGAAACCTGTGTGTTATTCACAACAACAAACCACCCCGACCATCACCACCCGGAACTTGGCCAAGGTTTACTGATGACTACTTCATTGAGACGAGCGTCGATAGACGAACAAGCAGAGCGGACAGCGCAAGCAGACATACTGTTCAAAGTTTTAGCGGCCTCTCCCAAAATTCTTGGAGGAAAAAAAGATCTTATTAGCCTTTAAGTATGCCTCATTTTTCTCCCAGGCGGAGGAATCGGATAGTAGGTTTGTAAAAGTCAAAAACATCTGTCGAAAAATTACCCGAAGAGTTGTTGCGCCTTCGACTTTCACTCACTGAACTTTTATTTGGTGTTTAAAATTTAAAAAAAAAACAATTTCTAACTACTATCAAACGAAATTCATTAAATTCATATCCGCTATAATAAGAACTATGTTTAATCCATTGTCTATCAATATTCATTATTCGTCCGCAACTAGGAATACTTACGAGTTCACAAATGTCAAAATTCTAGGCGGTGATTCAAAATCAATCATGTAACATAGATGGATTGGGCTATACGGAGCGCAGCGTTTATTATGAGAAAAATGCGAGAAACAAACGTTTTTCGCAAACGAAACAATCCCAAATTAAGATGCATTGAGGAAAATCGTGGAGGAAGAATGGGAAATGAACCCAGTAAGATGATACCAAAATGTGGGCAACTCCATGTCACAAAGACTTGGTCAGGAAATCGAGAATGGAGGGGGATTGACTGATTATTAGGCTAATAAACATCCACATTCTTTATGCAAATACCAGCATATTTCTCGATGTTCCTTTGCTGTGATTATGTGCACACATAGCTCAAATTGAGGATATTATTTTTAAATTCACTCGTTCTAAATAAAGCATTATAGTGTCCATTTTCAACATCCGTTAAAATACATTACCACTATGAAATGAAATTTATAACCTTGTAAAAAGTCTGTTAATATCTTCATGTGGGGGCACTCACAACTTTAACTTCCATTGAAGCAATAATATTGCGACGCATTTGAATAGGAATAGATGCTTTAGCAACGTAGCAGTCGTATAATCTTTGATGGTGCACATTCCTAATTTGCACTCCATTGACTACTCAGCGGATTTATGAGGAGTATACAAATGACCATAGGGAAAATATCTAATTACTGCTTAGTCACTACATGGAAAGGATGATTTTGAGTATTTTATCACTTTCACAGGGGAAGATAGGCGATGCATTTTTGTCGGAGTATTACTAAGGCGTGGGTATAAAAATGCTCCTCATAAAATTTAACTGCGTAATTTTAGCCAAACATTTTTCACTGCATTTTCACAGTATTTGAAGCTTTTCCAGCATTGTTTTCTAGGTTTGCTATGAGCAATACATTAACCGTGTAGTTAAACAGTTCAACTTAGAAGATGGAGAATAATACTTAGAGGATAAGGTAAATTAATGAATCACTCAAATACCATTTAACATGTTATGTTATATGTTAAATGTTAAATGGTATTTGAGTGATTCATTAATTTACCTTATCCTCTAAGTATTATTCTCCATCTTCTAAGTTGAACTGTTTAACTACACGGTTAATGTATTGCTCATAGCAAACCTAGAAAACAATGCTGGAAAAGCTTCAAATACCGTTTTCAAGATGTTTTGAAGAAAATTCCACACTTGTTTGGTCTCTCACTCAGATAAGTAATCGGTATTTACAAGTTCGGCAGATAGAACTAAACTCTAATTCCTAATTAAAATAATTGCCCTCTTTACTAAATCATTTCAAAGTAATGTAAAGGTGAATGTAGCATCAGGTAAGGTCACTAAATCGAGTAACTGACACAACCAGAGATCCGGTCTATTCCCTCCTTCATGAATAGCTTTTCATTGAGTGGTAAATTGGCAAATGAGTGGGTATGAGCATTATACGACCGGTGGGACGTAGACATCAAGTGGGGCCGAGTACCCGAGAATGGGAAGTAAACGTCTCATTCAACGACCAAGAAGACCGCTCTGATTCTTTTACAAAGCCCGAATATGCGTAAAACTCACACACTCATGGTTGAGGTCAATATCCATTACCTGGGCCTTCCGTGGATTCCTGCAAAGTTTTGGCTGCAATAAAGTCACATCGTGTAGATTAATTATAAAGGCACTAAAAGAGGCCACGCCAGGATTTGAACCCCGGGCATTCTTGGCCGCAGACGAACACTCCCTCTAGGCTACTTCATCGATCAAGCGAAATCCGCGTCCAGTGGTTCTTACTGTACAACGAAAAAAGGGAATTCTAATGTTTCCTTTAAAAACTGGACCAAATAAAATGTTCTGGATTTTTGAAAGTAGTTTTCAGAAAGTAAATAATAATACGTTAGAAATAATTAAGAAATTTAAGTGTTTGAGATGACCTGTATGCACGAGGGCGGAAACTTACGTAGGGTTTCAAGGTATTGGAAATTCTCGTAAAGAAAACTTTTCTCCACATGGAAACCATTCTATTCAACCAGATTTCCCATAATTTTACTTGAAATTCACAGGATATTACGCCAAAGTGTTGATTGTAATGCATCATATTTCTCGGAAGTAGTTTGAGGTCTATTAAAATGATGTTCATCCACAGCTATTCCCTGCACGAGGAAATACGTTTTATTGTCAGTGAATTTGATCTGGAGAGTAAAAAATTATTATGTCCCAACAAATAATGCTTTCATCGTATTGTTTCTTAAGTTTCAATCAAGAAATTTTTTGAACGGTCCAAAGCTAAAAAAAATATGGTAAGCATCTCTACATAATCAACTACGACTTCGGAACCTCGACTGGGTGCGGGTTGAAGCAAGCTCATCACGTTTACAACTCCTAGACGATCTCGCGAACCTAAACCTTATTAGTATGACTATTTACATGACGTAAAATCGTTATCCATTCATAGAGAGTTTGAATATTCCCGGTTTCCATATGCTGTCTCATTGTTGTCAAGTTGTCGAAGGAAAAGCGATTTCAATTAGTTCCCATGTACGCCGCATTTAAACGCCAATGAGTTTTGCGTTAATTTTTTCCGCCACTGTACTTTCCTCTTTATTTGGTCCATGAAATTATTCCTGCGTCTTCCTCTGGGGACTTTTCACTCCATTATACCTTCCATCATGTTCTTCTCAAACCCATTGTGCCTCAAGGTGTGCCCAATCCATCTTGTTCTTCATTTCTCTATCGGTGTTCCATATGGTCCTTTCCTCTTCTACTCTTCTGTACAGGAGTTTCGGGTCTCTCCGCGAGGCTAAAAACCCTCCCCCCGGTCTGGAAGCGTTTGATTATCACCGGGGAGGAAAGTAGTGGGAAAAAGGAAAAGGGAAGGGAAGGTTAGCGAACCACAACCCCTCAGAGGCCGACACCATGAGGCGGATTGACGTCAAAAGGACGACAATGGGCCTACACCTCCCCGCAGTACTCATATCTGTTGGGTTCCCCCAACAGCGTCAGACGAGTCCCCGTCAGTTTGGCTTACATGAAGACTTACCGCACATCTTTTGAGAACCGGAGGAGCCCGTTGCCCAAAAAATTGGGATTGGGTTTCCCCCGGCTCCCTTTATGGGTAGGCGTCTTGCGGTCTGCCGGAGTACGTCATCAAATCAGGGACCACCGGACCAATGGATGGTCAATTCGGACCAGTTATGGTCAAAGCGTGGGTAAGTCCGTTTCAATACTCCCCGCCTACCCATACTCCTCTTTCTTCTACTCTTCTGTACACTTCATAATTTCTAATTTTGTCCATCCATTTCATCTTCAGCATCCTCCTCCAGTTCTTTGATTTGACGGCCTCAAGTCTTTTCTGGCCAGCTTTCCCGATGGTCCATGTTTCCGATCCAAGAGAGTGCCACGCCCCACAGGAATGTTTTCACTTACTCTCTCCTAGTGTGTAATTCTATCTTCTTTGAGCACAATTTTTATGCATTTCAATACAAATTTAATATTTTATGACAAACTGTCCTGAAATTTACCAATTTTACCAATTCCAATAGAATTACCATTAAATGTTTTGTTCAAAGCCCCTTGGTTTTGAATGTTATATACACTTAGGTGGGGATATTAAATTGCTCAAACTTTTTTTCCATATCATCGGGCTGACTTTTCTTTGAAGTGCCATTTATGGAATTACTACCCCAGCCATATAAGTCAGCTTGAGACTCAAAGTTATAAACTATACCTTATGAATCGATCGCGCAAATATTTTCCTACTTTTAGATTTTGGAGAAGCTGTTCAAGATATCTTTCAGAATATTCCATTTGTGGTACATTTACTGCCTATAGACGTTCAAGCAATATTTTTATGGCTGCCATTTTTAATCTCTCAAACATTTAGTATATTTATTTCTAAAAGTAACAGACATGCTTTAAATATTTGGATTCATTATTTAATTCTTTTTGAAACACGAGTATTATTTGATGCATTGCGTTTTTGCCTACGATTCAATGGAATATCTCGTCCATTTAGTGTTTCAAATTTCTTAATTCAACTCTGCTCAAAGACCTTGAAGAAATATTGTTTATAAGTGAGCTTTGCGTTGCGGACCTCCAATGTAGCTGGCGTCCCATGATTTTAATTCGTAAATGCATAGGTGAAAGAGTAGGTTGTAAATCTCATCCCTGTTTGCAGATTACCGTATTTGTAGCCCTTTCTTACAGACCCACGTTTTCATTCAGACCACGTTTTCATACAGACCACGTTTTATAATTGATAACCCTTATCCTAAAAATACTGGGTAATGTGTAACTCAAAGAAATATGAGGGATTTAACCCAATACTTCATGAATTCGTCATTTTCATGAATTATTCTTCCACATTTAGCATCGAATAAAAAATATATCGATAGTGAAATAAGTCGTAAGAAATATTTTTTGCCCTCTTTACACTTTTGCTAAAGCAATGGCGTAAGACTTGCATTGTAGCAATGGAAATTCAACCATTTAGAATTGGTTTTGAGAGTCGGTGAACGAACAGAGGTAAATTTTACGGAGCGCTTAGATATGATTACGATACGAAGTACGATTTTGCTTGAAATGATTTGAAAGTTAATTATCAGGAATTGTTGGCGAGAAGTAGTAGTGATAACGAGTATAAGGATAAGTCATTGTACCGTGAAAAATCTCCTCTCTACTCCTGTCGCATATTATTGATTCTCATTTATATAATAATTAAGTAATACCTGCCGTTCAATTGGGCATTTTCTGAGAGATTCCTCTAACATCTACAAATTGAAAGCTCAAGCAAATGTCCGAGGAAACTTGCGGCTTGATTGTGACGGTGATCATTCATGAATCAATCTCATTGTAACTTTAGGCGAAGAAGGGCAATTATATCTTTATTTTTCAGTTATTTAGCTAATTCAATATATATTTATTATTTGTACATAATATGAAACACCAAAGAGGTTAAATTTATATCTTTATAATTTGCGAGATGCCCGTCCATCCTCTCCTCTATTTCTGAAACGATTGTTTGGGAGGTATTCCGTGTTTTTTTTTAATTCTTGACTGTAACCGACAAATTTGAAAAACCACCGTCATTTTACGTTCCAAAATCAAAACTATGGTTTTCAAAGAACAGCGGAACTAGCCACAGAGTTACTTCAACGTAATCACCCGCTAGTGATCACACAATCGTGTGAAATTCACAGTGGAAAAATCATTCGCCTATACTGGGAGTCGAACCCAGATCCCTCGATTTCGAGGGATAACTCGATTTCAAATCGAGGGATCTGGGTTCTATTCCCAGTCCAGGCGAATGATTTTTCCACTGTGGATTTCTCACAATTGTGAAAGTACGGTTTTTCGTTCGAGATATTATTTCGGCTAGAATTCAAGTAAATTGATCTCATTTGAAAGAAAAATATTTCACCCTCCCTAAGATACCACATAATCTGCCCCATCACCTCACTACTATCCGAGATATTTGCGAAAAAAGATCAGACATTTTACCTGGGAAATGGTACAGGCATGCACTCAAGACAGACGAAGACTATTGAAGAAAAGAGGTATTTACATTACCCAGATCTCGTGGGAAATTTCACATTAGGTACTTTATTTTCTCACTATTTTTGAAAATCGATTACTTACTACAGAAGATTTTACAAAATCGCTAAAAACATCTTCCTGTGTAAGGATTTTCCCCGCAAAAAATGAAAAAACGAGTCAAATTTAAGATTTATGCATGCATATTTGGATAGTTATAAGGAATTTTAGTTCTTTAATGCAATATTTTTGCGCCAATAGTATAAAAATATATGATTAATGCTTATCAAAGCTGCTGAAATAAAAAAATTAAATTCGAATATCGTCTCTATGGTGACTAGAAAAAAAAATCGATCCAGCTACCTTAAAAAAGGGCATATATAAAAGCGCACCAGGCTTAACTTTGTGGAAGTAATTGATGTTGATATCCATTTCAAAATGAAAGACAATGGTAACTTTCCACACAAATTTTAATCACAACCGACCATGGTTTCAGCACATAGTGCCATTATCAAGGGCATTATCATTTTCATTTTGAAATGGATAGCAACATTAAAAAATGTCGACAACGCGAGTGCGCACGTTATGGAGAGGAATCGCGATCACTTCTCTGATGTCGCCCCGGATTCTCCCCGCGAATGCCGGCGCGGCGGTCCCCGGCCATTCGACGCCTTCCTCCCCTTTCTGGAGGAGACTCACCCCTTCTCCGCCGCCGAGCCTGCCCAGGTCGAGAGATCCTCGCTATCGATCCGAACCCTGGGCGCCTCCCCACTCCGCTTCGACCCCTCGACGCCGCGCAACTCACCCTCACCCCGCCCAACCCTTCCGTCACCACTCCCCCGCCACTCCCGAGCCCCGGCGTCGACCGGAACCCTCCCTGAGCACCCCCCTCCAGCAATTCCTTCACATCTCCCATTGGTCCAGAGTCGCGCCCGCGTCCCGCGGTGTCCCCCCCCCGCGGGGACGGCGACGAAGGCGAGCAGTGGGCGTGGCGGCGCAGAATCCCTGGCTGGAGCAGAGAGATGTGGAAACGCCTTCGCAGCCACCCGCCCGCCTCCCCACCCACTTTACCTCATCCCCCCATGAGCGTTGGTCCACTGGTGGGGGCGGGACGAAAGGGGTGTCATTGGGAGCGGTGGGGGCGGGGGGTCGCGGAAGGAGGTGGGGGGGGGGGTGGAATGTAATGATCCGGCGCCTGTGCTGCTCCTGACGCTGCCACCGCCCTCTTTCCGCGAACACCCGACCCGGTGCGCACTAAAATACGAATCATGGAATCGCTGAAATTTGGGATATCTGTCTTACTAGTACGTTTTAATAATGATACGTCTTAATTGGGGCGAGACTGATACAGGAGGGGTTGCAGAAGCTCCTAGATAAGTTTTGTGAATCAACAGAGAGAATGGAATTAAGGGTATATTCGTGCAAGACTAAAGTAGTAGTTTTTGATAAGGAGAATGGGGAGAATTACTGTATGATGAGGGCGAATGGTGAAGTAATTGAACAAGTGGATGGCTTTTGTACTTAGGTAAGATGCTTACGAAAGATGGACGGGTAGATGAGGAGATAGAGAACGTGCGAATGCTGGAAGGAAAGTGGTATGTAGCATGTGGAGCATATCAAGGAATGAGTGCCTGTCTAAGGAAGCGAAAATCGCCTTGTACAAAAATGTACTTCTCCCCACTTTAACATGAAACACTTCGTAGTGAAATATGGATATGTCAGGATAGACATAAAAGTAGTATACTAAACGCCTTGGGTATGAGTTATCTGAGGAGTGTTTGCGGCAAAAACTAAGATGGATAGGGTCGGGATTGAGTGGGTAATAAATGAATGTGGGTTAAGTGCTCCAGTAATTGACATACATGAAAGGAGTATGCTTCGTTGGTTTGGCCATGTTGAGAAAAGGGATGTGAGTCGAATAACGAAACATATATATAAGAGTGAAATGAATGGTGCGAGAGGTAGAGGTAGGCCGAGAAAGTTGTGGTTGAATATGGTTGAGGAAATTCTTAGGAGGAGGAATATTAGGATTCTTAAAAACAGGAGGGCGTGTATGAAGCAGTGTATGGGGGTAAATGAGGCAAAAGAGGTTTGCAAGGATAGGTCAGTATGGAGGAAATAAATGAAGCATAGGTGTAAAAATGTGTATTTATGAGTGAAACTTAGTGACTGTGCCTACCCCGGAAGGGAACGGCGTTATTGGTATATATGCATGCAGATTGAGACTAAAGCAGTCTCTTTTTTCATCATAGCCGTCAACATACACGTACATAAAATAAGAATTTACAAAGATTTATACATTTTCTAGAAAAATGTAAGGAACAAGGAAGTAGTGTCCTTGCCAGAAAAAAACTCACTGCAGGGAAACACTCGCACATGAAGGGGAGTGTGAAAAACCTGCATAAACGTACAGATAGATGAAGTTAAGGTAACTCTAAGCAAGGCATCAAATAAAAATGAAAAAAGAAGATACATAACATTAAATTTTAAATAAATACATTAAAAATAAATAAATTGTATATTGATGCAGGTACAAATACGAAATACTTGACAGACATTACTAGGCAAAGTTCGCACACAATATGTTATTTAAATTATTGGGGGCTATCCATTCTAGGTTGTGACGTTACGGCTCATCGGAACATATTTATGTATTAATTAATTGTGCACGGAACACGATGAATGAAACGAAGTGCGATAGCGGAATGTCCTGTAAACAGCTGATAGTTAGCATTCCGTTGATGAAAAACATCCGTGACAAATGTTTTATAGGGATGTTGAATTCGTTCAAAAATACATATATAAAAATGTATTTTTGTAGCATATTAATAAAAAAACTTTTGAATATGCATGTTTGATGTCTTTACCGAAATTTTTAAAATTTGAAAACTACCTCGGATGACATTATCGACGTTCATTTGATGTTTTTCTCTCATCTACTGTGCTACCAATTCCTTAGGTCCAAAACGAATGGATGGCGCTATCGTGCTGCGAAATAATTACCAATCTAGAGTCAAAAGGAGGCTTTTAGTAATGAGAGGAGATATGAATTCCATAGGAAATCCAATATGGAATACATCGGGAAAATTACTAATGGCGTCAAAGTGAAGATTAGCGCAGAAATTAAGCGGTTGTCAGAGAGGAGAGTCGCCACCTATGGAGAGCTATTTCAATTAAACCTTCCGATGGATGGATGACTGCTGCTGATGATTATGATGAATGGAGTTGGAGGCCCCGGGCTCGAATCCCGGATTTAAACCGGTTGTTATCCTCGGCGCCTTTTGTTTTAGGGATGCTTGTGCCGTTACCACGTTGCTCTCCACCCTTTCAACATTTCCCTTCGAACCCACCAGTCATATGGTTCCTTGAGTCCATATGGTGGTTTGATCGAGATTTTTCCCTGGTCATATCGAAGATCATATACTTACTAGTTCATCATTTTAATTTTAGCAGCTATAGAAAGCAACGAGTAAATGTTTTAATATTAACGGAGCAATGATATGCTTTTGCCTGTATAAAATCCTAGTAATTAAATGAAAAATGCTTTTAAGTCTATCTTTGAATCGTTTATCTTTAAAAATTCATCATAACGGAAGTGTTTTATATTATAAAAATTTATGCAGTTACTACATGATTTGTTGATTACTTATAGATCACATAATGAAAATAAAATAAGGGAAATAGATTGTAGGACAGAAAAATTTATAATATCGTTTTTCCTACAGTCAATAACAGAGCATAATGGCTGCGTTAAGACTTTGAAGTAGATTAGTTGACAGGTATCGTAGCTGATTAATTGACGTGCTCACTAACACATACTTCTAAATCTCCGGAGTACATCTAATATCATGTTTTCCATATTCCTTGCGTGACTCATGAGCCATATTTATATATTCACGTAATATATTATTTGAGTAGTTTCTGTAAAATTTGTGGCGTGCGGTGCATATTGATGAAGGCTGATTTATAAACTTTAGTGCATGCTGGTGATAAGTTACCCCCTGCCAAACACCCTTGAGGTGGCTTGAAGGGTAATACGTAGATGTTGATGATTTATTTTTTAAAAGAACAGAACATATACACAATGGTAATTGTTTGACGAGGTCTAGGTGTTAGAAATTCTAACCTTTTTTAATAATGTCTCTCTGGAGTGCATACATGTGCCATTTTTTTTGGACAATATCTCGGAAAAAAGTGCGTATAGACGCTAAAATTTTAATTGCTATGAAAAGGTGAGATATTTTCCTTTAAAATGAGACCAAATTCATTGAATTGTGGGTGAAATGTTTTCTTGCTCAAACATCCTCAGCGGCGGAAGAGGCTTCGCTTGTCGGTTTTGATCCCTTCCCCAAATAACGGAATCAATCGACTGGGAATCTAATCGGCCGAGAAAAATGATCCATTGGAGTACTCATCGAATGCACAAACCAGGCTGAGTCATCTCACATCCGCATCGCGACTATATAGCTAAGCAGGGCTACCAAATACCCAAAAACCTCCAGTCAAATACCACCTTGAACATTTCAGACGACTTAAGCCACCTTCCCTGATGGTGTGCAGTATATGTTTTTATGGTTGGCAATGTTTACTCGAGACTTAATCCTGCTAAGGCGCTTGGCACCGAATACGGAACCTAGCATGGCCAAAATGCATTCTCACAGCCGTCAAATTTGAGCGAACGTAGAGTATTGGCATGGCTTGCAATTGACGAATGAATCTGCTCTGGAATTCCAACAGTCTCGCATTTAAGGTGGATATCATCAGTGATATAATTAAAAACGAGAAGCTGACTGCTTACTCAACTTATAATATAATATCCACCATAGTTTAAGCAACTCGTTAGTCCTTTTTCTTTCCTGATCAGGCTTCACCCTACCATATTCTAGGTCTTATTCCATCCACTTCTTCTACTCAATATCTTATACTCCAAAGCTTTCTTTGTATATCTTTCCTTAGGTATTCGCAGTTCATGCTGTTGCCTCATTTTTAGTACCCACAAACTTATCTGCCATAGTCTGAATGCGCAATTCTTCTATTGTAGATATATAACTTAACTATTGTAACCTTGTACACCCTTTCACAGTTCGAAGAAATTAATTTCTGATGACTCTATTTGAATTAATTCTTTTTTTTCTTTCCAACATCCTTAGTCATAAAAGGCAGTAGGAGCTACCACTACTTTATATAATTTTATCTGGATTTCTTTCCTAGTTTAACTCCTTTAAGTTCTTCATATCGTCCCACATATCCTCAGGAGACAACACATCAGTACTTTCAAGGTTTAATTTTCATGTCGCTTTGATGTGGAGCGTAATGCGAATTAAAAATAGCAATTTGCATGAAAAAGATGAAGTTAAACTGAAGAATTTTGTGATATTGGGTGTGGATAAGAATTATGAAGTCCGTGAGAAAGAAACACTAGCATATGCTAAATATCGTAGAGACGGAAAGGAAATAGGTTGCGTGGATTAGATGGAGGGAGAATGAAATAGCGTATATTGAGGCTAAATGGGGTATACATTAACTCAATGCCAGAAGGTATATTGGGTGAAGAATTTTGCATAAACGTCCGCGTTTGAAGGACTTGACTATGCTAGACTGAAGGAAAATTCATCTGCACCAAACACCAGAAACAGAAAAAAAGGCCTTTTACATTAATGGAAACACCAGATGAATAAATTAATCATATGAACTTTAAAAATCAACCTTAAACACTTAAAACTAATATTGACTCAAGGAACTTGAAACATAAGATATCACAAGAAGAGGTTAAAGGAGGCCGTAGATAGAAAAGCAACAGGAATCTTGACTGCTAGGGAATAAAATATGGCCAGACTTTGAATGAAAAGGGATCTCTAGGATATATAAAGAAGCAGGAAATTAGGAACATGTACAGAGTTGATGGTACGAATAGAAAGAGGAGATAGAGGAAGATAAAAGAATGATAGTAGATAA
Source organism: Ceriagrion tenellum (assembly GCA_963169105.1). Lineage (NCBI taxonomy): Eukaryota > Metazoa > Arthropoda > Insecta > Odonata > Coenagrionidae > Ceriagrion > Ceriagrion tenellum. The sequence goes on from OY720643.1 coordinate 110,438,148, forward strand.
TTATTGCGGAAGCCTTCTTCAAAAATATTTATCTCAAATTTTAGGTTTAATATTTGTTGGCAGTGGTGATAGTCCTAAATTTCAAGAGAGGAAAGAAATAATGGACGGGATAAGTTTCTCAGTGAGGGATAGTGAGGTCGGTTTGAAGCGAAAACGTAATCAGTGGGACGATTGAGAAGCTACAGTGTTGATGGGCAGGCAGAGACCATATTGGAGACCAATACTCAGGAATGGGGAGAATTCTTGCAAAGAGAAATTTTCGGAGGGCAAGGGGATCTCTAATGCTGGTAGCCCGGAGCAGTCGGTCGGCTACAGCCCGTGTCCTAAAGGAAAATTTTGGTTATATGGTCGCGCAAAACGAGCATGTAATAAAAAGTCACACCTCAGTCGGTGTGACACTTGTGTCAGGAATTGATTGATTATTGATGTATCGTAGGTACACGCGAATTTCATGTATTTGTAAAGAAAAGTTTCGATAATAATGTGTTTTTTTTACCAACCAAAATTTAATTTATTTAGTTGAACACGCATACATTTACATTTATATACGTACGAATAGAAAATCGTCTTTGTGAATTATATTGTATCTCATTATCATTCTCAAAACCTATTAACAAGTAATAACGCGACATATTAGTCGAGTCCTGCGAAGCTATTTACATAGCTTGTCTCCAAGTTTCTATTTTGATCTCATAAATCTTTTTGTTTTCAAAGTCATGTCTCTATGATTTTATACGGAGAAAAATATTTTGGAACATAACCTCCATAAATCCATATTATTTAACATTCTAGGAGCCATTTTTAATTTCTTTTTCAACTTCACTAATTTTATTTAGATTATTTAAGTTATTGGGCATATTATTGAATATGGTAGGTACTCTCACCGTCAGATTTCTCTCTCCGTGCAATGTGAGACACATTTTTACTTTATAATTTATATCACTCCTCAGTACTGATTTTTTTAACCTTATCCAAAACTTATATTTGTCAATAAAATAATTCTCAATAATAATCACAAACTTGAATAGCTTATCAACTGGTAGTATTCCTAATCTATGATATGCATGCTTTTCTGTAAAATTATTTGAATTTCATTTAATGATTTTTTAAATATATTTTTTTCTTTTTGGGCTGTTCATGATGGCTGTTCCACTTGAACCCCAAACTGTATACGCGTATCTTAAGATATTTTCTACTAATGCAATATATAAGATAGTCATATTATTTACTAATAACAAAAGTGACATAATATAAAATTGACATAATATATGGTTGAATGTGTAATCGTGATATGGAAAGTAAACACGGAGATTTCCTAAAAAAAATATCAAAGGCTATTATAATGCTAGAAATGATGCATCACCAATGTTGCTATGTGAAAATATATAGTTACCGCACTAAATGATGAAAACGCCTGAAACTTACAACAACTGACAATGTCTTGTATGCCATGTGTCACATTCGCGTTGACATCGGCGTGAGGACAGGCCTCTCGACCCGGGAGAATCCAAGTTGGAGGTCTGTTCGCCTTTAAACGGTGCTGAGCTGCCGAATCGAGCGGCCGTCCCACACGCCGCCCCTGGGCGGATGGGAATGGTAAGGGGGGGGGCTAACCCTTATCACCCCTCCCCCTCCTAGCCTTACCCACCCACCCTCCCACCACCTGCACCGCCCTCCGTCACTCCTCTGTATCCTCAGCAGGGCCCTCCTCTTCTTCCCGTATTCCTGGAGAAAGAGCGCCTGGAAATCTCCTTCCCTCACCCATCTCCCCCATCTCAAAATCTCGAACAATCTTTTATCCTCCCGTCGAACGAAAAGGTATGCATTTTTGATGGGAATTTAATGTGCGGTTCTTCCTTCCTTCCTACTCCTCGCCCCCATTCCATTCAATCTGTTTATTCCCCGGAGACAGGAGGCAGGCTGTGCGGAGGAGCAGGCTAGCGTCGGGTAGGGAAACACGGGGTAAACAGGGAGTATTTAAAGTCCCAGTTATGTCTCCTGCATGTCAGTAATATGCTCGACAGATTGAATGGATTACGCAAATGGTGAAATAGATTTCCAGTTAGGAATGTCATGAATGATTCTGCTCAATTATTTGATGAATCTGTGTACTTCGCTGAGTGGCACAAGGGAGCAAATGATTCTCCGCGTTTGTAAACATATTTTGTTCACTTCAACCAAACAATAATGTAACCCCTAGGTTTAATCTGGTAATATTTGGGTTATGCGAGTATTTTTTGTATTATTGTTGCGACAGTTTCGCCGTGCTCTGCTGCCGGCTTCGTCGGGCATTTTAAACAACAATAGTCTTCTTTTTTTATAAATAATCAAATTCGACAGTTGATGAATTTAGAATTAATAAAAATAAAAATAAATTAATTCCAAAGAAGTGATTTCCATAATTAAGGGAGTTTATAGCCACCCTCTCCATTTATATTTTGGGGTCTCTTTTCAATTTCAACTGCCTCCCTAATAAGCCGCGGAAAGTAACTGCTTACTTTGTGTAACACTTTCGAGGCCTCGAAGTTAATGGCGTGACCTTCCTCTAACGTAGTGTGCTCAGCCACGGCAGAGTGATACCAGTCTTTCTTCCGGATTGCTCGTTCATGTTCTTATCTGCATCCTATAGATCTTTTAGATCCCACGTGTAGCCTCCGAGTCTCTAGGGGCTCCCGCCCTAATCCTCTACAAGTTGTTAGACACTATATATACGCTCTTAGCTGTTTTTAGCGAAGCGCACTGCTTTCCTTTGTATTGTATTAATTTTTTGGTTAAATCTTTATGACCAGGGTCCCAAATCCTCGCGACGTATTTTTAAGTGTGACCTAACCAGAGAAAAGTAGCATCTCTCATTTACTTTTTCATCCGAGAACCTTCCTATTATACGTTTACAAAAACCTAATTTCTTTAATGCTGTGCCACATATGTTTTATATGTGTGTTCTCCACGATATGCCTGGAGTTAAGGTAAATCCAAGATATTTTACTGTATCTGAAGATTTTATGTTCACTCCACCCAGAGTACTGGTATGGCATTGTTGTGATAACTTTTGCAGGAAGTGAACTGTGGTGCATTCGCTGATATTTAATTCTAACCCCCCACTCCTGGCACCACGAATGAGCGTTGCTAAGGCCCGATGACAGAGCTTCAAAATCCGCGTCTTCGCTTATTTCACGGTAGATAACTGCAAATCGTCTGCAAATAATCTTAATTTACTGCTAATTCTAGAACTTAGGTCATTAATATCAATAATGAATAGAGGAGGGCCAATCACACTTCCTTGAGGAACACCGGATGTGACTTCGACCATATCAGAGCTGAAACCATCAATCACTGAGAAAGTCCCTTATCCAATTCACTATTTTTTTATTAATCCCGCATGATTGCAATTTATATATGAATTTTTTGTGAGAAACCTTGTCGAATGCCTTCTTGAAATTAAAGAATATCGCGTCGACTTGCTTTTTAGATTCACCTAATTTAAGGATATCATGAAGGAAGAGCACAAGCTGTGTTTCGCATGACCTGCCCTCACGGAAGTCATGCTGACTGCTGTGTAGGAGGTTATGATTATCCAGGAATGCCATAATATTGCTAACGACAATGTGTTCGAAGCTCTTTCATAAATGAGATGTTAACGATACAGGCCGGTAATTTCCTGGGTCACTTCTATTTCCTTTTTTAAATATCGGAGTGACGTTGCCTATTTTCAAGTCTTGAGGAACCTTTCCTTTCGAGTAAGGTATTGAGAACAAGTTGTTAAATTTTCCACTAAATAATAGTTATATTCAATGATGATGTGATTTGTTGGAGTATTTTACTTTGGCTTTGGCTTTGGCTTCGTAAGTCGGAAGAAGGAAACATTAGTTTGAGGTCTATTTTTAAATATTTCGTGTGCGCTGGATGGAATCGGAAACCAGAATCTCATCTCTGTGATGGTAGCCTACATAGATCACTTAGTAATACCTCTTTTAATTGCCTTAAAAATAAAAAAAATCACAGCTTATGTTCATCTTCATTTTATCTCTCACTTAAGAGAAACAATATTTTTTATTGACTTCAGATGAAAGACACTGAATTTTTTTCGATGGCGTGCAGTGGAGGATAGCAAGTGGAGGCAAATATATTTTACTCATAAGAATTTCAAGGAGTTTTCCTAAGTTGTGGATGCTCTAACTGTTAGTTTATTTATCAGATCGCCTATCCAAACACGCAAGCCTATTGTAGGAGAATCAATCTATTCATTCAAGGCGGGATTTGAACCCACAATCCGTGGGGTACCATTGGTGGTGTGCTTCTAACCTTTCTTCCCAGGCCGGTTGAGTGTTTCAATTCCTAACAAAATATCATCATTGCTTTACTCGTGAAGATAATTGTTTCTACAGTAATTGACACATTATGTTGGAACAGTTCAAACTCCAATGCTTGCATTCGTGATTTTAATCGTAAGATGGTAGATTACACTATCATATAGCCAATTATCCATCATTTTGCATTAGATATTTATCTCTCACAGGAATATTTTCACTAGGGCTTATTTATTTTACACAAGTAGGTATTTAATTTCAATCCCTCAAATCAAGCAATTGGGTTAAAAACTTAAGAAAATTCTGGTTGATGAGTTACATTTAGAGGGACAGCAGGCGCAAAAAAATCTCATTTATATTAAATGGTTATAAATGCTCGAAACTGAAGTGAATTTTGTTTCTAAGTACCGACTTTCGGCTAATTATCAGCTGGGGATGTGTATGCTTTCTCAAATTGGGAAATATTACATTTCTGTGGCTGTCAAAATCAAAGACTAAAAATCAAATATGGTTTCGGAAAAATCTCGCTGGTGCTATCTCAAGGTTATGGAATTAGCTTACTGCATTCCGTTTATGGAGCGAGGCGAAATGCTGGACAATGCTTTCGCAGCTTCGAGGTTGACGTCCAAGTCCCAGCGGAGAAGAGTGTTCCTTAGTATTTTTGTCTTCCCTCCGAGGCGAAGCGATGGAAGAACGTACATTTTTTTGGTCCAGCTTCTCCCATCCCCTCCGACCTGGGAGCTTTCTTCTCCATACTAAAGGCCTCTCTCGCCTCCTCATTTATTCAAGATTTCCTGCGCCCCACGGAATAAATCATGAAGCTACACGATGGGACCAGGGGGGTTGGAAGGTGGGCGTCGCTGGATGTATATGGAAAAAAATGAAAGGAATTATTTTCTCGTCAACCCGGCCGAGAGAGAGCAGGATGAACGTGGATGCATTCATGCAGATCCCCGCATATCGGCGCTACTGTGTTACATAGCAACGGCATTTGCGCGTCTTTACCCACTTGATTAAGGTAGTTTGAACGAATATCATATTTCCTAGAAATCAATGAATTTGGTCACATTTAAAGATAAATATCTCACCTATCCAATGACACCAAAAATTCTACCCCTTACTACATTACTTTCGGAGATATTTGCCCAAAAATACCAGCCCTTTTACATTGGAAACGGTAAGTATATGCACTCCAGAGAGACATTATTTTCAAAATAAGGTATGTCTAACACTTAGATGTCGTAAAAAAACTAACAGTGTGGAGTGTGTATGTTTACTGAACTATATTTGAAAATTAATCATATTGTCACCGCAATAGGTTCTTGGGCATCACAAAAAAACCTTCCGTTTTGAAGGAGTTTCAAACGCACCGCGCGAAAAAAATGAGTCAAGTTAAATACTTATTTATATATTTTCATTTAATTACTTACAATTTCTTTCACATAAAAGTATATTATTGCACCGTTTATAATGCAATATTTAATTGATGTGTCCAACACCTGGTGAAATTAGAACGGACAATTCGAATATGGTCTCTATTATGACTAGGGAACTATCTCCCTCGGACTTCCTTAAGGTAGTTTGAGCGAGATAGTTTCCTAGTCATATTTGATACCATATTCGAATAATACTTTTTGATTTTAGCAGCTGTAGGAAGCATGAATCAAATACTTCTTTATTAATAGTGCAATAATATACTTGTATAAAACTGCTTTTCTAGATACTTAATTACTTAGGGGGCGTCCAATAATTACGTGAGCCGATTTTGGCGATTTTTCGACTCCTCCTCCCCCCTTGGTGAGATGTCGTGAGATTTGGCTTGATCTCCTCCCCATAATGTCACTTGAGATTTTTCAAAATACGTATTTTGAGTGTAGATACGTTAATATGTGCTTGATTGCGTTGGATTTATTTAAAAAAACATAATTTGCTGGATTATTTTTATTTAAGACTAGTATTTAAGACTACGAAGAACGGCTCGTACGCCGCAGCGTTCGTCGAGTCGCGTGTTTGGCAGGCCGGTGGCGGCTAAGCAATCGAGGGGCTACTGTGCTACTTTTTGGCGTTTGCATAACCGCGATAAATATTATTGTGTAGGATTTAGCCATATTTTAGTGGAGAAACATGTTTTACTTAATTTAACCCAGTTTTCTCACAATTTTACACTGTTTCTTGTGGAAAAAAATTACGTGATATTTGCCGGGACCCCCCCTCTCCCCCACGTGAGATTGGGTGAGATTCGGCTCGACCCCCTCCCCCTCCAAAATGTCTCACGTAATTAATGGACGCCCCCTTAATTCATCGACGCTATCGCCCGTTATAGGCTTTAGCCTCACTCAAGACGCCGGTCCATTGACTTCTGTTATTGACTTTCTCCCACCATCTTACGATCCTCATATTCTTTAGGTCTTCTTCCAAATCCTGCATCCATCTTTTCCTTGGACTTTCTCTTTTTCTATATATGCCTTATATTCTATGACTTTCTAGGTAATCATAGAAACATATCCATATAAGTCTTTGCTTTGACTCATTTTTTTCACGCAAAACTCCTTCACAACGGAGGGTATTTTGCGATTCGAAAAGATAACTGAAGTGAAAAAATGATTCATTTTCAAAAATAGTCAATAATACATATAAACTAAACCCGGTTAATTTTTTGACGAGATCTAGGTGTTGGAAATGCCTCATTTCTTAAAAATAAGGTCTCTCTGGAGAGCGTGAGCTACCATTTCCCACGTAAAAGGGCTGGTATTTTTCGTCAAAAATCTCTTAAAGTAATTCGGTAATGGACTGATATTTTGGTATCTTTGGAAGAGTGATATATTTTTCATTCAAATGAGACCAAATTTATTGATTTCTAGATAAAATGAAATTTCGCTCAAACCACCTTAACTTTCTTATGCGGTAAAAGGACATACCTCTCTAAAGGTATCTGGGGCGCGAGTCATGAGTCATTCATTGCAAATTTTAACCCTTTGAGCAGTGCGAATACTCCGTTATGTCCTCGTGCCTCCCAGAGTACGATCGTACATGTACGCTTTTCAAATTTGCGCTGGATCGGCATAAGGCGCACGTTCACGGCTCCCATTCAGATGCTGGTGGCTGGTGAGCCCAATTATCACTGTAAAGTGTGTTATTACATTCAAAGCTGGTTTACAATTGTTTTATTAATTTTGTATTGCTTGTGTAATGTATGATCTTCTTTTCATTGTTTATTTATCAAAACAAAAGAGTTCGAGGCAATAAGATTGTGGCCGGATGTATTTTAAATTTTTCCAAAAGAACTCACTCCCTGGTTGAGGGGAAAACGAAGAAAAAGCACTACTCAAATGGTTAATAACATATCAAGTTTGTCAAAGAAAAGTTCGTGGACCACACTTTACTGAAGTGCATATATTTTTCCGTCGGAAATCACCAAAGTTGTTGTGATGTCCATGGTGGACGAATTATATTTCAATGCTCCTTATACTGTATATTATATATTATCCTTACTTGGATAGTGAAAAAGGAAAACTTTGTTTGATTCTACCAATTTATTTTTCAGGCACGACTAGCTTCCACCCAGCGGCGTCATCTTCAGGTACCTTCAGGTACCTACCAACCTAGGAAGAAGGTTCCTGAAGATAGCGCCACTGCGTCGAAACTAGTCGTATCTTAAAAATAAATTGGTGGAATCAAACAAAGTTTTCCTTTTTCATTATTCATAATTAACTTCCTCAAAGTTGAGACAGAAACCACAGAGGTTGACCTCGGTTATTCATTGACCGCTGGCTTTCATCTCCAAAATTCTCAGAAGCAGTGAAATCCCTCATTGGTTTATTGCAAACATAATACACAATAGTTCCCCAAAATCAATACATTCTGCAAAAACTCAAAATAAACCTTACGCTAATATAAATCAGGATAAGGATGATAACGGTGAGGTAAATTATATGAATAAAAAATACAGAAGCCCAAAATATATTAATAATTTATCTGAACAAATCGGTAAACTGTTTAAGCAAACAGAGTAAAGATTGCACAAGGTATTTAATGCGTACGACGCGATTCAACTCACAGAGCCATCATCAGGTACAAGAACAAGAACTAGGTACCTGATGATGGCTCTGTGAGCTGAAACGCGTCGTACGCATTAAAATACCTTGTGGCATAGTGCAAATTGTTGTTTTTTTTTAATATGACGAACTTCCACGATATCTCGCCTACATCTGTTGAAATAAATGCTTGTTTTGATGTATTCTGCATAAGCAAAGCATAAGTTTCTCAGGAAATGACAAAACTTTGAAACTTTTACGTCATAAGCATAGCAATAGAATATGTAAAACTGCAAAGTACATAAAATTTACCAAGTTCTACGTAAAACATAGTTTTGTTAATTCCTGAGCATTATGGAAAAGGTTTGCTAAGTTAATGCAGAAACTATTGAATTTGTTAAACCATATGTTGCCCAAAATGTTTGCTCATTTGGTAGGACATTTACACCCGAAATAATTTTCTCTGGGTCTGTTGTGGCGCTGAATGCTCTTCTTATTCTGTTTGTCACTCCTATCGGAAATTGAAAACCATTATGGCTATTTATCCTTTGTTTGCTCCTGATGATGCATTTAAGCCACTTTTTTAAAACTATCCATCCATGAAGATTCTATTACTTCCTCCGTTCCGCTTCCACTTTTATATTTTCTTTAATTATACCTCTTAATATGTGGCACTCTACACCTTTCATGATGTGACCAAAGTACTGCGGTTTTCTAATTTTGATGTATCTTCCCACATAGCACAAAATATCTACAAAATATCTATAAAATATCTAATACGTCTTTTGCTAATATCTAGAAAACATCTTGTAATAACTTGTAGACATCTTCTAGACATATTGTAGATATCTGAATGTCCGCTTTTCCTATATCTACAAGATATCTTGAGAAGATATTTTCTAAACATTCATATTCAAATTGGACCCACTGGGAAAATTCAGGATAAATTACTTAAGGCCTGGTTACACGATACATTAACCCGTACGTGTTCATGTACAAGTTCATGAATGAACATATATAACAGTAGAAGTAATAGTTGCTAGTAGCAACATGTAGTTTATACAGAGTTGCAAAATTATCAAAAATACATACTAATAAACAATTTAAATATCTCCGGTTATTTTAAAAATTAAGAAACTTTTAAAAATGAATCTATAATTTTAAACCTTTACCTTCATTTTAATATCTATTAAAACAAAGCAGCCTGGCACCACGAATGAACGTTGTTAAGGTCAGATGACTGAACTTCAAAGTCCGCGTCTTCGCTTATTTCATGGTAGATAACTGTATCGTCTGCAAATAGTCTAAATTGACTTCAAACTCGAGAACTTAGGTCACTAATATAAATAATGATTTAAATGGCCATCGATAGAGGTGCTTAAACATTTATCCTTTAACCCATTATTTTGTACAAACTATTCAACTTTGATATCCAGAATTTTGGGATCTCATAGCTATTATGTAGGTCTATCATTTTTTATTGTTTCAAGATGCTGAGATTTAAACCTGCTGAATAATTAAATAATGAAAAATGAGCGATTTCTTTGTTTAAATCGACCTTCTGGGTTAACTAATAGTTGGATTTTGATCGGGTTACTACCAATTCGTAGAATTTTTTATCTTCTACAACTTTTGTTCGAAAAGTTATTGCCTTAACTTCGTATTTTTCATTGTATCATTTAAAAAACGACTTTTCTTAACTTTAAATCGCTTTTATAAACATTTGCCAGAAGAATTTCCCTTGCTTTTTTGGTGCACATGTGTACAATGACTTCATCTATCCATCCACCAAAAAGCATAGCAGTTACATTTTTTTTAGATTCCGGTGTTTTTTGGCTAATTGCACTAGACATATAATAAGAGTCGTCGCTCAAAATAGACATATTCTAGACATCTAGCAGATATTTAAAATATCCAAGACATTGAAGACATGCTGTAGATATCTAGTAGATATTTTGTTCTATGTGGGTTAAGATATCATGTTCCTTATTTAGTCCATATAGTGCTTCCGAATTTGTCACTCTCTCCACCCATGATATGTTTAGCATTCACCCATAATGCCACAATGGAGAGGCTTCAATTTTATCATTTTTTTGCTTAAATGTCCATACTTTTGCACCGTATAAGACGGAGGACAATATAAAACAGCGTGTCATGCGTAGTCATGGTTGTAGAGTTTAATCGCTAATGCTAAAGAATTTTCTCATGATATTAAAAGTCATGATTTTAGAAGTTAAAATGGTTGAGAGTCGAATAAAGAAACATATATATATATATGAGTGAAATGAATGGTGCGAGAGGTGGAGGTAGGACGAGAAAGTTGTGGTTGAATGTGGTTGAGGAAACTCTTAGGAGGAGGAATATTAGGAGTCTTAAAAACAGGAGGGCGTGTATGAAGCAGTGTATGGGGATAAATGAGGCAAAAGAGGTTTGTAAAGATTAGTCAGTATGGAGGATTAAATTGAAGCAGAGTTAGGCGTACAAATGTGTATTTATGTGTGTGTTTCTCACTGTGTATTAGTAATAATTTGATTTGCTATATTATCTTGAATTTTTGTTAATAACATGCATTTAGATTCCTTCAGATTAATTTTGTCCATACTCATTTTTGGTATTGAAAGGTCATGCATTCAACCAGGCATTGTAAATCTCTTATCGTTCCTGCAAGCTATGCAAGCTGCTGCTTTGTCATCAGCATATCTTATTTTGTTTAAAAATTTCCCATTTATGATTATCCTCTTAATGCTCATGGAGCACATTTATGGCGGTCGTGGGTGAAAGTGGTCGCCAAAAGCTAATTAATTACTACTAGCAGAAAATTTAGTACAGCCGGGAGGGACTGCTCATTTTCAGGAATACTTATTTCTAAAAGTGACCGATGCAAATGTGTTTAATGAAAGGTTTGGAGTGGGCGGCAAACGTGGAACGCGTAACAAAAAAAGCATTTAAACCTTACACTGGGTGGTGAGAAACCTCATGGGGAGAGGTAATAACACCAAGGAAAAGGCGTATAAGACCCTGCTCTGGGGGGCTATTCTGTTTCTACATACGCTATCATAACGCGGTGATATAATAGCGTTTGCTGTCGCTAGCGAGGCGCCGCGTGCATTTCTGTTCCTTCCGACTTTACAACCATTGCGACAATTCAATAAATAAGCGTTGCTGGAACTAAAATGGCGCGAGATCTGAAAAACAGATTTGCATTGTCGCGAGCTACTCACTATTTTACCGCATGGCCGCAGCGCTATGGCGTTATGAAGAAAGAGAATTGCACCCCAGACCAATTGTAGAATATACGTCACTAGTGTTGGACCCACATGAAGAGGGAGAAAATAAACCAATTGAGAAGGTACAAAGAAAGGTAGCAAGGACTGAGAGAGTCACTGAAATGCTGCAAGAGCTAGGATGGGACCCTCTAAGACGGAGAAGGAAAATAAATAGACTTCGAGTGCACTGTTCCTCACACATGAGGAGGAGAAAGCAATAGGGGAACTGCGACACAAGGTTGAAAACCCGAAGTACATTGGTAGGAATGATCACCAATACAAGGTGAAACGTCGGCCACAAAGGACAAACGCAAAAACGTTTTCATTCCTCAGCAGGACGATTTTTGACTTGAATAGTCTTCATCCAGAACTGTTTGAGCCTTTTTCTGGCAATATTTATGTTTTTAAGAATAGGTGCAGAAAATTTATTTTGCACGATTGATTCATTGTTAATCTTAATTTTTCTCTTTACGCCTGATTTTATGTTTTGCTTTAGTTGTTTGGCTAAACGTCTTTTTTACATTATTGTGCAGTAACCACCTGGAATATAGGCAACTTGTAACTCTTTTGGTTAATAATACCTAATAATAATATCGATAGAGCTACGGATATATCGAATCTTACAACCTCGATTTTCACCAAAGTAGTCTACGTGCCATATGCAATGGATTCATACAGCGGGAACTTCGGAAACCGCGGTCCTTAAAGTCGACAGGAGCCGGCCGGCGCGAATTCTATCCCGTGCAAGACGGCGCAAGACTCCTTGACTCATGGGAGTTCTTCACAAGAAGCAGAGAAGGCTCAAATAGAGGAGGTGGCGAAAGACGGAGTTCATTTTCGGGCAAGAGGATCTGGTCTTTCTCGTCCCGGAGAAAAATCCATCTATTCGTCAATGGCCGTGTCTCCTCGGAGTGGGAGTAGGCTATTCCCCTGTCGAGAGTGAATTGTGGGAGGCGGGGGGAGCAAAAGAGGAGGAAGGACGGGGAGGGGTCAGGGTATTGGTGAAGGGGGGTAGGGGGTCAATCCGTGCAAGTTCGGAACCCTCAACCCCCGTACTTCCCCCTCCTCGTCCCTCAGGCGTTCCAGTCGGAGAGATTGGGGAAGGCTGAGCGCCTTTGTGGTGGCCGAGCGAGAGAGCAAGGGTCGTGGAGAAGGGTCACGGGACCACAATGAGGAATCCTGAGCGAGAATCCCTTCTCTTACTCCCACCTCCTTGGCCCACCACTCTATGGCGCCTGTAAAAATTGCGAAAAGGAGGCTGCTGCTTAAGGTAGTTTGTGCCGAGGTGTATGCAACTCTGAGAAATGGTGTACGCTTGTTGAGAAATGGTCACGAAATGATCACGAAATGGACAGAAATGGACATAAATGGTTAGGCATGGAAAGAAATGGTTTGAAATTGACGGAAATGGTTAGAAATGGACAAAGATGGTTAGAAATGGACAGAAATGGTTAGAAATGGACAGAAATGAACAGAAGTGGATATAAATGGTCGGAAATGGACAGAAATGGAAATAAATGGTTAGAAATGGATTGAAATGGTTTGAAATTGACGGAAATGGTTAGAAATGGACAGAGATGATGGATGATAGATGGATGGAATGGATGAATTTTTGAAGTGAAAACTTCTTTAGAGGAGCCTGACCAAACACTCATTAGAAAACTAATGTAGAAAAATGTCGAACTCGCGACAGCTTTTGGAATGCGTCACGCTGCAGCGTGTGCACTAATGTGTACGGGTACAGCGCGCTGTACCCGTACACATTAGTGCACACTTAATCGCTTGCAGTCTGCTCTTCTCTTACAAATTTAATAAATAAATCTGGTCGTACGAAATCAAAACCAAAGCCAAACGAAAGATAATTTGATTAACAATCTCATTCATTCAATCGAATTTTGTTTTCCTTTCGAATTCGTAAAGGTATTGAAACAACCATGAATATACATTATGGATTGTTGATTCGTCGTAAAAAACTGTTGTCTAGAATTCCGTAAACAAACAACTTTTTGGATCGTTGTGCCGCCTGGTGATGAAAGACGGCAGTTCAAATGTAAATTCAGTCGACAGATTGTACATAAATACGTCTTACCGGTTTTACTTACCAATAATCTTAATGCAGTGGATAAAAATGTAGTTCCATACGCGGGGTGTGATTACAAACTTTCTCTCGTTAACAATAATTAACAACGGCCATTTACGATTCAACTGAAAATACTTTTTTCTTAGCGCCAAGGACTGGGTGAAATAAATGTGGAAATTTAGGAAAAACGTAGCCTAGGCAACAATTGCAAACATTTAAATCTATTATGTATATTCACGGAAACAACATTCGCTAAACTGCTCAAAATTACACGATTTTTGGTTAACCATGCCCTTGACGACCAACAGTATTGATGCAACCGAGTCTAATGTAAATATATTGGGAAAATATGGGCAATGGCGAATCAATCAGATATGATGAGTAGCTTTTGCCGTATGGAAGGCATACTCAGAGCGGTGGAAAAATAATTAATACTCTCCCAGGAAAATCGGAGACGCGGAATGCGGTTCAATGAATATAGGCAACTGGACAGTACCATTCGATTGAGCTACGGTATCCTATTAATTTATTAAATACCACTTGGCATTGTAATTTTTAGAACCAGGAAATATGGTCTAACCGTTTTCTGAAAACTGAGGCAGAAAATTGGGGATATTTTAAAAATATCACTGTTTATTATAAAATTTTATATAAGTTCTTATTTTTATTTTAAGTTTTATGTATATTCTGAAAAATATAAACAACAATGAACAATTTTTTATTCCATTTTTGATATAAGTGAATTAGTTGATTTAATATATAAGTAAATAAATGAAACAGTAGTAGTACTGTCCACATATAATTAATGTATGAAGATACACTACACGTTTCTCTACGCACGTTAACGCGTTATCATCATGTATACACAAATTATATCTCCACTGGGTGTTAATACATAAATGCCCTAAAAGATAGGGGGACTTAACCAATTCCCTCAACCAATGAGGAAGTAGGGAGGATTGGTTTGTGGGAAAAGGAATTTACCAGACGAATCCCCGGGCACATACGCAGAACGTTTTATCCCGTGAGATAAGCCATAGGTCAAGGAAGCAAATGGCTCCGAACCAGTTGGTGAAAGGGTAGGAAGGGGTGCTAGGAAATGTCTGGGTAGGGACATTCCAAAACCCGGTCTCAGTTAGTTCGAACGCGTAATGAACCATGAAACCTGGTTTTTACTTTTTGGCAATTGAAGCCCGAAGTCCGCTTTATGAGTGTAATCAGTCCCGAGCCCCATCCGCCCATGTGTGTGCCTTCGTACGTTAGCCAGCAACCATTCACGTCCCCCTTAACCCTTTGATTGCGGCATGACGTGATATCACGTCATGCCGCATCACTCAAAGGGTCAAGCGAACAGCGAAAGAAGCCCGTTTCTTCGGATCACCCCCCATCACACGGGTCGGTTGTATCCTTGGAGCAAGCGACTCCCACCACTTGCAGGAGGTACAAGTGACTCTGTTTCCATCGGGAACCTCGAGGAGGTAGTACGAGCGGCCGCCTGCTCATCAAAGGCTCTTCTCCTCAATAAGTTGAGTCGAATCCTTCGCGAGCTTCTCCCGATGGAGTAAGGAGGGTGGGGGAAGTGGAGGACACCTGGTTGATGGTGAATAACAGGGGCATGAATATATATTATGGATTGCTGTCTCGTCGTCAAAATTTGTTGTCTAGAATTCTGTAAACAAACAACTTTTTGGAATGTGGTGCCGCCTAGTGATGAAAGACGGAAGTTCAAATGTAAGTACAGTTGATAGTTTGCATATAAACCCGTTTTACTGGTTTTACTTTCAAGTAATCATAATGCAGTGGAAAAAAAATGTTGTACTACACGCGGGACGTAATTATACACTTTTTTAGTATCGTCCGGTCTACAAATATATTTAATTCCTCTCCATAATTTTAGTAAATAAATGCGCAATCAACTTTTTAGTACTTCGTGAATATCGCTGTGCGGAAATTTAATAATAATGCCAGGTGAAAATGGTGGAATGAATCAGAAGACGGATACAATATTTCAAAACCAAGAACCGAAAATATCATCTATGGATAAGAACCTACCGCCGCCTTGAACAGATTCTTATTTTTCAATCCAAGTCTCCTATTTTGGGTCCTCGTAGACGCATACCCTGTTTTTCAGCCTGGTGCGAAGCAAGTTCTGTTTAAACAAGGCATTCTAAGTTCTTTATTTAAGCCGAAAGGGCTTAATGCATTCAAATTAGAATCAGAGTCGGGCAAACATCGTCGTCGGCACACGATGAACATTTTATAAACCTCTTACACATTTCTTGTAATAGACATTTCCTCTCTAGGATTTATATATTGATTTTTAGGTCAGAAATAGAAAGATATTTATCAAAACATCAAGTAATTCATATCTCCTCGATCGTTTTTGAATATATCACCAGTCTTACGTTAACAACAATTTTTCTACGTCTATGTACGATTCAACTGAAAAGACTTTTTTCGAAGTGGCGCCAAGGACTAGGTGAACTAAAAGTGCAAATTTAGCAACATGTAGCCTTGGCAACAATTCCAAACATTTAAATCCATAATACATATTCATGAACAGGAGTATACTTTTTATTGGCCTTCCGACGCTCAGGTCGTCACCATCAGCGGAAGGGTACTCTAATCCCAAGGGGAGGAATAGGACGGAGTGGGGGTTGTAGGGAGGGGGAAGGTGGATGGGTAGTGGTGTAGAGAAAGAGAGATGGCTGGATATTGGCCATTTAGTGGTCAATTCATTATAATAATTAATTAATATCGTCCGAAACCGGAGAGGTGCTGAAGGGGTTTGATGGTACGGCTACTGCTGGGGGCTGCCCCTAACCACTCGTAGGTTGAATAATCGGAATTTTCGTGTGTGTTCGAGGAGGGGGAATCCCTATTGGAAACTTGTTGGACTGCAGAATGGATCGTGTGCTCGTTAATCACAGCTCGAGCGGATTAAGGGCACGACGTCGCCAGCACAGTGTCCCACAAGTGTCCGATTAAACGCCAATGCGATACCCAAGAAGCGGTTGGTTTTTGCTGGACGCTCGCCCCCCGATTCGCCAGTCCAACACTGGGAACGGGGATAGCTTTTCAAGTAATTTTAGAGCAAAGGATTGGTAGTTAGTTATGTGTTCTTTCACCAGACATTATATATCCACTGAAAATTTCAATATTGATCTATTTTCCCGATGGCGGCTAATCGCTTCTCGAACCCGTGCTAGCCAACGGGTTCAACAGCTTTAACATTTTTCTACACTCTAAAAAGTTACTGCAACAAAAATGAAAGACTTTAGAAGGAATTTCTTGTAATAAAATCATAAATATGCATAAATCGGTAGGAATAATACTTCAACAAACTAACGCGCCTTTTAATTCCCAAGTTACTATGATACGGTGAGACTAAAGCCGTCAGTAAGGTAATAAACGTCCGCATTGTGACTACCAGCTGATACGATGGAACGAAATTCCTTGTTCTGTGGAATTCTTGAAATAGCGTGCAATATCGAGATACAATACGCTACGTTGATAAAAGTATAAGAGCTCTACAGATAAAGTGCGTTAAAAAACTCGGTTGGGCTGATTTCACTAAAGCCGATGCCGTATAATAACTCACCCTGAGGTATGATGTATCATTTGTCGGTAAGAGTACGGTTGTAGAAAAGTATTTTATCCATTATCCGGCTAAAATAATGACTTTATATTGACTGGAGTGATGACCGGAGTTTTATTTTCATATTTCCACTCGTTGTAGGAGAGAATACTGAATACATGAATGTCAATACGTTCATCCACCACTAACATAGCCAACCTCTGTTCAAGAAGTACATATCACCAGCCTGGAAATTCGAACATTTCAGCAGGTCTGAAGTCTCATCCTAGGCTTCACGCTGCCTCTCATAGAGTGGAATATGACGCGAATTATAGGAGGTGAAGAGAATTCGGACAGGTGAAATGGCGGGACCACAGCGGGCTTGTGCCAACAGCCTGGGCCACGGCTGAATACCCTATCTTCAAGGATGCTGAAATAAAAGTAACGAAAAATCGAACCACAATTACAGTCATTTTGAATTATGAAATACTGGACGACCGATTTTTTAAATATTAAATTAGCATCTCTTCATTGACAAGTAAAAATATTTAATAATTAATGACACAAAAAGAATTTTCCGATATTATGCATTATATCACACATTTCTGAAATGAATATCTACCCATAAAATCCAATAGTATACTTGAGGAATAATGATGAACAGAGAAACTGACCAAAAGGAAATAAATGGGTAGATTCACCATTACTCATCCAAGCAATTCATTATGTTTTGCCATAACATCCCTTTAGCTTTGTCGCAGAAGTCCACTCTGTTTATCATTCCGAGTCGGAGGTTTTGATCTATAATCTCAAGTATAAGCGTACATCCCAGATATGTGCTGAGCATTTATTCATCCTAAAACATATTATTCATTTTGATAAACATTCAGCATATTCATGTATCATCCTCGTGTATCAGGTAGTCATTTAGACTAGATAATTATGTCTGGCTTCAAGCTTTCCCAGAAATGTGAGGGTTGAGAAGCTCTCGTATAGTTCTCTGGGTAGGTTCTCATATGCTTACGAATTTTTGACAGGCTAGCCATTAGAAGTTGCACGTTTAGATCAAGAGACCTTGTTTAGATCAGGATTCATCAAGATTTAGATCAAGAGTAGACCATATCTCGTGCGCATTCTACTCTAGATTTGATTGTATATAACATTTTCCCCCATTATCGTTGGGAGGTAAATATCAAGATTATCACGCGTTAACTTGGTCGTTATTTTCTAATTTCTTTACCTTTCCCTTCCTTTCTATTTGGTACGCTTCCGCATAGCTCTCGGGTTCAGTGGGGAACACAAGCTCCCTCATCGCTTCAAGTTTGAAAAAGCAGGGAGGGGGTAGCAGTAGATTGCTGAACATATCTTGTCAATTTGATGTTTTCAGGCCATTTTTGGCGGCAGTAGCTACGGCTTTGATGCGGCTGTTACTGCTATCGAGCTGTAGTAAAATCCACTGCGGGAAACGTCATCATTATATTATGTCATAGTTTGCTGCGCAACCCTGCCTGGCCATTTCGAACGCGTTGGTAGATCTGGCGGTTTTGGTAGTAAATATCGGAACGCACCCTTTTGTGCAACTAGGTGAGGCTTTCTCACCTTCGTACTTCGATACCAGCGGCCGATACCGATAGTATTATTTATTAATGATTTCGTAAAATGCTTCCACGCAGAAGACCGCGACATTTTTCGTCGTACGTCACAACGTCGCTTTCAATAGAAAACTCCTCAATTGCGCGGGAATACTCAATAATAAATTACCCTTGAGAACTCGCTGAACCAATCATATGGGTGCATCAGTCATGAAGAATAGGAGGGCAGCTGAGTGCAGCAAGGAAAACAAATATACAACGCGTTGCCCAGTTAGTTGAAGAAGGCGGGATTTTAAAATTTGATGTTTTTGACGTGGGATTTTAAAATTAGATGTTTTTGATACTTTTGAATAAATGTATCCGAAAAGAAACGAATGCGATAAAGTATCGAAGTATCAGGTTAATGGCCGATACCCGACACTCTCCATCGGTATCTGCCCAAGTCTACGTTCTACAAATACTTCTATTTCAACATTTGCTCCAATGTTTCTCCGATATATATTCCTTCCCTGAGGTGCGATTCCGGAGGGTCGGCGAAATACCCATCTGTGCCTGCTATCACATTTTCGCTTGATTCAAATAATATTTATTCGCTAATTTATTCAGATTTTAAAATCGATGGAAATCGAAGGAAGACAAATCTGGTGATTAGCATGGATATGAAAACAATTTGTGATTCGAATGCCTCAGTTCGTTCACTCCATCATATCTACATCTACATACTACCCTGCGAGCCGCCGCATTGGCCTGAGAAAGAGGATGTTAGGACACAAAGCGCGTGAAGGAGAAAGCTATTGGGAGAGATAAAATGGTGAAATGTATAATAGGATTGTGGAATGCGGAGCTTCCATTATCTATTATCATGGTCTTCTTCTTATTCGGCGTTGGAAGAACGAATATTTGAACCAATCTGTTCAGAATTTTTTGAAGAAATAGCCATGAGAACAATTCGGCCTGTACCAGGAATCGAACCACGGATCTTTGGTTTGCCGAACCAATGCGCAGATCACCACGCTATCCAGGCTTCCTAATTCTCATGGTCCGTGGGTCGATTCCCGGTCCAGGCCGAATTTTTCTCATGGAAATTTCTTCAAAAATTCACCTGCTATTGAACATCTTCAACTGTTCAGCATTGTCTCTCTGTTTATCGTCGCCGTTGGACCTAGAGGTGTATTACGGCGTCAAATGATATTATTTATGTCACACCAAAACACACGTCCTGAATTTCCTAGGAAATCTTAGCCTAGCGTGCAAACCCTGAGTTTGTAGTGACTTCCAACCTGACCCCTCTAAAAGCTGTGGTACATTATATGTTCGAATGTAGCAATATTCAGCGTAGTGCGTGATAGACACCGGGAATATTCTCGAAACGTCGAGTATATTGAAGCTAGAACCCAGGCATTTAGGGAAACTTGTATGTTTAACAGGATATAACGAAAGCGCATGATCACACATTTCCCGTGGTAATGCGGGACAACGTTTGCCTTGGCGGTATCGCAAGTAGAGGTCTATATTCATGAACAGGCATTAATTCACACATTCACAATTAGACGCAAAAGGTGGACAAACTCTTCAGTAAACGTTTGGATATGTATCCCTGAGCTCCTAATCACTCATAGAACTTCATTTGACTTTAAGGACTCCAAGTATCACGCACAGGTTACCTATCTATGCTATTTATTTTTCAGATTAAATCTAAAAATGGGATTCTCTGTTCAGAGTCCCAAATGCTCACGATGCATACGTCATTTCATCCATTTATTCATTGGTCGTTCAATCATAAGATTGGTTGACTGCAGCCCTCCACCCTTCCCCATCTAATGCTAGTTCCCTTACCTCCTGGTATCTCTTTCTATGAACTTTTCTCTTTATTTTGTCCATGAACTTATTGCTGGGTATTACCTCTGGGGACTTTTCCCTCTATTTTACCTTCAATCATGTTCTTCTTAAACACATTGTCTCAGAGTGTGCTTAATTCATCTGGTTCTTCTTTTGTGTACGGTGTTCTATAAGGCCATTACCTCTTCTGTACACAATTACATCCATCCTTGCTCAAAATTCGGCACGATGACATACGAGCTAAAAGCTGTGGTAATTAAATGATTGCTTTTCGTGTGACACTCCCTCTCGCATGTCATTTTGGGAGTTAAAACTGCTGAGAATCGTACAACTTGCGGTATAGGATAAAGATTTCAGGGTTACGCTTTCATTGCGCGCAGATGGAAGATGATGAATGAATGGCTGTACTGGGCTGGCGAGTCCCTTGGGGCCGACGCGACGGTTTGTCTATCTCGGGAAAAGAGAGAGAGAGGGAGAATGTGGAGGGTTGGCGGCTCGGATTTTCGTTTGCGAGAAGAGCGTTGGTTTCCCTTTCTCCCCCTCCGGGACGTGGCGTGCGCCAGGCACGCGGCCCGTCTGTCTGTCCATCCGTATGCGCAGTTTTGTGAGCGTACGAGGGGATATCGAAGGGCGTGGGTTTCTGGCGTCGAGTGCGATCCCACGCTCTTCTCTCTTCTTGTGTCAAATGAAAAGCGCGGTGCGCGCGGCCGGAATCATCACGCTCCGTTTCCACTCCCAGCAGACTTAAACGGACCGCGCCATTACGCGTACCATCGCAGGCGGAAAAACTCCGTGAGAACGCAATGTATCACCGTTGTTAAGGTGGTCCGAGCGAGATAGTTCCCAAGTCATAATAGAGACCATCTTCAAATTATACGTTTTAATTTCACCAGCAGTGGGACACACGAATTAAATATTGCATTATTATTGGTGCAATAATATAGTTTTACATGACAGAAATTGTAAGTAATCCAATGAAAATATTTAAATAAGTCTTTAACTTGACTCATTAATTTCACGCGGTACGTTTGAAACTCCATCAAAACGATTGGTTTATTGTGATCCCGATGCATTTACTGTGGTGACAGTATGATAAATTTTCAAAAATAGTTGACAAAACACAAAAACTACACATTGTTGATTTTTTGACGAGATCTAAGTGTAGAAAATGCCTCATTTTTAATATAAGATCTCTCTGGAGTACATACACGTACCATTTCCCATGTAAAAGAGTTGGTATTTTCTGGCAAGTATCTCGGAAAATAATGAGGTAAGGGGTTGAATTTTTGGTGCTAATGGAAGAGTGATATATTTTTCTTTATAATGAGACCAAATTCGTTGATTTCTAGGCAAAATGATATATCGCTCAAACTACCTTAAGGCGACGCATCACACCCGTTCTACCGGTCGAATTTGTGATGATTTCCGACCCCAGATTTTTTGTTCAAGTCTTACGTCATCAACTTGAAATTTTAATAGTATAAAGAATAGACCTTTGCCAAGGGAGATTCGTATCTGAAATATGAAAAATTTATCCCAGAGCTTAATTAAACCATCGGGAAAACGGCAAGATGTAGGGTATATTTTTACAAAAACTTATATTATTATTAAAATATCTTAAACTAACGGAGATGTATCAATCCTCCTTCTGTCAGAATGCTAAGTAACAGCTGTCACGGTTGTAAGAAGAAACCTGTAATTGGTATCTTTCGAGAAGCCACCCGAATGGTTTTCGGCCATGATGTGCTCGGACGGTGACGCAAATAGTTCAGTCTTCTCTCACAGAGCATATGTTAGCGCTGCCTTTTACTTACGTGCGGGACACTGGGCTACAAGTTACCGACAACTTTTGCCTCGTGCGAGAGTTATCCTGGAGTAAGAGACTCCTGACGCCAAAACGCTTCGATCGGGTGCGAGTGACGCCACCTTGTGGATTTTCGACAAAACTATTCCTAACCGAAGGGTATGATGCGTCCTCTTAAGTCTAATTTCTGGAATCATTCAGACTTACTTTGTTGAGGAGGGACAGTGGTGCGGTGAGGTGCCACACAGCAGAGAAGAGTGTCGTTATTCAAGAGACGCGGGCAGAATGGGTGTAGGATATAATAAGACTACTAATGAAAATTCGAGGGGAAGTTCATTTGATTTATTTATCGAAAATTAAAAAAAAAATTATGTAGAAATGAAGGCGACAGACGAAAGAATTACAGAAGAGGACCTAATACGGAGTATGTCATACAAATTACGTAGGACATCAGAGGCAAGAATTATTTAAGAATGATGCTGTTGGCTAGAAATATAAATAGAAATAAAAATGGAAAGAAATGGAATGTTAGTATAACGTCTTATAGTTCTTTAGTTTTTCTCCTCAGAAAAAAAACGGAAAACGCTTATCAAGTTCTCCTTTCAATGAAAACAAAAAACATAACTGGCAAACAAATCACAGTAGCCGTTGAAGGTTATTCGGGCTTCTCACCGGGTCAAACTCTCCATCTCGGCGAAGATGGAGAGTTTGACCCAGTGAGAAGCCCGATTAACCTTCAACGTCTACATACATCGAGAAAGCCTTAGGTCTTTCTTCAAATCACAGTAGCCATTTACAAACGTTTGGCAGCAACAGATAAATAACACTAAATACAGAAGTAAAAAGTGTGACAAAAATCAGAGAAAGATACGAAAAAACAATATCCCAGATAATTATGTAAAATACAGAAGATATTATAATATAAGTTACAATTTTAGGTAGAGACACATTAGCTTTTTATAGCTAAATAGTTTTTCCTTGAAAATAGGCAGTGAGGAAGAACTTTTTATCAATACTGACAAAGAATTCTAGAGGTTTGAGCCAGTGATAAGTAAAGATTTAAGGCAAGAAGTTGACGGAGTTATATGACGTAAGAGATTGGGGGGTTCAATCATACTTTGTCTAAAATCAGAGACTGATTAGGGCTGAAACGTGGAAAATAGATAGACTGGATTTGTATGGCAAATTAGGGCGAAGAGGAAAGAATCGAGTAAATATTTCCTCCAAGAAAAATGTCATAACAAATTGTTAAGGGTGGTGGGAGATATGTTCATTTTTGCCAAGGTCCTGGCTAAGGTATGTTAGAGGGGCTGTAGATTATTTTATGCGTAATTTCGAGGAATGGTCGTTTTTAGAGTAAAATGCAATAATCATACATACCCATCACGCCGTTCCCTTCCGGGGTAGGCACAGTCAAAATGTTTCACTTATTAATACATAATTGTACACCTAAATCTGCTTCAATAATTTCCTCCATACTGAACTATCCTTGCAAACCTCTTTTGCCTCATTTACCCCCATGCACTGTTTCATACACGCCCTCCTGTTTTTAAAACTCCTAATATTCCTCCTCCTAAGAATTTCCTCAACCACCTTCAACCACAACTTTCTCGGCCTACCTCTACCTCTCACACCATTCATTCTACTCTCATATATCTGTTTCGTTATTCGACTCTCATCCACTCTCTCAACATGGCCAAACCATTGTCACGCAATAATCAAATTATAAAAATGACAATGACGAAGAAAAATTAATATAGTGCATAACTTGAAGCTGCAGTTTTGCTTACACCTGACGTGGAAAGTGCTCAAACTTACTATGGGACTGCCAAAGATATTTGAGTGAATATGCTGCTATAATGTCGAAAAAGATATAACTTTCAGTTATGATTCAAAGTTGATTACCGGCATCTAAATTACACATTTTTTTCTCACGCGAATCTATATTCAAATCACCCACATTCATGTGGAACTCTTATCGAGATAATTATGACGTCGCTGGAAATCACCTAAGAATCACTTTATAGTATAAGCCACGAGAAAAGACGTTCTCATTGGTTTTCCTCATTAATTGCTGCCATTCATTTCTCCCTCTATAATTGTTTTATTATCCTATTACCTATAGTTCCTGCTGGGTTGCCAAATATGTCCAATAAATTTCTCTCTTTTCCATCTCATAGTTTTCATAGTACATGTCTCCCCCTCCTTGTGATACTCCTCCTAATCAAAACACTTTGTCGGAATTATTCGCCGATTCCTTATTCACTCCATCCATTTATTGTTCGTCATTTTCGGAGAAGTCATCTTTTCCATCGCCTCTAATCTTCTTTAATCGTCAGTTATTGTGGTACAAGCCTCAGTGTCTTACTTTTTGCATACTCTGACATGTTTTATTGAAGCACTTCTTGACTACCCAATTCTTGTTAAATTTAGCTTATAAATTCTCGATACATATATCGTACCTACCTTACGAGCCGGTGCATATGGGGCCAGGAATCTTCCAGGGGAAATGAAGTGCATTATGGGTGAGTTTTCAGTGGAGCTCAGTTTTTATTATGGTCACTTATTGTGCGTGGATAGAAACAATTTTATTACTGTCTGTTCAGCAATATATCTCTCTTATTTAATCGCTTCTGTCTGACCTATAAATATAGTGTGGCGTCTAAATGATAGTATCCGTGTCGCTCTGAATTCCACCTTTTCTGAATTTCTTAAGCAATCTGAGCCTATCCTGCTTGAGAAATTCAGAACTGGTGTGTTTCAGAGCGACAGAAAATATTATCGTGACGCCTCACTACATCTCTAGCTCTGGCAGAAGCGGCAAAATAAGAGAGATACTCTGCCCATTAGATAGGTACAAAAACTCGCCCTTTCCGCGCACAATATGCGACCACAATAAAAAATTAGCTCCACTAAATACACTCCCGTCATACACGTCACCATTTAAACTTACATCTTCACACGGCTGGTGTAATGGGAAATGTATGATCAAGCGCTTTCGCTACATCTTGTTAAATATACAAGTTTCCCTAACGCCCACTGCCACACGCCCATGCGGCGGTCTCTAGGGTAGTATGTAGATAAAGTTGTCGCGTGTAGCCTCCGAGTCTTTAGCGGGCCCAAAAATAATCCCTCTCTACGCTGTACACAGCGAGGAGAAAAAATTCGTCAGGAAAAAATCATTTGACTTCACCGGCATTCGGACTCGGACATCCCAATAGCCGGTCAGGCCCGCTAGTCAGTTACACAGCCAACCTGACCAGCAGTTAGTAGATTCAGTTAACAATCCCGCAAATATTTTGTGAATTATTTGATATAACGATTGAAAAACTATATTTGAACTCCGCGTGAAGAAGTTCGCGTGAAATTTTCTGTTTCTGCTATTTAACGAGCCTTCACCTTACATTTTCTTCCTCGTATAAAAATGTGGGAAAATTTTTCATGTTTCTATTTGGAAGACTTTTTAATTTGTTTTTCACTTCCAAAGCACAAAGAAAGAGAGGTAAATGAAGCCCTCGTGTTGGATTTTTTAAATCTAAAGTAAAAATTGCTGTATCTGTCGTTTGAAATGTACAATTGGAAAAATGCGACGGCTGATACCAGAATGGCGCATGCAAAGAGGCAATTCATTCTCCTCTCATATGAAAAAGTTCAATCCGCAATGTATTGTACAGCAATTCAATTATGTTTCTCTTCGGAATTGATGATTATATAGATGATACTTCTCCCGTGAACCACCGGTTTTTTTCCAGTTATGTGACTGAATTAATTCCTCAACCGCTGAATGATAATTGACGTTTGTACAATCATTAAAAGATTCATGTATGTAACTTGGAAGTCATCTTATTTGCGTTTTAGTCCATATAATTTCCCAACTTTGACCAAATCTAGTAAATCGAATGTTTGTGGTGATAATGACAGGTAAATCGTAATTTTTCGTCAGAAGATTGTTTTTTTTACAGAGCTTCACTTGCCACCACAACTACCTGATAATTGTGGCGGCATGCGGTATTTCTTTGTAGCGTTTATTCCGCCCCTTAATTATTATCTACTCTGTCCTACACCCTGAGATTGGGTCCATCACTCTGTCCTTAGCTCGTCTTCATGGAGTCTCTTCAAGATTTCATTTGGCGGATTTTTTTTCAGAAATGTAGGTATATGAGATAAATGATATCGAAATTTTGTTGCTGTTGTGTCATTAATTATAGGTTATTGTAATGAGAATGAGGTGAATAACTGTATGATGAGGGCGACTGGTGAAGTAATTGAACAAGTGGATGATTTTGTGTACTTAAGTAAGATGTTTGCGAAAGATGGGCAGATAGACGAGGAGATAAAGAGATGTGCGAATGCTTGAAGGAAAGTGGTAGGTAGCATGTGGAGCACATTAAGCAATGAGTACCCGTCTAAGGAAGCGAAAATCGCCGTGTACAGAAGTGTACTTCTCTCCACTTTGTTGTATGGTAGTGAAACATGGGTACGTTAAGATAGACACAAAAGTAGACTCAACGCCGTGGGTATGAGTTATTTGAGGAGTGTTTTTTCGGTAAATTTCGGCAAAAGTAGGATGGATGGGTCAGGAATGAGTGGGAAATAAATGGATATGGATTAGATGCGCCAGTAATGGACATATGTGAAAGGAGTGTGCTTTGATGGTTTGGCCATGTTGAGAGAATGGATGAGAGTCGAATAACGAAACAGATATATAAGAGTGAAATGAATGGTGCGAGAGATAGAGGTAGGCCGAGAAAGTTGTGGTTGAATTTGGTTGGGGAAATTCTTAGGAGGAGGAATATTAGGAGTCTTAAAAAGAGGAGGGCGTGTATGAAGCAGTGTATGGGGGTAAATGAGGCAAAAGAGGTTTGCAAGGATAGGTGTGTATGGAGGAAATTATTGAAGCAGAGTTGGGTGTGCAAGTATATATTTATGAGCGAAACTTAGTGACAGCCTAACCTGGAAGGGAACGGCGTGATTGGTGCATGTATGTTTTGGCTTGCTATTTAAGAGATCTAATTTTATAATCTAGTTAAGTTTATTTTAATCTAGTTAAGAGATGCTAAATTTATAATAAGTAAATAAAGATCATTGAATGAATGGAGAATATCTTGATAATCTTCGCATTCACAAGCAAATCCGCTATCATTTCAAATGCTGTCCCTCGGAAATCTCTTCCCCCCCCCGTTCCCACCGCAATACCCAAACAAGCGCATAGCAGGGGGAGCTACAGGAGCAAGCACCCGGCTCCCCCTCGTCCTTCCCCCTCCAGGATCCACCCCTTTTTCTTTTATCTCACCCTCTCGTACATCCTCCGCTCCCTTATTAAGCGTCCTTTCACGGGGGAAGATTGGAGTGTGCGTGCCGATCTCTGGAAATCGGTCATTCGGTCGATGCGCGCGCCGCGATGCGCCTCCCTCGGGATTTCTCATACGTCTCCCCATGCCTCCACCCTCTCGTGCACCCTGTTGAAGCGAGATGGTCGCAGACCGAAACGCGACGGCAATAAATTTCGCGTGTCGACGGCGTGGGGAGATGGTCTGTCGAGCCGCTGTATTTAAAACACAGTAGGTGGAATATGATTCAGAGGGTACGGCGACATGGGACTCGTTCCCTTTAATTAAAGTGTTTTATGTTGTTAAACGAATTATAAAGATCATACCAGGATTTGTATGTTGTTCAAGGCAATAAAATGGGATAACCAGCATTTAAGTTTTTTATCTGAGAATTTTTGATACATATGACTCTGAGAACGGTCTTTTGAGATGCCAACAAAATATGATGCATTGGAAATCCCCGGTAAAATTTCCCTTGTCATTTGAACCCTCGACATTTTTGGATTTATTGTTAAATTTTAGAAGTTATAAACTATAGTGCGGCTGGTCATTTGGTATCATTACCCACCCTCGGTGAAGGGTCGACGCCGAAGCTCGGATTTCGAGTACGGGTCCAGATAATTGAGAGTCGACCCTTCCGCGGGGCTTCGTGAGCAGGTAAAATTTTCTGCAGCCCCAGCAAACGGAATTAAGTCGGCATTTCGACAACGTTAAGCAAGCAACGAAGCAGATGATTTACGAGTTGCTCAATCCCGTACATCAAAATCGTACCAGTGAGACACCATGCGGTGTGCATCAGAATCATTTCAATAAGACAAAATTTTGTTAAAAGGTACGTAATTTATTTTTACGTAGAATAAGATTTGGTGCGGTGGTCTCTTTCTTTGCTTTTTTTAACTCTCGCATTCGATTTTCGTATACCCTTCGCTTTCTCCTGAATTTGGGTCTTTAAGCTCGAAAAACTTAAACTTTTGTATTAATTCAAAAATTGAATATTTTATTTACTTGGAAACCGCAGCATATGCATGGAATGAAGGCCTATGTCTTCATTTGTGCGGTACGAATCCCTGTGTTGCTACGAGGAATTCATTGGACTGGGTTTCAAATTCGTTCGTGTCTGCTTTGCATATGTGAGCCTACTTAGAAAGAAAAAGAGGTATTGCAACGCATTCCAAGCACAGCTTGTACAGAAGTAAAAACTTATCAAGATTTTCAAGCGTATTGTTGTAGGGCTCCGATGAAAAATAAAAAAAAGAAACAAGATGTCTCAGCAGTAGAAAGCACATGACCACATGAGTAATTGGTAATCGAGAATTAAGATGGTAATTACATAAAGGATGAGGATGTTTATTAGCCTAATAATCAATCCATCCATTATCGATTTCCTGACCAATTCTCTGTGACATGGAGCTGTCCACATTTTGGCATCATCTTACTGGGTCCATTTCCCATTCCTCTTCCACCATTTTCCACAATACATCTAAATTTGGGGTCTTTGCGTTCATGGGTGTCGAAAACGGTTTGTATCTCGCATTTTCCTCCTAATAAACGCCCAATTGCTTCCTATGGTGTTGAGGTCTGAGCTCCGTGCAGCCCGCTCCATCAGTGTTACATGGTTTGATTTGAAACTTCTGCAAGAATTCAGACATTTGTGAACTCGCAAATATTCCAAGTTGTCAATGAAAAATGAAATAGTGATTACGAAGGGTTCTACTTAAGTAGGACCTGGAACCCGATCTTGAAAATGGCGGGAAAAGGAAAAGAGCCTTCGCAAATCACAATCGACCTGACCTGAGAGAGAGACTATATTAACCGGCACCTCGACACCCGGCATCAACGGCCCTGATGACGATGAATAAGTCATTCATCGAAACGTCGGCGTTAGAGAAGATGGTGCATTTATCTTACCCGGACGGAAACCCGAGAAAAATTCACAGCAGTCGTTCGCCGAGAGAAAGTGAAATTATATATAATTTCGTTTAATGTTTAATTTTCCCCGACCATGCAAAGATTCCGTGTTAGCGTGTACATACACGCTGAGAAAGTAGCATGAGAAGCAATACTCACGACTAACGAGAGGGGAGCGATGTCAGGAGTGTTGGCTTAGCCACCCGAGCATCACAGCCCTGCCTCGTCTTATTCACTCTCTGGGAAGTGCCACAGGGTGAGAACAGGGGGTGCGTGTACCATGGTGGAAGGCCTTTCGGCTTGCCATTGTTGTCACTCGCCATCCTGCCCTACGATGCGGACACGAATAGGGGGAGGGAGGAAGACCATGGCACGTGTCCTCCCTCCCCTGTTCTTCGGGCGGCCCTGCTGCCGTCCTTTCCCCCACATAGACTCGCCGGCCTCTCACGATTTGGTGCAGGAGTGGGTGGTGGATCTCCCATCTCTCTGTGTGGACGCCCTTCGGAGTTGAAAGTAATTCCGGCAACCTCGGGGTTTATCGCCCGCCCGCACTTCAACACACTCCAGCGTGGGGCTGTTGGGGATCGGGAATAGGTCTTTCCCCTCTTGCCCACAACCCTCTCCTACCCCCCAATTCCACCACGGGGATCGATTTGCGGGAGATTTCGATGAGCGTGTGTCATATTTGCTCGGGTGAGCACGTTTTTTCGTCGAGAAATTTTACGACGTTCGGAATTTTGATGCTATCCATTCATACCAATGCCTCATAAGCCAAGCAGAACTACTGGTTATTTTTTGTGATCTCTCGTGTAGGGTTCCAATTAGATACTTATGTGGCCTTCGAATTTTGCTGCGAATGGAGCATTTTAAGGTAGTCCGAGCGAGATAGTTCCCTAGTCATAATAGAGACCATATTCGAATTATAAGTTTTAATTTCACCAGCTGTGGGACACATGAATAAAAAATTGAATGATGATTGGTGCAATTATATAGTTTTATATGACAGAAATGGTAAGCATTTAAATGACAAAGTCTAAATGAGTCTTAACTTGACTAATTTTTTTCGCGCGGTGCGTTTAAAACTCCTTAAAAATGGAAGGTATTTTGTGATATCCAATAACCTATTGCGGTAACAATATGATTTATTGTAAAAAATAGTCGAGAAAACATACAAACTACACGCTGTTAATTTTTTTAACGACATCTAAGTGTTAGAAATTCTTTATTTTGTAAATAATGTCTCCCTGGAGTGCATACACGTGCCATTTCCCATGTAAAAGGGCTTGTATATTTTGGAAAATATCTCAGAAAGTAATGCAGTAAGGGGTTGAATTTTTTCTGTCAATGGAAGAGTGATATATTTTTCTTTAAAATGAGATAAAATTTATTAATTTCTAGATAAAATGATATTTCGATCAAACTGCCTTAAGCTCGACGTTTCACTCACATTGCAGCGAGCTTCTTCAGGTAAGGAGTGATTGTTGCTGTTACATACGTCTGAAGTCCAATATAGGGTGTTAAGAAAAGTTCTCGAATATTTTGATTGGTGATAGTACTCGTCCAGAAGTCCAATAAAAATGTGTCCAGAAATGCATACTTTCTGAGATCTTAACACTTGTTCATAGGGGAGGCTGAAAGACGTTTGGTTGCGGATATAAGCAAAGTCGTTGTATTAGTGGCAATGCCTCAAAGTCAGATGTATGAATTGTCATGGATGGACGTCACGTCGAGTATCTCCCCGGAACAATTTTTCAGATCTCTGAAATCCGGTGTTTCCGGACCCATGTTTATCAGATTTTTTTGTTGCTTTGATGAGTCCTTCGACCTCTTAAGTATTCGATTTTTCTTTTTCAACATGGGATAATTGCGAAGGTTGGATGTCTTTCACTATTTTGTCATCCATTGTGGTGACTATTGGGAATATTTTTGTTTCGTGTCCCTCTGATTTATTTTTCTTCGCCTCGATTTGTCTCGTCGGATTCCCCAGCGTCTATTTGTCCGACCAATGTTTTTGACGACCACTCAAGAATGTCCAGACGTTGAAACGTTGTTAACCATCGTCACAATTATAATCACTAGCTCCATTCGCAATCTCTGTTGACTCGAAAACCTAGTGAGAAGGGTAAAATATTTTTATTGCAAACATCTTACTTTTCCAAAGTATATTTAATGTTCAGAATCCGACATCAAGTGTCCTAAGTGGCTGAACGACAATTGGAAGTGTTGCACTAAAAATCCTCTAATTACAGGCATCCATCAACAGCTGAAGAGGTTTATATCTGCATCAAAATAATACCCCGCGAGCCGCCGCATAGGCATGTGGCAGGGGGTGTAAGGTCACCAGCCGTGTAAAGGTGTAAGTTTTTTTGAGATCAAATGGTGACATGAATTATATGAGTGTATTTAGTGGAGCTTAATTTTTATTGCGGTCGCTTATTGTTCATGGACGCTTATTGTTCGGGACTGCACGAAGGGTGATCAGGTTGTTCCCAGCCAAATGGTCGATAAGATCTTGAGCTTGATTAGCATTGTCATGGAGAAAAACTCTCCGCTTGCTCAGCATGCCACGTATTTGCTTCGGATTCTCTAAAATTCTAACCCATTTCCGTACCATTCTATCGCTCATAATATTCCTCCCATAATATTCACTGATCTGATGGTGGATTTCAGCCGCTTTCACGCTTTTTTAAGCATTAAGAAAACGAATCACAGCGCTTATTTCACAGTCGGTGGGATTCCCAATCGGCGGAGGCATTTTAAGGTAGCACGAGCGAGATAGAGATAGACCAGCGTAAGGAAATCCATGAGGTGATGTCACATCTTGCCGCACTCAAAGGGTTAAAAAAAAACACGCCTCGTGTATTTTTTGCCTGTCGTCTTGCCAAGTTGCAGTTCCTTGAAACATCAACCCGACAATACATATATATTTCGTCACCCGGAGGAGGGATGGCATCACTGTCCCCGCTGTGCCTTTGCCAATCTGTCACCCACGCTTCCCATTCTAACCCCTCAAATTTACCCTCCCAGGAGATGAACCACCCACCTATGCGACAATAGCAAAGGGAGGAGCGGCTTAATGCGCTCGTGGAGGGAGCGGGGAGGACGCGCCGGCGTGTGGCAGCGGATGAAGGCTATAGGGTGAGAGTGGGAGAGGTCGGGGACGATTCGGCCCGGGGGGGGGAGGGGGAGGTTAGGGGACGCATTGCGGGGAACCCTTTCGTCCTCACCGCCGTCGTCCCGAACGGATGAGCGGCTCGGGTGACGGCGGTGCTATTTGGGTGGGGGTAGTGAATGAGTGAGGGAACGGGACGCCAACCGCCCAGTCGGCCAGCCAGAGAGCGTCGGGACGCGTCCCGCAGAAAGAGAGAAAGAGCTGATGCAGAGGGAATGAGAGGAGTGGGACACGTGCCGCTCTGTTCATGGATTGCACGAAAGGGGTCCGGAGATTGGGACCCTAAGGGGAATGGGTGGGGGGGAGGAGGTGGAGTGGGGAAGGGATACGTGTTGACGCTGTGGGTCGGAATCCTCTGTTGTCGGTGGTGGTCCAGACGTCCGCGTGAGGCTGGGGCACCATTTTCCTCCTTGTCAGCGAGGGAGGACGTTTAGGCGACGCATCACTTGCGCTCGACCGGTCGAATTTTTCATGATTTCCAACCCCAGATTATTTATTAAGGACTCGTGTCATCTACTTCAAAGTATAAATAATAGAACTTTGGCAATGGAGACCCGTGTCTGAAATATGACAATTTTATCTCAGTGGAGATATAAAACACCCGGAAAACGGCAAAATATGGGGTATATTTTTACAAAAACTATTACATGTGTTGAAAAATCTGAAACTAAGGGAGATGTATCTATCCTTCTTCTATCAGAATGATAAGTTACAGTCGTGGTGGCTGTAATGCATATTATCTGTAATTGGTTCATTTCGACAAGCTACCTGATTGCTTTTGGGCCATGATATGCTCGGATAGTAACGCAAACAGTTCAGTCTTCCCTGACATCTTCGGTCAGTGCTTATTTACAGATCTTCGGTCAGTAATTATGCGCCGGAGACTTGTCTACAACTTACCGGCGACTGTTGCCTTGAGCGAGAGTTGTCCTGTAGTTAGAGACTCCTGACGTCAAAACGCCTGGATCGGGTGCGAGTGACGCCATCCAGTGGATTTCCGACAGTACTAGTCCTTACCGAAGGGTTAGATGCGTCCTCTTAAGGGTCCCGGCGCAGTCACCGTAGATCATCGCCTTCGAAGGTCGGCCCGAACCGGAAATGACTAGCATCATTCTCACCCTGTTTTCTACCCAATGGTGTCTTGCCTTTCCAGAGAAGATAGCATTCGTGGCAAACAAATGCTATGTTCAAAGAAGATAGGATTACAAGCTAGAAAACAGTATTTGAAAACATTCGTGTGGAGCGTGGCACTCTATGGATCGGAGGCATGGACCATTACAAATGCAGAATACAACATACTTGAAGTCTTTAAAACTTGGTGCTGTTGAAATATTAAAGAAAAAAAATGAACGGACAAAATACCAATGATGAATTTTTTCAGAAGAGTAGAAGAGGATTGGACCATATGAAACATTATGCAGAAAAGAAGAACCAAATGGATTGGACCCACTCTTACGTAAATGGGTTTGCGAAGAACATGATTGAGATAAAATGGAGGGAAGAGTCCCCAGAGGAAGACCTAGGAATAAGTTAATGGACCAAATAAAGAGGAAAGTACAAGGGAAGTGATGCCGGGAAGTAAGGGAACTATCATTAGACAAGGAAGGGTTCAGGGCTGCAGTCAACCAATCTTAGGATTGAACGACCAAT
This sequence comes from Ceriagrion tenellum, assembly GCA_963169105.1. NCBI lineage: Eukaryota > Metazoa > Arthropoda > Insecta > Odonata > Coenagrionidae > Ceriagrion > Ceriagrion tenellum. Next base: position 110,472,707 of record OY720643.1, read on the forward strand.
GATGATGATGACGTCTTGCCTTCCTTCTTATGAATATGCACACATTCCAATGCAGCGCGTGTCTAATTTCAACCAGTGTAGGTCGCATTTCCCTACTCACTCCCCCTTCTTCAAAATTAGCATCGTCATAATGGAAAGCGGCGTCCATCCCCTATGCCACACTAAGGGACGATGGAACCTTTCCATGACCTAGGATATTCCTGGTAAACTGCGCTGTAAATTGGTAAAAACATTCTGTCATCATGAATTTTCTCGATTAAATGAGATTGCACCGAGGTCTTAAGGTAGTTTGAGCGAAATTCCATTTTACTTAGAAATCAATGAATTTGGTCTCATTTTAAAGAAAAATATCTCACCCTTCTAATGACATCAAAAAGTCAACCGCTTACCACATTACTTTCGGAGATATTTGCCAAAAAATACCAGCCCTTTTACATGGGAAATGGTACGTGTATGCACTCCAAAGAGACATTATTTACAAAATGAGATATTTATAACACTTAGATGTCATAACAAAACTAACAACGTGTAGTTTGTTTGTTTTCCCAACTATATTTGAAAATTAATCATATTGTCACCGCAATAGGTTCTTGGGTATCGGAATAAACCTTCCGTTTTAAAGGAGTTTCAAACGCACCGTGCGAAAAAAAATAAGTCAAGTTAAACACTTATTTAGATATTTTCATTTAATTACTAACAATATCTTTCATATAAAACTATATTATTGCACCATTATTAATAAAATTGATTATTAATACAATAATTGATGTGTCCTACAGCTGGGGAAATTAAAACGTATAATTCGAATATGATCTCTATTATTATTAGGGAACTATCTCGCTCGGACTACCTTAAGCCTCGTTCATAACGACTTAACTCAGTGTAACCTGCCTTGACTCAGCGAAATGCCGGATATGATACCTTAAAAGTGGGTCTGCCAGTTGACTCTGACTTAAAGCGACGGAGTAAGGATTGGCGTGGCCTGGAGTTGAGAGCAATTCTACTGTAAAGGTGTGTTTTTTGGAGATGAAATGGTGACATGAATTATAGGAGTGTATTTAGTAAAGCTTAATTTTTAATGTGGTCGCTTATTGTCCGCGGAAAGAACGAGTTTTTGTACCTATCTGTTTGGCAGTGTATCTCTCTTATTTTATCTACCCCGCGAGCCGCCGCATGGGCGTGTGGCAGGGGTTGGTAGGTCACCAGCCGCGTAAAGGTGTAAGTTTTTTGGCAATGAAATGGTGACATCTATTATCGAAGTGTATTTTATGGAGCTCAATATTTAATGTGGTTGCTTATTGTCCGCGGAAAGAACGAGTTTTTGTACCTATCTGTTCGGCAGTGTATCTTTGTTATTTTATCGCATCTGTCCGACCTAGAGATGTATCGAGGATTCTATGTCGCTCTGAAAAATATCAGTCTGAATTTTTCAAGCAACCTAAGCCTAGCGTGTAGCCTCCGAATCTCTAGGGGCTCCCACCTTAATTCCTCTATTGTGAGACACTATATGTACGCTTGTAGCAGTTTTTATCGAAACGCACGGATTTCCTTTGTATTATATTATTTTTTGGTTAAATCTACTTGACCAGGGTCCCAAATGCTCGCGACGTATTCGAGGTGTGGCCTAACCAGGGCGAAAATCTCTCTTTGACATTTTCATCCGAGGACTGTCCTTTTATATGTTTGACAAAGCTTTGTATCTTTAATGCTGCGCCATAATGTTCTTTATGTGTAATCTCCGCGATATATCAGAAGTTAAGGTAATTCCAAGCTATTTTACTGTATCTGAAGATTTCATGTTTACTCCACCCGCAGTTTAGGTAATCCGTAGGTCCGTGCGAAAGCGTATTTAGTCCATCGTATGTGAACTGCTTTAAATCATAAGTTTATTGTACTTTGAAACACTACACCCACTGTTGCACAATGAAGGCGGCGCGTCTTGGTGTGGATCCTTACTTGCACACCACTGCATCTTATTCCACTGTCGACGTAATGAAGTATTTAAATGTGATTTATTGGTTTTGGCTGAGAATTATTAAAATAACCGTGTTGACAAATGAACTGTATCCTAAAAATGATCATTTTACGGGTCTTTTTGCTTTTCGATGCATATAGCGACGAGTTCCTTTCATAATGGGGAATATTTGGGTCTTCTTCTGTCTCTAGATTAAGTCATAATCTGTGCATTATTCAGTGCGTTATCTCTGATTCCCTAAAGCAGATAAATGGCAATATACATCAAGAAATTGCTCGATTTTTTTATCCATGAAGTAGGAGTGCTCAACATAAAGGAGTATGATGGAGTTAAATACCGCGGATATCACCTTGACTTCAGACCTAGCGTGGGGGAAGCACACGCAAAGCATTCACGAACCTTATTAAAGAAACCAGAATTTATTAAGCGAATTTTAAGGAGGTTCTCTGATGAAAAATAAAAAATGAATACCTTGAATAAAAATAATAATCTTGAATGTGTCGTGGATATATAAGACTCTACAATGAAAGTTATTATTTGCTAAGAAAATAAAATACAAAGAAGAGCCGCTCGCTTCGTGAAAAACTGCAGCGAGGGATCAGAAAGTATCACGCATGTGATGAAAATACTAGGATGGGCGCCATTAAAGACTCATGAGCTTAGAGTGTACTTGCAAAATTCAAATCGGACGATTTTCAGTGCAACACGAAGGGTGTCATTATGACCCCACGAACATCTCTAGAACTCATGGAATGGGCAAAATAAGAGAGGTACACCACCGAACTGAGGGTTACAAAAATTCCTTTGTTTCACGTACCAATAGTGATTGCAACAAACACAGTATGGCAGCAGCATAGGACACATCGTTAGCATAAAATTCACCTCTCTCTCTCTCCGCTACACATTCCCTGTTCTCTTTTATTAAATGGTTTATGTCCTCACACCCCGTGCCACACACCTCTGCAGTGGCTCGGACGGTGGTAAGGAACTGTAGATAAATACGACCGCAGACTGAAGAGTCTGTAACTTTGAGTGGTACAATTTTTTTCCTTACGAGAGAAATAGTGGGGCTAGTCTTCATAACCTTCATGCTCCATCTTTCTGGTAGAGAAGTAAATTTCGTTCTTCTAAGCGATTCTTATTTGTTTTTGTGTTCGAGAAAATGTCAAGATTGATTTCGGCACTCTCTTGGCCGTCATAGGTTACACAGATAAAAGTGATCTGTCCAGAATAGCTTTACTTTTGTGATTGAAATTTCATAGTTTGGCTCCCAAAAAGCTCACTTTTATTTTCCAAATTACAATGCAAGTATTACACTGACAGTATAAATCATCGATGAAGACAAAAAGGTTACGTTTTTTGTCGATCTATGACTCCCTTGTTTATTTAAAATAGATAAACGGAGATAAATGGGGACATAATCGAGCCAAGCAAGCGAAATACCCTTTAACTACAAGGAAAGCATGGCGTACGACATTGGAAATAAATTTCACTGAGGACTTAATGCTTGTGATGGCTTTTTGTTATTTCTGTAACAAATTTTCGTGGAAAAATTGCAAAAAGTTAGGAAAAATACACTTTAACCGACTTAATGATTAGTATCGCAGTGCCTTTACGAGCACAATATCAGCCGCATTAATGGTGGAAACTATTTCAAACTTAAGTGGCTGTCCGATACATGTACTCCATTAAATCAATTCAGTTCCTCAGGGTTAAATGAATTGTGGAAGGATATGTGTTGCTCTTGAATTTACACTTCCATCCGAATGACGAGCGCATTTTTATTTCCACAGCTCATCGCCTGGATCTTCTGCCCGAGCAATCCCGGACCTTTCCGAGAACAAGTGGGTATGTTCTTCAGTGACCATTTTCGCTTCCGCTGTGGCGCGAACATGTCAGATTCGGAGGGAGTAGCAGCGTCCGTCTATCGGCTCCACGACGAAGCGTGGCTTCTCTGTGGATACGTGAGGAGCTTGGCTGTGGATGGCCTCGGATGTTTAGATCCGGATGCCTTCTAGTATTTCGAAGGCCATGTCTGATTTCTTCAGGCTCCATTCCGGCCTCATCCTCCACCGCCTCCAAAGAGATCAAGTCACATGATCGGGCTGGTACTCCTACACATTTACAGGAAGGAAGGAGACAACATCAATCAGTAAGTCAAAATAATTTACATTCAGTCGTATGTTGAGGTCATAGTTGGGAAAGTTACAAAAAAATAAACTGATTAAAGTTTAAGTAAATCTCTGTAAAAAGTAACGGTTAACGGTAACTGTAAAAGTAAATATTAATTAGTTAACTACATTTTAATGATTAATTTTAATCGCAAATTTTTAAATCGTTAATATCAACTATGATGCGATATAATGTATCCATAGTTGGGAATGTTACAAAAAAATTAACTGATTAAAGTTTAAGTTAAAATCTGTAAAAAGTTACTAGTTAAAGTTAAAATTTTACTCTTCTAAAAGTAACGGTTAAGTGAAATATTAACTATATTTTTAGCGATTTATTTTAATCGTTAATTTTTTTAAATCGGAAATATCAACTATGGTTGAGGTTAGGTAACTGAGCCCATTGGATCTAATGGAGTTACTTCTGTCAGAGTTTCGACGCTTTCGGATATATGTTTAATTCACCTGCAGTTTTTGCTCTGAGTGAATCACGGAATTACAAGCCAATGAATATAGATACCTCACCGTTCATACGCTCCAGTAAATCTACTTTTATTTATGAGGACACCAAAAGAATTTAAAGTATTTAGTTTTCCATTAAAGGTTTATAACTTTCTTACGACCCGGGTTTCATCACTGCGCGACATCAACAGGTACAGAGCTCGCAAATCGCATTGCTTAAATAGTAAAAAATGAGCATGGTCTTGACTATTTAAGCAATGTGTTTAACAAGCTCTGTACCTGATTAAGTCGCGCAGCGATGAAACCCGGGTCGTAAGATATATATATTTTGTCGGAAACTAAGTTAAATGTTATTCATCATTTCATTAGGAAACTTAATGTTTGCACACGAGGGCATCATCAAAATACGCGTGAAATTTTGCCCAATCATTATTAGAGAGCATCATGATTGGAGCTTGAATCCCCATTTGCTCGGTTAAATTTTCCTGCAATAAAGCTTAGAAAACATGTTCCCTCGGCGAGAAATTCCTATCATTTTCGAGTGAAGTGGAAGCAGAACAGCGTGGGCGTAACTTGTTCTGCTGTCCACATTATTATTGCACGTATTTCACAGAGTAAATATGGCACCATAGAAGTAGATGCTCGCAGAAATGATGATAAAGAGTCTTTATGAAATTCTGATAATTTTGAAATATTTTCTTAACGATTTGCCTCGGCAATATTCCATTGAAATAGATCGGCATTCAACTGTATTTTAACTCCCGTTTGTTTGTATACAACGTCAAACATCACTAACACTCCAAAAGGTACTCCGAAAAGATAATCGTATTCATTCCCTCATTTCTTATGGTTTAGATGTTATGTATGTTATTTGTTGTGGGTTAGATGTTATGTTTTCTCTCTATCTAGAGAACATTTTCTATTGAGGTCTTTGATGCTAGGCTGCCTTGGTCATGAGAATAATAAGCTGCCTGTTGACTGAAATCAGAAATCGCTAAATTTGTGTCTCTAGAGACATAATATGTGTAAATATCGCCCTTGATAGGTGATTAAATTTCCATAAATTGTTTCTGACAGGATTATATTATCGGATTTAAGGTACTATTATCTAGAATTTTGACTTTGGTTCTTTTACTTCAATAACTTTGAATGTATAACGTGTTAACGATATATTTTGCAATAGGTAATTTTCTTCTTTATAGACTGATGTAGAACGAAGAGGTGCGAAAAAGCCGTATTCTTAGCTAGCTTACTATATACTCAGAATGAGGGCTTCGTACAAATCTGTGTCTAAATCTAACCTTTAAAGTTGATTCTTTATACTGAAATATTTGGAGATGTCATCGCCAAAACATATAAGATGTAATAAAAACTCTGGTTCTCCCAGGTAATTTAAACTTCTTGGGAGTAAGAGGAAATCTCTGAAGATTCCCTAAAATTAAAAAAAAAAAATCGAAACGACAAATGCAAACACTTCCACTGTTTTATGAGAATTTTACAAATATTTCTCGTTGTTTTTGCAGCACCTTACCTTATTTTTTGCGAGCTAGTGATCAGCAGAAATCGTTTTCCTCCGCCCACGTCCTAATACCGCGGTTCATCGGCTGCAGAAGCTGGACTTCCCACTAGCCGAATCCGGTGAGTGTCGCTACGACGCATCCTGATTGTTTTAATGGTCAAAAAGAGCAGGAGAAGTAGCAACCTAGCCAACAGAATGGTCAAAATGCACGCGAAGAAATGTATCTCTCGGCTGTGTTCTCGAGAGTAACTGTAGTCCTCGACCGTCATCACCTCCAGTTAAAAAATAGTACACTAATTTATGCGAAAGAGAGGCTGGGAGCAAAGACACCGTCTCCTTGGCAACCTCGGAATTTCCGTCCTTTGTTGCCCAGTACTAATCGGTATAGCATCGTTCATCTCTTGGGCTCTAAATAATAAAATGTTTGAGTAATAAACGATAAATGATTTATCGCGCCGTATAATTCAATCTTGTTTTTATGTAATAAAATGGAACTGCATGATATTGGTCGCGTTAACAGTAACTTTAAAATGCTAAAAACACTTATCAAATCTAATCGTTTGGCAGTTTTCCTTAGCACAAAAAACTCTAGGCGGCCTTGACAAGGGTCTACGTTATTTGTCTAACAAATGCTCTGGGGGTGTCAGCTGTTATAAAGTGGCAACACTTTTAGTAGTACTTACGTTATACACTGAAAATATTGGTCTTTTATGTCTTAAATCTACTCATAAAACTTTAATTTACTTTGACTTCTCCTTGATTAATGAGGGACTTTCAGTGCTGGGTGAAAACAATTATTTTACAATATCGTTGGCTTTGGCTTAACATTAAGCGACTAATTTCTACAGGTAATGAGTTATTTAAAAAAAACATTGCATATCGCAGGACACGTTGGCAAGTTGAATTCAGCTGAACATATCATTGCTTAGACCAATTTTTTAAGGAGTCATGCTGCAACCAGAAAATAGTTTTATCCGATAAATTCTTGGGATGGCAAGGCATAAGGATTGAAATTGTCAAATGAAGGCATAGAGGGAAATTTAGAAGACTCGTGAGAAAGTATAATTCGAGTTCGTATGCATTGAAAATTTTAAAGTTCGTCTAAATGGTTATTCAAAAATATTCAAAACAAGCGCGATCATTCAAAAAGGCTCATTGCGCATGCGTTCAAGAGTAACAAGTGAGAAATATGCTATACATCTGACAATAGAGTAACGTTCGACGGTCTGATGTGCGATCGCCCATATAAAATAGCTCGAAACACTTCACTCGAATTTAGTGAGCTCGATCGAAGTTGAACGGATCCCTAACGTTCGGACGTAAGCCAAGTTATAAAATCGGCCCCCAGGATTGACCCCACCACGTCATGAGTCAGGATTATCAATAGTCGGTCCTACTGTGAAATGCCCAAATTTCAGAAATAAAAGAAACCAGCGTAGTAATATTAGGCAATTGGACAGGTACTATTCAGGTGGAGAGCAGTAACTTTACGCGACGAAAGAAAAATATTGGAGGCAATACCATGCTCTGTTAGCATTTGGACTTTGATGACTCTGCAGCCGAGGTGGTTAAGGTGCCTGCCCGGTGTTAAATATATAATGAATCATCTATGATTTTCTTGACATTAATATTTTTACTGCTAAACTTTTCCTACTTATGTATTCATCTGCTCAAGTAGTCTTTAAATTGTTGCATTGCGATTTAAGGTTTTAACATTCATCCATCAAAAATATTTTTCAATACGAATAGATCTTATCCGCTAGAATTGGGTCCTTATTTATAGGGCGTAGATAATTGAAGTATTTCCTACGATTCGGCCGCACGTTTCGGGTGCGCACACACCTTTTCCTAATTTAAATAACACTTATCCACTAAAAATGGAATATATTATCAAACGTGTTGACATTTAGTTTTCTTTATTCGTTTATTGAGGATGATTGTCGGCCCCGGTGGCGGCGGGGTAAAGTCCTCACCTGCTAATCCTAGGGTCGCGGGTTCGAGTCCCGCCTGGGTAAAATATTATCTGCCCAGGACATGGGTGTTTGCGTCTCGTCTGTTACTACTGTTATTCACCCGACGTAAATTGGCCCATTGTGCTGTATTCGGGGTAGTGAAGATAAGATAAATAAATAAAATAAAACACAACACTGAAATGTATATTATTTCATTTGCCTCATTTTGAACGGAAACATAGCGCAAACTTGACGTACGATATCTTTCTACTAACTTAAAAATCGTAACTCTGCCAAGATGTGTGCTTCATTTTTCTCCAACAAAGTATTATAAAAGGTTTCGAGGAAAATTATTAGGCCATCATGATTAAAGAAGCGGGAATCTGTTCGCCCAAAATTTCTCAATTAAAGCTTCATAGAAATAATATGAATTTAACATCATAATAATTATTATTGACTCAGAATCACTCCTCTATGGCGATTTCCTTGTCGCCCTTTTTTTCAATTTTTTCTCCGCTAAGGGTTCTTGCATTTCAGCCTCTTGACAAAAATTGTTAATTGAATGTTTCCATTAATAATGAATGTCTTGTTTTCAAAATCCGCGCTTCTCCAGCGCAGGCAAGAGGACTATCAACGATAGCCTGGTAAATACAACAACAATCGACTAAATTTTAATTGATTACGTTTGACCGTAAAAACTTCAGGTTCCAATTGCGTTTCTTTAAAACTATAATCTTTTTACAAAATTTAAAAGCAGAAAAATATGATCCATCAGAGTTAAGCTCTGAATACACTCCCATAGTACATGTCACCATTTCACCTCCAAAAATTAACATGTTTACACGGCTGGTGACGTACCACCCCCTGCCACACACTCATGCGGCGGATTTTTTTTGTTTAATTTATCGTTCGATATTCATAATTTCATTTAAGTATTCTATTTTTTTAAATTGTTTAACATCCACATAAATTTATTCTCAATATAATTACGAGTATAGTCCTGTTTGTCAGCAGAGTCTGTTATTAATTTACAAATATTGATCTGTCAAAAAAATTTAAAAATTGCTAAAAACCTAAAACATAACAAATTCATATAAATAACTGAAAGACGCAAAAAAATCATCAATTCAAATTGCAAAAGTACAATAGTTTTTTTATTGAAACAAATGTATACAAGAATAAACAAAAGTACGAACGTTTTTTTTAATCAAAACACAACATTTATCCATCAGAAATCATTTAAAATATTTACGAGAAAAATAAAAAGTAATTGAAACACATAAGTAATCACGAAACACAATTTAAACTTTACTCTCAAGTCATAACTACCTCAGTATATGTACAATTTTTCGTAAAAAACAAGTGAACAACAATTGATTTGTTAAAGGAATTTTAAAATGATAAATGAAACAGATTTAACAGAATTCCATATTAAGTCAACTGCATTACTTTTGATACAATAACCATAGTTTCACTTCTTTCTTTAATGATGACATTTTGTCAGTTTCTCGAATTGGCTGTGGCAATTTGTTGAATATCTTTGAAACAATGTACATTAATAAGCTCTTACCGTGGTCGTTGTAGTATTTTGGAACAGAATATTTTTCAACGCAGTGGAGTCGAATATCATGATTTACATTTCTTTGTATTTTGAACTTGTTTTGAAAGAAATTGTCACATAGTATGACGTAGGTACTGAAAAAGTTCAGTTATAGGTAATAAACCTAGTTTAATACATATGTTTGATACATTGGATTCAGTTACATCCAGGCAGGATACTACTTTATTTTGAATTTTAATTACCTCTTTCAAAAAACTTCGGTACGTTGTACCCCAGATTGTCAGTCCATATCGCATAATAGCTTCGGCTAAACCTTGGTAAAGCAATTTTTTCACCTCAGTTGGTAACACATATGTCAAGAGTGATAGTGGGAAGGGAATGCAACGGAACTTTCCACACAAATAATTCAAACGTAATCTGAAGTTGTATTTTTCGTCTAAAATTATACCTAAATATTTAAAATGATTAACCAGGGAAATTACAAAACATGAATTGTAAGCGACAGCTGTTGCTTGTTTTGCAGCCCCGAGCGGAATGCAAACATGAGTGGGAGTGAAGAGTTAGATTTATAAGTCTTCTTTTTTCTTTTACCCTGAGAAATTGAAAGGTTACAGTTTTTAAAATTATTAATGACTAATTTATTATCAAGGCACCATCTTTGGATGGCATAAAAGTCATACTGAAGTTTTTGCCTAGCCATCTCGAAGGATTTACAGGCCGAAAGTAAAGCAATGTCGTCTGCATACATATATATTTTACATCTATTAATATGGCAAGGTTATATAATTTATGTATATTAAAAATAGAATTGGTTCTAAAATGGATCCCTGTGGAACTCCAGTTTCTACAGATTTTATAGTGCTATGATGATCGAACAACCTGACAACTAATCTCCGGTCGCTGAGGTAAGATCTAAGCCAGGAAAGCGGAATTCCACGTATTCCTGAGCGTTCCAGCTTTTTCAAAAGGATGTTTATATCGATTGTATCGAAGGCTTTTTGGAAATCAAATTAAACACAACTAATGCGGAATGGTTCTTGTTTAGACATGTACGAACATCTTCGCTGAAGTCTTTCAGGAGAATTTTAGTACTTTTTTGTTGTTGATATCCATATTGGTGTCTAGTGATGATATTAAATTTATCAAGAAAACCTTTCAACTGGTTGGCAACGTAGCGTTCTATGATTTTATCAAGTGAGGGAAGAATTGATATCGGACGATAGTTATTAGTATCATTTCTTTTACCTTGCCTATAGATTGGCCTAATTGTTGCTAGTTTAAAATTTGATTGCATCTTCCCTTGTTCGATATTTAGATTTATCCACTGTGGTATTATTTTGGTTAATTCCTGTCCATAAGTGAGGTTAACTAATCTAATTCTATCATATCCAGGGCTTTTTTTCTTCCTGCTATTTAAAATATTGCGTACGTCAGTTGGCATTATTGACATCCCTCTCGATAGATCGGCCTTCAATAAAGAATTAAATATTATTAAAGATATTGCTAAACGGAATGGTTTTCAAGATTCAACAGTCGAAAACATTGTGAAGAAGTGTAATTCAAACAATTGATTTCTAACTCCACCACACACAAGAAAGATGAAGCCGTAAAGTACATTAAATTGCCTTATTATCCCCGTTTAACGAAAGGAATCGATAAAATCTTTAAATCAGTTAAAACTAAAATCTCCTATTCTAACCAAAAGAAGCTTAAAAACCTATTAGGAAACGCTAAAGATAAAATTTCGGCATTAGAAAAATCAGGCATTTATAAAATCAACTGTAACACTTGCCATTTAGCCTACATAGGACAGACACGACGCACTTTACAAACCAGGTTCAAAGAACACTACTCTTACTTCAGAAATCACAATCCCGAAAAGTCTAGTGTAGCGCAGCATCTAATCATGACCGGGCACGACGTAACAAAAGATAATTTGAAACTCGTAAAGCATACAAGTAATAACCTATTAGACGCTTACGAGAGTATCTTTATATTTAAAAATAAAGCCAAACTCCTAAACAGCGACGCTGGACCCATCCCTCATTCCTCCCTCTACTCAGTTTTGAACTTTAAATAATTCGTTACGTTTCTTAACGGACGCCGTTAACTGATCACTTCATTTCCCTATCCTCCCCCCCCTCCCTCCAACGTTCTACTTTACGTCCGTTGCAACCCCCATTCTCTTTTACACCTCCCCCTTCACTCCCACCTTTCCCCCACTTCCCCAATCATCTTCTTTGGTTGTTTTCATTCGCGATTTGTCTTTCGCCCTTCCCCCTCTCTCTTTCCTATTGGTTGTCTCTTTCCCCCCCTCCTCCTTAGTTTACCTTTATTAACAACTCGGATGTCTTGACCCTTCCTCACTTCAACCCTGCGTTGAGGTGACGAGTTACCTTCGGTTCGCTGAAGAGGGCTACTTTGTAGCCGAAATACGCGTATTCGACCCCCAACCTCGTCCTGTTGTGTCGATTTGACCACGCTCTTTTTGAGCTGATTCTCCCAGAAGTTGGGCCCATTTGTGTGTGTGAGTGTTTTTGTGTGCTTGTGAGTGTGCTTGCGTAAATAACCGGGCATCCTTAGCGGGGTCTCATTAGCCCCGTGAAGGATGCAAGGTTGTAACCCATACATCCTTAGCGGGGTCCCATTAGCCCTTGCAAAGGATCGTATTTGGTTGTGTGTGCGTCTGTGTTTGGTCCCTGGCGAGGAAGTAACATTCCCGTAAACCAACACAGGGGGGTATCCTTGGTTGAGAGGCTGTGGTTGGTCTCTGCTGTGGTTTTCCCAGCATACCAAGACAGCAAATTTGGTGTTTATTGACGAAGGGTGCCAATTGTTTACGGCTTTTGGAGATTTTCTCTCTTTTATTTCAAGAATGATCCTCGATCAAGGGCTGATCGTCGTTGGTGAAACCGGGAAAGTCCATTTAAAAAATCCGTCACAGGTCATTATTTGTGGTTTCTTCCACATTGCCTACTGGATATACAAAATTGAGAAGATATATTATTTCGTTCCAATTACTAATTGCTTGATGACAAATTGAGTGTGACCCGGACATTTTCTATATCAGTTTCCGGCTCTAAATGGTGAATTTTTTGGACTGATGGAATATTAATATGGAGGTCGTGGAGAATGATACCAAAGAAAATATAACCTTAGATCACGGTTCAAGGAACTCTTAAGCTGCCGCCCAGGAAATGCCGTCACTTGCAATGACGGCGCTTCACTAATCCAATACTTAGCGATGTTTCTAACAACTATGCAGTTAATATGGTAGCTGACCTGACCATGCTTCCAATCACCCTTTCTTTGTTGCTCAATAATAGGTAAAAAGAACAAAGGACTCAGTCCATTTAAAAAAATCCCTGGGTCATTATTTGTGATTTCTTCCACATTGCCTGCTGGATATACAAACTTGGGAAGAAATATTATTTCCTTCCAAGCGAAAGTGGAGTACAAACCTTCGGACGATGGTTCGAATTAATAGTTGAATCTAATGGAACAGTATTATCATGATTAAAGAATGGCCATGTAGTCCATATTTTTGGGGTGATTATGAAATGTTCGCATTTATATGCTTTATTCGTGTGTATAGCAATGGTTATGCTGGGCGCTCGTGTCATGAAACATTCATGTAGCGTCTTCGTGGAACGAAGTTGAATGTAAAAATGACTTGAATGAGTAGTATTAAAGCTATGATGAGAGAAAATGAAGTGGAGGTGCCGCTAAGTATGTCGTTGAACACTTCCTTGCTTTGCTGTTGTTGCATGTATGTCATTGCCAGTACACATATATGTTTATACATGTCAGGAGCCCTTACGTTTTGCTGAAGCTTGCTTCCCTCCGTAACAACCTAACTCCTAGTTATTAGCATATTACGCCGAGCAGGAACGTTTCTCGTGGTTCAAGTGGAAAATTTGTCGTTCGAATGTGTTACACTATTGATAGTATTTATGTACTAATCCGAATTAATTGAGGCACAGTGATAATTGACAGTTCAGTTTAAAGGGTGCTTCAAGATGTTTAGTTGAGTTGTGAAAACGGACTGAAGCGCAAAAAACGCCAATAAAAGCACAGATCTCACGATATATCCTATTTTCTCAAATAATAAACTACTGTAGGGTGTATAAGTGGGTTTCATGCGTGGTTGAATAAACAAAATTAGACCATATGGGTAAAATTTCCAATTTGAGAATATATATTAATCCGCAATAATTACTGACATTTGTTGCGGAGGTTTTTCTGGGAATTAATTGCACACAATATAATAAGGTGATCCAACATGCTTCATAGGAAAAATATTGGCCTGTATATGTACTTGATAGCGCCAAATAGTAAAATATTTTGAGGAGCCAAGCGATCAATACAATGCTACACATCGGAATCCCAGTTGTTTTCAGGTTTTTCTTTTAGGCCGTCCCTTTCATTATCATTATTTCAACTTGTGCATTACATATTATATCTCCATTAATCCTGTGAATAAATTATATCGCTATTACAAGCCTCAAATAAACCTATTTCAAAAATAAATCTAAATGCGTTGTCAATTTGTTACGGTGTCTCTCAAGCAAACCGACTGATTACCCTGGGTACCGACAGCTTTTACGTGCCGGTATGATCCCCCGACGGAAGCTCCTCGGCACACCGATCGGTTTCATACAGAACACCAAGATTGTCGGTGTGACGTGCCACACGACAAAAAGGCTCCCATGCCGATCGGTTCGGAGTTACAGAATGACCCCCCTGGTCAAATAGATCTAACCCAAAAAATAAATAAAATACAAACGGAAAGCAGAGCGCTTCGTTAAAAACTGCAATACGAGCGAACACAGTGTCTCACAACTTTAAGAGGGGTTAAAGTGGGAATCCCTAGAAACTCGGAGGCTGCACGCTAGGCTTAGGTTGCTTGATAAGTTCAGAACTGACATTTTTCAGAGCGACATAGAGAATATTATTATGACTCCTCACTACATCTCTAGGTCTGACAAATGCGATAAAATAAGAGAGATACATTACCATTAACAGATAAGCACAAGATCTCGTTCTTTCCGCGCACAATAAGCGACCACATTAAACACTGAGCTCCACTAAATACACTCCCATAATACACGTCACCATTTCACCTTCAAAAACCAAATCCCGAACAGCTTTACACGGCTGGTAGATGTATGTAGATGAATACTACAAACGGTTGTCCCTCAGGATGTCACATTTCACAGAAACTTGCTGTTCGGAAAGCATTTGACCTCAAACGTATTAATCTGAAATGTTCTATGAAATGATTTTAGCGTGATTATTGCCCATTTAAATTTTTCCACATTTCTGCCAAAATAGAGTGATTCAGGAATAAAGTTTTTTGGTCATATGGTTACTTCTATTTATCGAAGAGCAAACAATATATATTCAGCGATAGCCAAACCTTTCCTGTTGATTCTAAGGTAGCAGGAGCAATTACTACATGTTCCGCTTTTTTTTGTTTTGGACCCTAATAATGATGTTATGAAGTGATATAATTTGTGTAAACCATTAATTATTTAGAAATACTTCCCTCCATGTGCGTTAAATGAACTATGATTCCTACGCTGCAATTACAGCGCTCATAAATCGCGCTTCTTTTCTTATACGCGAAATCTTACGAAGATATACATTATTTTCAAGTAAAAATCCATTAAGGAATTTCGAGCTTAGAAATCAATGAATTTGGTCTAATTTTAAATAAAAACATCTCACCTATCCAATGACACCAAAAGTTCTACCCCTTGCAACGTTACTATCCGAGATATTTGCCAGTGAATACCAACCATTTTACATGGGAAATGGTACGTGCATGCACTCCAGGGAGACATTATCTACAAAATGAGGTATTTATAACTTTTAGTTGTCGTGAAAAAACTAACTATGAAGTGTATATGTTTTCTCAACTACTTTTGAAAATTAATCATATTGTCACCGCTGTAAATTCTTCGGGATAACAAAACACCTTCCGTGTTCAAAGGAGTTTCAAACGCACCGCGCGAAGAGAAATGAGACCAGTTAAAGACTAATATAGATTTAGATATTTCCATTCAATTACTAACACTTTCTGATATATATCACTATTATGCCACCATTAATAATGCAATATTTAATTGTGTCCTACAGCTGGTGAAATTAAAACGTATAATTCGAATATGGTTTCTATTATGATTAGGGGACTATCTCGGTCGGACTACCTTAACAAAATGCCTTTGGTCTCGGTCCGTGTACTACTAAGTTCATCCACGATCGAAATTTAGGGAGTTTTCATTTAATGATTAAATTCTTTTTTCAAAGACGTATCCTGAATCCACGATATCCCGTTAACCATGCTGGAAACGCTAGAACTTTTTTATTAAGCATCCGCAGGGATATTTTCGGCAGCCTTAGGGCATAGTTACCAATTACATTGATAACATAAGTGCTCTGCACAACTCACTGCAAAATATATAAAATTTAAAATTTAATAGCGAATAACTGGAGAGTAAAAATATTTGGAAAAGAAGCACGAGAACGATCAAAAATTATAATCCCCTTCATTATGGATTTAACTTTGACAATTAAAAATTTCATCCGAAATTTCAGTAAATGCCGATAATTACACCGTTATTGCATTCATTTCCTCAAATTAACATCAAGAGATGGTAAATGCTTATTTATACATGCATTCAATTCTAAGGATAAGGATGGGAGTCCCTAGAAACTCTGAAGCCACAGGCAAAAATGAGATTAATTTATGGCAGAGATAAATTCAATATAGTTTATAATTTACGTTATTTTCATGTTAAATTTTTGAAAGAAAAGATTCGGTACCTAATACTACGAAATTAGCCGCGATATGATTGGCTTCCTGGGCAATAATTCGTTTTCTTTTCTTGGTATTAATTATTCCGGAATCCTACGTAATATCTGTGTTCGGAAGGCGCGAACAAAGACCTCGGGGTCACTTTACCGGGTGTCGCGACTGACTTTGGCGTTCAAAGGCCAGTAATTAGTGTGCCTATAACTCCCCCCTCCCATCCCGCGTGTACCTATTGGACCGCTTTCCCGCAGGAGAGCGGAGAACAGCCCTCTCTGCCCCAGCGTGTGAGAACCAAGGTCTCAGTTAGCTTGGCCACGCCACTGTTTGCGTTGGGCGATGTTCTGATTTTTGGTCCCCAGCCTGCCTAAGAGTGCAAAGGCAGTGCAATGGCTGGGGGTGTAAAATGGGGCCCTTAGCCAGGCCAACGAGTGCGTCGGGGGCGGCTAAGGGGTTCTTTCGTGTACCAGCCGTAGTCTTCTCGACTCCCGGTCTCCAAGACCGGAAGCCATTCTCTCCGGGCCGGAACCTCGGGCCTTAGATCCCCAGGCGGGGAGGCCCCTTCGGAAAGTGGTTACGTAAGATCGGTTACCGTTGGTCGGGCCTCTCAAACGTTCCAAATCCCTGTCCCTATCACGTCGCTGATGAACCTGTGAAAGGACGTCACGAGGATGGTATTCCATTCAACACGGCCCACGGGCTGTCTTCGCTGGCTGGTACTCCTTCGGGGATCGTCCTTTCATCAAGGACACCGACTCGTCGCAATGGCAATCGGACTCTTGCAGAAGATCCCATTCTCAAGCTCTCTCCTTTGTTATCCTTGGGTGGTCGACCTTCTTTGTCTGGTGGTGATCACGCGATGTTGTCCTGGCTGGAACGTGAAGATTGTAGAAATGATGCCAGTCTTTAATAGCGGATTTCGATTCCGCCCTTCGTCGTGATTGGCCGATGACTCTTTGTTGATGATTCGGCCAATCCGAAATCAGCACGGTATGAATCCAAATCGGCATTCGTGCATAAAAACCAATCCGGTAATAAAACTGAATCCATTCTTTTTCTTTTCCCCACAACAAAAGTTGATTTTTAAAACTTCCTTCATCGCGGAGGATAACGAATGAAAGATGATCAATGGAGACAGATACATTTGTGATTATCCTATCTGTTGTTGCGCAATACAAAGGTATTACTGTTATAATATCATTTCAAATATCTTTCAGTAATCTCATACTTTCCTGGCTCACGTAAAATCTTGTATTAACCATCAATTTTTTTATAATGGCAAATAAAGTGGATATCTTTTCTCGTGTAATCGTTAGGGAAAAGAAGACGTAACAGAGCCTTTTCAATGCAATTTAATATTTTTCATTTTTTTGACCCGGAACAATTAACAGTCATCCTACGTCTTTTTTCCCAGGACAATTTAATCATTTGAATTTAGCCTTTTCTCGTGAATAGCTGTAGCCTCTGACGACGAAATCTAATGGATACGATGAGACCGACGAGCTAACAAATATTCTAACATATAATGTGATTAACGAAGCTATTATTATTCTCTTTTAAATATTGTGTTACTATCTCTACCATTCTCATCTATTGTAAAATCATAGTTTACTCCTAAGAATTTATTAAAACTTTGTAATTTAAATCGAATATTACGAGAGTATTATGTTATTATATGGTCTGTTACCCTTGAAAGTTGCGCCACAAGGGTGGATTAATAAGTGTGTATGTTGTTCGAATGTCATCGTTTTTCATTTATGACATCCCCCCAACGCACGAAATTGTGAAGAAAGTTAGTACGACTTGT
Source organism: Ceriagrion tenellum (assembly GCA_963169105.1). NCBI lineage: Eukaryota > Metazoa > Arthropoda > Insecta > Odonata > Coenagrionidae > Ceriagrion > Ceriagrion tenellum. Next base: position 110,490,968 of record OY720643.1, read on the forward strand.
AACGTACTTTTAATTTATTTTGCGTAGTTTCAAGAAACACTCTCTCTTTCATTATTTCAAGTGATTCACATTCACTGTTCTTTAGTATTGATTTTTTTCCAGATTCAATAGTGCCCCACTTGACTCAAAAAAGGTTGCAATAGCTCAGAGCGCGGAAGAACTCCGAGTTGTTGCGACATTATTCGGAAATTCTCTCACTTGTTTCTACGGTTGATTGGAAACATTGTAGATGATCTCATTGTAATCGACCGTACTACTATTTTCGACAATAATTCCGAAAATCATCTTGATTATTACCGACGAGGACTACGCGCTGTCGCCCGATTCCTCGGTCGGTATTTCTTCGTGTCATACTGGAAGGATATAATTTTGGCATCGTTTCAGTAACGCAATTTCTCTCTCAAGTCATTTTTACGTTGAGTAAAGACTGACAATTATATTGGTCCAATAATATCATCACTTTTAAGTCTGGCCGATTTATATAAAGGGATAGCATACTGAAATTCTTCGTCGGCAGAAGTAAAGATCATTTTCGAAAATATTGTTGTGAATAATAATACGACCGCTTGCAAAGAGATCATTCACCTTGTTTCCCCTCAATCCCAGAAACAAACAAGAGGTGCGTGCTTCTGAAGAATGACCCAATAACTCGGAGGCCTTCCAAAGTTAGACCTGCAAGAGTCTTACCTTGAGTCAAGTGGGGCAAAACCAAATTTCGAAATATCAATATTGAAGGGACGTTTCTGTTGAATGGCTCTTAACAATGGGAAAGAGAGCGTTTGTCTGTTGTCACTACGAGAAACCAATGAAAAGGATGTTCAAGTCTTACCGACGCGCTTCACAATGTTGTGAAAATTTGGAGGTCGTGATGCCGTATACAAAAAAAACGCGATAACATTTGAACAACTTTCACCCTTATTAATACTTCCTTGCCGTGGAAATTCCAAAAGTAAAATACCTTCTTTTAAATTTTGAAGTTTTTATGTGTTTAGTACAATTTTTCCATGGCTGAGAAAGGCAGAGATATGAGCACATTATTTCAATGATAAAAGTAACCGCGTCATTATATATATCAAATGTTGGAATAAATTACAACTCTTCAGTAGCCTCGCATATATCATTCTGAAGCTTCAACTATTCACCCAAAGGTGTAATCCAAATCAAGTTTCGTTTCGGATAAAGACCAATAATCTTTGCCAATCATTCTGGGTTAACAGTGTATTGAACATGCCGACTTTCGAGCAGGTGCTACTAATGATTACTGCTCTATATGGGACAGTGCTAGGTGGCCTCCAGTCGAAATATTAATTACGCTTCTTGGTCACGCGGTCGACGGGTAACAATGGTGAGGGTCTCACAGATTTAATCTAATTCTCTGGTCATGAAAATTCTCGCGGACTGAATATACTCCTCTTGTCCTCTCCCCATTCAATTGAGTAAGTTGGCCACCCAGGCGTTGGCTCCGGAGAACTAAGCTGTCGCGATGGTTTAGTATCTATATGCAAACGAATGGACAACAGTGAATTATGACAAAGGAGTAAATATGTGACTATGACCTCTTCATAGCTTGCGAACTGCAACGAGAGATGCTGAAGGTAATGTTTATTGTCACCAGGTCAAACCGATGGAAATGACTAGATGGCATCGACACTGACGTGTTATTTCTTCGTTTACCTTATTTTTCTAACAGAAATGATACACTTCATCTGCCTCGATAAATAAATGGGTGGATATTACGATATTTTACGTGACCTAGGAGGTATCGAGACTACTACAAGATACATGAAATAATATTATTCAAGTGATTACTTCGTAACTGAAGGAGTAATCACAAACGCATTTGTATACACTGCTACGATCATCTCACAGACGCAATGGTTCGCGATGAAAGGAGTTTTGCGAATCAACTTTTGCTGTGGGGAAAAGAAAAGAATGGATTCAGTTTTATTACCGGATTGGTTTTTATGCACGAATGCCGATTTGGATTCATACCGTGCTGATTTCGGATTGGCCGAATCATCAACAAAGAGTCATCGGCCAATCACGACGAAGGGCGGAATCGAAATCCGCTATTAAAGACTGGCATCATTTCTACAATCTTCACGTTCCAGCCAGGACAACATCGCGTGATCACCACCAGACAAAGAAGGTCGACCACCCAAGGATAACAAAGGAGAGAGCTTGAGAATGGGATCTTCTGCAAGAGTCCGATTGCCATTGCGACGAGTCGGTGTCCTTGATGAAAGGACGATCCCCGAAGGAGTACCAGCCAGCGAAGACAGCCCGTGGGCCGTGTTGAATGGAATACCATCCTCGTGACGTCCTTTCACAGGTTCATCAGCGACGTGATAGGGACAGGGATTTGGAACGTTTGAGAGGCCCGACCAACGGTAACCGATCTTACGTAACCACTTTCCGAAGGGGCCTCCCCGCCTGGGGATCTAAGGCCCGAGGTTCCGGCCCGGAGAGAATGGCTTCCGGTCTTGGAGACCGGGAGTCGAGAAGACTACGGCTGGTACACGAAAGAACCCCTTAGCCGCCCCCGACGCACTCGTTGGCCTGGCTAAGGGCCCCATTTTACACCCCCAGCCATTGCACTGCCTTTGCACTCTTAGGCAGGCTGGGGACCAAAAATCAGAACATCGCCCAACGCAAACAGTGGCGTGGCCAAGCTAACTGAGACCTTGGTTCTCACACGCTGGGGCAGAGAGGGCTGTTCTCCGCTCTCCTGCGGGAAAGCGGTCCAATAGGTACACGCGGGATGGGAGGGGGGAGTTATAGGCACACTAATTACTGGCCTTTGAACGCCAAAGTCAGTCGCGACACCCGGTAAAGTGACCCCGAGGTCTTTGTTCGCGCCTTCCGAACACAGATATTACGTAGGATTCCGGAATAATTAATACCAAGAAAAGAAAACGAATTATTGCCCAGGAAGCCAATCATATCGCGGCTAATTTCGTAGTATTAGGTACCGAATCTTTTCTTTCAAAAATTTAACATGAAAATAACGTAAATTATAAACTATATTGAATTTATCTCTGCCATAAATTAATCTTATTTTTGCCTGTGGTTTCAGAGTTTCTAGGGACTCTCAGCCTTTTTAATACTTATCTTTAGCGTATGTTTGAAATAATCAACAAACAATCATTACTTTTTGAGAAATGGAATACAATAACGGCGTAGCTAGGTTTATTTAGGGAAATGTTAAGGCAAAATTTTTATATATGTCAAAGTAGCATAAAAAACCGAGGGGAGATTTAAGACCAATTGCTTTGATAGTTTGCGAATATCTTTTCAAAATATTTACAATCCAAGTATTTGCACATTAATCGAAATTTAATATATAATGTAGTGTATTTCAGAGCATTTATGTAATCATTGTAATTGCTAGGCACGTTCTAATTGTCACGTACTGTCCCGGCGAAGGCGTAGTACGAAGAGGTCTCGTGTTTCCAGCCGCGGTAGGGTAACACCTGGGCTTCAGAATAGATCTCTGAACACCATGGCGAACAATGCATTGATACGTCACGACTATCAAATGGCGATTTTGAAAATACGCGTTTGTGCATTTAACCACCGTTGCCAGCACGTAAGTCCTTAATTTTTAATTATAACCGTCCAGTTTCCATGGTACGATATATATTCCAAGGATTACAGAAGTCCAAACGTAAAAAAATACTAAAAATATGTAGGACACCTTTTATGAGCGACTGCATTTTTACCTGAAAGCATTCGATTCACGCTATCCCCATTTGAGGATGAGGAAGTAAAAAGAGATCTTTAATCTGCGTATGAAAGGAAACTGGATCCTCGACCCAATATTCAGTCAGTCGATCCCTTACTCATCTATTCGATTAGTATTTGTCTCGCTCGTCCATCTCGATTGAGAATTTTTATTCAACGGCTCGCCCTTTCAACGGTAATACAATTTTATTCCATTTTATTTCATATTGTAATTAACCTTACCTAGAATAAAAGCATAAATGCGCTCGGTAAAAATTTTTTATGCGTTCGTATTTAATCTCACGCCTACCTCCGAGGGCTGCACCTTACACCTCTGACCTAAGACTATATTCATATTAACCCTGGAAATTCATCGATGAATTGTAATGGAGTACAAAAAGCCGATAATAACAGTGGCTTTTTTTAAAATATCAAATGAATATAAATAAGATTATAAAACATTGGCGCATGCTTCAAATTTTCACAGCGGAAGATTGAGTTATATATAAGGAATCAGGTTTAAACTGCTTACCATGTCAACTTGTATGACGTGATATTATCGGTAAAGTTTAATTTTGAATACCCCGACTTATTTTATTGCTAATAAATACATTATGTATGCAATCTTGACAAAAGAAAAGCATGATCGTGGCGCTTTTGTTTAGATTGTCACATCCACTTCATGTCGCTAACAATCCATTATCCAAACTGGTATTATCGGCGTCCAACTCTCATTATGTCTACTGTTTGCACAGCTTCTCGCATCCTTATTACAATCCTCTCCTGGAACAAATTCCTTACAAATCCGCACATAATTTAAATTTATATGCTTTTTATTCGTCTCCCGCCTAACTCCGTGAGCTCCGGCATGCAGGCATTAACTCTGGCAATTCACCGCTGAAGTGCAATGGAGCACAAAAAGCCAATAATATCAGAGGGTTTTTAAATATCAAATGAATATAAATAAAAGTATGAAACACTGGCGCATGCTTCAAATATTCACAGCGGAAGGGAGCGTAACGTCAACAATGAAAGCTCACGAAAACGTCCATCAATAGGATAGATCTCATCATGAATATATATTATGGATTCGGATTTTTGGCATTGTTGCCTAGGCTACGCGTTGTCTAAATTTCCACATTTAGATCACCCAGTCCTTGGCGCCACTTCGATTAGTCTTTTCTGTTGTTATTGTAAATAGACGTAGTTAATTGCTGTTAACGTGAGGCCGTGGTGAATATTCAGTAACGATCGAGGAGACATGAATTACTTGATGCTTTGAATAACATCTTGCAATTTTTGTGATCTAAAATTTACTTTGTAAATGCTAGAAAGGAATTATCTATTACAGGAATTGCGTAACAGGTTTATGAAACGTCCATCGTGTGCCGAGGACGATGTTTGCCAGACTCTGATTCTAATTTGAATGCATTAAGCCCGTTAGGCTAATATAAATAATTTAGAATTCCTTGTTTAAACAGAACTTGCTTCGTATCAGGCTACAAAACAGGGCATGAGCCTACGAGGACTCAAAATAGGACACTTGGATTGAAAAATAAGAATCTGTTCTAGGTGGCGGTAAGTGCATTCCTTTTTACCTACACTGCAATGATGGCCATTGGGAATACTCATGAAGTCACCTCGCATTATTATTAAATTTCCGTACAGCGATATTCACGAAGTGCTAAGAAGTTAATTGTGCATTTGTGTAGTTAAATTTAGAAATAAATATATCTGTAGACCGGACAATATTAAAAAAGAGTATAATTACGTCCCGCATGTAGTACCACATTTTTTATCCACAGCATTATGATTAATTGTAAGTATAACCCATGCATATTCATGGTAATATGGTTACGGAATTCTAGAAATCAGTTTTTGGCGACGAGATCACAATCCATAATATATATTCATGGATCTTATTAACTAATTTTGAGCTAACCATTAATTGGTGTAGTGTTCCCACATTTTTTACTGTCGAAACGCAAGTAAATAAAAACTAAGGGTAATAATGTGTTTTATTGTTGCCTCATATTAACGGAAAGAGGAAACTTGAGCACAAAACCCATTAATACCAGAGGGTTTTTAAATGTCAAATGAATATAAATAAAAGTATCAAGCAGCAGACATGAAATACGAAATGAACTTCTAATTGCGAACATTACTTATAAAGTTAAACGAATGCTACCTTCCATATCAAACTGAAGACTTGTCCTAAGACACAATTATTACAACTCTGGCAACTCATCACTGAAGTGTAATGGAACTGAGGAAAGCCAATAATACTCGTGGGTTTTTTAAAATATTGAACAAAATTACAATGATAGTTGAAAATATTTTGTGTGTTTTGCAACTTTGACGAGGGAAGGTGGAGTTAGACGTTAAAACCCTTATCGTTTTACCTTTTATGGCGTAATATTCAGAGGAAAATTCATTATGGAACACCCCGATTTTGTCTATAGCGAATTAATACATAATACATGTAATGATTGTCATGATAAAACTTGATCGGCGCCCCTTGGTTGGGAAAGTCACTTCTCCTTCATGTCGATAACGCTCCATTAGATGTACCGGCATTATCGACAATAAACTCTCATTTCGTCTGCTATTTGAACTGATTGTCGCATCCTTATTGAGAGTGCTTAAGACAGAACGCCTTCTTCTTCGAATTACCGTTATCCTAATACGAATATAATTCACTATGAAAAGTAAATTTAGGCTTAGTTGATGCACTGTATGAGTTTTCAATTTAATTTTCACAATCCTTTGGAATAAAAATCCTCCATCGAGATGGAAGCGCGAGAAAAATACTATTCTTATCAAAGTATAAGAGTTCGATTATATAGTAAACTTTAGACTTAAATATAGGTTTCGACTGAACACCTTGATAATGACTTAAGTCGAAACCTAGGTCGGAGTTGACTGAATATGGGGTCGAGGAGCCGGTTTCCCATCTTACACGGATAAAATACTTTTTAGTCGAGCGAACTATATATCGTCTAGCAACGGTCAAGTCCTTCCCGAGCGAAAGTCATTTATTTTTTTACTTTTATTGAGCGTTTAAAAATAGTAAGGTTCTTTAACTTTACACGTTAGTGCTGACTCCATGATAAAATATTTTTTTTCCCGTTAATCTCCCATTTAAATTGATTTCCTCTGAAGTTAAACGAATATATGTCTCCATATTTTGTGTTTGTAATGGAGCGATTCAACCTATTATTTCTACGTTATTAAGAGCTTTTACTTTTCCAAGCGCCCATTTGTCGTTCTGTTGATTATTATTAAAAGTATTACGACTACATATGAATATAGCAACCCATTTTCAGGATATTAAATCTTAAATCGGTAAAAGTAATCGGTAAATCTTATCACTGATTAAAGGAGAACAACCAAAATTAAGTATTTTAGCATTTTTAACGTATTTTTGTAATCCTTGGAGTATATTATGTACCGTGGAAACTCAACGGTTATAATTTCAAAATTAATGACTTCCGGGCTGGAAAAGGTGTTAAAATACACGGACTCGTATTCTCTATTCATTTGTTTTACTGTCGTAACTTTTCCATGCTATGGTTTGCAAGGGTTTTAGGCGATCTATTATAAAACACAGTTATCTCCCTCACCCACCTGAAAATACAAGAAAACTTCGTACTACACCTTTGCCGGGACATTATCGTGAGAATTAAGGCGTACATAGTATTTGAATTGATACCATAAGTACTCTGAAACGCACTACATAATAATATATGAGGACCCCAAGGAAGTCAATTATCAAGTAACAAAATCGTTGTTTTGAGAAAACTTTAGTCAAAGTTGAAAATGTTTGGTACAACCCACTAAGTAGTTAAGAGGCATAACCCTAAATAGCATCATCTGTCAATAAAATCACTTGGATAGCTTTACCATCTAAAAGATTTACATTTTCACATCCCATTCCTGTACCTAACTTATTTTTTTTCAAAAATGTCACTTAGACCCCTTGACTTCTGGGGTCCACACATAAAATTAATGCAAATGCTTGGAGCGTGAAAATTTTGTAAAGATGGACGTGAACTAACGAAGCAAATGAATTGGTCTTTATTCTCCCCTCAGTTATTTATGCCACTTTTACAAATATAAAAATTTTGTCATGATATTTCTACAAATAAACCAAGTTACGCCGATATTTCATTCGATTCCTCAACTCATTAATGATTATATGCTAGTTATTTCAAACATGCATTCGACTCTAATTATTAATAAGGCTGGGAGTACTTAGAAACTCTGAGGCAACACGCTGAAATATGATTAATTTTTTCCCGGGACGACATCAAAATAGATTTCATTATATAAGTTTCAGGTAAAATTTATGAAGAAAACATGCAGGATCAGTTACTTCGAGATTAGCTTTCGATATGATTACCTTGGTGTCCAATGGTTCAATTACCTTTCCTAGCATTAGTTATTCCCAAGCGTGCTGACAACGGTGTTCATCAAATGCACCGACGCGTATTTTCAATATCGTCATTCGATAGTCGCGACGTTTCAATGCCATTGTGTTCGGAGTTATATATTGAGGCCCGTGGTATCTATCACCTCAACCTGGCTGGAAACCTTATGACACTCCGTTCTATGCATTCGCAGGGACATTTTGGTGATATTAGGGCGCATTTAAAAATGTGAATCGATAGCATACGTGGTCTGCACTACACCACATCATCCTTACAATTATCGATTTATATGAATTAATTTTAGAGTGAAGATTTTGAAAAATTGTCCGTGAACTATCAAATAAATCGATCTAGTATTTGACTCCCCTTCATTTTTTTTAAATGAAACTTTGTTAAAAAAAGGTATCTATTATTATTAAAATTCTCTAAATAAATCTACTTACGCCGTTTTAGCATTTAATTCCTCAGCTCAACAGTAGGCCAGAATGTTGATTTTTTTCAAAGATTCCTTCGACTCTAACTAAGGATAAGGCTGGGAGTCCTTAGAAACTCTTGAGGCAACACGATTAACTAAGATTAATATATGGCAGGATACGACATCAATTTAGCTTTTCATACACACAAATTTCAGGTAAAATTTTTGAAAGAAAATATGCGGAACATAAAAGTACGAAATTAGCCATAGATATGATTAGCTCGCTTTAGATTCCGATAGCGGCGCGACATTTTTTCGTTTGGGTCCACAGCACACGACCAGATTTTACGAATTACAGGGGACTGTATTTTTAACAGAAATATTTTTCCATGATATAACTTTTAACAATGTATTATATATAAGGGTACCAGTGTCTCCTTCATTGGATAGAGTTTGTCATGGAAAATATGTCGTTTAAGTGGGGCTTCAACGGAAGTAGCTATTTGAAGCCATAGTTAAGTGGTCCTGATTGAACGAGCTTACACTACAAAAAATTCAGTATTTGTAACATCAAAATATTAATAATTACCCAAAACTACAAAACTGAAGGTAGTTACAAGCAAGAATGCCAAATAGAAACTATCGGATAGTGTAAATAATCTTGATTAATAAGCTTGATTTAGTAACATTCCCTTAAGACAGCCAAAGCCTACTACTCAAGTCGTAATTAATGGCAAATTCCACAAGACATAACATCAATCAAATTTATCAACTATGAATAAATGTATACTTATATATACAGAGTTTAACACAATGGAAATCAATAAAACATCCATTTACTTAAATTTATGAAAATAATATTCCAATTGATTCGTGCAGTATATCCGCATTTGGAACTTGAACTCGATGAAGCTATTGATATTATCATGAAAACCTCTAACGCTAATATAGTCAATGCAAGATCTTATCACTTTGTTATTTTTTATTTCTAATCTGGTGGTTTTATTTATGTAGGTCAGGAAACCACTGTTAGCGAGGATGTTTTTATATGCTGACACAGTGATATATCTGTTAGATTTTAAGTTTAAGTTGAAATTCCGAATAATATTGTGCTTTTCTGTTCTCAATGAAAGCCTCAAGACTAGTTAGAAAATCCATTTTGTTTCTGTCCTCTATAGATGTTTATTATTAAAACAGTTTCAGAGCCTAGGTTAGTTGTTTATATTAGAGATTCGCACTCTTTTATTTCAATATCAATCACCTGACCAGGAAAAGTTTCCTTTAGGTGGAACGCAATTCCCCCTCCTTTTTGATTTTGCCTGAACTAATGGTAGGTGGTGAATCCAAGTACATGAAAGGGATGTATATCTGACGATTTGACATTAACCTCAGTTAGGACAAAGCCAAGGACAGGGGAAAAGTAGTTGAACTGATTGTGCAGCACATTAAGTTCATCCCAATGTTTCTTTAAAGACCTTACATTTATTATCGTATTTACTCGTATAAGCCGCGCACCTTTTTTTCCGGAAATGCTGGTGAAAAAATGGGGGTGCGCGGCTTACACGAATCCTCCAGATTTTCATGTAAGCCGCGCACCATTTTACCTGAAATTCCTGTCGTTAGTTTTTCCAAAGTAAATATATCGATGTGAATTGGTAAGTATGGTGTGGTAGTAAATCCATAAGGTATTTTGAAGTAATTAGAATTAAAAATCATCGTTTATCAAAGTCTGAGCGTACTTGAAGAAAGGCTGTATCTAAACACCACGTGACAAAGCACTTACTGTATATAGATCGTACGCACTATAACATATTTTAGGACTAATAACGTTCATATCTGTATCTACATTGTATCCTGTAAGCTGCCGCAAGGGGGTGTGGCGCCTCTTAAGTCTTTTCAAAGTCGTAATCGGAGTTTATTTCGGTATAACGTATCTGCAGCAACATTTTTTACGTAATAGATAGCCACTTTTGCGTACACATTAAAGCTACATTGTAAAAACACGACAAGTATTTGTTACGTAGTGGAAAGACTCGTATGCTCAGTGATTGTAAGTACCTATGAAACCATTTTCTTGCGGGAGAAGGGAAATAACCTGGTGGCAGTTGAGATCTGAGTTATGCATTTCCTCAGCGTTACAATATGTATGCGTGGGGCGGTGTCCTGTAAACGGGTCCTGGCTTGCCGATGAGTGCATCGGCGTGCAATATCCATGGGTGTAATTTTAGGCCCTAGGCCAGGCAGTCGAGTGCGTTGGGGGTGGCTTAGTGGATATTTAGTGTACCAGCCGAAATCTACGCGACACACGATCTCCAGACCGAATGCCATTCTCTCCGAAACGGAACCTCCGGTCGTATTTCTTCAGTTGAAGCATTTCCTTCATGAAGTTCGTGGGTGCAATTGACTACAATGTGTCCGGCTGCTCATGCGTTCCAATTCCCTGTCCCTCTCTTATAGCTGATGAATCTGGCAAATATCTTATCGCAAAGGACGATTTCCTGGACTTCGAAGTGTGGTCTGTATTTCTCCAGGTGGGGGAACCCGTACGGTGTAAGAGTGCCCTATCAGTGATATCGGTTCGCCATGGCGATCAGCCCCAGTGTAAGTTTCCTCAGCCCTACCTCCATTTCGAATACCATCCTCACTGAGATGAGCTTCGGGTCGCCTTTCGATTCCAGGCAATGTCACTAGGATGAGATGTCGTCTACCTTCGTCTGATCTGCATGCTCTCCCGAAGTTGTCCTTGCTGGCTCTTGGAGATATCAATGGCAATGCTGTCATTTTATAGTGATTTTTTTTTGTACTGCAATTCTTCGTGATTGGTTGTAATAACGATTGATGATGTATCGACCTATCCGAAATCTGTTTCGGAACAAATAGATGGAGGCACTCGTTCATAAAAACTGTCACCAGTCATTGCAGCCCGTATTTCCTGAATGAAAATTGACTAGAAAAACGTCTTTTCTGGCAGAGAATGGATACTTCACAATTATCGCGGAAAAACTAATAATAAATCATAATTTTTCAATCATTCGGTGACATTTTTTACTATCGGTAACCCGTTATTTTTGCGCTTTTTTTCTATACCCATTACTAATATGCACGCGTATGGAAGGTTATCGCAAATCTGCACATAAACGAAAATCGCTCCAGACATTTCAAGTACGATGATGTGTTCCAATGTGTGCAAAATTCAGCATCTTGATGAGACAGCTCCCTATGTTTCCATTTTCAACTATGCTGACATACGTAGTGGTAACATTCGTAGGGAAGCGCAGGCAAGTGTTGGCGGCAGATGTGTCGGCATTCACTCCTTTTTGCCATTGCGACTGCCGTCCATCGGGCCGAAGAAACAAGCAGAATCTTGGCTGTGAACCTAGTGTGTGCCTCCAAATCAATCGAGCCCATCGCCTATAGTAATCTGATCGTTTTGACTTTTTTCCGGCGAATGCTTAAACTAATAAATTAAAGTATCTTACCCAGAAGTGCACAGGAGAGGATATCGTCTAAGGAACCCGCTTCCAACTGGCAGTCCTAATGTCCTTCCACAAAGCAATGAACTTTTTTATGAGCAGTTAAAGAAAATTAATTACAAACGTTTAAAAATATATACGAATTAGGTTTAACGTTATAATCTATCTTAAAATGAACCTATTGTAAGGCTGATATAAAAATTTTCCAGCCGATTGCTAGCAGAGGCGACGGATTCTTTTTAGAGGACTAACGAAGATTTTATCGTTTTTTTAATCTTATTCATAGCTTCCATCCGAGTACCAAATACTTGATTTGGAAATCGAAATTCAAAGACAGCCTTATTCATTAATTCCTGGTTAAATTTGAGCTAAAAAGGTTATACTTATTCATGTTTTATGTGAATTCAAATTGGTCTGAGAGTTGTGTGAAGTTCAGCAGTAAGTTCAATATTTAAACACAAACTCAGCATGCCTGAAGTTCGCCATTTTTCAAACATTTATTAACGAAAAAACGAACTGAGGTCATATTATAGATAAATACTGGTTTATTGTACTTTTCTCACGCGTGAACTAACAAAACTATGAAAACAAACGAAAGTATTTTATAGAGGTGGTCACAAATCTACAACAGGCAGGTGCGTCTATTAAAAGAGGAACCTATCTGATCATTTAATGATGACATATGGTGTCAACTTGTTTCTTTTACCTCTAAGGACACCAATAATTAAAGCTTTCATCAAGCTCTTACTGGAGTTAAAATGCGGTAGTTTTTCCGGAGATAAGAGCAAGGAAATAAAAGAGGAAATAAACTCGATTTATACTCGTGAGCATGACAGCGAATTGCGTCGAATTTCGAGCACCCCCTGAATTAAGCATTCATAGGGGTGGATATATTTTTATCTCTCAATCTTTTCCGGACGGGGGAGAGGGATGGTTCTCCCTCTCTGGAGCGATATTGGTGGCCGGTAAGGCTGTCAAGGGCCGTGCTGGGGCCTTCGACCGATTGGCGGGGGTATCGTCGCTATGGTGCCGGGCTCTTTCACTCTAGACGCGGATTTCGGGAGCCATCTGTCACACAGTTGCACATCGGGTGAAAGAAAGGGAGGGGGTGAGGAGCATCACGGATGGTGGTAAGGGAGAGATGGATGAAGCAGGGGGTCCAGTAGGGGTATTGAAGAGGGGAAGGGGTCATGAGAGAGGGGGATTTTATGATTCTCCTCGTGATTGAATATGGAAAAGTGAAAAAGTGGCCGGGGGGTTGTGAATTGGAGGTGGAGGATAGGGTGGGTAGCAAAGGATTTCGGTAATGAGCCTTACAAGGGGGATTGCCTCCCTTGGGGGAGGAATATGGCGTTAAGGGATTGAGAGGCTAGGAAAAAGGGTGGCGTAAGGGGTACCCACGACGGGTGGTGGGACATGGGGTTTGCATTCAGGAGATGATCGGGTCAGTGTTGAGGCGAATGTTCAGGCTTCCCATTCAAGATGACCGGGTTTGAACCTCAAAAAGTAGTAAAGGTTTTCTCAAATGAGCCAGGACCACTAGCGTGGTGATATAAAGCGTGATTCAGGAGGAAAGTCCGAAATTCCTGGAAGAGGTAGGGGAGGTGATTGTAAGCATTTGTTGTCCTTTCAACATGGGGTCGCAACTCCTTAGTTGCTTAGCTATGGCAACGCAAACATTTTTTCACTAGCATTCTGCAGGCACAATGAAAATTATATATTTCAATGATTAGTATCGATATAGGAGATTTGAAACTTTTCACAGTGGTGCTTAAGATATGATTCTTTCTTGTTTTCCTCTATCATCAATGCTAATGGTATCTTATTTTTAAGACGACTTTCGAAAATATGTTGAAATTTTATTCCCCCAAAACAATCAATGCACTATAGCACTATTAATTTCAGATAGAAAATAAAAGTTGTCGGACTAAACTTTTAGTAAATATATTTATCAATTTATTGCAGCAAAAATTTCATCTCTATCTTTTAAAATAAGGATGATGTGGTATATAGCAAGGATGATAAGGATGGTATATGTCCATGAGACGTGAATTATCGTGACCCAGGATATTATTATGAATCATCATCATCTGGTGTTTTGCCTGCTGGTAGGTCCCGTATACCACTGCTGTCTCCATCCGCTTCTGTCCAGAGCTTCCTTCTTTGCTTCATCATAGCTGATGTTCTTCACCTGATCCACCAATTTAATTCTTCTCCTTCCTCCCTTTTTCTTTCCTTCAATTGAATCCTCAAGTGCCACAGTTATTATACTTTTCCCTCTCATCACATGGCCCAACCAGTTTCCTTTCCTTTTCCTTATTTCCTTTAGGAGCGATCTTTCTTCTTTTACTTTGCTCAAAACCTCTTCATTTCTCATCTTATCTACCCATCTTACTTTTTCCATCCTTCTCCACACCCACATTTCATAAGCTTCTATTCTATTCCTTTCCCTCTTACCTAATGTCCACGCTTCACATCCATAAATGAAAACGCTCCATGAATAGCATTTAGCTAGTCTCTATCTCAGCTCCAGATCCAGGCTTTTATTGCATAGCAAGTTTTTCTTCTGGCTGAAGAAAAACTTGCTATGCAATAAAAATATTATGAATAGCTTGGCTAAATAAAAAACTGTTCTCCGTTACTACAGGTATGTGTTTATCCTTTGCTTTTCCCTCTATTTTGCCTTCCATTATGTTTTTCTCATACCTATTTTATCTCAGAGCTTGTAGTCAGACATTGTGTGTCCAATCCATCTAGTTCTTCTTTTCTGTATAATTCTCCACATTGTCCTTCCTTTTTCTTCTCTTCTATACATTTCGTCATTTCTTATTTTGTCCGTCCATTTATCTTCAGAATTCTTCTCCAGCACCAGGTTTCGAAGGCGTCTATTCTAGACTAGAAGCCTTTCCAATATAGAGTTCCATAAAATCTTTTCCTCTTCCACACCTCTGTATGCTTCTTCATGTCTTATTTTATTCGTCAATTTGATCTTCAGCATTCTCCTCCAACACCAGGTTTTGAAAGATTCAAGCCTTTTGTGATCTGCTTTTTCAAAGGGCCATGCTTCCGATCTTTAAGGATTTATTTTATTCGACCATTTTTTTGTGCAATGTACACAGTTTTGTGATATTGATGTGATTCGCTGCAAATGCGCATCCCTGGCATGTGTGGTCGGAGAGGAGCCGTCGTAGCCATGGCAGCAGCCCTCCCGTATCGGCTGAAACACCCGCCCCCACTTCCCGCTGCGCTCCCATAGCTGTGATATTCATATCCATTGTTCGGCATCCACCGTGGCAAAGTGTTCACGGAAGAGGGAAATGCGACAGATGCGAATTCCGATCCCAATAATCTCGACGTCCCAAAACATTTCACCCTCATCGCTGCTCTACGCCTCCCCAACCTACGGGTCGTCTCTTCCCCACTATAAAGCCCGGACCACTCCTGAAACCATCCCATGCACCCCTTCCCATCCTCCCCCGTCCCTTCCCCCTCCACTTCCCAACCCCCCTAGGGTGCAGGGAAGGAGGGGGTTGGCCGCCAGGCAACAATCAACACTTCCCCACTCCTCTCTCAATTCCGGCCGGCTAATTACCCGCCCCCTTTAAACGCCAGGGATCCCCCCCCACATCTCCCGATCGATAGCGAATATTCCGGATTCCGCACTCCGCCAGGGTCTGTTTTGAAAGGGTTCCGTTTATGTGGGGGGATTGGAAGGAAAAGGAAAACTTGGTGACGTGAACTCTTGCTTTCCGATGGAGATATGGGGAGACGACGATGGCTTTTCAGGGATGGATGGTCTCTTAATATGTCAGCCCCCATTCCCCGACCACCTCCGCCATGGAATTCGCAATCAAGTTCCAACGGGCAAATCACTTGGCTCCGGACGCATAACGGACCAATCAGTGTCTCCCTCCCCCCCTCCGGCCACACGTTATTGCGTCAGCATTCTCCCCCTCCTTCCCCCGGCTGGCGAGGCGTCGCCGTCATGCGGCTAATGTGCGAACTATCCATCCAAGCGAAGAAGTGTGACGGCCACTCCCACCGCCTCTTTGACGAGGGCGTGACAACTGTGTCGTAATAATATATGTGGCCCCCCTCCCTCTCTCTCTCTCTCTCTCTCCCATCTCTGAGCCTTGATTGTTACGACATCATCGCGCTTGGTGACGAATTCTATCGACGTTCCGATCATTGAGGTATATGGAGAGGGCACTTGCTATGCTGGCCAATGCTAGAAGCTTATACCAGTCCGTCATCTTCGTTATCCCTCATTTTCCTATAGCGCTTGCGGTTTAACGCACTAATTTTGCTACTTTACTATGTTTTCCATCGATATCTCACCAGAAATCAGCATGAACTTACTTCTTTACTACGCATTCTCCTGACATATTTTGTTAATATATTTTTATTAATAACCATCCGCGATATCGATGAAAAATAATGTAAAATCGAGTAGTTTTCATATAGTACATTGCGACCGATGTATGTTTCAAGAGTTACTTGACTTAAAGTTCAAAGTGATGGTGTAAGAGGCCGGAAACCTTCTGTCTTCTTCCAACGCACCTTCCTAGGCATCCCTCGGTCTCTCCGGTCTCCGCTCTTTCCTCTGCTTGCACCTTACCTGCCACATTCCTCTGGTTTCCGGTCGCTTCATTCCCACCCATAGTTGCTGCAACATCAGCGACCTATGTACCTTACGCCATGACAATGACGGCGAAGGAGAGAGAGGTGAATGCCGATCACGTGGGGACGCCAAAGGTGGAGCTCGGGAGGACAAGCGTCTTCTTGGCGGACAGTCGACCGCGAGATGTAAAGCAGAACGGTGTAATTAGTAGTATGGTCTTAACCGCGCCGTATTATTTAATTATGTTCCCTGTACTTCCTCTGACGGACCCGTCCCGGTCATAATCATTACAATAGTGATATTCTTGCTTTCCATCCGCTAATTCATCCATTCTGCTGTGCCATCCATAGGAAGAGTCATCCAAGAAGAGAGCAGGGTTAAACAATATGGTTTTTATTTCTGTTGTCAGGCTTGAGTTTGATGACCTAGTGCCCTATCCATCTTCCTCAATCATTCCGACAAGCTTGAGCCGTGTTACAGAAATCACCCGAGGAGTCTTTCTGTTCTCAGATAACCATTCATTTCACTTCTCTTCTTTAATTGCATTCCTTCATACTCACGCTCAACTTCGGACAACAAAGTATGAACTTCCTGCTCTTGTCCTTTCTGACTGATGTTTGATGATCCCACCCTGCTGTTGATGCCGGTGCGATCTCCTTGATCTGCACCATCAATGCCTTCTATTTAGGCTGCAACTGCCTCTCAGTAGTGGGGTACGTCAAAGTCAGGGCATCCATTATTATAAGTAGGTACATGGGGCCAAGCTATAAATAAGAAACGTCACTACTCAGCTAAGCTATTCATCCGAAATTATGAAAAAACATTTCACGTAGTTGATGGATTTCGGAGTAGCTTCCGCGTTGTGTCATTTTGAAGACGAACGTTTTCAAAAAACTTGACGCGGTGAACAGGAACAGTTGAATCACCAAAAAGAGAGATACACTGCCGAACATATAGGTACGAAAACTCGTTCTTTCCACCCACAATAAGTGACCACAATAAAAACTGAGCTCCAATGAATACACTCCCATAATACACGTCCCCATTTCACCTCCCAAAACCTTGTTTCTTTCATCTTCACGCGGCTGTTGTCCTAACACCTTCGGCTGCATGCCCATACGGCGGATCGTAGGGTAGTATGTAGATGTAGTTCTCCCATTGTTTAAAATTTTTCTATACAGATAATAGTTATTGTAAACATATACTCTATGTATTGCCGCTTTCCCGGTGGTTTATTTATGCACTTAGACAAAATTGCGATATTTGAGAAACACATTTCCCTCGGAAAAGGTCTATTATTTAAATTCTGAAGATTTTGCGTTGATGATGTGAGCCTTCAATATTAAATCTGGGGTTGAAAATCATGAAAAATTCGACCGGTCGAAGGGATGTGATGCGTCGCTTCAAGTTATCCAACGCCGTGTGGGTAAAAATCGCCAAAATTTCGTACTGTTCGTTGTTGTACCTCGTGACGCCTTAGCAACGGGCTCTTTATCATTCTGAGCTGTTTCAAACACTACCCCCTAGAGGGCTCTGCACTTAAGACCGGGTGGAGAGCGCATTCGGGCACATTGTAGTGGCACTAGACGCGACAGCCCGTAGAAGTAATTTCGGGGACGGAGAATCTCGTACGAGACGTTAGAAATAAGAGGATGGGAGGAGTAATACTCAAGCCAGTGGCTCACATTCCTCTCCTTCCCCCAATTCCACCCCCCCCTCACCCCATCCGTCCCCTCCAAACTCTCACAGATTGAATTATTACCCGCATAATGTCCCCATCACGCCTACAGCATCGAAAAGCGTTCGGAATCTCCACGAGAGCTAGTTGCATTGAGGAAGGGTCGGACGTCATTCCCCCGCCCCATAATCCCCTTCTTCCCCTCGTGTCTACCTCCGGGAACGGATGTTATTAAAGTGCCATCTTATAATCACACATTTTTCTTTAAATATAAAAGAAATAGTAACAGGAAAAATATACCTCTAATATACTCTATATATAAATATACCGCATTAAATTTTCAATATTAAGCGATGAAAAATGAAATTCCATAACGTGGAAATATAGGTACCCATCTAAGATATGAATAAGATGAAGAAAAGATTCCACTTAAGACGTTCATTTCCACTTTGCTGTGCCACAATTACATTACATAATGTGCCAAACGAAAATGGCGCTAGTGAACCTTATTTGAGGTCCGTCACCTTCACTAGGAGCCATCCCTAGTGTGCCAGTCATTTCGCAATATAACAGCGCACTTGCCTTCCATTCGATACAGATCCTGCGTAATAGTTAGTGCACTTCAGAACAGTTCGGAAGCAAAGCCGTGTAATGTATTCAATGCTAGTAACTCTCCAGTTCTTGTGTGTTATAGTTGGTACTCTTTATTTTTATAGGCAAAGTTGTATAACCTGGAAATAACCTTCAACGTTTACCTTGAATATTCTCTCCATACAGGAAGCAGACAACAATAGTTTTAATACCATAACATAAACCTGAATATTATTGATCATGTGCAGTAAGGCTCTGACGCGGGTAAAACAATATAAGTCACGCTTCGGGAAGGGATATAAGCTTGGGGAACGATGTTCTAACAATGCGAGTAGAAGAGGTTTTAAGCAAAGGAAGTGGAAGGTGAGATGTATTGGGGGACAGATAACGGATATTTTGACGGGAACGGATCTATTAGGGGACTGATAATGAAACCTTTGACGGGAACAGACGCTGGGTTAAGCTGCTCCTTGGTATATTCGAAAGTTTTGTTTGATTAGTGAATATTAGTGCCTGGCACTCATCGTATGGTGCACCATAGCATCGTGACATCTGAGAGTCGGCCGTGACAACTTGGACCACGCAGCCCGAAAAGGGAAGTCGGATTGGAACTCGCCGGGGAAACATCATCGAAGAATCGTAGATATCCAACTTTTGTTTTTAATCTTTGATTTCCAGTTTTTCAAATTATGCATTGCCCACTCATATTACTAATTTCATCTGGTTTAGAATTTTATGCTAGGTATTTGGGGACGCCTCACCAAATTGGTAGAATCTAATTGTTTTTTCTGCCAATCACACTGAGGTGTCTTAATATTGTCCTGCGTCCGGACTTAATGTGTCATAACTGGTGTCAAATTATATATTCACATAAGTTAAAGTCATTCATATTTGAGATTAGTAAATTGGACACCAAATTAATAATTCTAAAACATTCATGTGCAGTGAAGCGAAATAAGTAATTAAATTTTGAAAAATTTGATGAGGAATCAGAGTAAAAAAAGAACGTCATATCAACTCGTATGCTAACCTAATTTGCCTACGTAGCATACAATTCATAGAATAATAGCGGATCCGCAACCCTCAGCGGATTCCGTGGAGAGGAAAAAGGGTTAGTACGTCGAGAGAAGGTAGGCATCCGGAGCTAGACTGATTGGGCAACGCTCGTCAATAGCCGTTTCCGTAGTAGAGAACGGCAGTCGATTATATCAAGTTACATTTTTAGCACCCACAAATTGAGGTCCCAAGGGAATTTAAATTAGATTACAGCCGATGAGCACTGAAAGTCTGTTGTGGCATCCGTTATTTTTGTCATCGTTTTTAATTAGAAGTAAAATAGTGAAACATGTGTATTGCGAAATTTTTAAAGCATTTCGATTTCAAATGCATGATTTGAACGAATTCTTCAACTTTACGCACAAAATTAGGCCGTGACAGTAGTTTGCCTACAGAATTCTAACTGCCGACGGATAAAAAACGTTTCGCTAACGCATATCGTTCCTTCGTTCAACTTCGTCCCTGAGTATTAAAACTCGCTACTGTGTTTCGATGTGTACATTCTTAGTTAAGGTGTTAGCTCTCCCTCCCTCCATGATGTTTGGCTGGGATTTTTGTCCAAGATAATAGCGTTGTTAAAATAAAATCAACGTTGTATAAAAAACGGACGGATAAAAAACGGTTCGCCAACGCATATCGTTCCATTCAACCTCGTCCGTGAGTATTGAAATTCGCTGCTGTGTTTCGATGTGTACATTCTTAGTTAAGGTGTTAGCTCTCCCTCCCTCTATGATGTTTGGCTGGGATTTTTGTCCAACATAATAGCGTTGTTAAAATAAAATCAACGTTATATGGCTTTACTCAGTGGGGCCACTGCATTATCAAAGGAAAATACTCAGTATACTTTATAGGTCGAACGAAACTATTTATTGAAATATAATACCATAGCAGACACTGTATTTTAAAGCGGTGCTTACATGATGCATGCACCCGCGCGAGTAAATGCATAAAAACTTTCACTATGTTCACCGTGCATTCAAATTACACCGTGAAATGCCCAAAATTGCGCAAATGTATGAACGCGCGGCCATAAAATAGCTCCTGTTCTAATTTTGGGCATTCGTCAAGCATCTGTCCAGCCACGTACTTGCGCGGGTACTAGCATTATGTAACCGGGCCTTAATTTTTTGATTGAGACCTGCAAATTGTACTGCATACTTTTATTCAATAGTTAAAATTTACTGATTTAGCTCAGCAGAAATGAAAAGCAATCATTTTTCCACTATCTTATGATATAAAGGCTACCAAAATTCATGAGTTCAGCGGTAACGTGATTCCATTTCCCAAACGGAATTGGATGGGTTTACTGATTGGCTGCAACTCTGTTAACTACGCTATTATCTCGGACCTGCTCTCATTCATAGTTTGTAATAAAGTACGAGTCCTATATTAATTTTACTCGTCCCGAAGCACTCCTTCTCACCACACTTACCATCAATCGCGGTAACGCAGTGGGTTGCAATGTGCTATCTCATCTATATCAACATACTACCCTGCCATCCACCTCATGGGCGTGTGGTAGGGATTATTAGGACACCAGCCGTGTAAAAAGATAAGGGATAAAGTTTTGGGAGGTGATGTGTCACGTGTATTATAGGAGTGTATTTAGTGGAGCTCAGTTTTTTTTTTGGTCGCTTATTGTGCGCGGAAAGAACGAGTTTTTGTACTTATCTGTTCGGCAGTGTCTCTCTCTTATTTTATCGCATCTGTCGGACCTAGAGATGTTGTGAGGAGTCATGATAATATTCTCTGTGTCGGTCTGAAAAATATCAGTTATAAATTTCTCAAGCAAAGTAAGCCTAACGTGTAGCCTTTGACTCTCTAGGGGCTCCCACCTTAATCCCTCTAAAAGTTGTGAGGCACTATACGTAAGCTAGTAGCAGTTTTTAACGAAGCCCGCTGCCTTCCATTGTATTTCATTAATTTTTTTGTTAAATATTTATAACCACGGTCTAAAAGGCTCGCGGCATATTCGAGGTGTGACCAAACCAGAGCGAAGTACCATATCTCTTGTACTTTTCCATTCGTGGACCTTCCTGTCATAAACTTAACACAACCTAGTTTCTTTAATGCTGTGCTTTGTAACAGATCTGTAATGTTTCTTCAATGCATGATTTGTATGTGTGTTCCCCGCGATATATCAGAAGTTAAGGTAATTCCAAGATATTTTCCTGTATCTGGGAATATTATGTGTACTCCACCCACAGTGTAGGTATGTCATTTGTGGGATGGTTTTCGCATGAAATGATCTGTGGAGCATTTACTAAGATTTAGTCGTAACCCCAACTCCTGGCACCGCGAATGAACGTCGTTATGGTCCAATGACAGAGCTTCAAAGTCCGCGTCTTTGCTTATTTCACGGTAGATAACTGTATCGTCTGAAAATAATCTTAATTTACTGCTAATTTGAGAACTTAGGCCATTAATATAGATAATGAATAAAAGAGGGCCGATCACGCATCCTTGAGGAACACCGGATGTGACTTCGACCATATCAGAGCTAATACCATCAATAACTACTTTTTGTTTTCGATCACCGAGAAAGTCCCTTATCCAATTCACTATTTTTATTAACTCCGCATGATTGCCATTTATATATAATTTTTATGAGATTTATATAAGATATATAACTGCATTTAATGATTTTATTTTTACTCCTCCCACAGTGTAGGTATGGCATTTGTGTGATAACTTTCGCAAGAAGTGATCTGTGGTGCATTTAAGAATTATTTCTAGCCCCCACTCCTGGCACCACGAATGGACATTGCTAAGGTCCGATGGCAGAAATCTCAAAGATATGTTAAGATATTTGATGGCTACTGGCGAGTACATTCAACTCGCTTCTCGTGCTCAGAATCAAGCTCGGGAACCACTCCGGTGGCAGCGGATTAGCGTACGTAATTATTATTTTCGACTCGAGAGGGCGATGGACTTCTGCAGTCATACAGCTTTAGCCTCATAATGCCACCGTACTTTAACGGCGCCCGCACCTGCATGTAACAGTCAAACGCCCCATTCCCTCCCTCTCCCTCCCCTCCCACGCTCAGACCTCCAATCAAAGTGCAGAGAGCCTCGTTGCGTGACGCATGACAGCCTCATTAGCAATTCCCTCATGCATGAATTCAATTCGGTCGCTTTGAGCGTTTCGCTCGCGCATTCAAAATCAACCCAAATTTAGGCTCGCTGCAAAAATACGAAATCGATGAGGATGAAGTTTTTTTTCGCCTGCCAAATGTGGGAGGGAGTAGGGGTGGGGTGAGGGAGAGAATTGAAAGGCTTGTGAATAAACAGTTGAGCGTCAGAACGCGTCGGCGTCCCGGACTCCCTCTCGTTTTTTCCTGTCCTTTACGAGTTCGCAAGATTGAGATAAGCCTTTTAATTCTTCATCCGAGTCCTTTATTTTTGCAAAATTTATCATGCCTGCAATATGCCTCTAAAACAAACGACAGTCAAGCGTTTGCGATACGGTTCTCGCAGCGTGATATTATTTGGCGTTTCCTCAACCTGACTATAACTGTAAAATATAGTCAAGGAGGATTCAATTAACATCATGCGTACCTCACCCAAAGGAAAAATAAATGGTTTGCATCCATTTCTATTTCTTTCGTTTTTTATTGAAAATAAGTTTTACCATTGTTAAGCAATGATCTGTTTTTAGTATCCATTTAACTTCAAAATAAACTTGCTCAAGCAACCAACTGCATTATTTTATCTGCCCTTTATTAATCAGATAAAAAAACAATCGTAATCCATAGGCCTTTTAATTATAAAAAGGCTACAAAATATTTATTCGCGTAGTAAACAAGTGTATAATTGGGTCGTTTTAAGATTGTGCCGTTCAGTGACCTCCAAAAGAGCTTTAGTTTACGGATTCACCTTATTTATGCTATTTTTTATTTTTATCCACCAAATTTCAGGAAATCTAGTCAAAATAATGGTAGAAAATGTAAAGTTTCTGTGTAATATTGGAGGTTGATGTAAGAGGAAGATACTTGCACTGCTTTACGACTCTACACGTTTAGTTCCCTCATTTGACTAATAGAAAGTGATTTTTGTTCTGAGTAAAAATAAGTAAGGGAGCACGTAATCTTTTCTTATAGCTTTCATTAGTACTTAAGTTTTGGAACTCACATTTGGAGAACTTAATTTATTCAGTTAATGATCAAGATTTATTCTTATCACAATTCTAGGCGAGGTAAAATTAAGTCTCTTAAAAAAGACAAGGACGCTTAAAGTTGCCACCAAGGCGGTTTTGATTTTACACAAAAATTTTCGGGTTTTTTTCCGCGTTTTAGCATTTCGGTGGAAAAACCTGATGAGCCGAATGGAAATCCAGCAAAACGGTTGTCTACCGAAATACTAAAACGCGCATATGTTCCGAAAAATTTTGAGACAACTAAAGTTTTAACAACTTGAGACAACAGTGGAATTTTGACAGAGCTCTCGTAGAAAATGTTTCGTGGAAATACCATCGTAAGAAGCCAATGATTGTAAGGGGGTGTGATGTATGTCCTTTTTTTATGCCTGCTTGAATTCATGAGTTTTAAGCATTCGCATTTCATTAGGGATTTTGATGTTATATTCCGTATAAAAATATTAATGAGTTTATGTCTTTTCACTGTAAATCTGGTAAATCTATGGAAATTAGGTGCTTAATAAACACCTTAGGGCAATATGGATAGTTAATATTGCTTAAAAATACCAAAAACTGATCGCTCACATGAAACTCACTCAGAAAAGGGGTACGCTATTCTGCGGTTAACTTTAGCAAAACATAATACTCAGGGCTTATAATTTAAAAATGTATCCAGCGATTTCATTCCGCTTTGTCATTTTACTCTATATTAATGCCCCTCTATTTCTTCCCTGCCCTCTAAAGTTCAACCTGAAGCCACCAGTATTATATCTTCAAGATTCAATTTCTTTTTTCTCCGATCCTACCTCAACTCCTGTGCCCTCAACTCTCCATATGTGGAATGGCGTGGAGTTTGTGGAGTTATAGCGGTGTATGACCTTACACAACGAAATCTGCGTAATAGCATTTACTTTATTTTCAAGTTTTCAATCATAATCCTTCCCATATTTGATGCTTATCAATGCTTAACAGCAAGGTTTGTCACCACACGATACGATTCTTACGATGCATCTAGCAGTGTTACTGAATTTTTGAAGGAATTAGGGTAGGAGCCTCTATCCGATCGAAGGGAAAAATAATGGCGAAACCTTTCACAAAAGTTTGATGAAGGTATTTTTTCCGTACATTTTACATATTTTTCCAGGGCCAAACAATTATGGTAGAAACCATCACAGGTATAAGATTGCTGAAATAGACTGCTGGATCGATGGATTTATAATGTAATATTGTGTACGTATATACAATTCTTCTTCTTTTCTAAAGGCTATCCTTGTTGTTGCAGCCACGACTTCCAAAAATCTCTTTTTTCAGCCTTCCTCTTCATTTCATTGTACGAGGTGCATCATATTTCCATCGCCAATACTTTTAGGTACGAAGTTCTCGGTCGTCCTCTCTGTCTTTTGCCTCGAATTTTTCCTTCCATAATATGTTGTATGAAGTATTCGTGCCTAAGTAAGTGTCCGATGAGCTTTGCAATTTCTTGTTTTAATTGTTTCCAATATTTCTCTTTCTGTATGTACTTCATTTAGTACTTGCTCATTAGTTTTCCTGTCGGTCCACCTAGTTTTTGTAATCCTCCTCCGAAACCACATTTCTGCAGCTTCAAGTTTGGTCATTTCACTCTTCCTTAGTGTCCATGTCTCACATCTATGTGTTAACACACTCCATACAAAGCTTTTCGGGAATTTCTTCCTAGTCTCAATACTAATGCTGTTATTCACTAGGAGACTTTTCTTTAATTGAAAGGCTTTCTTGGCTGACGTTATTCTTCTTTTGACTTCAGAGGAGCAGTTGTTATGATTCTCTGATATGCTACCCAAGTAGCAGAACTCTGTCACTTCCTCCAGTCTCACTCCGTCTATTCTTTATCTTTCCACTTCTCTTTCTTTCTACCACCATGATTTTTGTTTTCTTGGTGTTTATTTTAAGTTTGTGTTAATAAAATATTATTTAGAATCTTGAGCATTATACTTAATTCCTTCTCTGAGTCAGCCACTAGAGCTATGTCGTCTGCAAATCGAATGAAATGAATTTGTTTGCCATTTGTTTTAATTCCTCTTGTCTTTGTTTTCATTTCAGACATTTCTTCTTCTATGTATAAGTTAAACAAGTAAGGCGATATTGGGCAACCTTGTCTAACACCTCTTCTTATGTTTGCTTCTTTCTTGGTGCCACTGACTTGTATTTCCGTACTTTGGTTTTTGTAGAGGTTTAAAATCAATCTTTTATCTCCCCAATCCAACCCTATTTTGCACATTGCTTGGAAAAGTAGTCTCCAGTCAACATGATAAAAAGCCTTTTCCAAATCATCGAAAGCTATGTAAGTTTTCCTGTTAATTTCTAGCCTCCTCTCTAGGAATTGTCTCAATGCTAAAATTGCCTCTCGAGTGCCATTTCCTGGTCTGAAGCCGTACTGATCACTATCTAATGTCGCATCAATTTTCTTTTTTATTCTCTCTTTTACTATAACCAATAAAATTGCATGGGACTAAAGCGTTGTTGTTCGGTAATTCGTTCAATCCTTTGCATTGCCTTTCTTGGGAAGTGTAATGGTTCTGCTTTTTGTGAAATCATGTGGTACCATTCCTTTCTCATAGCAATTGGATACAATCATGTAAAGTTTATTCTTAATTGTATCACCACTATTTTGCAGTAGCTCTGCTGCAGTATTATCCACACCAGTGGCTTTATTTTGCTTTAATTTACTCAGAGCATTGATAAACTCAGCTCTTGTTATGGGTGGCCCTTTGCTATCAACGTCAATAGAATTTTCCTCCTCAATATACTCTTCTATTTTTTCAATTTCCTTACCATCATACAAATCTTCAATATATACTTTCCATCCATCACACACCTCCTCATGCCCAAATAATAGTTTCCCAAGTTTATCTTTCACTAGGTTACTCTTAGTTTTCGGTCTATATTGTAATGTTTTTACTTTGCTGTAGGCTTTGTCAAGTTTCCCCTCAACTAAATCTTTCTCAATTTATTTGCTTGTTTCGTTCATCCATATTTCTTTCTGTAACCTACACATTGCTGTTATCTTGTTTTTAACAGCCTTGTATTTATTATAATTTTTGAACCTTAACTTATTTTTTTCTTCAATGAGCTCCAAGATCTCTTGGGTCATCCAAGATTTTTTAGGTTTCAGTTTCTTTGCTTTTAGAACCTTGTCAGCAGCTGTTATTTAGCCAGATTTGATATCGTCCCATCCATCATTTTCATTCACTAGTTTGCCAGCTGTTTCTTGAAATTCCTGTAGAGTATCAACGTCTTTTAGTTTATGTAACACCATTTACTATGATTAACCGTTTTATGCTTCTTAAATTTAATATCACAGTTTGCTATCACTAGTATGTGATCGCTATCCACCTTAGCTCCTGGGTAGCTGTGACTAGATTTAGCCTGGTTTCTAAATCTTTGCTTTACTATTATGTAATCTATCATGCATCTCTTTTTATCTCCAGGTGCTTTCCACGTGTATCGTCTCCTCTTGTGTACCTCATAGCATGCGTTGGTTATTACCAACTCATGTTGTAAACAGAATTCCAGTTTACTACCTCTCGGATTTACATCTCCTAATCCAAATCTTCCAACATGTTTCTGGTTTTCTTGTATTCCTACTGACGCATTAAAGTCCCCCATAAGAATAACATTCTCTTTGTCTTCTACCATCTCGAGAAAATTTTCTATACATTCTTTTACTTCTTCTATTTCATCATCTCTACTCTTTGTAGTTGGAAAGTATACCAGTATTATTACATAATTAGTCGGAACTGCTTTTAATTTGATCAATGAGTATTCTGTCACATACATGATATGTGTTCAAAACATTGTATGACCATTTACCTCTGAGTAAAAATGACTACACCATATATACAATATACAATACGTATATACAATAAGGGACCATAATAGTTGCGATAGATAAATGCTATGAGACTTTTACCCCCACAAGGTGGAGTTGATCATGTACTTGGTCGTAATATTTCACAAAATTATAAACAATTTTACAATAAAAACAATTTAAAAAAATTTTAAAATACACGAAAATACAAATTTACAATAAAAAACAACTTACAAAGACAATGAAAACATTATAATTGATAAAAAAACCCGTAAAGAATTTCCGACATCAGTCAGCTTTCTGCATGAATTTTATCACGTAGTCTTTTTTTATTATCGCATTTATACTACTAACCAGTAGTTTTACATTAATGAGTGCAGTATACGGTAGCTGGTTGGTCTAAACAGCTCTCTCTTTGTTGCTAGCCTGATCCCGCATTGTTCTCCAGACTGCTGTATGACCTGCGCCTTACAGATTGCAACCGGCCATTAGAGTTTCAGTGCGTCGTCGAAAAGGAAATCATCTGCGTCACACTGAAACACGCCTGTTCAGCTTGTTGCGATCGGAATTGTTTCCTTACGATTTAGTGTCATTTTTTTGTCTAATCAAATATCTGATCATGTGTCCCCAAACCTTACCGGAGAGCGTATTACAATAGAATAAGTTTTATTATGCTCTGGGTTTCCCCATAAGAGCAAAAAAAAGAAAAAACATACCAAATTCTGCTTTGAACGAAAAAATAACAAAAAATATATATATACCTGGCCAACGTTTCACAGTGATGAAAAACAAAAAAATTCAGTCACAGATAATTTACACTAAATACAATGAACAATATAATATATGTGGACCCCAGAAGTCAAGGGGTCTTAGTGACATTTTTGAAAAAAATAAGTTATGTACAGGAATGGGATGTGAAAATATAAATCTTTTAGGTGGTAAAGAGATCCAAGTGATTTTCTTGACAGGTGCTGTTATCTAGGGTAATGCCTCTTAACTACTTAGTGGGTTGTACCAAACATTTTCAACTTTGACTTAAGTTTTCTCTAAACAATGGTTTTGTTACTTAGATCCCTTGACTTCTGGGGTCCTCATATAACAATGGAAAATATAATATCAATCACAGAGAGATAAAAAACAGACAATAATTTCTCAGATCATTTTGGAAACATACAAATTTCAATTATTGGCATGTATGCTGCTTATAGTAATAATTAAAGCGTATTGGCGTGGTTGTTGCTGAAATACCTAGTGTGATGGGCGTGGCGCGGGGGAGGATATTCGTTCGAGTTGTCCTCGTGGACTGAATCATTTAGAGACCCATTTCTCCTCTCTCCCCGTGGTCGGACACTACGGAATAGGGGACACGGCACCATGGTCACGATACCTCTCCTTTCCCCTCCTCTCCGCCGGTTGCTATTGGTGACATTTCCACTTGATTCCGACGCGGTTGAATCGGATTCCCTGCTGAATGTCTTCACTCCTACTTCAGATTTAATGAGCCCTTTTAAGCGGAGGGGACTCGAGTGGCACCAGCGTCCTTTTGGCTGCCCTTTTTCACATCGCGGGCTGGCCTTTTTCACATCCCCGGATGATGAGGGATAATTGTTTTCGCTTTCGGAATTAGAAATGAAATCGAGTGGAATTTCAGAGAAGGCAGTCGCATATTTTTTTTTACGTATTCGCGTGATTCATTACATTTCTACAAAGATGCAACCGAATTTTCTGACTTGCTCACAAATATATAGTAAAAATAATTGGTTTCAACTAAGGGTGAGCCGAATCCAAGTGTCGATCCTCGATTCCACCGATTCTCAGGATTAGAATCGGTATCGAGAATCGATCACCTAAAGTCGATTCCGATTCCATCGATTCCAGATGGATAAATATTCAAATCAAATTTCGTTTATCACATCATATTTGTCTCAGTAATTTTGGGTGTAGCCTATCAATTCGTATTTTTTATCTACCTCAATTAGCTGAGGATATATTTACTATTTGTTAATAAATATACTCTTTGAGCGACTTATTGTCTTTGTTATTCTATTTCAGCCAATACTTGAACTTGAATAATAGCTGTACGCAACTGGTATATCTATATCCTATCTGTTATTCGGAATAAGAATCGATGGAATCGGAATCAAGAATCGATTTGAAAGAATCGGAATCGAAAAAAAGTGGAATCGACTCATCCCTAGTTTCAACTATAATACCATATAAATATGCTGAGAAATAACAAACTGCTTTTAAAATTAACTGTACGATTTAAAAATACATTATACCGGATACATTTTCTGCACCCTCTCATAAAAATATTGTTATTGTTATGAATGGACTCATATAGATCTGTAAGAAGATTGTTATTATCCAAAATTTTCCTGTTAAGAAGTGAGAACGTTTACATTGGTCCTGTGCGACCCATATTCTACCTTGTGTTTATGATCATTCCTCCATCCATAGCTTTTGGTTCTCCTCTTCCTTCTCCAGCTTCCCCATGCTCTTTCTCTCTTAATTGGGTGGAACAATCCATAAAGTCTTGTTTTTTGTCGTCTTCATAGTAAATCCTATTCCAGTTCATATGCCAGTTCAGCAACTCTTTTTGTCACCTTAATGTTTCCCCAATACATACTAGAATTCCTTTCCTTGTACAGTCGGATTTAAATGTATTGCAAAGAATCGAGCGGCGCCACTTACGCTTCTCAAGGAAATCGAGTTTCACTTCCGGCGCTGTTATTCTTTGCTATGCAACGATATCTATTCAGTTGTTTATTTGCACGTATTTAAATTGTAACAGTTGAGCAATTGCTTGTTTTGTGCTAACTTGTTGTTACATAATATGTTCAGCTCGAATAATAATGACATGCTGCGACTTATTGATTAATTGAAATACCAAACTTTATTATTAAACACAGATCGTTCCTGGCATACAATATACGTACGGAAAATACTACGTAATGTATCATTTAGAGTAACAATTGTGATTAATAAATAATAATTATCCATGCTCAAATCGTAAATCCAAACCAAAACGAAAGTGTAATAACAAATTAGCACAATATAGGAAATTGGTCAACTATTACCGTTTGAATACGTGCAAATAAACAGATGAATAGATAGCGTTGCGTTGCAAAGAATAACAGGGCCGTAAGTGAAACTCAATTTCCTTGAGAAGCGTAAGTGGCGCCGCTAGATTCTTTGCAATACATTTTAATCCGACCGTACATATTATTTAATTATTATAAAGTTTATTGAAACCAACGATGGGATTGACTTCACTATTTACGGATGTAATAGAAGTGGGATTTTTCTTGAATTGTTAGACCAGATATAAAATATTCAAGACCCCCGTTATTATGCACGGGCCAGTTGAGACAGCTTTTAAGCCGTAGATGCGGTATTAGTTAAACACCCTCATTTTTATCGCGCATCATCGGAATATTTGTCCCGCAAGAGATAAATTACTTCTATTTTTGCTGAATTTAGACTGTCAGGTTTCTCCTTAGTCTTAAATTCTGTTAATTTTCAATGAAAATGATGTATAACACTTGGCTAAAAATAATGTCATATGGGAGTATATAGAATGAAAATACATAGACGTAAATGACCAATATACAGATTTTGTTTGAATAGTGATGTAACAAATATATTTTTAGCTCTAGTTTTGAAATGTAATTGGTATTAGTAGCATCCATCTCACGCTACCTACTCTATTGCTTTGTCTTTATATCTATGCGTTTCATGTTTTATTCCACGTGATGGCGCGGTTTAGCTATTTAGTGAAACATTTTTCACTGTTATTTCATGGTTTTTGCCTATATCCCCATTTTTCCTGTTTTTTCTTAAGAGCTTATTAACATCCATTCTTAACACGTCCAATTACAAATAAATCAATGAATGTGAAGATACATTATTATTTATAATGACATTTAAGCTAAAGTGTGTGATAAGATCCTGAGCAAACTTGCGGTTGGGACTGAGGGAGATTCGATTCTGCCCCAAACGGAGAGTATTCTTGTAGTAATGACGTCTTTGGCTATGTGGCAAGGAACTCAAAGTTCGGAGGTTTTAGCTGCGGATGTGACCTCCGAATAAATAGTCAATTCCACTATTCTCTTGAACTGTTTAAAAAATATTGCTTTTCATGGTGATAGTCCCAAGCCTCAAGGAAATATTTATCGTAAAGTGTTTAAATTGCTCCACGATTAATATTTCTTAAGACTGTTTTATACTAGGCACTTTATTGCGCAATTATATGCGCAGGAATTGCGAGAACGCGGGCACGGAAATCGAGTAGGGGCTATTTTATCATTTGTCATGCATGCATTTGCGCATGTACTCTAGCGGTTCACCACTTTACACGACGCAATTTTCAATTAACATCCAAACATGCATCAGACTGTGCAATTAAATGCCTCGTGAAAAGCGGTCTTAACAAAATGAAAGGAAATAACGAATTTTTGCTCCGTGATCCAGCCCGTCGAGATACCGAGGCATCCTTCTCACCTGTGGATATTTTTGGGTTTTAAAGGAACAAGGTGCTCTAGTTTGCAAATAGACAAATAGTGAAACTAGCAGTCCAATACGCGCGCAAAGCACCACAGTCTGCGATATTAGGGCCATACTTTGAGGTGTATCTCCTTTTGGCAAATTTGGAGGATACTGGGACTCACCCTCAGCAAATCCACATTGGGGGAGGAAGGCATCTCCATAGCTTTAGGAGGAACCTTCATCTTAGGCATGCCCGGAAACCTACCCTGGTTTTTTACACACGTGATTAAGAAAGGCATGTTCTATCGAATGGTTCATTCATTGGTCGTTCAATCCTAAGATTGGTTGACTGCAGCCCTCCAACCTTCCCTATCTGATGCTAGTTCCCTTTCCTCCTGGTATCTTTTCCTATGAACTTCTCTTTATTTGGTCCTTGAACTTATTCCTGGGTCTTCCACTGGGGACTTATACCTCTATTTTGCCTCTAATTATGTTCATTACAAACCCATTGTGTCTCAGGTGTGTCCTATCCATCTCGTTTTTCTTTTCTGTATGGTGTTCCATTAGGTCCTTTCCTGTTCTACTCTGTACACTACATAATTTCTTATCTTGTCCGTCCATTTTATCTTTAGCATCCTCCTCCAGCAGCAGGTTTCAAAATCAACAGTGTATAGTTTGCATGTTTTATCGACTATTTTTGAAAATTAATCATATTGTCACCGCAGTCAGTTCTTCGAGATCACATAAAACCTTCCATTTTAATGGAGATTCAAACGTACCGCGTGAAAAAAATGAGGCAAGTTAAAGACTCATACAGATATTTTCATTTAATTACTTAGAATTTCCGCCATATAAAACTATATTATTGCACCATTTATAATGCAATATTTAATTCGTGTGTCTAAAAGCTGGTGAAATTAAAACGTATAGTTCGAATGTGGTCTCTATCATGATTAGGGAACTATCTCGCTCGCACTAACCTTAAATAGCAGTGTCCTTCGGAGCACACAGTCGACATATTTTGATGAATGAGGTAACGTTGCCAAGGGAAACTTCTTCTGTTTGGCAAATATATTTTTAATGAATGCAAAAATAAGGTATTTTATATACATTGCTAAGTGGTTTAAGGTTGAAGATTATTTTACTTTTGATCGGGCGGAAATTGAGATGAAAAATTTACGTGAAGAGATTTCATCGCTCTGCAAAGGCAATGTATTTCAGTGTTAAAATTTGTAATTTTAAATCAATATATCTTTGTTAAATGACCAAGACATATTTGTGTAAATTTCTCGGGCTCGCCACCGGGTAAGAAATTTATAGAATTCATTCTATGAATTTCTTACCCGATGGCGAGCCCGAGAAATTAGCACAAATGTTATTCGCCGGGAAAGTGTAAAATCATACATGACCAATGACATAGTAATATTTTTACACCATTCGAAATTAGACGTTTTTCTTTTATATATATGTAAAAATCAGGTTATTGTATGTTATCGGGTGCCTAAAATTAAGGCTTCCCGTTAACTGAGTAAAGTGCTCGGCCGGAAATCGAGGGATCCGGGTTCGAGTCCAGCTGGTTCGTGTGCCAGTTAAGGCGTATGATTTTTCCCCAATGGTATTTCGCACTTGCGGGTAACTCCGCAAAGGTAATACCGTGGCTAGTACTGCTGTACTCCTCATTTGTCCGGTTCCTGTTGTTAAGGTAGTTTGAACGAGATGGTTCCTTAGTCATAACGGAGACCATAATCGAATTATACGTTTGTATTTCATCAGCTGTATGAAGCATGAATTAAATACTACATTATTAATGGTAAAAAAATATACTCTTGTATGACTGAAATTCTAAGTAATTATGTAAAAATATCTACTTATGTCGTTGATTTGACTCATTTTTTCACAATTTCATTTTAAACTCCTTCACAACGGAAAGTTTGTAAACGACTCCGCAAAAATTACTGAGAATACAATGTGCTTTACTTTAAAGAATAGTTTAGCAAATATACAAGCCATACACAGTTAATTGTTTAAAGATTTTGGTATTATAAATTACTCATTTCATTAATAAAAGGTCTTTCTGGAGTGCATACACGTACCATTTCCCTTGTAATTGGGCTGGTATTTTGCGTCTAAAAGCTCGGAATGTGATTTGATAAGGAGCCGAAGGTCATCTTCTCTGCGCCGAAGGCTCGAAGCATTGAGACAGTTCCGGTGAGCCATGCATACCCTAACCGGCACTTGAACAATTTGCACGCGATCTCTGGGGAAATATGTCGGGTTGTGTGGTGGAAAAGGAGCTGGCATTATGGTATCTTTGTAAGGGTGAGATTTTTATTTTTACAATAGGGATGCCAAATCGACATTGATGTATCGGACTACTCGATGTTTTATGGGTGAGACTTCGAAAACGTCGAGTAGTAAAAATGATCCGATGAAAATTGAGTGAGTGATTGATAAGTACTTTTATAAACATAAAAAAATCGACTACTCGATGTATAATAGTCGATGTGACATTCCTATACCAAAGATTGTTTCGTGCAAGGATGCCACATCGACATCGATGAATCGAACTACTCGAAGTTTTTGGGCGAGACATCGAGTAGAAAAATGATCCGATGATAACTGAGTGAGTGGTGAGTACTTTTATAAGCATCGAAAAATCGAATGCTCGATATTTTTGAAGTCGATGTGAAACCCATATGCCGAAGATTGTTTGGTGCAAGAATGCCACATCGACATCGATATATCGGACTACTCGATGTTTTTTGGGCGAGACATCAAAAACATCAAGTAGTAAAATGATCCGATGAGAATTGACTGAGCGTTGCTTTTACAAACAAAAAATCGACTAATCGATGTTTTTTAGTCGATATGACATCCCTACTTAAAAACGAGACCAAATTCATTGATTTCTAGGTGAAACGTTAATTCCCTCAAACTACCTTAATTGGAGATAACTCAAAATCTAAAGGGACTAAAAATTATATTTTTGAATTAAATGCAATTTATATTATGTCCACGAGGGCACCTCGTCAAATGTTACAACTCTCTCCCTCTCCCTCCCCTCCCGGCCTGACACCTGTTGGCGAATATCTAAGCTGGAACCGCCGAGGAGGCGCGTTTGTCAAGGGCGTAGTGAGTTTTCGGGAGGCATTACGAGACATTAAGGAGATTGACCCGTGGCGACTCGAGTGTTGTGTGTAATCGAAGAAAGGTGGCAGACGCGTCGGCGTCTGCGAGCCAACGTTTTAATGGCTGTGCGTCGCCTCCCTCGCTTTTTACAAAAGAGGGCGAGACGAGTGGAAGGGGGATGAATGGCGGTTTGTAGGGGTGGGGAATTGGAGGGTGAGGGGGCGGGATGGGGGGGGGGGTCGAAGAGGAAGGAGGGGGGGTAAACCGAGGGGGAGGAACGGCGCTCGGCGGTGGTTGGGAATGGAAAATACGACGCGGTGAAGGGTTTAGAGTGAAAGAAAGGGTTTGTATGCTGGGTGCCGGAGGTGAGAGGTAGACGAAGTTCCCTCGGAGATGCGCATCTACCTGCTATACACCTTTTCATATCATTTATTATGTTGGTTGGAGGGGTTTTGTTTGGTTACACAACTGTGGGAAATTTTGCATGCGTGTTTATTTATTTAAAGAAAGAAAACCACATACAGCTATGGTGCCATTTTACAGTGGCTATGTAACAAAGCACAAACTTAAGGACATATAAAAGCTAACGTAAACTGAGAGGGGGATGAGACTGGTATGTTAAGTACAAATCCTTGTATTGAGAACCTTTACTAATATAAGGAAAATATGAATCTCCATGGTGAGACGAGAACTAAATTCTAATATCACTCTTTTTGAGTATTTTTATTACACTTTGCTCACAAAATATTTGCATTGAAGACTACGAGTGCCTTTTTGGTTATCTCTGGCTTACCTTTCCGGTGCTTGAAGACAATTTGGAGTAGAGGCTGCATGGTCAATCCATGGTCAATACTACTAGACTATATAAAGGTTCAAACAGAAAGGTGGAAAGAAAGTGGATAGGAACACATAAAATTGACGAACACAATGGTGGTGTGAAGATGTAACGAAGGCCGATTCCAAGCAGAAAAAATTCGACTGGACCGGAAATCGAACCACGCACCTTTGGATTTCGCGTCCAATGCTCAGACCACCAAGCAACCCAGTCTAGTAAGAGTCCACTGGAATCGGCGGGGGGTTTATAGGAACAAACACTCCCCAAGGCATGACCCATGACAGCATCCAATAGAGGTCTGTGGTTCGATTCCCGGTCCAGTCGATTTTTTTCTTATTTCAACTTATCGTGTATCGGGTTGAAGCCGGTACATTTTTTTAGACTATAAGGTCTCCTGCACTCCCCTTTCTTTTTTAATTCAATAATTTTTTTCTGGAGAAATTTAATCTATCACCTAGTCGGATTACGTATGTATTTTGGCTATTCAACGACTATAAGTTTACAAAGAATATTTAAATCAGGGCTACTATAACTCAGACATGACGAAAAAGAAAAATCTCTTCGATAATTCCACACTTAAAACTTTTATTCCGGACCAAGGTTTCGATTGCCTTGCAATCATTTTCAAAGGTAACATTTACTTTCCTCTTTATTTGGTTGATGAACTTATTACTGGGTCTGCAGCTCGGTACCCTTCCCTCTGATTTATCTTCAATGGTGTTCTTCCCATTTCGCCTCAGGGTATGTCCAATCCATCCGGTTGATCTCATCTGTGTAGTGTTCCATATGGTCCTTTCCTCTTCTACTCTTCTGTAAATTTCACCTTTGAAAATGATTGCAAGGCAATCGAAACCTAGGTCGGGAATAAAAGTTTTAAGTGTGGTATCTACGATTTTCCTTTCTCGTCATGTCTGCGGTAACATTCCACAAAGTCACGCCTTCAACCATTAAGTCTACTATAACTCCGCAAAGTAGGGTGAAGCTGGTACACCAAGGGTTACCAATGACAACTCGTAGGCGTTGGCTCCTATTTAAACTTCACCCTATTATTTTCATACTCGGACTCCTTCTACAGACTCAGTGTACTAGAGAAATGCCTAACCAATCTTCTGTACTCATTAAGTGTTCCATGACAAAGAACGTATATCACCTCTCGAAACAATTGCAATCTTAATTACGTTTTTTATAGTGATCTCCTCGATTTCTTCCTCAAGGATATTGTTTCCAAATTTTCTTCTGCAATAACATTATCACAAAATGAAAGATACTTCGTAAATTTGCTCTCATTTTTTACACCATCTTAGGTTTTGACAAAATGATGCCATTATCAAGCTACATAGATTCATTTTTGCGAGCGAGTATTTGATTGATGTAACGTTCCATTGTTTAAAATATTGAAGCTCGCCCATCCTTTTCCGGTAGTCCGCTATTTCCTTCCAGATTCTAATTGTTCTTTGTGCGTCATTTTTATCCAACTTACCGACTTCGTCCCGGTTTACGGTATTTGGGATTATCGATCGATAAAAATCAAACTTCTTGAAACTTCGCTTCTTAACTTCAGTGATTCAGTGTCGACACCAATGGAAGTGAAGACGAAGCTCCCGGATAAAAAGGAAGGGAAAATTTCATAAGAATTTGGTTAACGCATTGAGTAAAGACGACGGCTTTGATCGAAAAATCAAATTTAAAATTCTTGGTGTGAACCATTTGAGAAGGTATCAGAAATTTTGCCTAAAATGTCCTTGTAAGAGGCTACTTTGAAGTATGCCCTCATTAGAGCTTGCGACATTAAGTGTTATATTTGTACACGTATATTGAGCGACTGTGATATATCCTTCCATATGTAAAATTAAAGATGAATCATATTTAGTTCCACTTAATGAAACGTTCCTCTTGAATAAATTACGCCGAAAATTAATCATATTTTGTAATAGTTTGCCTATATCTTTAGAAGTGATTTTGTATCATTAAATGTGATTTTTTGAATCAATAATTTTAGTTAATTTTCCCAGACGGTAATAGTTTTTGTACTTAGTCAGTAACGATGATAAAAAATTCACAAATTTGACTTTTTACCATGCCTACAGTAGTAATTTTGTACCAGATTGTTATTAAAATGTAAGAGGTACATTTTCAAAATATTAGAGGTATTTCTTCTAAAAAAATTATTATTTTACTATTGAATTCCTTATTATATTTCTATCTAAAGATTCTTTTATCTGTGCAACTAATCCCAGAAGTTATAAAAGAAATTTATGAATGTAGTGAGCTATGCTTAGTAATTTTCATTTCAATTCTGGTGCATATTCACAAAAACATTTAAGACTTTTCAAAAGTGCTTGGGACTTTTTAGGCGACTTGTTTCGTAACTTACTGGACTTTTTCCGCTCTCTAATTACCATGTTGTTGGCCAAACAAAATATTATCCTATATGTAGGTGTTAATATTGCTTTCTTCGCCTCGGAGGGAGTATTTTGCTAAACTAAAGTTGTAATAGCATGGGGATAAGTTGTCTTTAAGGAGTTCCATATGCCTCACCTAAGAAGTTTTATGATTATTGTATGACGATTCTTTGAAAAATTTATGCCATTCCAGTTAAGAAACGGCTTCATTAGCAGGGTTGTGCGAATTTTCTTTGTATAAATATGAGAATGTGATCGATGAAGTTAAAAACGAGCCGTAATATTATTCATATTTAAGATTTAATATCACTCAAGGAAAAGCGTCATATGTGCGGGTGTTTGCAGGGGAAATTGATGAAAAGCCGTTAACAATATGAGGAAGATGTGTCGTAATACGATAAAATAGCAACACTGATCAAAGAGAGAAATGATATACTTTGGCTTTCACCCAAGTTCTATCCATGATAAATGAATGCCCAGTTTCGTGCTCAGTTTATCTTCCAGGGCCATATTAGCATTTTTAATGACTTTCCATATGTATGATATATTCAAACCCTCTATAACCCTAGTATATAACCCTCTTTATACCTGAATTTTAATACATGAAATTCTCTGTCTGCTTTTTACTGCTCACTTTACTGGTGGTATAAATCAGCTAAAATACCATAACAGCTTCTGTGGAATATT
Organism: Ceriagrion tenellum; assembly: GCA_963169105.1. Lineage (NCBI taxonomy): Eukaryota > Metazoa > Arthropoda > Insecta > Odonata > Coenagrionidae > Ceriagrion > Ceriagrion tenellum. Next base: position 110,530,478 of record OY720643.1, read on the forward strand.
AAGTACTGCCTAAACTTCCGTCAAATACCTTTAAAATACAGGAAGACTTTTGCAAAGGCGTTTTTACGAATTATCTTGGGCTCTTTTTCCTGAGAAATAATATTATATTGGACATATTCTGTGACAGAACAGCCTCTTGGACACCGTGCTGAATGATGTTTTACGGAATAATTAATAAGGAAGGCCCCAAGAATAGTTCTGTGTCTGTTTTTAATTGTTCACCTTACTTAGTGGTATAAACTGTTTAATATCATAAAGGCCTCAAAGGAATATCAAGTACTCCCTAATATTTCGGCCAAATACCTTTGAAATGCAGGATGACTTTCGCAAAGGTATTTTATCGAATTAACGGGAGCGCTATTGAGAATAATAATGCATACATATATACCAATCGCGCCGTTCCCTTCCGGGGTAGGCAGAGTCGCTAAGTTTCACTCATTAATACATATTTTTATACCAAACTCTGCTTCAATAATTTCCTCCATACTGGCCTATCGTTGTAAACCTCTTTTACTTTATTTACCCCCATACACTGCTTCATACATGCCCTCCTGTTTATAAGACTCCTAATATTCCTCCTCCTAAGAGTTTCCTCAACCACATACAACCACAACTTTCTCGGCCTACCTCTCCCTCTCGCACCATTCATTTCACTCTTATATATCTGTTTTGTCATTCGACTTTCATCCATTCTCTCGACGTGGCCAAACCAACGAAGCGTACTCCTTTCATATATGTCCATCACTGGAGCATCTAACCCACAGTCGTAAATTACCCACTCATTCCTGACCCCATCCATGCTAACTTTGCCGCAAATACTCCTTCAGATAACTCATACCCATAACGTTTAGTCTACTCACATATTTATCCTGAAATACTCATGTTTCACTAACATAAAATAAAGTGGGGAGAAGTACACCTTTGCTCACGGCGATTTACGCTTCCTTAGACACCTTACTTGTCACACTTGACACCGTGGTATAATCTACTTAAATATCATTACGGCCTCTAAAGAATATCGAGAACTTCCCAAAATTTCGGCCAAATCACTTATAAATGCAGGATGACTTTTGCAAGGCATTTTTACGAATAATCGGGAGCTCTTTTGAGAATAATAATATATTTGACATATGAGACATAACAGCCTCTCCGACACCGCGCTGAGATGAGATATTTTATGGAATACCTAATAATTGAGGAGGGTCCCTAGGATAACCAATATCGAGTATGACCTGCTTATTGGTAGTTTTATTTTGACAGTCATTCTCCCAGCTACCTCACTTTTGGGATATCATCTCACTTGCTCTCATATACAATCACTCATCATCAGTTGCTCCTTGAATTCTTCATTCTCTCTATATATTTCTCTTTCTGTCGATAATCCTGTCCTCTTTCATCCTCTTCCATGCTTCCCAAGCTTTATTCCTTCTATCACCACCATTTATTTTTCTCTCATATCTCACCACGTCCTCCATCCATCTTTTCTATCATCTCCGAATCTTCAGCTTTCTTCCCTCTCCCACCATATCCAATAATGCCTCCTCGTTCGCCTTTCTCGACCTCCGGCTTAAGGTACTTTGAGCGAAATATCATTATACCTTGAATAAATGAATTTGGTCTCATTTTAAAGAAAAATATATCGCCCGTCCAATGACATAAAAAATTTTACCCCTTATCAAATTACTTTCCGATATATTCGGCAGAAAATACCATCCCTTTTATATAGGAAATGGTAGTTGTATGTACTCCATAGAAACCTTATATTAATAATGAGACATTTCCTGCGATTAGATTTTGTCAAAAAATCAACAGTGTGTAGTTTGTGTGTTTTATCAACAATTTTTGTAAATTAATCATATTGTCACCGCAGTAAATTCTTCGAGATCACAATAAATCTTTCGTTTTGACGGAGTATCAAACGCACCACGTGAAAAAAATGAGCCAAGTTAAAGACTTATTTAGGTATTTTCATTAGATTACTTATAATTTCCATCATGTAAAATTATTTAATTGCACCATTAATAATGCAATATTCAATAAGTGTGTCTCATAGTTGGTGAAGTATCGAATATGGTCTCTATGGTGATAAGGGAACTATCTCGCTCGCAACTACCTTAACCTCTCAGTTCTTACGGACCAAATAAAATGACTCTACACAAGAGTTGAAATCCGCCATGAAAAAATCATTCGACTTGACTGGGATTCGAACCCGGATCTCCCAATTGCCGGCCATGTGTGTAGGCCAGTTACACCACCAAGCCTTGCCTTTGTACCACATCATTTGTTAATGCAATGATTGGTAATTTAAAATACTTTGTCAACTTCGCCCGAAGTTTTGACACTACGTGTCATCTTCAGGTGAAAAAATAAAATCAGTGACAGTATGTATGCAAATTTATGGTAGAGGAGGGGAAGGAATTTGAGAGAGGGGGTGTGGTGGGAGTAGGGTGAAGGTTCATCTAAATTTTCATAAAACCCTGGTAGCCGCCGCATGGGCGTGTGGCAGGGGGTATCAGGTCACGAGCAATGTAAAGGTGTACGTTTTTTGGAGATGAAATGGTGATATGTATTACAGGAGTGTATTCAGTGGAGCTCAATTTTTATTGTTGTCGCTCATTGTTCGCGGAAAGAACGAGTTTTTGTACCTATCTGTTTGGTAGAGTATCTATCTTATTTTATCCCATCTGCCAGACCTAGAGATGTAGTGAGGAGTCATGATAATAGTCTCTATGTCGCTCTGAAAAATATCAGTTCTGAATTTCTCAAGCGAACTAAGCCTAGCGTGTAGCCTCCGAGTCTCTAGGGGCTCCCACCTTAATCCCTCTAAAAGTTGTGAGACACTATATGTACGCTCGTAGAAGTTTTTAATGAAGTGCGCTGCTTTCCTTTGTATTTTATTATTTTTTGTAAGATCTATTTGACCAGGGTCCCAATTGCTCGCGGCGTATTCGAGGCGTGGTCTAACCTGAGCGAAGTAGCATCTCTCTTTGACTTTTTCATCCGAGGGTTTTGGAGGTGGGCGTGGGGGAGGGGAAAGCCTGAGAGTTGGAGAAGGGTTAGGGAGTGGAAATTGGGGGAGGGGAGGAGTCATAGTTTGTGTTTTGGGAAAAATCTACTAATATCTTCACTGCTGGAGTTATGGTCTGGGTATAGGGTGAGGAGTCACGTGTAAATTTATGCAATTCATAAAGTTCGTATCTTCACTTGCCACTGAGTCATGCGGGTTTTCAGGGGTATGGAGAATATGGGAGAGTGGGAGGGGAGCAGTTGCTCGTAAGCTAAATACATAAATTCATACTTATCACGCTGTTTCCTTACAGGGTAGGCTGACTCACTAAGTTTCACTCATAAATACATATTTTTATACCCAACTCTGCTTCAATAATTTCCTCCATACTGACCTATCCTTGCAAACCTCTTTTGCTTCATTTACCCCCATACACTGCTTCTTACATTCCCTCCTGTTTTTAAGACTAAGTTCCTCCTCCTAAGAGTTTCCTCAACCACAACTTTCTCGGCATACCTCTCCCTCTCGCACCGTTCATTTCACTCTTATATATCTGTTTCGTTATTCGACTCTCATCCATTCTCTCAATATGGCGAAACCAACAAAGCACACTCCTTTCATATACGTCCATTACTGGAGCATCTAACTCACATTCATTTATTACCCACTCATTCCTGACCATATCCATCCTACTTTTGCCGCAAATACTCCTCAGATAACTCATACCCACGGCGTTCGTCTACTCTTATGTTTATCCTGACATACCCATGTTTCACTACCATACAACAAAGTGGAGAGAAGTGCACTGTTGTGCACGGCAATTTTCGCTTCCTTAGACAGGCACTCATTTCTTGATATGCTCCACATGCTACCTACCACTTTGCTCCAACTTTCGCACGTCTCTTTATCTCCTCATCTATCCGTCCATCTTAGCTTGTTAGCTAATTTTCTTTATTGAATATTGGAAGACTTTTAGCGACTCTAGAGCGTTTAATCTTCTCCCATATTTTCCTTAACTGGAGATTTTTGGCACTAAACTTCTGTGGTGGTTGTTTTCCCTGAGGTGGTCGGTGAATATGGAATCCTGTTTTGTTTCACGTGGCACTTTTTGTGTAGTTCACTCTTGTCTCCACAATTCTCCCTGTCCTTCCTCTGTAAGAAGACATACTCTCCGCTTCTCGTTCCGGGTAAGTTGTCTTTGGCAATACACAAAAGTACCTCCGTTCTTTAAACTCAAGTCTAAAATGTCTCCAGTCCACGCGCATCCTTTCTCAGCGATGATCATGTTTCCGGCTCATACAGCTCCATACTCCGTACTAGAATTTATATCTATCTTTTCTTCGCGTATCCCTTCTCTATTTATTTTTAATTTAACCCCTAGTACCGCGAATCTATGTAAGTAGTTCCACCTTACTCCTCTTACTGTTAGAATGAGGACTGCCGGCATTATTTTTCTAAGAAATTGTATAAAAAGGAAATTTACCTGAGCCATCTCCACGCTTCGGAAATATAAACGTCCTTTCGCAGATAGCCAGACACACTGCAGTCTCGAAGTTTATTTCGTACGAGTGGATACCATGCTGTTCGTACTGCTCAGCAGTAATATGTGTTCAGCGTGTGTCGTTCATGGCAAATCCTATCTCTGGCTTTTTTTCGACCCTCTGACGAGTCTAAGTAGGAAGATATTTTATTTTTTTGGTAATGTCTAACATTTTCCACTTCTTCGTTTACATTATTAATTTTTATACCATGACAATTATTGTATTATATTTACTATTTTTATAGTGACGCTTGTAATAATAAAAAAAACCCATTTTCAGTCCTTATATTTATTTAGACGCTTTTAAGCGTTAAATGAATTATATCGTCTCGAATGTTTTACCCTTTACAAATTAATATTGTCACTAACTGGAAAAATTCACATATCATTTTGATGGATTATGATTAGGCTCGGATGATTGGGAATAGAATTCAATACCATTAATAATATTATGCGTTACTTTTGCAACATTCCCTTCCGAGTCCCTGGCAAGCATCAGGTTGCATTGTCTTCATAATGGCCGAGGACTCGAGATATGGGTTGGGAAGTTTTCGCAGCCACTTCCGATACCCATCGGATAAGTGACTACGCTGCGGTTAAGGGTCATGCGCACGGAGTAGACGGAGGGACCTAAGGATGACGGCCTTCTGCGTGCGAGAGGCAAGTATTTCCGCTGTGCCATAGAGGACAAAATACACTTGATACTCTCCACCAGCGAGCTCTTGACTCCACCGAGTACATGACGAAAAAGCAAAATCTCTCTGGAAATTCCTAACTTAAAACTTATATTACCGACGTAGGTTTCGATTTAAAACCTTTGAAAATGATTGCAAGGCTATCGAATACAATGTCGGTAATAAAAGTTTTAAAAGTGAAATTTACTGAGAGATTTTTCTTTTTCGTCATGTCTGCGGTTTCATTCCACAAGTTACGCCTTCGACCTAACTTTGAAATTTTTGAAAGAGGAAATTTACTTGGTGCTCGGTGGATAAACTTTGGAAGTTTATCAACCGAGTACATCAGCAATCAAGAACTGAAAGGAAGAAAGGAAGTGAATCGTCGCGGTACGACGGTACGGTTCGACGGTACGGTTCGACGGCACGGTGTGACGGTAGAATTAAATTGATTGGGATAAAAATGATAAGGAACAATGGAATACAGAGTGTTTACTCGAATGAATACAGTTTTTGTGGCTAATATTTGAGAATTACCAAAACCTCACGCTGTTTTTCAGGTGTTGATGCGAACTGAGGCAATAATGAAGCAGTCATTTGTCCTGCGAGACAAAAAGACAGTAACTGGCAACATTACTTATTTTAAGGTTAGAGTTGATTTTTTTATTTTAAAACTTGAGGATTTAAAAAAATTAACAAAAAACCGTACCTGTTGCAGTTTTCCAGATATCACTTTCTAATTTCACCGTATCTACAGTATAAATGACAGTTCGTATCTACAGTATAAGTGCCAGATACTACAGTCAGTGCCAGTAACTACACGTCATTCTCCTAGAGAATCTCATCACTTTTGTTCTCTTATGACTAATCTTCATTTCGTATTATCGGCACTGACAATCTAAGCATCAGCTAAAGATTGTAATCTCTTCGAAGATGGACTAGATGAAGAATTGAAGGCTTGAAGATGAAAACTTAAGCATGTAAGAACCAACAATGATTCAGCTGCTGTCTTTTAGCTTATCTGGGCAGTCGTGCAGTTTGATGATAGATCTAAATTGACTGTTACTTTTTACGGGATTCATTCCGCGATGTATGTTTTTTTAAACAACAATATTTCGCTGGTCCTCCTGCCAGCTTCATCAGGTTAACTGAACTGCTTTATTTGTCTCGCTCGTCTTTATATATAAGTCTGGACTCCCATTGTTTCCGGAATATGAATTTGAAAAAATTCGTTTTAGACTGTTACTCAACTTGTAACCGTCTTCTCGGTTGACGTTCTCCGGTCTCTTCGCAATTTCTACAGCCTCCCTTATTAATCTTGGGTAATAGCGTAATTTCCCTAGATATTAATCTTGTCTCCTCAAAGTACACAGAATGACCTAATGTTCCATCTTATTTTTTCTGGACCATAACGTCTAAGAATGGAAGGCGGTTGTCCTTCTCTATTTCCATTGTGAATTTAATAGAGTTGCTTTGTTCATTTAGATGTTGCAGGAACTTTTTCAGCTCTTCTCTTCCATGAGGCCAGATAGCGAAAGTATCATCCACGTATCTTACGAATAGTTTTGGTTTTTTATCGTAAGATTGCAGTGCTTTTTGTTCTAAAACCTCCATGAATAGGTTAGCTATCACGGGAGAAAGAGGTAAACCCATTGCAGCTCCAAATTTCTGTTTGTAGAAGATTTTAATCCACAGGAAATATGAGTTGTTTAGGCAAAATTCGACCATTTTTGGGACGTCTTCTGGGAGGCCGTTGGATGTGAGGGACTTGACGATTTCTACTGCTTCATCCGTTGGTATATTGGTAAAAAGGGAAACCACATCAAATAATAATAATTAATAAGGGAGGCTGTAGAAATTGCGAAGAGACCGGAGAACGTCAACCGAGAAGACGGTTACAAGTTGAGTAACAGTCTAAAACGAATTTATTCAAATTCATATTCCGGAAACAATGGGAGTCCAGACTTATATATAAAGACGAGCGAGACAAATAAAGCAGTTCAGTTAACCTGATGAAGCTGGCAGGAGGACCAGCGAAATATTTTTGTTAAAAAAAACATACATCACGGAATGAATCCCGTAAAAAGTAACAGTCAATAAAAAGTATCTTCCTGCCAAATCAATGTTTCAATTGATTCAGTGGTTTATGAGTGATTGAGTAACAGACAGACCGACAGACAGACACCACAAGATTTTTATATATTACTAAGATAAAAATGTAAAATATGGCGTTAGACATATAGGAAAAAGTCAAAATATATTTTTTAAATACAAAATGTTTAATACTAAGTTAAAAAATATATATCAATAAAACGTAAAGCATGACGCTACGAAAAAAGCTCTGTTGGAGTCCTTTACATATCGCAGACTACTAAAATATTGGAAGTAATAAACATTGTAGTTGAGCTCATCTACGTCTACGAAATACCGTGCGAGCCACCACTAGGGTGTTTGGCACGGGGTGATTCCACTCAAGGCACGAAGCCCTCATCCCAGCTGAAATCCGAACCGCGCACGTGCCAGAAACCAGGAGAGTGATACATACAAGAACATGCTACCATGCAGTACACTACTTAAGATATGACTACTAGTTATAATTACTCCGACAGATAAATATTTCTACAAGTCATGCAAGAGCTACATTATGCCGGAAATTGCATGCGAGGTTAGTTCCTAATAATGATCTTAGGATATTTAGCACAACTGCAAATATCTACTCTACCTAGTCAGAGACTAAGTATCCTCAAACTGATCCATCGCTACTAATATGGTCCCTTATTGTATGAGAAAAAATTAAATTTTAAATCTATCGGTTCTGCAGTCTTTTTCCTTAATCTTACTCCTGTGATCGTTTCCACCATAATAGTTTGGCTCTATCAAAATATGTTGGACGTCCGGCAAAAAATAATCTACATCAAACTTTCATAAAAGATTTAATCTATATTTTTCCCTTCGATCGCATGGAGGTTCCAACTCTAATTCCCTCGACAATTTAGTAACACTGCTATGTTTATCGTAACAATTTTTAACAAATCTAGCTGCCCTCCGCTGTATTCGATCTATATCTGAAACTAGTCCTACTTCGTTAGTGTCCCATATACTAGCGGCGCACTCCAAGTGGGGTCTCTTAAGAGAAAAATGACATCGCGCCTTTACTTCCTCGTCACATTGTCCTAGTATTCTTTTAATAAATCCCAATTAACCATTTGCCCGTCCGCAAATTTCACGTAAATGCTTCCTCAAGGACAAGCCCTGAAGGGTCACACCTAAGTACTTAAGGTAGTTTGAGCGAAATATCATTTTACCTAGAAATCAAGGAATTTTATCTCATTTTAAAGAAAAATATATCACCCTTACATTGACACAAAATGCAGCCCCTTACTACATTACTTAGCTATTTGCTATTATGCGTTTGCGTTTGTTTATAAGTCACGTGACTGTGCCAGAACGATATTTTCTTACCTACTCACAAACAACGGAAATCAATATTAATGGTTAAAAACAAGAAGCCAAGATAAAAAGAGGGGTGAGACAAGGTTGTCCCCTTTCACCTTACCATTTCAACCTCTTCGTAGAAGAAGCGGTAGACAGAACAAAATGGAAGAGTAAGGGAATAAAGGTAAATGGGAAAGTCATCCGTAATGTCTGGTTTGCCGACGACACAGTTGCCCTTGCAGACTCAGAAAAAGATATGAATCACGCACTGGAGACTCTTGAAATAGAACTGAATAAATTCAAATTAAGTATCAACGCTAAAAGACGAAAATTATGGCGGTGGCAAAGTTAAATAACAATATAAAAGCTAAAATCCAGTTAGGAAACTCAACCATTGACCATGTAAAAGAGTTCTGCTACTTAGGAAGTCAATTAACAAATGAAAATACAAGCTTAACAGATGTTAAGAGATGGATCACCCTGGCCAAACAAGGTTTCCAAAGGAAGCGTAACCTCTTGGTAAACAATCACCTGTCAATTGAAACGAGAAAGAGATTTGTAAAGACGTTCGTATGGAGTATATTCACCTATGGTTGTAAAACATGGACATTAAATAGGAAAGAAAAGGATAGGCTCCAGACAGACGAAATGTGGTTCTGGAAGAGAATGACCAAAACAAGTTGAGTCATGAGGAAAACAAATGAGGAAGTCTTGAAAGAAGTAGGCGGAAAAAGAACGCTTCTCCAAGCAATTCACTCCATGAAAATTAAACTTGTTGGTCACTTAGTAAGATATAACGAAGTCATCAAGAACATAATTGAAGGAAAAGTGTTGGGGAAGAAAAGGAGGGGAAGACCTAGAATATCCTTACTTCACAGTGTGATGTCAATCATGAACTGCAACTTCTACGGGGAAAAGAAAAAAAACAGTCTTACATTAGAAAGAGACAACTGGCTACAAGGACAGCGACAAGGCCTTGCCTTTTGAGTGACGACGACGACTACATTACTTTCGGAGATATTTGCCAAAACATACCAGCCCTTTTACATGGGAAATGGTACGTGAATGTACTCCATAGAGACCACATATTAAAAATGAGGCATTTTCTACACTTAGATCTCGTCGAAAAATCAACAGTGTGTAGTTTGTGTGTTTTCGCAACTATTTTTGAAAATTAATCATATTGTCACCGCAGTAAATTCTTCGGGATCTGCAATAAACTTTCCGTTTTGATGGAGTTTCAAACGTACCGCGTGAAAAAAATGAGTCAGGTTAAAGATTTATTTGGATATTTTCACTTGATTACTTACAATTTCTGTCTAGTAAAAGTATATAATTGCACCATTAATAATACAATATTTAATGGATGTGTCCTACAGCTGGTGAAATTTAAACGTATAATTCGAATATTGTCTCTTTTATGATTAGGGAACTATCTCGCTCACACTACCAAAACTGACTCTACATTGATTAGTTCGGCTTGATTAGTTGTGAACATCTCGTTGGTTAAGCTACTCTATCCCTAAAAATTCATAACTATGTTTTTTTAAAACTAAGTTTAAACTGCCGCCAAAGTGTAGCACAATCCGTTAAGGCAGTTAGGTCTTTCTTCAAGGCAATTCCGTCAGACTCTGTGTTAATATGTTGTTGAGTTGACGATATGTATAGGCCTCTTGGTACTCTTCACCCCATTGGTGGAGACGAAAGAGTGGGTTGGGTTAAACTTCTCTCTGTGCTCTGTTTGTCGGACAGATATCTACATCTACATACTACCCCGCGAGCCGCCGCATGAGCGAGTGGCAGGGGGTGGTAGGTAAACAGCCGTGTAAAGATGTAAAAGTTTTGGAGGTGAAAGGGTGACATGTCCCACGGGAGTGTATTTGGAGGAGCTCAGTTTTTATTGTGGTCGCTTATTGTGCGCGGAAAAAATAAGTTTTTGTACCTATCTGTTCGGCAGAGTATTTCTCTTATTTTATCGCATCTGTCAGGCCTAGAAATGCAGTGAGGCGTCATGATAATATTTACGTTGTCGCTCTGAAACACACCAGTCTTGAATATCTTAAGCATTCTAAGCCTAGTCTGCATCCTTTAAGTCTCTAGGGGCTCCCACTTTAATCCCTCTAACAGTTATGTAACACTATATGTTCGTTCGTAGCAGTTTTTAACGAAGCGTGCTACTTTTCTTTGTATTCTGTTAATTTTTTGGTTCAATCTATTTGACCATGGTCCCAAATGCTAGCGGCGTATTCGAGGTGTGGCCGACCCAGAGCGAGGTAGTATCTCTCTTTGGCTTTTTCATCCGAGGACCTTCCTATTATACGTTTAACAAAACCTAGTTTCTTTAATGCTGCGCCTCATATGTTTTGTATGTGTAATCGCCACGATATATCAGAAGTGAAAGTAATTCCAAGATATTTTACACTATCTGAAGATTTTGTGTTTACTCCAAAATATGACGTCAAAACTTGGACATCGTCCACCCTCCAATGTTTCGAGTCCTTCCCGAATGAGGGCCCGGTTACGCCCCCTCCCGCGGAGTCCGCACTGCCATCTCACGGCTGAGCAGCGAGAGAGAATCGTGAGTGGGAGCGTTTCGTGATATCAGAGCCGCACTAGGGAAGGAGGGAGGGGTGAAAGGAGGGGGGTGTGAGGTGTCGTGCCTCTTTCGAAGGCACGCGTGATGGGATGAGCAGGGCGGCCAACGTGACGGAGAGGAACGAAATGGGGAAGGAGGAGGAAGGGAGGGGACGGGCGAGTTGTGTGCAGTCTTTCCACCCCCTCTATCGTCAAACCAAACTCACCCGCTCCTCCCTCTCTCCCACCCCCTCTGCCGACGGGTGCCAGGACACCTGGCGCCAGGGCATGATTCAACCCCCCACCTCCCCCCAACACCCCCTCCTCCCACTGGCGGCCGACCCCCACCCTCCATTACCTGCACTTCTCCTCCACCGACGCATATCTCTCGTCGGCCTGGAGAGACTACCACACCCTACAGGAACCATTGCGACCAGCCCCCCCTCCCCACACCATCTCCCTCCCCCTGTAACCCACCCCCCTCCCCTCAGCTACTTCCGCCAGGGAGAGTGGGCGTAATTATTGCCTAAACAACTAAACCTCGTTCCACCCCTACCCTACTCTCTCACCCCCTGCCAATTCACCTCCTCCCCACACTCACGTGTTCAGGTGAGTCCCTCTTCCATTGCCCCAGTCATCTTTCGCTCACTGCCCCCTCTCGCCCATTTCACCAGCGCCCTACCCCCCCTGCCATTTCCCACACTCACCGACCAACGTGCACCCCCACCTATCTCCCGAGTGGCCCTGCCTGCAATCCTTGAAAAGCCGGGGGCGGACTCCTTAACCTCCTCGGTCCCAGTGCACCCTTTTAATACTGCTTTTCCCAAACTTCTTCACCCACGGAACTCTTTTTGATGCAAAAGTTTCTCGCGGCGTCCCTTGGAATATTTCGTACCTCTATCTATGTTCCCTAGGTTATATTGCACAATTTAGTCGCGAAGATACGGACTCTAAGAATGAAGATATGTTGTATTATCGGACCTAAAAAACGTTCATTTGTAGTACCTGGAGAGGGAGCTAGAATTGAATCTTAGTAAATACACCAGAGTACACTTCTTGCGAAAATAATCAACAAACACCATATAGAAACTGTGGGTGGAGTGGACATACAGTTTTCAAATAAAGTCAGTTATCTTGGAATTACCTTAACTTCTGATATATCGGGGATAACACACATGAAAAAATTAACTGCACACCATTGAAGAAACTCGGATTTATCTATCGTACCGTACGATGGTCCGCGGATGAGAAAGTGAAAAAGAGGTGCTGTTTTGTTCTTGTTAGACCACCCCTGGAATACGCCACGAGTATTTGTAAATATCAGTAAATGTACCACAGTTCACTTTCTGCAAAAGTCATCACAACAATGCCAAACCCATACTGTGGGTGGAGTGATCATAAAATCTTTAGATACAGTAAAATATCTTGAAATTACCTTAACTTCTGATAGATCGTGGGGAACACAAATACAACACACATGCGTCACAGCTTCAAAGAAACTAGATAAGTTAAGCGTATAACAGAAAGGTCCTCGGATGAAAAAGTAAAAGAGAGATGCTACTCCGCTCTGGTTAGGACACGCCACGTATACGCCGCGAGCATTTGGGACGCTAAGCAGAAAGAGTCAATGAAAAATATTAATAAAATACAAAGTAAAAGGTGCACGCTTTATTGGAAACTGCTACGAGTGAACATATAGTGTTTCACAACTTACAGAGGGATTTAGGCGGTAACCCCTGGAGTCTCGGAGGCTACACGCTAGGCTTTGTTTGTTTGAAAAATTCAGAGCAGACGTGCTTCAGGGCGACACAGAGAATATCATTCTGACGCTACACTTCCTTTCTAGGTCCGACAGAAGCGATGAAATAAGAGAGGTATAGTGACAAACAGATAGGTACCAAAGTTTGTTCTTTCCACGTAAAATAAATGATCATAATAAAAACTAGGCTATACTTAAAACAAACTTAGAATACACTTCACCATTTCACATCCAAAACCCTTATCCGTGACATCTTAACATGGCAGGTGTTCGAGCACCCCCTGCCATGCGGCAGCTCCCAGGGTAGTATGTAGACGTAGAAACACGTACATATAATTATTTACAATAAGGTATATTTAATCAAAGATAAAACGATAGTAAATACGCTAGATGGAATCAGCAATTGAATCTTAGTGATTCGAATGTCATTTTAGTCACTGCTAAGGACGGTGTCCGAATAGGTTCGCGGAACCTAGTTTGAGAAAATCTGCAGTAGGGCACTTAAAACAGCCCTAGTCATGTGTCTTATCTTAAGATGTTCCTTTCATTAAATATCACAAAGAGTTCATTAAGGTAGGTATACTGATGTGGTTCATTAAAAGGTAAACTGTTTTATGATGTAAAGATGTTTTTCAGAGCGACACAGAGAATATTATCATGACGCCATGCTACATCTCTAGGTCTGACAGAAGCAAAGAAAGATACGTTTCCGAACAGATAGGTACAAACACTCGTTCTTTCCGCGAACAATAAGCGACAACAATAAAAATTGAGCTCCACCGAATACACTCCCATAATACATGCCACCATTTCACCTCCCAAAACCTTACATCTTTACACGGCTGGTGACATTACACCCCTGCCACACGCCATGCGGTGGCGCGCAGTATTATGTTGATGTAGACCATAGTTTTTGTGCTATTTATCAATTTTCCCAACACATTTTCAATCTACATCTACATCTTCGTGATACCCTGCGAGCCACCACGAGGGTGTGTGGCAGGGGGTGAAGATCACCAAACATGCACTGTTGACATGCAACAAGGATATTTAATGGAGACATGCTAGATAATATGGTCACATGCAGCTAGATGGTTAGTATCTACATAATCTTATGACTGATCACCACAATACACAGTTCTGGATTGGATTTTTGTGAAGGCGACCGACAGCCAAGGTCATTTGCGCCATAGGGGATAGGTTAGGGAAGAAAGGTGGATAGAAATCCGGCGTCGGAATTAGCCCACTCTTAACGAAAGGCGCCAAGGGGACCACGATTTAACGTCTCATCCGACAGACGGAGTACTCTACTTGGAGTGCCCTCCACGAGGCACTCAAGAAGAGATCGGGTTTCCTCTGAAAAACATCCTCCTCTGCCGGGATTTGAACCCTGGCCGTCCGTATAGCTAACCAGAACTCTAGCCACCACACGTACCCGATCCCCATTCATAGTTCTTCTCCTATGCAGCAAGATAAAGCCTTCGCCGCCGGGTACCTCTCCTCAATCTCGCATTCATCTCAATTTATGTTTCGAATTCGATTGCCCAGTGCACTTCCTCTTTTGGTCATACCCAGGTCGTTTTTTTTTTTCTTCCGAGAGACTCTCACGCGATCCAGAGGTGTATCTCATCCAATTACTTCATCTTTTTTTATGCTCCACTACCATTTCCGTTCTTCCGTGTACGAGCCTTTGCTTCTCGTTCGAAATTTGTGCACCCGCTTGATTTTTATCGGAGAAAAACGGAATGAGCGCAGTCTGACCAGCCATCCACAACACACTCGGAGTTTTCATATCCATGGCATGGGTGTCCAACCGTTCACGCCAATGGCTGATGAAGTACCCCTCTCAAAATCTCGTGCGAGGGAATGCATATTTCGCTAAAGACGCAGGGTGATCGAATCTACATCTACATAATCTACTTAATACCCTGCGAGCGCCCGCATGGACATGTGGCATGGTGTGTTAGGTGTCCAGCCGTGTAAAGGTGTAAGTTATTTGGAGATGAAATGGTGACATGTATTATACAATATAGGTATGGCATTTTTGTGATGACTTTCGCAGGAAGTGAACTGTGGTGCATTTGCTGATATTTAATTCTAACCCCCACTCCTGGCACCACGAATGGACGTCATTAAGGGCCGATGACAGAGATGTTTTCCTTCAGATAAGATGGCGTTCCATATTTAGTTGATAGTAAAGAGAACGCTGTTGCCATATTTAAGCACCGTGGGCTCACCTTTAAAATTCTGAATTTCTAATACCGCGTACAATCGAACTAAGTTATTCCGGGAAATAACATCTACGCAACACTTCATGGAGGTAAGCTAGAATATGACAATAGTTATACGTTACGTTGTTTGCTGTTAGATATGGCAACATTGTACCTCTAGCTTTATAAATATTTACACAAGAAGCGAGTCTCCATTAAATACCTTACTTCCACCTTAATATGGAACGGACTATAGCGCATTGTCTTGGAAATCTGGAAAGCAGATTTGGTTTTTGAGTTAAAGGGAGAAGAGGACTTATGAAGAGGGTGAGGTCTGATAAAATGATGAAACCTCACTCCAATTTAAATATTTCTTACTGGTTGTTTTGTTCATTGTTATTATTTTCAACTTTATTAGAAAAAACCGTGTAAATTTAATTTTGTTAACAAATGCTGAAAATTTACGGCGCCTACAGTAGCTATGAGACCTCGGTCATTTT
The DNA here is from genome assembly GCA_963169105.1 of Ceriagrion tenellum. NCBI lineage: Eukaryota > Metazoa > Arthropoda > Insecta > Odonata > Coenagrionidae > Ceriagrion > Ceriagrion tenellum. Next base: position 110,546,177 of record OY720643.1, read on the forward strand.
CTTGTTATGAATTGACTCCTATACGCTAGGCCTTGAAATTCAGATAAGTTAAAGAGTTTATCTTGTATTCATCTTTAGCGGTGTCATATCTGGCAAATTTCCAATCAAAGTCACTCGCACGGGTGAATATACACAAGGGTTGAAATTCGCCATGAAAAAATCTTTTGACTTCCTGGTCAAGTCACATGATTTTTTCATGGCGAATTTCAACCCTGGTGTGTCATATCTGCCTTAAATATTGTCACTATTGAGAGAAAAATAATTTCTGTGGTGAAATATGGGGTACACGTTGCGTATAAGTGGCATTTATAATCCTTTGAGGGGAAGAGCCCATAAACTCCATAATTGTCTCACTGATTCTTTTTCTGGTAACCTGGTAAAGAGCGTTGCCACTGGTGTCGCATACTTAATTTATTTACACTTAAGGAACGTTTGTGCTAGTCTACATTGAAATAAGAGATTAGGATTGTTTGGAATGTATCGTTGAGCGATACTCAAGTGATATTTTAACTTTTTCGTGTTATCCTGCGTAGTTTTCAGCGTAATCGTCAAATTCATCGTTCCTTTCTCCTGACAGTGAACGTTTAATTGTTTGAAAATCGCTATATAGTTATTTATGTTATTGCCATGATGTTGTCTTTGGTAGCCATTGACCATTGTTCTTGGTATTCAGAATATTTTCTTAAAGACAACGTCTTGCCGTGGATTTTCTCGGAGGTAGATCGCACATTTTTTCCACTGCATCGAAAACTCCTATTAATTTGAACTGGCGAAATGAACCTATGGCGGAGTATTACTGTCGCAAAATGAACTCAATGAACTCCAGCTATTAAACTTAACTGTTGCATCTGGAGAAACGCAGCCTCACATATGAAAAAGTTATAATAGGACTGCGACGTTTACCAGTATTAGAGGGAGACATTATAGTCAGTCGACTCCTGCCTATGATTCAGAGATTTCTGGTGTTCCTCAAGGAAGCGTCCTTGAACCACTATTATTTTTAGTTTACCTAAATGATCTTCTAAAATAATTTCTAACATAATGCTTTTCGCGGATGACTACATTATATATCGGAAGATTGAAAATCAGATTGATCATGAAGCCCTTTAGGATTATGTGAACAAATAAAAAAATTGGGCATAGAGAAATGGCATGGATATAAATGTAAATAAATGCAAATATGTTAACTTCAGCAATAAAAATGACCGAAAATAGAAATTACGAATTCTCCGGAAATTTATTTCCAAAATCGGTTAGCTGTAAATACTTTGGAGTCTATTTAGCTAAGAATTTAGGATGGGGTTTGAACGTGGAATGCATTGTTAAAAAATTTCAAAATGTTACATTGGGTAATGAGAAACCTCAAAGAGAGCAGCAAGACTACAAAAGAGAAGGCCTATTAACCCTGGTTCGACCAATACAAGAGTATGCATCTCTGTATGGGACCCACACAAGGAAGGAGAGGTAATGAACTTGGAGAAGGTGCAAAGAAAAGCGTCTGGGTATATGCTAGGGAAACACAATAAAACAGAGAGCATAACAGAGATGCTTAGAGGACTGGGATGGGAGAGTTTACAGGTGAGGAGGAAAAGGAGCAGGCTATGTGGGATGTGTAAAATGGTGAGTGAGGAAAAAGCATGGCATGAATTAGCGAAGGACACAATAATGGCAACTTTTTTGTGGGAAAATGATCACCAGTTCAAGATAAGGTGCCGATCGCAAAGGACAAATGTAAAACAGTTCTCCTTCTTGAACAGGACCATACGGGACTGGAACGACCTACCATTAAAAATATTTGATCCCATCCCAAAAAATTATGCATTTAAAAAATTGGTTAAAAAAGTAGAAGATTTCAAGGCTTATTCTTTTACTCGGCTATTTTTAATGTTACTACCAGGCCAATGGTCTACTTGTAACTGTTTGAATGTAATAATAATAATAATTATTGCCGAAAAAGAAAAAGCAAGACAGAAACAATAGAACACACCACAAGTGGATGCAGTGTACTAACAAGCGTGGAGCATACACAACGACATGATAATATATGCAAACAAATATATCTTGCATTAGTTAGTAAGTACAATGTATCCCATGAAACTAAACCATGGTACCTAATGACACAACTGCCTGTAATAGAAAATGAAGCTGTAAAAATATATTACAATAGAAGTATTATAACGGACCGTCCTCGCCCAAACAATAGACCGGACATAACTCTTCAATCATAACAAGGCAGGATAACATACTTAATGGATATATCCATCCCAAATACAGAAAATTTAGAGGCTAAATACAAAGAAAAAAATAAAGAAACATGTTCCTCTGGCTGAGGAAATAAAAGAAATATGGAACCAAAAAACCGTAAAAATTGTACCATTAATAATATCAGCGACTAGTGTAATACCAAAAACCTGCACAAAAGCTTGGAAACAATAGGAATAGAGAATCATTTGTACATGAGAATTCAGAAAACCAAAATAATTAATTCATGCTCCATAGTACGAAGATTTTTAAATGAACATTTAAAAAAAATAGTATTTGAGCCTAATCCCTTTGGTGCCTTGCACCCGGGATAGGTGAATGTTTCCCAGCCCTTAAAAAGGCTGAGAAGTGAAAAATTCGAAAATAATTAAAATAATTTCAAGATAAGAAATGTAGAAATAGTTAATTTTGAGTGCCACTAAAATTTTATGCGAATGAATAGCCAGTCAGTAAAAGAATAATCTAAAAACAGTATTGAGGCATCAATTTGACGTCGTGGGAGCCTCAGGAGAAAAAGAAGACTTTGTTCAACCTGTATTTGAATGCAGAAGGGCATTCCAAAACTTGTCGGTAGTCGGAAAGAATACTGAAGGAATGACTAGAGCATAAATTCTTTACCATTATAAGCACATTGTCTCTCTTGGGGACTCACTGCATGCTTCTGAATTTATCCCTGAATTACTCTCCTTTTTGAAACCTTTTAGCGGTAAACATTCGCTATCATATATCGCTATCACCAGACCGTATGCTATCTTTGATGTTTTGACGTCCGACTTATACGTTATTTTATCACTAGCGTGCTAGCAGCAATTTGAGCTGCAGTAAACAAGCGCTCAATAAACCAAAGATTGCTTCTGTAATTTAGAAATGAGTGCAGTACGGAAAATGGGGTTATTTCTACCAAGTGTGGGGGTGTTAAGGAATTCTTTCAATATAGAAAGCTCTTTTGGAAAAGCTTGTTGATTAGATCGCTGTCAAATGCGATGCTCTTTTGGCTCGTAAGTAAATGCTAATTCGCACGCATATCATTCCTAATGCAGTGACACGAGAAAGAAGACGTACTTGATGGGTTATTAAGTTTCCGGCTCTTTAAGTGTTCCTCGAATGAAGTCAACGCTCGACAATTTCAAGCCCAGAATTGCAAAAAAAGGCCGCAATTTGCAATGCGGGATATTTAAAGTAAGCTCCCCCATTGAGAGTTACCTAAATAATAAAGTAAGCATAAAATTGAGCAATAGTACTTAGTCCATTTTTGCCTCCATTCTGTCAACTTTTACTCCCCATTTAAACGATTTCCATTAACTGCTGCTGCCTTCCGATTAAGGCAGTTAGAGCGAAATATCATTTTACCTATAAATCAATGAATTTGGTCTCATTGGTCTCATTTTAAAGGAAAATATCTCATTCTTCTAATGACATAAAAAGTTAACCCCTTACCACATTAATTTCAGAGATATTTGCCAAAAAATACCAGCCCTTCTGCATGGGAAATGGTACGTGTATGCACTCCAAAGGGACTTTATATTAAAAATGAGGCATTTTTCGCACTTAGATATTGTAAAAAAAAACTAACAGCGTGTAGTTTGTACGTTTTTAAAAACTATTTTTGACAATAAATCATATTGTCACCCCAGTAAAATCTTTGGAAGTAATATGCGGTACTCATATATACATTATGGATTGTTGACTCGTCGCCAAAAACTGTCTAGAATTCCGTAAACAAACAACTTTTTGGATTGTGGCGCCGCCTAGTAATGAAATACGGCAGTTTGAATGAACATAAAGTCGACAGATTGCAAATAATAATTTGTAAATATCATTGTAAGTAATAAATTGTCTTACCGGTTTTACTGACCGGTAATCATAATGCAGTGGATAAAAATGTAGTACCATCCGCGGGATGTAATTACACACTTTCTCACGTTAACAACAATTAACAACGGCCATTTACAATACAACTGAAAAGACTTTTTTCTAAATAGCGCCAAGGACTGGGTGAACTAAATGTGGAAATTTAGGCAACTCGTAGCCTAGGAAACAATTCCAAACATTTAAATCCATTATGTATATTCTTGACTGCGGCTATGCACACCAGCATTGGTGACTAGAATGCATGGAATGGTGCCAAGCAATGTCACCAAAACATTCCCCTGCAAGAGCTCCTTTCATACACTCTCCATATGAATGGAGTATGTAGAGCTCTATAGCCTTACTGTAACAATGGTATCAATAATAATTTTCCCAGTCATGCAATGGTTCCGATCTTATTTACTCCAGAGAAGGATATGAGGATAAATTGTCCAGTTTTTCCGCAGTGACATGTGGTGTGCCTCAGGGCTCTATCCTTGGGCCTCTACTGTTCTCAATATTTATTCTTTATTTACCCAGCTCGACCACTCACTCAAAATATCAATTGTATGCTGACGATTAGTGAGTTTGTCTTGGCTGTCATCCACCAGAAATCCATAGCGCCATTGAAAAGATAAATGAAGATGTTTCACTCATATGAAAGTGGATTGAACATAATATGTTGAAAATCAATCCCGTTAAAACAAAATCAATAATAATTGGTACAGCCCAATTTATAAATAAACTTAATTATGATATTTTACCTAAAATCATAGGTAGTAAATGGTACTGAAATAGTTATACAAATAATGTTGTAAACTTAGGAGTTAATATTAATAATACACTAACTTGGAAAGAGCATGTTGCTTTCATTTCCAACAAAGTATTACAAGACATTAGCGCAGATGAAACAAATTAAACTTTTAATTCCATTTGAGCTGCGTAAAAAACTCATTAATCATCTTTTAATTCCTCATATCGATCATTGTCTCCTTGTATTTGTTGATTTAACTAAGGAGTTACAAAATAAATTACAAATTTTGTTTTATGCCGGAGTAAGACATATATGTAATACGAATATTTAAGAACATGTAACTCCTTACTATGTTAAATTGAAGTGGATGAAACTGGAACATAGAAAAATATTTAAATTATCTGTGTTCATCTACAAAATATTATCAACTAAAACCCCTGATTATCTGTATAATTATATTATTAGAAACCAAAGTGTTCCAGGCAGACAAGTAAGAGGAAGAAGACGATTTAAAATTCCAAGGTGTAGAACTAATATGTATCAGTTATCCACAACAAATTCTGGCCAAGAATATGGAATGGTATTCCTGACAATATTATAAAATCAAACAATGTATATAAATTTAAATCGGAAATGTTATCTTTCTTTTATAAAAAATATTATTGTAGCGCAGTGTGAATTTCGTTGTATACTTCATTTTTTGTTAATTTCTATAAAAAACTCTCTCTCATCCGTACTAATTGTTTATATATTTTATTAGCTTGCACTATAGCCATTGTAAATATTATTGTATTAATGAATGTCCTATGCTTATTGAATGTTCATATTTGTAAACTGTTGTGTCCTGAAAAAATACTATTTTTGCCACAGAGTTTCTTCTGTTAAACTGTACTTTATCCAAAGGATATGGAGTCCTTGAACAATAAATATTATCATAATTAATAATGAGGAAACTCCAATCGGCCGTAATGTTTCAGCACCAAACATGGTATGACAAGTGCAGTAAGTGGAGAAGCACTTAAAAGTGGTTCTTATCGTGTGACTCCTGAAACAACGTGAAGGACCTATTATAGGGTGAATGAGCGTTGTCTGAGCATGTCCCTGACGAGGAAGCATTTAGCATAAACGCCTCTGAGTGTACGATCGTGTACCCAATATTGGTATTCTTGAACGTGACTCCTACATCCATATAAGGGAATCAACTTTGGGTGGTGTTTGTTTGCATGTTTGAGAGTGTAATAAATGCATGTGTTTCACCACGCCTGGTGTTATAATATCACGGACATTTTGAGTTCAGAGAATTTAATGATAGCATTTACACTACCACAAGTCTATAGTATTGTAAATGTTATCATTAAATTCTCTGAAATATCGAAAACCAAAAAGTTACAAAGGAACTTGTATTATTCATTTGGAGTTCCTTCTTTATTGACCCTCCCCATATACTAATTGAAATGGGATTGGAAACTATAATTGAAGCCACAAAGTACTCTGTTGACCTCACCCATTCACAGACACAAAGGCACAACCTGCACAAATTTTTGAGCCAACTGTAGCTTCGAATTTGCCTGATTAGTCTTCGCAGGCATTTTAATGCTCTCAGTCAGCTGAAGACAGAGCGGAGTTTTGAGACATTCGTGTTTGATCTTTACAAGTGAAATAATTTGCTTATCTAAAGGTTCGGAGTAAACCCGCATTTATCCATCCTTTTACTGCGCCTTTGAAAATTTCGCAGGCATTCCATTAACGCTGTCTCTAACGGAATAGGCAGTTAATGTTCCTGGAAGAGCCTCGTTATAACAGTCAAACGCATTGAATGCAGAAGGCAATGGGCTGGAAGCCGGTTACGATCAGTAAAACAGCGTTGAAAACCTTGTTGGTCGACCGAGGTATGTGATCATTCCAAGTGAGTGTTTTCCTTTGAGTGGCAAATAATGATGGGAGTTGTGATCTTTGAACCTGCATGTCGGAAGCATTTGTGTTGAAAGCATGCAATAAACTCGTGAGATTTTCATAACTGCAAACGATTTCCTCGAATGAAGTTGTAAAACTGTTTTAACGTTAACTGCTCTATCTGCCAGAATAGTGCATTTGAACGTTTGTAATCTATATATTCAACAATCCGTTTTTGCGCTGTCTTAAGAGAAAAAGGATGAATGAACATTAGTATTAATGTTATCGAGCGCTGATTAGTGCTAATTTATGAGCCTCTATTGTGGGTCATTCCGTCATTAAGTGATATTACAATAAAATGATGACGATTTGGGGGAAAAAATTATGGCAGACCGGACACGCCCACATTTCAGCTTCAAGCATTGGCCACCTTAGATGGTGCCATTAAAATTTACATGAATGACTCCAAATTCTATTCAGTGGAAAGTTTTAATCGTTCTCTCCGAAGTCGGAGAATTTATTTTGTTGTATTCCTGGATATCTGCGTGCCGCCAAAGTCGTGTTTTGGAGGAAAATTTGGATTTATCGCCCAGAAATGACACCGCACTCCTCCCACCGGCATTCCTCCGCATTCAAACAGGTCAGACCGTGTTTTGTCTGGCCTCCTTCTCGGAAAATAGGAAACACTCCGCGCGAGAGTCGCGAGAGAAGAGAGGTCTTACGTTGCGTTGCAAGGATTGCAGTGTCCGTTATATTTCTCGCTCAAGTGCACTCTCTCATTGGGGAAGGGGGTAATGCCACGCAATTGAATCGACCCATTACAGTGGTGCCAACCTCGCCGCTTCCTCGTTTTCTTCTTCTTTCCCCGCCCCTTCTCCCTCTCTCTCTGGCGAAACGGACGCGTATGAGCATTTTCGATTTTATGCGAGGAGATTACGAAGGTGCGTGCAGGCTGCACTCTCACGGGATAACTCCCCTACCTTCCCCTCCTGCCCCTCCCACAACCTCCCCTCCAATCGTTCCACCTCCCACCCCCCTCCCACCCTCTCTTTCTCTTTTCCCATCCCTCTAAATGTAAAGGTGTACAAACACAAAATCACCGAGTGATTCATTGTTAGAGAAATTATAGACTGTTCCACATTTAGTTGACCGTATGGGAATTGCGGAGGACACTGAAGCCAAACTTCTGATGAACTTAGATTCCGTGCGTTTAACTCAATCCTTCATAGGAAAGCACTTCCGTAACTGCGTTAAATATAATTTTTGCATTGGATAATGAGAAATCTAAAGGACTGCAGAACGGCCATGACGGAAAAAGGAAATGGCGTATAAAGTGTTTGTTCGGCCAATACTAGAGTACTCGGCGATGGTATGGGTCCCATCTGAGGAAGGTCACGTTAAAAAGCTGGAAAAAGTTCAAAGGAAGGCCGCGAGGTATGTTCTGAATAGGCATAAGAGAACTGAAAGCGTAACACAGATGATGAGTCTTAGGATGGGAGAGTCTACAGAGAAGGCGGAAAAGAAGTAGAATTTGCGGGTTGTATAAAGTAATTAAGGACGAAACAGCATGGGGAGAGCTTCGGACAGAACTCGAAGAGCCATCCTTTATCAGCAAGAATGATCATATGTTCAAAGTAAAACGAAGATCCCAAAAAGGAAATGATAAAAAATTCTCATTCCTCAACGGGACAATTATTGAATGGAACCAGTTACCTGGAGAGCTGTTTAAACTCTTACCTTGTAAAATACAGGCATTCAAAAAGAAATATAATAAATGCATGCAAAGACTTTGATGTGCACCATTTATGCTAGCTGATCGGTGATATTCATATCAATGTTTATGTTTCACGTTGTTTTTGATTATCTATGATTTTGTTTATATTTCGCCTCACATAGCATATATTGATGTAACTTTACAGTGCCACCTGACATTTGTCTATTCATTCTGATCTGTGTGAATAAATAAAAATAAACAATCAGTGGAAATTCCCGTTGATTCTAAACGAGAGGACAAAATGAAGAGGTAACACAGTAAATTCCGTCATTATGGCAGAGTTCTGGTACAGGTCTTTCGAACTCGATAAAGACTGCTTAACATTTCAAATAGTACGTTAATAGCCTTTTTTCAACATATATTCATAAAAGGGTCGGCTTCAACAATGCTATTGGTCGTCAAGGAGGCAAGAAAAACAAAAATTGAGGCGTTTGAAACAAATGCCGAATTTTCAGCAGTGTTATGAGTTTTTTTTCAAAATTTACTGTAAATCAATTGGAATACAAAAGTCAATTGCAAAAATTTGAATTTTTATTCAATTATCTTTCCACTGGTCTTTGTCGTGACTTTATTTAATGATAATTTCTAATTTAAAAATTGAATGAAAAAAGGTCAGCAGGCAATAAAAATGAACTTAACGTGCATTTCTGATGGAAACGCTTTTACTCGTCCGAAATCGAACCGGAGACTATTATTTACACGGAAAAAATCCAACTATCAGCGCAGGATAGTCATTTTATAATCCTTAAAATTTATAAGTTGTACCGTATTTGTTCTCGAAGAGAAGGCGAAAATACATACATGTATTGATACATTCTATCTTTGATATAAGTTTGAGTTAGGAAATTATATTTGGACCTTAAAAGGCTCCTGGTTGTGCAGTTAATATATCGCTACTCGCGATGTGAATTTTCTAGCTGTGGAAACAGGGTCACCCATTCCAGAAATTCAGAAAACTTAAATGCAGTCTCTTTGAAGTACGTTTTCTAAACTAAGATATATTAATAAGGTTTACTGGCTAGTCGTATTTTATTTCAATACTGAAACTGTACATTATAACTAGGGCTCTTAAGGAGATCGCTTAGATTACAGTAGTAAGGTGTCAACTTGAACGATAAATAATGTTTTATCACCTGATTAAAACTGCGCATTAGAAGCGAAATGTACGGGGAAATTGGACAAAAATGAAATATCGGAATGATACCACCAGTTTCTTAAAGTTTTCACTGAATAACTGCCTCCATTAAAGTCCAAATTCTGTAGTTCCATACCCATGGTGCTTCCGACGTTTTTTTACGGGTGGAAAAATGTGGATATTAAAAAATACATTCGTGGAATAATATGCAAATTTTGTACCTTACCTTTGGTTTTCATTTACCCATTTTATCTGCAGTGGCAAGATTTTTTTTTGAACTGGATTTAAAAAAATTGCTATTTAGTGTTTGTCTTCACTAACGCAGTCAGGTCAGAGCCGCCTTAATATCATTTTACCTAGAAATCAATGAATTTCGTCTCATTTTAAAGAAAAATATGCCACCCTTCCATTGACACAAAAAATTCATCCCCATTACCACATTACTTTTTGAGATATTTTCCAAACAATACCAGTCATTTTACATGGGAAATGGTACTTTACACACTCCAGAGAGAGACCTTATATTAAAAATGAGGCATTCCCTACACTTAGATTTCGTCAAAAAAATCAGCAGTAGTTTGTGTGTTTTCTCAACTATTTTTGAAAGATGATCATGTTGTCACCGCAGAAATACTTCGGGATCACGATAAACCTTCCATTTTGATGGAGTTTCAAACGTACAGCGTGAAAAAAATGAGTCAAATTAAAAACTAATACAGATATTTAATTTTGATTACTTACAATTTCAGTCATGTAAAACTATATTATTGCACCATTAATAATGCAATGTTTAATTTGTGTGTCTTACAGCTGGTGAAATTAAAACGTATAATTCGAATATGGTCTCTATTATGTTTAGGGAACTATCTCACTCGCACTACCCTTAATTTCGTACTCAGTTGGTTCTCATCTCATAAATTTCTCCCTACTTTCTTTCCATCCTCTGGACATTTCTTTTTCTTCCAATATGTATATTTGTACTAGCACACACTCATTTCTTTCTTCCCCTTCCCTTAGCCTCAATCTCCCCTCCAATTGTTCCGCCACCTCTTTCCCCTTCCACCCCTTCCCACGCCTATCCCTCGAAATCTTTGCATTTTATCTTCCATCCCCTCGCCTCACGACCGGGCATCGTGCACAAATCCCCCCTCTGCGGACGCCAGCAGGGGGAATAAAAACTCTGCCATTTCATACCATGAAAACCATCGATTAACGTTGGTTATCTTGCATTATTATTATAATCGTCATCACAGTTGTTTCTGGAGATAATTGTTGTGCGTAACGTACTTGAATATCAATAAAAAAGGCTTGGGTTTCGTGAAAAAATAGCAAATGGCCAGTGGACACGCTCGGTGTTCTCTAAACCTTTTAAGTGAAACATTTAGAGTTGAGTATCTGCCAAGTAAAATGCGAGAGCCTGCTGTGATTCGGTCGAGAAAATATCATTATAAGAGTCTGCAAGGAAACGAAAGAAAATACACTTACCATCGATAAGCATAGGAATTCTCCTGGAATGCTATTCGCCTCATTTATGAGATTCTGGTTTATAGTGAAATTTTTTTAACTAATTTACCACGATTTTTTTTCTACCGAGTGATTATCCTAGATCTTTCCTGGCCAATCTCAAATATCCTTTGAGTTAAATGTTATTTCCCTCCAAAAAGTAGGTGAATCGACAGGTATCTAGTGAAAAAATATTTTTATTTGTTTAATTTTTAATTTTCTCTGGAAAAAACAGTCATGCAATGCCTTTATAAGTTTCAATCATGGGGCACAGTTCAATCTTCCCTTATTTCTTAGAAAGGTTTAATAAGTGAATATGTCTTAGGTATTTTTTGTTTTAAGAATACTTATCGCAAAAATGTAAACAATTCTCAAGGGGTTGTTTTTTGGTTACCTTTTCATGAATGTTCAAAGCTGGAAACTGTAGCTGTCATCATACGAAAAAGGAAAGAAACGCATTATCAATTGCTATTCGGCTCGCGTATAATGGTATAGATAGAATTTTTCCGCAATACCGGACCTTTATCCATCAATATTGGTTAATGCGGTGTAGATAATTACAAGTATATTAATGAAGTAGCTTTTATGGATTTTTTTGTGGTTTTAGTCTTTGGAAGGTGATTTTGTTATGAAAATGAAATTAATATATTTAAATAATTGAATCTGTACGCAATTCGGGGTGACTATTTGGCAGTGTAGTTGAATACATTATCTTCTCGGGTTTTCCACCAAGTTAGGTAATTTTTTCCACCAGGTTACGCCAACAATTTTCTAACCTGGTGGAAAATTCGAGAAGACTTTATTAATATCATACGCCGGGAAAAATCCAAATCATATAGTTGAATACATATTCGTCACTGATATCTTCATTTCAGGCCACTATCTGAATTTTAAATAATGCGAATATGGTGGACCACCCACAAAAAAGAGAATCGCTAAAAAAAACCATCGCTCGCTCAAAGTATTAGTTTTAAATGACATTCCCGATAGTAATTTAGATTCCATTAGCAGTAGGATATGCACCTTAAATGGTCGGCATACTTTTTCCATAAATATGGGAGTAAGCTTCCTATGAAAACTTTATTCCTCTAGGCTAAATATATCACCTAGAGAGCCAGCTAAATTTAACATGTCCACGGTAAATGATCGAAAAGCGTTCATGGGAATACCTTGGCCATTGCAATCTCCTTTCATGAGGTCTGAAGCTTAAAGACTAATATGCTGAACAGTTGTCAAATACATTTCACCGATGTGCATCATTATTCTAATATTTCTTCTGGTATTCTAAAACTTTTGCAATCTTGAAACATTATGTGACTGTTGTGTACAAACTGCTTAATTTGTGCAGCCATTTTTGAAATAGGAATATTTCCAGAAGTTAGCGATTGTACGTCAAACTTCATGGCATGTCGCGCCGTAGTTATGATTCCTAATGCAGTAACTTCCACGATTCCGCATAGATTCAATCTTAATATCTCTTTCACTAGTGCTGCAAATACCTTACCCGCCAGTCAATCCCCATTAATATTTTGAATCAGACTTAATTGACCTTTGTCTGAGTTTTTAATGGGAAAATCATGCTGGTTATGCTGCTCCATGGAAGTGAGAGAGTTAGAATGCAGTCGGAGCGGACGCCAACGCAGAATATTCCTGAATATGCAATTCGATGGCTAATATGTAGGTAAATCCTTTCATTTATGCGTGGCGTTGCGTGGTTGGCACGCTTGTTCGCGAAACTTCCGCACTTCCGTGATGGCGGCCCGGCAACAATGCACTGCGCGGGAGTGGATCGGAGTGGGCGGGCGGAGAGATACATCATATTGGTAACAATTAATGCATATCGCGCCAATTTTTCTAACTCCCTCCATGTTTTCCGTCGCCTACTCCTCCTCCCCCCCCCGATTCTCGTGGATGTGCTAATGCTGCTCTACCGCCCCTCCCCTATATCCTAATTCCTTTCCCTTTTCCGCTCACCGCGTTGCCCTCCAAAACATTCCCTCCCCCCTCCATCTCCATTCATCAAGATCTTTTCGCCCCGCCTCTACCTCCACACCTCCCCCTCCACATCTACCCCCTCCCCCTTCTCACCCTCCCCTCCCACCCTCCTCGCTTACTTTCGCATTCCCTTCGTGAAGAGTACAAGGGGTATGTATACAAGTGGCGCCGCTCAGCGGGGAATTCCAAAGTGACTACTCCAGGGTGGCTGGCGCCATTCCACAGCAAATATTTCTTCCATCTCTCTCTCTCTCTCTCTCTCTCTCTCTCTCTCTCTCTCTCTCTCTCTTTCTCTCTCTTTCACCTTCACACTCCTCTTCCTTCCTTTCCTCCCTTCCCCTCCGCCTCGCCACCACACTTTTATACTACGCCCGTCCCACCCTTTCTTTAAAAGGAAGGGGAAGGGGTTGGGTGGCCTTTCTCGAGGTCCGATGCTGAAAGCAGTCCGATGCCGCACGTTGGGGGGGGGGGGGGGAGGGAAATTGAGTAGGCGATGTGACCCCATTCACTTCGAGTGCTTGCAGAGAGAGCTAACATCCGGTACGAAACCTTTTTAAACTCTTCATTGCGCTGCATGAGAATAGATTCATTCGTGGAATGTGTAAAACATATCATAATTTATGATTTAAAATTTTCCTGGCGAATCGTATTAATGAAGTTCTCTCGGACTTCACACCGGGTTACACAATGTTTAACTGCCAACGTTTCTGTGGCTGAGTCCGCCGCCGTCTTCAGGGCACAAACTGACATTTTTTAAAAATATTTACTGGTATTTAAAAAATGTCAGTTTGTGCCCTGAAGACGGTGGTGGACTCAGCCACAGAAACGTTGGCAGTTAATCACTGTGTAACCTGGTGTGAAGCCCGAGAGAACTTCATAAATATATCATGATTGTTCATTTGTGTTCATCAAATGTTCATATAATCGGGAAGAAGGAGAATTTTATTCGGAAAGAATTAAAGGATACACAATAAATACGTCAAAGACAACGAAAATCGATAGATACGACCGCACATTGAAGGCGCAAAGAGCATGGAGTTGCAATTTCCATCAAAAGTTAAAATTACCTCAAGGTGCCTTCGACCTAAATCTACGCTTGCATATGCACAAAACACGAAGTAAAGCTCATGCTCTACTTACAGTCGTGTACCCGAGCGAGTACGGAGCACAGTTATTTCCACCGATCAATTAGTCAATCTATTATGCTTCCCGTATCCACTCTGGTACACTGTATTCGGTCCGGTTTTGAAACTTTATCCACGTCTGAAGTTACGGTTATCATAGCAATTTTAGAACCATGTGCAGTAACTCTGGAACTTTACTTACTGTTGATGTCGACTGATTTTGCAGTTGATGTTGCAACATTCATTCCATTATCATAAAAAGCCCCCCAGCCGAAGATTATGAAAGGTAAAATGTGGCAAAAATGGACTTATTGTTAGTATCACTTGATACGTAATAATTAGTCTCGACCTTGTGGGTCCAAATAAATAATGAATTCCGTATTATCGTTTTCACTCTTCAAAAACATCGTTTTCACTCGTGATATTCTCATTTATTTAGGAAAAATGATAAAAATTCAAAATATTGCAGATTTTCCGGTATCTCTATCACAAATGCTCACTATTTTCCTAGCCTAATGAAACAAATGATATCTTTCGGACGAACAGATTTTGAGTTAGTTTCCTGCGGCTATTTACTGATAAATCGAAAACGAGAACATATTGGTGCCTGCACTCACCACCATTCATTTCCCTAGATGTATTTGCTTCTTAATAATAACTTTTCGCAGAAATGGCAGTTATATCAGCTAGAAAAATATTATTATTTTACGTTTTCCATCCATTACAGGTTGGAGCGATTATTTTTGATATCAGATTAATGTGAAACTTTGCATTTGTTTACCTATAAGTATTATCGACAAGTACTATGTGAAAATTTGCCTGTTACCGATTTAATTTTTTGTCATTTAATTGTTATTTAACGCGTACCCTAATGGTGTTTGATATTTATTTAAAATAATTCGATTCTGCATGTAAAAATTTTCCGAAAAAAACGAAATAATTAATGTTACCTTGTAATGCTTTTTCACAAATACAAGTTCTCATGCCAAGTAAAAAACACGTATTTACATCTGAATTTCGCTTGAATTTCGTATTCCGCCCCGTAAATCCAAGTCATGATAATGCTTTTATCAAGGTGAAAATTTTGAAATTTAACTCTTGCATAATTTCTATAATTATTTGCGTAGTGATTTCCATATGATAAACAAATATGCTTTAGTAAATTGTGGTCAAGATTAAAATGTACCCTCAATGATTCATGGTTATCGCTCCGGCCACCTTAACACTCCGTTATTTCTAATTAAATTTGCTCGAAAAGTAGCTTGGGAATGTAAAATTTTGTTTATCACGTCAAACAAATGAAATTTTTTTGATCAAACGACATTTTTGGTATTTTGTACGAGATTATTCTCTTGTCATAATAGAACCAAATGCTAATTTTTCTTTTACTATCAGCAGAATTAAAAGCATTGGGCTTATATTGCGATAGTGCTATTGACGCTAAAATATCGCTTCATATTCTGAAATAGACTGAAATTATAAATAATACACTAAATATGCATGCGAAAGTCTTTTAATAGACTCATTTCTTTTACAAAGTATGCGGGAAACGCGTTCACAACCAAGGATTCGTTTTCGATTCTGTGAACTTTTTCTGTTTTTAGAAATGGAAGACAATTAGGACAA
The DNA here is from genome assembly GCA_963169105.1 of Ceriagrion tenellum. NCBI lineage: Eukaryota > Metazoa > Arthropoda > Insecta > Odonata > Coenagrionidae > Ceriagrion > Ceriagrion tenellum. Next base: position 110,562,091 of record OY720643.1, read on the forward strand.
AATGCCCTGCGGTAAATTTCTGACGAGATATAAGGGTTAGAAGGACCTTATTTATTAAATTAAATATCTTTGGGATGCGAACCTGTTCCATATACCATGGAAAATGGCTGGTACTTTTGGCATGCATCTTGAAAAGAGCGTCTCATATCTAGTATATTTGTAACGGTGAGATTTTTTTTTCAAAAAGAGATCAAATTCACTGATTATCATGGAAAATGATATCATGTCCATACTACCTTAAGTCACCTTCCGGTACATAATTTCGCATTTCACGGTAAACACATTATTTCCTCAATTCTGGATTCTAGAGATTCGCAGCAGTTAACTGGTAGTAATGAAGTTTTCGAGGTAGTTTTCGTCTCGAGAATTTTTAGCCCTTCAGCCTCAGAAACTTCCCCACTACTTATTTCGTCAATGGGAGATAATTTCCGTCAATTATACGCTGATCACACATTAAAGTGACTCTGGCCTTTGGGTCACTTATTCCAGAAATTCTTAAAATTGAAACACTGCATCTTTAAGGCGCGTTTGATAAACTGAAAGGAGAAAAATAGGGGTTCCAGTCTAGTTTAGCACTAATTTAGGATTGAAAATGGAGATTTTATCATGGCCTCTTATGGAGATTCCTTAGATTACAGCATAAAAAAATGCCAGTTTGAAGCCTATTTAGGCATTAAATAAAAATCGTTTATTACAAGTAAAAAGTCTTGGAAAATTGAATGAAAGTAAAATATGAGAACATTACCACCTATTCACTCATTTATTTTAGGCACGTTACTGCCGTGATTGAAGACAAAATGCTGTTGTTCATACAATTAGCGCTGCAGTCGTATCCAATACCTGTACATTTTTCGTAATTAAAAATAAATTCTTTGAATAATCTGAAAATTTAAAACCTTATATTTGGTTTGCAGGAGGTAACCCATTTCATCGACGAAAATTGGATAGTTTTAAACTAAAAAGTAAAAATGGGTAATTTTGTGTTTTTACTGACATAGACCAGATCCAGAGTCCTCTAGATTGTAACCTCGACACTACTCCCTCACCAAGTGTACTCCCTTCGTAGTGATCACATGGGAAACTAGAGGACTCTGGGCCAAACCCACACAGAAGCTTGTGTGTCATAGTGTGAGAAAGCGTGTTCTTATTAAAATCTCTTCGCACCGGGCGGACCACCGCAAAACCCCATGAAGAGCTGCCCGAATCGAGTTGAAGATAAAGCTTGGTGGAAGTGAGATACGGCGGTAATCGTGTACCAATTTGCGCAGTGGGAACTGCGATAATATTGTGTAAGTAAGGATTTGTTTCGACTCACATAGTCCGGCCAGAGTCACCTAAAGGTGGCTGGAGCGCGAATCGTGAATCGTTGAGTGCACCTTTTCATAACTTTTCAAGTATCCGAAAATAAAACTCTTGGGTCACGTTTCAATCAATTCCATCAATTTATACGTTGAAAATAGCCTTACATGTTTTGACATAAATAATGCAATATTTATGTTTAAAATGTTTTGCCTCAATTAAAGAATTAGTACGAGTTCGGTTGACGGTGCGGAATTAAAAATTTGAGCAAAGTATCGTATATAAACAAGTGCTTTTTATGAAGCATGTTACCAAGATATATACCATAGGAACCATTTTAATTAAATGAAAGGAATGTTTTTGCATTTAGGAGTTAATCTGTACATGTGTCATCGAATTATTTCGAAATATATGTCAATTCCCATTAGACTGCGTGTTAAAATAGCATTAAAATGCCAAGAAACCAAATCGGTGACCTTAAATTATTATTGCTTCTGTCTATGCATATTGTTAATAAGAACACTTATGCAAAGATTGACGCAAATTTGTATTTATATAAACTAAAATTACTCCAACCATATTAAGTAGCTCTCAATGAGCTCGGTGACTTCAAGCGTGACTTCATGGAAATTAATCATGATATCCGAATTATTTTTACAATAAAATGTAAAAAGTATTTTGTATTTTTCCACAATGTATTTTTAATCGTACAAATCACCTCTCCCACTCCTTACCTGATGATATAAACAATGACGTGCCACCGAAAGATTTTGTGCCTGAGATTGACGCCTTTAAGTCGAAACTAGTTGTACGAACGAAAATACACTGTGGAGAAATACAAAGTGTTCTTTAATTTTTAATTTAATTTAATATTTTTTTTCATTTCATGAATTACAGAGTAGTATACAATAGATAACCCCTAATGATGAGCCTGTATTTGGGTTTCTACAAGATAATCCATGCAAAAGAAAGAGCAACAAACCAAATGAATTAAAAATTTTCAATCAAATGTTAATAAAACAGAGAAGATTTATTAACTAATACATATATATATATATATATATATATATATATATATATATATATATATATATATATATATATATATATATATATATATGTATATATGTATATATATAGATAGATAGATAGACTCAGATATACAGAGTGATATACAGTGGTTACAAAATATGAGACACATAAATACATGATGAAATGTGCTTACTATAACAATAGGATTACAAAAACGCTTAATTTTTTTCATTCAACTCAACGAGATGAAAATTACAGAACAAAATCTCGATGTTTTTTATATGTTATACCAAATTTTTTATTTCCTTAAGAAATATTCGTATGTTTTTTCTTCCACATTGCTTGCAGTCCTGCCATGCCAGCCATGAAATTTTTTTCGTGATATATATACAAATCATCTTTGGAATTAAGTTAGATTAGGCTTAGGTAAAGAAACAGTATTTCTTTCTCGTAGGCTAAGGACATGTGTCCTGGGTAGCAAATTCGCTTCTTCACCACTTCTTCAATATAAATTCTTTTAGACTTCATAAATATACATATATCTGAGATGCAATATGTCCAGTTCTAAGAACAATCATCAGGGAATCATAAGTCATACACCATGTATTAACACTCTATTGTAAATATAATTCAGATATCATAGCTCTCAATAGATTCTCGCCGAATTTTCCGCCTATAGAGTAATTAAGGTAGTCCGAGGGAGATAGTTCCCTAGTCATAGTAGAGACCATATTCGGTTTAGACGTTTTAATTTCACCAGCTGTAGGACACATGAATTTAATATTGCATTATTAATGGTGCAATAATTTAGTTTTATGACAGAAGTGGTAAGTTATTAAATGAAAATATATAAGTAAGTCTTTAACTTGACTCATTTTTTTCACGCGGTACGTTTGAAAGTCCTTCAAAACTGGTTTTTTGTGATACCCAAGAACCTATTGCGGTGACAATGTGATTAATTTTCAAAAATAGTTGAGATCACATACATACTACCCACTGTTATTTTTTTTACGACATCTAAGTGTTAGAAATGCCTCATTTTATAAATAATGTCTCTCTGGAGTGCACACACGTACCATTTCCCATGTAAAAGGGCTGGTATTTTTTGGAAAATAACTCCAAAAGTAATGTGGTAAGGGGTTAACTTTTTGGTGTCATTGGATAGGTGAGATATTTTTCTTTAAAATGGGACCGAATCATTGATTTCTAGGTAAAATGATATTTCGCTCTAACTACCTTAAGGGACGAAGAAAATGCTATCGACGCCCACTTCTATACTTCCCAGCATCGCCACATTGCTTGCAGCCCTGCTGGTTCTTCCCCCTCTTTCCCTCTGTTTCCCTCACCCTCTTAACCCCATCCCTCCCCTTTCAACCCCTCTTGCGGTCACGCGATTAAATGCACCCATCCACCGGAAGCTTCCTTCCCCTCTCCACGCCTCTCCCTTCGCCCTCCTCAACCCTTTCTGCCTCTCATCCACCTCCCTCCCTCAGCCGCACATAACCCCTCCCCGCACTTCGCTTCTCCTCTCCCGAGGGAGGTCTCGTCTATCCCCCGTCTGGAAATCTATTCGGCCACCCTCCCTCAGCGTGCTCTTCCGTCTTATTGTGCCTGTCCTTCTTCCCACAACTCCTCATTGCGTCCCATACGCATTTTATTCGACATGGGGATACTATTGCAGATTTGGACGAGAAAAAGTGCTTACTGGTAGAATAGAATAAAATAGAATAACTTTAATTATGCTCTGGGTTTCCCCATAAGAGCACAAAAAAAAGAAAATACATATAAAATTCTGCTTTGAGAAAAAGTAACACAAAAATATAAACGATGGTTTCAGACCTCACTTGGTGGAATTCCTTAATATCAGGGATAGAAGGATTAACTTTGCAATTCCACATTGTAAAAGATTTATTAAAAGATTGATATAGATATACGTAATAAATCTTTTACAATGTGGAATTGCAAAGTTAATCCTTCTATCCCTGACACAAAAATATATATACCTGGCCAACAACTCACAGTGATTGTGCCTGTCTTTCTTCCCACAACTCCTCATTGCGTCCCTTACGCATTTAATTCGACACTATATACTATAGCAGCATTTGGACGAGAAACAATGCTTACTGGTAGATTAGAATAAGTTTAATTATGCTCTGGGTTTCCCCATAAGACCCAAAAAAAAAGAAAATACATATAAAATTCTGCTTTGAGTGAAAAAATAACACAAAAATATATATATCTGACCAACATCTTACAGTGATAAAAAGCAAAAAAAATTCACAGTTACAGATAATTAACACTAAAAACAATGGACAGTATAATATATAGCAAAGGAAAATATAATATCAATCACAAAGAGATAATAAATAAGCAATAACTTCTCCAATCACTTGGGAAACATAAATCTATAACAGGATACGTATTTCTATTATCGGCATATATGCCGCTTATGGTAAAAATTAAAAAGTTTTTCCTTATAAACAGATAGCGAGGAAGAATTCTTTATAGATAATGGCAAGGAATTCTAAGGTAGGTGACAGACAAATCACACAAAAGACAATATTTGGGTGAAAATAAACAAAAAAATCCACATAATTTTTCCCTGTTTTGTTGTAGAATACGTTTAAAGATGCAGGAAAGTGATTTTCGGCGCATGTATCAGATTTATGTACCTCAATGATCTAACAATGTAGTTATAAAAATACGTGATAAATAAGCCATGGGTATATCATTATAGCATTTGGACTCGAAAATATTGCTTACTGGTAGGTGATAGACGAATCACACAGAAGGCAAGATTTAAATGAAAAAGAAACAAAAGAAAATCCCCACACAATTGTTCCCTATTTTACTATAAAATAGGTAGAAAGATGCAGGAAAGTGGTTTTCGGTGCGTGTATTATATTTAGGTACTTCAATGAGCTAACACGTTTAGTATAAAAATTCCTGATAAATGAGCTGTCACACGGTAAGATTCGTTAATTAAGACCTGCGAACAATGCAAGAAGCCATTGAAAATGGCTTTTTTCCAGCATCAATTACTTGATCTTTTGAAATTGTATGTGATTGTAAGTACGTCATGTTGTAAAACTTTTTACAGTAAACAAAATGCCCTCAGTCTAGGGTATATAGGTGAAATATTGTCTCCACTACAGCTACTTGTCAATAAATGCGTGCCTGGACCATTAACTTTGATGTATCCAGAGAGGTTGAATTTGTAATTTAGAACTAGGTTTAAAAACTGCAAGAGTTATACTGCGAGTCTTTAATTTAAAATATTGACAATTTCTTGCACAATGTAAATCAATTAACCGCCAAAACCAGAGACTTTTTCACGCTACTATGTACGCGTCCTCAAATTTTGCCAAGTGCGCGTACTCCCTACTCATAGTTTTGAATTCGTAGGAATCGTGTTCAATTTTCAATTTCCACGGACGACGTACTCCCAGAGAGGTGTACGATTGGCGTTTCCTGACTTGACGGAAATGGACAGTGGGATTGACGGAGCTTGATGATTGGCAGGACGGAATAAGGTCAACGTTCCCACAAGAGACGGAGATGTACGGTTGCGTTCAGCTTTCTATCGTCTTCCCTTCGCGGAGGGGAGTATTACGACTGACGGGAGTATCAGGATTAATTGCTGACTATTTTCATAAGTGTAGCTTTAAATAGTTACAAAGCAGATCTTGCCGCCCTTCCCTCAGGCTCCCGCAGAGCAGGCTGCGGGAGTCAGAGATTTTTGCTGCTATCTTGTGTTGGAGGGAATCGAAGAAAGTATACATCCCCTAGCCAGGGCGAGTGTCTAGCAGGGAGTGGACCCAAATAGTCCTAGACTACACTTCATCCACTCGAATCACGGGGTAGGATTACAATTGAGCACTTTCCGAGGAGATAATAGGAGTTACAATATTCGAAAGTAATTTTCTATGTAAATGTTAATAGTGATCTCTCGATAATGACAGCCGTCGAAGTTTCCTGAAGTTAAGGAGACTCTTAGCCCTTCGTTTGTGGAAAATGTACTTTTGCAAACTTTCGTTTTCTCAGTTTGCTACAGGAAAAAATTTATGTCCATACATTTGACCGTCCATATTCTGGTAGGTTCTTCTCCAAGTTTTCAAATCCGACATTTCCAACAAAGATTCGAGCTCTCACTCTTTTTTTACTCTTCTGGGGTTGAATCTTCCATCTGTCGTAGACGGAAGAGCCGAGACATATGGGCAGGTCTCCTGAATACATCGACATCTAAATAATACCTTGCGAGCCGCCGCATGGACGTGCGGCAGGGGTCACCAGCCGCGTAAAGATGTCTTTGTTTGGAAGATAAAATGGTGACATGTATTATACGAGTGCATTTAGTGGAGCTCAATTTTTATTGTGGTCAATTATTGTGCGAAAGAACGAGTTTTTGTACCTTTTTGTTCGGCAATTTTTCTCTCTTATTTTATCGCTTCTGCCAGACCTAGAGATGTAGTGAGGAGTCATGATACTCTCTGTTTTGTCCTGAAACACACCAGTTCTGAATTTCTGAAGCAGGCTAAGCCTAGCGTGTAGCCTCTAGGGATGTCAAACTTAATCCCTTTAAAGTTGTGAAACGCTTTATGTTCGCTCGTAGCAATTTTTATCGAAATGCGCTGCTTTCCTTTGTATTTAATTAATTTTTTTGTTAAAATCTTTATGACCAGGGTCCCAAAATCTCGCGGCGTATAAGAGGTGTGGTCTAACCAGTGTGAAGTAGCATATCTCTTTGACCTTTTCATCCGAGGACCTTCCTATTATTCGTTTAACAAAACCTAGTTTTTTTGATGCTGTGCCACATATGTTTTGTATGTGTAATCCCCACAATATATCAGACGTTAAAGCAATTCCAAGATATTTTACCATATCTAAATATTTTATGTTTACTCCACCTACAGTATAGGTATGACGTTTGTGTGATGACTTTCGCAGGAAGTGAACTGTGGTGCATTTGCTGATATTTAATTCTAATCCCCACTCCGGGCACCATGAATGAACGTAGTTACGAACGAATGATTATGTGACAATAGGAATATAATATTTGGGAATGATTTAGTATGCAGTAATAATAAAAGGGAGAAGGAGAAACGTGACAACGGCTGAATGTCTATCAACCACGCTGTTGTCCAAGAGTGTCGGAATTGATAACCAAAGAGGGAGTCCTTTATTCCAAGATAATATATGAAGGGCATCCTGCACGTGGCAATTTTCTCACGATATGGCATTGAACTAATCAGAAAAGAGCGATTAAAATGATATAAAATGCGTATTTGATCAGAGTTCTGCCTGAGATAATGAGAGGTTTTAACATGGAGTTTCCTGCACAAGTTCTTGGAAATTGGAACAATTTCTTTAAGCTTAACTCGCTGACTGTTCGTAACTCTTAAAATACAAAACGAAGATATTGTTGGAAACTATCATAATATTAATTGTATTACTCCATGAAGTTGATTCTAACGTGATAATTGTTAACTTGAATTTTTTCTTCCTAAACATTTATCTCATCTAAAGAAGTTATAATTTCTTCGTTGCTTATCGAGAACTTATTACATACCGTTCCTCTCCAAGATCACTATTCTAAGGAAATTATTTTGTTCATTTGTTTATGTTATAATAATTTAATAATAACAGTTCTTCGCGAATATATCTCCACCAGCGAAGGACAGAGACCGCGTACCCCAGTTGCGTGAAAAAATGTCGACTGAAATTTTCCGGGTCCATTATCTGTTGCTCCCTTGCCTGAACAAATAGGTGCGAAAATCCCCCGAACGCCGAGGTAGCGAATCATAAGTCGCTCACATCTGAAGGACAATGCGTCGGTGTGTGGGATGGGAAGGGTTAGAGGGATGTTCAGCCAGACAAATGAAGAAGTGTATTCTGTGATTGGGATAAAAAGGAGGATGGTTTGAGGAGATAGAAGGCGGCAAAATAAGCTGGAAGACGTAAAGAGAGAAACACCCACTCCATTGGGCGATGAAGGTGACAATGTACGGTCAGCGTGGGAGAGGAAAGATACCTGAGATTTGGGATGGGATTTAATTTTGGAAGATGGCTACATTGCAAAATGAAACGTCAGTTGGATAAATGTTTCTCGGGTTCCCCACCGGGTAAGCAGGTCCACAAGTCCCGACGTTTCGAAGCCCCTGAAGATGGAGGGCAAGTCGTTCTCAGAAACGTCGGGACTCATCTACATCTACTTCTACATAATACCCCGCGATTCGCTGCGAGGGCGTGTGGCAGGGGGCGTTAGGTCACCAGCCGTGTAAAGGTGTAAGATTTTTCGAGATGAAATGGTGGCATGTATTATAGGAGTGTATTTAGTGGCGCTCGATTTTTATTGTGGTCGCTTATTGTTTGCGGCAAGAACGAGTTTTTGTACCTATCTGTTCGGCAGTGTATTTCTCTTACTTTATAGCATCTCACAGACCTAGAGATGTAGTGAGACTGCATAATAATACTCTCTGGGTCGCTCTGAAAAATATCAGTTCTGAATTTCTCAAGCAACCTAAGCCTAGCGTATAGCCTCCGAGTCTCTAGGGGCTCCCAACTTAACCCCTCTGAAAGTGGTGAGACACTATATGTACGCTATAGCAATTTTTAACGATGCGCGCTGCTTTCCTTTGTATTTCATTAATTTTTTTGGTTAAATCTTTATGCTCTGGATCCAAAATGCTCGCGGCGTATTTGAGGTGTAGCCTAACCAGAGCGAAGTAGCATCTCTCTTTGACTTTTTCATCTGAGGACCTTCTTATTATACGTTTAACAAAACCTAGTTTCTTTAATGCGGTGCCACATATGTTTTGTATGTGTAAGCCCCATAACATATCAGAATTTTAAGTTTTTCCCAGATATTTGACTGTGTCTGAAGATCTCATGGACCTGCTTACCTGGTGGAACACCCGAGGAATGTATATTCAGCAGATACGCCGGGAAAACCTAAAATTTTTCGAAACGTTAGTTATTTGTGATCAGGAAACTAAAATGTCATATCTACCACTTTATTTGATAAAACTTCTTCAATGAATAACAAAGAATCCCGGAAATTTTTACTGTGGATTATAAAAGTGAAATAAAATAATTTTGTCCCCCACATTCAATGACGCCTCTCTCCTCTTCAACTTGCTACTGAGCACTTGAGCCACATTGAATTTTCCTTGTTAATATAGAGTAGTAGACTTCCAGCCATGCAGAAAAATTAGCGATTCAAGTAACTTATATCAAATGCTTATGGTCGATTTTGTTTCTCAGAAAACAGAAGAAGGGTGAATATTTCATGCCTGTACTAAGTGACCGTCGATCTGTCCTTTGAGAAATAATTAAAATTCTCTAACTCATCTGCCATATTATTTTTTATTTCTGCATGTTCTTTGGAGTTATGTACGTATACAGCAGCAACGCATACTTGAACAAGAATAATGTTTAATATTTTATACTGAGACATCTCGGAGCATTACAAGCTTGCTTTACTTGTATTGTTCTTCCCAAACTCTTCCATTACTCCTCGAAGTGACCGGCGTCAGCCCCAAAAATCCTAAATCCCCGAAACACATTGCTCACATATTTACTAATATTGTTAAAATCAGGCTCCCTCATCTCCACAACTGATCCTCTGGGTGAGTATTGTCTTTACGTTTCGTTTCTAACCTTTATCATAAATTCCTTACTATTGATTTTAAACTGTAGCCTAACTAACTAAAAAAAGAAACCATAGCACTTTGAATAAGACAATTGATTACCCCGACCTTATTTTAGTCATAAATTTTAGAATTATCACCCGACCTACTGGGACCTACTCATTTTTTCTACTCCGAGATTGTCATTCACCAAGTGCTCCCTTATTTGCCGCAGTTCTTCTCTAAATTCCGCTTCTGAGTACATTCATCCTTTCTCCTTACCTTCCAACGTCTTATCTAATCAAACCAGACCTCATTTCCCTATGAAATAATTTTATATGTCTCGCCATGTTGGGATACGTTGCTTTGCTTTCTTCTAGTTAATGTTTTTGCATATGTGGCCTCAGTGTTTCATGTTTGTTTCACTTAAAATGTATCGTGCTGTTTGCTGTCTTCAAATGAGTGAATAAATAAAGTGAGGGTTTTGAAGGAGTCGGTTTCTTCTGGTTCCGTCTCATTACATAAGCCCTATTACATTCGTCACGATTTTCTCCAATGAAAGAATGATCCACCAAACAAACAGTGTTTTTTCCAAGGTTAATCTCATGTTATTAGCATGAAGTATTTCTTTACCCAATCTGTCAATGCATCTGGACATTTAAATAAAGCAGCGATTTCATTGATTACTTCACTGTCACTCTGTCTTGTTTCGCTGGTGTAAAACTGCGGTGAATGTCACAGCTAATGTTATGCAGGAGCAATCTAATAATCCACTTGACTGACTTCATCCTTTCTTAAAAAACTTTGAGGTAGTTTTGTATGGCATTTCTGAGGTAATTCATGGAATGTGGCCAGTTAAGACGTTATCCGTGCGGTGTCGTCAGGGAGAGTGTCGCTGAAATCAATTTTAGGATGGCGAATGAGCAGATGGTTTTAGTTGGTTCAATCTGAAAGATGATTTGAAAAGGAAAGTCTTGAAATTTAGTATATAAATGATTTTTTTTACTTCCGACCAGAAAAGAAAAATATATACGCTTCTTTTTGACATAAAAAATGGAATCTTTAGGTAGCCTTAAGGGTAATACCTGTGTAAAGGCTACCTTCAATTTACATAGATATGCGTGGTCAACGGATAGGTTATAAACAATTGATCATACAAAAATATAACTTTTACTTCAACAATTTTCAGCAATAGTCTTACTATTATAAACGGAAAACGTGTGTTCTAACAATTAAATACAATACATAATGCTTAATTTATACTTTCGCGTCAAACTTTTTCAATATCGTACTGATTAAACAGCCATGATTACACTAAATCAAGAAATTTTTGAAAACTTTTTCTCTTTTTATATTTTCAGGCAAAAAATTGAATGCTTTAGCCCACATATAAAGAACGATCTTTTCTAGAATGTTAACTTAGGTTTCGAAAGGCCATTGCTTTTTCTCCTCCAATTATAAGAGGGCCTTTCCGAAGATGATGATGGCGAATAGCCTCTTCGAATGTTAAAAGATCTGAACCCTATGAAAATGTTCAAAGATTTGGGTGGCAACAATCTCAGTTCTAAAAACTAGAGGAAAGAGCTTTCGCACCTCCTTTCGAACGTTATTACTCGAACAATTCTTTTCTGAATGGCCTTTACATATGGCCAACAGATTATGGCATATAATTAGATTTTAATATCATAAGATTTTATGCTCCCGGCAAATGCTTAGCAGAAACTCTTCTCGGAAATTTCACCGGGTTAATTTGATAAAAAAATCCAAGATTTCAACGGACGACTCGTCTATCATGTGCAAGGTAAATGTCGCGGTGTTAGAGTACGGGAGGCTTACATTCCAATTATAACAATTAAGTGACTCCTGATGGGTCGAAAGGTGAAATTTGAGAGTTAAAACGGAAGGGAATTTCCATTCAAATATATCTAATTATCTTTAAAATTGAATTATACGCAATTATGAGATGAAAACCAATGTCAAGATCAAAATTACCACTTTACAGCTGGATCTCTATTGCTTCTTTGCAAGTCTATTGGACTGTACTGTTATCCTTTACTGTTGGAAGGGCAGATTATCTTGGCGCTATCCCATTTAATCTTATGGTCCTGAATATTGCCATACTTAGTAACGGCTGATTATTCGGGTCGTCTGAAATGTCTCTGGTGTTCTCCAAGCCTCTGAATTCCAAGGAATGCAAATACGACGATGAAATACGTAGAAATTTGCTTGAGAATAAAATCTACCAATATCAGCTTAACTGTCCGTTGCACGATTCTCGGCCCTGGCTGACTGTACAACAAATCTGGTCCTGGCAGAATGTACAACAAATATGACTTGAAGCATAATATACACAATACAGAGACCTTTTATAATAACTTTTCAATATTATCAAAAGTTACTATCATTTATGAATCAACCTTTTGTATTTATTATTTAATTATTTGTTTCTTCGATTGTATTAGGCAGGATGTTGCACAATTTTGGTCCCATATGGAAGAAACTCCTTCTGTACAGCGTTAAATTCGGTTTAGGCATAGGGACACAGAAACCCCTGCGAAAAGGAGTGCTCCATGTGCTCCAGTACCACGTCCCAACGCTTCCTTTGGTTTCGTCGTCGCTTGTTAAGTTATAGGGGAGGCTAGTATGGAACGGCTTCTCTGTAAATACTGAAATCCATATTTTAGTCCACGCTGGCATTCCTCGAGGACGGAATCTCGTTCTCTGATCCTCGTTGGCTAAAATTCCTCCCTTCATGCTGCCCGTGGCGACACGCGAGACGCAGGACTCTGTCCGTTGTCTGACACTCGCGCAAAGAGAGGCGAAGGCTTTTCCACGAATCGGAGGAATGCGGCCTCTTGATCTTAATCGAGTTGCCTTGGAAGCCGTTCCTGTGTATTTTTTGTTTACCCGATCGCCGACATGAAGAAGGCGTGCGTTAAAGGCAAATACTTAAGCTCAAAGCTCATATTATTCAGGAGGAGGACATGGATTAATCTCCATCCAAAAAGATTGAATGGAGGCTTTTGTGTGATAAATATTTGGAAAAAAACTGTCTTAGAATTGTAGCAAATTATAGCCTACATTTGGAAACACAGGTATGCGGAATAAAGTTAAGCTGATGGAAACTGTGGTGTATTTTTTTTTATTTAGAGATATGAATGCCTTTATTTGCATTAAAAAACTTGGTCCTTCTAAGCCATAAGGCTTGTCAGAAGGTTCCATTATTATATTACATAGTGGCATATTACAAGCATAACATTTAATAGTCTAAATAAAAATTACCCTACTGGTATATTGCTTACATTACATTTATATTACATTATAATTTTAATTTCATAAAAATAATTCTATATTGATGATAATCATTTATTGTTCGTTCAATCCTAAGATGGGTTGACTGCAACCCTCCACCCTTTTTGACCAGTTTGCTTACTTCCGGGTAGTTCTTCTTCTATGCTATCTTCTATATTTGTTATATGTATTTATCCCTTGGCATTCCTCTTGGGAGTCGAATTACCACTCAAGTTTTAACCCCTCCGTTTTATATTTCTGTGAAAATGGTGTATACCTGTTTTTTTTTTTAAATTTTGAAATAGTTTCAGCATATAAAACATATAGTATAGGATTTTTATACGATTCAATTCCTGACAAATTGTCCCCTCTTTTCACTGTGCGTCTCCCCCTATCTTTTAACATTTGACGCTGTTGTTTTTTCGCTTTCCTGTGGCAGTGCCCTCGCTTTGTTAACCAACCTAACCTCTCTTTCTCTTCCCAATGATCCTTCTCCCCCTCCAATCCGCTCAATATCCTCCCCGTACATATATGAAGCCATCGCACCTGTACTCAACACACGACCTCTGGAATGATGTTGTAACATCGAAACCACTTACGTATTTTTAATAAAACGTGTGGAAAATGCGGAATCATTTTTCTTTTACTATGTCGGAGTCATTTTTCTTTTAATATTTCTAAATTCCACAAATTAGAATCGTCTACAATCACGAATGTTTCATTTGGGACTTTTCCCTCTATTTTTTCTTCAATTGCGTTCTCCATAAATCTAATGTGCTTCAGAGTTTGCCCTATCCGTCTTGTTCTTCTTTTCTCATTTGATATTACGTCCTGTTCTCTGGTACTACTACCTTCTGTCTAACAACTAAAGAGATGATAACTGGCATTTATAAAATAGGTCGATAAATATCACTAACTGGAGATACAATGATCAGAAGATAAATATCAGTCATGCACCTATTCATTCAAGGTTAGATTTCCATCATTACTTTCCTTGCCTGTGTTCTGTGCACACACTTAAGTATTTTCATGTGTTTTATGAGCTTATAGCATCATGATACATGTTGACCATTCCGATTGCGAATTGCGTGAACCCATTTACTACCAGTAGTTATGTTTAATGTTTTAATATCACACATCTTCCACAATGGTCTCAGTTGTCGGCATCGGTCGAGGCCAAAAGTTGTCTGTACTAATCTCATCTAAATCGTTATCATGTACTACGCCCATTTTTCCCACCTGAGGCTGTCTACGGGTATCAGCTGTTGACACGAGAATCACAGTAATTCAGGAACTTTACTTTCGGTTGCAATTCATTTCCTTGAATTCCTTAGTGTCCTTATGATAAATTGTTTGCCTTTCCAATTCCGATGAATTGGATTCTGTAAACCTCCGATTCCGATGAATCGACATCGGATCCTCCGTAACTTTGGGTAGTTATCTACTATTCATTACTGAAAGGTGATCTCGGATTCTTGGCATCACTTTCGTCTTAGACGGCAAAAACTCTTCTCAGTAGAGAGGGTGACAAAGATGTTTTCTAGTTTTACTGTCGTTCCAAAGTGAGCCGAAGGGCGTCGCCTCCAATTAACGCAGGCATGAACTCCCCAATTACAATTTTCATCTGATTATACAAAAGCCCAAGTAGAAATAGCAGGGCTAAAATTGTCCATTTCCTCATTTGGGCTTGGGAAAAAAATTAAATAGGAGATTAGTACGGCTCGTAGACTTAGTAAGTACTGTAAATTTTCTTTAAATGTGATGATGAATCGTCTCTGATAGCTACAGAAATTTTTGAAGCCAAGATATGACCCACTTTATCAGTAAAAGGGCACGAAATCTGAATGCGCGTATTCCGGGTGAAAATATATTTTGCGACTTATCTAACTCACATGCCTCGCAAATAAATGGCACGTTGTTTATCCTAAAAGCGGCAGTGAGGTGATTTTGTGGAGGAAATCGCTTAAACTGGTAAGTAACTTATTGACGAAGCTTACAGGGAGTTGACTCGTACTGTTTTCTACGAATAATTTCTGCCTCCTTTTAAACCCGAATATCAAATGACAGTGAGAAGTCAATGTGAGCCTTAATAATATCGTTTATCACTTCGCGTGGAATTCTCTTTTGATTACACTCAGTCTGGCGTCAGGAGGTGTTCCTCTATCAAAAACGTAATAATCATACAATTTGTAATTTATCTCAGGTTTCCCTATTTATTACCTAAAATTCCTCGCTCAAACATTGATAATGCATTCTTAAAAGCATATATACATTTATAAAAGTAAAGGTGCTTTTAAAAGTTGGCTCTTGGTCAGAAATAATGGCCAAACTTTCTGGAACCTCGCCGTGAGTAGATCACGGTAAGCGAAGACCCTGCGCTCTTTATGGCAGGATTAAATAATAGTGAGGGTGGAGGTGCTGCGGCCTTTAATTCTTGGAGGCTACGCTAGAGAGTCTCACATTAGTCCATGTCATAATCGGAAGTCTGAACAAGGCCCTCCAATCGTAAGCACTTGATGCATTGTAATTTATTTGGTGTATACTGGAACCCAGAAGCAAAACTTAACGATAGGGATGAATGTACTGAATATATTGAAATCAACTGTGGAGTACTTCTAGGATGCATGCTATCTCCACTTTTGTTTATGTAATACAGAGAACCGATATAGGAAGATTTCATCAGAAAATTATACAGGGGGCAATTATTAATGGGAGAATACATGATAAGACATGCCAATGACACGATTTTGCTTTCAAGGACGATAGAAGATTTAACAATGCATTGTTGAATACATGAACCTCCGATGCAATGAGTGTAGATTTGAAATTAATCTTAACAAAGCTAACTTCATATTAATGACAAGACCTCAAGATGGTGGAGAAGGCATAACGATAAATAACGCCTTCATTAAATGATTCCCATACTATAAATATCTTGGGACGTAGATCACAGACTGTGACCACGCAAAATAAATAAGAAGCGGTGTTGAGATTGCTCGGATGACTTTTAATACCATTGAGGAAATTCTTCTCCAATCGTAATTTTACTAAAGAATCCGCATGATATGCTTTAATTTTTTGTCTACCTCCTTATATGGTGTTGGAGTCTGGACACTTGAGCATTATTATATAAATAAAATTGAAGCCTTTGATATGTGGTGCTCCAGGCGGATGTGAAGAATAACATGGGTAGCTTCCTCTCCTCTCCAACCCTATCCTACACCTCCTCGCCACGTCCCTCTCGCCACCCAGTTCACCCTCTCCACCCTCCTCCACACTCACATCTCAAGCACCTCAAGTCTACGTACATGCTCCCTTCTCAATAACCAATTCTTCTATATGTGGCACAGCATTAAAGAAACTAGGTTTTGTTAAACGTATGATAGAAAGGTCCTCGGATGAAAAAGTCAAAGAGTGATGCTACTTTGCTCTGGTTAGAATTCCCAATTTCTTCAGCTCTACCATTAACTTTACCAAGTCTTCCCTCTCAAACACCTTTTCAAAATCTAAAAAGCTAGCAAAAACATTCTGCCCATGCTCGAAGTTTCTTGCTACCAGTGTTCTCATCACTTAACGGAAATTAAAATACACTTTGTATAGGTTCACTAGATGGGTTTATTGAGAACGACCATGGTTTCGTCACATGATGACATCTTCAGTGTGACGAAACCATGGTCGTTCTCAATAAACCCATCTAGTGGACCTATACAAAGTGTATTTTAATTTCCATTAAGAATGGAGAGGTTTCACAAAGCTAAGCCTGAAGTTATTAGTCCTCATCACTCCTATATCGTTCCGTATTCCCATCCCTCTCCTAAATCCCGCCCAGGTATTCGTTATCCTTGCTATCCAGACATGTAACCATAGTGTTACAAAAATGTTCTTATGAATATTGAGCACCAAACAAGTTGGTGTTCAGTATTCATAAGTTCAATGCTCTGAGGATGCCAATAAAATTTTGCGAAACGTTGACTGTGAGTAAAATACATGAATAACCGTATTTTCAAGAATTTCGTTGTAATATATATTGTATATTGGTCGAGAAAGTTAATGTTGATTACTTAATTTTATATTTCAATATGTAGCGCATTCCGTCTATTATACCTGGACTTTTAAAACCATTTGAAAATCGTTTAAAAATTAAGTATGAATAAAAAAATTAGTATTTTAGTATGAATAGAAAAAAATTTAGTATTTAGTATAAATTTAAAAAAATTAGTATTTTTTTTATTCATGCAGTCGTGGTGGAATTTCCTCATACATCTATATTGGCAAATATGTTTTTCCACTGCGTATTTCACACATGCGTTTCATCCCTGGATAGGAAAGGTGAAATTTAGTCGACGACCACAAAGCTTTGTGCTCTCATGAGTAATCCTATCTTTTTCTACTCTTCGCAAGCCTTAACTTCAGATATATCGTGGGGAACACGCATACAAGACATACATGGCACTGCATTAAAGAAACTAGGTTTTGTTAAGCGTATAATAGGAAGGTCCTCGGATGAAAAAGTAAAAGAGAGATGCTACTTCGCTCTAGTTAGACCACACCTTGAATACGCCGCGAGCATTTGGGACCCTGGTCATGTAGATTTAATTAAAAAATTAACAAAATACTCAGCAAAGCTGCGCGCTTCGTTCAAAACAGCTACGAACGAACATGTTGTGTTACACAACTGTTAGAGGGATTAAGGCGGGAGCCCCTTGAGACTCGGAGGCTGAACGCTAGGCTTAGGCTGCTTGAGATATTCAGAACTGATGTTTTTCAGAGCGACACAGAGAATATTATCATGACTCCTCAATACATCTCAACGTCTGACAGATGCGATAAAATAAGAGAAATACACTGCCGAACAGATAGGTAAAAAAACTTGTTCTTTCTGTGAGCAATAAGCGACCACAATAAAAACTGAGATCCTCCAAATACACTCCCATAGGACATGTTACCATTTCACCTCCAAAAATTTTACATCTCTACACGGCTGGTGACCTACCACCCCCTGCCACACGCCCATGCGGCCGCTCGCTGGGTAGTATGTAGATGTATGCTTCGTATGTCTCCGGGGCGTGGCGTGAGGGAATTTCCGTGCAGCTCTGGACGAAGAGAGAGAGAGAGAAAAAAGGCGTGCCTCGGGCCGTGCCTGACGAGGGGGTCTCTGTTTTTCGCCCCCGCCCCGCCCCCCACTCCCGCCCGGGGCAATAGAGAGAGGCAGAGGCGAGGGTAGGGGGCAGGGGGTGCGGCATTATGAGACGCCCGCTCCAATTCCACGAGATACGACTTTCGCGCGTATACTACTCGAGAGTCCGCCTCGTGGTTTATTTACACGCTGTTGCCGAGCAACGCGCGCCGTTTTTAAGTGGAACGGCGACTCATCAGAATAATGCACTCACGGTGACGAAAAATCCTCCCTTCCTCCGGGAGTGATATCCACAAGTTATTATGGCCGACTTCCCTTTCGTTTCAATTCCGGCTTTTATATTTTTTCCTCTTTGCTAATCAAGCGAGAGTTTCTCCTCTCGGTCGAAATTGCAAGGGAGAAAACGAGTGAGGGTATCTTGTTAATAATTTCTTTTTACTGGGGGGCATTTTGCGGAAAAAAATTCGGTTTCTAAACAAGCTACAGGTGTCGATGGATATCTTTTACTAAAATTTACGGAGAAAACTAAAATTATTCATTTTTCGAGCACAGTAAATGGAGTAATGTATGCGCGCAAACTTTTGTGTAACTTTTGAGACACAAACACATGGTCACAGATTACGGAAAAGTTAACTTATGCGGATAGAAAGAAAACAGTTATATGCTTATTTCGATGGTTTAGGGTATACAAAACGTTAGTTTTCCTATTAAAACGTTCCGGAAGGTAACTTATTACATATTCAGGGCTCGGAAACAGACATTTGCAAAATTTATGCCAAATGGCACTTTTTTTGCGACCTTGCTCAATAAAAATGCCACCATTTCAAATATACAGCACTCTTCATACACGCATGTTTGAATTTCTCCAATTATTAATTTGTTATTGTTTCCTGCCTAAATATTGTATCACATTTCCGGCTTTCATTTAGTTTACAGATTTTCAATAGGAAAAATATGAATCTTGAGTGATTGGAAATTCGCATGCCAGTACAGAATTCCTTTAAGAGGCAATAAAAAATTATGCAAAATGAAAACTCAAACTAGGTTAAATCGACTATTTGGACAAATTTGGTGACGCAAAAACCTATTCAAAACAGCAATAGAAGGAAACATGATAATTGACGAACCACAGGCAAAGACATATCGACTACAACGGCCAGGAGAAGGATACAATGTATTAGGAAAATTATGAAGAACGTTAGAAGGAAGATCTAGCAGTAGTATGGATTATAAACCTTCAGTGTAATAATCTTGGTGTTGTTACAGCTGATGATAATGGATACCAATACAATAGAGATCTGCGACTTAAGGAATTTAGAGGGCAGTTTTCCCCAGTCATAATCGAGTCCACATTTCTAATTATTTTTTAGTTAAAATGGCCGTAAGGTACAAAAAAGTAAATATTGTGAAGTATATGAAGAAAAAATTCCATTTTGAATCATCGAAATTCTCAGTAATTAACAAAATACTCATGTATATGGATGCTTGACTCATTTTTTTTGCGCAGTACGATTAAAACGCCTTAAAGGTCATTTGTACATTTGTTATTCTGTCAAAGTTACTGCCGTGAGTAGTTGATTTATTTTTAAAAATAGTTGATAAAGCACAAAAGACAATTCACCTTGTTAATTTATTAAGATCTATGCAATATTAATTCCTCAGTTTTAATAGTCTCTCTGGAGTGCATCCTTGGGCTTGTATTTTTGAGAAACGTGTCGAAAAATATAATATTAAGTGGCTCACATCTTATTCTTAATGGGAACGTGAGGTAAATTTAATTATTAGTAGGTCTTATATTCTTCGATTTTTTAAGGATTATTATCTCGCTCAGGTTACCTTTTATCCATAATAAAAATGATTTCTTATTTTTTTATTTAATATAAATCAATGTATTTTACTTTACTTTTTTGCATATTTTTTTCAAAAATTTACATGAAGTTAGAAAAATAAATACTATATCACTCTACAGAATATTTGTTACCCGTAGAAGCACGATACAACATTGAATTAAAGTAGTGAAAAGTGATTTATTTACTTTGAGGGATTTTTTTATCTGTGGTTAGTAAACATTTTACGTCCTTACCATACATGGACAGATTACTTAATCATTTACATGAAATTAGAAATATTAATACAATATTTCTGTACAAAATATTTACTACCCGTAGAATCCTTGACCATGAGCACGAAACAACACAATTGAATTCAAGCGGTGTATAGTAATTTATTTACTTAAATTGAGCCTTTTTTGTGATCTGTGGAAATTTTGTATTCTACATCCTTATTATCCTGGGACAAATTAATAAACAGTTAATCAAATCTGCGTAAAATTTTTGTCGTTGAAATAGCTGGTGGTAGGGATAAAAATATTTTAGTTCCTACATGCATTTTTTACATTGTTTAAACAATTCCGTTTTGGGAATAGGAATATACAAGTGATATGATCAAACGAAATGGGAAGCGTTTTACTACTAATACCTCAGTTAAATAAAGTAGTCGCGTGATTTCCATGTCGTGTCCTCTTCTTTTCTTTCACTAACTCTGCGTGACCCACGCGGGTGGGGGATGTGTGACCGTTTCGTATGGGTTGAAGAGGGGTAGTTGGGGAAGGGAGGGTAGAAGCGCGCTTTGCCCACTGGTCTCGTCTACGCTTAACCAATTTCTGGACGTCGCAGCGCGAAAACTCGTTTGCATAACACACGAGGAGCAAATGTAACGTGTCCGCATTCCTCCGCTTCTGGGAATTTCACGACCCGCACGCGAATGCATTCATTCCGACCACGCCCTCCTCACTTCTGCCTCCCTTCCCCTCCCAAACACTTCCTTTGTCTCTCTCTCTCTCACTCTGCCCTCTATATATCCGTGCTCCTCTTTCGACGAGACCCGAGGACTCCGGCGGCCACAAACGTGATCGTGAGGGTATCACAGGCATGAGGTCGTTTGAAGCATAGCCGTCGCAAAGTTTCCTGGCGCTGCGCAGAGGACGAGTTTCGGATTATGGGTCGTTGAACTTTCAGATTCCTGCGAAAGGGGTTACGAAGGACATCTTTTTCCTTCCCTTGAAGCCAAAATTGAAGAAAACTTCACTCCATCGCTTTGTTCATTTTATCATTTGTTGAACTGTTCACTGTACCTACTAGAGCAATATCGCGACATAATCCTTGTAACAACTTTGGCGGAAATCATGGTATAAAATGGTTACTCTTTTTATCTGTGCAATTCTCTCGGGCTCGCCACCGGATTAAAAATTTATAGGCAGCCGATGTTTCGGGTTCCGACTCGTTACCCATTCTCAAGGCTACAAGGCTGTTCTTTTTATCTGGTTAAAATTCAAAATAATGTCGCCACAATCAATTTTATTTAGAATAGGATGCCAAATGAAAGAAATATTTGTATTTGGATGCCTTAAAATCGGTTGCATAATAAGTAGATACGTCCTTAGGTACGTTGCATTGTGTGTAGATACGTCATTAGGTACGTAAGGTATACTTAGTCACGGTTTTACATAAGAAAAGATACTTGAAACTGCAACTCTAGCTCGGTGTGGTGGATGGAAAGGGTATTAGTCATCAATCTGAAGCCTGGCAACCGAAATAACAGCCATATTGGTTATTCCTGCTCGTTCCTTAATTTCCTATGAATCGAACCTTGGAATGGACGTGTTATTGGATGTAAAGAAACAATATCCACCATCTGTTTGAAATTTAAGGCAAAAAACTTCTGAAACATTAAAAAAAATATTCTACCGGTTAAGACAGTTTGAGCAAAATATCATTTTACCTAGAAATCAATGAATTTGGTCTCATTTTATAGAAAAGTATCTCACCCGTCCAATGACACCAAAAGTTTAACCCCTTACCACATTGCTTCCGGAGATATTTGCCAAAATATACCTACCCTTTTACATGGGAATTGGTTCGTGTATGCACTCTGACATTATCTGCAAAATGAGGAATTTCTAGCATGTAAATGTCGTAACAAAACTAACAGCGTGTAGTTTGTATATTTTATCAACTATTGTTAAACATTAATGATATTTTCACCGGAGAAAATTCTTCGGGATATTAAAAAGCCTTCCATTTTGAAGGAGTTTCAAACGCACCGCGCGAAAAAAATGAGTCAAGTTAAAGACTTATTTAGATATTTTCATTTGATTACTTTCCATTTCTGTCATATAAATCTATATTATTGCACTATTTAACATGCAATATTTAATTCAAGTGCCATACAGCTGGTGAAATCAAAATGTATAATTCGAATATGGTCTCTATTATGACTAGGGAACTATCTCGCTCGGACTACCTTAAGGTAGGTTTTGCTGAATGTCAGAGAATCTCCTTCCGGTTCTCTACACTTTCAGGGGCCAATCTCCCTCTAGTATATCCTTTTTAGCTTCTGCATACGATCTACCCTTCTTCACCCCACCAATATAACCTATTCCCTTTCTTCCCCTTCCACGCTTGCCGAACATCCTTCCCTCTATCACACTCTTCAGCAACCCATCGCCCTACCCGTCCTACCCGCCCTACTTCAGCCGTCTACCCCGCCTATCTCGAATTTCATTCAGAAGTTCCTTTCCTCGCCCACTTTCTCAAACACTTCCTCGTAAGTCTTCCTCTCCCTCGAACCTAACCTTCTCCATCCTTCTCCACACCCACATCTCAAATGCCTGCAGCCTTTTCTTTGAAACCTATATCGTTTGCTTATCGCAATGGATTCTATTCGATTTTGCCCTAGTTTTCACCAAGAATGCGGATTAGTATTAATTTTAATAAATAAATAATGTATGTGAGAAGAGCCGATATAAAAGAAGTATATGCTTGCCGATTTAAAGATCGTTGCCGATGGAAAACACTATTTATTGCAAAATAACGCGTCCACCCACAAGCGCAAAGGAAATTTGGGGTTAACAAATATGGCGGACAGGGCACGCCCGCTGTAAGGTTACAGTATTGGCAACCACAGCAAGCACCCTCTCCATTTAGCTCAAAGCTCTAGCTGTAAATACGGCTGTTAACAGGCATTGTGTAGCCGGCCCTTAAATGCCGACCAGGCATTATTTCAACTCTATATATCTGACATCTGATATCGCAATTAATGCTGGAAATCGCGATTCAACGGCAACCAAACGTAATGGACCAAGTTCTCCAGGAATACAACATGAAAATAAGTAAGAGGAAGACCAAAATCCTAGTGTGCAGAAGAGAGAAGCTGAATGCAGAAGTCAACCCGAGAGGAGAGAGATTAGAGCAGGTGGATTCCTTCACCTATCGCGGAAATACTATCTTACTACCTAGTGGGACGGAAGAAGTACAGCGGGCATAAAACGGAGAATGGCCCAAGTTAAGATGGCGTTCTTGGGAATAAGACAACTGCTGTGCTCAAAGAAGATAGGGCTAAAACCCAGGAAACAGTATGTGAAAACACTCATCTAGAGCGTAGCTTTCAATGGATCGGCATCATGGACCATTAGAAAAGCTGACCAGTACAGACTAGAAACCTTCGAAACCTGGTGCTGGAGAAGGATGCTGAAGAAAAAAATGACGGACAAAATAAGAAGTTATGAAGTGTACTGAAGAGTAGAAGAGGGAAGCACCATATGGAACACGATAGAGAAAAGAAGAACCAGAGGGATTGGACACACCCTGAGACACAATGAGTTTGTGAAGAACATAATTGAAGGCAAAATAGAGGGAAAAGTCCCCAGGGGAAGACCCAGGACCAAATAAAGAGAAAAGTACATAGGAAGAGCTGCCAGGAAGTAAGGGAACTAGCATAAATAGGGAAGGATGGAGGGCTGCAGTCAACCAATCCTAGAATTGAACGACCAATGAGGATGATGTGACATTTTCATATGGCCTTGGCTAA
Organism: Ceriagrion tenellum; assembly: GCA_963169105.1. Classification (NCBI taxonomy): domain Eukaryota; kingdom Metazoa; phylum Arthropoda; class Insecta; order Odonata; family Coenagrionidae; genus Ceriagrion; species Ceriagrion tenellum. The sequence goes on from OY720643.1 coordinate 110,586,346, forward strand.
CTGCGAGATAATTTTAAGGTTAGTTTTGAAATATATCAAAATTTTTAAAATTACACTCAGTTTTTTATTTGATGACAGTATAACTAGGCGATTACCGAGATTGCTAACGAATGGTTTGTTCCCCATCAAAGTCCTTCTTGGAGTCTTGGATTTCCATATGGCCACGGCTTACTGAAATATAATTTTAAAGCTGTTTTGAAATTTATCTAGTTTTAAAATTTAACCCCGTTATTTTTTTAAATGACAGTGTAACTACGTGATTATCGAGATTGCTGACGACTGTTTGGTTCCCAGTTGAGCACATTCAGCTATTGTAGAACTTTTTTTGAAGTCTTTTGGTTACCGGTTATTCTTGGGATATCACTGTGACACTTGGGAAGGAGCTGAGCATTAAGGGAGATGGAGAGGGTGGTTGCTATGGTGACCAATGCTAAAAGCTGTAACTTGGGCGTGGCCTGTCCATCATCCATTTCAACCCCGATTTACCTCTAGCGTTTACGGGCTGACGCAATAATTTTGCAATTTTTCATCTACGTATTACCCTGCAAGACACCTCAAGGGTGTTTGGCAGGGGGTAACTTATCACCAACATGCACTACAGCGTAGAAATTAACTTTCATCGGCATGCACCACACTGTAGGTATTCCACGAATGCTACAGAAGCTACTAAGTTCATCCACAATACAACTACGTAAACGTGTTACTAGAGGCATGCAGGGACCATGCAAAACATGGTGTTAGCATCACATAGTAGATATAGAAAAATGGATAAGGGAGCAAACCAACGCAGCACATTCCTTTCTTATATGTCCATTACAGGAGCATCTAATCCACATTCATCAATTACCCACTCATTCCTTATCCTATCCATCCTACTTTTGCCGCAAACGTTCCTCAGATAACTCATACCCTCAGCGTTTAGTCTACTCTTATGTCCATCCTGACATACCCATGTTTCACTACCATACAACGAAGTGGGGAGAAGTACACTATTATTCATGGCGATTTTTGCTGCCTTAGTCAGGCACACATTCCTTGATATGCCACACATGCTACCTACCACGTTCCTTCCAGCATTTGCACGTCTCTTTATCTCCTCATCTTATCTAAGTACTCAAAATCATCCACTTGTTCATTTACTTCACCATTCTTCCTCATCATACAGGTAGAGTCTCCCCAATCTTCTTATCAAGAACTACTTTAGTCTTGCACGCATTTACCCTCCATTCCATTCTCTCTGTTGAATCACAAAATTTTTCCAGCTTAAATTTCTCACAGATAGTGGATATTTTTTATTTATATCCGCTAACTCGTCTATTTAGTCGGGATATTTAAAGAAAGGAGCAGAGATAACAAATATGGTTGTTATTTCGGTTGTCAGGCAACAGTTTGATGACGTAGCGCCATCTCTATGTACGTCAATGGAACTAATTTTCTATCCTGAACCGTTCAGTTTAGTGTTAAGGCCTGGCTACACGATACATTTACGCTTACGTGTTCAATTAGTACAAGTTCTTGTACGAATGCATGAACCAAACAGAGCAGTTCTATTTTCCTGTTCATGCGTTCATGCATTCGTACAAGTTGGTGTGGTTACACGGTGAATTTTCGCGTTCATTCACGCGTTCATGCATTCTCACATTAACTTGTACGGATTAATGTATCGTGCAACTTATCAACATTAAAGAAACTAGGTTTTTTTAAGCGTATAATAGGAGGGTCCTCTGATGAAAAAGTCAAAGAGAGATGCTACTTCGCTCTGGTTAGAAGACACCTCGAGCATTTGGGACCCTGGTCAAATACATTAAACCAAAAAAAATAATAAAATACAAAGGAAAGCAGCGCGTTTCAGTAAAAACTGCTAAGATCGTACATATAAAGTCTCATAACTTTTAGAGGGATTTAGGTGGGAGCCCCTAGAGACTCGGAGGCTACACGCTAGGCTTAGGTTGCTCGATAAATTCAGAACTGATATTTTTCAGAGCGACATAGAGAATATTATCATGACTCCTAACTACATCTCTAGGTCTGACAGATGCGATAAAATAAGAGAAATACACTGCCTAACAGATAGGTACAAAAATTCGTTCTTTCCGCGAACAATAAGCGACCACAATAAAAATTGAGTTTCACTAAATACACTCCGATAATACATGGCACCATTTCATCTCCAAAAATACTTACACCTTTACACGGCTGGTGACCTAACACCCCCTGCCACACGCCCATGCAGTGACTCGCAGGATATTATGTAGATATAGATTTAGCCAGGGCTTTAGATGTGGTCTTCACTCTCCAATCCAAGCTATATCGAGAATGATACCTTTGGTTTTATTATTCGTATTCGACCACGAGAGAAGTATCTCTGCCAGAAAAATCAAAATGGAGGGGTCGCTTCGTATTTCCGCGTTTCTTAGAAGTGCTTTTAGTGAACTTTTGGGTATCTTCCTACGTTCGCTGCTTTTTTCTAGGACAGCCTGCAGGATTAATAATAATAATAATGCTTTATGACTTCGACAGAGAATGCTTACAGAATTATATATTTGGTTATATCAGGGAGTAACTTCAGGTAGCCATGAAGGTAAACCTGAATTATGGCTACCATCGTTTAGAGTATTGGTTATGCTCACATATATAATGGAAATAAAGCATTTTAAAATTGCAGTACATGTATCAAATAATATTAGATTTATCAGAAAACATTCTCTAGACTTTCTTTAGTAAACAATCAAGATCGTATAATTTTAATTGTTGTGTTTAGGATTTTGAATTAAAACATGAAGCATACGTACATACCTATCACGCCGTTCCCTTCCCGGCTAGGCGCAGTTAGGGATTGGAAATTTAAATCCAGATTGATTTTCGATTAATCGACTTTCGATTTTGGTTTTTAAAATCGTTTTCTTAAAATTCGATTTTTTGCCTAAGATAATCGAATAATCGAAATCTAAATCGATATTTTTAAACATTAAAGTAGTTGTCTGCTGAAATACGGATGTGCTGTTGTAACAAAATGCAAAATATGGGTTAATGGAAGCACTAGGGATAAGAAATGAATACGGTTAAATTAATACAATATATTATTTTAAAGATATTAATAAAGTATGCAGGAAAGTAATTATCCGTACCAGATACTTATATACGCATGAGTAATATAACAAGCAAATTACATATAATTTAGTAGCAATAAGAATCGTATATTGAAATGCGGGCATACCACAAAATGAAAAACAGAATTTTATTTATTTCTTGTTTGCAAAGCCGTGGAACCAGTGTTCCTCAGGGATGAACCTTAAAAAACTAATATATTTAAATGTTTTACGGATAATCGATTTCGCACCTGAGTTGCAATCAACCCGGCGTGAGAAAATAGTCGCTCACACGGCACGGAAGAGGCAACTATAGGTAAAATCCTGCTGGCTACTTTGTATACGTGGGAATATTCTCCCTTAATCTCCTTCCAGGCTTGTAGTGGATTGGGATTGGACTTGCGATCGACTGGAGGGCGCTTTACGAACTGGCGCGGCTCGATTGGCACGCCACCAGCCCGATCCTGATCAGCGTTAGCGTTGGAGCGACGCACTCGCTCATCGAGGCAGGCCCAAGTATCGTCGTTCTGAATTGGGTTGGTCGTGACTGCTCTTCTTCTCCTCCTTAGCACTCTCAAATGCAGCTCGGTCTCCAGCCCGTGTGGCAGTAATCTCACGAGAAACCAATGACCCTGTAAATAAGAAATACTAATGAAAGCATAGCATGGCACGCGGCTGCTGGACGGTGACTCGTGGTAGTGCAAACACAGGGAATAAGTCAACATTTATGCAAAATTATCTTACCGACATACTTTAAAGCTGCATCAGCAGCAGATTTAGTTTCAAAGGAAACCATCTTAAAACGAGGATCCAGCAAAGTAACAGCGGGATACAGTACATTGGATTCAACTATATCCCACCTCTTATTTATTTCTTCAAGATTTCTTTTAACATGCTTTCCCAGACGCGTGGTGGGCTCAAAATCTTTGGTTTTCTGAGGGCCAAGGGAGCAAAACATTAAGAGGTTCCAGCAGGAAATGAAAGTTTGAAATTTACAATCACTGTGCTTACCTTTTCAGGTATGCTATTAGAGGAATGACTTTACTCAGCGATACTAGTTTTTCGCTTGAAACCTCCGATGTGGTTACGTATAAGGCTTTCAGGATTGTTTTAACCTCACTCAAACTCTCCAACTGTTCTGCTGTGAGTATAGTAGGAGGTTTCCTCTTCGTATTTTTTTCTTTTTGGATTTTGAAGAGCACGCGGCTAACAATTTCAGAGAGGTGAAGCATTCGGTCAAGCATGTCGAAGCATGAATTCCAGCGAGTCCGGACTTCTTGAATAAGCTTCAGTGCTAGGTGATGCGGCTGGCCGGCTTCCCTCTAATATTCCATAAGTTCGGCGTTCGCAACTTCACTCTGATGCGAACAATCGCTTTTGCTAGCATCAGCTGGCTTCTCAGCGGAGCGGAATCTCCTGGATCTGCTTCCTCGCCTTCTTCATCGGCATCGGCCTCTTCTTCCTCATCCTCCCGAACGTCGGGCTCCGGCGCCACCCAGTCGTCTCGCTCAGAAGGAACAGGGCGCCTCGACATCGAGTGAAGCTCAATCACAGCTTGGCCAATGTTGTTTGAAGCGTGAGCGAAGCACTGAACGTGCTTATTCTCTCCAAAAAGTTCGCGCGTTTCAACCTTAATGTTCGCGCCGCCGTCGGTAACGGTTGCGCTTACCTTTTCCGGGTCTTTGTGCCAATCCGCGCATATACTCCGTAAAGCTCTCGCTAAATTCTCCGTGTTCTTTCTATCAGACATAGGATATGCACCTAATTCAATAAAAATAAAATTCTCCCCTGAAAAAAATTTATTTTTAGTGTAATGAACGCTTTCGCATTCGCGACATTATATATGTCTCCGTTAAGTTAATTGGAAGGAAAATACTGACCGTTGTCAAAATGCGCCATCGCTACTAAGTACCCCAGCATCGTGTGTTTATGCGTCCATAAGTCAGTAGTCAGGCATATAGAGGTAACTTTTTCCAGCACTTGGACCACATCCTCCTTTAGAGTTGAGTAATTTGCTTCAGTTTTCTTGACTAATGTTTTTGAGCAAGGAACTTTATAAAGAGAATTCAGTTTGCGCGAGTATACGCGGTGTCCTTCTTTGTCTGGCGTGCACAAGGGAAGGTTGTCCCTACAAATCATGAAACCCAGTGCGTCCGTTATTTCTTCATCTTTGTGACCTCCAGCGAAAGAAGAGACACGACGACGAATTACACTTTTGTATCATTTTAGGCTGTCATCAACTTCAACGAGTACGTTGTGTGAAAGCAAGCCGAGCTTGGAGTATATAGTATCAAACCTTCCCAATGCTCTTAACAGTGAGCTCACCAGAAAATGCAGAGGCATTGCTAAAACATCTGCCTTGAGTTCCTAAAATGTTACCGCGACTATCTGGACGAGAGGATCCTCCTGAAGAACCTGCTTGGCTTGGCGGTCTTAATCGTGCAGGTGACGAGGGTAGTGAGAGCATTAACGATTGAACTGACGGAGATCGACAATGGGAACAAGCCTATGGGCATAAATTTTCATTTACAGCATCTACCTACTTTTCAAAAAATTTTGAATTTGATAAGCAAGTCAAAATGCTTTATCCTAGCCCTCAAGTATTGTCGTCTCGCCGTCCGTCCTGAAAATTTTAACAGCAAACAAGCTTCCGTACACTTACCTGATCTAATCGTGGTGATGACGGAGTTAAGGGAAATGCTGCTGTAGCTGCATCAGAATCACTATAGTGCTCGCAGAGTTTCTGTGCACTGGAGAATTTCTCCAAGCCCAGCTGTCCATGGTAGATGAGCAGCGATTGGCTGCCGGCGTCCAATCCCGTAAACCGGTTCTTAGCTCAGTGCGCGCCGCGTACGAATACTGTAAGTGACGACCCAAAAGAGTCTAGTCTTAGCTCACTTTAAATTATCCTGCAGCGGTAGGCAGACTGTCTAAACTGAATTAAATACGGTTAGATAAATTCTGATATCTTTCCCAGCGATAAAAATATTGGTTGTTATGATAATTAGTCGCAATTTTGTATTTGTATTTTTCAAAATGTTGGTGAAGAGGATTTACGTTTTGTTTATTTATCGTGTAACCAGGGTGACCTGCGCCGATGGGGATTACTTTCTTACCTCACTGCGATGACTATTGCAATCACTGCAAGTATTGACTCGATATCTATAGTAGTTAGTAATAGTTCTCGTCCAGTATTTCTATTCTAAAGACCCTAGCATCGGAGAGGCATAGCGTTCGTTTTCGCCTATTCTTTTGGGTCGCCACTTACAGTATTCGTACGCGGCACGCACTGAGGTAAGAACCAGTTTACGGGATTGGACGCCGGCAGCCAATCGCTGCTCATCTACCATGGGCAGCTAGGCTTGGAGGAACTCTCCAGTGCACAGAAAATCTGCGAGCACCATAGCCAGGTCCATATCTTCCTCAGACTTATTATCATCTTCACTGTTTGCCGTTCTCTTTCTTTTTGGCGCACAAACATAAACCTCAATCTTGTGCACCTTCCTCAGATGACTGATCAAAGTACTAGTCGAGCCACTGTTAATCAAGCTCACGTGACACTTTGAGCACTTAGCGAAGGTGTTATTATTAATTGATTGCTTGATAAAATATAGCCAAACAGCACTTGGAGGAGCCATTGCTGATGGAAAGGGCGGCAAATCGCTCTCCGATCGGCACCACACGAACGCAACACAAGTAGCACAGTGACGGATCAAACAAAACGCATACTGGCCAACGCACGCAGCCTACAGTACAATGCGGTTGAAGCTTCGTGGCCCATGCGCAGAAGACGATATTCGAACTGGGCGAATCTATTTTGAAGAAGGCGAGTGCTCTGAAGCGATTTATTGAGGAAACGTTTACAAAAAAGGCACAATGTCAACGCGTGTTATCACTTCGAATCTTCGTCTCGCGGTCTACAATTAATTACTTCCTAGTGCGAGTCCCCGCCGGAAAGACTAGAATTGTAATATAAATTCGCAGCCTTACAGTTGGAAACGCCAACCTGCCGGTGTCCGAAGCACTTTGTCTCCCCTCCAAGGTTCCCCCACCAGCGATGCAGAGTGAAATTGTGCGGCGCGGAGCAAAGCGAGGCGGCAAAATTTAAATGCTGTAGCAAGCTAAAAATCGAAAATCGATCGGCTAGAAACGATTTTGATCGATTTTTCAAAAAAAAGTCAAATTCGATTAAATCGAATATCGGAGTGTGAAAATCGATTTTCGATTAAAATCGAAGTCGATTTTACAATCCCTGGGCGCAGTCACAAAGTTTCACTCATAAATACATATTTATACACCTAACTCTGCTTCAATAATTTACTCCATACTGACCTATCCTTGCAAACCTCTTTTGTCTCATTTACCCCCATACACTCCTTCATACACAACCTCCTGTTTTTAAGACTTGTAATATTCCTCCTCCTAAGAATTTCCTCAACCACATTCAACCACAACTTTCTCTCGCACCATTCATTTCACTCATATATATCTGTTTCGTCATTCGACTCCCATCCATTCTCTCAACTTGGCCAAACCAACGAAGCCCACTCCTTTCATTTACGTCCATTACTGGAGCATCTAACCCACATTCATTTACTACCCACTCATTCCTGACCCTATCCATCCTATTTTTATGCCGTAAACACTTCTCAGAAAACTCATACCCATAGAATTTAGTCTATCCTGACCTACCCAAACATGAAACTGGTAATGAAAAGTCTATCCTGACATATCCAAACATGAACCAGGTTATATATTATACACTTATGGACCTATGTTCAAGAAACATCGTTTGAATTTTATCAAGTTCGGCTTGGGTAAAGAAATTACGTGCTTTACGTAGGATTACTTTAGAATCTGAGATCGTGAGCTGTTGGTGAGCAAAAGTTGGATATAAATGAGGGATCCAACGCCTACTGTGCGACGAGATTTCTCTACGCTCGAATCTTTTACCAACGAAGAAATTAGACGCTGGTGGAATATTCACAACGTTTTCGCCGTCGGATTCCCACAAATGACCCCTTTTTGCGGTTGGCGTGACAATGGGTGTGGGGACTAATTCCTCCATTGTGTATGCAGAAGCGGAGGCGAAACGGGAGAATATCATCCCCAAGGTTACGTCACGAATGTTGCGTGCGCGTCGCGTGGAGTAATCTCGCGACTGATTCTCCCTGTTGCTCACGGACGGCGAGTGACATGCTAGTAGATGGAAGTCAAAATGAAGCTACATGACTATTCATGCAATAGCGACGGATCAAAAACTGATAAACTCGTATTTCATTACTCTCTGTACAGCACCGACATCTACCAAGTATCCTTCGAGGCAACTAAAAGGTGTGTAGCGGAGAGTTAATCATAGGCGGTCACTAATTACCTTGCACTTCACGAAAATAGCTGGGGCATATCAACTAGATGTTATTGGACAGTAAAATACAATGGTATGGTGGTTCTACAGTTGGGTTGTTGCTAAAAACAGCGGAATAACGAAATAGTGAATGGAATTATGAGAGGGAATGGGAAATTTCGGCGTAGCCACTTGGGCGCGGTCGTTTAGGGGCGGCCGTTTTGGCGCGAGCCGTTTGGGTGCCAGGATGTTTGGGCGCAGGGACGCTTCGGCGCGAGACCGGTTGATTATTGCGGACGACGCTATTCTTCCGTGCGTTACCACTCGTTCGCCTCTTATGATTTATCATCTCTTCTGATACCCATAAATGTGACTAGTCAAAATTAACAGAGCTCGTTTACCTCCTCACAATTCCTAAATATAAAAAAATTTCAAATTAACAGTCATATCATTTTTTGATAAATTTCAACTGCCATATATCCTTTGCTGATGAGTCAGTATTCTCCGGAGTAAAATTTCCTGAACGGCATTCTTCACTAACGGAGACGCAATAAATCAAGGAGTCAAACCTGGCAAGGAATTTCTCATATTTGTTTATTGTGTGTAAAATACTTCTTTTATTGATTAAGTACCTCAATTACTTGATGTAAAAATAAAAAAATACGAGATGAATTTATTTTTTAGTTGAGCTTTTTTCCAGCCGCTGAAGCCGACTGTGGTTGTATGCCTCTATCATACTGAATCAATGCATATGACTAAATTCATTGTAGTTACTTACTAATTACTCAAAAAGTAAGATATGCCGGTGACTAAATGTTAATAATCAATCCATTTTTTTAATGAAAAAATGCGCTAATTGGGAGCAGTTTTTTTAAAAAATGACGTTTATATTCGAGAGAAAAATGCTACATTCCCCAATTTTTCACTTCGCTTTAACTCCAGGTTCAATTTACGAAAAAAATAGTGAAACATGGCACGATTGAGGTGCTCGCATTAAACAGACGTATAATTTTTCTGTGATAAGCCAGGGTAAGAATGAATTGACGTATGTTTAATTTTATGGTGGATCCATTCAAAGCCATCAATGTAACAACCTATTCATCCAATGCAAATGGCTGTTATCTTATGTCTTGGTTAGATACTAAACACTAGCTCTATATTCTACGAGAGGAGTCATCTTTTTATATTTTTTGCTTGGCTTAAAATGGCTGTCAGTGAGAAGGAAGATGACTATATTGTATTTTTTTATTCCTTAGAAAGGCGGTGTAGATTTGATGTAATCCAAAAAATTCATTAAAGACTACTTTTCCTATTAGCTCTCGGCTCTCGATCCCAGTTAATTTGCTCTGCGTCATCGCTATACACCGGATATCCACTTATCATGGAAACCCCGAAAGTTTTGGAATTATTTCCTTTCCTACCTAAACGACTGTAAACAATAACACATACCGAAACAATTGGGCCAGCTAACTTTTCTTACCTCCAATGCTGTTGTGCTACGAGATGTTAGCATAAAAAATGGAAATTCAACGGGTGAATTATGTTGGCAAACTGCAATGGTATACAAAATTGAATTAATATAGGCAGTTATACCGAGTTCGACCAATGAAATGACTAGGAATAGACGGGCTGAACTTTGCAAATATCTGATTCCTCCGACCAAGGCTGCAGTTAACCATAACAGTCACCAACCTGTCAGCCGTATCACTGTCCTTCTGTAAATCATAATTTTAGAGGCTGGAGGAGCCATGAAAGAAAACTATTTTGATATAGATTTCCTTTTTTAAAATTCCCATCAATGTTAGACAACGCTTCGCTAAAACGGAGTCTGAAGTCCCGAAGATAGTGAGGCAAATGCAAAATTTTGGAATATGTATTTTTTCTTGCAATCACTTCAGCATGTGATGCCGGAATTTTTCATAAAGCGACGACAGGAAAAAAATGGTTATATTATCAAATTTAATGAATCAATGTTTCTCCTGTCAGAACTACTTCTGCCAATCAGAGGCTAGTTTCAGTGTCTCTCTGAAAGCATTACACATGGAAACTGGTTCCTGAATTCCTTCCTTCCATTCCTGTCTTCGGTGGGCATCTTCAATTTTCTTCTGGAGCTCTTTGCTCTTTCTGTTCCTCCCTAACTGTATAATTTAGCTATTCCATTTCTCTTCATTCCTCAAACATTACCCTCAGCACATCGTAATTCAAAATTCCTCAGAAGCTCACCTACTGTCATTTTCTGCCTTCTTCACGCATATCTCGCCTTCATTTGTATTTCTATCCCTCATTCCCTCTATCCTTCTTCGTAAATATCTCAACAAACTACAGTTCATTTTCATCCTCTTTTACCAAAGGACAGGTTTCAAGATCACACCCCAGAGTTTGCATACAAATGGGTTTTAAATAACGTATTCCAACGTTCTCTTGGAGTCCCTGTTATTACACATCACTTCTCCCTCGCAGAGTCACTACAAATGCTGCTCCCGATGCGCCCATTTTCTTTTAAACTCTCGAGCAAATACCTGAACTGTTACCTTTCGTGTCCTCCTGCATTAATGCAGCCTTTCCACTGACAGGTAATGGAGTTGGAGGCATTATACGAACCAACCGCTAATTAGATTCCCCCGAGATATTTATCGTTCTCACATGCGAGTCCCATGGAAATTATGCGGTGCATTTGATAGTGTACTGAAGAGATAACCCCGCCTCATAACAGCGAGATTTGAATTTGAGACTACGAATTACGTTTCTGTAATTATATACGATCATATGAATATGTCTCGGCACTTTTTGTGTATATAATCATTTAGCTAGTCTGAAGTTGGCGGTGGGGACCATCTTGAATGGAATATTTAACAGTCTTTACCTGGACAGAAATTGGATTAAGTGTGCATTTATGATTGATTCTAAACACGATTTTTTTTAAAATTCCGTATATATTTTTTTAAATCTCATCCGAAAAAAATAGGGCATTTACCTTCGGATATTTCGGCTTCAGGATATCACCACTGATAGGCGTTGTAAATTAAGTTTTTGCTGCCAACAAATTTACAAGGCAGATACAATTAAAGAGTGGAACTATGAGGCTGAGTTACTCTGGTCATTGAGGTTTTGATAATATTCGGTGATAAGCATTGCTCTTTATTGGATTATTACTCAGAGAGAGCGTATGTGCAAAAGTCTCAAACTCATGGTCCGGCTAAATACCAAAGTCAAAATAAATACCAAACTCCACCTTCATATTTTTTTAAAAACTGTCAGTGATTACTCACGTTACCTGTTAAAAACCAAAATTAGGGTGAAAAATATCGAACCAATTCCGCGGATGAAAGTTTTTAAAAATTACTTTTACAGGCTTAGGAGCCTCTGCAGCTCCAATTTTATAGAATTGTAGCATTTTGAATGCAAATATCGCCGTAGTTAATAATCACAAAATTAGTTGGTAGGATAACAAGATGTAATTTTATTCTACTCTTCTGCATGTGATACTCCCAACGTTTCGATGGATGAGTCTAACATCGGAAAGTTGAGAGTATACAACAATTTTCTCCTGCGTGATACCTGAGAAGTCTTCACTAGATTAATTTGTCGGGAAAATCTTAAATTCGTTATACTATTTCAAGTTCAATAGGAAAATAAAATCGTGCGGAAGGATTGTATTTCATTGCTCGCATCAGTTAGAGAAATTTGCTCATCTACAAGTTGACGGAATATGAATTAAATGAAGAAACCTGAATTAAGACATGAGAAAAACGATGTTTTTTGTGGAAATAAAGCTCTGATAATTTAGTTTGGCCGGTAAATTATGACCTTTTTAATGTCGCTAACATATATAAACTATGGTTAGCTTCGTATCATCGTCATGATATTGTATAAAACGGTGAGTATGCTTTATTTATTTGTTTGTGGGGAGGTAATGCATCGATTATCGATGTTTAGATTAAATTCACGGAAGGTTGTTTGAGCGAAATATCATTTTACCCAGAAATCAATAAATTTGGGCTCATTTTCAAGAAAAATTTCTCACCCTTCTATTGACATCAAAAATTTTCCCACTTACCACATTACTTCCGGAGATATTTGCCAAAAAATACCAGCCCTTGTACATGGAAAATGGTACGTGTATGCACTCCGGAGAGACCTTATATTAAAAATGAGGCATTCCCTACACTTTTATCTCGTCAAAAAAATCAACATTGCGCAGCTACTATTTTCGAAAATTATTCATATTGTCACCTCAGTAAATTCTTCGAGATCACCATAAACCTCTGTTTTGATGGTTTCAAACGACCCGTGTGAAAAGAATGAGTCAAGTTAAAGACTTATTTAAATATTTTCTTTCGATTACTTACAATTTCTGTCATGTAAAACTATATTATAGCACCATTAATAATGCAAAATTCAATTCGTGTGTCTCACAGCTGGTGAGATTAAAACGTATAATTTGAATATGGTCTCTATTATGACTAGGGAACTATCTCGCTCGTACTACCTTAAGGAGCTTCCAGAAAAAATTCTAGATTCCTACTTTATAGTTTGTTTGATTTAAAAAACTGTCAAAAAAACACGTTACATGTTAAAGACCAAAATTGGGGCAAAAAATGCATATTCTTCCTCGAATTATTTTTGAAGAGTACATTTTTCTCGATCAAAGAGGCGACCACAGCACCAATTTTATGGAGCTACCGCAGTTTGTCTACAAATATCGCAGTAATTGAGTGTCCCCAAATTAGGTGGTACGGTGAATATTTCATATTTTTACGATTTCGCAAGATTTTCTTTCCATCGTGGTGACAGTTTTTCGTAAAAACGGCGTTTATGTCCCATGGAAACTATAGTGTGTCTTCTGCTTCTTCCATTGTCGCATTAATCACCACGTTATTTCATTTTAGTGAATATTTCTCGAGTTTCGCACCGGGTAGGATTGTTGAACCTCTTAACTGGGAAAAATTTGCGAAAACTCCCAAATTGTCGATGTATTATTATTATTTCGTGTATTTCCGTGAAACAATGGCCGATGAGGCAATGAAAAATTACAATTAAAAATTCAAAAACTGTAGTTTAGAAAAGTAATTACAAAACATAATTACATTTAAAAAGAAAGAAAAAAAGCGGTTATAAGGAAGAAAATAGTGTGCGGATGGTTAACAGATGTGACTAAATAAGGTTATACTTTGAATTTCATACAGTAAATCGTTACAGTTCATTAGCTAACCAGAAAAATGTAACAGAGCATTATACAATACAAAGGATAGGAAGTTCAATGACACATAAATATTTAAGGACATTGTCAAATCTTGAGCAGTAAGTTTTTCTCAATAGTTATTACGTGTAAGATCACCCTTTTGCGGTAGCTTACATACATTGTTTTTAAATTGATAAAGAGTTTTGGTGTGTCTTATTTGAACAGATAGGGAATCCTTAACTTGAGAGACGGTTATTACAAAGGATTTGTTCAAGTGAGAGGCGTGGTGGTGAGGGATATGGAGGTCAATGACATGTTTTCTGGTGGATATGTATGTCGTATGAGCCTACCATCGAAAAGTTGAGAGTATCCAACAATTTTATCCGGTGTGAATCCTGAGGAGTCTTTACTCAATCAATTCGCCGCGAAAACCTTGAACCTTTTATACTATTTTATGTACAATTTGGAAATGAAATCTCACGGAAGGTGACAATATTTCAACTCTCAAACGTTGGGATGCCTGAGTTTTCCATCCAAAAATTGTGAGTTTTTTTTTAAATTTCCCACAGTGAAATCCCAGAAATCTTAGTTAAATTAACTTGCCTGGAGAATCTAAAATCCTTTATACTATTTCAAGTTTAATTGGAAAATTATATCGCGCGGATGGATAGTATTTTTGTTGCTCACATCAGCGAGAGGACGAACTTATCTACAAGTCGACAGAATATGGATGAAATGAGAGGCATAAAATAAGATATGGGAAAAAAGACGCTCTTTCTGAAGGAAAAAAAGATCTGATAACATACATTGGCTGGTAATTTTTGATCTTTACAATGTCGAAAATATTTTGAAACTATGGTTGGTTTTGTATCATACTCGGCTTGGCTCCATCGTAAAGTTGTGAGTTTTCAAAATTGTACCCAATGTGAAATCCGAGAAATCTTCATCAAGGTAGTGCGAGCGAGATTGTTCCCTAATCATTATAGATACCATATTAAAATTATACGTTTAATTTCACCAGCTGCGAGAAACACGAATTAAATTTTGCATTATTAATGGCGCAATAATATAGTTTTAAATGACAGAAATTGTAAGTATATAATCAAATGAAAATATCTAAATAAGTCTTTAACTTGACTCGTTTTTTTCACGCGGTACGTTTGAAACGCCATGAAAACGGAAGGTTTATTGTAATCCCGAAGAATTTACTGCGGTGAAAATATGATTAATTTTCAAAAATAGTTGAGAAAACAAACTACTCACTGTTGATTTTTTGACGAGATCTAAGTGTTAGAAATTCCTCATTTGTTAAATAAGGTCTCTGTGGAGTGCATACACGTACCATTTCCCATATAAAAGAACTGGAATGTTTTAGCAAATATCTCGGAAAGTAATGTGGTCAGGGGTTGAATTTTTGGTGTCACTACAAGGGTGGCATATTTTTCTTTAAATTGGCACCAAATTCATTGATTTCTAGGTTAAATGATATTTCGCTCAAACTACCTTAAATGAATGCGCCGGGAGAACCTTATACCCTTTGCCATATTTCTTGTTCAACTAAAGAATAAAATCTAAGGAAAGGGTAATATTTTGTTGACACATCAGGATTGGATTGGATTGGATTGGATTGGATATTTGGGGAGGCGACCGACGGCTAAGGTCATTTGCGCCATAGGGGATAGGTAAGGGAGGAAGGTTGGATAGAAACCCGGCGTCGGCATTAGCCTACTCTTAACGAAAGGCGCCAAGGGGACGACGGCTTAACGTCACATCCGACAGACGGAGTACTGTACTTGAAGTGCCCTCCACTCCTCAGTAAAACATCCCCCTCTGCAGGGCTTTGAACCCTGGCCGCCTGTGCTGTAAGCGAACTCTAGCCACCACACCAACCTGATCCCCTTGACACATCAGTAAGAGGACGAGGTTATCTATTAGTCGACAGAACATGCATGAAATGACATTTGAATCATTTTTTACGGTGATCCCGCCGTTTCGAAAGTATCACGTCACGGGAGAGCAACGCTCGCGTAGCAGGAGTTATCACTTTCCTCGCCATAACTCCGCTTAGCGCTCTCCTCTCTTCGCTTCCGCTTCCCGAAAAATTAAACCCTCCTCCTCCCTCCCCCCCATCACGTTTCCCTAACCCTTTAATCTCCCCTTATTGCCCCCTACCCCTCCCCATCCTTCCCCTCCATTCGGGAGGAAAGGATGGACATCGCGTGCTCACGAAGAGTTCCCGAAATGCAGTGCGGCCGGCGGAGCGGAGTTTTCATGAGAGGGAAAGAGAGGGGGGAAGGAGGAGGAGAAATGAGGGAGTAGGGGATAGCTTACCATTGGTTACCAGCACTCATTGTTGGGAGAGGGAATGCCAAGTGTGTGTGTGTGTGGTTGTGTGTCTGTGTTTACGAGAGGGCAAGGCATGAGGAGGAATGTTTCCAAAGGGAAAAGCCGCGCGGTTTTGAGGATATCAACAGATAAATTCCATTTCATTCCCGCAAACCGTGTTCCCCCTCTCTTTATTTCTCTATTTCCTTTCTCTCTGTTTATCCTTCGTGACCTCTTAACTATTCCGGGAATGCCCGAGTGACAGTTATCCTTTTTTATCAACCCGCGTTTATTTTTTTCATTTTGGGCGGGGTCCAATTACCACTGCGACAATCCATGCGAGTGAAAGGAGAGACTAGTACGTTTCAACTCCAGAGGGGGCGTGCACTCACTCACATGTCTTCCTTAAATCTTTTAACATTCATTATGATCCATATCGCAAAGAATATTATCCACTTCTCTACAATGATATAATTTGAACGGCTTGTTTCATAACATCGCTACATCGCCAAGTCCAATTGTATGTGACGATGTTCCTGACGATACAGTGAAACTATGAGACGCGTCGCATAAAAATTAATCACTGTAGTCAAAGCACAAAATATTCTTTGCAATATGGTTACAAATGTTAAATTCTTTCTAAGAAATGACGCCCGAGTTTAAAGTTTACCTCTAAATCCACTTTACTTGGCTTTGATTTTGATATAAAAACTGAGAAAATATGGTTCATTTGCTATAAATTTTTTTCTTCATATTTGGTTCATATTTATCTATTGGCGAATAAATTTTCCGGCAAAATAAAAAAAATCACAACTGATTTTTTGTCTAATAGTTATAGTTATTATTATGGTGACGTCTCAACCTAGTAAAATATCTCTCAAGAGATGCTTTTTGTAATGAGTGCGGTCGAATATAGAAAAAGCCTCTCATGGAAGTAATAGGGTTCGCTAGTTACTTGGATTCCATTTTAATTTTAAATCAGAGTTGTCGATAGGTTGTAAGGTGGGTTTGATATTAACTGAGGCCATCCTTTTCGTCGCTCTGTGGACTTGTGGGTCTTCTCTAAATTAATAAATTAATAATTACTATGCTTTGGTTTCACTTGTGGCAGGCTTCTGCTGTACCAGTGGATTGGAAGAATGCTATCATCGTTCCATTGTATTAAGGGAAGGGAGGGAAGACCGAATATATTAATTATCGGGCCATTAGATTATTGAGTATTCCGGGAAAAGTGTTTAGCAAAATTTTAATCGAAAGAGTGAGGAATATTACTTCCGACAGAATATGGGGTGTGCAGAGTGGGTTTATGCCTGGGAGAGGATGTAGTGACCAGCTTTTCGCGCTTCAGCAAGTGATAGAAAAATGTATGAGTGTCCGAAAGAAAGTGTACTGTGCGTTTGTCGATTTAGAGAAGGCATATGACAGAGTAAATAGAAAGAGGTTGTGGAAGGTTTTGAGAGACTATGGAGTGAATGGGCAGTTATTGAATGTTATGATGGCGATGTATGACAATAGTAAAGCAAGTGTAAGAGTTAACGGGGTCTGAGTGATTGATTTCCAATAAAACAAGTAAAGCAAGGATGTGTTATGTCTCCATAGCTGTTTAATATATTTATGGAGAAATGTGTTAGAGATGCATGTAGTGAAAACGACGGTGTTTTGATTGGAAATGTAAATGGGTGAAATCTTCTATATGCGGATCATGGTGTTTTGATCTCAGACAGTCAACGGGGAGAAGACTCCTAGAACAGAACTCTAGCTGGCTAAAACTAGCTCAGAACTTACAGAAGCTCCTAGATAAGTTTTGTGAATCAACAGAGAGAATGGAATTGAAGGTAAATGCGTGCAAGACTAAAGTAGTAGTTTTTGATAAGGAGAATGGGGAGAATAACTGTATGATGAGGGCGAATGGTGAAGTAATTGAGCAGGTGGATGATTTTGTGTACTTGGGTAAGATGGATGCGAAAGATGGAAAAATAGATGAGGAGATAAAGAGACGTGCGAATGCTGGAAGGACAGTGGTAGGTAGCGTGTGGAGCATATCAAGGAATGAGTGAAGCGAAAATTGCCGTGTGCAAAAGTGTACTTCTCCCCACATTGTATTATGGTAGTGACATATGGGTATGTTTGGATGGACATAAGGGCCTTACCTCTACCTCTCGCACAATTCATTTCACTCTTATATATCTGTTTCGTCATTCGACTCTCATCCATTCTCTCAACATGGCCAAACCAACGAATCACACTCCTTTCCATGTCCATTACTGGAGCATCTAAACGACATTCATTTATTCCCCACTCATTCCTGACCCTATCCATTCTACTCTTTCCTCAAAAACTCCTCAAATAACACATATCTACCGCGTTTAGTCTACTCTTATGTCTATTTTGACATACCCATGTTTCACTACCATACAACAAAGTGGGGAGAAGTATACTTTTGTACATGGCAATTTCCGCTTCCTTAGACAGGCACTCATTCCTTGATATGCTCCACATGCTACCTACCACTCCGTCCTTAAAAGAATTGTGAATTTCGTCGTTTAAAGAATTGTGAATTGCTAGTGTATGCGCAAATGCATTAACAGTGGATGAAAAAATTGTCCCTGTGCTGATTCCGTGCCCGCGTTCTTGCAATTTTCACACCTCAAGTTGCACAGTCAAGTGCTTCATGTAATACGGCATTTATAGCTTGAAATACATTTGTTAGAATGTAAAAGCTCTGCTCAAAAATAAAATGCTCATGAGCTCTCCTAAGCTTCAAAATCTTAAGTCATAAGGAGTTGTCCCTCGATAGGACGTTGGAAAAGATGGTATATTGAAAGCCATCAACTGTGCATATTAGGCATAAGATTAGGGGAGAAAATAAGAGAGAGTCTATCGTAGGATGTCGCAGTTTTTCATTATGAATGAATGAATAGTTTTGTGTGCTCTCGGTAAACGCATTAGAGCAAAAAACTGTTTAACAATTTCATATTCTGCTCAAAAAATAGTAAATAGTATATAGAAAATGGTACATAGTAATTGTAAATAGTACATAGTAATAGTAAATTGTACATATAAAATAGTACAATTAGTAGCATAATAGTACTTAAGTAACATAATAGTAATTAAGGAAAACCAAAATAGAACAACATAACGAAAATATTTGAACATATACACATTGGTCAACTCATCAAAATTCAAGATTCAGTCTTGAGGCACAGGTAAAGTTTATTTTTAAATGATTCAGTGAAGAGGAGGTTTCAGTGTGAGACGGTAATTTATTCCAAAACTTAGAAGCGGTTTGATAAGGAAGGAGTTTAGGTAGACTTTTGTTCGGGCTCAGAGGCTATGAAGATGGCTAGGATTAATCTATGGGAAACACTTGTCCTGTAGGTAAATAAATTGTAACGGTAATTTAGCGTTTGATTGTGGAAGAGGTAAAAAAGGAAAGACATCAAGAAGTATTTCTTCGGGTGTCAAGAGGTGACTAATTGAGGTTAACAAAGTATTTAGTCACATGATCGTCTCTGCGAAGATTATAACCCTAGCAAAAGTCAGAAATAAGATTGGATGTCAGATTACTTAGAGAAAAACCGACGAAAAGTTAGAAGTTGCACAAATCAAGATAAAACCTGCAGTGAAATAATAAGACAAGATTTAAGCATTTGTAAATTTTAAGATAAAAAAGGAAATCCAAAAGAAAATGGTAAGAACATGTAGAAATGATGTAGCAGGAACGACTCCCCAAAATTACTTTCGAGTGCGACCCTTCACAAGGAAGCGTTGGACTTCTGAGTTCAAGATTTTTTCCGGAACGAGCAATACGAGTAAAAGTAGGTAACCGTCTCAACTTAAATTGACGGCCTAAAAGTGATTTCTGCCCATATATTTCCCACGATTTCGTATAGATATGACGTACAATTAAGGAATCCTTTAAGAGCATGAGAAATCCGGTGGTTAAAAGGACAAAATGTATTTTTTCCGTGGACAATGAGGGACCATAATAGTTGCGATAAATTAGTTCTATGATACTTTGACTCTCACTCCGTAAAGTAGGTTTTGTATATACTTATGCTTAATATCTAAAAATCATTATTAACTACTCACTCCGCATGGAATTTCTGGCACGCTTTAGTATCTTATAGCACTATTTATCAGTCACCATAATAATGCTAACCAGTTGTTGCATCTTAAATAGTACACTGCATGGTAGGATGTTCATCCACGTAGCACTCTCCTAGTTTCTGGTCTGTCCGCGCATTGTTGTCCTGACTGCTTTTGGCCTTCGCCAAGCGGCCGGGGGAAAGTAAGAGGTGCTGATTTGAATTGAGATGAGTGCTGCATGTCTCCCTACCTCACCCTACCCTAAATCACACACCCTAGTGGCGGACTGCACTGTATTTCGTAGATGTAGAACTGGGGCTCTGTTTCGAGGGAAACTCCTAATACTCATCCCTGAGGCGAACAAACGCAATATATACGGAGGGCAGCTAGGTTTATTAAAAATTGTTATGATAAACATAGCAGTGTTACAAAATTGTTGAGGGAATCAGGGTGGGAACCTCTATCCGATCGAAGGGAGAAATATAGGTCAAAAATTTTACAAAAGTTTAATGTAGACTATTTTTTACCAGACGTTCAAAATATTTTGCTAGAGGCTAACTAATATGGTAGGAACGATCATATATGTTTATAAATACATTTTATTACATACATAAATACATTTTTATGTAGATAATGAGTCAGGTGATCCTTTTTTATGCAAAGTATTTAGTGAATATCACTGTCAAAATGATAATTTTTATGGTGTTCAAGGTAAAAATCATTTTTATCAAAAAGGGGCGCTTAGCGGAATTTACTTTTGGCTCATAAGGTCTTATTTTGGGTTGTAGAAGACACCCCAACAATAAAATATTTTTTTAACGTAATTCAATCTCACCGTCGCGACAGTGTCCCGCCGTCGCTCAATGTTCCTCTTTGGGGCATTAAAATATTAATTTTTTCTATTATGTTATAATTGAAAATGTCAGGATTGCGAAATCAGAAAATTGCGCTTTTTCCCGGTGCTTTTGCGTCATCATTTCGTCATTTTTTTACGACTCTTCACTTTACGAGTTATCCTGGAGAAGTAAGGCCCTGAGATCGTAAAAATCAATTCATACGTGATCAAGTCTTTGTTTTTATTGAGCTTAGTAAATAGCGTTTCAATATTTCTTTCAGTGTCTAGTATATATATTTCTGCAGCCCTCATTTTCGTCCTGCGTTAATGTCGCGCCGTCTTTCGATGCTCTACTTTGGGGCTCTCAAATATTCATTTTTTCCATTATGGTATTATCAAAAATATCAAGATTGCGAAATCAGAAAGTTGCGTTTTTTTTCGGTGCTGTTGCGTCATTATTTCGTCATTTTTTTGCGACTCTTCACTTTAAGAGTTATCCTGGAGTAGTAAGGCCTTGAGATCGTAAAAATGCTGGCGGTTGGAACTATAGCCTCTGAGTCGTGTAGTATATACTTTGAAAGAGGGCAAGCTCGAGCGGCACATCTTGAAATAACATCGCTTCAGGTGAAGGTGGTTGGGGGGGGGGGGGGGGTTTGCCGTGCAGTGCGTGAGACGGAGTACTTGGTACGGTCGCAATTCGCGGGGCGAATGCAACGGAGTCCGCCGCCGCTGCAGATCCCTTATCGTGTCTGCACGCGCCCTTGATCCACGCACGCCCCTGCCCACCGATCCCTCTACACTCGGACTGAATCACCCACCCCTAGAAACACCTACACACTTAAATATCCACCCTCCTTCCCTCTCTCTCTCCATTAGGAGTTCTCAACTTATCTCTTTCCTCCCTTCCCCCACCCTCATTCCGCACACTCGGACTTTCTCGTCCACGGAACCCTTATGCGAACGGCCTCTCCCTTCGAAGGGCCGCGCGAGCCAGGCCTGCCAACTGTTGGAGTGCTCAAGGTAGTCCGAGCGAGATAGTTCCCTAATCATTATAGAGACCATATCCGAAAAATACATTTTAATTTCACCAGCTGTAGGACACATCAATTAAATATTGCATTATTAATGGTGCAATAATATAGTTTTATATGACAGAAATTGTAAGTAATTAAATGAAAATATCTAAAGTCTTTAACTTGAGTCGTGAGAAAATATCTAAGTTCTTTAACTTGAGTCATTTTTTTCGCGAGGTGCGTTTGAAACTCTTTCAAAACGGAAGGTTTTTTGTGATACCCAAGACCCTATTGCGGTGACAATATGATTTTTTTTCAAGTATCGTTGAGACAACATACAAACTACACCCTGTTAGTTTTTTACGGCATCTAAGTGTTAAAAATAGCTTATTTTGTAAATAATATCTCTCTGGATTGCATATACGTACCATTTCCCATGTAAAATGGCTGGTATTTTTGGGCAAATATCTCCAAAAGTAATGTGGTAAGGGGTTTTTTTTTGTGTCATTAGAAGGGTGAGATATTTTTCTTTAAAATTTAACAAAATTTAATGATTTATAAGTAAAATGATATTTCGCTCGCACCTTGAAAGACCTCCTGCCCCCCTTTCTCCTTGATTTCGTTCAGGGTAGTTGGCTCAGGGAAATGCTGGGTTTCGGGACGGACCACCTCAAAACTCCATTACGAGTTGAGCGATTTTCGAGTTGAAGACGAAAGTTAGTGGGCAAGTGGAGTGGGCAGTGGTAGTGGTATTGCATTTTTCGGAATGGTAACTGGGAAGTGATGTGTGAGAGAAGGTAAATTCTGTAAAAGAGCGAATATTATTTACAGTACAATCTCGCTTAACTGAAATAAAGACTGAAATAACTGAAAGAACGTTGTTATTTTCAATCGTTAGGCCTCATCTGAAATATTCTCCCAGTGTATGGGATCCTTATGAAGCGGGGTTGATATCGGAATTAGATCGCGTGCAGCGAAGAGGAGCTAGGTTTGTGAAACGATGCTATGATAAGTTTAGTAGTGTGTCTGGATTGTTGGAAGAATTGGGATGGAAATCGCTACCAGAGCGTTGATTCAATTGTTGGCTTAACCTCTTAACTAAATTTCAGGAAAAACATTTCTCTGACGACGTGAAAAACATACTATTAATCCCCTTGTATTATGGCAGATTAGATCGCGCCAATAAAATTAGAGAGCTAGATTGTAGAAGCGATAGGTATAAGATGTCATTTTTTCCGCGTACCATTCGGGACATAACAGCTGTGATCGTCGTCATGAATAGTGCAAATAGTGACATTAGCTATACTGTAGATCTTTTTCTTTATATTCTCTACGTTCTTATTTCTGTATGATGTAAATTTTGATGTTCTTATTTATGCATGATATTTTGAATCTGTAGTAGTAGTTCTTGTAACCCTTGCATGTTGGAACGATTGGCGATAGAATTTCCCAAATTATAATGGCGTGCTTAAGATAAGACCTAACCAGAACGTGGTGACATTTTTCTCTTGATTTCAAGCCTGAAGGCCTTTCCGCAAGTTGAAACCTTCAGATATATTCCCGGATATTTGGCATTCGTATCTTCTCTCCAAAAAATATAGGTGCGGCGTTGATGTGATCAATTATTTGGAATTGGGCTGCACTGGGTGCTTGAAGGTTACGAGCGAGCCATATACCATTAGTTCTGGTAGTCCCTATGGATGGAAATCGAATCTTTCAATATATCGGCTGCCCAACTGAGCAACCACGTGCGAGAACTTCGTAACGTCACTGATAATTTTAGCCAAAAAGAACTGCACTTCTACTTGCTTAAAACTTAGGGCAGGCTTTTCGGTCAAGAATGCGAGGATATATACGATAACGCGGTTTACACTGTCTTCGCCGTCTGGATTCATGGCGAAAACCAAAGACTGAGCAACTCAGTTATTAGAGCGCGTGCAAAGGAGATCTGCTAGGTTTGTTAAATGTCGTTATGATAATTGTATTAGTGTTACGAGTTTAATAGAAGAACTAGGATGGGAATTACTATCAGAACGCAGGTTAAAATTTAGGTTAAACCTTTTAAGTAAATTCGAAACCGATTTGTTCACAGATGACGTTAGATATATATTAAGAACCCCTGCGTATTATGCTAGGTTTGACCATATTAACAAAATTAGAGAGATAGATTGTCGTACCGATAGATTTAAAATGTAATTTTTCCCGCGTACCATAAGAGAGAACAATAGGCAACGTAGCAAAAGGGATAGGTAGGTGAAACATAGTTAGAATAGTCTGTAGTGCATGATGCATGTAATAACTACCAATAATCCCTTCCTTATTATGTAGATTTTAACCTGTACTATACCGTAGTAACTAATATTCTATTGTAATAACTACTGCAATTACTTGCAATAACTAATAATCTACTGTAGTAACTAATAAACTATGACCCTATTTTCTAGCATGTCTACATTATATATCGGACTTACATGGCAATAGTGCATGTTTGGTGATCTTCACCCCCTGCCACACACCCTCGTGGTGGCTCGCAGGGTATTACGTAGATGTAGATGAAAGACCCCCGGGTAGTCTTCCTATTCCGGATAAATAACCACTCACGTAAACGTTCACCACTCGTTTCGGGGTCACCACTTTGGCGAGCGAGAGTGAACAATAATACTAAGTTCGATGAAAAAGATTTATCCCGAAGGTAAGAAATGGCGCGTTCTAAGTTCATTAACAATCGCGTCGTGTGTCTTGTTTATTTACGTCTTTCCTTGTTCATCTGTGCCAGCTTCCTCAGGTCGATCCTCTCTCATGGCGCTCCAACCAGCTAGCAGCAGACAGCCGCCACAGGTAACAGTCTTTTCTTTGGAAAACAAAAAAAATAAATTTAATGTGCACAAAGTTTTAAAGGAAAAGGATGGTACCAAGTGATGTTGGAAAAACAGACGTCGAGGTTGTTACGGTAGCTCCTCTTCCTCGATAGAATAGTTTCTTAAAAACAATATGTGGTGTCCAGAAAAATGCCATAGATTCCGATCAACTTCGCTTTGGTAATGAGGGGTAACTCGAATTTGTACCGCTGATGGCCTGGATGATGGCCAGGAGTAAAAGATGAGTGTACTTTGTTCAGGTATGGTCAAACCTCAAAATCGCCGCGAGTATTTGCGACCCCAGGCAGAAAGATATAACCAGAAATGTAAGCAGAGTACATAAGAGAGCGGCATGCTTCGTTAAAATCTGCTACACACGAACCAAGAGTGCTTTACAGCTATCTGAGGGATTGGGTCGGGAAACATTTGCGACTCGAAGGCTACACTCTCGACTTAGTATGTTGAGAAATTCAGAACAGCTGTGTTCCAGAGCGACACTGTGAATATCATTTTGACACTTCACAACTTATATAGTTCATCTACATCTACATCTACGTAATACCCTGCGAGCCGCCACGAGGGTGTGTGGCAGGGGGTGAAGATCACCAAACATGCACTATTGCCATGTAAGTAGGATATATAATGTAGACATGCTAGAAAATAGGGTCATAGTTTATTAGTTACTACAGTAGATTATTAGTTATTGCAAGTAATTGCAGTAGTTATTACAATAGAATATTAGTTACTACGGTATAGTACAGGTTAAAATCTACATAATAAGGAAGGGATTATTGGTAGTTATTACATGCATCATGCACTACAGACTATTCTAACTATGTTTCACCTACCTATCCCTTTTGCTACGTTGCCTATTGTTCTCTCTTATGGTACGCGGGAAAAAGGACATTTTAAATCTATCGGTACGACAATCTATCTCTCTAATTTTGTTAATATGGTCAAACCTAGCATAATACGCAGGGGTTCTTAATATATATCTAACGTCATCTGTGAACAAATCGGTTTCGAATTTACTTAAAAGGTTTAACCTAAATTTTAACCTGCGTTCTGATAATAATTCCCATCCTAGTTCTTCTATTAAACTCGTAACACTAATACAATTATCATAACGACATTTAACAAACCTAGCAGATCTCCTTTGCACGCGCTCTAATTCTTTTATCATACCTTCCTCGTAGGGATCCCATATACTAGCGGCATATTCTAAATGAGGCCTGACAAGTGTAAAATAGCTTCTTTCTCGGACTCTCTCATCGCATTTGCCTAGAACCCTTTTTACGAATCCTAATCTACGGTTTGCTACACTAGTTATTTCCCTGATGTGTTTCCCCCATGACATGTCTTCACTGATGGTGACGCCTAAGTATTTAATTGAATCTACGTTACATATTTTGTTTTCTTTGATGCTATAATTATTCCGGGGAAGGCCATTCTTTTTCCAAAAATTCATAATCGCGCATTTCTTCAAATTTAATTCTAGCTGCCATCTATCACACCAATCATCAATCGCATCTAAATCCTTAGCTAAACACTGTCTGTCCTCTTCATTTCTAATTTCTTTATACACTACTGCATCATCGGCAAAAAGACGGAGCTTGCTATTTTTTACTACACTATTCAAGTCGTTTACGTACAGAAGAAATAAAATTGGGCCTATCACGCTTCCCTGGGGAACACCCGATGTAACTTTTACTTCGCCTGAGCTGACACCATCTAATACCACCCTTTGAACGCGTTCATGTAAGAAATCTCCTACCCAGCCTACTATATTACTGTCTATTCCGTATGATGCTAACTTCGCGAGTAACTTACAGTGGGGAACCTTGTCAAAAGCTTTTCTAAAGTCAAGAAACGCTGCATCTACCTGTACGTTACCTTCTCCGGAAACTAAAATATCGTGAACAAAAAGACCTAATTGAGTTTCGCAAGACCGTCCTTTTCTGAACCCATGCTGGTTTGTTATTAATAAATCCTGGCTGTCGAGGTGTCCCATTATTGATGTAACTATTATATGTTCTATAATTTTACATGATAGTGACGTTAATGATATTGGTCTATAATTACATGGCTGTTCCCTATCTCCGCTTTTATAAATTGGGGTCACGTTTGCTATCTTCCAGTCTTTGGGAACCGCGTGTTCTTCGAGGGATTTGTTAAATATTACTTTAAGATACGGAGCCATTTCGAGAGCTAATTCTTTATAAACACGAGCTGGAATTTCATCAGGACCTGAGGACTTGTTCGGGCTAATGTTACTTAGTAAGGATACGATTCCGCTACAAGATATATCGATTGGGGGCATTGGTTGTTGAAATCGGTCTGGTATGGTTTCGCGGAAACTATGCATAGGTTGATTAAAAACACTCTGAAAAAAGTAATTCAAACAATTTGCCTTATCTAAACTGGAAGTTACTATTTCGCCTCTATCGTTTTTCAAGGAATTAACCGTTGACTTTTTAGTTCAACAGAAACGATGCAATAATAGATATATTCCCTAACAGATCGATACAAAAATGCGTTCATTTCGTCCAAAGTATGTGAGAATAACAATATCTAAGCTCCGCTCAAAATATTCCCAAAATACACTTCATTATATCGCCTCCTTATAAAATTCTCCTATGCAGATTTACACGGCTGGTGATCTTATATACCTTGCCACACGCCTATTTACATCTACATCTATTTATCATCCCAAAAGCCACCACAAGGGTGTTGGCAGGGGGTGACTTATCACATACATGAACTGCAGTGAAGAAATTCACTTTCACCAACAAGCACCACAATATCGGTATCGAGCTCGAGTACCAACAAGCACCATAACTACTAGTAGTTTTGTAGGATTTGTTGCATAGTAGTATTTGGTCGTAAGGAACTGATTTTGGGCTTAGAAAAATTTTCTGACCCCACTACAGTACACGGGGTCACGGTTAATTTAAGGATTGATTTTCATTCGATACGTGAAAATGTTTCGATTCTGTCGTACGTTGTCGATCCAGTTGATCCTTCTACCACTATCGACTTGACCAACCGTTTTTATGGAACTCTTCCTGGACCGTAGTGTTGTACTGTCGTGTGTGGTTGTGTTACCAAATTGAGTCTAATTTTCAATCGACTACAATAAATGCCGCTCTGCCTTCAACCCAAGTTTACTTTTATACCTCTATGAGTTGGAATAATCGTATGAACCGTTCTGTCCCGTTTTTCGTGTACTTGGTAGAAGATGTAACCGCAGGCCTCGTTTTCGTTCTGTAATGATGTCGCTCTGTGAACCCGTCGTTTTGCCTTGTGAGCTACATATATCTGTTATAAGATACCCTAGTATTAGATTCAAAGTATTACGGTAGGAACGATATTGAAAACTTCGTCCGAAAATAAATCTGTTTTGAAATTACATTTAAAAAATGAGTCTAATTTCCAGTCGATGTCCTGAAAGCGATTCCCGCCCAAGTTGTTGCCCATCTACATATACGTCATAACCTGCAAGCCACCCAGCGTGTGTGTGGCAGGGGGTGCTTCCACACCAGTCATGCATTAATAATACGGCAGAACACCGAAATTACATTGAAACCAGCGTACCACACATGCAACGCGCCAATTAAAAATCTACTACCCAAGAAACATTCTATCGTCAATCGTTCCAACATGCCAGGGGTACAAGGACTACTACTACTACTTACAGATTCAAAATATCATGCATAAATAAGAAGATCAATATTCACATCATGCAGAAATAAGAACGTAGAGAATATAAAGAAAAAGATCTACAATCTAGCTAATCTCACTATTCGCACTATTCACGACGACGATCACAGCTGTTATGGTCCCGAATGGTACGCGGTAAAAATGACATTTTAAACCTATCGGTTCTACAATCGATCTCTCTAAATTTATTGGCGCGATCTCATCTACCGTAGTACGGGGGTGGGGAGGGTTAATAGTATGTTATATACGTCGTCAGAGAAATTTTTTTCCTGAAATTTAGCTAAGAGGTTAAGCCTATAATTTAATCTACGCTGTGATAGCGATTCTCATCCCAATTCTTCTAACAATCAAGACACACTAGCGGCGGCTCGTAGGACAATATGTAGGTGTGGAATATTTCATCACAAGAGTTGGAATTTCTTGTCCGACAAAGGAGAGGAGGAGGCGATATATCGATGGATTTTTTGGAACGGCGATGTCGGAAAGCGTGAGTGGGTCGAAAAGGGAAGAAAGGATGTCCAGGGGGGGGTAAGATGAGGGGGGTGGGGGGCAGGAGGGTTGTAAGGGCGAGGAGAGGGCAAAGGAAAAAGGAGAGATGAGGGGCGAGATGTCGAACGGTGAAATGATGAAGATGATGAGATTATTTGTGGGTTTTCTTACGTTCTCCCGAGGGGAGCCGGAGCATTAAGGGGGAAAAATGAATTTTACGGAGCGGAGAGCTAAGAATCCGGATAATGCCTTCGGATACAGGTTGTTATATTTGATGTGAAAAGGGAAGGGATGGAGGTGGGGCAACAAAAGGGGAAGAGGATCATGGTGAAGGATAATGCGATAAAGTGTGCGCGCTTGGAGGAAGGGATGAAGCAGAGGAAGAGGGTGATATAGAGGAAGGAGGGGGATGAGGTGGGGAGAGTCTATAATCGGGAAGGGAACCAGATGGAGAACCTCCTCTTCTCTGTAATTCCACCGATATTAAGCTGCGACGGAGCGGAAAAACTGGGGAAATCCATCGTCCTAGAGACCAGAAAAGGATTAGGATTAATGAATTGGGAACTGAAAGACTTCGCGCCTATTTGAAATTTGACAAATGGCCTTTAATAATTTTTACGTAAGACATTTGTCGCGCCGAGCAGCCGTTATTCGCAGCGATATCGAATCTCAACGAAGAATGGGTTCGAATTTTCTAAGTCATGTTCATCAGGACTATGACTGTAACGAACTGGAAGCAGGCACTTAAGGCATTCAACTGGAATGTTGGTATTGCTGGTATTTCATCCTCGTCCAAATGCAGTTAGGTGTCAGCTATGATAACTTGTAAACATAACTGGCAAGAAAAAGTCATATTCATACTCTAGGATGTTAATTTTTCATGGCATGCCATGAATTTCAACCATATTTGGGAGCTAAAGTAAATAAAAACTTTGAAATGTAAGAAATTCACCGGAGAAATAGAGAAACCATGGAAAATATACACGAAACTTTCACGTATGCGAATAAGGTATAATTATTGGAAAAATGGTTTGATCTCCAGCAACGGTGTGAGAGCTTCAATATGCCATTGTTCGTTCCACTTCTATTAACTGGATGTGTTAGTCATCATTGGAAATCAATGATCTCACAAATATATGGCTATATTTGTATTACCTATGGGGGATGGCCCCGCCGCGACTGAATCGTCTTCTCGCCTCTTCGTCTTCATGAATCGCCAACATTGTGTTAATCAACTATACCGCGTTATCTCAAGCATAAATTTGTTGGATACATTTTTTATTTTATTTTTATTTTAAATAGGAAATGTGAATTTGCAACTTTTAAGAGGAGCAATTGACGTTGTTCTTCATCATTAGTCAAAATATTGCCCTTTAGAAATTTAGTTACTAATTGCACAGCTCTTTCCGTTGTGTCATTAACAATTTTGATGTTTTTCACATCACTAAGTCCTTTGGGGAAATCCAGAACAAACCTCCACAAGTTCGGATCTTCATCTATAAAGCTCAAATAAAATACCAGTTACATTGATAAATTTAATAAATTGTTTTGTGACTAAGTCCTTGAGCGCTAACTGGACGAGTCTCAGAGGAGAACAAGAGGAAGCTCTTTGAGAAAAATTCTGTGAATGAAGAACCACAGCAACTTGATTCGGAAACGGAAGAGATAGACCCTGGTAAGTTTTTCTACATTTTGAAAAAATGAGAATGCGTTCGCATCAAATATGTCATTCAGTCGAACTATATTCAGATTTTCAAGCTTTCGTTCCGCCAATTCCGAAGCGAATGATGATATTAACTAAAGTTGTGACAACAGCCCTGGACAGGACGCAGACGAGTGATAGGTTTTCCGCAACACATTGTGTCCAAGATCAGCTCTTCTGAATGGCAGCTGAAGTTGTCCACCGAGGATGACAGCAGGCTGCTAAAGCTGACCATCTTTGTCTGCAGTGCATGTCTATAAATGGTTTCGCAATATCCTTATGCTCCAGGCTCCATGAAACGACCTGCTCTTCCTCCAGGATCTGTACAGGAACCGTAGATTAGGGTCGCATTGGCCGGCAGCTTTGGATAAGTTTGCGTCTCACTTATGGCAATTGTCACCAAAACTGGTTTGCTTCGCCAAGTTTGATGATGAAGTGCCTGTGGAGCAAAAATCGGGTATGGTCGAGGCTCTTCGTGAAAGGGCTGGAGAGAAAGAAGTAATGTTCCGTTTTCCAGGTAGAGCACAAGGACTTTGTCACAAAACAATCTTATCAAATTTTTCAATGTAACTGGTATTTAATTCGAGCTTTATAGATGAAGACCCGAACTTGTGGAGGCTTGTTCTGGATTTCCTCAAAGGACTTAGTGTTGTGAAAAACATCAAAATTGTTAATGACACAGCGGAAAGAGCTGTGCAATTAGTAACTAATTTTCTAAAGGGCAATAATTTGACTAATGATGAAGAACAACGTCAATTGCTCCTCTTAACATTTACAATGATAGATAAGTAAATAAACTTAAATCTTGTTTTTGCTGTGAATTACTTGCGAAAAAATTGTATTTGCCATTGTAAAATAGGCAATATGTATTTTTTTAATTAATTCTTTTATTTTTGGAGATACGAACTTTTTTTATTTTTTCCTACTAAAATAGATCATTCTGCACACATTCTGTTTCATGAAATGTTCTGTCCGAACGATATTTCGGCCCTTGACAGCGCATCATCCCTCTCATTTCTATGATTAATTAGGTTAAATATTCAAGCGCCGTGCGGGATCTTTTCCCGTGGTCTGATCGGGTCGACCCGGGTATCAAAATCCTTGTTTCACGCCGTAGCACCGAATAAGACTTAACCGACTCGAAAGTTTTGACTTTCACTTTTTTTGGTCCGCTCTAACAAATGGTATTGCGGTGAGGAGCCGAGGAAACTTTAAAAGGAGATTCAGGGATGTACGAGGTTAAAATAAAAAATGAGGAGCTATGAGATGCTAACGACCTTGATACAGGGGAGTTAAAGTTAGTTATCGAGGTAGGAAAAGAAAAATAATAGGCTTTCTAGACGGGATTGAGAGAGGTATGACTTGTGCTAATATGAAGGAATTAATCGTGCCAGGAGATAGAGCCTTACGTGAGAAAAAAGGCCGGGGATATCTACTGTCTTCTATTACCTTAATTGGTAAATTAATGCAATTATGGGATGGAATGCTTTCCTTGGGATTCATTGTCAAAAGGTCCCCACGGTGAAACGGTTGAAAGTACATTGACCAACACATTTTTTAGTATTGCCTTATTTTTAACTATTCCAGAATATTTTTCCTTGGTCCTTAACATTTTATGCTATTGTGTCGCGCCATTGTACCAGCCTATATCCTCTCTGTTCAATTTTATTTACCGTCGAAACTCTTCGCAAGCTTTTGAAGTTTCTTATGGCACAGCCGCTTAGATCTTAAAATATTTACTTTGTTCGACAGATTTATCGTCGGGAAACCTTTGCGTCTGAATACCAATCCCTGTTTGTCGAACTTCTTCTTGCCCGTTGTAGATGTTCATCTTGTGATGGTGGTGGTTCCCGTGTGAAGAAAGGTTCCCGTGTGGATGCTGCTCTCGAAAGAAGCACAAAACATGGTGGAGGACGAGAATCTCCGTTGAATGGCTCCGGTATCGGGGACCCTGCTGATGTCATTCGCGAGCGTATCTCACATCGGACTCGACCCAAAGTGGGACGATCAAAAGTCTCTCTCATACAAGCTTTCTTCTTTTCAACGGCCCCGCGAATAAAAATGTACTTACAGCTACTCTCTGGCCTCTTACCGGCTCGGTGACAAAAGAACCGGGACGCGTCTTTCTGTCTTAGGGTGCGTCGACGAGGGGAAGAAGTAGCGAGCTCGGGGAAGCACACAGATAAAAAGGAGCGGAAAGAGTGTTATGCAAACAAGCGTTGATATTTCGCCCGCATCGCCGAAAGTGCCCGTATGGTATCGGGGAAGGGGAAGCGTAAACCCCTCCCCCTTTCACTCTTACCGAATGCCAATGCAGCGTTAACAAGTGGCAGAGGCGAATAATGGAGCCGTTCAGAGCTCTAAAGGAGGATTCGAGTGGTCTCTTCGGTGTTTGTCATCCGGATCGCGAGCGGGCACTTTGAAAGTCTCGCCGTGAATAGACAGACGGAAGCGCTGCGTGTGAGAACGACACAGACCGTGCAAAAGCTGGCGGGGGGGGGGGGTGCAGCAATCATGGTTGCCCATATCACTTTGCGATCTTGTGGTGCCATTCTAAGATTCCCTGCCGAGGTGAAGGAGGGAAAAAGATATGGGCAAATACACGACCCAGAAGAATACCAGCAGAATACAGACATTTGTGTAACTCTTGAAGCCAAAGGGGTGAAGGAAGGTATTTACAAAAGAAACGACGTGGCTACCTACATGGATCTGGAGATGCGAAGCCCTCTTCAAAAAGTAGCGATGAGCCTTCGCGGGTTGTTTTCTCCAGGGGGTCCGGTGAAATGCCACGATTGTGAAAGGGATATGCTGGTACCTTGTGAGACAATGGGAAATGATGGTTGTTTGCGTATTCTTGCTTTTTGTTCGCATTGTGGTCATTGTTTGGGCTTAGCCATCTGGGCCGGTGAGTGTTTGGTCTTCCAAATGGCCGGTATGCTACAAAAATACCACTTGACAAATATTAGTTCAACCGCGTCTGGTTCCTACGTGGTGGCGGAGTGATATCAGTCGCAATACCTATCTTAAGAGTACGTGGAGCGGTCGAGGAAAATCATAAACTGTGGGAAACTCTTGTGTCGATACTTTTCAGAGCTATTTACGTGTGAAATGATTGTACATTTTGAAACTCTTACTGGTTTCGTGGATATACACCAATCGGATGAAATTCACCCAGTAAAAATATTTGACTTGATCCGGATTTCGATCAAGACCGACAATGAGGAGATCCGAGTTCGAACCTTGGTGGATGTACATGATTTTTTCATAGCGCACTTCATATGATTGGTCAATATCTTTGCACCCGTGCGCGTGACTATGTACAACATCATTCGTTGATTTGCAATGATTGGAATAATATCTTCATATAAATATACCTACCTAATAGTTAACTTACTATTACCGGTAATGAGGAGATCCGGGTTCGAATCTTGGTGGAGTCGGATTATTTTTTCATGGCGCACTTCATCCCATTGGTCTATATATTTGCACCCGTGCATGTGACTGCGTACAGCATAATTTGTTAATTTGCAATGATTGAAACAATTATCTTCATGGGAATAACCCTTCCTGATAGTTTTCTTACCATTAGCGGCTTATAGCTACGTATTGGCAAAAGGAATAGTAAAGATAACGTTGATTTGCGGATAATATTGTAACAACTTAATGAAATTTACGTATTCAGGCAAGACTTGGAGGAATTGTATATCAATAGAGCTCATCAATAACTTGTTAAGGTCCACCCAAAGATTTAGTTCTCAACCTGGGTTTCAACTTAAAAAGTCATTTTCAAGTCTCCCTTGAAAATTACGTTGTAAGTTGAAGTTCGGGTAGCGGTTAAAATATGATCGTGGAGTAAACAAGTTATTGATTAACTCCTTATCACTGTTGATGATCTTGATTGTTCATCATAATATAGTATTATCCAATCTGCCATATTTGTTAGTAGGAATGAATTACAATCCACGTTCACGGCCTACAAAAGTTGATGTGATGCCAAATGAGCGGCTTATTCCTTTACTTCCTCTTCCTCTCATATGCCTATCATTTTTTTCCAATTTTTCTACAAAACAATCACAATTCTTTTACCTTGACATCCCTTAGCCTGTATAAGTATTTTATGGCCTTTTGAGACCCGCCAGACAGATGTTCAAGGACTCTTTCAGAACAACTGCCATGGGTATCGGGGATTATCTCTGACAAGTCGAGGGACTGGAGGCATCCTTGAGACTGCGGCCGTGGGGTGACATGTGCGCCGAAAGGTTAAAATTCGCATTTGCTTATCAACTTCCCGTGACTGTCGGGAGAATCCTCTTCCACATGAAATCTTTAGGTCATTTGTTCTCTCCCTTTTTTATGCCTCACTTAAAAAAAATTATATGTAAATTTGTACACCTGTAAGTAATATCCCGCGCCCCTTAAAGAGATATTTTCAATAACAAAAGGTAATAAAAACGAATTTGAATATTCAATTGTTAACAATATCTGAACAGAAATGGTATGTATGGGAAGAAAAAATATTGTTCAATTTTTCAATTAAAAAAATTCACGCAGTTGTGTGATCACTAGCGGGTGACTCCTTTGAAGTAACTGCGCGGCTAGTTCCGTGGTTTTTTGAAAATGTCCAAAGTAAACACCTTTGTGTTTAAAGTTGGGCTTTACCCCGAGGACTGTGGCGCTTAGCGCTCGCATACGGGTACCTCTGGCATTATATGCACGTCTGGGTAGCTTAACTCGGCGCGAAATCGAGGGATCTGGGTTCGATTCCCAGTCCAGGCGAATGATTTTTCCACTATGTATTCCACACAATTCTGTGATCACTAGCGGGTGACTCCGTAGAAGTTACTGCGCGGCTAGTTCCATGGTAAATAAAATGGTAAATAACATGGTTCCATAAAAAAAAAGAAAATATTGAATAAAACTAAGAGTTGATTAAAACGTATCCTTAACACATTGATAAACATTGTACAAAAATGTCCCCTTAATAAAATATTAACTGCTGAAATATTAACTCGCGCCCCTTGGAATGCAATATCGTACGTCCAAGGGTTACTATCCTCCTCTTGGTTAGGACGCACTGCTTTAAATCTATGAGATAAGGCGGATTGACAAAATATCAACAGTAAAATAATTACTTTGCGTAAGATTTCTACCACAAAACATATTTCCTGTTTTCGAAGTGTCAGTTATTTTGGGATAATTTACCCCCGTGTTGGATTTTGACTTGGAAGATTGCAAGGTATTGCTCGAAAATGTAGGACTGCGATAGAGTAATGCAAAGCAATGATCCTTAATGCGATAGAGTAAGTCTGTCAATGATCCTTAATGGCATCAAACGCATGCTTTTTTGTCTCTTTTCTCACAAATAATCTATTGTTATCCATTTGCAAAACGTCAATTGTTTATAATATCAACTGTGACAAGGGAACCCGACTATGTTAAAGTTTTTAACATATGAAGTTTAGGGTTTATATGAAAATTTATGTTAGGTAATTGCACCCTTATAATTGTTTTATACTTATGATTAATTGATTTTTCTATTAATTCGTGCATATATTTTTTATGAATAACGATATACAGATATATTTTTAAAAGCGCGCGTGAGCTCTATGGGTGACGTATATGCATCCTTACATCTACGTCTACGTCATACCCTGCAAGCCACCCAAAGGGTGTGTGGCAGAGGGTGCTTCCACACCAGGCATGCATGAATGAACTGCAGAACACCGAAATTACATTGAAACCCGCGTACCACACATGCAAAGCGCCCATTAAAAATCTGATACCAAAAAAACATTCTATCGTGATCGTTCCAACATGCAAGGGGTACGAGGACTACTTCTACAGATTCAAAATATCATGCATAAATAAGAAGATCAATATTAACATCATGCATAAATAAGAACGTAGAGAATATAAAGAAAAAGATCTACAGTCTAGCTAATCTCACTATTCTCACTATTCATGACGACGATCACAGCTGTTAAGGTCCCGAATGGTACGCGGTAAAAATAACATTTTATACCCAGCGGTTCTACAATCTATCTCTCTAATTTAATTGGCGCGATCTAATCTGCCGTAGTACGAGGGGGTTAATAGTATGTTTTTTACGTCGTCAGAGAAATGTTTTTCCTGAAATTTAGTTTGGAGGACAAGCCTATGATTTAATCTACGCTGTGATAGCGATTCCCATCCTAATTCTTCTAACAGTCCAAACACACTAGCCAACTTATCGTAGCATCGTTTCACTAACCTAGCTCCTCTTCGCTGTACGCGATATAACTCTGATATCAACCCTGTTTCGTATGGATCCCATACACTAGCAGCATATTCCAGATGAGGCCTAACGATTGAAAAATAACAACGTTCTTTCACTTTCTCATCACATTTTCCGAGTACTCTCTTGATAAAGCCTAGCTTCCTGTATGCTTGACCGCATATTTCCCGAATATGTTTTCCCCAAGATATGTCGTGTGTAATTGTGACCCCTAAGTACTTAACAGACTCGGCGTGTTTCCGTAATAATTTCCGTATTATTAATTGAGTAAGCCCTACCTGGCCTAATTTTCTTTTTCTAAAAGCTGACTGCTACGCACTTTTTTATGTTTAGTTCCATCTGCCACTTTTCGCACCAAGCATGAATAGCAAGTAGGTCGATTGTTAACGAGTCGCTATCTTCGGAATTGTTAATATCCCTATACACAACCGCGTCGTCCTTAAAACAGTGTATTAACGGGTAACTAAAATGACCGTCTTAACGAGACACTGCGGCTAGAGACACTAGTGTCGCGAAAAATCCACTCAAGTGTGGCGACACAGCTCTCAGAGCCATCTTAACTGAGACACTCGATGATCCATCGTAAGTTGGATTGTCGGACATTAAAAGTGTCCGACATCGAGTATCAGACATTTTAGTTTCCTGTTATGACGCAGCTTTAGAGATACATGCACGACATCAAAGGTTATTATTAGCTTTCGAAGACAGAGGATTTATCTGATGTAAGGAGTGCCCAGGTTCTGTCTTACTCTCCAAATTACCGGATTGAGTAACCTCTGGCACGCGCGCCAGCCGTGACACGCTGATGACTCGTTTCTGGTTAAGTCTTTTGGAAATTCGCTAGGTGCCGAAGGGCCAAATAGAATTTATTAACTTACCACAAAATGTTTTTCTGCTGGCAACTTTTTTTTCTAATTTGTCGTTGGTCTCCAAGATAAAAGGGTTTAGCGGATCAATACTGATGATTATGTAAAGAAATCAATATAAGGCATTTTGATATGAAATGTTCCATGACAACTCAGACTGAGTGAATAAATATGTAACTTGATCTTTATCGGCTAGAGACGAGTGGAGCATTTGATTAAATCAAAGGTTGACAATTTTTTCATAATTTTCCTCTGCTCTTTATAACTTTGTACCGTCTTCGGGTCCTCGGATATTGAACAGATTCTCTACAATTTACTGCTAGAGTCCGTCCGATAGCGCAGTAGAGGTATTCTGATTTGGCTCATAGAATGATTAACAATACTTTAACGATTGTATGATTTAGGCTCAGGTGATCATCATTGATGCTCCAGTGACGAGACACTCTTCCCGCAAACGGCATTTTACAAGTTTAGTGATTCGCTGCATTTTTAAGTGTCAACTACGATATTACTATCGGCTAACTTTGTCTTTACTTACTACCTCTCACTTTTTTACTGAATAATTCTATTTGCAGGTACTGAATAATTCTATTTGGTAGGTAGTATGTGGAGCATATCAAGGAATGAGTGCCTGTCTAAGGAAGCGAAAATTGCCGTGTACAAAAGTGTACTTTCCCCTATTTGTTGTATGGTAGTGAAACATGGGTGTGTCAGGATAGACATAAGAGTAGACTAAACGTCGTGGGTATGAGTTATCTGAGGAGTGTTTGCGGAAAAAGTAGGATGGATAGGGTCAGGAATGAGTGGGTAATAAATGAATGTGGGTTAGATGGTCCAGTAATGGACATATGTGAAAGGAGTGTACTTCGCTGGTTTGGCCATGCTGAGAGAATGGATGAGAGTCGAATAACAAAACAGATATATAAGAGTGAAATGAATGGTGCGAGAGTGAGAGGTGGGCCGAGAAAGTTGTGGTTGAAGGTGGTTGAGGAAAATCTTAGGAGGAATGTTTGGAGTCTTAAAAACAGGAGGGCGTGTATGAAGCAGTGTATGGGGTAAATGAGGCAAGGGAGGTTTGCAAGGATAGGTAATTATGGAGGGAATTATTGAATCAGAGTTAGGTGTACAATTATGTATTAATGAGTGAAACATTTTGACTGTGCCTACCCCGAAAGTGAACGGCGTGATGGGTATGTATGTATGTAATTCTATTTTGGTCATTTCACGCCACTTTGGACCAAAGTTGACCCTTGACATCTCAGATTTGACGAAAATTTTAGGATACGTTTACCTCAGGGAATAATGAAAACCATATGAAGCGTTTTGCGGTAATTTAAAAACAGCTGGAAAACGGCTGTTTTTCAAAATAGTGATTTTCACTGCGATTAGATTTTTGTAATCACATACCTCACAGAAGAATCAACGTAAAAAGACGTTTAATGGATTTTTTAAAACTAAAGGTTAGTATTAAACTAAATTTGAAATAAAAATAGCAATTTAACTCTTGTTTGTGGAATAGTTTTTATAATAAACATTATCAAGTTTGAATTATTTGTCATTCCCTTTTTTCGAGATCATTTTTTTACTTAACATACCTTTTTTATTATGCATATAGTATAAAAATCTTGAGAGGGTGTTCTTCCATTTGAAAGAGAAATTGTTTTTTTTAATTTTCACCTTAACGCCCATTCCATACCGATAGATTCCACCCATTTTTTCATATGTAAATTTACGCATGAAAAACTATATGATTCGTCCTTTTTATTTTTCAATTTCAAACATTATACTTTTGCCTAGAATGGGGTGTTTGACTAGAATTCATGCAACGTATAGGACTGTACTGTTTTATACTAATATGTTCATGGATGGAAATAGAGGCTCCGGGTAAATAAGAACTTCCCTCGCACCGCGTCTGTCCGGAGTCAAGGTCGTGAACCGCGATAGCTTGGGAAATGACGGAAAGAGTCGGCGACGTGCCCGCGCGGCGAGCCCGCATGCCTGAGCAAGCCAAGTGGCGAAGGCCGATTGAAATGCACGAATGGCGGGGGTAGGGATGAAGGGTGAGGTAAGAGGGTGGATGCGGGGCTCCCCTTGGGGAAGGACCCTCCCCCCCCCAGCCCCTTTATTTGAAGTGGTGTGGGGCCCTCATGTTTGAGTCAGCGAGCAGAAACACCTCTTCCCCTTTCCCCTTCGGACTCCTTAAATAAAAAAAATCCTCCGATTATCCCCTTTCCCTCCTCTCTTACCCCTACACTCCTACCTTTACATTCAGCACCTTCTTCTCTCTCCACCATCCCCTCTATCTTGCCCATCGCCACCTCAATAGTCTCATTGGAGTGCTTTCGAGGGGGGGAGACGGAGAAGTGGAACAGTGGGGAAAAAAAGTGACGCGATGCGAGACGAGTTGAACAGATTTATTCGTTTCCAACGAGACCATGTGAGTTATCTCCATGGGGAACGCCGATGAGGGATGTTATTCAACGGTGTACTAGCTCTGTCCCTCTCTGTTTTTCTCTCAAATTCATTCTCGAAAATCAACAGGCAGTATCCCTTCTAGAGAACACGGAAATACAAAATCTATGATTTCATTTCTCTCTCTCTCTCCGTGGCTCCACAGCCCTTGCTGGGCCTTGGCCTCCTCCATAATTCGCCTCCAATCTCTTTAGTCTTTAACCCTTTGAGGGTGACATGACGTGATGTCACGTCGTGGTTGTCTTTACGCCGGTGCTGATGACGTTATATCACGTCAAGGGTACCGTGAGTAATACCAAAGGCATTCATAACGTGATATCACGTCATGCCGCTCTCAAAGGGTTAACACTCCTCTTCCATCCTTCGATATTCATTGACTGCAAGTTTGCAGTAACATCATCTAAGCCATAGCCTCCTCTTTCTTCTGGTGAAACTTTTCCTTCAATATTCTTCTGGGCATTCGCTCCTCGTTCATTCTCTCCACATGGCCCAACCAATCTATTCTCCGAGCTTAGACTAATCTAACAATGTTCTGGCCTCCAATTAAATGAATTCATTTACATAGTTATAATGTCAATTTTTTTTCTTCTTTCAGCGACTCTGTCCATTGACAAGTCTCAATGGAACTGTAGTCTCCAGGCATTTCTGTTTTGGGCGAAGTTCTTAATTACCCTGCACATACCTTCTCTCATTCTACCTCACTCTTCCTCTCTTTTCATGAATCTTTCCTTCTAGTTTGTAAAAATCTTTAAATGGAAAATATCTTCCCATTTTCTGCCTTTCATCCTATCGTCTTTGTATTCCTTAGAAGACTTATAATACAGTTTCTCGCCTTCACCATCCCAACAAGAACATCATCCAGAAAAACCTAATCTTTGATGTTTACGAATTTTTTGAACGCAGAAAATTCACCTCCACTGTGAAAAGTGCTTCTGCTAAATCAATTAATATGGGTAACTAACACCGGTTGTAGTAATGGCACGCTCTGATTAGCTGACATTTCGCCTGCCGAGAGACGTAAGCCGTAAAGATGGGACTTGACCATCTTCCTTACGGCAGCCCCATACGACTTACGGCAGGCCCTTGCGGCTCTCTTACGGCTTACGTCTTATGTCCATTGTAGAATGGGCTTTACGTATCACAAAACTAAGCACATTTGCGAATCGAGGTTTTTTATTAAACTGATATTAAACGTTTTGGAATATTTTTATACTTTCTCAATCGCCGCATGTGACATTGAGAATGCATCTACCTGTAACTAGCAGTAATGTCTCTGCATCAAT
The DNA here is from genome assembly GCA_963169105.1 of Ceriagrion tenellum. NCBI lineage: Eukaryota > Metazoa > Arthropoda > Insecta > Odonata > Coenagrionidae > Ceriagrion > Ceriagrion tenellum. The sequence continues at coordinate 110,627,887 of OY720643.1, forward strand.
CTCACATATCGTGTGGATACTTTGCACTCAGTTACGCCTTTTCTTTTGTGTAGTGCGTTTCATTAATCAATCCCTGGGAAACAGAGTTGATAAAGTCTCGGTGATCGTAGTCTTCCGGCGTTTCGTTCTCATTCCGAGAATAATTAAAACCACGAAATGAAGCGTTCAACCTGTTCACATTTCTATGTACTTTTTTTGAACACCTGTATTAAATGTTGAATGGCCCGGAAGCGTATTCATACTGAAGCATAAATAATGGGGGGAGATTTTCTCGTCGAAAAACACCCGTCTGAAGACAAACTTTCCAAAATTTGAGTGAGAAAATGAGGAACCTAGGAACAACAACAGCAGAAACAGCATATTGAATGAACAACAGGTTAAAAAGGTACATTTCAGCTGGTAACCGTATTAAAAACAAAGCATCTAAGGCACAGCCAACCTGCGTTCTTTACAAATCAAAAAGAAATAAACCACAAATTATACAAGGGCTGAATGCCAGGCTCTTTCTGCCAAAATCAGCTGAGCGATGTGCTTTTCCCGCCTCTTCAGGATACTTTTGAGATTAGAGGTTAATATATTTGCCAACATCATACCTGGTGAACATTTTTGAAATAATTTTTGAAACACTCGCATAATGAATAAAAAATTTCTGTCTAGAATGAATAAGTATGGACTGCCTTGAGAAAATACTTACGTCTTAAGTGCTTAGGCTTACGTCCATTATAGAGGGCGTGCCACCGAGGTTTCGGCAAGGTTGAAGGTGCAGTGGATGAGGCATGGAAAAGAGGCGATTGGAGGGGTGGGGATTGGTGGGATGATTAGGTAAGAATCTGCGGTGGAGGTCTTCAATTAGAGCTCAGAAAACTGCCTATTATCTCCAAACACATAATAATATCGGAATTAGATCGCGTGCAGCGAAGAGGAGCCAGGTTTGTAAAACGATGCTACGATAATTTTAGTAGTGTGTCTGGATTGTTAGAAGAATTGGGATGGGAATCGCTATCACAGAGTAGATTAAATAATGGGCTTAACCTCTAAGCAAAATTTCAGGAAAAACATTTCTCTGACAAGGTAAAAAATATACTATTAACCCTCCCCCCGTACTACGGCAGATAAGATCGCGCCAATAAAATTGGAGGGATAGATTGTAGAACCGATAGGTATAAAATGTTATTTTTACCGCGTACCATTCGGGACCATAACAGCTGTGATCGTCGCCATGAATAGTGCGAATAGTGAGATTAGCTAGACTGTAGATCTTTTTCTTTATATTTTCTACGTTCTTATTTATGCATGATGTAAATATTTATCTTCTTATTTATGCAAGATATTTTGAATCTGTAGACGTTGTCCTCGTACCCCTTGCATGTTGGAACGAGTGACGATAGAATGTTTCTAGCTTAGTAGATTTTAATGGGCGCGTTGCATGTGTTGCTGGTTTCAATGTAGTTTCGGTGTTCTGCCGTATAATTCATGAATGACTGGTGTGGAAGCACCCCCTGCCACACACCCTTTGGGTGGCTTGCAGGGTATGACGTAGATGTAGATATGAATAATGTATCAGATCCTTCTGCCGATTTCAGATTTCCCAGGTTTTACTCAAAAGTTTCCTGCACCGATCACCTTTTTATTGAGGAGGAATGCACAAAAAATGGCACACTAACGTAACATTCAAAGTATTAATATTGTTGGAACAAAGTAAATCATAGGAATATTTCAATCCATCATAAGTGGCAAACTATGGCAGCCCATCTTCACATGAATGTAAATATCCAGATTTTTTCAAGTATGCTCGTATCTTAGCGATGAACGACTATAACAGATTTTTCTAACTCATGACATTCAAAGCCTCTTCCATTGTTGGCGTTACCGGTTTCATGACGTAGATTTAAGCCTACGGCATGGCTCTTGGTAACCGTGATAATTTCGAAATAAAAATGAACCCGGAGGTGCGATTGAATCTCATCTTGATCTTTCATATTTAGAATTACCTTGTAGTCACGAATTAAAATTAAGCTGCTTTTAGGAAGGTTCGTGTGGTAATTATCACCACGTTTATTTTGAGAACATGATAAATTTTAATGAATCGGTTTGTTTGTAACGGCCTAACCCATTGATAAATTAGACTTCAACGATACGCATATATTATACCCTGTATTTATATTTTTACAATATCCAATCGGAAAATTCATTCCAGTTCATTGTTGGAAGATATCATAAATCTATATCACCATGAAATTATTTTAAATCCCGGAACTCGAACCGTTTTGAGAACACCAGAGTAAATAAATTAGCCAAGATTATCTAGAGAAAAATATGCAGGTTTTATGCTTGACATTTTCCCTCTGTAAAAGTGATATTTTATACAACGGCCAGGATTCTATGAGCAGTACTTTATATGATCTTCCTGTCTTCAAGTAAATTTACTGAGCCTACCCTACCAAAAAGGAGACTCTGTAGTACTACTTTACTTAATTTTAATAGACTGCAAAGGGGATCTTTTGCAATAAAAAGCATTTAGAATTCTCTCCTGGAAATTATTTCTTGTCCACGAAGAAATTTCTCAAATTAGCAATTCCTTTTCAATTAAACAGACTCTCTCTCCCTCTCGTAAGCTGGCTGTTTCCGATTTTTCCCGTGAGATTCTTGAAAAATAATTAAGAACCCCTGGCTTTAGATTGATGTGCGCGCGTTTTCTCAGAAGAGACGCGGTGATGAGAAGGCAATTATTTCGCAATCGAGGGGCATGCAAGAAAGAAACATTCTACGCTAAAGAGGACTGCCGAGGGAGGAGATATTAAATATGATTAATTTTTTTAAAGTTTCTTTCATCAAGGAGAGGAAATTAAGATTCGGCGAAAGATGCCAAAATAAACTACATCAGGATGCTTTTCCTTGAGAGGGCGTGGCTGGTCCTTATAAAAGTATTTAAAAAATTCTCATCTTTGAAATTAAAAGGTGGTAAAGAAGGATTCCAAGTCCTCAAAATGATCCTGTATTAATTTATTCTAGAATGGTGGTGTTGATAAGCTCGGGGTATCGGGCAAATTTGCGGACCAAAATATTTCCATATTAATTTTTATTACACCAGATTCCACAAATTTAGGACTGGGTCATTGTCAAAAGTCATTGTGAACGAACTTTCAATATAGTTCCACGCAGTTTTAAGTGGAAAGCGAAAGATAAATACTGTTAAATTTGAAGAGCTGAAAATACTCTTGGATTTTGTAGGCGTTTAATTTATTGAAAATTGTTAAGTTTAGGTAATCTTAAAAGAAGAACTAATTTTTTCCCGGCAAATGCTATGAATAAATTCTTCTCGAGTTACCCACTGGGTATCCCGAGTTCATCACCGTATATTACTATATCCAATTCATCTAGAGTATGGAGATAGTGGAGCAGTTGACAGAGATACTACCAAATCAGTTAACACGTCCTTGCCGTTTTGGTAGGGGGATTACGTGAGCCAATAATCAATGATGGTGGCCTTTGTTTAAATAATGCAATCGTGAAAAACTGTTTACTTTCTATTCATTCTTAAGCCAAATTAGTACATTTCAACTGCACTATTATCATGTACTAGACTAGATACGTGTACATCAAAATGCTGCGGCAAATCTGAATACATTGACTCGGTGGGTAACCCTAGAAGAATTTATTCTTACCAAATCTTTTCTGTCATAATAAATTGCGTATTATAGCTGTTATAATTTTGCATCCGGAGAGATAGACGCAGTTATGAGAGGTGGAGATGCTTGTATCTGATATACCTTTTGATCCTTGGTTCCTGCCCTCCCCCAATTCCTCCGGTGCGGTGCTAATTAAGTCACTGACGCGAAAGCAGTTGATCGTTCATTACGAAGCGGGCACTTGAGTGATGACTCCGTGGAGTTATTAGCGTAGGAGGGAATGAGGATACGGGGGAGGGATGAGGTGAGGTATGGGGTCTAGCGGGGGGTGGAATGAATGTCGGGGAAGATTTGAATGAGAGATGCGAGAGGGGAATATCTCGAGGTTCGGGGACGTCTTATAAACAGGGGAAACGGGATAGGAGGATTGAGGTAGGAGGGCGTGTCGTACCTCTGTCTTTACCCCTTAGATCAGCTTAGAGAATGAGGTCGCCAGGGCCGTACCTCAGGGAGTCTTAAGAAGGGGCAAAAATACACTGCTTACAGTTGGCAGAAGACACGGCAGGGTTCCGGCGGAAGAAGGGTAAACAAATACAGGCTTATATTTTATTCCCTCCATAGCGGAAAAAGAAAGGAATAGGTATATTATAAAATATTTAAGGTTTACTTGGCGAATCATTTGAGTAAAGATTTCTCGGGTTTCGCCCTGAGTGATGCTGTTGAATACTATCAACATTTCTACGGCAGGCTCGGCCATCACCATCGGGGTTATGAGACATGGAGCAGGGATGCTGGCGGATGAACACAAATTGAAGAAAACAACCTCAATAGAGATTACAGCTTCATCTTAAGTACGGTTTGAAGATCGGTAGTAGTTCAAAACATGCGTAGCGGCTGTGACAACAATAGGGAACTTGCAGTTACATACAACCTCCGGGATCCCTGTTTCAGCTCTCACTTTCCTGATAGTGATGGCTGAGTCTACCGTCGAAACGTTGATAATATTCAACAGCATGAAACCTATTGAAATCTTGAATCATTGTAGGTAAATTACAATATCCAATCCATCTAGACGATAGAGATAATGGAGCAGTAAGCACGTCATCTGCCTTTTGAGTTGGGGGATTAAATGACCGAATATTCAATTATGGTGCCTTTGTTAAAATCATGCAATCTGAAAAAAACTGTTTACTTTTCATTTCTTCTTAAGCCAAATTAGTTAAATTTCAACTGCACTATCATCCTGGACGGGCTCGATTCGTGTACATAAAAATGCTGTGGCGGACATAATATTACCCTCCTCTGAGTCAGCATTACATTTCATACCTTTTGTTTTATGTCTAACTATGCATAACTATCATGTTTTACATTTAACCCTGATATTTAACGTATTCCAGGCACTCCATCACGTCGTTTGAAACGTTGGAGTTTTGGGCGAAACGCTCGAGTCAGTCAATTCAAAAATTCAATTTTCCATGACCACAATAGATAATGCCTAGCTTATGCGTAATGATCATCTTATCAACATATTCATCTGTGAATCTTAGCAAGATTCGATTAATTAATCCTTAGTCTCTTAAATACTATTCTAGCGTCGCGTTCTCCCCACATTAGATCCTAAGTTTTGTGTTTAACTTCCTTCTCTTTGTGCATATTTAAGTGAACTTACCACTCATATCTAACTTTGGAGCATAATTTATTGGGATAGAAAATCATAAATAAAGAATGTATTTAGATTATCCTGGTAACCATCAACAAGGAGAACAATTTAGTGTCGTTGATACGTGTGTGTTTCCCAAGATAAAAACCAATACGTGTGTGCTTCCCAAGGTATTAGTTTCAGGGAGTATAAGCCCAGGGCAACACACAAGTGTTCATGGAAGTAAAAATTATGCACCCAGTTGATAGTCACTTGAATAGCCTCATCTCGAATAGGGCGCTAGAATCTGGGACCCTGGACAGAAAGATTCATCCAAAAAATAAATAACAAAGGAAAGCTGCGCGCTTCGTTAGAAATTGCTACGAGAGTACATATAGTGTTTCATAACTTTTGGAGGGATTAAGGTGGGAGCCACTAGAGACTCGGAGGCTACACGCTAGGCTCAGGTTGCTTGAAAAATTCTGGACAGATGTGTTTCAAAGTAGCCCAGAGAATATAATTTTGACGCCACGCAACATTTCTAGTTCCAGAGGATTTAATGCTAACATTTACAAAACCACATACTCAAAAACACACACGACCCGGGTTTCAACGCTTAAGCGTCATCTTCAGGCTTCAGACCTGAAGATGACGCTTAAGCGTTGAAACCCGGGTCGTGTGTGTTTTTGAGTATGTGGTTTTGTAAATGTTACCATTAAATCCTCTGAAAAAATGAAATACCACAAAGTTACCAAAGAACTTGTATTATTTATTTCTAGGTCCGGCAGAAGCGATAAAATAAGAGAGATACATTGCCATACATATAGGCAAAAAAATTCATTCTTACCACGCAAAATAAGTGCTCATAATAAAAAATTAGCTCCACTTAAACGACTTCCATAGCACCTTTCACCATTAAAAAAATTTAATTACCATTAAAAATTAAAAACAATGGTAACTTTCCGCACAGAATTTTTAATGATTGCCAACCAAGGTAACCTTGATAATGGCGCTAGGTGCTGAAACCACGGTCGGTAATCATTAAAAATTCTGTGTGGAAAGTTAACATTGTTTTTAATTTTGAAATGGATATCAATGTCAATCGCTTCCACAAAGTTGAGCCTGATACGCTTTTATATATATCTTTCACCATTTCACCTCCCAAAACATTATTCTTTACACGGCTGGTGTCCTAACACCCCCAGACACATGCGCTAGCTCGAAGTGAAGTACGTAGATATAGGTGTAGATGACCGAAGTTATGCATAGAAACTTTTTTTTTTTGCTTTTATCGACAATTTGGATTTATCTTCAATTCTTTGGTTATTGGATTGCAATACTCCTTTGCCGTATTCTGCTCGAAATGTGTTCGTGTATAATCGCTCTCGGACCTCTTCCACGAAGCGGATTGCTGGTTCAATTGTTATGGAAGTGGGCGAGTGAGGAGCGGCAGAAGGGGCGGTCGGCATTGGCACGAGGCGTGCTAGGCACGGGGAGTGCCATAGGCAATAGTTGCAGTCGAAGGGGTGTTTGGCGGCGAGGGAAGATATGTTACGCGGGGAAAGGGGGAAACATGGCGTCGTGGGAGATGGGGCGGAAAAGAATCGACGGGAAAGGGGATGCCTCTCAATGACCGGCACATGTGAATTAAAGGGGAGGAAGAGAGGGTTGGGGCGTGTGGGGGGCGGTATTCCGTCGGGGGAGGCGAAAGGAGAATGCCTGAGTCACAAACAGGGGGTGGGGGATTTTGGATTTTACGGGGGGGGGGGAGAATAGGCAGGGACGCCCACGGCAAAGCAAGGGTGCATGAGGGGCGGCACAGGTAAAAAAGAGTGATTGGGCCGGGGTGGTGGGGACCACCTGACCAGGGGTTCCAACAATCCCTTCCCCCCCCTCACAGTCCCCCGCACTCTGCACTGGCGTGTAGTGGGTTGATGAATGCATTGTTGGGGGACCCAAAGTGGGGAAATGTATTCTTGAAATTAAACTCCAACCGGTGACTGATCCCTCTTTTCGTAAGACTTCTGAGTGGGAGGGTGGGTATATACAAGGAGGGAAAAACTAATAAGGCAATTACGTGCTTCGAAGTACTCGTTAGGGATAATTATTAATTTTCATCCCCGTCTTAAGGAGCCTCCCTTGAAAATCGAGGCCAAAGGGTCCCACAGGGTGGTATGATGAGAGATGAACGTTAAAATGATCTGAAAAATTGAAAAATTAGCGTTCGCGTCGAAGTTAGCCAGTCACTGCCACTGAGGGTTCTACATCTAAATTCCATCCTGGGAGCCGCCGAATCGGTGTGGAGAAGGGGGTGTCTTTTGCTAATACCATGCTGTTTTTCATTGATGCAGCTATATGAAGAAGCCGTTTCAATGAGAAATTTCAATGCCTCTTAGTGTACAGATAAATATTTTCTGCATACTAACTTCCGTTTTGCGTCCTTGTCTCCTAGGTTTTTCGATTGCCTTTTGTAATTATCGTCTTAATTAAAATCATATAATTTATATCTCTGTCATGAGTTAACTATGGTACTGCAGTGACCACTTCCGATGCTTCCTCTTTCAAATTTTCAAGTAATTAAAGTAATGCCTCACATTTTTTCTAAGCTATTTATGACAAGTCTCTCTGCTTTTATCCTGATTGGCTTTCGACTGCCCCCGATTCCATGCAAAGTGCCCACTCTTATCCTTTTTTCTGCGCTAAGCTGATTCTTCCATGTGATCGGTACTCGTGGCAGTTCATTGGGTATTTAGTCAGCTAATGCTTAATCATCCCCAAATATTACTGTTTCCATCAACATTCGCCGGTTTTAATTCCTGGTACCAATCCATCTTAGGACGTTCAATCTGCTTGAGTTGAAAGATTGGATGATGCCACCTGGCTCTAATCTCGCACCGACCAAATACCCACGTATTTTCTTGTGAAGTTTTACCCTCGTTTAGGTTTTAATTAAAATTTCTATCCGCCATATATATGTACAGCCCGTATAATATTAATTACATTGCCTAAATTTACTCCTTGTTTTTCGCTGTATCACACACTATTTATTATGCTCCTTCTTAGCCTCCGTCATCATCCTAACCTTGCATTCATTCCATCCAATAGTTATGCATTGGTATCCTTCCTTTTGGTGACCATCCTTGTCTTAGCGTTCAATCCGTATGCTTTTCCTATTGTACTGAGGGAATACAACTTTGCGGATGAGGAAAATGATTTCAAATCTCCGCCGTAATGACCTCTGTAGCAATATTGAAAATCTCAGAACAATATTCTTTTTTATGTAATACAACTAATGGATCTAATTTTTATGGCGTAAATTTTGAGAATGTTTTTCAAAGGTGAAGACTGAAAAAATACATCATGTCCGTGACTTTTAGTGAGTAAATAAGACAAAAGCTTTGATAAATTCGTGGTATATCACTTCACAATTAAACAGTAAATTCTACTGCAACACATAAATAAACATCAGACATGATACTGGTTTCTTCTCGTACGTATAATCTTCAGGTAAATGCAAAAAAACTGGAAACTCTAATTTATTGGAGGAAAATAGGGGAGGGACCTTAAGTGATCGTATTTTATATCCCTTCTCTTTTCTTCCACCCCTCCTTTTGTACGTAAGAGAGTCTTTTTTGTATTCACTTTATGAAGATGATTCTTACATGTCGAAATCCCGGTCGTGTATGATGTTTATTCATGTGGTATGGTAAAAGTTAATATTAAATTGTGTTTTCATCTGGATTATATTGAACTGCATTTGAATTGTATTTCTTTTGGACTTGACACGCGCTAAGTCCTACGACCACTACGACTGCATCTCGCAGTCAGAATTGGGATGCCAGTCGTAACTTTATTTTGTTGAATGTCTGGCGAGGATTTTGCTCATTTTCCTGTTTCTGTCGAGAAGGGAAAGATAGATAATAGATACCTAGATAATATTTATTCCACTAAATTTCACAACAAATAACTTTGACAATAAATTTACATTTGGCGGAATATAGGCACACCTGTGGTAAAAAACCAGTTTTGGAGTTGCCATCATATAAAGTCATCTTAACGAAAAATAAAGATGAAGAAACACCTGGCGGTGCGGAAAGTTAATTAGTGTTTTTATTACTTTGGTGCATAATTCTCGCTTCGCTTAACATGTACTGGCGGTGATTGCATACAGAATGATTTCGAAACACTTTCTACAAAATAATCTGTAAATATAGGAATGAGTCTGATATTATAAAACCATTTTATGCTGCTAATTTATCCCGTGGAATTTGGAGATAATGGCTAATAGACACACTCTTATTTGCCAACCAGAATTGATGTGATTATTGGGCATTAAGTACGATTGCTTTAGATTTAAATTATTCATAAAAGTTAACTAAAAGCATACAAATGAATTAAGAGAACGTGCACGCTCCGTCAAAAATCTCCATAGGATAGGAAATTTTGAGAGAAAGAACTGTTTCCTTGATTTATCCGAAATTTTAATACAGAATGAAGTAACACAAAGTATGAAGAGCAATTAAAAAATGTATGACTAACAAGGAAGAATTTGAACGACTAATAGTTAAATCCCAAGAACGATGGCAAGAAAAAAATGAGTGAAATTTTTTAAATTTTGAAAAGAGGAGAGAATGGACGGGGATCCAAGAGATTTGGAAAACAATGGATATATTAAGATGAACCAAAGGAAAACTAGGGGAGTGGTGATAACGGAACGTGACGAGAGGAAGTAGTGACGGGAATGTCGAAGGAGGCAGAGTTGTTAAAAATTAAAACACGAATGGATGGTGATTAGATCTAATGGGAGATCAATCCAAGATGGAAGGTTGTTTATAATATGTACTTTTGACGAAGTAAAGTATCTTAATGATGTTTATATATAAGCCCAAATGGTTTGAGCCAAATGCACCTTCTGTTTAAAATACGTTATTTTTCTAGAAACCGACCTTTTATCCAACTAATTTATCGTCAGATAAAAATTGGTATCATGAAAATACTATTCCAGTTTTTTTTTGTCGATACCTCAGTCAGAGTACAAGGCAATATTAATGTGTTTGCAAATTCAGCTCTTTCTCAAAGTAGTTTCCAAAATCTGTTATTACACTAAGCTACTGATGGTTATCATTGATGCAAATTATAAACAAAAAATTTTCTTAACGCTTTTTCTTGATGCTATACTTAATTATTTCCTGAAGAGCGGTTCAAGATTTTAGCATGTGACAATTCTGGTTGAATTAAACATGAAATATTTTATTTGGGTTTAAACTCATTTTGTTAAATTCATTCGCGGGAACACCAAAAGGATAACGTTAGAAAAATGAGTATTCATTGAAATGCGACCAATTTGTGTTAGTGTTTGAAATTGAAATGAGATAAAACAAAGACGGCAGAGGAATTGCAATTTCGTTTGCTCAGAGAGAGAGAGAGAGAGAGATCCTATTGATTTCATTTTAAAATGGGCACATTTTTTTTGCTCTACATCATTGATGACACGCAATGTTTCCGTGTCACTACACTCGTCCCACATATCGCATGACACGCAAGTCAAAGGAATCATCCAACTCTCCTCTTCCGCTTTTGCGTTGAAGCGGATTTTTGGTGAAGCTTGTCATTCATCTGAAAGGCCAAATTTTGTCCTCCATTTTTAGAAATTCCTCTTTAGAATCTAATTGGTCGCATTTCAATGAATACACATTTCACCATTAACACCTTTTTTTAATTTTCACCGTAAAAGGTTTTTTATGCTAGAGAATATTTTGCCGCCCAACTAAAGGTGTACTATTGCCACTTATTGAAATGAAGAGTTATTTTTCATGTGGCCTCACAAGTACATTTCTCTCTCTCAGTCATTGGCTCGATATCGTTGTGACCAATATGGACTAAGTTTATGTTTTTCGGACTGTCTGGCGCCACTTATGGGTAGACGAGGAGTATTGAGATGACGGATGTTCCCACGCTTCGACCAGACTTGGTCCGAATTGACCCTCCATGGGTCCGGTGGTCCCTGATTTGATGACGTACTCCGGCAGACCGCACGGCGTCTACCTGGAAAGGGAGCCAGGAGGATGCCTAAACCCAATTTTTTGGGCAACGGGCTCCTCCGGTCCTCAAAAGATGTGCGGTAAGTTTTCGGAAAAGCGAGACTGACGGGAACTCGTCTCACGTTGTTGGGGTAACCTAACAGAAACGAGTACTTCGGGGAGGCGGAGGCCATAATGAGGTACTTTTGACCTCTATCCGCCTCATGGTGTCGGCCTCGAAGGGGCAGTTGGCTCGCTAACCTTCCCTTCCCATTCCTTTCCTTCCCACTGCTTCCTTTCCCTTGGAGATAAACGAGAGCTTCAAGTCCGAGGGGGAAGTTGTAGTTCTCGCGGCGAGAGCCGAAACACCTGTCTGGCGCCACTTTCCTCTATCGTGGGCCGCGTGGACTGTTTCACTCAGATTTAGGTTTGTGAGTGTCTTTATTTCGTCTTTCAGTCTGAGCGGTGGCCAACCTCGCTGTATTTTTCCCTGGACTTTGCCTTGGAACACTATATTCTCTCGGTCATTTCGCCTTACAACGTGGCCGAAGAATTTGAGGGAGTTACGATATATTGTTGGCAGCAGTCGGTCTCTGTCCACAATTTTCAGCTGGGCGAGAATGGACACGTTTGTTCTTCGTTCCGTCCATGATATTCGAAGCATTCTTCGGAAGCAATAGAGTTCGAAACCCTCAATCTTCTTCCGTATGGCTGATGTGATTGTCCAGCTCTCCGACTCATAGGTCATGATGGGAATGACCATTGCTCGATTCAACCTAATTTTGGTGGATATGTCGATTCCTCTGTTCTTCCATATTTCATACAAGTAAGTACGTATATTATTCTAAAATTAGGCAAATTATGCCTCATCAACTTTCTGATGTAATAATTACTGCAACAGGGGCACGGGATTGCTAAAATATCCGATTTATCGAACACAGAAATATTTCATACATTACGTTCCTCTTTTGTTTGATTTCCGTTTTTCTTCATCCAGGCCATCATCCTGACAAGTCCCGGAGTACCTTTCTGTTCACTCGCAGAGGTGCATGCGATATAAAAAAACCTGCTCGATCTTGTATTGTGTATATGCATAAAGTTAAAAAAAACGGCCGTACATACATAATTTGCCCCAGTAAAACGATAATTTCTCTTGTTGACTAATATTTTTACTCTCCAGGATAGGCATAATTGTCACAATCACCCAAATATTACAATTTCAGCAAAGATATCTCAGAACTTGAACCCTAACCTTTACAAAAATTATGGAAATAAACAATTTTGGCGATTTTTACGGGAATCATAATGTATCTCATGCTATAATGCTTGAAACTGGAAACTTATGGGCATTCTATTGACGCTTAGCAAATCATTGTACCTTTTCCCGTCAAAGGAGTTGCACCATCCCATGAATTGCCTATTCCTCCCTCTATTGTTATTTTCATATTCTCTGCCATCTGTTGATGTTCACCTTACAAAGATAAACCTATTCATGGAAATAAAAGATGCAGATCCAGTAGCGTCATACTGTCAAATTACTCGGTTCTTTTTCCGATTCTATTTTTATAGTCTTTTTAAGCGACTTTCCCACATAAAATTTAGAAGACGGAATTTGCGCCCCCCCATTTCATTATTTTCTTCATTTCAGCCCTGCAAAAATTTATGTCAAATTCAAGTTGTCAACAGTTGTGGAGTGTATTAGACTACTATTCATATATTCCGGTCAACCAGATGAGATTAATCTCCTTCATTTTTCGGGATCTACCGCGTATTTTTGTTGTAAAGGAAAACAGTTTCGCTGACACTACTGTCAGCGTCTTCAGGTCGAAGATGCCGGTTCATTTGTTTGGCCCTCATGATATAGGACCTATTTCCAGCCAATTTTTGAAATTTGCAAATTTGCGAAACTGTTGTCACTTACAACAATAATACGCGGTAGGCCCCGAAAAATGAAGGAAATCAACGCAGAGCACCGCGAAAGCCCTCGTACTCACAGATGAGATTAGTTCGGTCAACCAATTAAGAGTTATAGGGGGGATTTAAATCTCGTCAACACGCCCGAGATTAAAATAAAAATAGATACTCCAAGTAGATAGTCACCTGGATCACCGAAATGCATGCATGTAAATCTAACTTCCTCTAGATCTAATGAAAATTTAGATAGTCTTTGACATGCCTAATGTACTTTTCAATTGCTCCCGTCTTGAATTAGCCTCACATAGACATTAAATACTGCTACGAGTGTACATATAGTGGCTCACAACTTTTAGAGGAATTAAGGTGGGAGCACCTAGAGACTCGGAGGCTACACGCTGGGCTTAGGCTGCTTGATAGATTCAGAACTGGTGTGTTTTTGAGCGGCACATTGAATATTATCATGACTCCTCACTACAACTCTAGGTCTGACAGATGCGATAAAATAAGAGAGATACACTGCCGCACAGATAGGTACAAGAACTCGTTCTTTCCGCGAACAATAAGCAACTACAAAAAAAATTCAGCTCCACTAAATACTCTCGTGTAATATATGTCACGATTCCATCTCCAAAAACTTACACCTTTACACGGCTGGTGACCAAACACCCCCTGCTACACGCCCATGCGGCGGCTCGCAGAGTATTATGTAGCTGTAGACTAGAAGACTAGGGAAAAATTTGGGGAACATGGCGGCTCAATCGATTTTCACAGGCGATTGGTCCTCCATTTTCCGCCTCCTTCCGAAAGGCCATTTCTGGGCCCACCTCTTAGGTGTAGTCGATGCTTCGCCTCTTTTCCCTCCCAAGAATTCGGGAAGGTATTTTTATTACCTGTCCTCCCACCTCTCTTCTTCGCCGAACGTTATTCATCCCGCCGCCCGCCTCTGACTAGACCCCCTCTGTCGCTCCGCTGAAATCCACCCCCCCTTCCAGAGCATGCCCTCGCAAATCCCAGCCAGGGACTAGGGTCGGTCCCCTCCTCTCCCTTTCCTATGACCCCTCTCCTCTTTTGGTCGGCGACGCTGCGATCCCTGGGATCCCTGGGAGTAATCAAATTAGTCTCTCTGTGAGAGAAGGCCTTACAATGAGTCGACAGGTGGGATACAGCTAGTTGGCGAATTTGTGAGCTGTTTCTCAGCCAACCGCTTCTCTTTAAAACGCGCAGCATCCTTGGTCACAGACGTCGAGCGAGGAGGGATGATCAATGGATCAAGCAATCACACAGCAGAGTATCGGAAACTGGCGAATTTGGTTCCTTCATTGGTATTAACCTAGATAACCAGCATTTTAGGCAGAAGAAACGGTACAGGCTTGATTTTGTGGTAGCAGTCCTTGCTGGTGACAAAAAAATAAACGAACATATGATATTAACGAACATATATTATTACACAACTGTTAGAGGGATTATGGTGGGAGCCCCTAGAGACTCGGAGGGTGCATGCTAGGCTTAGGCTACTTGAGATATTCAGAACTGGTGTGTTTCAGAGCGACACAGAGAATATTATCATGACGTCTCACTACATTTCTAGATCTGACGGATGCGATAAAATAAGAGAGATATTCTGCCGATTAGATAGGTACAAAAACTCGTTCTTTTCACGCACAATAAGCGACCACAATAAAAACTGAGCTCCTCCAAATGCACCATCATAGGATATTTCACCATTTCACCTCCAAAACTTTTACATCTTTTCACATCTAGTGACCTACCACCCCCTGCCACTCGCCCATGCGGCGGCTCGTGGGGTAGTATGTAGATGTAGATGTAAACAAACTTTGTTGATTCCGCTCTACGATTTTATTGACACGACTCGAGTTTCTACACTTTGTTTCATTTTCAGGATGAAGAACATAAGTCATCTTATGACCGTGTTTTGACACTGTCAACTTTAGGCTAAAAATGACTCCTGGGGACAAGGTTTGAAATCCGGGTTGAGAATAAAATCATAGAGTAGAGCTCGCAGTTTTTCATTTTAATTTTCATAGCATTTTAGGCATTCTTCCTAAAATTGAATTTCTGTTTTGAAATGAAAAAAATCATTGATTACCAATATTATTGAATAAATTAATAATAGTATTTAAAAAAACACTTCAGTGAGTTGAGAAGACGCAAGTTATTCTAATAATGTGAGTTCTGGTTCTTTAAAACCATAAGGAGATTTATCTCTGACTACTCATATTAAATGTCTTAAATTAAGATTAATTAGAGATTATTAGATAGATAGAGAGATATTAGATAGAAAGATATTAGATAGATAGAGAGATAGAGAAAATTAATTAGAGAACCAAACTATAATTATATTTTCATAACAGTACAAATAATTTAAAATAGGAGGTAGTACAATTTGAAACTCATATTTTCTTTATATATTTTCACAAATCTTCCTTATTGTTTATGAAGGTAATTTCTTTGGACATTTTTAGCAGGACAGGATTTCAATATCACCACGTTACAGCAATAATGAAGTTATTTTGCTTCCTGTTCTGTCCTCTAATTGAATGACATTGATTTCAATTTAATTACTTCGTGCACATTAACTGAGGAGGGTATTCCACTAGCATAAACCTGTAAATCAGTGGCGCGGATACAATTTATATATTTTTGCCTATAATTTCACATGAAGTAATACCGAGAAATATATTTTTTAAATTGCTTGACTTTCGAGTCCCTGCATTATCGCCCGAATACTTGGACTTTATTGATTGTTCTTTTAACTGAAAAAATGGGCCACGCATGCTGAGTTCAATAAATTCTGTTGGTTGAACATGCAGCGAATGTGGTTGTAGCGCCAACATGCTCGTCAGTGAAACTAATTGCATTCCATGGCTCATTTTTGCCTTCATAATTATCCAATCGAAGAAACAGGATGTTCGAACTATTGAAACGAACTCCAAATTTTATTATTTGCCGCAGTTGCCAACGTTGTTAACGTCCATTGCTCTGTTTGAGGTTAAAATACTCAATACCTTTGTAATCACGTGGAATTCAGGAATTTCAGACCTAATTTTAACAGGGAGTACATGTGTTGATCCACAAAACTGGCAGTCATTCGTTTTCTGTGGTTATTATTCCTGCAAAACAGATTGTTATTAGCAACGAATAAAGACCCAGCGTCAATATTTCGATTAATATACTGAGATTCGGAGACAATATGAAACCAATCATTGCGGGTGACTCGCCTTGTCAATATCTCTAACAGATAAAGAATGATCGCTCTGCATATATCTATTACGCGTATAAAAATTGAACATTTCTGTTTTGCTATTAGGAAATAGTTTATAGGAGACTATGGGAAAATAGTTGGGCTGGGTATAATATTTCATACACAATCGAATAGTGGGTCTCGGAAGAAAGAATGAAAAGACTTTGGAGATGTTTGCAGAGGTTAACTCAAGGTTTCTGATACCTCTTACAATGCGGAAGTGGTGCCCGTCACTTGTTTTTATGATAGAATAATCGGTAGCCCTAATATACATGCTGCTAGTCACTATCAATGGATGTTTCTTTGGAGCCACGGACGACATATTTTTTTCTGTATAGAGAAAGATGTAGTAATATGCAAACGAAAATTTCAAATTATATTTTTAATAAAATAAATCATTATTTGACAAAATACAATCAAAAAGAAACTTTTTTGACAAAGCATAATTTTTATTCTCATAAAAAAGTTTGAAAAAAATTGGAAATTAAAAATGTACAGACTTATACAAAAAATTATTAAAATCCTTTTTTTAAATGGATTTTTTTTAATCATTAACCATTCCACGCATATTTGCGCTGTTTCCATATAAAAGTGCCGACGCTCCGCCTACCTTTCCACGAAATTATGTGGTCTAATAAAAAGGTTCCGCTGTGATCCATAATTCCGCGTATTCATTTTAATCGCAGACCCCAGAGAGAACTAATCGAGCATGACATTCGATTTGGGGTCTCGCCGCTCGTTATTGGGGGAAAAAAAAAAACAAAAAAATGCAAAAAAAAAGGAGCAGAAAAATTAGATCTATGCTCGCACATTTCATTTATCGACCCCTAAACGGGCTCTGGAAACACGCCCCATTATTAATGATGTGTGGAGTTTGTGCCTATTTATCATTTACTTGTAGAGTGATATTTAGATCGTGTTTTGCTGATCTTCTCACCTTTCTCTTCGATTTGCAGGTTGGTGTGATGTGCAAGCTAGTGAAAAAACACTTCCAGGGAGAGGAAATTGAGGACTAACAACATCGAAGATGCAAAAGGGAATATGTTTATGGAGGATGAAGACATTGGGAATGGATGGAAGCAATTCATCGAAGAACTCTACCAAGGACGCCGCTGGAAGAAAACCTAATGAGTGACGAGAGAGACGTTGACGTGGAAGATTGAGGCTCTCTCATACTGATGAGAGAATTCGATGGGACAGTAGAAGACCCCAAGAAGAACAAAGCTGCGGAAGAAGATAACATCAATGGAGAAGTCATCATAGCGCTCGGAAGGAAAGCCAAGGATAACCTGTACGGGTTAATCAGAAATAGCTACCAATGCGGAACACTTCGAGAGGTCTTTCAAAGGAGCTTTATGATTGCGATACCGAAGAAGACAAGGACTGAGAGATGTGAGGAGCACTTAAGGTAGTCCGAGCGAGATAGTTCCCTAGTCATAATAGAGACCATATTCGAATTATATGTTTAAATTTCACCAGCTGTAGGACACATCAGTTAAATATTGCATTATCAATGGTGCAATAATATAGTTTTATATGACAGAAATTCTAAGTAATTAAATGAAAATATCTAAATAAGTTTTTAACTGGACTCATTTTTTCGCACGGTGCGTTTGAAACTCTATCAAAACGGAAGGGTTTTTGTGATACCCAAGAACCTACTGTGGTGACAATATGATTAATTTTCAAAAATAGTTGAGAAAACATACAAACTACACACTGCTAGTTTTTTTTCAACATTTAAGTGTTAGAAATTCCTCATTTTAAAATTATGTCTCTCTGGAGTGCATACACGTACCACTTCCCATGTAAAAGGGCTGGTATATTTTGGCAAATATCTCCTAAAGTATTGTGGTAAGGGGTAGAATTTTAGGTGTCATTGTATAGGTGAGATGTTTTCATTTAAAACGAGACCAAATTTATTGATTTCTAGGTAAAATGATTTTTCGCTCAAACTACCTTAACGTTGCGTTTAATTTTACATGCATCAAAATTACTCACACAAATAATTAGCCGAAGAATTGAAAGAAAAATTGAAGTAAACCTCTCAGAAAACCAGTTTGGATTTAGGAAGAACAGGGGTACCAGGGAGGCCATACCCTACCTGAGAGCAATCGTGAAGAAATGAAACACATGTGAAGAAACAATTGTATCTTGCATTCGTGGAACTGGAGTAAGCCTTTGAGAATTTTGAGCGGAACAAGATGTTCAGACTGCTCGAAAAACATTCGGAATGGATTACGACCATAGAAGAATTATCTATCAACAATACAGGAAACAAGGCGTCACAATGTGAATGAGAGACTGAGATAGAAGCAAAAATTTACAAAGGAGTAAGGCAAGGATGCAATCTCTCACCAGCGCTGCTCAATATATACTTGGAAAAGGCCATAGGAGAAGGACAAAAAATTGGACTGAGCGGAATAAAGATAAACAGAGAAGAAATAAACATGCTCCGCTTCGCACATGATGTCGCAGTCATAGCTGGAAATCGCAATTATCTTCAATGGTCGCTAAACGTTTTGGACCAAGTTCTCCAAAAATACAACTTAAAAATAAGTAAAAAGAAGACTAAAATCCTAGTATACGGAAGAGAGAAGCTGAACGTGGAAGTCACCCAGGAGTCGAGGAGAGAAATTAAAGCAAGCCGATTCCTTCACCTATCCCGGAAGTACCATCACGTGGGACGGAAGAAGTATATACTACAGACATCAAACCGAGAATGGTCCAAGCTACGAAGGCGTTCATGGAAATAAGACAACTGCTGTTCTCAAAGAAGATAGGGCTAAAAACCAGGAAATTGTATAAGAAAACATTCGTGTGGATCGTAGCACTCTATGAACCGGACAATTGGACCATTAGAAAAGCTAACCAGAACTGACTAGAAGCCTTCGAAACCTGGTGCTGGAGGAGGATGCTGAAGATTAAATGAACTAACAATTTGAGAAATGATGAAGTGCACAGAAGAGTAGAAGAGGAAAGGACCATATGGAACACCATACAGAAAAGAAGAAGAAGATGGATTGGACACACCCTGAGACACAATGGGTTTGCAAAGAGCATAATTGAAGGTAAAGTAGAGGGAAAAGTCCCCAGAGGAAGACCCAGGAATAAGTTCATGGACCAAGTAAAGAGAAAAGTACGTAGGTAGAGATACTAGGAGGTAATGGAATTAGCATTAAACAGGGACGGATGGAGGGCTGCAGTCAACCAATCTTAGGATTGAACGACGAATGAGAGACTGATGTACAATGGTCTCCCGAAGTGTGTCCGAGTCCTTCAACATCGGACGTAGCAAATATTACCCGGTGGGTATTGTCGTAAAATGTCCTCAATGAGGTAAAGCCAGGATTGGTTTAGACTCCTAAGGAAGCGAAAAAACTACTCGAGAAGAAGCGACACAAAACATATGTGGTGCAGCATTAGGGAAACTAGGTGTATAATAGGAAGGTCCTCGGATGAAAAAGTCAAAGAGAAGTGCTACTTCGCTCTGGTTAGGCCACGCCTCGAATACGCCGTGAGCATTTGGGACCCTTGTCAAAAAGATTTAACCAAAAAAATTTATAAAATATAAAGGAAAGCAACGCACTTCGTTAAAAACTGCTACGAGCATACATATAGTGTTATACAACTATTGGAGGGATTAAGGTGGGGGCCCTAGAGTCTCGGAGGCTACATCCTAGGCTTAGCTTGCTTCAGAAAATTCAGAACTGGTGTTTTTCAGAGCGACAAAGAGAAGATTATCATGACTCCTCACCACATCTCTAGGTCTGACAGACACAAAAAAATAAGAGAGATACACTGCCGAACAGATAGGTACAAGAACTCACTCTTTCTGCGTACAATAAGAGATCACAATAAAAAGTAAGCTCACTAAATACATGCCTATAATTCATGTCACCATTTCATCTCCAAAAACTTACACCTTTACACGGCTGGTGACCTAACTTCCCCTGCCACACGCTCATGCGGCGGCTAGCGGGGTATTATGTAGATGTAGACACCAATGAGATGACGACGCAAGCGACGAGTCCATCCCGCTGCTGCCGTCTTTGACTCGCACAGGTGCCGTGAAACTTATTTTCTAATATCTTTGGATCTCGTAGAGCTCTTTGTATGCAATAATTGTGGAAAATTGAGTCAATGGCATTCTTACACTTTTTCCCCTTGCAATGTTTTCTCTAGAATTACCTTTTTGTAGTAAAACGTGTCCTTAACCTTATCAAAATCCACCCTTTTCACCACGCTCTGTGTCGAATCATTTTCAGTGCCTTTTGTACCCAGTACATTCCAGTGACTCAGAGTATCTCACCACGTGTACAGTGCTTACCCCATTTATGAGCTATTCTCATTACTATCTAATGTGCTTTTACGTCTATTTTTCTCCCCATAAGATGAAGAATTTTTTGTGCATTAGACATTCGTCTAGTGTATTGCACTCCATAGTGCTTTCTTGTCCAATGCTTGTGCACTCTTAGTTTTTTAGTGTTGTCCTTGAGGAGTATCAGTGAAGTTATAGTGCTAGTGTTGAGTGCGTGTGTATGTGTGTGTTTGTGAAAGTGAAATAAGTTTCCTGAGAAATCGATAACCGTATGGGAGTCCATTTTTTGGATGGTGCCGCGCAATTGACTTCGGAGATGCAGATTCTTAAGGTGAGACACTAGTTATTCATTGATATTGAAGTCCACGATTCTGATAACAATGTTTCATTAACCCACGCTTAACTTCCATGGCTGAATTTATTCTTTGGCCGTTTATCTAAAATTGCCTTACTACTATATGTAAAGGTAAAAAAATTGGTGTACATCACAGGAACCTGCACTACCTCTGCTAAAGTCATTGGAAGGAAATGTTTGCGGCTCACATGCTTAAATTAGCTAATCTTCGACTCACTCAAAAGCCGCACTATATTGGTTGTACGTTATCTTTGTTTTAGTAAGTTAATCGAAGTACTTTGGTTAAAGTTTACATTTTAGCTTCTTATATCTCATTTTAAATTATTGATATATTTCACATTAAAGGCAATATTTTGGTAATTAGATACACCGCTGTTGGTCTTAGTACTTTGGTTCCTGGTGAATTGTTCTCTCTTTGATGAATCAAATTGTAGATGAAGACTATGGTTTACGCGTTTAATAAAATGGCCATTTGAACAGTGTTGACTTTTGCAGGCCAGGTGAAAAATGTATGAAAGTGCCAGAATTGGATTCAGGGCTTCACAATAGTTTATGTGAAGGCTTCAGCGTTGTGTCATTTTTATGACGACAGTTTCGCGAGAGTTCCAGCTTGCTTCTTCAGGTGTGAAGTGCTCACGATGCATTTTGGCCGAAATGCATCGTACGCCAAAATTAATCGTGCAAAATGCGCCAAAATGCAACGTGAGTAATTCAGACCTGAAGGAACGAGCTAAAACGCTCGTGAAACTGTCGTGAGTTTCCGCGTTGAGTTATTTTAATGACGACAGTTTCGCGAGCGTTCCAGCTCGCTTCTTCATGTGGAAGAGCCAGGTGATTTCAGGCCTATTACGATCTCATCAGTGGAAACAAAAACTCTCCATAAAATACTAGCAAACCGGCTAAGAAAAATATCACTGGACCCAAGACAGAGGGCATTTATTCAGGTTGATGGTTGCAGAGAGAACATTACACTTCTTGATCTAGTGCTTCGGTATCATAGAGAAAATTCTAAAACATTATACTTGGCCTCAACGGATATAACGAAAGCGTTTGACTCCGTATCGTTTGCCGCCTTGAAAAATGTAATGGCAAACAAGGGGTTCCCCAAGGAATTGATTAATTATCGTTCAAACTCCTATGAAGAAGGCTCAACCTATCTATAACTATAGAAATGGTAATCTAAAGAAATAAAGCCAAGATGCGGGGTCAAGCAGGGGGACCCACTTTCGCCTACCCTATTCAATTTTATAATAGATGGACACTTGTCTAGGATAAACAACGAAATTGGAGTGAGAATATCTGAAGTCAACATAAACTACATGGCATTTGCAGACGACTTAATACTAGTAGCATCAACGCAGCAAGGCCTTCAAATACTATTAAATGAAACAGGGGAGTACTTAAGGAAATGTGGCCTGGATATTAATCCAGGGAAGTCCAGGACTATAGCAATCAAGAAAATTCCTAATACGAAGCAGACGGCAGTGGATGAGAAATGTACATTTGAGATAAATGGGAATCGTATAACAACTCTAAAAAGGTCCTCAGGATGGAGATACCTAGGCGTACCATTCACACCGGAAGGAAGACTCAGGAACAACTGGAGGGAAACTCTCGCAGAAAAGATCGAGAAAGTACAAAAAGCACCACTCAAACCACAGCAGAAACTCTGGACTCTTGTAAATTTGACTATACCTGGAATGTTATACGTACTCACTACAGGAATCACATTGCTAGGCACCCTTAAAGCAGCTGACGTGGAAATAAGAAGAGCGGAAAGGAAGTGGTTTCATCTTCCCCACGACACTCCGAACGCGTATTTCCACGCAAGTGTAAAAGGCGGCGGTCTGAGTATACCCTCACTTCGATGGATTGCTCCTCTCCTGCGGAAACAACGGATCGAAGACATTCTGAGAAGATATGAACAGCGGATGGATGTCATGGACGCGTTTCTAAGAAGAGAAATACTAAGAACTTCAAATAGACTAAAATAAGACACCGTGGCTTTTAAAACAACAAGGGAAATATAAAATATGTGGGCCAAAAGACTCCATACTTCAGTAGACGTTATGTGCTGAAGAACTCTGCGAAGGTAAAACATCAACACGACTGGGCTAAAGACGGTACAAGGTTCCTGACGGGAAGATATTTTGTCCAGTCAGTGTGTCTTCGTATCAACGCGTTGCCGGTGAAGTCACAAACAACTAGAGGAAGAAACGAAGAGGATCGAGCATGCAGAGGAGGTTGCGGAGCCACAGAGACCCTAAACCACGTAGTACAACAGTGTCATCGAACCCATGAGCAAGAATCTGCAGGCACAACGCAGTCGTCGAGTATGTCCAGAGGAGTTTGGAGAACAAAGGATACACCGTCGAAAGTGAATCTAGATTAAAAACGGAAATTGGCGTAAGGAAACCGGACCTTCTAGCAGTGAAAGGTAATCTGGGAATCATGTTAGATACCCAGATTCTAGGTGAGCAGCAGAATTTAAATAAGAGGAACCAGGAGAAGGTAGAGAAATACGCAACTTTAGAGGCAATCCAACAGGACATCAAGGAGAAGAATGAGGTTGAAGAAGTACAAACATTAGAAATCACGCTAAGTTGCAGGGGAATATGGAGCAAGAAATCTGCGGAGGCCCTGGTCGAAAATAAAATTATCAGCCAAGCAGACATCAAAATCATATCGACCCGTGCACTCATTGGAGGGATCGCCTGCTTCAACATATTCATGAAGAATACAAGAACGAGAATAAGATTGAAGAAAGGAGAAGGATGAAACCGGATGTTGGCTCCAGACTCGGTTGCTACCTCCGTAAAAGGTATAATCTAAGAGGGGGATTTTAGTCGGTATTGCCATTCGTGGCCGAGTGCCACAGTACCCGGGTACTAGACCTAGCCCAGGTCTGCGTAAAAGCTTTTCCCCCTCTCTAAAAAAAATATGAAGTGCTCACGATGAATTTTGGCCGCAATTCATCGCGCGTCAAAATGCATAGTGAGCAATTCAGACCTAAAGACGTTAGAATTGCTCACGACGCATTTTGACGCGCGGTGAATTGCGGCCAAAATTCATCGTGAGCACTTCATACCTGAAGAAGCGAGCTGGAACGCTCGCAAAACTGTCGTCACAAAAATGACACAACGCGGAAGATACCCCGAAAGCCACCCTGTATCTTTACAATACTTTTATATCAATCCGTGCGTCAATGGGTCACGCTGATTGCTCTTCATTGTAGGTAGGGAGTCGACCAACGGTGGACTGCGTCCGACGCCGTGGACGACATGGGAGACGCAGCCGCTGCAAAGGTAGGGAGTCGCCCAATTCAACGGCGTCGACCCGAAGGCGTTGCAAGAAACTCGATAGTCTTCTCCGATCACTTGCACCATCAGCTCTTACTTATGCTCGCACAAATTTTCCGTGATCGCCAAGCACGGTAGAGGGACAAAATTTCCAAAATATAAGTTCCAAAAACTTCTTTCTTTCAATCCAAATGTTCCAAAACATTCTTTTTTCCAATTACACAGACCTACAATGGTATGCTTTTTTGATGCTAAGGTCTATTTCCGACGTAATTCTGTATGCTAAACCTGAATCTACTCACAAAAATTGGCCATCACGTCGGGATTTACAGTTTTATAACCTTAAAGGGTCAAAAAGGGTAATTTTTAGGTCTTTTTAATCTTTAATACCTCAGAAACCAAAGGTGATAGAGTAATTCTGCAAACGGGTTCAAAATCTGCGTAAAAAGGTATAGAATGCAACTATAAAACCTAGAAAAGCTGTTGTTTCCATAATCTGTATCTTATATTTCAAATTTGTGCACTCAAAATTATAGTATAGTTGAATATAAATGAAATTACACCAGGCTTGAAATTCGCTATGAAAAAATCATTTGACTTGACCGGGATTCGAACCCTGATCTCCCAATTGCCGGTCAGGTGTGTTAGCCAGTTACACCACCATCTTCCTTACATTATATAAACCATCTTCCTTCAAGGCGAATTTCGAGGGGGGTTTATGCGAATTAGATGTTCAGGCCTCAAGTCTACATTGTAGCACATGAGACGAAGTCGGGCTTACAAAGCCACTGTCGCGGTGGATAAACCCAACATTGTCGTTATTAAAACGACGAAATTGACAAATTTCCAAACATTGCATGTAACAAATGATGTGCTACGAAGTCACTCGCACGGGTGCATATACACCAGGGTTGAAATTCGCTATGAAAAAATAATTTGACTTGACCTGGATTCGAACCCGGATCGAATTCCGGGTTCGAATCCCGGTCAAGTCAAATGATTTTTTCATAGCGAATTTCAACCCTGGTGTATATGCACCCGTGCGAGTGACTTCGTACCACATCATTTTTTTACATGCAATGTTTGGAAAAATAAATGCAGTTGTTGATAGTTGCCATGTTAATACAGGTAATGGTAAAAATAGTTTTTCTAGATTTCATACATTAATATAAATTATGGATTGTTTACTCGCCACCAAAAACTGTTGTCTAGAATTCCGTAAATAAAAACAACTTTTTGGATTGTGGCGCCGCCTAGCGATGAAAGACGGCAGTTCAAATGTAAATACAGTCGACAGATTGTAAATAAACACGTCTTACCGGTGATCATAATGCAGTGGATAAAAATGTAGTACCATACGCGGGATGTAGTTACAAACTTTCTCACATTAGCAACAATTAACCACGGCCATTTACGATTCAGACCCTAAAATTTACAGGCCTGTGATATTCATCGTTCCAAAGCATTTGTTTTTTCAATTGTATACAACATCACTTCTACATCCAGCAACATGTAAATAAATAAAAAAAAGTGTCAGTCGTGTGTTGTAACCTCCATCCCCGAGGCATAGCTGATTTTTTAATATATGTATATACAAATTTGAAGTTGCAATGGCCTTACGAATTCCTGCACATGTCAAATCTGCACGTACAACTTATTTGCATCTGGGCGGCTCCAGATCTTACAATTATTCCTCGGGGGAAAACAGTGTGGTGTACTGGAGGTTTAAACTTGAAATGCAGAAGCAGCTGAATCTTGGACAGAGGATAAGACTACCGGCAGGACCTCGCCGTCGGAATGCAGAAGATAGATTATTTAATATTGAGTCTCGATGCGACACTTTTGATGACATTTTGGAATATTTAAAACTAATTAGATGTTACTTATACTTCAAATTTTGTACAGCTATTCATTTTGTGCACATATATTTATTTTTTGGAACTCTGTATATTTTGGAAAACTTATGTTTAGGAAAATTATACACTTGGAACTTTTCTCTTGGAACTTTTGTTTTGGAACTTTCGTTTTGGAACTTTCGTTTTGGAACTTTAGTTTGGAACTAATGACCCCCAAAGCCATGCACTTATGAATCGATGCATTTAAATCTCACTCGCTAAACTTATTCAGCATTTTCTGCAACATCATCGCGGTTGACCCGTTTGAAAACCTTTGTCTATTTTTTTCAGGTCCTCTTCGCTCTGTTTCTTAGGCGCAATCAATTCACAAAATCATAGGGGTACCCAGTTGGTAGGGGCGATTCGAAGGGACTCGGATGGTCACTGCGGACGAGTGCGTCCACCCCAGTGCCCAGCCACCCTCGCGACTTATGATTCTTTCGTGTTATGCGTTTGTACTTGCCCTTTTCTTTACAGGATTACTTAGAGGAAATATGCCCTTGACAGATTGTTAAAGGACGTCGATAGCCGCGATAAATGATCCCTATCATTCCCATAATCCCAAAACTTAACTTAGTATATAATACTTAGAGTTAAAAGTAGTGTATTTTTAAAGGATTTAGTTGGTAAATTCTGTTTGAAGTAATCCACAGTCACGAACGTGAACTGTCAACAGTCTCAGATCGCTTCCAGATGTCATCAGTCTTAATCCACGAGTCTTGTCCCCCTGTCTTGATTGAAGGGGGCAGTCGTCATCCACACTCTCTGGAATTTGGCTGTTTTCCCCGGGAAGAAGAACAGAATCCTGGAAATATCGGGAAGAAAATCTAGGTATATACCAATTCCTTTTGAGCTTTCGTATGTGAGTGACTAAATATAACATCACGTGTAGCTCCCAAAAAAGTTACTGGCGCAGATCTGCGCGGGAGGTAGAAGTGGAGGGGGTGAAGGGATAGGACGGTGGGAGAGTGAGGCATCGAGATAGAGAATTCAGTAACACAGTGTACGAAAAATCGGTAACACAGTTTACGCTGAAAATGGCTGGGTTTGCTCATAATCGCGATTGAGAACTTCTTAATAAGCCCAAGTTTACTGCTATAAATTTATCATGGACGGAAGAAAGTTATTCCAGAAAAGCGATAGTAACTCTTTTTTGAGCGATTGGAAAAGAACTCTAACCTGAGCTCTAGACTACCAATAAATTTTCCTATTGATTGACAAAATTTAACTTCCATAAAATGAATTATTTTAAACTGAACACTTTAAAGTGAGTAGTTCCTAGAGAAGATGCCAAGATTAGAGACATTCCTTCATTAACCAAACGAAAAAATTGCTGTGCTTAAAAAATATTTTTTTCTCATATTGCATAACGCAGAATTAATTAACTTCACACTTCCAGGTGTCACTTCAAGGAAGTACTTTATTATTATTTATTATTCAACTTTATGACCTTCATTGGATTACTTCAGTCACCTTTTAGAATTCATCTGTTTTTCTGTTAGCACAGTATTTCTTCATTCGCTCGGTTTGTAAGTTTCTTTCTTCATTTGGGATCACCCTTCCTGTTCTCTGTTTCTTAATTTTGTTTTTTAGTCTGGTCTGTTTGTCCTTGAGTCTCATGATTGTGTCTGTTTTTTTCTTTCAAATCATCTATTGTAATGTGTAATTCACTCATATCTTCCTTAATTTCTGCAAACTATCTTATGCTGGTATTACTGTTCTATAGTTCTTTTATACTTTTTTTGCTTATTCTGTTTTCCAGTGTTCTGATTTGGTGTCCAAAGAATGGGGTCGTTTCTTTCTCATTGTGCTAGTTACAGATTCTGTTTCTCTGTAGACTGTTTCAGTTTAAGCTAATCTTCAGTTCCCGTTTTCTTAGTATTTTTTATGCAAGTTCAGACTATTCTCCTGTCAATCTTGTGACATTTATCTATTGCCACTGAGTGAGTTGCTTTCAAGATGGTTTCACTTGCATATGTTATTTCAGATTGTGTTAATGTTTTATAGTGTCTTAATGTTGTAGATATTTAGAGGTATTTTTAGTTTTATGGGAAGCAATTTATACTAGAATTAAACAAAAGAATACCAGTGTCATTATTTTTGCAATACACGTAGTAGAACTACATAATTATTGCCTAAACTCGAGAATCTGAGATGGAAATCGCTATCATAGCGTAGTTTAAATTATAGGCTTAAACGCTTAGCTAAGTTTCAAGAAAAACACATCTCTGACGACGTAAAAAATATACCATTAACCCCCTCGTACTACGGCAGATTAGATCACGCCAATAAAATTAAGAGAACTAGATATTAGAACCGATAGGTTAAAATGTCATTTTTTCCGCGTACCATTCGGGACCATAACAGCTGTGATCGTCGTCATGAACAGAGTAAATAGTGACATTAGCTAGACTGTAGATCTTTCTCTTTATATTCTCTACGTTCTTATTTATGCATGAACTTTTTAATCTGTAGTAGTAGTTCTTGTACCCCTTGCACGTTGGAACGATTGACGATAGAATGTTTATTGGTTAGTAGATCTTAATGGGCTCGTTGCATGTGTGGTGCGCTGGTTTCAATGTAATTTCGGTGTTCTGCCGCATAATTCATGCATGCCTGGTGTGGAAGCACCCCCTGCCACACACCCCCTATTGGGTGGCTTGCAGGATATGACGTAGATGTAGATCTGTAGTAAAAAATCAAAAGTAGCCGTCAGATCGAGAGGGGCAGCGTATGGTTAGTTGTGTCAACTCTGTAGTGCCGACGTGGATGTCGTGCAGGGATGGCGGCATTCCGCCGGAGGAGGCTTTTAAGCGATTCGAAGGGAGGGATGAAGGAGGCATTGGAGTGGGAGGGAAGGGGTAATCGTTTGGATCGCCGGGAGGATTTTCAGGGAAAGAGTGACAGCTCACGCACCTGATTCACTCCCGTTTGGCGTTTCGGAGGGCGGAGGGGGAAGAAAGAAAAGGGATTGGCCATGTGTTTTATGCGAAGCGGAAGAGAAATTCACGGAGAATGACAGCGCTGTATTTTTGTGTGGAGAGTCCATGAATGGGTCCTCTGTCTTTGCAACTAGGAGCATCACATTCCTTCGTTCGGCATCATATTGAGGTGTTTGGAGATATATTTGTTTACGTAAACAGATTTGCGTGAAACTTTTCATATTAGATATTAATGATGATGATGATATTAATGATAGCAGATTATTACGTGCCAATAAAATTAGAGAGATAGATTGTAGAACCGGTAGGTATAAAATGTCATTTTTACCGCGTACCATTCGGGACCATAACAGCTGCGATCGTCGCCATGAATAGTGCGAATAGTGAGATTAGCTAGACTGTAGATCTTTTTCTTTATATTTTCTACGTTATAATGTATGCATGATGTAAATATTGATGTTCTTATTTATGCATGATATTTTAAATCTGTAGTAGTAGTCTTTGTATCCCTTGCATGTTTGAACGATTGACGATAGAATGTTTCATGGTTATTAGATTTAAAATGGAGCGTTGCATGTGTGGTACGCTGGTTTCAATGTAATTTCGGTGTTCTGCCGTATAATCCATGCATTCCTGGTGTGGAAGCACCCCCTGCCACACACCCTTTGGGTGGCTTGCAGGGTATGACGTAGATGTAGGCGTAGTGTCTTTTGCGTGGCATTCAAGACTTACGCCAAACGAAAGAATACTCAATCAAAATCTTATTCACTCAGCCAAATTTCGTTTTCCTTTTAAATTCGTGAGATATAAAAAAATCGTACAATTGCCCAAAATTACACGTTTTTGTGAACCGTTTTCTTGTCCAACGACAGTATTGTTGAAGCCGAGTGCAATAAAATGCATAGGGAAAATATCGGCCTATAACGAATCAATCAGGATTGATTAATCGCTTTCGTAATTAAGGAAAGCATAACCTGAGCGATGCAAAAATAATTTAAGACTCACGGCTCCAAGAAAAAACAGGCACGTGGAATATGGTTGAATATTTAATAATTAAAGAGGCAACTCGGCAGTAGCAGTAGGATGGAGTAAAGCAACCAAATTTTTTATTAAATACGACTCGGTATTGTAATTTTTACTCCTGGAGTTGTGGCCTAATCGTTTACTGCGACTTGAGGCTGAAATTTTGAGTTTTTTAATATAATGTGTTTATCATCACAATCAGTATAATCTGACAAATATAAACCAACAATGAACACTAATTAATTTAATTCTTGAGAGCAGTTAATTTATGAAAACAAAATAAACCTATTTCACTTCTTCCAGTAGTCTCCCGACTGCCTTCGTAGTATTTCTGCATACTGATACTTAATGTACTAAGTCTCAACCTTGTCCTCCAGTACCGAAACCTCAATTCAACTCATTTCTCGTCGTCATTCAATGGTGACCTGCTGCACAGCGATGTAGGCCAGGATACAATACTACAGTTTTTTTAAAGGTACTCTGAGCGAGGTATCATTACACCTAGAAATTTTATGGACTTTATCTCCTTTAATAAAATCTCAACTTTCAGAGTATGAATTCCACTTTCTTAGGCGAGATGCTGTAGGACAGCATTTTCAAATGATACACTAAGGATACCGTATTGTCTACTTTATTTTAAACTCGTATTACACGTGTTTCAACTATCAGACATCCAATAGTTCCTATTGTATCTGATGGGGACTGTTAGTCAGTTGAAACACGTGTAGTACTACGAGTTGAAAACAAAGTAGACAGTACGATATCCTTTATGTTGTGACAATGTTAGAGTCGGGCCGACGCCATTGTTTTCATGTGTGTTTTGTTTTTCCCTCCTTTTTTGAGGAGAGGGTTCCCGCACTAAAGCTGTGTCCCAATTCGCCATTTAGGCAGCTAAATCGGCAGCTTTAGGGAGGACGCCATCTTGAAGTGTGTCCCAATTCGTTAGGCATCATGGGGGAGAGGATTTAGGTGTCTTTCTCGGGGGTGAAATTTAGGGTAGATGGAGTTTATCCTGATTCCGCCTCCATATTGAATTTCCCATCATGTAAAGCGCAGCATGCGTCGTACAAGGAAACTCGCACCGCTCGTACCCAAGGAAGTAGTTGAAAAGTGGCAAGCATGGCAAGTATTTGTCTGTTGTGAAAGAATTCTCTAGAATTTCGCAAACCAACACCCGAATACAAAAGAAAAATTTTACTTAGTACACTTAAATAAAACGAATTTAAATCCCAGAACACCTACACAAACTTACATATCCCGAAAACTAAAAACTAACGAATCTCCAGACAACGAAATGGATGAAAATATGTAATTTCACTTTCCAAATCTCACAACGCACCCGAAGGTAGCCACAGGCGTCAAAAATGTGTTTATTTCAGGTTTCATTTGTTTCATTCAGTCCTTTATTAATTACTCATATGTTTTTCATTCGTTTCCAGCTCGATAGACGGCAACACTAGCAAAGGATGTCCCAAGTCAAGCTCCCTTAGCGAAAGGCATCTAAATATTTAGCTAGCTAACCGCATCCTCCCTAATGCCTAACGAATTGGGACACGGCTTAAGTCTTTTAAAATGGCGGATATTGAGCACAAGCCTGAAGACGCCGTTTATACTTTTGCATTATAGTTAATTATTTTCATTGTTCGTCAGTCATAATAAATACTGGGAATTGAACCGTGTTACTGAGTGTTTGATTTCCAACACTTTGTGTAACATTTCAGGGTAGTTAAAGTACAAGCCACCGAATGGACTAATATTCGTGATAATTTGTCAAAAAAGAGAAGCCGTTTTCCATTGGATACTGTACGCATATGCACTCCAGAGAAACTATTTAAAAATTAGGAATTTATAACGCATAGATGTCGTCAAAAATTAGACAGCGTGTAATTTGTATGTTTCATGGGCCATTTTCAAATAATAATTAGTAATTCTTCGCATTGATTTTTAAAATACATAATTGCATTAAAAAACCTTCTGTTTAGAATGCACTATCACCGCAGGGCTAGATAACCATGCGTCAAGTAAGAGATTTATATGGATATATTTATTTAAATACTGAGCATTTCAGCTGGATGAAGCTATATTACGACGCCTATAGTATTACAATATTTACTTAATTATTTTCACAGCTGATGAAATAAAAAAAATTGAAAAAATGGTCTATATAATTACTCAGGACAATTCTTGCTCAAACTAGCTTACGAAAAGCTAATTTAAAAATTTATTTTTTTGACGAAATTTTATTCAGCTTAACTGGTGAGCCCTTGCTCGTATTATGTTTTTAGTACGTGCTGTGGAGGCGTAATCTCCTGTTCGATCTTTTTTTTGCCGGCCGTAAAAGACCCCGCCCTCCAACTTCCCCCCATGAGTTGCCGAATTCAGCGGTCAGTCCTTACGCCACAAAATCCGCAATATCGCAAGCGATCGCTCGTTTCATACCAGCGTGAGAATGGGAAACGTCCACAAGATGGAGTCCGCATCATATATAGAGCAGAGTCCTCTAGATTGCCGATAATACACTACAGAGTGGAGTCGTCTCATTCTGCCATCTTTGTTCCAGGCATTCCTTTGTTTTGTGTAGAAGTGAAGGCGGAAAGCAGTCGGTCGGCTAAATTTTTCCTTTTTTTGCGAAAATTATCGAGCAAAATGGTTTGTTACTATGCTCCTAACTGTCATAATAGAACTGAGAAAGGATTTAGGTGTTTTAGTTTCCCTCGAAATACCGAAAGAAGAACACAATGGGTGCAAATGTGTCGAAGGGGCATGTGGCAACCAACATCATCTTCCCGTATATGTGAGGTACGTTTCTTTGATATTTCTATCTTATTACTTGTGCTGTGATTAATATAACATAAATAGTGGATTGTGAATTGTGGAGTGGACTGGAAGTATATAAAATTATATCACTTCACCAATGTGGATTTCAACCTGGAAAGTCAACTGAGCAAGCCCTTTTTAATGCCCTTGACTTCATTGTGCAGGAACTAAACGACAAAAATAGGGTAATGGGAATATTCTTTGATATGAGCAGAGCATTTGATAATGCACTCCATGACATTTTACTTAATAAATATGAATCACTAGGTATTAGGGGCATTGCATTGAATTGGCTGAAGTCATACCTTGAGGAAAGAAAACAAAGGGTAGCCTATAAAAAAGATGACAAAATCTATCTCTCTACTTCACAAGAGGTCAGGAAGGGAGTACCTCAGGGGTCATTGTTGGGCCCCTTGCTCTTCTTAATATTTATTAATGATGTAACAACTAGTATAGTATCCGATAGGATGAAATGTGTCATGTATGCTAGTAGTAGTATTTAGGTGATTAGGATGCTTCGACGACTAAGGTCATTCGCAGTCATGTATGCTGATGATATAAATATTATAACATAAAGTAAGAATATTGACCCATTACTTGACACATGTCACTCTTTAATGCAAGACATGGAGTTGTGGTGTGATAACAATAACTTGATTTTAAATAGTGATAAAACCCTGACAACATTGTTTAATGCAGGGCATATACTTGAATACAGCGAGTAATTCTTGAACTGGAATACAGATCTTATTATAGCAGAGCAAATTTCTTGGAATTTATGTTGATTCGAATCTTAAGTGGGATGCACAAATTATGCACATGTGTAAAAAGCTAAATATGTACTGCGTTCTATTTAGTCTCTGTATTAAAACATACTGTTAGCCAATATGTTCTGAAGACTCTATATTATGGCTTGTTTTACTCCAGACTGTCATATGGCATAGTAATATGGGGATCTACCTCCTTATTAAGATATGTATTTTTAATACAAAAGAAAGTAATCAGAACAATATGCAATGCAAAGTATCATGCTCATTGTCGCCCTCTATTTAAGATTCTTGAAATTCTAACTATACCATGTGTGTATATATACCATTGTGTCGTGTTTGTAAAAAAAACATGTAGCTGATTTTACCAAGAATGACAACTTCCATTCTTATGGAACTAGAGGAAGTAAGGACATACATGTGAAATCAACACACTTACCCCTTACAGCTAAAGGTCCTTATTTCATGTGCACTAAATTGTGTAACAACCTACCTGCCTCCATAAAAAATGTTGAATGACTGCCTATTTTTTAAAAGGCTGTCACAACATATCTTGTACAAAAGTGTTTTTACAGTGTAAAGGAACATGAATGAATCGTAATGTCTAAACCTTTGACGTGCCTTATACACTTGCCAATAATATGTATAGTGTCTATTGGACAAATAAATACATTATCATTATCATTATGTACCTTACGCTTTATTTGGTCCATGAAGTTATTCCTGGGTCTCCCTCTGGGGACTTTTCTCTCTATTTTACCTTCAATTAAGTTCCTCACAAACCCAATGTGTCTCAGGGTGTGTCCAATCTATCTGGTTCTTCTTTTCTCTATGGTGTTCCATATGGCCCTCTCCTTATCCAATCTTCTGCGCACTTCATCAGTCCTTATTTTTTTCGCCCATTTTACTTGATTTTGATTAAATTGATACGTAGTAAGCCAATTCGAAAGAGGAATAAATAATTTTGATAATCAAATATAGGATAATATTTTGGTTCAACGGTTCGGAGTCCTGTGGGCCCATAGCGGCGGTCCCATCCGCCCATGAAATGAGGTCTATTTTTGCGACACATAGTGTAATATTACGCGCGGGCTCCGGCAGATAAAGTAAAAAAACCTATTTTAGGTTACCAAGTTTGACTATTTAATTTTTATCTGATTCAAAGCTGATTACAAATATTATCTAGCCCGTATTATTCTCAAATTAGATGAACCTTTTTCATGACATTTCAAAACATGTATTCCCTTTACAAAATACCACATATAGACAAAAATACCATATATAAACACAACATGTGATCATAGCCAATATTCCCTTGTTTATCACACTTATTTCTCCCCTCTGTCTTTCGGCCACGAACCAATTCCACTCAGTGAATTTTCCTTTGAATGCCTTCACGGCCAAAAAATTCACTTCACTGCTTGAGGTGTGACGGCAAATTCACTGATACATAAATTAATAAATCACCCTTTACACTAAAATAAATTATATGCATACAACATCGGCTTCTCCTGTCAATAATCGGGTTTTAAAGTCAATGTGTAGAGATTGCTTTTAAAGATGCTATGGGTGGATATATACATCTACATACTAACCCGCTAGCCGCCGCATGGGCGTGTGGCAGGGGGTGGTAGGTCGTGTTAAGATGCAAAATTTTTGGAGGTGAAATAGTGACATGTACTATGGGAGCGTATTTGGAGGAGCTCAGTTTTTAAGTTTAAAGAGTAAGTGGTCGCTTATTGTGCGCGGAAAGAACGAGTTTTTGTACCTATCTGTTGGGCAGAGTATCTCTCTTATTCTATCGCCTGTCAGACCTAGAAATGTTGTGAGGCGTCATGATAATATTATCTGTGTCGCTATGAAAAAATCAGTTATGAATATCTCCAAGCCTAGCGTGCAGCCTCCGAGTTTCTAGGGGCTCCCACCTTTTAACAGTTGTGTAACACTATATGTCCGTTCGTAGCAGTATTCACGTCAGATATTCACGCCAATGGAATGTTACAATAGCAAAATTACTTCTGATGATGCCTACCAAACAAACTGGCAATCACTATGTTGTTCCTGCACTCAGTCAGGTAGTATTCCGGCGTTCCTAAATGTGGATTGCTAAATATTTGATGAGGGCTGAAGGCTGCAGTAATTGTGCACGCATTGCAGGGCGTGCGTTGGGTCGGCGAAGGATTTCGAGCGGGCGGCAAGGAGAGGCGTGCACCCCGGCTTTTAACGACCTCGCCGCATGCACCCGTGGACGATTGCGATCGCAGCACTTTTTCCCCAGTGACATAATGCACTCGAAACTCTGAGTCAAAGGGCTTTTGGCAGGGGAAAAAAATTAGTCGGCGGAAAGTTTATTGCGTCCGCGCTAATCTCTTGATTTTCCTCCGGAAAGTATCTAAGTTCGCCATTAAATAAAGCCTGCTAATTAAAATCATCAAATATACTCTTTGTTTGCATTAAAAACGTCAAATATCGTTTTGTCGGATACATAAAGCTCTATGCTTACGTCTTCCTTTGAGTTTGCATTACCAATCAATCTACTGAAAATCTTGAAAAAATACGAATCTTTATCTCGAGATACGGACTTAAGTGCAAAAAAAGCATTTTCTTCATTTTTTGGCGCGCCTTACCTTCGTCATTAAAAAAATTTTCGGTGCTCAAGAAAGCGTTTTGCTTGTTTACAGCTTGAAACATTGCGAATTACTTTGCTTTGATCGTGATTGCTTTGTTCGTGACGCGAGTTTCCGAATGAAGAGATCTAGCTTTTAGTTCCCCACGTTCCTCTATAAGCCTGCTTCTACTGAATGGTCATAATATAACTGCAAGCTGGTCCAGCAATGCTTAGTATTGCTCAGAATTAAAATTTCCATGAAAATATTTGAAATGGAGTGTTTTGGTATTTCGCTTATTCCTCGCATGTCAGAGGGGTTTTACCTTATCCCTTTTTGTTCTTCTCTGTCCGTGCAAAGTAAACGTGCACAATTTTAAAGAAACAGTGAAATGACCCCAAAACCTTCCCGCCAATACCACCTGACCACCTCGCTCCTGACCTCCCTCTTGGTATATACAACCGACCCTTCACCAGTTACGGCATTTCCTCTACATCTACTTATTACCCTGCGAGCCACTACAGTGGTGTTTGGCAGGGGGTGACTTATCACGAACATGAATTACAGCAAAGAAATTAATGTTCTTCAACATGCACCACATATGAGTATACTAAAAATTCTACAGAAACTACTAAAATAATCTATAATGTAACCACGTAAACGTGACTGAAGAGTCATGCAGGGAACATTCAAAACATGTTGTTAGCACTACTCGGCAGATTTCGAAACATACATTAGGGGGCATATGAATTAATCAGGTACACTACCTGTCAACTAACCTACTTCAAAGTCTCAATGCAACCATTGTGGTCTCTTATCGATATCGGGAAAAACGGCATTTTAAACCTTTCTGATCTACAATATATTTCCCTAATTCAATTCTCATGATCTGATCTACCGTAGTATGTTGGAGTTCTTAAGATATTGAAAAATTCTTCTGAAAAATAAATCGGTGTTTAATTTACTTAAAAGATTGAGTCTAATTTTCAATCGACGATCTGAAAGCGATTCCCATCCTAGTTTTTGAAAGAGGTCAGTAACACTAACGAGACTCTCATAACGATCATCCCTGAGGACGATGCTCTAGTCGAATATGGAAACGTCGGCCAACATGGATGCAATCACCCGGTCGGAAGCCTGAGAAAACTTGTAAAAACTCATACGACGGGAAAGCACCGGATCCTACTTGTTTTATCCCATACGAAACCAAATAAATATTTCATGGGAGAAAATGGTGTGAACTCCCGTTTTTAGGTGCGATTACCCATAAAATAACGAGCCACATCCCGGGAAACATTTTCAGAATAGGGTACTATAATCCAGTGACGGTAGAAAAACTCCTTTTTAACTCCAAAGACAAGATAGACATTCTGAACAAATGTGGTGTGTATTCTCTAGTGTGTTCTAGAGTGTGATGAATGTAAAGGTGTATATGTTGGTCAAACTGGTCGCAGATTCATTACCAGAGCAAGAGAACATACATCTACATCTTCGTCATACCCTGCAAGCCACCTAAAGGGTGTGTGGCAGGGGGTGCTTCCACACCAGGCATGCATTAATGATACGGTAGAACACCGAAATTACATTGAAACCCGCGTACCACACATGCAAAGCGCCAATTAAAAATCTGATAACCAAGAAACATTCTATCGTCATTCGTTCCAAATGCAACGGATACAAAGACTACTACTACAGATTCAAAATATCACGCATATACAGGAACATCAATATTTACATCATACATAAATAAGAACGTAGAGAATATAAAGAGAAAGATCTACAGTCTAGCTAATGTCACTATTTACACTATTCATGACGACGATCACAGCTGGTATGGTCCCAAATGGTACGCGGAAAAAATGACATTTTATACCTATTGGTTCTACAATCAAGCTCTCTAATTTTATTGGCGCGATCTAATCTGCCGTAGTACGAGGGGCTTAATAGTATGTTTTTCACGTCGTCAGAGAAATTTTTTTCCTGAAATTTATTTAAGAGGTAAAGCCTATAATTTAATCTACGCTGTGATAGCGATTCCAATCCTAATTCTTCTAACAGTCCAGACACACTAGCAAACTTATCGTAGCATCGTTTCACAAACCTAGCTCCTCTTCGCTGCACGCGATCTAACTCTGACATCAACCCCACTTCGTATGGATCCCATACACTAACAGCATATTCCAGATGAGGCCTAACGATTGAAAAATAACAACGTTCTTTCAATTTCTCATCACATTTTCCGAGTACTCTCTTGACAAAGCCTAGCTTCCTGTATGCTTGACCGAATATTTCCAGAATATGTTTTCCCCAAGATATGTCGTGAGTGATTTCGACCTCTAAGTACTTCGCTATCTTCGGAATTGGTAATATCCCTGTACACAAGCGCGTCGTCTGCGAAGAGTCTAAGTTTATTTTTAACAACGTTGCTAATATCATTTATGTATAAGAGAAATAAAATTGGAACAATGACACTTCCCTGAGGAACACGCGATGTTACGCTGTGTTTGCCATGATACCATCTATGACAACCCTTTGTTCCCGCTCATGTAAGAACTGATTAATCCAACTAATAATGTTATTATCTATTCCATATGCTTCTTGTTTTGAGAGTAACTTAACTTGAGGTACCTTATCGAAAACTTTCTTAAAATTGAGGAATATCGCGTCAACTTTAACATTATATTCTCCTGAGATTAAGATGTCATGAACAAAGAGCCAATTGGGTTTCGTAAGATCTACCCTTTCGAAATCCGTGTTGGTTATTTATTAACAATTCCTCCCTATCTAAATGACTCATAATGGAGCTAACAATTATGTGTTCAAAAACCTTACACAAAATGGATATGAAGGAAATAGGCCTATAGTTACTAGGGTCTTCCCTGTCGCCACTTTTGAATATAGTGTGACATTTACTACTCTCCAGACCTTAGGCACTACGTGACCTACGAAAGATTTGGTAAGTATTAATTATAAGTAAGGCGCTATGTCTGATGCCAATGTTTTATATACGCGAGCAGGAATTTGATCTGGACCGGGGGATTTGTTGGGGTTGATATTTTTTAGCTGATGTTCTATGCCGCGACAAATTATAATAATTTCAGGCATACAAGTTTGGGAACGAACTGGCGGATCGAAAAAATGTGGTGTGCAAGTAGTGAAAATGCTTTGGAAAAATGAGTTAAACGCATTGGCTTTTTGTAGACTGTTGGTTAGCTTTTCCCCTTTGATATTCTTTAAGCATGTGTACTGTTGATTTATTTCCTTGAGTGTCCCTAACATACGACCAAAATGCCTTGGGATTATCGTTCAAGTGTTCTCCCAGTATTTTACTTTTGAAATAAGCTATCCCCCTTCGGCACGATTTTTTTGCTAAGAGTTTAGATATTTTGTAATTTTCGGTGACTGTATAGAGTTCTTCGGAGGATTTGTTAATTTTTGCCTTTTTTAACCTAGCATGACATGTTCTCTGGTGCTTTAATGTTTTCCTAACCTCCACGTTATACCACCTAGGCTCAGCAGTGGCTCTTTTCCATTCACTTGGTATGTATTTGCTAACTACTGATCGTGTAACATTGAGGAAATTATTCCACAAGACGTCAGTATTACTGTTGATACTTATTGTTTGAAAATTAGTAAATGAATTTTGCAACTCTCGGTTCATACAATCGTAGTCAGCCTTATCAAACAAGTAGATTTTTCTTTATGGATTATGTTACTTGATCATGCTCACATAAAAATTAGCTTTAACTATCTTGTGATCGCTTATTCCCTTATCGGTACCTATGTTTACATCCATGTGTGGAATATTTGTCGCTAAAAGATCAAGTGCATTTTTCCCTCTAGTTGGAGCAGTGACTAATTGATGCAGTGATTGAGATGTGAATGTATACAGAAGTGACTCACAAAGGTGTTTGTCTTTCCCCCCAGTGATAAAACTGTACGTGTCCCAGTCTATGGTCGGGAGATTGAAATTCCCACCGATTATAATGTGACAGTCGTTTTTTTGAGTGGTTAACTTACTGAGTTGACTTTCTAGTCCTAATATTGAGCTTACATGAGTATCTGGTGGTTTATAATATGCGCACACATAGATTGTTTTTGCTTTAGGTTTTTGAACGGAGCACCATACGCTTTCTACCTTGTCGTCGGAAAATGACTCCCTCCTACTAATATACGAGGGTGGGTCAATAAGTCCGTGACTTTTTCAATCAAACATAGGTTTTTGGATTAAAAATTATTTTATTTTTCAACGTAGTCTCCTTTGAGCTCTATACACTTGGTCCAACGTTTTTCCAATTTTTTTATACCTTCCAAAAAATAAGATTTGTCGATGTCATGAAAATACGTATTTGTTTGTGAGATGATTTCATCGATGGAGTCAAATCTCTTTCCGCCGAGCCATTTCTTCAGGTTTGGAAACAAGAAATAGTCACTCGGGGCTAAATCCGGAGAATAGGGTGGATGAGGCAACAATTCGTAGCCCAATTCATGGATTTTTGCCATGGACACTGCACAGGTGTGCACCCTTGCATTGTATTGGTGGAAAAGAACTTTTTTCTTGGCCAAATGCGGTCGTTTTTTTTCAAATCCTCATTAAATCGACCCAATAAGTTGACATAATATTCACCATTGATTTTTTTACCCTTTTGAAGGTAGTCAATGTGGATTATACCGCGTGCATCCCAAAAAACGGTCGCCATGACTTTATTGGCTGACAAACCCACCTTGGCCTTCTTTGGCGCCGACTCACCCCGAAAAACCCACTGTTTTGACTGCTGTTTGGTTTCTGGTGTGTTATGGTGGATCCACGTTTCATCCACAGTTACAAAACGGCGCAAAAACTCGTCCATATTGCGGTTAAACAAGGCCAAACACTCCTGCGAAGTTGTCACACGATTGCGTTTGTGGTCGATTGTGAGCAAACGCGGCACCCATCTTGCGGAAAGTTTTCTCATATCCAGTGATATTCCAAAATTGAAACCACTGAGCCATGTGAGATGCCTATGGCTTCCACAATCTCTTTCACTTTCATTCTCCGATCGGCCAACACCATATCGTGATTTTTTTCAATTGTTTTGGGTGTAGAGACCTTAACTGGGCGTCCAGAACGTTCGGCATCTTCCGTGCTTGTACGGCCACAACGAAGTTCTGTAAACCACTTCTTAATCATTGAAACTGATGGTGCAGAGTCCCCATAGTATTTTTCAAGCTTATCCTTGGTTTGAGTGAAGGTTTTTTTTTCCGCAAAAAATAATGTTTAATAAGCACACGAAATTCTCTTTTTTCCATTTTCCTCTCAAATCACGAGGTAGTCAGCTATCAATGGGTATTAAACACAAACTAAAAGAAGGAACTAGCTCAGAATTTTACAGTTGTTTACTAATAGATGGTAACTAACGAGGGTATTGTTGTAATTATAGCGACTACGCGGGAAATTCAAAAAGT
Source organism: Ceriagrion tenellum (assembly GCA_963169105.1). Lineage (NCBI taxonomy): Eukaryota > Metazoa > Arthropoda > Insecta > Odonata > Coenagrionidae > Ceriagrion > Ceriagrion tenellum. Next base: position 110,669,824 of record OY720643.1, read on the forward strand.
CACGGACTTATTGACCCACCCTCGTAACAATCCTTCACTGCAATAAAAACTTCTCCCGCGGTTCTTTCGACTCTATCATTTCTATAAACTGTGAAATTCTTCGGGAAGGCTTCATTATCAGCGATTTCGTTACACAACCAACTTTTATCCCTATAATTAAGTCTGCGTCAGTAGTTTCAATTAGATGTTAGAAGTCAGCTACTTTATTTCTTAGGCTACGGCAGTTTTCTACCACGACAGAAAAGGATTTATCAATGAGCGTATTCCCGGAAAGTGTATTCTCATTACAAATAGCTTTCTATGGTATATTCCAAGTTAAACTACTGCTATTTTTTGAAACTGGCCTCTCACTGTTCTCGTTACACTTAACACTTTCTTGGATATTTTTTCTATTTAATTTTTTTCGCGATGGCATCCGATTCGACCCACTAGCTGACCTACTCTCTGCCATACCCTTTATCCTAAAAATCGTCTACAGTGATCGAGTATGCTGCTCGCTACACAGCTAGCTGCCTCGGCCGTGTAATGGACACCAGAACGGTTCAGAGGGGTCCGACACGATCGGATTGCCGGCCGAAGGTCGACGAAGGAGGCTCCAATGTCCATGCAGAAGCGACGCAGCCTCTGGTTTATGCCCTCCACTCGGCTCCAAACCAGGGGTCCACGATCGATCCTCGGACAAGAGTACAAATTGCAAGCGTCATGTCAACCCCATCGTCGCGACTCACCCGCTTCACTTCGGAGTCCAGTTCCCTAAAAGAACGCAGGATCTCCTCGGATCCACGGTCCATGGCGTCGTTGACGCCGAAACATAGGAACTATGTAATTAATAATGACCCAAAATCAGGCTTTGCTAAGCATATCATTGAAACTGGACACCGTAGTAATTTTTTACCAAAGGCTTTACATGTAAATGACAAAGGTTTAAAACTAGATTTTTTTATCAAATTTTGAAATTGCTAAGAGACAAGGTGTCCTTGATGTGTTCCTTTGAAATGATTCTTCTGTTTTTAAATGTTCTCCGTTCACCTCCGTGTTACACCCGCAGTCCCTTCCTTCAAATGTTACACCCGCAGTTCCTTCCTTCGTGGCTTACTCCAAATACCCTCACTTCTCCTCCCCTTTCCTCCCCAAACATCCCCCCTTTTTACTTAAAACCCCCTCCCCCAGAGAATTTGGTATATATGTGGCGCGCACTCACAAAAACTTGGAGAATGTACCCTTGAAAATGACGCACTAGCATTGAAACCGGTCGGGGAAGAATAAATCGCAGTGGAATATTACAAAGTATTTTATTTTCTCCCAACCAGAATGTAATTCCACAAAGTAGAGCCTTCAACAGTTGAATTATGAAATATTTCATGGTTCTATGATTCTTTTGACCAAATCATCATCTGCTTCAAAGGAAGAGATGTGCCCCTCAGTAGTTCTCTCAATCAAGTTCAACAAATCTAGTTTTAGAATCAAAGTTCAACAAATCTAGTTTTCATTGAAGCCCTGGGGAGGGAGAGCAATTGAATCGTTTGGTCGAGATAAAATTCAGTTACGGAAAGAAGTGCATGGGACACTATGGTGAGGGTGGAAACTCTCATGCGAAGGAATTTATTTTAGAATCTTGACGCATTAATACACATGGAAGATATCAAGAAGTCCTTTGGTGAAGTTTTCGCGGAAAATAATACAAATATTGTGGGCACAGTTTACGTGGGCGAGAGTAACTGGCTAGAAGCATAAATGCATAGCATTGGATAGCGAATAAAGATGCAGTGGCGTGGATTGATGGATAAGTGACACGTGGTTCCTCTTAGTCATCAGCGCTTTTTAGCATAAACATCCATATGCTAATAAAGGCTAAGGAAGACCTGGAGGAGAGGAAGAAAATAGACCGAAGGATAATCCCATTCTATTGTAGTGAATATTCCAGAACCAACCTGATAACGAGAAAGAAGCTATTTTACACTTGTCAGGCCTCATTTAGAATATGCCGCTAGTATATGGGATCCGTACGAGGAAGGTATGATAAAAGAATTAGAGCGCGTGCTAAGGAGATCCGCTAGGTTTGTTAAAGGCCGTGATGATAAATGTATAAGTGTTACGAGGTTAATAGAAGAACTAGGATGGGAATTACTATCAGAACGCAGGTTAAAATTTAGGTTAAACCTTTTAAGTAAATTCGAAACAGAGTTGTTCACAGATGACGTTAGATATATATTGAGAACCCCTGCGTATTATGCTAGGTTTGATCATATTAACAAAATTAGAGAGATAGATTGTCGTACCGATAGATTTAAAATGTCATTTTTCCCGCCTACTATAAGAGAGAACAATAGGCAGCGTAGCAAAGGGATAGGTAGGTGAAATATAGTTAGAGAAGTCTGTAGTGCATGATGCATGTAATAACAACCAATAATGCCTTTTTTATAATGTAGATACTAACCATCTAGCTGCATCGGACCCAATTATCTAGCATGTCTCCATTAAATATCCTTGTTGCATGTCAATAGTGCATGTTTGGTGATCTTCACCCCCTGCCACACACCCTCGTGGTGGCTCGCAGGGTATTACGTAGATGTAGATGATAACAAGCAAAGTGACTACAGTTTTGATTGGATTAATGACTGAATCTCTTCAAAATGTTATGTAAGGACATTAATCATAATTTTATGATTAATGTCCTTACATAAAGAGCGAGTCTAAAATCATTAACTCTGTACGGTGCAAGAGTAATGAGAATGTTACGAAACCGGAAGTGTGAGTTGAACGGGATGGTTGACGTCTGAGCAGTTAAAGTATTTTGAGCGTGGTTTGGGTGACAGTGAGAATTAATGAATGGGATTAGGAAAAGAAACGAGATAGAATAATAATGTATTTACCATTAGCAAGGACCCAAAAAAGTCAACCTATCCGGGGAAGATGAGAGAATGATGGTGAACTTTGATAAGGAACCGTAAAGCTCCGAATTTGGATTTTGTATGTATGGAGAATAAGTGAGGACTTCTGAGATATGAATTGAGAGATTGATATGGAAAACTCGATGCACTGACATATGGGGATTAGGTGAATGGCATTGTTCTTATGGGATGAATGGCTTTTACTTTAGGAAATATGGAGTCGGCGTGGGAGACGTGAATTGGCAGTAGCAGAAGCGATAGAGCGCTGGAGAGGAGGAGAATCTTGGGTGTGCGGAGAAGAGAGAGAAAAACTGTAAGTGTTTCGGATGCCCTCAGAAGAAGTAGGATTTATGTCAGCCAGAAGAACGTAATAGTTTGACAAATGATCGCCTACCTACGGCACGTGTTTCACCAAGTGACAGGCGAAAGGTTTGTAGGTGCCAAGTCGAGAAAATGTGGATAAAACAAGACTTCTTACACTTTATCCCCTTCTTATTTATAAAATCTTATTTATTTGTATTATTTTCTCCAGAGTCATAGGTCTTATTATTAGAGAATTATGGTAGTACTTTATTTACAAATTTTCAATATTAATTATGCTTCTTCAGGAACACAACATTAACAAAAAGAGGTCGAGAGAAGAAATTATCAGGTCAATTTTGTCTTTGAGATAGGTCACAACTTAGGCACGGCACGTGCCCGGATTGTGATTAAATTAAATTTATATTATGGCTAGTACAAATATCGGTTGCTGACCGCGGGAAAAAGTCAGTTGCTAACTACGAATAAAAATTGTAGTTTGTTCGTTTCTTCTCCACTCTGTGGACCGATGAACAAAGAACTGAGGAAGACGCCAGCAAAGTGTCATACATGGAATTTGGCATTATATAGATTAGAGATTCGGACAATTAATAAGGAAGATGAAAAATGACTGAGAACCCCAACAGATGCGTGTAAGGAGGAAGATGGGAAAAGTGAGTTGGAAAGATAATGTGAGAAACGAGGAGGTATTGAGGAGAATGGTCGAGGCAAAGACTATGATGTAAAGGATTATAAGAAGAAGAATGAACTGGATTGGACATCTTCTGAGAAGAGATTGTTTGCTAACGACAGGGATAGAAGGAATGGTGGAGGGAAAGTTAAGAAGGGGAAACAAAAGAAAAGAATGTTGGAAAATGTCAAAGTAGAGGGAAAATACGCGAGAATGAAGCGATAAGCTGAGAGAAGAGTGGAGGTGGAGTCCGTGAGGAAATTTTACGATTGAGGCAGAAAAATAAGAATGAACGAAAAGTTTCTTTTCAGCATCTCGTCCGCACCAATCACCTTAACAATTGAAGGTAGTTTGAGCGAGATAGTTTCCTGGTCATAATGGATACCATATTCGAATTATACGTTTTAGTTTTAGCAGCTGTAGGAAGCATGAATTAAATACAGCATTATTAATAGTGAAATAATATACTTGTATATGACTAAAAGTCCAAGTAATCAAATAAAAATATTCACATAAGTCTTTGGTTTGACTCATTTTATTCACGCGGTACGTTGAAAACTCCGTCACAACGGAAGATTTTTTGCGATTCTGAAAAAATTACTGCGGTGACAATATGATTAATTTCCAAAAATAGTCGAGATAACATACAAAATACGCCTTGTTGATTTTTGACGAGGTCTTTGTGTCAGAGACTCCTCATTTTTTAAAATATGGTCTCTCTGGAGTGTATACACGTACCATTTCCCATATAAATGAACTGGTCTTTGTTATCAATTATATAGGTATGTAGTTCGGTAAGGGGACTGATATTTTGGTGTCTTTGGAAGAGATAGATATTTTTATTTAAAACTAGCTGTGCCCAGCATACTTTGCAATTCCTTTTTCTGGGTTCAAAATCAGTCCCTAACCGAATTTGAGAGCTAGTTCACTTTATTCCTCGTACCTACCAAAAAATTCGTAACACACAAATGATGGCATGAGGTTCCATTCCATGCCTATGCTGCGGTTTCCAGGTAAATAAAATATTCTATTGTTGAAGTAGTGCAAACATTTAAGATTTACCAGCATAAAAATCTAGGTATTGGAAAAAGCAAAGCGTATACGAAAATCGAATGCAAGAATTCAAAAATAGCACACAGTGAGACCACTGCACCAAATCGTTTTCTAAGTACAAATATATTACGCACCTTTTTATCACAAATTATGTCTCACTGATATGATTCTGATGCATCCGATATTATGACTCACTGATACGATACGATGCACGTGATTGAGCAACTCGTAAACGATCTGCTTCGTTTTTTACTTGTCTTTCCACGCTTGTTTGAGAAGGTCGCGTGCCAACACTCAATTGTTTGAACGACTCGCGCACCACCTATTGTACAGTGGATTTAATAATTCAGAAACATTCGCGGGCGCGCGCACAGCAACTCAACAAAGTTTCATCGTAATCTGATGAATGGTACTGGGACGCATAGAAGACGAACAAACATACATTTATTTTAATACTTAAAATGAGACAAAATTCGTTGATTTCTAGGTGAAATGACATTTCGCTCACACAACCTTAAGTCGACAATTTCTTGCTTCGTTACTATAGCCCGTTTACCACACTTGATTTGAGGATACGGGAGAGTTCGCTGCAAGTGATTGCCCCCCGAACGAGTCAAAGACAAATAACATTTCGTGCGCCGCGTCCGCAGATCCCGTCCGTGGTGACCAGGTGGTCACCACCCGTTCTCTCCTGTAACCTCATGTACCCGCCCCCCCCCCTGACCTCCTCCCGCCTCCACGGCTCACACTGTAATCACCCCGCACCGCCAAAGGCTTCTCTGTCCACTTCCGGTCAGTCACCTGGGACACACTCTCTCTCTCTCTCTGCGTGGCAATCGCGCGACCCGTGTGCGAGGAAGGAAGGAAGCAGCGACGGAATGGTGGCGAGACCGGAAGAGAGAGAGGGGCATTGTGGGAGTTTCCAGGGCGGACGGACAGACGGACAGACAAATGACACCTCCCTGGTTCGCCCACCGAGGGAATGAGAGACAGTGTGCGGTCACTCCGAATTTTGCGAGGGAATAGTAATCATACGAGACCGAAAATCCCACAAGCGAGTGTGTTTCAATCTTTCTCCGGGTGCTTCTGTGCTCTTCAATACCCTCACTAGTACTTTCCGTGGACACCGAGGAATACTCGCTCAGTGGATGCCGGTCTTCATTGTATGAATATTTGAGTAGCATCCTCAATTGCGTTGGTAGCTAACACACTTATATTTAATAAGTTCTTTCATTTTAATAAATTTTATGTATTAACCATCTGTGCCTGGCATGCGTTGCAATGCCTCTTTTTCTTTCTGAGTAGACATATACAAAGCGGACATATTTACATTTACAAAATAAACGAAAGGCAATCGTTTATTTTAAATTAATTTTGTAAATATATAATCAAGTTCTTTGGGATAATCAATATTTTTGGTCTTACCCTTCATCTGCAAAAACAAATAAATTTAGTTCAATGAATTCCTCGTACCTACGCAGAAATTCGTAACGCACAAATTATGGCATGAGTTTCCATTCCATGCCTATGCTGCGGTCTCCAAGTAAATAAAATATTCTATTGTCGCAGTAGTGCAAAAATTTAAGATTTTCGAACTTAAAAATCCAATTTTAGGAAAAAGCGAAGCGTATACGAAAATCAAACGCAAGAATTAAAAAAAGCAAACAAAGAGATCACTGCAACAAATCTTTTTTTTAACGTTCAAATGAATTGTATGCCTTTTAAGACAAAATACCTCGACGATTCTGATGCACGTGATTTAGCAACTCGTAAACGATTTGCTGCGATGCTTGCTTGTCGTTACTCGCTTGTTTGAGACGCTCGCGTGCCAATACACATTTGCTGAAACGACTCGCGCTCCACCAATTGTACAGTGAATCTAATAATTCAGAAACCTTCGCGGACGTGCGCACAACTGCTCACCTAAGTTTCATCTTAATCTGATGAGTGATATTTGAACCCATAGAAAACGATCAAACAAACATTCATTTTTACATTGTATTAATAAACAGACATAAAATGCAGATTCTGATCTTACAGTGACCCAGAACACACTACGCTTCTGAATGGAACGCTCTGCGATGGAATAATGTAAATGTTTCGTATAAAAGATCCAAAATCATGCTTTTTTTATACGCACGAATGTATATGCTACTAAATTACCTCAAAAAATCATATAAGGTTTCTTTTTATGAGTGCAGCCAAAAATGTCCATAGTATTTTCATGAACAATGGCCAATAATTGATCAATGTCAAATTTCTAGGAGATAGTTTACTCCATTATGATATGAATGCATAAAAAGTTTAAATAAATGTAAATCTCTTACACTTTAAATCTCCTACTACACCTCTGCCTGAGTAAATTTAATAATTTTAAATTTGAGTATTTTAATCAATTTTATGAATTAATAAACATACTCAAAATGTTGATTCTCATCTTCTTGCCGTGATCCAGAACACTGCACGCTTCTGAACGAAACGCTCTGCACTGCAAGAATGTAAAGTTTTCGTAAAAATAATCTTAACAGATGCTTGTCTGTATACATGTATGCATATACTACTGCATTACTCTGAAAAATCATGTGTGGTCTCTTTTTATGAGTGTAACAAAAAATTTCCAAAGTATTTTAATGAACAATGGTCAGTAATTGATCAATGTCAAATTTCTAGGAGATAGTTTATTCCATTATGATATGAATGTATACAATATATTTTTAATAATGTAAATCACTAACAATTCAAATCTTGACTTCATCTCTGACTGAGTAAATTTAATCCTTATCGTAACCTCAAAACAGGATTTTTTCTGGGATTTCTACAGTCCTCCAATTTATTCATGTTATCTCAGGAGAGATTAGGAATTTTCTCAAGTAAAAACTTTTCGCTAGTTCAATAGCATGGCAGGGTATACCCTGTTTAACTGTCTCATCTCCTCGTTGCATTGTAATAAGCATTACTTAACGCACTTCTCATTGTACGCACGTTTCTGGTGTAAAACGTCTTTTTTGCCCTAGCTCCAAAAGTTAAAAAGTATATTTTGGAGTAGTTAAAGCATCAGAAGGACAAAGATACCCTATTTATTCATTTTTATCAATGGGATTAGATAATAGTGCATGACGTAAGAAGCTAGTTTGAGTTTAAATTAAATACAGCGTTTATCGGGCAGATGGAGAGAATAATGAATGGGTAAAGTTCTGACGATTATATATTGATTGTTTAGGTATTAAAATATAACGTGTAATTCAATGACGCTTACATATCTAGCTTTCTACGCTAGTTACTCGAAAGCTAGTAAGAGCTTCCACGTGTGAACGTCAGTCAGCGCCTACCCTAGTGAACATGTTTACCAGACAAGAGTTACTAGGTTTGAATAATGGTTACTGGTATGTATGAGAAACATACGAACCAATGTAAACCTACGGCAAATTATGAAATATATTAGTATTAGAACTTCAAAATTAATTATGGGGTTTGCCAAGAAAAGAGCCAAGTTTCATTCTTGACAAAATTAATAATCGACTTGAGAACTCCGATAAAAGAAACTATATCTCCCGCTTAACGTGCTATCTTAAAATATTTCCTCAATAAAAAACTTAAATGTGTAACTTTTTTGTAAATTTCAGAACTATTTCAATGCAATACTGGCAAATATAAGCAAATAGGATTTAGCGTATGATTTATGACTTGAATTGCGGAGATAATTGGTTATTACTTAAAATTTTCAATTAAATACCATTAAGGCGCTACTTCTTTTTATTTCATAAATTTAGCGATCAAAGAATCACACTCCATTGAACCCATTATCAGAGTTTAGAACCCATCAATGCCTCGGCATTCCTTCCTCATATCAGGATCCTTTTTTCTCGTTGGCTGTAATTACATGTTCGATCATCCCTGTAGTATAAGTGATGTATTATCTTTAGAAATAGGAATCAGCCTGTTGTATTTCACAAGGATTTCAACTCTTAAAGTATTCACGAAAAGGTAAGTGTTGAGAACGCTGACTTGTATTTGACTTTGTGGTCGATATCATAACCAGCGTCAAACAGTGAGACAGTATGAATGCTAGCCGTCTGCACCGCCAAATATACGCTGACAACAACTCAAGCAGATCTTATTATTACCTTGTTAATTGAAGTTGACGGTTTGGTCACCTTCTGCCGGAGTAGAACAGAGTGGGTGACAATTCCACGCACCCGTGAAACGATCGCGTTAGCCACGGCGGCTTTTGTTCAACTTTCCGAGTCAGGCCTGATTTGACGGCGATTGTGCCCGCCCGACTGCACGAATTCGGGCACCTGGCCTCTTTTCTTCCGGTTGCTATGGTGCAAGGAGTCAATCAACCTTGTAGCAAGGTGGGCTTCGCTCGTGCCTTCATGCATGGCTGAAAACCCGCGAAAACGTTTCTTCCATCAGATAAAGAAACAGGAAGTCTAAGCTATGCGTACTCTGGTGTGGAATCGCTCCTTGCCAAACGTGCATCTGCATAATAACCTGCAGCCCTCTCTTGGGAGAGTGGCAGGGGGTGAATTATTTCTCACGCAGTGGAATATTTCCGTAGTTGAAATTAGAATACAGATTTGTTTTTTCCATTGATTTATTACATTGAACACTACCGGTTACGGATGTCATGTCATCATCAGGTGTAGTTTGTTCATGATTTTATCAGATTGTATACTGCACACCTGATGATAGTATGACAGCCGAAACCCGTAGTGTCCAATGTAATAAATCTGTGGAAATCACAAAGTTATGCTCTTATTTAACTGAAGTTACGACTACTAGCGCATTAGCAAAATCCTGCAAATACTTGTGCGACAATGACATTTCACCAGCATGCACTAATTTATTGATATGCCACCCAACGTACAGAAACTATTAGTAATCATGAATTTCCCACCACACAAACGCATATAGGCACAAGGGTCATACAGGGAACATTCGAGAACCACGTTGCAGATTAAGAAACAACCATCAGGTAGGAAATCAACTAATTGGACACACAAATCATTGACCATTCTAGTTTAAAGTTTAATTTGAGCTGTTGTTCTTTCTTGTTGTTCACAGGAAAAAGTGACATTTCAAACCTGTCTGTTTCTGTAGTTTTATTTGCCTAATTTCAACCTCTTGTTCTGATCAAAATATCAATAATACGAGGGATGACTATCAATAGATTTACTTAATATTTTACCTACATCTACATCTACATCTACGTAATACCCTGCGAGCCACCACGAGGGTGTGTGGCAGGGGGTGAAGATCACCAAACATGCACTATTGCTATGTAAGCAGGATATATAATGAGGACATGCTAGAAAATAGGGTCATAGTTTATTAGTTACTACAGTAGATTATTAGTTATTGCAAGTAATTGCAGTAGTTATTACAATAGAATATTAGTTATTACGGTATAGTACAGGTTAAAATCTACATAATAAGGAAGGGATTATTGGTAGTTATTAAATGCATCATGCACTACAGACTATTCTAACTATGTTTCACCTACCTATCCCTTTTGCTACGTTGCCTATTGTTCTCTCTTATGGTACGCGGGAAAAATGACATTTTAAATCTATCGGTACGACAATCTATCTCTCTAATTTTGTTAATATGGTCAAACCTAGCATAATACGCAGGGGTTCTCAATATATATCTAACGTCATCTGTGAACAAATCGGTTTCGAATTTACTTAAAAGGTTTAACCTAAATTTTAACCTGCGTTCTGATAGTAATTCCCATCCTAGTTCTTCTATTAAACTCGTAACACTAATACAATTATCATAACGACATTTAACAAACCTAGCAGATCTCCTTTGCACGCGCTCTAATTCTTTTATCATACCTTCCTCGTAGGGATCCCATATACTAGCGGCATATTCTAAATGAGGCCTGACAAGTGTAAAGTAGCTTCTTTCTCGGACTCTCTCATCGCATTTGCCTAGAACCCTTTTTACGAATCCTAATCTACGGTTTGCTACACTAGTTATTTCCCTGATGTGTTTCCCCCATGACATGTCTTCACTGATGGTGACGCCTAAGTATTTAATAAATGCTACGTTACATATTTTGTTTTCTTTGATGCTATAATTATTCTGGGGAAGGCCATTCTTTTTCCAAAAATTCATAATCGCGCATTTCTTCAAATTTAATTCTAGCTGCCATCTATCACACCAATCATCAATCGCATCTAAATACTTAGCTAAACACTGTCTGTCCTCTTCATTTTTAATTTCCCTATACACTACTGCATCATCGGCAAAAAGGCGGAGCTTGCTATTTTTTACTACACTATTCAAGTCGTTTACGTACAGAAGAAATAAAATTGGGCCTATCACGCTTCCCTGGGGAACACCCGATGTAACTTTTACTTCGCCTGAGCTGACACCATCTAATACCACCCTTTGAACGCGTTCATGTAAGAAATCTCCTATCCAGCCTACTATATTACTGTCTATTCCGTATGATGCTAACTTCGCGAGTAACTTACAGTGGGGAACCTTGTCAAAAGCTTTTCTAAAGTCAAGAAACGCTGCATCTACCTGTACGTTACCTTCTCCGGAAACTAAAATATCGTGAACAAAAAGACCTAATTGAGTTTCGCAAGACCGTCCTTTTCTGAACCCATGCTGGTTTGTTATTAATAAATCCTGGCTGTCGAGGTGTCCCATTATTGATGTAACTATTATATGCTCTATAATTTTACATGATAGTGACGTTAATGATATTGGTCTATAATTACATGGCTGTTCCCTATCTCCGCTTTTATAAATTGGGGTCACGTTTGCTATCTTCCAGTCTTTGGGAACCGCATGTTCTTCGAGGGATTTGTTAAATATTACTTTAAGATACGGAGCCATTTCGAGAGCTAATTCTTTATAAACACGAGCTGGAATTTCATCAGGACCTGAGGACTTGTTCGGGCTAATGTTACTTAGTAAGGATACGATTCCGCTACAAGATATATCGATTGGGGGCATTGGTTGTTGAAATCGGTCTGGTATGGTTTCGCGGAAACTATGCATAGGTTGATTAAAAACACTCTGAAAAAAGTAATTCAAACAATTTGCCTTATCTAAACTGGAAGTTACTATTTCGCCTCTATCGTTTTTCAAGGAATTAACCGTTGACTTTTTAGCTCCCTGTACTTCCCTAACATATGACCAAAATGCTTTCGGATTTCCCTCTAGTTGTTCTCCAAGTACTTTTCTCTTGAATTCGCTAAACGCTTTTCTAAGGGCTGTTTTTGCGGCTGATTTACAAATTTTATAATGCTCGATGGTATTTTTTAGGTCGCTATTAGCTACATTTTTCTTCATTTTTCTTCATTTTTCTTAGTTTCGCATGGCTAACTCGTTGGCGTTTTAAACATTTTCTAACCTCCGCGTTGTACCACCTTGGTTCCCTATTCTCGCTCTTATACTTATGAGGTATATATCTGTTGACAAGTGACCGTGTAATTTGGAGGAACTCTTTCCATGTATTGTCTGTATTGCTATTTTTGCTAATGTTCTCGAATTTTTCAAAAGATGTCTTTAAGTCAAGCCTAAATCCGTTAAAATCTGCTTTACTAAAAAGGTAAATCTTTCTTTTTAATTTAAAATTTTTTTCAGTGTTGAGGGAAAATTTTACGTATACTACCTTGTGGTCACTTATTCCATCGACATTTTCAACTTTAATTACTTTTTCAGGGATGTTTGTGGCAAGTAAATCGAGAACATTTTCCCCTCTATTAGGCAAATTTACTATTTGATGTAGTGCGTGTGATGCGAACAGGTTAAGCAATGACTCGCAGATTTCTTTGTCCCTACCTCCAGACTTATGACTGCATGTTTTCCAATCTATCGATGGTGTATTGAAATCTCCACCTACAATTATCTGTCGTTCGTTACTATGGGAATTAATGGACCTGATCTGTTTCTCGAGTTCTAATACTGAGTGTACATCGGAATGGGGTGGTCTATAGTAGGCACAAACATATATTTCTTTCGAATTAGCACATTGAATGGAACACCATACACTTTCTATTATATTATGGGGAATCACTTCTATTTTGCTGACTATTGTGTTCTTAACTGCGATAAATACTCCCCCTCCCAGTCGACTCTCTCTATCTCTCCTGTATACCCTAAAATTTACTGGAAAAACTTCACTATCAGCAATATCGCTTGTTAACCAACTTTCGGTTCCTATAATTATGTCAGAATTAGTACTCTCTATAAGGTGATGAAATTCAGGTATCTTGCTTCTTAAACTACGACAATTAACTACTACTACTGAAAATTCCTCTATTTTTATATGTCTGCCTATTGTATTTGTGGGGTTCGTGTTTTCTAAATTATTGGTAAAGTTACAGTTTGGAAATTCATGGGTGTTGTTTTGATTTGTACGTTTTTCCTTTTTCTGTGCTTTCTTCCGTCCCGATAAACCTATACTGTGTTGTCTGGTCAACTTGTTATTCTTTGCTATCCTGGTGAGTGGCATGTTATTTAATGGCCCACTATTTGACCTACTCTCTTCCCTAAATATTTCTAATTTATTGTTATCTATTAAGATTTTCCTAGGCACTAAGCTTTGTGTACTCTTTATTATCTGACTTTCCGGAAAAGCACTGATTTCGCTCCCACTAACTGACCTACTCTCTTGCCTACCATCTATGCTAAACTCGCTGGGTATGCTCAAATATCCTGCACGCTACCTTCTGCGATGCCTCGTACGTATAATGGACACCCGAGCGGTTTAGTGGCACCCGACACGAATTCAGCACCGGCCTGAGATCTAAGAACTCCGCTCCCTCGCTCCCACAGACTTCACGGAGTCTTTGGTTTATGCCTTCCACTCGGCTCCAAACCATCGAACCCCGATCCGTCCTAGGTACCAAGCTGCATATGGTAAGCCTCATATTGCGACTCGACCCTCCGCGAATACGGCGGAACTCGGAGCATAGATCTCTCACAGAGTCTAAAATCTCCTCTGATCCCACATCCACGGCGTCATTGGTCCCAACATGGGCTACCACATCCAACTTAGAGCAGCCCTTGTCCCCGACCGCCGCCTTCATCGCCTTCTTCGCCTGTGGCACCATTCCTCCCGGTATACACCAGGAGGTGACCCGTGCATCTCCTCTCTCCTTGCGGGCCTTTACACGCAGTGGAGCCGCTATACGCCGGACATTCGAGCTACCTATCACTAAGATTCCCTCCCTTCCCTCGTCACTCCCTCTCTACCTACCTAATAGAAACGTCCATTCTCTCATCCGCATGAAACATCAAAAGGATTTTTGTATCTCCTCTGTGGCTCAAACCGCTGCCAATTTTTTACATAAGATCAAGTTTATCTGGGCTCGGCATTGGAGAAAATTTTTTCTTCAAGCATATTCATCTAACAAAGACTAGAGTTGCGGATTCAGAGAATTTATCACCGGTGAATATTATTAAATGTGTTCCATATGTCTTTCCTCTCTATTCTCCTTAATGCCGGTCTCATTTGTAGCATTATTTTCCAAACAAACTGTTTTATTCTTCTATCCCTGGAAACACATCCCTCATCATGCCTGATTTTTTTTCTTTCTTCAGCATATATTTCATATCGCACTCAATTACCAATATTTTTATTTTCACGTTCGCCTGATTAGTTCATCTTCCATTTTTGCGCCTCCAGTCGTAGGGCTTACACAAGAAATGTTGGTTGAAAACTATGTTCATTTCTATGATGTGAGAAGAATATTTCAATTCCGACGATGGCCGTTTCCTCAGGTGATTAGAATTTCTCACCCTTCATGCAGCAAATCAGAGATATTACTTTGTTTGTCCAAAGGCGTTTAACTCGTCGCATTCTCTCCCCGTCTATTTGCTCAAAGATTTCAATATTAAGAGCGGCGGGCTGTGATCTCACTGTCAATTCCATCAACCTTCTCTGTTTATCAACAAATTCCGTTTTTACTCGATCAGCCCAGTTAGTCTCCATATTTAACTGTTATTTTATGAATATTAATTAATCTATTTTCTCTCTCCGCCGTAATTTATACATCTAATTAATATAAAAGTTTCCCAGTTCACAAGTACCATAATCTTACTTTTTACGAACAAGTTAGCTACAGTTATTTTTTATTTATATAATTTAAACTTTAAAAGAAATTAATTTGTAATGTCCACTCGGTTATAACCGAGGGGACATTTCTTCGGACATATACTCGGTTATAACCGAGGGGAGTTACTCGGTTTTAACCCGGCTAAAACCGTGGGGACATCACAAAAAGTTTTTTCTTATAAAACTCACGATGATGTTCCACGATATTTCGCCGGTTACCGTTGAATATATTGGTTTATTTATATGCTTTCAAGGTTAATCGTTGCGTATTGAAATTATCTTATTCAAGAATAAAATTATTTTTAATAAATGGAAAGTAAACTGCGTGGAATTGGTCAAAAATGAAATATCCATTTGTTTTTTCTTATATAGGTAGAATACTGATTGGAAGCTATTCACAGCACAGAACAACCATGATATTGTCAGTGTACACCCAAGATTATAGCGCAAGGTAGCACATCCATCGGTAGCATTACCACTTGTGCAGTGATCTTTCGGGTGCTGAACTGTGGTGGGCAATGGGTGCGTGGTGGACAATGGGGTAGAATGCCGTTCTTTAAAAGCTGACTGCGTATTATACATGGTGTTAAGTAAATTCTCATATTGCACTCACCATAAAGCGGGTGCATATTATAATCGGAAAATTACAGTATCCTATCAAGTTCCCGTTAAATCTCCAAATTGACAGTTAAAATTGCAGTCAATTAGTGGACACGTCCAACGCCGTTTGTAGAAGGAAATCATGTGACACATGTCAAAGCATATTTAGGATATATCAACTGAGCTGCAATCTAGGACGGACTATAGGGCTACATCTCTCTGCGACGAGTAATGCTAGTCATAGGAATATCTATGTTTCTATTGATAGGTCGCCGCATCACGGGGAAAACTGAACACCTTGAGCGCCTAACCTGACCTGTCACGTGTATTTGGCAAATTGGCTCTCGCATCCAAAATCCCCTCCAGGTGGCGCCGTGAGTCTTGCACGCCACTTGAAATGTTTGGCGCCAAAGAGGAGACGACAATCGATTCCGTCAGTGGTGGCGCCACCTCTCTCCTTCCGACGGGCGCGCCGCGTGATTCAACCGGTTGGTCACTGGGACGACGAAAGAGATAATTGAGTCGACGACGACGCCACCGCGGCGAGCGCGTGAAGAACCTTTTATTTATTTTTGGACTGACCCAAGAGGCTATATTTACACACACGGGACTCGTATAGTTCACTCTAGTCGTAGTAGATAAATTAAGATTTTGGGAGGTTTAATTATGAAGAATACCTCCCGATGGTTTTCGTTTACTGGCAAAGCTATGAATGGCTGAGGACGATATGGAATGTCAAACCATCATATTTATAAAATTTACTCTTGAACACATTTATTACATTGGCCAAAAACTCTTTTTATTAGCAATTTTTACGAGGAATTAACTTGCCTGTGGCAAACTTCACTTTGTAGAGTTTTTTAAAGTTTGTAATCATATTAAGTAAAATACTTCCTACTGTAAAATTTATTAGTACGACGCAATTCGCTGTACCAGTTTCGCTGTACCCAGTACCAGAGTAAAATAATATTCTCTCCCTGACAATGCCGTTAATCTGCAAGCGCATAACAATGAAAAATAGTGTAAATAGTTACGGAGTATTCATGATACAAACACACTAATTAAGTTGCAAAATACAACTGCCTTTCTGTTTTTATATCCAGCAGCCTAGTAAGTATTCAAATTTTAGTTGTTCACCCAAGTTTAGGAAATTTTAGGCAAAGTCATGAAGTGGAGCTCATTGTTATTTTTACGGACTTATTATTTCCACAATTCATTATTAATCAAAGTAAGTATTAATTCAGTGTAAAAAATCATCAAAATCACATTAATTAGTTATGCTCTTAGTTATGCTTAGTACTATAGCTTAGTAATAATATAGTAACCATAGTAGCTTTTTTGTCCACTGAATCAGTCGCAAGCTTGAAAGCCCTAACTCCCTATTTCACGAATTCATACGCCCAGTAAAAGGATTCACTTTCGCCAAACTTTATATTTAAAGGTTTTCTAAGATCATTTTCCTTTCAATTTTCAAACTCTTCGACGGGTGAGTAAAATCAATGGTGATAAGAATTTGTCATAAACTAAGATCCTCTAAATAATAAGAATCATAATCGCTATCCTCTAAATTTCTAAAACAAATTATGCCAAACTAGGTCATCTAGTTTTCGTGGTGTTCACATGATCTGTTTTCCACTGCGCCCGTCGCCCAACAGTTTTCCCGTCGGAACACTCGTTAATGTAGACATCATAATATTTAATCAGCGGAAACCATTCGATTTAGTATGGGATCCGAGGAGAAAGGGAAGCAAAGACACTAAGCTGAGGGTGCCTACGAGATAACAATCTGTTGTTCCATCCAATCGGCTGTAATTTTTGCGTTGTTGTGTTTGTTACCCAGGAAACGCCAAGGATAAAGTTGGAACTAAGTGAACCGCTGGGGAATATACAGGGTGTATAAAAAATAATGACTTGATTTAGAAACTCAATACTTATTGATGGAAACACTACAAAACAGTGTAAAAGTTCAAAATACTCACAATGTCTTAAAGTTTCAGCTATGGTATTACAAATTTTCTATATGTCCTCTGTCCCCAAATCATCTAAATCTCTGGCCACGCCCATTCGATTGACTCAAAATTTCTTCTCGGTCTGCCCTCTGTTCTATAATTATAACACTAAAAGCAGGTCATTCTTTTTGATACACGCTGTATACCAACTTGGAAATTTCAGTGATACATTTACATACATTTTCAACTTGAAAAGATTTTGACCCTATTTAAGTACATTTTTAGCGTTTGTTACTAAGCTCCACTGGAATTATTTTCCAACTTACTCGACGGGTTTAATAAAAATGAGGGTAAGCCTGATATTTTTGAGGTTGTCAAATCAAAAACTTGGATTGGGTGCAGTAAAGACACTGAAATCGCTATTATTCTTTTCTTAAAATCTCATGAAAGTATTAAAGACGTAAAATAGTTCAATCAATCAATCAATCGTTAGGCCTCATCTGGAATATGCTGCCATTGTATGGGATTCATATGAAGCGGGGTTGATATCAGAATTAGATCGCGTTCGGCGAAGAGGAGCTAGGTTTGTAAAACGATGCTACGATAAGTTTGCTAGTGCGTCTGGACTGTTAGAAGAATTGGGATGGGAATCACAGTGTATATTAAATTATAGGCTTAACCTCCTAACTAAATTTCAGGAAAAACATTTCTCTGACGACGTAAAAAACATACTATTAAGCCCCTCGTACTACGGCAGATTAGATCGCGCCAAAAATTAGAGAGATAGATTAGATAGGTATAAAATGTCATTTTTTCCGCGTACCATTCGGTACCATAACTGCTGTGATCGTTGTCATGAATAGTGTAAATAGTGAGATTAGCTAGACTGTAGATATTTTTCTTTATATTCTCTACGTTCTATTTCTGCATGATATTTTGAATCTGTAGTAGTAGTCTTTGTAGCCCTAGCATGTTGGAACGATTGACGATGGAACGTTTCTTGGTTAGTAGATTTTTAATTGGCGCGTTGCAATTGTGGTACGCTGGTTTCAATGTAATTTCGGTTTTCTGCTGTATAATGCATGCATGCCTGGTGTGGAAGCACCCCCTGCCACACACCCTTTAGGTGGCTTGCAGGGTAAGACGTTGATGTGGATGTAAAAGTCACTGAATCTATCTGTCTGCTGTCGAGTATATGAGTGATCATGAGTCGATTTAATTTTGTCCAATAGTTTCTTTTTGTATGAGTTTGAACTAAAATGGCTATCTATATCTGTGGAGACTGATAGAATGAGAAGTCCGAATGGTAAGGTATGTAAGCTCGAGTGCCGCGGCGCGTATATTCTGAGCAGGTGCGGACTTCAGTGAGGATGGAAGAGATAGTGAGTCGTCAAAGGGGAAAGCAGAGAGGGAAACCCACAAAAAAGTTATGGAATAAAACAAAGCACGGGGGGGAGGGGAGGAATCGGTGGGATAAAGGGTCGAAGTACTGCCAGGGTGTGGAAGGGCTGCTCATCCCCAATATTTCCACCCTTGCATTTCGAACCCCGCCTTCCCTCCCTTGTTTTTTTCACTCCCCCTCCCGGAGTCTCCCCGGAAGTTATGGCCCCGACTTCCGGCGGGAGAGGAGCGCGTAAAGGGGGCGAGTAGGAGCAAGGGGTGAGGGGTGGTGGAGGGTGGTTAGCGCGGAGGAAATCGTATCGGGTGTCGCTCAGTTCGAAAGTGACATTGGGAGGGCGGCAGGAGGTGGGGACGAAGGGAACGAGGCGGAGAGGAAAGACGGGGCAGAGAAAGGAAGGCTTCCGAATTGTTATTTTATTTTCTCCTTTCCTCCTCCTCCCAATCAATTCGCTCCCAGAGTGACGATGAAGGTTGGAAGGAAAGTGAGAGGGATGGTTGAGGTGGCTGGAGCGGCAATCGTTGGTCATGAGAATTTTTAATGATTGAGAATAAGAAGACAGATGAGTCGATCAAGATTCTATGACCACATTTCATTGAAGTGCATTGGTCTATGCGTTGGAATTCGCCCATCAGGCAGTAATGGAAATGGGCATTTGAGATATACACTTCTTTATATCGAGAAGAAAAACATTCACTTGGTGAAACGACGTCATAATAATAAAGTTAGTGACTTCCACATTTAATTTAAATGTTACCGACCGGTTTCGGCTGTCAAGCCGTCTTCATCATTTTTGGTAACTATTATATTAATTGTTGACTTTATCTTGATCAATGTAAACTTATTCGTGAGAAAATGATATTCTATATATATTAATTTTGTAGCGTGTCAGTCTTTCTGTATCCGTTTTGTTTCTTTCTCTGTCAATTTTTGAGCTAGAAGAGTGAAGTTTGGTGCGTTGAATGTGGAATCTCTGTCTCCATGATTTGGTAGTAGTTTTGGATTTTTATAGCTTGGGCGCGTGACAGGGGGTGTTAGGTCACCAGCCGTGCAAAGGTGTAAGTTATTTGGAGATGAAATGGAGACATGAATTAAAAGGAGTGTATTAAGTTAGTTTGAATAAGATCCAAAAGAGCGGCTGCTTGGGCGTGTGGCAGGGGGTGTTAGGTTACCATCCGTGCAATGGTGTTAGTAATATTTTTGGGTCGCGGTTGCAACAACCAGATGCTGGGAAACACAGTGACAAGGGAGAAAGGCTAAAAGGGAGAGTGGAAGAGTGTAAAGGTTGAAAAAAAAGAAACCCACAGTGCTCTCCATTCCAATTCCTTTAAAAACAACAAAGGAGAACAGTCAATGAAAAAAAAAACATTTTCACCAAGGAGTTATTTTTCGACTAGGACACTTACCCCCTCCGAGTACACACCTGCTCACGGAGTGAGCAGGTTAGCTGCCTGCTAGTAGTGTTTTTAACTAGTTATCATCATCTATCTAACATTTGCACAATTACCTCCCCGCCTGCCATCTAGTGATAAATTATATGTCATGTGTAGTATTGACATGGTTCACCGAGGTTACGTCGGTTGCCCATAATTGTTACGTCATTTACTACTAGGTAGATCACGTAGTGCCTAAGGACTGGAGAGTAGCAAATGTCACACCTATATTCAAAAGCGGCGACAGGGAAGACCCGAGTAATTATAAGCCTATTTCTCTCACATCCATTTCGTGTAAGGTTTTTGAACACATAATCTTAAGCTCCATTATGAGTCATTTAGATAGAGAGGAAATATTAATAAATAACCAACACGGATTTCGAAAGGGTAGATCTTGCGAAACCCAATTGGCCCTCTTCGTTCATGACATCTTGCTCTCGGGTGAAAATAATGTTCAAGTTGACGCGATATTCCTCGATTTTAAGAAAGCTTTCGATAAGGTACCTCACGTTAAGTTACTCTCAAAACTAGAAACATATGGAATAGATAAAAACATTATTAGTTGGATTAATCAATTCTTACATGGGCTGGAACAAGGGTTGTCATAGATGGTATCATGTCAAACACAGCGTTACATCGGGTGTTCCTCAGGGAAGTGTCATTGGTCCAATTTTATTTCTCATATACATAAATGATATTAGCAACGTCGTTAAAAGTAACCTTAGACTTTTCGAAGACGACGCGAATGTGTATAGGGATATTAACAATTCCGAAGATAGCGACTCGTTAAAAATCGACCTACTTGCTATTCATGCTTGGTGCGAAAAGTGGCAGATGGAACGAAACATAAAAAAGTGCGTAACAGTCAGCTTTTGGAAAAAGAAAATTAGGCCAGGTAGGGCTTACAGAATGAATAATACGGAAATTATTCACGCCGAGTCTGTTAAGTACTTAGGGGTCACAATTACTCACGACATATCTTGGGGAAAACATATTCGGGAAATATGCGTTCAAGCATACAGGAAGCTAGGCTTTATCAAGAGAGTACTCGGAAAATGTGATGAGAAAATGAAAGAACGTTGTATCATTAGGCCTCATCTGGAATATGCTGCCAATATATGGGATCCATATGAAATGGGGTTAATATCGGAATTAGACCGCGTTCGGCGAAGAGGAGCTAGGTTTGTAAAACGATGCTACGATAGGTTTGCTAGTGTCTGGATTGTTAGAAGAATTGGGATGGGAATCGCTATCACAGCGTAGATTAAATTATAGGCTTAACCTCTTAACTAAATTTCAGGAAAATCATTTCTCTGACCACGTGAAAAACATACTATTAACCCCCTCGTACTACGGCAGATTAGATCGCGTCAATAAAATTAGAGAGATAGGTTGTAGAACCGATAGGTATAAAATGTCATTTTTTCCGCGTACCATTCGGGACCATAACAGATGTGATCGTCGTCATGAATAGTGCAAATTGTGACATTATCTAGACTGTAGATCTTTCTCTTTATATTCTCTACGTTCTTATTTATGCATGATGTAAATATTGATGTTCCTGTATATGCATGATATTTTGAATCTGTAGTAGTAGTCTTTGTATCCCTTGCATTTGTAACGATTGACTATAGAACGTTTCTTGGTTAGTAGATTTTAATGGGCGCGTTGCATGTATGGTACGCTGGTTCCAATGTAGTTTCTGTGTTCTGCCGTAATATTGATGAATGCCTGGTGTGTAAGCACCTCCTGCCGCTCACCCTTTAGGTGGCTTGTAGGGTATGACTTACAGGTAGATATATGCCAAAATCAGCAATTAATGACGGACTTGTTTACGTTGCGAAGATCTGTATCGACGGAAGATTACTGTCTAAATTGAAGACCTTGGAATAGTTTCCGACTGTAGCGCCATTTCTAAGGAGTTACCAACTTTAGACTTCAAATGCCGCAGATCTTAGCTAATAAATAAAGTAATATTTGGGTATGAGGCATCTATTCTATTTTAAAGTTTTTCATCAAATAGGCATTTGTGTTAGATAAATAGAGAGCATATTTTTTCCCTTATTTTACTACCTTGAATAATTTTTGTGATAATTTTAACATTTTTTGGCATATTGGGTCCATTTTGGCTTTTTTTAGCATTAAAATTGTGAGTGGCCAACCAGCCCATATTTGGACCACTTCTTAAAATCATCTCATTTTCACAACTTTTTTAAATAAACTCATTTGAAATATAGTTGAAGGATTCGAGTGCATATTACTACCTTTTCATCTACATCTACGTCATACCTAGCAAGCTACCCAAAGGGAGTGTGGTAGGAGGTGTTTCCACACCAGGCATGCATGAATGATACGGTAGAACACCGAAATTACATTGAAACTAGCGCACCACACATGCACCGCGCCAAATAAAAATCTACTAACCTGCACACATTTTTAAATAACTAACCAACAAACAAACTTTTAAGTGCATATGACTCGTTGTAGATTGATTTGTAACATTAGCATGCTAAAAAATAATATAAGTTAGTACAGTAGACCACAAAATGGAACTTGTGGCCCATATTTGGACCACCTTCTTTAAATATTTTTTTCCCTCGTCTTTCTCCAACTCTTCAGTTGAAGCACCGTGTAATTCCAAGTTCAATTTGCGAGGAAAATAGTACCTTAAGATAAATTTTTGTTGTTTATATCATATAGAGAAGATTTTTTTTATAGGTATCTAGAATGGGAATAAAATGGCATTGATGTCCATTCACGGTCGACCCACTTCAAAGGAAGGGCGACATTTGGGTGCTGGCGGAGGGAAGTTATGCGGGGCGATCCCAATCTGGGATTATTTTCGTCGGAATGTTTTTCTCTCGTTTAAAGGGACTCAGGATTCCATATGGCGCGTCCTCGGGTCACGGTGCGTATCGAGGGGGCGACAGGCGGGCTTTCATTAATCAGGGGTCGGCCGAAATTCACGTCACATCTACCTCCCATCTTTTCGTCCACCGATGCGAGAGATACGTACGATGGGTCGACTGGCTGCGTTCTCCCTTCACGGTCACCGCACTATTCCTCGCTCATACCCGCAGAGCACAAATCCCTTCCCTCCTTTCGAATCCGCTCTTTAAAATTCCTTTTAAACCTTATTTCTATTTATTCCTTTAACATAAAGTGATAGCTGTGTAATTTTTGGTAATTTTTTGTTGGTCCAACCGTAATGTAATTTAAAAATAGAGCTGTGCGAATGCTTTGAAATCGATTCGAATCGACCTGAATCAGGCTTAATTCGATTCGATTCGCCTGCGAATCGGGATTATTCGAAACCGAATGATTCGAAATATTTGAATCTGATAATTCGTCTTCGAATCGTTACAGGCATTCAAACATGGCGCTCATTTCAAAAATGGTGTGCCGGCCGTTTAGACGATGTTTTCCTCACACGGAGCAATGGCCACATGTAATTCTGTGCTATTATTTGTGCCACTAAGGACATATAAGCTAATGAAAGGCCCTACAATATTGTGAAAATCTTTATAAATTTAACTGCGCATAAGCTTTTGAATTTAATTTTGAATTTGAATTCGATTCGCAAGCGAATTTTTTAGAGTGATTTGATTCGCTACCAAAATTTGAGTTCGTTTCGACTCGATTCTAAATATCTTTTGGGAGATTCGATTCGTTTCAATTTGAAATGAAAATACCTGATTCGCACAGCACTATTTAAACATCTTTGAATTCGTAATCCAGAGCACTTATGGAAAAACATGTCCTCAGTCTGATATGAACGAAAACCTTCTACCTCTCCAAGCTATTTTTCTTGCAAATTGATCTTGAATAACGGCGTGTTGAATGGGACAGTGGGGAAACTTGGGGAATTCACGTATTTTTCCATCTACTTTAAATTCAATTTCCATGGAAACTTGATTTAAGAATCAAAATACCCATGAAAATCAAGGAATGATAAAAAATGCACTTGTACACCTAATTTTTTAATTTTTTTACTAAATAATTCGATATTTTATGCCAAAACGTGGTGATTCCCGTGAAATAGCGATGCAGTTGGATTCTATGGCTATAAATAAGTGTTCATAAAATGCATTTTCCTCTAGATAATCAGCATACTTTGTACAATGATTTTTATTTTAGATAACTTAAGGGTTTTATGAACAATATCACGATTTTTTCATACCAAATAAATGGAAAATTGGAATAAAGTGTTTGGTTTTACAAATTCAGTCACGATAGAAACTTCTAGAATGAAAAGGCTTGTTCTAAATCGGAGGTTCGACCTCTCATCCCGCTTCCTTTCGTTTCCACATTCTATTTTCTGGAAAACATTTTGCCTGGCTGTTTATGAGGCTTTTCCAGGTACGATGAAATGGAAGCCTACATGATAAGCTGGCATAATAATGTTCAGAAAATTTGCTAGTCTCTGAGTGTTGTGTCCATCCCACATGAGGAGAATCTTAGTTAGGAGCTGTATTAGATGCAAAGTTTCCTTTCGTATTTGTTACTTTGCAATATAATAATTCAAATAGTTAGTACTCATCATTAGGTCTTTCTAAATGACGACTCGTGCGAGTCTGGTGAGGAGTCATCTTCTGCCATGCGCCCTTGAGGCGGCTCGCAGTTGTAGATGAAAATAAAATGACTCAGAGGAAAGCCCGGAAAACTGGAGATCAAATCACCATCTTATCTCCGATGAGAATAAAATCACAGCGTCCTCTATCGATTCACGGAAACCTATCTTTGTTTTATATTTTTTCGCCAAATA
The DNA here is from genome assembly GCA_963169105.1 of Ceriagrion tenellum. NCBI lineage: Eukaryota > Metazoa > Arthropoda > Insecta > Odonata > Coenagrionidae > Ceriagrion > Ceriagrion tenellum. The sequence continues at coordinate 110,694,992 of OY720643.1, forward strand.
TCACACATTGGCTGTCACATAATCGAAAAGGCGCATCTATATAACGCCAGTTAATTTGTGTAACCCTGAATTACAAAGATTGGTATACTATAGAAAATTAACTTATCTTAAACTATTCAACGAGCTAGACTTGTATATATGTTTATTATTTTATATTTTTTGTATAGGTATGTAAGTATTTTCTCGAAGACTACCGAACCGATTCTCCTGAAAGTCGATATTTTAGTGTTTTCGGGTTCGAGGAACTCATTGGACTAAATGCCTCAGGGCTGCAAAGACCCCGATGCCCCCAAAATGTGCCCCTAATTTACTCGGACTCAGTCTAAAGGTTTATTATTTTGTTTGTTTTAAGTACTTGAAATCAAGATATAAGATCTGCATTTTCACTATTAGATGGCTGAAAGGATGAATATTTAATTCTTGCAATCAATTTTGTTAAAAACTTTGTTTTTGCTTAAAAATTACATTTCCAGTGACAAAATTGTAACTTTTTTCTGATTTCTACAATATATCACCACGAGACTATTATGGCAACGGGATGTTATGTAAACAACTCTAATAATGAAACCGGCGTTTATAACAAAATGATAAAATTATCAAACTCACATGGAGGTTTTCCTCGTCAACTCTTCATAAATTAAGAATTATATATACCGAGTAATTCTCGGTTCCCCTGGTACTATTTATTACACGCACCGAAGCCTTTGTGAGCTTAAAAACAGAGAACGCGTGCAGAGAAAACCAACAAAGTACGTAAAATGCCATTATTTCTCTCGTTTCTCGTATTTCTCGTTAGTGTTACTAGATGAAACAAAAGCAAAAATTTTGAAAGGTGTCTAGCAGGGATGTAGTCTATCCCCAATAATGTTCAATTTGTTAATGGAACAGGCAATGAAGGAATTTTTAGAAACTTATAAGAATGGATCAAAAGGAAATTGTAAACTCCACATATCCATCCGATTTGTAGACTATGGAGTACTTTTAGTATACAGTGACAATGAGCTAAAGGATACATTACATGTAATAAACCAAATATTTAAAAGTACGTGGGACATGAAAATTAATAAGAACGAAAAAAAAATGCAATGCACAAGAGATGGACTTCAGGAAGCTGTGGTATATCTGGAAGGAGAGAGACTTATACAAGTCACTAATTTTAAATATCTTGGTAGCTGTATAACATCTGATGGAAGATGCTCAGCAGATGTGACAAGTGGGACAGCACCAGCGGAAGAAGCTTTTATCAAGAAGAAAACTCTCTTGATTAAAAAATGTCTCAATACAATCCCGTACAGAATTTGTGAAAAGCTATATATGGAGTGAGAGCACATACAGCTCAGAAACTTGGACTTTAAGAAAAGCAGAAAGGATCAGATTGAAGGCATTTGAAATGTGGTGCTGAAGAAGAATGCTAAAGATTCAATGGGCAGAGAGAGCTACAAACCTCGAGGTTCTGGAAAAAGTTGGGTGGGGGCGAACATTGGTCGGTACAATCTCAAGAAGGAGATACGGTATAGAGATAGGGATATCTACATAGACAATCGTCGAGATTGTCATAGTTACAAGAGTATGAAAGAGTTTCAGGCGTAACTTTGTGGAAATATTCAATATCCATACTGGTAAAAATGATAACTCGATAGTAAATTTCTTGAAAAAAACCTTGAGAATGACATAATTTGTCGAAACCATGGTCGGTGCTTATTAAAACAGTGTGGAAATTTACTATCGTCTTTTCATTCCTACAAGGGAAGTTTTTATTTTATCAACCTTTCCTTTAAATAAGCCAAAAATTACACATAGTCCATAACAATCAATTAATAACCTGTTTTACAGCATTTCCCGCAAAGAAAGAAAAGTCTACTTGGACAACAGCGGAAGACGGGGGTGTCCGGAAGAATTCTACTAGTATCCACGATGGGGGGGATCAAAGGAGGGGGGGTTAAAACTGGCCTATTTTTGTATATGGATTATGGACAGCCCCTTTTTATCTACAACTATTCAAATATTTTGAGTCCATGACGATGTACTACGATTTCTTACAATCAAACTGTTGTCGGAGGCAGAATTTCCACAGCCATTGTACTCAAGCACCCAGAGAATTTACTGGGATGTTTAGCTGCAGAGAATACAAGTGTTAATGTTTTACTTATCTTAACGCGTATTGCATGCCACCTGATTTTGCGTGCCTTTGAGAATTTACGAAAAATTGTACCCCTTGATTCACAGTTTGAGGTGCACTTACTGTGCAGTAGGGCGACTCACTCTGCAATGTGTGGGACGTAAAGAAGTGACCTCGTTGGCCATCATTTGCTAACTTCGACACGCAATTGATCTCCGATGATGAGTTATTTCACGCCGGCTGGTCGAAATACCTTGTCCCCAGCAAAGAGTTAACTCTGAGACGATCGTCACTGCGAAACCTCGTATTCAGCCCTTGGTTTAAGAACTCTTTTTAGTGCCTCAAGATGCACGACTTGTTGGCACGCAATTTTGACGACCTACTTTCACTGGCGGATGTGGGAAAAGAGAATTCGATTGTCTTCTCCCAGTGAGTTGACGATGACCCTTGCATGCTTTTGGTTTACCGTGGAGATGCGTGATAATCTGTGGCTACGTATGAATGAATATACTGCGGTATTGAGGTGCATTGGGGTTACCTAGGTATAGTATCTTTGACCATTGTTAGACAGGAACCAGCAGGCATTTTCAATGCGGCATAGTCTCATTTACATATACATGTTACCCTGTAAGCTACCACAAGGGTGTTTGGCACGGGGTGATTTATCACCATCATCAGCTTCTCAGTGGGTATCCTATCAGTGCAACAGAAACTATAGCATTAATGTATGATACAACTTTGTAAACGAGATACAAGAGTCATACATAGAGGCAACTGTTTTTCGCAAAGAGCGAAACCGCGAAGTTTTTGCAAAATTTTACTAATTTGGCTCAAAACGCGAAACTATTTACCTTTAAACAAAATCGCGAAATAATTGCCGAAGTTGTGTGGAATCACAACATTTGAATTTAACGGCGGAAAGTTGATTCGAGTGATGGCAATATGTAATATGGATAGAAACTTATATGGAAGCCATGGTATCTCTGTCTTACTCAGACTGATTTGTATATTAAGCACATACACTTATTAAAGTGGCAGGGTAAATGTTTTCCTAACATTCATGCTTTGATGGACGTGATTTCATCAGATGTATAATTTTCATATTTATTTTACTTTTGAAATAATATAAGATGATTTTTACTGCAAATATACTATCAATAATAATTTGCTTTAGCTTTTATTGCTGAAAAGTGGAAATAAAATTAAGCAAACTTACTGTGGAATTGAAATAAAAATATTATAACATATACCGAAATAACTTTTTAAAAATGACAAAATCCGGCAAATATTTTTGCCACAAACAGGTGCCTCTAGTCATGCATCATGAAAATCATCATGTAGGTACTGCATGGAAGATGGATGGAGTATACATGAAATGTCCGGGGAAATTGAAATGCCTTGGAATTGCCTTAACTTCATACATATCGTGTGGAACACAGGACACATGTGACACAGCATCAAAGAAACTATGATTTTTCAGGCGTATAAGAGGAAGGTTTTGGGATGAAAATGTAAAAAAAGATGCTATTCTCACTGGTTAGGCCACACCTTGAATACGCCACGAGCATTTGGAACCATTTGGAACCAAAATAAATTAATAAAATACAAAGCAAAGCTTCGTTAAAAACTGCTACGAGCGTACATATAGTCTCACAACTATTTAAGGGAATAAAGTGGGAGCCCCTAGAGACTCGGAGGCCACACGCTAGGCTTGGATTGCTTGAGAAATTTAGAACAGGTGCGTTGACCACGAGCGTGCGGGAAGCGTAGCAAAGGGATAGGTAGGTGAAATATAGTTAGAGTAGTCTGTAGTGCATGATGCATGTAATAACAACCAATAATCCCTTCCTTATTATGTAGATACTAACCATTTAGCTCCATGTGACCCTATTATCTAGCATATCTCCCAGTGTGGCATGGGGTGAAGATCACCAAACATGCACTATTGACATGCAACTAGGATATTTAATGGAGACATGCTAGATAATTGGGTCGCATGCAGCTAGATGGTTAGTATCTACATAATAAGAAAGGCATTATTGGTTGTTATTACATGCATCATTCTTATTACTACTCTAACTATATTTCACCTACCTATCCCTTTGCTACGCTGCCTATTGTTCTCTCTTATGGTATGCGGGAAAAATGACATTTTAAATCTATCGGTACGACAATCAATCTCTCTAATCTTGTTAATATGACCAAACCTAGCATAATACGCAGGGGTTCTCAATATATACCTAACGTCATCTGTGAACAAATCGGTTTCGAATTTACTTAAAAGGTTTAACCTAAATTTTAACCTGCGTTCTGATAGTAATTCCCATCCTAGTTCTTCTATTAAATTCGTAACACTTACACAATTATCATAACGGCCTTTAACAAATCTAGCGAATCTCCTTTGCACACGCCCTAATTCTTTTATCATACCTTCCTCGTTGGGATCCCATATACTAACGGCATATTCTAAATGAGGTCTGACAAGTGTATAATAGCTTCTTTCTCGTACACTCTCATCGCATTTGCCTAGAACCCTTTTTGCGAATCCTAATCTACGGTTTGCTACACTAGTTATTTCCCTAATGTGTTTCTCCATGACATGTCTTCAGTGATGGTGACGCCTAAGTATTTGGTAAATTCTACGTTAGATATTTTCTTTTCCTTGATGCAATAATTATTCTGGGAAAAGCAATTTTTTTTCCAAAAGTTTATTATCGCGCATTTCTTCCAATATAATTCTAGCTGCCAACTATCGCACCAATCATCAATCGCATCTATATCCTTAGCTAATTTGATTTATATATTTTTCCTTTTTCTGTGCTTTCTTCCGTCCCACTAAACCTATACTATGTTGTTTGATCAACTCGTTATTCTCATAGGACATGTCACCATTTCACCTCCAAAACTTTTACATCTTTACAGGGCTGGTGACCAACCACCCCCTGACACACGCCCAAGCGGCGGCTCGCGGGGTAGTATGAAGATGTTGATGTAGATGAATAAAGGTCTCTTAATAAACATTGAAAAAATGACATTGTAAATCTATTAGTTCTGCAGTCTATTTCGTTAATCTTATACCAGTGATCGTTTCTACCACAATAGTTTGGCTCGAGCCAAATATGTTGAACGTCCGGCAAAAAATAGTCTACATCAAACTTTCGTAAATGATTTAAGAGACGAATCGTCTTTTCCAATCATGGTCTTGGTCATGGGAAAAATGTAAAATGTGCTGTGACATTTAGGATAGTACTCAAGCTTTATTCAATTGTCTGGTTTTTTGTGAAGCTTATTGTGCGAGAAGTGTTGAAATTTAGACCAGATAATAGGGCACGTGGGAGGCTTACATCGGTGTGTGCACAGAGTGAACTTTAGGTGAGCCTGCACGAAAAAAAATCTCCCCCAGGTCGACGATACAAGGCATCCCAGTGGCAGAGGTTGGATCTGCCCAAATGTGGCGATCAAATATTTGGCCACGAACTAGGAAGAGGGTTCCCCATTTCAATCCATGAGAATATCACCACTCAGACTCCCCATCCGGGCAGCTGGATATCCAGACGCGCCCGAGCAATTTTGGGGTCGTCCCGTTAGGTATCCTGGAATGGGCCATGGGCGGAGGTTTTTGGAGGTGAACGAAATAAGGCCTCCTTCAACGAATGAGTTCATGAATGATTCCCTCCTGAATGATTCTTCATTCCACCAAACCTCGTCGATGCCAAGACGTGGGTTATGTTACGAATCATCCAAACAATACGATTGAAATGCTATGTGTGATCTATTCACAGGAATAAGATTAAGGAAATAGACTGAAGAACCGATAGATTTAAGATGTCATTTTTTCCGAGTACAATAAAGGACCATAATAGTTGCAATAGATCAGGTCTAGGATACTGACTAGGTTAACTAGGTTTTTTCAGTAGTGCTAAATATCTTAACATGAATTGTAGATACTAACCTTGCATGCAATCTCCGGCATGATATACCTACTCGTCTACATCTACGTCTTCAAAATACCCTGCGAGCCACCACGAGGGTGTGTAGCAGGGGGTGAAGATAACCAAACATGCAATATTGACATGCAACTAGGATATTTAATGGAGACATGCTAGATAATAGGGTCACATGCAGCTAGATGGTTAGTATCTACATAATAAGAAAGGGATTATTGGTTGCTATTACATGCATCATGCACTACAGTTTACTCTAACTATATTTCACCTACCTATCCCTTTGCTAAGCTGCCTATTGTTCTCTCTTATAGTACTCCTGCATGTCTTAGTACTTTGTAGGGCTATTTATTTGTCGCATTAATAATACTAACCAGTAGTTGTATCTTGAGTAGTGTGCTGCACGGTAGCATGTTCTTCTACGTATCACTTTCCTGGTTTTTGGTCTGACCGTACCGATTGAGTACTGAGTATCGTTGCCCTGACAGCTTTAGGGCTGCGTCTGGCATCCGGGGGAACGTGCGCGGTATTGATATAAATTAGGATGGGTGCTGCATGCCTGGTGTGGAATCACCCCGTGCCACACACTTTAGTGGTGGCTTGCACAGTATTGCGTGGATGTAGTTGTATATGTAATCATGCAATGGTCACTATAACATAACCTAGTAACCTTTTACTTCCAACCCACCGAACCACTACCTTTCACAAGTTGTTTGTCGTGGCCGCCTCACTACTCTGGAATTCTATTCCAATTTATTTGAGGAAATTTCGTTTATTGGCAATTTTTCAATCAAAATTGTATGGAATTTTATTTAAAGAATATTTTCCTTCATAGTTTAGCCTGTTAAGTATAAAATCCTCATTGACAATTTTTTCTAGACAAAAATTGTTTTTCTTTGTTATATCTATTAAATTTTTTTTTCTAATCTAATTATTTACTAATACTAATAATTTTCCTTTTTTTTAGACTATTTTTTCCTTTCGACTATCTTGCACCATATCTATACCTATCTTTGAATTCAATTGTATCACGTATACATTGGTGGTATGAATCACCCCATGCTACACACCCTAGTGGTGGCTTGCACGGTATTTCGTAGATGTAGAAGTACAGTAATTGTTTTTCGTCGAGAGTAGTTGTTTCTTTTTTCTTTTTTTATGTTATTAAGCTCCATTTATTTCCTGATTTGAACAAAATCGTTTGATAAATTATTAATTACCTGCCAGCTATGGCATTGTATCGCATTGTTGCTCTTAGGGACCTGTCCCAGAGTATAATAAAGGTTTATTCTATTCTATGTAAATGAAATGAACCAACATTTGAAGTGGTCACAAACGAACCATGCGGTTTAATGAAAGTAAAGGGCATTGATTTTTAATTCTATTTACAACGAGATAAATATTGGATAAATGTTTTGCGAAAGTTTGAGGTTGACTATTTTTTGCCGAACGTTCAAAATATTTTGCTAAAGCCAAACTATTATGGTAGGAACGATCACAGGAATAAAATTAAGGAAATAGAGTGCAAAATCGATAGATTTAAGATTTCATTTTTTCCACGCACAATAAGGGACCATAATAGTTGTGATAAATTAGTTCTAGGCGTCTGATTAGGTTAAATAGGTTTTTTCGGTAGTGCTAAATATCTAACATGAATTGTAGATTCTAACCTCTCATGCAATCTCCGGCATGAAATACTCCTGCATGTCTTAGTACCTTGTAGTGCTATTTATTTGTCACATTAATAATACTAACGAGTAGTTATACCTTATATTTACTTATATTCATAGTAGCGTGCTGAAAAGAGAACAGAAGGCACAAAAACTCGTTCTTGCCGAGCACAGTTAGCGACCACAATAAAAACTGAGCTCCACTAAATACACTCTCAAAATACATGTCTCCATTTCACCTCCCAAAAACTTACATCTTTATACGGCTGGTGACCTAACCCCCCCTGCCACACGTCCATCTTTATCTACATCTACGTCATGCTTCCACACCAGGCATGCATGAATGATACGGCAGAACACCGAAATTACATTGGAACCCGCGTACCACACATGTAACGCAACAATTAAAAATCTACTATTCAAGAAATATTACATCGTCAATCGTTCCAACATGTAAGGGATACAAAGACTACTACTACAGATTCAAAATATCATGCATATATAAGAACATCAATATTTACATGATGCATAAATAAGAACGTAGAGAATGTAAGGCGAAAGATCTACTGTCTGCCTATTGTCACTATTCGAACTATTCATGACGACGATCACAGCTGTAATGGTCCCGAGTGGTTCGCGGAAAAAATGACATTTCATACCTATGGGTTCTACAATCTATCTCTCTCATTTTATTGGCGCGATCTAATCTGCCGTAGTACGAGGGGGTCAATAGTATGTTTTTTACGTCGTCAGAGAAATGTTTTTCCTGAAATTTAGCTAAGAGGTAAAGCCTATAATTTAATCTATGCTGTGATGGCAGTTCCCAACCTAATTCTTCTGATAATCCAGACACACTAGCAAACTTATCGTAGCATCGTTTCACAAACCTAGATCTACATCTACATCTACGTAATACCCTGCGAGCCACCACGAGGATGTGTGGCAGGGGGTGAAGATCACCAAACATGCACTATTGCCATGTAAGTCCGATATATAATGTAGACATGCTAGAAAATAGGGTCATAGTTTATTAGTTACTACAGTAGATTATTAGTTATTGCAAGTAATTGCAGTAGTTATTACAATAGAATGTTAGTTACTACGGTATAGTACAGGTTAAAATCTACATAATAAGGAAGGGATTATTGGTAGTTATTACATGCATCATGCACTACAGACTATTCTAACTATGTTTCACCTACCTATCCCTTTTGCTACGTTGCCTATTGTTCTCTCTTATGGTGCGCGGGAAAAATGACATTTTAAATCTATCGGTACGACAATCTATCTCTCTAATTTTGTTAATATGGTCAAACCTAGCATAATACGCAGGGGTTCTTAATATATATCTAACGTCATCTGTGAACAAATCGGTTTCGAATTTACTTAAAAGGTTTAACCTAAATTTTAACCTGCGTTCTGATTATAATTCCCATCCTAGTTCTTCTATTAAACTCGTAACACTAATACAATTATCATAACGACATTTAGCGACATTTAGCGACAAACCTAGCGGATCTCCTTTGCACGCGCTCTAATTCTTTTATCATACCTTCCTCGTAGGGATCCCATATACTAGCGGCATATTCTAAATGAGGCCTGACAAGTGTAAAATAGCTTCTTTCTCGGACTCTCTCATCGCATTTGCCTAGAACCCTTTTTACGAATCCTAATCTACGGTTTGCTACACTAGTTATTTCCCTGATGTATTTCCCCCATGACATGTCTTCACTGATGGTGACGCCTAAGTATTTAATAAATGCTACGTTACATATTTTGTTTTCTTTGATGCTATAATTATTCTGGGGAAGGCCATTCTTTTTCCAAAAATTCATAATCGCGCATTTCTTCAAATTTAATTCTAGCTGCCATCTATCACACCAATCATCAATCGCATCTAAATCCTTAGCTAAACACTGTCTGTCCTCTTCATTTCTAATTTCCTTATACACTACTGCATCATCGGCAAAAAGACGGAGCTTGCTATTTTTTACTACACTATTCAAGTCGTTTACGTACAGAAGAAATAAAATTGGGCCTATCACGCTTCCCTGGGGAACACCCGATGTAACTTTTACTTCGCCTGAGCTGACACCATCTAATACCACCCTTTGAACGCGTTCATGTAAGAAGTTTCCTATCCAGCCTACTATATTACTGTCTATTCCGTATGATGCTAACTTCGCGAGTAACTTACAGTGGGGAACCTTGTCAAAAGCTTTTCTAAAGTCAAGAAACGCTGCATCTACCTGTACGTTACCTTCTCCGGAAACTAAAATATCGTGAACAAAAAGACCTAATTGAGTTTCGCAAGACCGTCCTTTTCTGAACCCATGCTGGTTTGTTATTAATAAATCCTGGCTGTCGAGGTGTCCCATTATTGAAAAAAATCACTCTCGTTCCAAATGAAATTGCATAAATTTCTAGGCATTTTACAAAGCGACTCAGATAATATCTTATTATTTATTTACTTAATTATTTATTTTTCACTATCCCGAATACAGCACTATGTGCCTATTTACGTCGGGTGGATAACAGTAACAACGGACTCGTCACTAATACCCATGTCCTGGGCAGATAATATTCCACCCAGGCGGGACTCGAACCCGCGATCCTCGGGTTAGCAGGCGAGGACGTTACCCCGCCGCCACCGGGGCCAACCAACCTAGCTCCTCTTTGCCATGACATGGCACGGCTCGAAGGGTTTATGTAGATGGAGATATCGTTTAGTACGTCTACGTCTATACAATACCTCGTAAGCCACCTCAAAGGTATATACATGGCAGGATTGTCTATTAGTAGTTTCCAGAGATCCCATCCCTGTTGCAGTCGTCTCCCCTTCCAAGCATTCCGTTCCACGTGGCGTGGGTCTATCCCCTTTAGAGGAGGAGGGTTACAGCACCCCTGAGTTAATGATGGGCTGCGAAGTAGACCGGACAGGTTGGGAGCGTGCCTTCTTATTTTGGCTGAGGTTCGAGGGTCCCACTACCTTCAGACAGGTTAGAAAATTTGTTTGGCCACAACACTGGCTCTTTCCACTGTAAACATTGCTTAGTCAGTTCAAAGCATAGAGGACAAAAATCATCTATTGTAAAGATGTAAGTTTTTGGGAGGTGAAATGGTGACGTATATAGGAGTGTATTTAGCGGAGCTCAGTTTTTATTGTGGTCGCTTATTGTGCGCGGAAAGAACAAGTTTTTGTACCTATCTGTTTGGCAGTGTATCTGTCTTATTTTATCGTATCTGACATATCCAAAGATATAGTATTAATGAAGAATACGAAATGGTTCACCTGGAACGTGCAGGCATTTTTATTGAGCATTATCAAAACTAGATTAAGACACATATTTATGGAGATTCACTTCACTGGTCATCATATTTCCTCCATGAATTCCCTTTTCATATTCCTTAAATGTTTATAAATGTCTACCACAAGACTTTCCGGTCTTTAGTTATCCAGTCATTCATTGCTCCCGTAGTTATAATGTAAACAGCACTAAGGTGAAATAACGCCTCTTAGGGGTCTTAATCCGGCCCCAGGGGAGAGGTATCAATATTCGCTACATGTGATATTACTCACTAAAAACCACGTCGAAAACATTATTCATAAATACTTTCGAGATATTTTCCGTGTCAGGAAATAAATTAATATAATTTTTTTATTTAGTAAATAAATTTTGATAATTTTTTCAATATCTCCCATCAATTCGTGTAATATATCCCGCAAGTGTTATCTTAACCCGTGATGTTGTCCGCGAATGTTTTTACTCTCAGAATTTCACATTTTTCTGCCGGAGAAGTGCTGGCTAATTTTTTCTAAAATCTGGGTACATTTGTTAACGTTGCCTCGTCAAACATACGGAAAATTCAAATTATTCTGATGTAGGTCCATTACTTCATCATAATCTAACGATTCCTAGAACGTGAGTGAAATTTTTTATTTGATACCTTATGCACAATGGGGCAATTGTTTGTTAAAATTGAAAAGAATGTAGTATTATGTTTTAGCAGTTTTCATGAGATTGACGCCAAGACAATATTAGCTCGTCAGTAGTCAAAGGTGTTGATCAGTGAATTAATAAGCAAAATTAATTTTGTAGTGCCTAGTAATAGTGGAAGGTTAAAAAGAAAATTCAAGTTGAGCATGGTGAAATAAAACTAATATGAAAACTCATCACTGAACAGAATGTGCCGAACATTTAATAACTGCTGTGATTAAATTGAATTATGTCAACAAAGAAGTATCTTTTGTAAGTTGATGAATATATTTATTTCTTTGATGTGTTTGGAGATTCTCGTATAATTTAATTGTTATCTCTGTGTTTTGTATCAATTAGATCCCTGGACATTAAAATAATTCAAAACCAAAGTAAAAGATTTGCTTCGTGACAACTTGTTTCATAGCACTTAAGAATACATGGAGCATGTATTTTTGTAAAACATTGTAAATTTGTCTTAATCTGTATTGCTATGTTTTTATGTATGTAATGTTTTTAAGGCGATGTACCACATGAGTTGCATTTATTTCCATGTTTTTTCTATTCCTCATTGCCTGTCTTATGCTCGGCAACATTGTGTATTGTAATTTATTCTCTATGTTTTTTATAATACGACTCCATGCAAATGTATTTGCTTAAGGACAATAATGTTCTATTCTATTCTATTGTTTTCTGTGCCCTGTAATTATTTTGTTGAGCGAACGTTAAACTCAATAAATAAATAAATCAGTTGCTGATGCAACGAAAATCATCAATCACCCCGTGTACAGTTGCACCATCATACACCTCCTTTCTTCGTCGCCGGGGTGACGGGGCACGCGCATCGATTGTGGCGCCAAAATTCCGCCTCGCACAACGCGGTGCATTGCGCGCCAAAACCATTCCGCCGCCATTCCAGTCCGGAGACCCGTTTGTGATCAAGGTTCGTAAAAAAAATGTATCCGTATGCACGCGGTGAAAGCTCGAACCTCCCCCTGTTATTCCTGTTCTCCCGCCCCGGAGCAAGGATCGAGTGGTGGAGAAGAAGAGAAACGCGCGCTCGTATCAACTCCGAGGCGAGCTGTCCGTGCGTAAACAAGTGGAAGCCGACAGGCAAGCAGTGGGAGAGACGGTGGTGGGGAATCGGCTATCTGGGAGGTGACGTCATGGCGGCGTCAGCGTCGTCTTCGTCCGCCCGTCGTGATGGGGTTTTGTGTGAGCGCGCCGTGGGTCAGGGTGTGGGGTTGGGGGGGAAGAGGGGGAATGGAACAACAATGAGAGGGGGGGGAAAGAGGGAACCGAGGCCAGGTGTGCTCACGGAAGAGTAGGGGGGGGGGAGGAAAGCCGGCTTGCGCTACGAGAGTAGTAGCGTTGTTCTGGAACAGGGGGAGGGGAAAGGTGTTCGCAAGGGTTGTGGGGATGGAAGGAGCTAGGCACGCGACACGATCGTATTCGAGGGTATGGAGGGGGCGGGGGGTACGCTACTCGCAGCCGTCTGCCACCCAGTCGGCCCCCCCTCACAATACTCCTCCCTTACACCCATCCTCCTCAATTTTTTTATATATCTACAACCCTAGTTCAGGCAGGCAGTGGCCACGTACCACCTGCGTGCCCTTCTACCCCATTCCCTTCCGTACGACACCCCCTCCCCCACATCGCGCCCCCCTGGTGGCTGCAACACCGCTATGACGACGACGTTCCCTCCCCTCCCCATGCGAAAACCACCACCTCCTCCTCCTCCTCCCTGCTGCCACCTGGCGGAGGGGAAGGGAGCCAGCGTCTCCCCTTTGTATAACTCTCGAAGCGGTCAACCCTCCGACGACCGACTCATCAGTGAAAGGTGCTCTCCGCTTGTCGGCGAGAGGGAGGGCTGCCGACGAATTTCGGGCTCGGCGATCCAGGGGGTCGCCACTTTCGCGGATTTCGCCACTTTCCCCGCCAAATGGGTGGCATTGCGGTGCATTGTGGTACGAATCTCGACGTGGAAGGATATAATATGGGCTAAAATTAGTTTACCGGGGCCACTTCTGTGGTAAATCCAAAACAGTAATTTTTTTCATGAAAAGAATGGCATTGTGGTGCAATGTGGTACGAATCACGCTGTGTAAGGATGTGGTATGAGCTAAAAATAGTTTACGTAACCATTTCTGGGGATATCCCAGAATAAATTTAATTTACAAAACTATAAAAAAGGATAGCATAGTGGTACAATGTGGTACGATTCACGTTTTGGAGGGATATGATATGGGCTAAAATTAGTTTACTGAAACTATTTCCGGGGAATATCCAAAACAATAATTGTTTCATGTAAAAAATGATAGCATTGTGGTACAATGTGGTACGAATCATGGGACAAAAGGATGGAACGTAGGATCAACTTTAATTTTTGGAACCAATTCTGGGGTATAATTCAAAATAATTCTTTTCGTGAAAAAAAATTAATGGCTTTGTGGTATAATGTGGTTGCAATCACGGTGTGTAAGGATATGGTATGTGCTATAATTAGTTAACGGAACCATTAATGGGAGAAATTAAAAAAAAAATTTAATGTAATAAAAAGGGATGACAATGTGGTACAATGTGGTACGAATCACGTTGTGGAAGGATATAATATGGGATAAAATTAGTGAACGGAACCATTTCTGGGGGAAATCACAAATCATTTTTCATGTAAAAAAAGGTAATGTGGTACGAATCACGATATGGAAGGCTATAATATGGACTAAAATTAGTTAACGGAGTCATATTTGGGTAAAATCCAAAACAATTATTTTTTCGTGTAAAGAAAGAATGGCATCATAGCACAAGGTGGTACAAATCCAGGAGCAGAAAAATAGAACGTAGGCTAAAATTTAATTTTGGAACCATTTCTGTGGTAAAATTCAAAATAACAAATAATTTTTTTTCATTTAATTAAAGGAAGGAATTGCGGTTAAACGTGATATTAGCCACGGGGCAGAAGAATGAAGTTTGGAATAAAATTATGATTCAAATCCATTCATTTGGTGAATTTAAAAATATATACTGATTGTTTTTTTCATTTCACACAAGGATGGCACTGCGGTTCAATATGTTGCAAAAAACGTTGCGGATTTATTTTAGCGTTAAAATATTAGACAGAACCATTTTTGTATTACAGTATAAAATAAATAATTATATTCTTATTTTTACATTTGTTAAATTTCTATAGGTGTGAATGCTATGAGTTGTCTCTTATTATTTAAGGTACAATGTTAACTTCTTTCTGATCGCGTATTTATTTGCACTCTACTAACCTTTAATCCACTCCCCCACTCCCAACTGAATTGCAATAGTCTTCGATATATTTTTCAAAGGCGGCAAGAATGGAAATGTCGTTGTGTTGTAAAACCATTGAGGTCGCAAATCCGAAATATCACCGGAGAAAAATATACTAATTATTTCATTTCATTAATAAAAGTTTCAAGAAACAATATTTCCATCCTTGATCGCTAATCCTAAATTTCAGATTTTAATTTAAACTTTGATTTTTCATGTGGTTCTCTATATAATAATTGACCATGCATTGCATAATTACTGAACCGGTAAAAATCGCGCTGGCCCATAGGATTCAGACAGCACGTCTCTTTTTGAATGGAGCTCTATTTACAAAACACAAATGTCTTTGGGGCTAGCCTTTGGAATTAGGTTCTATTAGGATTTGAAAATATTTTTTTGGTTCTCCAGTAAAGTACGGAAAAATACTAGTTTGTGCCTATAATACGTAATTATGTAACGACAAAATGTAACGTCTTTTTTTGCTTTTCGACCAGAAATTAATTGTCCTTGTCCAATATTATTTATGTTTTTGACTAATATTTAAGTCCAATGAAACATCTTTTACCGACCTGTCGGTTTTTTATTAACTATCTTACATTGATATCAAAACTGTAATGTACAAAATCCTGGTTAACATGAGAAAAAATGACGAATTCCACAATATTAAACTCAATGAATGCAAAAAAAACTATGTCAAATCAGAAAAGTAATCTTACTGACCTGGATTTTATTCCGAAGAATTTGATACATACATGCATTCATACATACCAATCACGCCGTTCTCTTCCCGGGTAGGCAGAGTCACTAAGTTTCACTCATAAATATATATTTTTATACCTAACTCTGCTTCAATAATTTCCCCCACACTGACCTATCCTTGCAAACCTCTTTTTCTTTATTTACCCCAATATACTGCTCCTAATATTCCTCCGATTGTTATTGTAAATTAATATTTTCAATTGATAACAAATACCCTGAGGTTGATTTATGAATAAATCGGAACTTCGGTAAAGATTGTTTAGTAAAAATTTACCACTGACCAAAAACCTCAATGATATCGAACAAGGGTATCAAATGCAATGGTATAAAAAATATGTTTTTCACGACTCCGCACACCCACCCTTAGTCTCTCCACCCAAGCCAGTGTTGCCTCTTTTTCCTTACAATTTGTCTCCCTTTTTCCCCTCAATGCCTCGCAAGGAACTCGCGAAACTCGGTAGGAGAGGGCCAAATCGATGGAGGGAAGGTTGACCAACCCTCCCCCCTCCCTCATCCATTATAACTCGCAGGTAGGAGGGAGGTTTGGCGGGGTGAATATATATATATATATATATATATATATATAAATATGCACGCTCTTACGTTTATTCTGTCGGAGCGTGGTGACTGGAGAGGTAAAAATAAATTCCTCACTCCACCCATTCCACTATTGTTAGGGCGGACCATCCCTCTCTTTGGCGATTCACAACCAGCTCATTTCAACCCAACCCAACCCCCCCGTCCCGCCCATACCGCGGCAGCTGACCACCATAAGGGTCTTCTCCCCCGTCCTCCTCCTCCCCTACCCGGTGATTGTCCCCTGGCTAGAAAGAGAGCGCAAAAGGATTTTTCGAGAGGGTTGTAGGGGTACGCGGGGGGAAACCCCGATGCAGGCTACCGATTCGGGACTGGAGACACCCATTGTGGTCGGTCGAGGTATTCCCCGTGAATGTGAGTCACCGGAGGACAGGCCAGGGATACTTTCGGAGCCGACGCTCCTATGAGCCTCGAATAAATTTGGATACCCTCCCGAGAATAACCCAGAGGAGGTTTGGTGGATGTAGCTATATCGAATGTTTTCCCAAAGCTGAATGATTTTAATCTTTCTGCAGCGGTTCTTTCGAAAACAGGAAAATTCCTGCGAGCATTTAAGCGTATCCTCGTAAACTTATTTTCTAGATTTTCGCAGCTCATGATATATATATCTGGTAATCTGTGGGTTCTGCGAGTATTTGTTGTATTATTTTTTGCGACAGTTTCGCCGCGCTCTGCTGCCGGCTTCGTCGGGCTTTTTAAACAACAAAGGTCTTCTTTTTTATAAATAAGCAAATTCGGCAGTTGATGAATTTCGAATTAATAAAAATTAATTCCAAAGAATTAATCACGGCAGACTGGTAACACTCTGCCGTGGCTGAGCACAATACGCTAGAGGAAGGTCACACAATTCACATCGAGGCTTCAAAAGTGTTACACAAAGAAAGCAGTGGCTTTCCGCGGCTTATAAGAGAGGCAATAGTAATTGAAAAATGTAAATGGAGAGGATGGCTCTAAAAACCCTTACATATGGAAGTCACTTCTTTGGAATTAATGATTATTGTTATTAATTATAAATTCATCAACTACCGAATTTGTTTATTTATAAAATAGAAGACCACTGTTGTTTAAAAATCCCGACGAGGCCGGGAGCAGAGCACGGCGGAACTGTCGCAAAAAATAATGCAAAAAATACTCGAAGAACCCAAAGATTACCAGATATACGTATCCCCGTCGCTTATCTACATCTACATCTACGTGATACCCTGCGAGCCACCACGAGGGTGTGTGGCAGGGGGTGAAGATCACCAAACATGCACTATTGACATGCAACTAGGATATTTAATGAAGGCATGCTAGATAATGGGGTCACATGCAGCTAGATGGTTAGTATCTACATATAAAGAAAGGGGTTACTGGTTGTTATAACATGCGTCATGTACTACAGACTACTCTAACTATATTTCACCTACCTATCCCTTTGCTACGCTGCCTATTGCTCTCTCTTATAGTACGAGGGAAAAATGACATTTTAAATCTATCGGTACGACAATCTATCTCTCTAATCTTGTTAATATGATCAAACCTAGCATAATACGCAGGGGTTCTCAATATATATCTAACGTCATCTGTGAACAAATCGGTTTCGAATTTACTTAAAAGGTTTAACCTAAATTTTAACCTGCGTACTGGTAGTAATTCCCAGCCTAGTTCTTCTATTAAGCTCGTAACACTTATACAATTATCATAACGTCCTTTAACAAACCTAGCAGATCTCCTTTGCACGCGCTCTATTTCTTTTATCATACCTTCCTCGTACGGATCCCATATACTAGCGGCATATTCTAAATGAGGCCTGACGAGTGTAAAATAGCTTCTTTCTCGTACTCTCTTATCCAGCATACCACAATTAATACCGCTCGGCCTTCAATCCCAAGTTAATTTGTGTACATCTAAATCTACGATATACCGTGCAATCCACCACTAGGGTGTTTGGCACGGGGTGATTCCACACCAGGCATAAATCCCTCATCCCAGCAGAAATCCGAACCGCGCACGTTCTCCCGGAATCCAGGCGCAGGCCAAGAGCAGTCAGGATGACAATACGCGGTCAGCGTAGATAATAGAAGAGAGCTACATGGACGAATATGCTACCATG
Source organism: Ceriagrion tenellum (assembly GCA_963169105.1). Classification (NCBI taxonomy): domain Eukaryota; kingdom Metazoa; phylum Arthropoda; class Insecta; order Odonata; family Coenagrionidae; genus Ceriagrion; species Ceriagrion tenellum. The sequence continues at coordinate 110,713,450 of OY720643.1, forward strand.
CAGTACACTACTAAAGAATAGACTACAGGTTATAGTTACTACGATAGATAAATAGTTCTACAAGATACTAAATCATGCATGAGATGCATCATGCCGGAAATTGCATGCGAGGTTAGTAACTAATAATGATGTTAGGATATTTAGCACAAATGAAAAACCTATTTTACCAGGAGAGGGTATCCTAGTATCCTAGAACTGATATATTGCAACTATTATGGTCCCTTATTGTATGAGGAAAAATGACATTTTAAATCTAACTGCTCTGGTATTTCCTTAATCTTATAATTGGTACGAAAGCACCCCCTGCCACACACCCTTTGGGTGGCTTGCAGGGTATGACGTAGATGTAGATGTAGATGTAGATACCTGTGTTCGTTTCCACCATAGTAGTTTGGTTCTAGCAAAATATGTTGAACGTCCGGCAAGAAATAATCCACGTCAAACTTTCTTAAAAGATTAAATCTATATTTTTCCCTTCGATCACATAGAGGTTCCCACTCTAATTACCTCCACAATTTCATCTACATCTACGTAATACCCTGCGAGCCACCGCGAGGGTGTGTGGCATGGGGTGAAGATCACCAAACATGCACTATTGCCATGTAAGTAGGATATATAATGTAGACATGCTAGAAAAAATTTAGTAACATTGCTACGTTCATCATAACAATTTTTAACAAATCTAGCTGCACTCCGCTAAAATCGAACTATAACTGAAACTAGTCCTTCGTATAACCCTATGAGCTGTAATAATCGAGCGAACTGTTCTGAACCGTTTTTTTTACTTGGTAAACGATATATCCCCAGGGGTCACTTTTGTTCCGTTCCCCCGGATGCCAGGCGCAGGCCAAAAGCAGTCAGGACAACGGCATGCATTCACACCAGGAGAGTGATACGTAGAAAAACATGCTACCATGCAGTACGCTACTCAAGATACAACTACTGGTTAGTATTATTTATGCGACATATAAACAGCACTACAAGGTACTAATGCATTCAAGAGTGTACCATGGAGAAGATTTCATGCGAGGCTAGTAGCTAATTATGCTAGATATTTAGCACTACTGAAAAAAACATTTAACCTAGTCAGTATCCTGGAACTGATCTAATGCAACTATTATGGTCCCATATTGTGCATGGAAAAAATAACATTTTGAGTATATCGGTTCTGCAGTCAATTTCCATAATGTAATTCCTGTGATTGTTTCTTTCATAATAGTTTAGCCCTTAGCAAAATATGTTGAACGTCTGGCAAAAAATAGTCTACATCAAACGTTCGAAAAAGATTTAACCTCTCTTTTTCCCTTCGATCAGTTAGAGTTTCCCACCCTAATTTTCTCAACAATTTAGTAACACTACTATTTTCATCATAACAATTTTTAACACATCTAGCTGCCCTTCCGATGTATTCGCTCTATATCTGAAACTAGATTATCATTAGTTAATTAGTATTAAACTTAATACAGCAGTGACCAACGGCAAAAACCTGCTAATATATGTCATGAGGTTGAATTCCGCAAAAATGCGCTACACTGTAGGTATACTACCAATCTTAGGTTGTTTGCATTAATGTTTTTACATAATACTCTGCGCTCCTTCACACTTACTAGATATCTTTGATTTTTACATCTCACTATTGCAACATACATACGTAAACATCGATATAATGCGCTGCAAAATTCAGCATCGGTGTGCAGCTAAGCGTGTGGGTACTTCATTCTTCTGTTTATTTTCTTGCCAACAACCTGTAAATAGCTTTATTTGTCTCCACGCTGGTAGTCTTACAGCCAACAGCATGGGAAAATTCCAAACAAACATGTCCTAAGTGTTGAAAAATCTCTGTGGGTATTTTTTTGTTGGAATCTTGGGTTAAAGGAAAGGGATTCGTCAGAATACAAGTTAAAGTTTCATGCTTGACTTTGTGGAAAAGCGACACAAGAAAAGATAACTCGCTTTGTACTTTCCACACTGTTTTATTCTCTCAGACTAAGGTTTCTTCAAAGTTTTGTCATTATCAAGTTATGTATTGTTCAGTTTTGTTTGCATCCTACTGTATCTATTCTGCTCTATTTACTCTTCCATTAAGGGGAATGGATAATGAGCAGTAAAAATCACTTTGTGTCTTTCCCGGAAAAACGTCGAAAGGATGAAGATTGCTTCACCTGTGCAATATCATCTTCTTTGCCTCCGCCCGTTTTAGCCTTAAAGAGTTTTATCTACATCTATATCTACTTATTACCCTGCAATACAAGGTTTAATGGCAGGGGGTGACTTATCACAAACATGAATTATAGTGAAGCAATTGATTTTCACCAACAAGCACAACACTATCGGTATACTGAAAATTCTACAGAAACTACTAAAATAATACAAAAAATGAAAACGTGACACATACGTGTCATACAAGGAGTTCAAGAGAAAGAAAACCTTTTATTTTCCTAGTTTCAGTTTCTCTTATTCTGGAGCGAGATCTGACAAAATACGATCGATGCATAATATTCATGCAAAATATGAGACATTGATACACTATCTCGCGTGCATTAAAATAAAATCAATGAATTTTTCTCATAATTATCTGAAAATTTGCACCCGGGCAATTATTTGCAATGGGTTTAGGTGTGCCGTTAACTTACTCAGTCGAATTCCTTTTTCCATATCACATCCATAAAGTTTCCTGCATACGGGAGAGTGATAAAATTCCGTATGGGCGTCCGCAAAATTTCCTTTGAGGATATGTTTTCGCTTTTTTTAACTTTTCAAGTTATTTACATGGTGTTTTCTGCGAAAAGTTGAGCAGTAACGGAAAAATCCACGGATTAGTATTTTTTCCTCCACGCGCCATATTATATCATTTCCCCAGTGACCTCCGACGAAGCTGTCCGTAAGACTCAGTCAGGGGAAAGAATTATCGCCAGCTGAGATATGATTCATGGTTCTTCAGCGATTTGAGTCACTCAGATGCGTGGGTGCTGAGTGCCTCATACTCTCCCGTAGGAAATGAACAAGGGCCGTGAATAACATGGAATATCGTGAGTAAGTCTAAAAAAAGAAATCTCTGCATTGGAATCAATTTGACATTACAATGATTTGACATGTGGCAATGCAAGCGTAATTACCTGATTAATTATTTCCACAGAGTAATAATAATATAAATATCATTAATAATACCTCTGTAATATTACTCAGAATCAGTCATTTCAGCCTAAGATGATTAATAAGTATCAAGTTGAAATTCGTCTTAAAATCATAGAATGATATTTTCTATCGATGATTCATCTGTGACTCGCACTGGTAGTGGGACAACTAATTGCTCTTTCAATTTACTTTTCATTTTGATATCATTTAAATTTTCAGCCGACCAAATACGTATGTGTATGGAACAGACTTAAACTTATCAGCTTCCTCTTCATAAAAATGGACTACCCAAGTGATGCAGGCAACTATCTCTGTTAAGATTTCAAGGGTCAATTGTATTTTTCTCAATTCTGAATACCATCCTTCCAATTCAACGATTACTGATCTAATTATTAAGTATTTAGTCATATATGCCTAATTTTGGAGGAAAATTTATGAACAATGAAAAAGAAAACTTATTTTATTTCACCAATCTATTTTTTTATGGTACAACTAGTTTCGACGCAGCGGCGTCATCTTCAGGTGCGTCGGCTCCAGCACCCGAAGATGACACCGCTGCGTCGAAATTAGTAGTAATCTAAAAATAGATTGGTGGAATAAAGCGAAGTTTTCTTTTTCATTATTCATAATGAACTTCCGGAAAGTTGAGCATGAGACTATTGAGATCAGGGACTTTTATTTTCGGCATGCCCGACAACCTACCCTGAATCTAACCTATATTATAAAATAAGATTCCTACAATTAAATGGTGTAAAAATGGAACCAAATCATTTTTCATTTAATGAAGATGTGTTGGTTTAAAAAATTATGCATTTTTACGCTGAACTGCAGTCTTAACGGCAGCGAGATGGCATCTCTTTGCATAACTTTTCATATCAACCTTCGCCCAGCTAATATTATTCACAAACTTAAATAACATGCACTACATATTAAGACATTTTATATATTTTTAAAAACTTAGTTCATCGATGGTATTACTCGAGAATTCATATTTAAATAACATACTTCCAGTTTTTGTAGGTGCACATAGCCGAAGTAAAGTAAAGAATGTGCCACGGTTGCCGAGGATTATTTCTGCTATTTACCTTTTTAAACAAATTTCTTCGATGAGAGTTCAAAATTAGACTGTCTGAAAATTAGACTTAAACTGTCTTCCTACACAACTCCCAACATTTTATAGGCGCTTGTCATAGCGTGGCACCAGATTTGTATACCCTCTTCATGAAAAGGTGCCGCTTGTGATGTCAACCTAATAGCAACATGTACGTAGATCTCGTCATCATTGTGGAACCTCTTGCCACCAATACTCGATTTCAGGTGCAAAAAAAGAAGGAAGTGACTAGGAGCGAGGTTCAGGCTGTATGGAGGGTGGTCGAATCGTTACCAACCAAAGTTCTGTTAAAGTTGTTGTGTCGAATGCACAGATTGAGGGTGGGCATAGCCATGAATCAAAACATTATCGCTGGTGAACATCCCTCTTCCGCGGGAAATTCAATTTTATTCGCCATTTCAAACAAGCATCTCGAGGCGTAAACAACAATCAGATCAACAATCAACAAAAAAACTCATAATAGCGTTCTCTCCTTTTCAGTCGGTCAGGGAAAATACTTCGCATGCACAAAGCTCCGATGGTAGTGCTAGGATGGTAAAACATACTAACAGAACTTACATTCTGGATGAACCTCGTATAATATTTATTAATTTATACGGTAAACGAAGTAAAATTATGAGTATTCCAAACAAAAGTTTGAGACTGTGGACATAAATGGACTGTTTATTAAGAGGAATATTCGAGGAATGATCTGCATATGTCGTGCTTTCATTTTGGTTTTCAACAGTCATCGAATTTTATCACCTGAAGACGAATTTTTTAAAACCAAATAAATAAAATTTTAAATTTCAGCAAATTTATTTAGTAGTGACCAGTTGCAGGAACGACACAAATGTCTTCCATAGAGTTATGGGACCCACAAGCCATGGCAACCATTCAATAAGTGTTGCAGAAACATTCGATAAATTTATTGGTTTCATAAACGGATTCATAACTTATGGAATGGCGCAACGAGCCCCTTAAGTGACCAAGATGGCGGACGCGAGATGAATCGCTAGTATTTTTTTATTTACTTGATAAAATAGTTGTTTCAGACAAATGGCAAGATTGTTTACTCTGGCGAGATAATTATTATGTGCATTAGAAATTATACATAGGATAAATCTCTATAAATTTTACCCAGCGAAGGAAGATTTGATAAAAAAATTCGAAGCAATTAACTATTGGTGGATATGTTATGAATCTGGTGGATGTGTTCCTGCAGCCCGAGTATTTTTATGTGGTCCATAACTTCATGGGTCTATTGATTCCATAACTATACAATCTTGTAGCCGGCCATAAGTTAACTTAATTGTGACTCAAACAGGCTTAGGACAGGATTAACCCCAACAAATCCCCCGGTCCAGATCAAATACCTGCTCGCGTATATAAAACAATGGCATCAGACATAGCGCCTTACTTAGAATTAATATTTACCAAATCTTTAGTAGATCACGTAGTGCCTAAGGACTGGAGAGTAGCAAATGTCACACCTATATTCAAAAGCGGCGACAGGGAAGACCCTAGTAACTATAGGCCTATTTCTCTCACATCCATTCCCTGTAAGGTATTTGAACACATAATCGTAAGCTCCATTATGAGTCATTTAGATAGGGAGGCATTGTTAATAAATAACCAGCACGGATTTCGAAAGGGTAGATCTTGCGAAACCCAATTGGCCCTCTTCGTTCATGACATCTTGCTCTCGGGTGAAAATAATGTCCAAGTTGACGCGATATTCCTCGATTTTAGGAAAGCTTTTGATAAGGTACCTCACGTTAAGTTGCTCTCAAAACTAGAAGCATATGGAATAGATAAAAACATTATTAGTTGGATTAATCAATTCTTACATGGGCGGGAACAAAGGGTTGTCATAGACGGTATCATGTCAAACACAGTTAGCGTTACATCGGGTGTTCCTCAGGGAAGTGTAATTGGTCCACTTTTATTTCTCTTGTACATTAATGATATTAGTAACGTCGTTAAAAGTAAGCTTAGACTCTTCGCAGACGATGCGGTTGTGTATAGGGATATTAACAATTCCGAAGATAGCGACTCGTTAACAATCGACCTACTTGCTATTCATGCTTGGTGCGAAAAGTGGCAGATGGAACTAAACATAAAAAAGTGCGTAGCACTCAGCTTTTGGAAAAAGAAAAATTGGCCAGTTAGGGCTTACAGAATTAAAAATACAGAAATTATTCACGCCGAGTCTGTTAAGTACTTAGGAGTCACAATTAGTCACGACCTATCTTGGGGAAAACATATTAGGGAAATATGCGGTCAAGCATATAGGAAGCTAGGCTTTATCAAGAGAGTACTCGGAAAATGTGATGAGAAAGTGAAAGAACGTTGTTATTTTTCAATCGTTAGGCCTCATCTGGAATATGCTGTTAGTGTATGGGATCCATACGAAACGGGGTTGATATCAGAGTTAGATCGCGTCCAGCGAAGAGGAGCTAGGTTTGTGAAACGATGCTACGATAAGTTGGCTAGTGTGTCTGGACTGTTAGAAGAATTAGGATGGGAATCGCTATCACAGCGTAGATTAAATTATAGGCTTAACCTCCTAAATAAATTTCAGGAAAATCATTTTACTGACGACGTAAAAAACATACTATTAACCCCTTCGTACTACGGCAGATTAGATCGCGCCAATAAAATTAGAGAGCTAGATTGTAGAACCGATAGGTATAAAATGTCATTTTTTCCGCGTACCATTCGGGACCATAACAGCTGTGATCGTCGTCATGAATAGTTCGAGTATTGACAATAGGCAGGCAGTTAATCTTTCTCATTATATTCTCCTCTTTCTTATTTATGCATGATGTAAATATTGGTGTTCTTATTTATGCATGATATTTTGAATCTGTAGTAGTAGTCTTTGTATCCCTTGCATGTTAGAACGATTGGAGATAGAATGTTTCTTGGGTATTAGATTTGTAATTGGCGCTTTGCATGTGTGGTACGCGGGCTTTAATGTAATGTCGGCATTCTACCATATCATTCATGCATGCCTGGTGCGAAAGCACCCCCTGCCACACACCCTTTGGGTGGCTTGCAGGGTATGACGTAGATGTAGATGTAGATGAGGACCACCTTAAAATGTTGTCATCATTTTACCCTGTATGGCTTTTCTGCTTCCTCCAAGTATTTTCCCCGCCATGGGCGCTGCTCGATTCCACTGAATTAATTTTCCGGTCGAAGTAATTCGCGCACGTGGTGCCAGGAGTAGCCCACCATCATCAAGTGCCTGAATAACAATTCCTCCGGTGTCCCCACGTGCCACGTCCCCGAAACCCCCCAACACTTAAAAAACTAACCCCTCTCCCTTCCCCCTTCTACACAGAATTTGGGATTCGATCTGCGGAATAAGTTTGATATCTCCCCCACTCGATCTCCTGCACGACTCGCATAATTCCCTTACCCACACTCCTTCCCCGTACCTCTTTTGTTGCGCGGGGCACGGACCGCGAGACAACAACAGCTTGCAACCTTTGAGCAGTGGATGAGAGGACACGCATTATGCAGCCAAACCTCGCTCTCCTTCTGTCCTAAGGCCTCGTCTTAAATCCCTCCCTCTTTCTCTGCGGCGTTGGGTCAAAGCGCTTTCGTTTTTCCCCGCTTTTCTTCAACTTACAATGGCTCAGCCGTATCCTCATATCTTACCACCTTAACTTCGCTCGTTTCTCGACGTTGAACAATGATATAATTTTGCACAGCGGCGTAATGTCAGACCAACAGTACAATATACAATTGTTGCTGCCATGTAGTTAATTTATTTGGGTATTTAAAAATGTACGCATTCATGAATATTCTCGCAACCATAATTTATCTCATTTCCCGGCGTCATGCATTTCTGCACAGAGACGTAATACAGGAATACAGTATTTCATTATTATATCCTGATAAGCTAAAAGACAGTGACTACATAGTTATTGTTTCTGAGTTATTGCTTGCTAAATTTTTCATCTTCAAGTCTTCTATCGTAGTCCATATTTGAAGAGATTACAAGCTTCAGTTGATTCTTAGATTGCCAGTTCCGGAAACATGAAATGAAGATAAATCATACGGGAACAAAAGTAATGAGATTTTTCTGGGAGAAAGACTTGTCGTTACTGTTATCTGGCCAAGAAAACTGAAATTTATACTGAAGATACAGATGCGGTTCTTTTTGTTTAGTTTTTATGAAATCCTCAAGGTTGAAAATAATAATATCAACTTCAACCTATTAAAAATGCATTTTTTCAGTCACTGTCTATCGGTTTAGCAGGACAGTATTATCTTCAACTATTTCTTTATTTAAGGAGGTTCCACTGCGACTATATGGGTCAAAATAAGTACTGGGTTCCAACTTATTTTCAAACCTTTTTCAAAACCCTTCTTTCGCTGATGGAATGGGATATCTCTATTCTTTTGAAAACCAAAATTAATCATTAAGAATGCCAATTAACCCCCGAATATATTTTTAACAGACGCTTTTTTATAGCCATTGACGCAGACTGCAGCATCATTTATACAGAATGATCACAATTTTGGCAGTGATTAGCAAATAACTCAAGATATAAGACAGTAAGATGGATTTTTTTATCTTTAGTCAGTTAACCGAGAGTATTTGCTTCTTAAAACCATTTTTTTCGTAGAAATAGAATTTAAATAGGATAACATTGTACAATTTTTCTGCGGGGTTGGATCTTTTGTGTTGACTTCCTTTTCTTTGACTTACAATGGCTCAGCAATATCCTCATATCTTGCTATCTTAAATAAAATCCTTTCCCGAAGTAATACAATGATGAAATATTGCAGAGCGGCGTAATGTCAGGCCAACAATACAACATGTCACACCCAAAATGGTGTTTACATTAGTTAGATAAATAATACTTCTCTATCTAACATAAATGCCATTTCCATTGGTGTTTCATCCGTTCACCTATTGAACACTTTGAGTGATTTCAAGTCCAATTTACGAGAAAAATTGTTCAAAAAGGCAATATTTTGTAGATCATATCTAATAGCGGATATATTTTTCTATAAGTGACTAGAAATTTTAGAAATGAAGAGGACATCCAGTCTTTAACTAAGGATTTATGTGCGATTGATGATTGGTGTAATAGTTGGCAGCTAGAATTAAATTTGAAGAAATGCGCGATAAGGAACTTTAGGAAAAAGAATGGCTTTCCCCGGAATAATTATTGCATCAAGGAAAAGAAAATATCTAACGTAGAATTTACCAAATACTTAGGCGTCACCATCACTGAAGACATGTCATGGAGAAACACATTAGGGAAATAACTAGTGTAGCAAACCGTAGATTAGGATTCGCAAAAAGGGTTCTAGGCAAATGCGATGAGAGTGTGCGAGAAAGAAGCTATTATACACTTGTCAGACCTCATTTAGAATATGCCGTTAGTATATGGGATCCCAACGAGGAAGGTATGATAAAAGAATTAGAGCGTGTGCAAAGGAGATTCGCTAGATTTGTTAAAGGCCGTTATGATAATTGTGTAAGTGTTACGACTTTAATAGAAGAACTAGGATGGAAATTACTATCAGAACGCTGGTTAAAATATAGGTTAAACCTTTTAAGTAATTACGAAACCGATTTGTTCAAAGATGACGTTAGATATATATTAAGAACTTCTGTGTATTATGCTAGGTTTGATCATATTAACAAGATTAGAGAGATAGATTGTCGTACCGATAGATTTAAAATGTCATTTTTCCCGCGTACTATAGGAGAGAACAATAGGCAGCGTAGCAAAGGGATAGACAGGTGAAATATAGTTAGAGTTGTCTGTAGTGCATGATGCATGTAATAACAACCAATAATCCCTTTCTTATCATGTAGATACTAACCACCTAGCTGCATGTTACCTTGATCTCTAGCATGCATCCCTTAAATATCCTAGTTGCATGTCAATAGTGCATGTTTGGTGATCTTCACCCCCTGCCACACACCCTTGTGGTGGCTCGCAGGGTATTACGTAGATGTAGACGTAGACTATGAAAGAAATTACATTCATGTACTTTCTCGGTGGAACCACCTTAACATGTAAAAAAAATGAATATTTTTGCTCCTTTAATTTAACTCATTTCCTGGCGCCATGCGATGATGACATGTTGAGCAGTGGACGTAAGTTAGGTGAGGATAAAATGCTCCATTTTTGCCGAAATGCATGCAAATCTGCATGTTCAGACATTTATCCTGACTAATAATTTCATTGATTACGGTTTTTTTTCTAATAAAACTATTACTTTTCCACCCGGTCGTGCGTTGCAACATTCACCCTCCCCATTCCTCTTTCTCGAATGCAAGTGTGCCCACAGGGGGGGGGGGGGAAGACAGATAAACATCTTCACTGCGTCACGCAGGGGGTGGGCGGGAGGTAGGGGGGGTGGTGTCGGGGGCCCGGGTGGGTCGCCAACCTCATAATCAGCATCAACACCCTGATGTTAGGGTTGGTTGCCCGGGGGACTCTTTTTCCCTTTGAGGGCTTCGGCCTGGCTCGAGCGGGAGATTGTTAATCTTTCCACCGACCCCCCGTGGACTGACTGTATGCAATTTTTATATTAAGAGATCCCAGGATAATGCGGTAATGCAGCCGACGGTGGCGCAGTGGACGGAATAATGCAAAGGTAGGAGAGTTTTTGAGAAAACACGAGTGCAGTCAGCAGTCCTGAAGTGTGTGTACTATCATAGTATTTGTTTCACCTAGGAAAAGCGTGCCACCCGACCATATATAAAGTCTATTTATTTCGTGAATGTAAATATCAACTGATTACCACGGAGATATATCACTCCTGAGAGTAATAATAGATTAAATTCCTTTGATGGGTGCACACAAATTCTAAGAGGCACAGAAAAGTTTAGTTCTCGAAATTTCAAAGGTCTGCGTGAATAGTTTAATTTAAAGTTTATTTTATTTCACTCTAAATATCAAGAAGACTCATGGACGAAAATAAAACACGAGATATGTACCGCCGAAATAAAAGGTTCAAAAATGTCCTCTTGTTCACACGATACTGCAAGATGAAAAAAGATAATGGCAAATTAACCGAGAGAGAATTCATTTTTCGTCCCAAGTCCTTCCCAATCCTATTCATCTTTTACCATTCTCATGGACGATATCTTGACATCCCTACCGCTCGCTCCTCAGATGGCCCTCAGTCTCATGACTGACCGTAGAGGATACGTATGAGTGCTCTGGATGAACGGCCTGAGTTAAATGGATCCTTATAAAGCGTGAGAGCTTGAGAAATTGTCACAAAATTATTTTCGAGTGCACAGTCCTAACTAACACTACTTTGATGAATGTCTTAATTGTCCACTTGTGTTATCAGAGCAGTATTTCTCCGCACTAAGTTTACCACGAACTACTGATATTGTTGCATTGACTTCAAAGCTACATCTACTTATTACCTTGCAAGCCACCATAAGGGTATTTGGCAGGAGGTGACTTACCATCAACATGAACTAGAGTGAAGAAATTGACTTTCACCAACATTCATCACGTTATAGGTATGCCACAAATGCTACATAAACTACTAAAATAATCCGTAACTATCAAACCGTGACACAAGAATCATGCAGGGAACATGCAAAACATGGTGTTAGCACTACTCTGCAGATTTAGAAACATGCAGTAGGGGGCATATGAATTATTCAGCTACACCACCTGTCAACTAACCTACTTCAAAGTCTCAACGCAGCTATTATGGTGTCTCATTGATCATAGAAAAACGAAATATTGAACCTGTCTGTTCTACGATCTCTTGCCCTGATAATTTTCATTACCTGATCTACCGTAGTATGTTGGAGATCGTAAGATATTTAAAACTTCATCGGAATATAAATCGGTTTTGAATTGAATTTGAAGATTCAGTCTAATTTTCAATCGACGGTCTGAAAGCGATTACCATTCAATTTGTGCAAGAGGTCAATAATACTAAGAGGACTATTAGAACGGTCTTTCACGTATCTTTGCGATCTTCTCTGCACGCGTTCCAACTCTGTATTTAAGCTTACTTCATGAGAACCCCAAACACTGGCAGGGTATTGTACGTATATCAACGAATTATTTAGAAATATACGTCCTGTGTCATTAGATTACGTATTAAAGAAGCATCAAATTGCTAATACACCACATCAGTAACCTGTAATTTTAGCCCACACTATGAAGGCGTTCATGGAAAAAAAGACAACTACTGTGCTCAAAGAAGATAGACGTCAAACCAGAAAACAGTATGAGAAATCATTCCTGTGGAACGTGATACTCTATGAATCGAAAGCATTTTTCATTGGAAAAGCAGACCAAAATAAATTAGAAGCCTTCAAAACCTGCTGCTTGAGAAGGATGCTGAAGATAAAATGGGGAAAATAAGAAATGATGAAGTTTACAGAATAGTGGAAGAGGAAAGGAACATATGAAACACTATACAGAAAAGAAGAACTAGGTAGATCGGAAACACCCAGTCACACAGTTATAAGAACATAATTGAAGAAAAAACGTGGGGAAAGTATCCAGAGGAAGTCCCAGGAGTAAGTTCATGGGCCAAATTTAGTGGGAAGTATATAGGAAGACCTACCAAGAAGTAAGGAAACTAATAATCGATAGGGAAGTGTGGAGAGCTGCAGTAAACCAATCTTAGGATTGAACGACCAGTGAAGATTGCATGTGGGCTATCAGAACTGGCAAAGGCAGGCGAAGTACGCGACGATCTAGCTGCCAAAATTCATGAGGTCATGAGCTTGAATACCGTCACAAGAATGGTTGCCGAGTACCGCCTCAAGATAAAGAGGTTGTTCTGTGCGATGTAGCGGAGTGTTATTTGATGCGATACTGTTGGAGCAGTATTGCGGCACAACTGGAGCGCCTACAACCTAAGCCTGTATACATGTATGAAGTTGCCCTTTCTCACTTCCTGTTTTGGATTTTGGGATACCGTCTAGCTATCGATATCATTATACCGAACTAGTATGGACTCATTAATATCGCACATTCTCAAGTTTCTCAATGATTGTTAAATGTTATTTATGTTAATTTAACATTTCATTTTATGTGATAATTATTTCATGTATTTTGACCCAAATCATGTTCATTCATTTGTCGTTCAATCCTAAGATTGGTTGACTGCAGCCCTCCACCCTTCCCTATCTAATGCTAGTTCCCTTACCTCCTGGTATCTCTTCCTGCATACTTCCCTCTTTATTTGGTCCATGAACTTATTCCTGAGCCTTCTTTTAGGGACTTTTCCTTCTATCTAACCTTCAATTACTCTGCAAAAACCCATCGTGTCTAGGAGTGCGTCCATTCCGTCTGGTTCTACTTTTCTGTATGGTGTTTCATGTGGTCCTTTCTTCATCCACTATTCTGTACACTTCGTCATTTTTTATTTCGTACGTCCATTTTATCTTCAGCATCCTCCTCCAGCACCAGGTTTTAAAGGCTCATAGTCTATTCTGGTCATCTTTTCCAATGGTCCATGCCTCCGATTATCATGTTATGAAGCATTAAAAAAAATGCTGATTTCCAGCACCACAATTATACCACCACAGCACCACTCCTAAATATTAATTGTAAGGATTTACGCATGGAGACATCTATGTTGGTTCAAATTTTTCATAGTAATCTTATAATACTAAATGTTAGTTTTACTACCATTCATATTTAGCCTTTCTAGCATGACTTGTAAGGTGTAAGTGCGTATATAATGTAAAGAATAGCTTTTTTCCGGACGATTCCGATACCCGAAGGAAATGGAGAGTGACACGTAAAAATAACCTGGTCTTGTGGAACAAAAAGGTTAAAAATGTCGCTTTTCCCACGTTCGATAAGAGGCCATAATGGCTGCGTTGACACTTTGAAGTAGGTTAGTTTACTGTTACTGTAGCTGATTAATTCATATACCCTCTAATGCATTCTTCTAAATCTGCCGAGTAGGGCTAACACCATGTTTTGCATGTTTCCTGCATGACACTAGTGTCACATTTACATACTTACGTTATAGATTATTTTATTAGTTTCTGTAGCATTTATAGAATACCCATAATGTGGTGCATGTTGGTAAAAGTAAATTTCTTCACTGTAGTTCATGTTGGTGATAAGTGCCAAACACCATTGAGGTGCCTTGCAGAGCAATAAGTATCTAAATGTTGATGAATTATAAAATTATGAGCTACCGCCATTGATCTAATTGCCCTGTTTCTCAATTGAAAGTGAATTATGACTTTGATATCCTCAAAGTTGTTATTTTTTAATCGTTGGGCATCATCTGAAATATGCAATTAGTGTATGGGATCCATATGAAGCGGGGTTGATATCGGAATTAGATCGTGTGCAGCGAAGGGGAGCTAGGTTTGTAAAACGATGCTACGATAAGTTTAGTAGTGTGTCTGGATTGCTAGAAGAATTGGGATGGGTATCGCTATCACAGCGTAGATTACATTATAGGCCTAACCTCTTAACAAAATTTCATGAAAAACATTTCCCTGACGACGTAAAAAACATACTATTAACCCCCTCGCGCTACGGCAGATTAGATCACGTCAATAAAATTAGAAAGATAGATTGTAGAACCGATAGGTATAAAAAGTCATTTTTTCGCGTACTTTTCGGGACCATAACAGCTGTGATCGTCGTCATGAATAGTGCATATAGTGACATTAGGTAGACTGTAGATCTTTATCTTTATATTCTCAACGTTCTTATTTATGCATGATGTAAATATTGATGTTCCTATATATGCATGACATTTTGAATCTGCAGTAGAAGTCTTTGTATCCCTGGCATGTTGGAACGATTCACGATGGAATGTTTCTTGGTTAGCAGCTTTTTAATTGACGTGCTGCATGTGTGGTACGCTGGTTTCAATGTAATTTCGGTGTTCTGCCGTATAATTCATGCATGCCTGGTGTGGAAGCATCCCCTTCCACACATCCTTTCGGCGGCTTGCACGGTATGACGTAGATTTAGGAGTAAGTTGATGAACTCCGTTATATAAGGCTTGGGTTGTCTGATTCCTATACTCATGGCTTTTATAAACTGAGGTATAATCTCTCACCTGGCTCCTGGCGGCTTTTATTATTAGTTGTTAACTTTTAGAAATTAACTCCTTAATGGACATCTCGGGGTATTCCGCAGGCCTCTTTCCTTCAGGCCCTCGGGCGGCCTAGTATCTCGAAATCTTTATGGGGGCAACCTTTTCCGCGACCCTTTCTCCTCCACTCAACCACGCCCCCCTCGTCCGGCATCAAGTAAAAAACACCAGCTGTCTCAGTCCTGTGGCACGAGCCACACGTCACCACTCCATTCCCAAGCTGTCCTTTTCTTAAGGGTCGCAGACTTTCATTCTTCTCCTTAAGGCTCACGTCACGTCATTCAAGCGACGCCACTCAATGGAATACACCTGCGATAGTGGTTGTTGTCCACGGAAAGGAATTTGATGTCATCGGTGACGAAAAACGAGTCTCGTAAGGTTCTACATCTACATAATACCCTGCGAGCCGCCAATTGGACATGTGGCAGGGGGTGTTACGTCACTAGCCGTGTAAAGATTTATGGTTTTGGGAGGTGAAATGGTGACATGTACATCTACATCTACATCTACGTGATACCCTGCGAGCCACCAATAGGGTGTGTGGCAGGGGGTGAGGATCACCAAACATGCACTATTGACATGCAACTAGGATATTTAATGGAGACATGCTAGATAATATGGTCACATGCAGCTAGATGGTTTGTATCTACATAATAAGGAAGGGATTATTGGTTGTTATTCATCTACATCTACATCTACGTCATACCCTGCAAGCCACCCAAAGGGTGTGTGGCAGGGGGTGCTTTCGCACCAGGCATGCATGAATGATATGGTAGAACACCGACATTACATTAAAAACCCGCGTACCACACATGCAAAGCGCCAATTACAAATCTAATACCCAAGAAACATTGTATCTCCAATCGTTCTAACATGCAAGGGATACAAAGACTACTACTACAGATTCAAAATATCATGCATAAATAAGAACATCATTATTTACATCATGCATAAATAAGAAAGAGGAGAATATAATGAGAAAGATTAACTGCCTGCCTATTGTCAATACTCGAACTATTCATGACGACGATCACAGCTGTTATGGTCCCGAATGGTACGCGGAAAAAATGACATTTTATACCTATCGGTTCTACAATCTAGCTCTCTAATTTTATTGGCGCGATCTAATCTGCCGTAGTACGAAGGGGTTAATAGTATGTTTTTTACGTCGTCAGTAAAATGATTTTCCTGATGCATCATGCACTACAGACTACTCTAACTATATTTCACCTACCTATCCCTTGGCTACGCTGCCTATTGTTCTCTCTTATAGTACGAGGCAAAATGACATTTTAAATCTATCGGTACGACAATCTATCTCTCTAATCTTGTTAATATGATCAAACCTAGCATAATACGCAGGGGTTCTCAATATATATCTAACGTCATCTGTGAACAACTCTGTTTCGAATTTACTTAAAAGGTTTAACCTAAATTTTAACCTGCGTTCTGGTAGTAATTCCCATCCTAGTTCTTCTATTACATTCGTAACACTTACGCAATTATCATAACGGCCTTTAACAAACCTAGCAGATCTCCTTTGCACGCGCTCTAATTCTTTAATCTTACCTTCCTCGTTGGGATCCCATATACTAGCGGCATATTCTAAATGAGGCCTGAAAAGTGTAAAATAGCTTCTTTCTCGTACTCTCTCATCGCATTTGCCTAGAACCCATTTTACGAATCCTAATCTACGGTTTGCCATCGTCCTCAGAGTGATGGCAGACTACGCATTCGAAACGTCGGCGCCAAAAACTACCATCACCCGGTTGGAAACCCGAGAGAAATACATTATAAGCATTAGCCGGGAAAGCCTTAAATATCTCTCTTATTTTATAACTTCTGTCAGACCTAGAAATGTAATGAGGTGTCATGATAATATTCTCTGTGTCGCTTTGAAACACGCCAGTTCTGAATTCCTCAAGTAGGCTGAGCCTAGCGTGTAGCCTCCGAGTCTCTAGGGGCTCCCTCATTAATCCCTATAAAAGTTGTTAGACACAGTATGTTCGCTCGTAGAAGTTTTTAACAATTTTAACGTTCTCAGGTTATCTGAGAATTGTGAACAGATTGAAATCATGATTTTGGTTTTAAATAGAATTATTGTATCAATGATGACGGATTGAATGATATGAGATTGGAAAACAAATGAAAGCCAGCTGTTTTGGAAGACAAAGTGGATTGGAGAATATGTTTAAGAAATTCTTTCAGTAATCAAAAACAAAATGATAAAGACAGCTGGCCGTACTTCGTCGCATGAAAATATTTTGACACATCATTATTTAAATAGCAATGTGAAATAAAATGATGGGTGATCGATGTGATTAAAAATATATAGGTGCTAGGTGAAGTACTTACATTTACGTATAACCCTGCGAGCCACCACGAGGGTGTGTGGCAGGGGGTGAAGATCACCAAACATGCACTTTTGCCATGCAAGTAGGATATTTAAGGGAAACATGCTAGAAAACAGGGCCACATGCAGCTAGATGGTTAGTATCTACATAATAAGAAAGGGATTATTGGTTGTTATTACATGCATCCTGCACTACAGACTACTCTTTATTTCACCTACCTTTCCCTTTGCTTTGCTGCCTATTGTCCTCTCTTATGGTACGCGGGAAAAATGACATTTTAAATATATCGGTACGACAATCAATCTCTCTAATCTTGTTAATATGATCAAACCTAGCATAATACGCAGGGGTTCTCAATATAAATCTAACGTCATCTGTGAACAAATCGGTTTCGAATTTACTTAAAAGGTTTAACCTAAATTTTAACCTGCGTTCTGATAGTAATTCCCATCCTAGTTCTTCTATTAACCTCGTAACACTTATACATTTATCATAACGACATTTAACAAACCTAGCGGATCTCCTTTGCACGCGCTCTAATTCTTTTATATCATCATACCTTCCTCGTACGGATCCCATATACTAGCGGCAAACTTACTGTTTTATAATGCTGGACTTGCAGGCCTGTGGATGAAAGATATATTTTTATAGAGTTTTTTATGAGTACTTTTCTCTGCAATGCCTATGGCTTGCATCGAGTACTTTTCAAGATAAAAAATTCTCTAATTTTATTCTTATGATCTTATCTATTCTGGTTTTTCGGAATCTGTAATACGTTTTTACCGTAGAAAGCACAGAAATTAATTTAAAACTCACAGAAGAGATTGAATGTAAGTTTCAATCCATGGTCTGAAAGTGAACCACACTATTTTTATAGAGTTTTTTATGAGTACTTTTCTCTGCAATGCCTATGGCTTGCATCGAGTACTTTTCAAGATAAAAAATTCTCTAATTTTATTCTTATGATCTTATCTATTCTGGTTTTTCGGAATCTGTAATACGTTTTTACCGTAGAAAGCACAGAAATTAATTTAAAACTCACAGAAGAGATTGAATGTAAGTTTCAATCCATGGTCTGAAAGTGAACCACACTATTTTTATAGAGTTTTTTATGAGTACTTTTCTCTGCAATGCCTATGGCTTGCATCGAGTACTTTTCAAGATAAAAAATTCTCTAATTTTATTCTTATGATCTTATCTATTCTGGTTTTTCGGAATCTGTAATACGTTTTTACCGTAGAAAGCACAGAAATTAATTTAAAACTCACAGAAGAGATTGAATGTAAGTTTCAATCCATGGTCTGAAAGTGAACCACACCCAAGTTGTTGCAGAACGTTAGTAACACAAACGATATTAGCCTGACTACCTGTTACGTATCTTGCCCATCTCTGATGCGTGAGTTATTACTCGGTTTTTAAGCCTACCTGATCAGGATCCAAAATATGGCAGCTTTTGGGCTTCTGGGTTTAAAACCCAGTCTGTAAGAATTTTTTTTCCTGTTGTGCATTCCAATGATTCGTATGTCCTTCTATAGAGTGACGTTCTTTTCTATTCTCTGTAATCCTTAGTCATGCACTTCTTCGTCCGCGCTCATTCAACCCACATCTCTGTTTATAACTCTTTCTGCGGGCATCGATATGCAGAAAACTTGTAATTAGCTATAATAAATACAATGATAGTAATTTTCACGGAAACGCTTATGCTTGCTTGGTGATTTGGATCCCGGAAAAGACTTTACTTCATAAGCTATGAATCGCTGTTTACAGATTTTTGATGTTTTCCACCGAATGAGGAGCACCTTCGATGGAATTGCCGTTTGCCCGTTTCCGATAAATTGTGTTAATCAGAAACCAAAAACCTAACCGTTAATTGGTGAATCGGACCCTGCAACCCATTAAGGTAGGGCTTACAGAATTAATAATACGGATATTATTCACGCCGAGTCTGTTAAGTACTCAGGGGTCACAATTACTCACGACCTATCTTGGGTAAAACATATTAGGGAAATATGCGGTCAAGCATATAGGAAGCTAGGCTTTATCAAGAGAGTACTCGGAAAATGTGATGAGAAAGTGAAAGAACGTTGTTATTTTTCAATCGTTAGGCCTCATCTGGAATATGCTGTTAGTGTATGGGATCCATACGAAACGGGGTTGATATCAGAGTTAGATCGCGTACAGCGAAGAGGAGCTAGGTTTGTGAAACGATGCTACGATAAGTTGGCTAGTGTGTCTGGACTGTTAGAAGAATTAGGATTGGAATCGGTATCTCAGCGTAGATTAAATTATAGGCTTAACCTCCTAAATAAATTTCAGGAAAATCATTTCTCTGACGACGTAAAAAACATACTATTAACCCCTTCGTACTACGGCAGATTAGATCGCGCCAATAAAATTAGAGAGCTAGATTGTAGAACCGATAGGTATAAAATATCATTTTTTCCGCGTACCATTCGGGACCATAACAGCTGTGATCGTCGTCATGAATAGTTCGAGTATTGACAATAGGCAGGCAGTAAATCTTTCTCATTATATTCTCTACTCTCTTATTTATGCATGATGTAAATATTGATGTTCTTATTTATGCATGATATTTTGAATCTGTAGTAGTAGTCTTTGTATCCCTTGCATGTTGGAACGATTGAAGATAGAATGTTTCTTGGGTATTAGATTTTTAATTGGCGCTTTGCATGTGTCGTACGTGGGTTTTAATGTAATTTCGTTGTTCTACCATATCATTCATGCATGCCTGGTGCGAAAGAACCCCCTGCCACACACCCTTTGGGTGGCTTGCAGGGTATGACGTAGATGTAGATGTAGATGTAAGGTAAAAATTACTTTTTTCATTCAAGGTAAATTTCCATATGCTGGTCTTCTATGTTTTAGTCCTCGGACGAAACAAGCCTTTACTTAAATTAAGGAGAATGGAACGGTAGTTTGGGTATCTGAGAGCATATTATATTTCTTTTTTAAACATATCGAAAAAAAATTAGGACCAAATGCATGCAAATGCTTAAGTGCATCAGCTAGTGTGTTGTTTTTCGCCTCACAACCAGCAGTGGAAATAATAAATATAATATATTTTGAAAACTTTACTTAATAAAGGCATTTTATGAGCAGAGATATCGACGCTGTATCCGAATTTGAGACGAAATTATATGGAAATATCCTGTTCTCGAATATTGGAGTCGTCGTAGCTCCTTGACAACGTCATGAATTCTTTATTTGCAACAGTTACCACATTATCATAATAATTGTACTACTTCACTATTAGAAGAAAAAGGTGAGTGTGTAATCGAGTATATGACGTGTTAACGTGGCAAAATAGCTTTGGTTGCCAAAAATCCACACCAATATATTGCAATATTTTATCTACGGAAATAAATATAATGAAAAAGAAAACGTTTGAAAAGTTTTTCACAAAACTGCTGATCAAAATTATCGATTCAGCAAATTTAATGTAGTTTGAACGAGATATCATTTCAAATAAAGTTTAATGACTTTGCCGAAAACATAGAGAACAACGTGTTTCCTTTGCAAAAACACCCAAATATGTGTTATATACCGCACTACTTTTCGATATCCATGTCAAAAAATAGAAGCCGTTTTCTATGCAATGCACTTCATTTTTTTATGAGGAAAATCTTTCGCATTATCTTGTCAGATAATTATTAGTGTAGTTTGCCTTTATTTTAAACTACTTTTCGAAGTAAATAAAT
Organism: Ceriagrion tenellum; assembly: GCA_963169105.1. NCBI lineage: Eukaryota > Metazoa > Arthropoda > Insecta > Odonata > Coenagrionidae > Ceriagrion > Ceriagrion tenellum. Next base: position 110,734,845 of record OY720643.1, read on the forward strand.
AATAAACAATTCACAAAGAATATAATTTAAATAAAATAAATATTAAAAAAATAATGACTAATAAAATATTGTTTATTTATTTATTTAATTGTGCACCAAATGACTCACGATCAGCGCTCCAGCCACTTGAGAGGGAAGACGTAATGGATCGGTTGGTTTTTGTTGGACGTGGAGTCTTTCGTCCCTCACAGAGGAGCCGGATGAGTTCTCCTTAGAGGCGGCCCTTGTTGTGAGCCGATAGGGCTCTTTAAATCGACACTCGTCCTTGAGGAGTGAGAGAGGAAGGAAGGCAAAACACTCCCTTCCCATTCCTCCGTCCCCCCCCCCCCCACAAGGACACGCATTCCGCCATTCATTCGTTTATTCATTCACTCCACACTTCTTCTCCACGCCTCCTCCGAACTCAGAAAAGACTTCCCCTTGGCCACAACCTCCCTCCCTCCCTCTTACACAACTCCCAGGGGTCTTTACCACTCTTCCTTTCAACCCGCCTCTTGCTATCGGCGGAGGAAAAGGTCTGGAAGAGGGGAAGAGGTGTAATAGGGGAGTTGGAACGAGTTCCTTTGCACATGGGTGGGGCGCGTCACCGCCTGCCTTGCAACACCGCCGCTGCCTTCTTTCTAGCCTTTCCCCCCCTTAAAACCCCCCCAGCCCTCGGTTTCTCTCCTCCTTGTGTTGAGGCAGCCAGTTCAGGCAGCCCCACGGGAAGGGTGGGGTGTCAGGAAGGAACAGAGAGGTTCATTCATGCCCGCCTCGGCTCCTTCTCCTCCTCCTTGGGAGAACCCCTCTCTGCCTGAGGTCATTCGACCCCTCCTCCCCCTCTTGTTCGCCTTGGAAGGTGCGGGGGGAAGGGACCGGTGACGTCACGGGTGGGACGGAAGAATGAGAAAGCACGGTCGTCTCCTCCTTACAACTCAACACACTCCCCTTCCTTCTAGTCCCTTCAATGGTTCCTCTCGTGTCTGACCTCCCTCCCTGCGCCTTTCCTCATTCCACCACGTATACTATACCTCCGCACTCGAAAAAGATTCCCCTCCTCCTCACATCCCAGGCTTTCTTCCCACCCCAGCCACAACAAACACCTTGCTGTTAAGAAGAAAATTCCCCCTTCTTGTTAAAGGCAGTCTCGAAAGCGTCCGTTGTCGGGGGCTCTTGTTAAAGCCCTGTGGTTCGGCTCCTTTTCAACCACGCAGGCACCTGTGAAAGTTGGCGAAGTCAAGAGTGGCGGACTTCTTCGATTTATGTTAACATCAAGGAAGAAAAACGCATCCAAAAATTTCGAAAGGAAATAAAAAGTTGGTTATAACTAATAAGAAATATCGAGGTTTTGTTCTATAATTTGCATATAATATTCATTAAATTAAATGCAAAAATGAAGCGTTATTTTAATACTAATGTTATAGTAAGTAATTATGATCATGTAGATACATATTTATGTGTCTCATATTTTATAACCACTGTATATAACTTTGCATATCTCTGAGTCATTTTTGTATTAATTTCGAATTATTCACTGTAAGGTTAAACATCCGATTGAAAATTTAAAACAATTTTTGTTTGTTGCTCTTGCTTTTGCATGGTTTATCTGATAGATGCCCCAATACAGGCTCATCCGTAGGGGTTACCTATTTTGTACTTCTCTATAATTCCTGAAATGAATTAAATTATTATAATATTTTTATTATATTAAATCTTGTCGTTGAAATATGAATACTTAACGCAATATGCACGGGTTCACAGACTGCCTTGCAAAATATCAGTGCTTTCAGCAGAATATGTATGTCATTCCATCATGTCAGATTATCGTTATAAATTATCACTTCTGACCTGAAGAAGACTGCTGAACTGCTGTTGAAACCGTCGTCTACGACAAATGGAAAGACGCGTAAGAGTCCGAAGAGCCTTCACTGCCATCTGAACGATTCCGCGGAAGCATTCGATTTCATAATCATAATATACTTTAACATATGTCGTAGATCTAATTGCTACGGCTCAATTGCTCAAGTATAACGATTGATAAAGTATAACGATTCACCGTGAGATGGAGGATAAAATATTGGCAAGTATGAATACTGAACGTGCATTTCTAAGATTATTTCATGAAACTGCCGAATTTATTTAGCGTTACTTCAAGTGGTTTCCAATTTGTTTCCAATGACGACAATAGAATTATTAAAAATAAAACGTTTCATTTCTGAATAAAGTTATTAGGTGAATTGTAACTTGCCTTAATTAATCAATCTACGATCTTGCTAAATCAGAGATTATTCGATTAATTATACCATTCAAATGAATTTCATTGCACCTACATCTATTTTTTTGATCTATGCAACGATTTGATCTGCCGTTGTTATGATTGGTTTATTGTTTCAAAAGGCGACAGATGAACATTTTTTAACCGCCCTAAATTTACCCTACATTCGGCTCTAATGTATGTTAATTTGGTCGAAGTATTGCTATGATTAATACTTCTACATCTACGTCATTCCCATGCAAGCCACCCAAAGGGTGTGTGGCAGAGGGTGCTTCCACACCAGGAATGTATGAATTATACGGCAGAGCACCGAAACTACATTGAAACCAGCGTACCACACACGCAACGCGCCAATTAAAAATCTACTAACCAAGAAACATTATATCGTCACTCGTTCCAACGTGCAAGGGATACAAAGACTACTGCTACATATTCAAAATATCATGCATAAATAAGAACATTAATATTTACATCATGCATAAATAAGAACGTAGAGAATATAAAGAGAAAGATCTACTTTCTGCCTATTGTCACAATTCGAACTATTCATGACGACGACCACAGATTTTATGGTCCCGATGGTAAGCGGAAAAAATGACATTTTATACCTATCGGTTCTACAATCTTGCTCTCTAATTTTATTGGCGTGATCTAATCTGCCGTAGTACGAGGGGGTTAATAGTATGTTTTTTACGTCGTCAGAGAAATGTTTTTCCTGAAATTTAGTTAAGAGGTTAAGCCTATAGTTTAATCTACGCTTCCCATCCCAATTCTTCTAACAATCCAGACACACTAGCAAAGTTATCATAGCATCGTTTTACAAACCTAGCTCATCTTCGCTGCGCACGATCTAATTCCAATATAAACCCCGCTTCATAAGAGTCCCATACACTGGCACCATATTCCAGATGAGGCCTAACGATTTAAAAATAACAACGCTCTTTCACTTTATCATCACATTTTCTGAGTATTCTCCTGATAAAGCCAATACTTGAAATACTTGAATTGGAGCAGGTGCTTATTCGTCACCAGAGTTTATGCCAGGAAGGCCTTGACTTCTCAGCATTCAATGTCGGTACGCCACGGCACTGAGTAGTTTCCGAGTAGTTCACGCATGAAATGCGATCGCCTGTCAACCCACTTTCCTCTCTACGTCTCGAAAGTCGGACTCTTGTGTCCGAGTTTACAGCTCTCCATTGAGGTGCGTGTGGTGTCCCGGTGGTGGATTTCTTTCGTCCTTTTCAGTTCGAGGGGTGGAGACTGCGAGATGGTTTTGACATCTTCCCCTGCTTCTTTGAAAGACGAGGGAGCACTTGATCCGAATGAGAAGGCCTCAGGGTCCCATTCCATTAATGGGCGAGGGGCTTGATGTTCCCCTTGGCAGACTTGGTAGGGGGTTGATGAGGCCCCACAGTAGGGTGTCGGTCGTTTTTTTCCTCCGCGAGGCACAATTAATCGTGTCTAGAACAAATAACAGTTTTCGGATGCTCTCTTTTGGGCAGGGTAAACAATTAATACATCAGCCTCCTAAACGATTAACCAGCAGCCCAAAATACCTAGTGATGGCAGAAAAAGATATGAATGGATGTGCGATTGAAGGGCCGATTTTTCGACTTTAATGGGTTCAGACTCGTGATAATTTTCCCAATAGGTTGAAACACTGTTTTAAAATAAATTGAAACCGCGAAAGTTGATGAAGCACACAAAAAAATCGGGATTTAAGTTCAACTAGGTTTAGGCTCACTCAATGAGCACTCGACATGGTTATTTTTAGGGATGTGTCGATTCCACTATTTTTTCGATTCCGATTCTTTCAAATCGATTCCCGATTCTCGATACCGATTCCATTGATTCTTATTCCTAATAGCAGGGGGAGTATTGATATACCAGTGGCGGACGACTATTATTTAAACTCAAGTATTGGCTGAAATAAACTAACATAGATAGTTAAGTTGCTCAAAAAGTATATTTATTAACAAATAGCAAATATATCCTCTTAGCTTATTGAGGTAGATAAAAAGTACAAATTGATAGCCTACACCCAAAATTACGGAGACAAATGTGATGTGATAAATGAAATTTGATTTGAATATTTATCTATCTGCAATCGATGGGATCGGAATCGACTTTAGGCGGTCGATTCTCGATACCGATTCTAATCCTAAGAATGGGTGGAATCGTGAATCGACAATTGGATTCTACTCATTCTTAATTATTTTTCAATGGTTGAATTCATGCCGCTTCGACTTTCTCGTTTCTTTAATTATTTGATTTCGGAAATCTCCGTTGACGTGCACGCGAGTGGTTTGACCTCCAAGTAATCATGAACTTGCTTGCAATGAAGAATCGGAACTCGGCTGAGAAAGAGAGTGAACTGAGGTTCAGGAACATGACGACGAGAGCCTACCTAATTTTATTCAAGATATTCCCCAATGGCACGACTGAGGGGTCGATGTCTGAATGGGCAGGTGAGTCATTAGAGTTCCCATATAGCTTGAACCCTGGGAATGTGGGTGAAATATAGTTTAATGATGGCCAAAGTGATATTTATAATTTATTTGGCCCGTCTACTCGAGTGAACATTTCATCTGTCAAAATATAAAAAAGTCTTAAATAAGCTGAACTGAATTAACTTCCCAAATGGCGTTTTAAAATATTACCCATATTTTCCCAATTCTATACTCCTACATCTACATCTACATCTACGTCATAACCCGCAAGCCACCCAAAGGGTGTGTGGCAGGGGGTGCTTTCGCACCAGGCATGCATGAATGATATGGTAGAACACCGACATTACATTAAAACCGGCAGACGACACATGCAAAGCGCCAATTAAAAATCTAATACCCAAGAAACATTCTATCTTCAATCGTTCCAACATGCAAGGGATACAAAGTCTACTACTACAGATTCAAAATATCATGCATAAATAAGAACATCAATATTTACATCATGCATAAATAAGAGAGTAGAGAATATAATGAGAAAGATTTACTGCCTGCCTATTGTCAATACTCGAACTATTCATGACGACGATCACAGCTGTTATGGTCCCGAATGGTACGCGGAAAAAATGACATTTTATACCTATCGGTTCTACAATCTAGCTCTCTAATTTTATTGGCACGATCTAATCTGCCGTATTACGAAGGGGTTAATAGTATGTTTTTTACGTCGTCAGTAAAATGATTTTCCTGAAATTTATTTAGGAGGTTAAGCCTATAATTTAATCTACGCTGTGATAGCGATTCCCATCCTAATTCTTCTAACAGTCCAGACACACTAGCCAACTTATCGTAGCATCGTTTCACAAACCTAGCTAGCTACTCAAATATTGATTTGATATTCAATAAGAATACTGGAAATAGTTACGTTAACTAAGCCATTTAATTACCCTAGACCTTGACTCTGATGTTGATGGGTGGAAAACTTCACGGACTTTTGATTAGCTCCCAAAAGGTAGAAGAAAACCTATTTAAAATCTTTTCAAAATCTGCTTTGTTCTTATTCAAAGGTAAAGCATTCCAATATACACGTTATCGCATACGCTCCTGATATATTATCCAGAAACGTGACTCATGCCAGGGCCAATGAGCCTGTATGAGTGCCCGCATTTTGTCTTCCTCTCATTAGTATTTGTGCCACCTTTCATTCCGCCACCTTTACCTGACGCTCGAAATTCCCTCGACCGCTGCGCGTCTGTGTTTCAAATGATGCGGGCGCCGATCGCCGGGTGTCTTTCTCCCGCCACGTGCCGTCGCTAGTCGTTCACGAAAATGCCTTGACAAACGAGTTGATTGTCTTTTCAAGATGGCGTGAATGTCGTTCCGACTATGTTCTTGCGAAGCCGAACAATTTTCCTTGTCCTATCGACACAGTCACTACTTTTCATCCTATCTTTCACTCGTCCCAGATTTTATTCGTGTATGTTTACGGGACCATAATAGTTGTTAAAAATCAGTTCTAGGACTAGGTAAATAGGTTTTTTCAGTGGTGCTAAATATCTTAACATGAATTGTAGATACTAACCTCGCATGCAATCTCCGGCATGTTATACACCTGCATGTCTTAGTAACTTGTAGTGCTATTTATTTGTCACATTAATAATTCTAACCAGTAGTTAACTTGAGTAGTGTACTGCATGGTAGCATGTTCTTCTTCGTATCACTCTCCTAGTTCGTGGTCTGACTGCGTACTGTTGTCCTGACTGCTTTGGCCTGCGCCTGGCATTCGGGGGAACGCGCGCGGTTCTGATTGAACTGGGATGAGTGCTGCATGCCTGGTGTGGAATCACCCCGTGCCACACACCATAGTGGTGGCTTGCACGGTATTTCGTAGATGCAGATGTAGATTTTTATGAAAAGTTTCATTTTCTCATGATACGTCCTCTTAAAGTACTCATACATTTAATTAGAGAGGCTAGCATCGAAATTATGATTATGCGGGTGGATAAATAAATCGCGAGAGAAGACAATTAGTATTGGAAATGATATCCATTAGTTAAACTTTTTTAAACTGTTGACGTAGCTATGGAGGCTACTTATGTGTTTAGGTCCTTCAATGGCCCAGCTAGAGCTGCAGTTATGTGATTGCCAAGGTAGACTTTGAGATTTTTTATTTGAATGGTTGAGACTAAAAATATAATTTAATATTAATATTGGGAGCAAGTAGACGCCATCTCAGCCTCTATTTTATAAAATTGTTTTATTAATGAACAGTGAGCAACATCACTGCAATTGCACGCAGACTTTGTCACTCAGGTGTTAAATAAAAGCATTTTGAAACACCCTCGTACTAAATTAAATCACTGTGGAATAACTTAGTGATTTTTTAAACACTTTTTTCATGGATATCAGTGTTTTGCAACGCAAAAACCTCCACTCAGGCACTAAACTGAAACAATATCAAGTCTTGATCTTCCTGAGGCTCGATAAATACACACGCTGCGGGAATTAACGAAATTATCAAAAGTTTTCTGCTTTAATGCTTCATATCTTGACAAATGCAAATAAAGTTCTCATTTAACTTCTGGATTATGCAGCTCTGTCGTAAATATTTGCAGCGGGATGCCTGATAAAATATTATTTAAGCTTCCTCTCTGTGTCCCACGTCAAGGCACCATACTTGCTGAGTATAATCGTAAATATCTTTTAAAGTTTTCATTCACTCACACCATTGCATGCACGTACGGATTAACTCATCAGTAACATAACTGGCACAGAGAAAAAGCCTCAATTTTAAAACTTCAAAAATGGCTCTGTAAACATCATGGAGGATTCCACCAACTGCAAAAACTAGTAAAGGTATATAATTAGGTACTTCTGTTGTTAAATGCACTGTAACAGCGAAGCATTGTCGTTAATAAAACAGGAAATGGCCTACTGAGATAGAGAAACCTCTCCCCTTTCGATCGCTAAAGTTCAACTCGGCCAGAATTTGAGACGCGCTCTTTTATAATTCCATAGTTTTTGCTAGCAAGGGGCGAACAGTAAGTGCGAAATGACATTCTCTGTATAAGAAGTTTAAGCTAAAGAAGGACCATTTTTTTAAATGCACATGTTGTCAGATACTTTCGGCTCTGACAATTTAACCTGAATACACTGATTTTAGAAATAGAATTTTGTCCAGTCATTGATCGATGCAGAGTATTTAGTCTATAATTTAAAAGAATGCATTAGTGGTTGTGCAGAAACTACGTTACCAACTTATGGGGTAGGGAGTCTCCTAAAAACCTACGGCGGGTAACAAGGGGGATTAGGGAGGTGTTCACTCAAAGTAACGGAGCTGTTACAGTGCTCCTGTTTACATTTATTACTCGTCAACATCGCAACGAAAATACTGCAGAGTTTAACATGTGGAAGAGCGCGTCTTATTTCAGCCTATCTCTAAAAATAAACTCACTCAATAATTGATAAATTATTTTTGAAATGCAAGTTTCATTTGCAGAGACAACGTTACATGTCGGGGCGGGAGAGGGGTTGGGAAAAATACTACGGCGGTCAACGAAGATGGGGAAGGTGGTGAAAAATCACCGAAAACGGTAACGTAATTTATGCACGACCTCTCCTAACTTAATTTTTGAACTCGTATCAGTAATTGGTGTTGTGCCAGGGCGCACAAGCTCTGCCCATCATTGATTACAGTTCGCAACTTACACATAACATACTAATTTATGTGAAAGACAGTGGGAGAGAATCAAATGAAACTTGAAGGAAATTTTCATATGATAAATAATCGCGCATCTCATTTATTTGTGAAAGTGATTAGGGCCCAAGTACAAAGGAAACGGTTTTAGGCCTGACTTCGTCGTGGTTGTCATTCACGTACAAGTTAAAATTACTTCATTAACTTCACTTTCGAGTGGAGATAACTGTTATGTTAATTTTTATATAAGTAATATTTACTTTTTATGATATCGATTTTGACACGTATGTTTTTTGTTGGTGACGATGACATTCTGAGTAGACGGTGTCCACTCAGAATGCTAAATAAGAGAAGGAACACCTAGATTGGCCATATTCTCCGACACGAAATCCTGGTAAGACCATACTAGAAGGTACAGTAGAGGGAAAAAACCAGAGGGGCAGACCTAGACTGGACTACATGGGACAGTTGATGAAGGAACTATGTCGCCAATCGTACAGAGAAGTGAAAAGATTGGTGCAAGATCGGATAAAGTGGAAGACTGTTGCAGACCAATCCTAGGATTGTAACCACAGAAGAAGTTTTTCGTTGCCAGACAGAGGTATTCAGTGACTTAATATACCGGAAATACACCGGAAAAACCGGAAAATAAACCGGCGTTTAGGTAGTAAATGACGCCTCCCTTAGCCTTTTTTTTTAGAAGTTACACGTACACATGAATGGAGGGAAAGGGAGTAGCAATTTTCCTGAGGCTTAAAAATAAACACTTCGGTCAATACGTGTTGACAATCCAACGGAAACGGAAAATATTGTTCCAAACTACGGGCACCGGCGTTTCCCCACAATTTTTCTCTCCTAGGTCTCGTAATAAAGGCACGGCTCTACTAATAACTCTGGCCAAAGTCGTCCGTGCCACGAATGGAATAGCGCTCATATAATCTCATCCCTGCCCCACCCTCCTCGTTTTCCACCCCCTTACTACACCACCACCTTCTTCCCCACACCCTCCCTACCGGCACGCTCCTTCAAACCACCTCCCCCCGTTGTCACGACGACACCACCTGCCCCTCTCCCCTATATGCCTCCCCACACCCCCTCCCCTTCCCCACTCTCCATTCCATTAAAGAACCTTTTCTCTGCCCACACCCCAATGAACCCTCCCTTTATCTACCCACCCTCTTCGCAGAGGAGCAGGCATTCAGAGGGGAAGGGGCAGGCAGATGGACATGGCAAGAGAAAGAGGAGGACGGGGAGGGGGGGGGCAAGCGGAGAGGGCCCGCCCCACGCCGACACCGCCCCCTCCTCCCGTCCTTTTACACGACTGAATGCGAGAGACGGAGTGTGCCGCGCCGCGCGCGCTTCAACTTTTTTTTTTCTCGGGCGTGTTTTGTGTTCGCCCGACGCGCGTCGCCGAGGAACGCCTTCCCTTTCCCTCCCCTCTGGGCCAGCCACGCCGAGAAATAAACCACCCCTGGCTCCCCCTTATCCCCGACGATGCCTTAGATGACTGGCTGGCTGGCTGCGATTCCGCCGTACTCTACTACAACGCCCTCACATTCTCTCTCCCCCCTTGTATATATACAATACGTCACACTACACAACCACGCGGCTTGTCTTCTCTCTTCCTCATCGTAGAGTGTACACACAAGCACATAGCTGCAGCCTGCGCTACGCTACAGCAATCGTGGCCCGTGGCGAAGTCAGAGTCGCCCAGAGGGAGAGAGAAATGGAGTGGCGGTGATAGCGTCACGCTGTGTGCTCTCCGCCTGCGGTGTCACACACTGTCGATCTCTTTCCGTCGCTCCTGATGGCGTTCTTTGTTTTTTTTTGTGCCAGAGCACGCTATTACTTTAAAAACAATGGTTTATATAGGACTTTCACCGTGGTGTACCTTTTAAAACCACGTCTAGGCAGCAGCTGCCTACTTATCCGTCATGCATATCTCGCCAAAATCAGTTATTCCTCGCCATAGCTTCCGTCCAAGATACCATTGCGGTTGAAATATATTGCTTTTGCTTATAAAGAAACCAAATGTTGGCAATATTTTTACGATTTTATGTTATAAATAAATGCTACCATTATGGGTTCGGTCACGTGATTCTCTTCCCCGAAGGATATTGGACGTGTGTAAACAGGGCTATTATTTTGCATGATCTCTAGTTGCCTAATTAGAGATTTAGTGCATATTCTGCGATTTAAATACACTGATTAAGTGACATGGAATAGGGATTTGGTCGACCAGAACTTTTGATTTGATTTGTATTTAAACCATGGAAATACATCTTCATCTACGAAATACCATGCAAGCCACCACTAGGAATTGTGGTACGGGGTGATTCCCTACCAGGCATGTACCACTCATCCCAGTTCAAATCAGAACCGCGCACGTTCCCCCGAATGCCAGGCGCAGGCCAAAAGCAGTCAGGGCAAAGGTACGCAGTCAGACCACAAACCAGGAGAGTGATACGTAGAAGAACATGCTACCATGTAGCACACTACTCGAGATGCAACCACTGGTTAGTATTATTGATGCGACAAATAAATAACACTACAAGGTACTAAGACATGCACGAGTATATCATTCCGGAGATTGCAAGCGAGGTTAGTATCTACAATTCATGTTAAGACATTAAGCACTACTGAAAAAACCAATTTTACCTAGTCAGTATTCTAGAACTGATCTATCACACCTACTATGGTCCCTTATTGTGCGTGGAAAAAATGACATCTTAAATCTACCGGTTCTGCAGTCAATTCCCTTAACCCGGCAGTGCTCGCAATATATCAACAATAAAGACCATTTTCAAGACTATTTTCAATATTTGTCAGATAATTCTGGCCCGAAATGCGAATTATTCCAATGTTGACTCAATATTCCGGGCTGAGCTTCTTTGTATCCTAAGCTTGTTTCATTTTGAGTAATATTTTGTGACAATCACTCAGATGCCGCCAACCTGTCGCCTTTGAGCAGGGATGAATTACGTGAGGGCAATTTTTTTCTCTTATTGTAGGAGAGATTGAGTGATTTCCGTCCTCGGAATGATTCTGAAAAAGAAGAGCTACCCAGCGGAAGAAAGCGAAAGCACTGCCAACCCTGCAAAAATGGGAAGCGGAAGAAGTTTCGGCTCTCAAAACACCACTGCAAGAAGTGCAAAATTCATCTTTGCTTGCAACATTCATAAATTGTCTGTCAAAAATGTGTATGATTTAAAAAATGCAAAGTTGGACTTGTTAAGTATCAAAATTATAAATATCCTACAAACAATAAAAAATGTGTACAAATAATTTTTTTACGAGTGGAAATGAGTACTGATTTAAAAAAAACTTTGACGGTTTGTGTTTGTGTGCATAATTATTACTTTCATAAGAAAATAGTCTTGTGAAAATTTATTGCTCCAAGTTTTTAACGCAGAAAAATTAAGCTTTAGCATGAAGAATGCAAAAAAGGCCACCAACTCAAAAGAACTTAAAAGTAATTCCATTTTATGATTTTAAAATACGTCAATATCTGACAGATGTATTGCGGGCACTCCTGTTACACATCCTATATCGGGCACTGCCGGGTTAATCTCATTCTTGTGATCATTCCTACCGTAATTGTTTGGCTCTATCAAAATATTTTCCACGTCTGGAAAAAAATAGTCTACTTTAAACTTTCGTAAAAGATTTAACCTATATTTCTCCCTTCGATTGGATAGTTGTTCCATCCTAATTCTCTCGACAATTTGGTAACGCTACTAATTTTATAATAAAAATTTCTAACAAATCTAGCTGCCCTCCGCTGTATGCAATCTATATCTGAAACTAGTCCAACTTCATAAGGGTCCCATATACTAGCGGCGTACTCCAAGTGGGGTCTCACGAGAGAAAAATAACATCCCTCCTTTACCTTCTCGTCACATTGTCCTAGTATTATTTTAATAAATTTCTCGTATATGCTTCCCCCACGACAAGTCCTGAGTAGGGGTCACTCCTAAGTACTTTACTGACTTTACATTTTTTAGTTCGGCTTGATTAATTATGTACGTCTCGCTGGTTAAGCTACTCTTCCTCCAAAAATTCATAACAACGCACTTTTAAAAATTTGATTCTAACTGCCAAGTGTCGCACCACCCGCTTATAGCTTCTAGGCCTTTCTTCAACGCAATTCTATCAGACTCTGTTAATATCCCTTTTACAATACTGCGTCATCCGCGAAAAGATGAATTTTACTCGTAACGACGGTTGTGAAGGTCTTACATCGGTTTTTCTGACGCTTTCTAAATGAACGCATGCAAACCTTAAATATAAGTCGTATCAGTCGCCTTTTATTATTTTTTACCGGGTGAAAATCCAAAAAAACCTTAAAAGGAAATTAATCAAGAAAAATTTATATGGATGAGGATGTTAATATTTTGGTTGTTCCTCGATTGTTTATAATGAAGTCTGCTAGAAAGAAGAAAGTTGACTAGTTTCCCATTTATTCTGATTTATATAGTTTTGGAATTATAGAATTTCACCGATACCCCGATTGTTTGCCGACTAAGCTGTGAAGATAATTTTTCTTTATAAGTTCAGAAAAAACATGAGTGCACATACTTTTATTATGCACATTTGTTGCTTCTAATAGTAGTGCAGATTTGACTTCTCGGTTCGACGGTAAGAGTTTCTTTATCCTTAGCACTTTAAGTATGATTAGACTAGTGACAATTGAGTAAGTTGTGTCGGACCGTTACTAAGCGCAATGGCTCAGAAAATTGGGAACGATTTTTGGCAAGAATTTGGTAGCTCTCCGGGAAATTCGTTAATTTCCTTTTCTAAAAGTGTTTTGTGGGATATTCCCGAAATATCGGCAGCTGAATTTGTCTCCTTTCTGGTGACCATTCTTGAAATATTGGTGGCGAAGGGTCGTTCCCTTTTTAGGGAGGAATCGTAGACTGCATCGTATTCGGGCAATACTGGGACCATGGCCTTTCGAAACGGCTCGTTAGGGGGGGACCCTAGCAGAAGGTTGAATAGTAATGGAATCACATCATAGAGTTCTTAGAACAAATTACGTGAATCACTTAATGGCCATGAAATAGTTATGATACAATCGAAGTCAATGTGAAGATATGATAGAAATAGTTTCAATCAGGAGATATTTATGGCAATTTCCCTTCGATTCAATGTCAACGATGGCTATTATTAAGGAACAGTTTTAGGCTGGACATGGAGGTAGTCATCCTCCAAAGATATATAAAAATAACTTTGTCAACTCTACTGTTAAGATTTTATTATTATTAACACCACAAATATCACTCAAACACTTATTAACACGAGCCAGAAAACCCTGATCATATTCACTAAATCTTAAAAATTGAGTATACCTAGTTTATTTCATTTTTTCCGTTTTCATAACGAGTATACTTACTAAAGAGTGGCTGAAGTGAGGTTGGAAATGTTCTAATCGAGCGATCTGTGAATTTTTTTGTCAATTTTCACAAAAATTGTGTAGGGATAATTAAAAAAAAATTCTCTTCTCCTTTTCGTATCGTTTATTCCACCTCAATTCAACAAACAATCGTCCCCTATGGTCTCAGATTTTACTCGTTTTCAATATGAGTAAACTTAATAAAGAGTGACTGAAGGGAGGTTGAAAATATTCTAATCGAGCGGTCGCTGAATTTTTTTTTAAATTTTCACACAAGTTGCGGGGGGATTATTTTAAAATATTCTCTTCTTCCTTTCCGCATGGTTTATTCCGCCTCAATTCAACAAAAAATCGTCCCCTAGTACTTCATATTTTGCTCAAACTTCAATTATATCTCTCATTTTACATTAAAGGAAGTAATCTGAAACCGTTTTAAGAAACGATATTTTTGCGCGATTTATGCGCATTTTAATTATTTCTCATTTTAGCCAAAAATACGTGCTCTGCATCGTGTTTAGATGAGAGAATAGATGAGAGTCGAATAACACAACAGATATATGAGTGAAATGAATGGTGCGAGAGGGAGAGGTAGGCCGAGAAAGTTGTGGTTGAATGTGGTTGATGAAATTCTTAGTAGGAGGAATATTAGGAGTCTTAAAAACAGGAGGGCGTGTATTAAGCAGTGTATGGGATAAATGAGGCAAGGTGGTTTGCAAGGATAGGTCAGTATGGAGGAAATTATTGAAGCAGAGTTAGGTGTACAAATATGTATTTATGAGTGAAACTTCGTGATTCTGCCTACCCCGGAAGGGAACGGCGTGATTGGTATGTAGGTATGTAATTTCTTCTCATCTGACCTCTCTAGAAATTGCGATCTCTATTAAGTTATCATGAACAGCTTCGTTGCCCAAAAAGTTTGACTACAGACTTCCGTACTTGTTAATATGGCATTATCGTCACAATTGCCATTGAACTCGGGGGAGGAGGGGATGGGCGCGGGAAGCCGCCTGCAGCAGTAGATAAGGCCGATAGCCGAGCATGGAAAGATCGATCGTTTTGTCGTCAACGCACTCTATGGGGTTAATCCTCGACGACGCGGAAGATGGCGCGTGGCGTTCCGTGAAACATGAGAGTGCAGCTTCCGCTATCTCTCCGTGACCGTTGGATTGACAGCCTTCGTCGCGACGGCGGCGGCTGGCGGGCAAGGGCCGTCGGGACGCCCGTCACGGGAGACGGCCCATTACCCCATCCCCCCACCCCAGCACTTAGGGAGATGTGACATTAGTGCAAATACATCGCGTAATTCTTACTGCCATGGAAATATACTGGCACAGCTTGTTTGTTCACCTTTTCTGTCCTTGATATTTTTATAAGAACGGCGAGGCATTATGAAGTTATTATTGCCAGACAGATTTTTATAATTTACCCTGTAATTCGGAAAAAAATATGTATTCTGCAGTAACTACGAATCTGTCAGAAACTGAGTTTATTATAGGTAAGCCTTCTAAATTTATTTAACTCTGCGGTCCCAATGCATTAATATACCTAATTGTCGGTTTGGCTGTTTAATAGCAGAGATCTATTCTACTAAATTTGCGATCAAATAGGGAAAATAAATGCTTGAACAATATAGATGAGATGGCGAAATATGTGTTTTTATGCCACACGCATCTCGAAAGAGGATTGTATATCGCACATAACTACTGAAAAAAGTGACATCTATTTTTTCAAGGCTGATGATTACAGTTTACGGTTGGAGACGTTCATACAACGTTGATTTCTACCTGGTAAAAATGTTTGAACTTTGAGAAGCGAGAATAGGGAAACTACTCGGAAAAGATTTCCACTCTAGGTGGAAATTCAACCGCATATCTCATCGAAAGCGAGGAGATTAAAAAAAGATTTAATCCGCAGTAATAAGTTAAGCTAGCCCTGAAAGTAATCATGGGAATGAATATGAGATTGTATTAGGAACTTTCGAAATCTATAAATAATTGGGATTGAGTTATGGTCGAGGATCTCTCATCACATCTCTATGGTTTATCTTCTTTTTTTGTTGTTCTACCCAGTCGGAAGGCAAAAAACTGTCTGAATAGTTGTTCAGGACGACAGAGTTCCGGGCTCGTCATTAGCGATATAAAATACCTACTTTGCAACGTGGTTGGCGAAAAATTGGCCAACTTTGTCCAGTGTATTCATTTGCACAAGATAAGCGATTCGCCAGCAGTGCTAAAGTTGCTTATCGTTTATCACAATTGTCATGGAGTCTGAATACCTCTTGATTATTTACCCAAGCAAGCGTTTAGAGCTATGATAAGCCTAATGCCATTCGATCCCAGTTTTGAAACCTCCCTGCTCTTCTATGAAGAAAAATTATCAGTGTTTTTAAAGATTCTTAGGACTACTGCTGAATGACTCAAAATGCCTTAATCATGTTAAAACATTGACTGCCGTTAAATGTTCATACTTTTAGGAAATATACGTTATTATTTTACTTCAAGAAACTTTCATCTACATCTACTTGTTACCCTGCAAGCAACGAAAAGAGTGTTTGGCCGGAGGTCACTTATCACCAACATGAACTACAGTGAAGGAATTTACTTTCACCGACAAGCACCATACTTTTGGTATACTAATAATGCTACAGAAACTGCTAAAATAATTCATAATGTAACTATGAATACACAACACAAGAGTCATGCAGGGAACATGCAAAACATGGTGTTAGCAAAACTCAGCAAATTTACAAACATTCGTTTGGGTCCATATGAATTTATCAGCTACGCTACCTGTCAACTATCCTAATTCAAAGTTATAACGCAGCCATTATGGTCTCTTATCGACCGCGGGAAAAACGACATTTTAAACCTTTCTGTTCTACAATCTACTTCCCTTATTTTATTATCATTATCTACTCTTAATGCCTTAACGATATTATATTAATTCACAGCTATTAAATACTCCTACTTTTAAGAAGTATGCATTTTAATGTTGCTTCAAGAAACTTTCCCGCTTCGCGTCTCAGTGGAACGTTTGCATCGACACCAAAATAAGTTTCCGCAGACTGGATTGTTTCGGAAGCCAGAGCGAATACTGTTCGTGGTATAAATAATCAATTCAAGAGGGACTTGTGCGTCGTGACGATAGGCATCAGACTGTTTTGATTATTTTATGGCGTGCATGGCGTCGATCGAAGCGAACCCTGGCGTGGCACGATCGAAAGTATTGTGGCCAAAGCGTCGGGCGGGGGGCAACACCGTTTGCTTTACGCCCGAAGCAGAAATGCACCCTCTTGCTTTCGGATACTCGCAACTGCCACGTTGGGTTCAAGGTTCTCGCCGGGATCTTGAATGAAGCGCTGGCCTCGGCGACTTATGCCTTCGAGGAGGTCTCATCAAAGTCTTCACCCACCTGAAATTCTGATCACTTTATCTTCTGTGATTTATTTTTTTCCCGGCGAATAATATGGAGGAAGTCTTCTCGGGTCTTCCACTAGGATAAGTTTTTTACTGCCGACGTTTCGGAATCCGACTCGTAACTCCATTCTCGAGGCAAATGATCCGAGAAGACTTCTTCCACTTCATCTTCTCTTCCATTTTGCCCTTCAAAATTTACATTTTATGATGTGATGCGTAGAAAATGACATGTATAATGAGAAATGTTGGAAATTATGACGGGAAGACATTTGAAATGAAATGCGATATCCATGTCATGAATTTAAATGAAATATCCATGCATAGAAAATATTTACATAGACACTTAGTCGCTTTATTTTAATGACCAAAGCCAAGTTCATGTGGTCCTGCCCGTTGGCTGCGGGTTGGATACTCATCTAAACTAAGGTTGTTGCGTTAACTTTGACTCCTTGACAACCTGGTTGCTAGAGATTAGAGACTTTACCGTGATTTCATGAGTCTATAAGCTACCTGAGTTTTCCGTAAAATTTTAAGGCAAATTATCTAAAAAAATACCTTCGAAATCAAGGGAACGACGACAACTTTGTTGGCTCTAGTCACGCTTTCAACAGAAATAATTATTCTTATAATTTTAAAGTGTTCTACTGGTTAAGATAGGTTTTATCGAATGTCAGAGAATATCCTCCAATTTTTCTACTTTTTCAGTAGTCTATCTTGCTCTAGAATATCCTTTTTCGCCTCAGCGTACGATATACACTTCTTCATCCCGTCCATGAAACCTATCCTCCTCCTTCCTCATCCTCGCTTTCCCAACATCCTTCCCTCTATCACACTCTTCAGCACCCCTTCGCCCTTTATTACATCCTTCAGCCATCTACCCAGCCTATCCCGGATTTCATTAAGAAGCTTCCTTTCCTCGCCCACCATCTCAAGCACTTCCTCGTTAGTCTTCTTCTCCGTCCACCTCACCTTCTCCATTCTCCTCCAGGCCCACATCTCAAATGCCTGCCGCCTATTCTCATCCTCCTTTCTGAGGGTCCAAGTTTCTGCACCATACAGCGCTACGCTCTATATCATGCTCTTCACCAGCCTCTTCTTCACATACTTTCCCATGGTCCCCGTCATCAGCTCCCTTCTATTACTACACGCCTCCTTAGCTAGCTCTATTCTCTTCCGCATGTCTTTGCTATTATGTCCATTTCCTTCTAGCGTACTCTTTAAGTAATTCAAATGCTCTACTTGCTCCACTATCTGTCCTCCGACTTAAATCGCCAGCCTCGCTTTCTTTGTCCTAGAGAATCATTATTTTAGTTTTCTCATGGACCTTTCTTATTATTCTTAAATGCAGATTAATATTCTAGCCAGTGAGATGACTGCTGAAAATATTAAACTGGAGGAAAATAAAATTAAAACGCCCATGAATCAGATATTGACTGAGATAGACTTCTCCAAAAGAAAGTGGCGCATTATTTAACGGGAAATTTAAAAAATAGTGTATTCCACCTTGAGAATGAGAGGCTTCTTAAAGAGATCGCTCGTCTCTTCGATTTGCAGTTAAATGTATCTCATATGTCCTCGGCTTAACTCTTTCAGTAGGTTATGAATAACATAATGAATAACATAACATATGAATAAGTGTCATCATTAACTTCTCCAAACATTCTGCTCAATTTATCTCAAGCTCTACCAATAGAAATTTTGTGCTTTGGAGTTTATATACTGTCTAAAATGTGTGGATATTTTAGTGGAAGCAGGGAAATTTATTTCTTTGACTGTTTCCAATCGCTTAACCCTTTGAGTGCGGCATGACGTGATATCACGTCATGGCTGTCTTTACGCTGGTGCTGATGACGTTATATCACGTCAAGGGGACTGTGAGTGTTCCAGCTTTCACTATTGGCCCCAAAAAGAAAGCTGAAACACTCACGGTACCCGTGACGTGATATCACGTCATCAACACCAGCGTAAAGGCAATCATGACGTGATATCACGTCATGCCGCTCTCAAAGGGTTAAGATCTGTCGGCTACTGCTAAATCTTTTTGTCTACCTTAGTTGT
This sequence comes from Ceriagrion tenellum, assembly GCA_963169105.1. Taxonomy (NCBI): domain Eukaryota; kingdom Metazoa; phylum Arthropoda; class Insecta; order Odonata; family Coenagrionidae; genus Ceriagrion; species Ceriagrion tenellum. The sequence continues at coordinate 110,754,109 of OY720643.1, forward strand.
ACTTATTGCACATGAGTGCAAGAGATGAAGGTTGCGGTATCAGTTGAAAATTTCTTAGGTGTATATATGAAAGCTAGAGATTTGCCTAAAAATTATTGTATTCTGTGGATGACGTCTCTACTCTGCGGAAGCCCATCAAGAGCTAGGTGCAAATAAATCTATGCTTTCCTCTTCCAAAAACTTAGGTAAATACTTGTAGAAAGTATTAATCTGTGGAAAGCTAATTTTTCTTGCAGCTACCTCTGATATTATCGTTTCTACCTACTGTCAGATACTCAGGATAATTGAATTTTATGGCATGCGGCTCATTTCTTTGAGTACGATAAATGCCTTGTTATATTCGTCCGCTCCTGGTAATCAGCGTCCATTAATTACTGTGCATGATACTAAAAAAACACTTCAACATTGCTTAATAAGACGGAACAGTGAGAGTTAAAATGTCTTTGGCATATAATGTCACGTGTCTTAAGGGTTTTAATTCATTTATTGACATCAACATTTTAGGAGAGGAAGTAAATTCGACTAATTGAAAAACTCTTGAATCCAAGTATGGATATTTCTCCATAAATTAGCGTTATTTCCATATCTGTGTTCTTTCATGGGATCTTGTGCAATATCTGCTGATTCTGCCGTGCGTTTTTCCATGCCTTTAACAATTTCGCCGAATTAAGGTCTCCGTTAGCAGTGATCACAATCATCTGAGTTAGTGAGCTAGGTTTTAGCCTCATTTTTTTATCAATTTCCTTTTATGTTTTTATTTTCTTGTTACAGGAAGTGGGCCATAAAAGGGTCGGTAATTGAGCTGTGCAATTACACAAGCGCCCCTCATGCACTCAACGTATTCGACTCATGATCATAGCTATCGCTCCTGCTGGACACTCTCCCTTTTAATGCAGTCCGTTAAAGTGTAAGGACGTCTCATAGGATTACCGTAATACACCGCATAAAGAATTAGAAAGAGATAGCCAATGCCCTTAAAAAGTGCTTTGTTTTATGACACAAAGTTCAGTCTGCCATATTATGTCTAGAACATCCTCAACTCAACCCAGAGCCTTATCCATTGTTTACCACTGGACGTTACCATGCAAACCATCGCTAGAGCTTGAGGCAGAAGATATTGCTACCAGCCGCGAAAATTGGTAAGGAGAGAAATAAGTGGACCTGAAACCGAAATGCAAAGAAATATTTGAATAAATATTTTGTTTCATTTGTGTTGTAGCCACGGATGGTGTATATAAAAATGCGTACTTGCTCGCGTATTACTTTCCGAAATTTTCCAAACCAATGAATGTGGCGTAGTGGTATAAGGGTACTCATGTCACCCTTGAACTTTTGCATGAATAGTTCTAAAGGTGTTTTGAGCGGAATATCATTTCACCTAGAAATCAATGAGTTTGGTCTCATTCTAAAGAAAAATATCTCACTATACCAAATATACCAAACCATCAGCTCCTTACCGAATTACTTTCCGAGATTTTTAACGAAAAATACCTGCCCTTTCACACGGAAAATTGTGTCTATGCACTCCAGAGAGACGTTATTAATAAAAGGAGGAATTTATAACACCTAGATCTCGTCAAAATATAAACAGTTTGTAGTTTGTGTGTCTTCTCGACTATTTTGGAAAATAAATTATATTTTCACCGCAGTAACATTTTCAGAATCGCAAAAAAAACCTTCCGTTGTGAAGGAGTTTGGAACGCACCGCATGAAAAAAAATTTGCCAAATGAAAGACTTATGTAGATATTTTTATTTATTTAATTAGAATTTCAGTCATGTAAAAGTATATTATTGCACCATTAATATTGCAATGTGAAAATCGTGCTTCCTACAGCTGCAAAAATTAAAACGTATAATTAGAAATGATATCCAATATGAATAGGGAACTATCTCGCTCAAACTACCTTAAGATAATCGGGTCTTGCACGAAACTTTCTCGTCCATTGCCACCTACCTAACCACTCCATCCCACACACGGGCGAGACAGATGTTTGTTTTCCGGAGTTTACTGCGAAGCGCTCGCCTTGCATTCATAATTCATGCAGTCATAACGCAGTAAAACTATCACCGCTGGATCCCCGAATGCTCACGACATCTCCACGTAATTACAGCGACCCCCAAATGAATGTGCCATGTGTCCGTCTCTATTAATTCAGTCACGTAGGGTATTTTAGATTCTGGCGGGAGAGAGAGAAAGAAAAAGTTCCGTTTCGCCGCGCTCCGCAGCACATGCCCGGATTCCCCGAAGGTATTTGGCGCCAAAAAATCACTGCTTTCGGAACCGCAACCTCTCTGTTCGGGGCAGGGAGCGGGATGAGGAATGGGAGGGTATACACAATTGAAGCATTTGTCCGGCGGAGTGCGGGTGTTCGCGAAACGCTCCACGGAGCACAATCGTCGTTCAGGTCGAGAGGCTCCGCTCGTGCCACGAGTCAAAGGCAAAACTCTCGACCGAGTACCGGGGCCCTCACTTATCGCGCAGCGGGAGGATATGCACAGTTGCCCACCGGCACGAGCGCCCTCCAAGGGGGTTTAGCAGCAGAGCTGGATTATTAGCGCGGTCCCTCTGGCAGGAGGGGGGGTGAGGCTAAAGAGACTAGAAGGGGGAGGGGGTAGTCCTATAAGATAAGCTCTCCGGTTGGGTGGCATATATGTATATATCGATATCCAGCCTGGCCCAAGAGTTCCTACTCTCACCTGCCGTGCATCTCGCCCGTCTAGTTATGCGGGATTCAACTCACACACACAACACGCTTTCTCTCCTCTGGAGGTAGGTAAAGGTGTATATAAATGGATGACTAGCGGGTCCGGGTGGTCGTCGACTTGTATGTGAGGGGGGGGAGGGTGCCCGACCCCTGGAAGAGGGGGGAACCCTGTTCGATCGAGGGCCTCACAGGAGGAGGGAGACACGTCACCAGGGGGGGGGCGAAATTGCAGCCCCCTTCCTATCTTTTCCGCCAGGTTCCGCCGCGTCTGCACGCTCTGCGCCCCTCTAAACCGTGCTGCCACCCCTGGATTCTCCACCTCCCCGTCCAGAAACCTGCCCCTCACTCCTCTCCCGCCCGGAACCCTTTCTCCCCATTTCTCCCTCGCACAGCTGTAGTTTTGGTCGCGGTGGAGTATTCTTGAGGGATCGAATGGGGTGAGTACCACGTGGCGCGAACCCTTACTTATCCTTCCCCTCCTCCGCCTTTGTTTCCCTTTCCCTTTCGTTATCCCTTCCTCCCTTCGCCCCCCTAACCCAGTACGGGTATATACACGCTTCAAGCCCTCCCCTTCCTTCCCTCTTCACCCCCTCGTCGTTTCCAGGCTATGGTTTTCCCCTCTCGTCGCCTTCCCTCCTCGGGTCAAAACCCCCGAGGATACTCCGGCAGACATCTAGGGGTCTCTCCCCCCCTATTCTTTCCGCAGCCACTCCGGGGAAACCCCCGTCGGGTCGCTATTTACATCGGGGCTGCCACACGTTCGCCGACCGCCCTCGGACCTGTCCTCGTTTCACGGACCAAACCGAGAAAGGGAATCTTGTTCCAGAACTGGGTCTTCACCGAGCGGAGAGGAAATCATTTCAGACACTTGTGACCGAATGTACATCGCACCCTAATCTGCATCTACACTTTACCCTGAAAGCAGACGCTTTGGCATGCGACAGGGTAATAATAATAATAATATTATTATTTTGTTGTTCTTGGACTTTTACATCGTCCATTAGGAGCATGCATAATTTATACAATATTTAGAGGGTGGGTAGGGTATGATTTGGTAATAAATGAATGTGGGTGAGATGCTCCAGTAATGGACATATACGAAAGGAGTGTGCTTCGTTGGTTTGGCCATGTTGAGAGAATGGATGAGAGTCGAATAACGAAACATATATACAAGAAATGAATGGTGTGAGATGTAGAGGTAGGCCGAGAAAATTGGGATTGAATGTGGTTGAGGAAATTCTTAGGAGGAGGAATATTAGGAGTCATAAGGCCTGGTTACACGATACATTAACCCGCACGTGTTCATGTACAAGTTCATGAACGAATGCATGAACCAAATAGAACAGGTTCTATTTCCCTGTTCACGCGTTCATGCATTCGTACAAGTTGGTGTGGTTACATGATGAATTTTCGCGTTCATTCACGCGTTCATACATTCTTACATTAACTCGTACAGGTTAATGTATCGTGTAACCAGGGCTTTAAAAACAGAAGGGCGTGTATGAAGCAGTGTATGGGGATAGATAAGGCAAAAGAGGTTTGCATGGATAGGTCAGTATGGAGGAAATTATTGAAGCAGAGTTAGGTGTACAAATATGTATTTATGAGTGAAACTTTGTGACAGTACCTATCCCGGAAGGGAACGGCGTGATTGGTATGTATGTATGTAAATAGAGCTCATATGTTACAAACAAATATAAATAGGGATGAGCGGGTACATAATGTAAATTAAAAATAAAAGAGCAGAAAAAAGAGAAAAAAACACCACAAGTTACACTCTTTCAAGGGCTTGTAGAAAATGACAAAAACCTATACTTAAATACAGGTAAGGAGGGAGAATCCTTAATATCCTTGGGAATATTGTTCCATACTCGTCCTCCGATAACAGTGAAACATTTTTGAAAAGTAGTTGCCCTATATTGGGGAATGATTATAAAATCAGGAGCTATTCTAGTCGTCACGTTTGACTTCTTATTTCTGACGGGAAAGAATTGCTTCAAATAATTGGGTAGTTAATTTTTTAAGAGACAGTATAGAAAAGTACCAAGCAGGAATTTTTATTGGTTTCGGCCTTCAACCAAGCAAGGTGGGTTAAATAAGAGGAAATATGACCATCTATATTTAGTTTGAAAATAAGCCTTACACATAAATTTAATAGGCGTTGGAGATTTGTATTTTTCTCTTCAGTAAGATCTTGGTAAACAAGGCAACAATACTCAATATGAGGGAAACTGAGCGTAGGTACAAGTTGCTTACGAATATGAAATGGTGAAAGGTTTCTTTTGAGTTTTGAGCTGGTAGAGGAGCACATTAACCATTAAGCAGGGTATGTTGAGTGACTGACCTAATAAAGTAACAGCTCATGTGGTTTAGCGAAATTTTTCCCTTGCTATCAGAGAGACCATTTTCGACCTTTATCTTTTAATTGCAGCAGCTGTGATAAGAATAAAGTAAATATAATAAATTAAATTCCAAAAAATATACTTTTATGCGACTGATAGTCTCAGTAATTCACTAAATATGCATACAAGACATGAACCTACCCCGTTTTCACGCCGTACGCTGATAATTGTAGATTTATTCAATACTATTTAAAATTTTACGCGGTAAACAATTGGTTAATTTTTTTTAATGGAAAACAATTAATACAAAGTACATACTCCTACATTGCGGACGAGATCTACGCGTGTAAGTTTCTCATTTTTAAAGTAAAGTTTCTCTGGAGAGCTTATCCGAACTATTTCCTTCGGTGAGATTGGCGTTTCTTTGTGTCAGTGCGGTGATTTTGAATGCTATATGGGCATAATAAATCTTTTTCTATATTTGCAAATGGGCATCTGTAGCTTGCCCCTTTTTCTCCGTATTATTTATCGTGTTTGGTTAAATTTTTTTACAATTCAGCCCGAAATCCGAGCGAATCACGATTTTACTTTTAGTTCATAATACAACATATATCTCCAAACTTTCGGTTCATCAGTGCGTCAGTCCACGGTAGATGAGAGGATGGAAAGATGTCCTTAAATACGAGATCATACGCCAATCAACAATCTTATTTCATATGCTCAAATTACGATTTTGTAAGTATAAACATATATAGTTTGAATTGAATTTGGCTCATGATTGACTTTATGATAGGGTAGGAATAAAAAAATTGCCTATAGGGATAAACATTTTTAGTGAAAATATGCGGGTGAAATTTTACCGTGCAAATCTTGCGAAAATCAACGGAGATTAGACAGTTATAATGTGGCAACCAGCCACTGGAAGATCTGGATTCGTATCTCGGTCAAATAAAATGTTCTCTTATGGATAAATTTCACCCTCTTTGGCGTATATTTCTACCACCGCGCGAGTGAATAATTTCTATATCATTGGTGATTTCGCAGTGGTTGGAAACGGTCTCCGCTCCAAAAAACCTTTTGTACACGCTTTAAAGGTAACTCTTTGGACAGGCATCGTAAGTTTGTTCATTCTCCTGATGTTTCCTTGGATTTCGTTAGATACCTATACGGTTTATTTTATTTTTAGGCGGTTTTTACATTTAAAGTGTTCTCCTTCCAAAGCTATTGTATGGCTGCAAAACAAAAATTTTGATAGGTATAGGAGTAGGGAAAATAATGTGCGATGGGATACCCGATAATTATTTATGGGAAAAGTAGGATGAATGGGGTTATAAAGGAGTGAACGATGGAAGAATGTGGGTTGGATGCTGCAGTAGTGGACATGATTACAAAAGGAGGGTCGTCGTTGATTTTGCTTTGACGAGAGAATGGATGAGAGTCGAACACCTAAACAAATATACGCTAGTAGAGTAAATGGTGTTAGAGGAAGAGGTAGATCACGAAAATGGTCGTTGAATGGAGTAGGAGAGACTCTAGACTCTAGAAATATTAGGGGTCTTAAAAAGAGGAGAGCGTATATAAAGTAATGCATGAGTGTAAGAGAAGCAAAAGTGATTTTTAAGATATGCCATTACGGTGGAAATAATCAAAAGGGAGACAGTTTTTCAGAGCTAAAGGCAGTAATTAAAATCTTTGACTCTGCATATCTAGAAAGAGAATAGCGTGATGGGTATTAAGTTTAAATAATGCTCGAAACATGACAACAATGTTGAATTGACGCTAATGTTATCATATTTGAATTCCCGCTATGAATTCGTACGCAAGTCACCACTCGTACCGCGTTTTAGTATCCCATTGACGGCGAGGAAAACTCCGAGCGACTGAATCGTGCGACTCCGTAGAGGGGCCCTGAGGGCGAGGTCACGCGATACGAGAACGCCTCGGAATAAGACGAAATTTCGATTGGGGTTGTTTGGCCGCCGGGAGCGGACATTGTTTCTCAGTCGGGAGCCGGGTTAATCTCCGGCTCCGTTCCCCTGCACCCACCCCCCTAATATTTACGTCAGGGCTACCAACGTGGCGGTGAGAATGGGTGACGAAGCGAGGTGGGGGAGAGGAGGAGTATGAAGGTCAAGGGCGCGGTTTGGGGGAGCGGCGAAATTTGTGCTGCCGGGAAGGGAAAGGGGAGGAGGTGTGTGTGGGTGCGGCACTTTAGCAGGAGGGAGGGGAGCGGAGGCAAAACGCTCGTTTCAATTGCAAGTGTGTTGGGGGATGCTTTTGCTGGACGAGGGGATGTGTAAACGCCTCGGATTCAGAGAGCGCACCCGTAATTCATTCCTGCCCCCACACCCCCGCCCTTGCAATGCACTCTGGGGAGCTTTGCCGTGAAGGGGGGAATGGAATCATTTGATGGAGACGAGACCACGGTCAACTAGTTGAATCTATCCGAACTGCGACGGTTCGGCTTCCCTGCGACCGATCCATGAGGGCCGTGTCCGATTCCCCTCCGAGCGAGGTTAATGTTTTCCTCCCACCCCCGTCGCCTTGTTCAGGTGATGCTTCCGAGAAGGGACATGCTAGTCATTTGGTTCATATTATGGATCTACATCTACATTTACGAAATACAGTGCAAGCCACCACTAGGGTGTGCGGCACGGGGTGATTCCACACCAGGCATGCAGCACCCATCCCAATTTAAATCAGAACCGCGCACGTTCCCCCAGATGCCAGGCGCAAGCCAAAAGCAGTCAGGACCTCGGAGCGCAGTCAGACCAGAAACCAGGAGAAGAAATGCTACTATGCAGTACACTACTCAAGATATAACTACTGGTTAGTATTATTAATTCGACATATAAATAGCAATACGAGGTACTAAATCTTGCAAGAGTATATCATGCCGGAGATTGCATGAAACGTTGGTATCTAATAATCATGTTAAGATATTTAGCACTGTTTAAAAAACCTATTTAACCTAGTCAGTATCCTAGAACTGATATATCTATGGTCCCTTACTTTACGTGGAAAAAACGGCATTTTGAATCTATCTGTTCTGCAGTCTATTTCCTTAATCTTATTCCGGTGATCGTTTTTACCATAATAGTTAGGCTGTATTAAAATATGTTGAACGTCCGGCAAAAAATATTCTACATCAAACTTTCGTGAAAAATTTAACCTATATTTTTCCCTTCGATCGGATTGAGTAACACTACTTTGTTTATCATTACAATTTTTAACAAATCTAGCTGCCCTCCGCTGTATTCGATCTATATCTGTAACTAGTTCTACTTCGTAAGGGTCCCATGTACTAGCGGCGTAAACCAAGAGATGTCTCACGAGAGAAAAATTACATCGCAACTTTACTTTCTCGTCACTCTTTCCTAGTATTCTTTTAATAAATCCCAATTTACGATTTTCCAGTCCGCAAATTTCGCGTATATGTTTCCATGGGTCAAGGGATATATATGTATAGATACTTGATATAAATAAAAAAAATGATAACTTTCCCTGCTGTTTTCTCGCAAATTAAACTTGAAATGACGTAGTGTTCAATCATAAATGCCATTTTATTCATACATCTACATCTACGAAATACCGTACAAGCCACCACAAGGGTGTGTGGCATAGGATGATTCCACACCAGGAATGCAGCACTCATCCCAGCTCAAATCGGAATCGCACACCTTCCTCCGATCGCTAGGCGCAGGCCAAAAGCAGTCTGGACGACAATGGGCGGTCAGGCGGGATACTTGCTTGTAGCTTCCACTACTGTTGAGTTATTAAAATATACTTGTAAATATTTGTCAGAAGGTGACATCACCAACATGCATAGTACTTGAGGCATACCACTAATGCTGGAGAAACTATTCGAGTTAATATATTTTGCAGATACTTAAATTGAGAGAGATACTAGAGTTTTATAGAAAATATGCTCGATGTGCTGTTGGTACTGGATATCAGATGGGGATGCAATCATTAGGGAGTATTTCAACGGACTAGACGCATAATCAATTTAGTGAAAAAAGTCTCATAGCCAGATATCATGGTCTCTCATCATTCATGGCAAATATTGCGTCCGCTGTAGAGGGTTACGTGGATCAAGAATAAAGTACACGTAAGCCAGTGATCACTATGCATTACGATGCCAAAGGATTCAGATACATACATGGGCGAGAACGCGAGAGCAAATAATCGAGTCGTTTTGTGCCAAACATTACTCAGACACCGGAAGTAGTGCGCCGCGCCATGTAGTGGCGATTGTTGTTACAGGGTAATAAATGAGCACATATTATGAAATATATGTATCCACTATGGATACGGTCAGGAATTAGTGGGTAATAAATGAATGTGGGTTAGATGCTCCAGTAATGGACATATATGAAAGGAGTGTACTTCGTTAGTTTGGCCATGTTGAGAGAATGGATGAGAATGGAATAACAAAAGAAATATATAAGAGTGAAATGAATGGTGCGAGAGATAGAGGTAGGCCGAGAAAATTGGATTTGAAGTTGTTGATGAAATTCTTAGTAGGAGGAATATTAGGAGTCGTAAAAACAGGAGGGCGTGTATGAAGCAGTGTATGAGGGTAAATGAGGCAAAAGAGGTTTGCAAGGATAGGTCAGTATGGAGGAAATTATTGAAGAAGAGTTAGGTGTACAAATATGTATTTATGAGTGAAACTTTGTGACTCTGCCTACCCCGAAAGGGAACAGCGTGATTGGTATGTGTGTATGTATCCACTGCCTCTACATCTGCTGATATTTCTGCTTTATAATTTCCTAATTAAATTATCGTGTTCTAATGTACCGTAGTTTGTAGGATTGAATAGAATGTTATTCACCCTTTCAGAAAAAAAATTGGTAACAAAGTTACAAGACAGGGCTGGAAAAATTAACAATCCACATAAGAGATAAATATCACGAAGTGATATAATTAAGAAGCTATAACTTGAAGAAAACGAAAAACCACCAGAAATAGAGTAATAAATTTTATACTCGGGTCATTCAAAAGAATAAACTTTGTATGGTTTCACTGATGGAACCAATGTAAATGGGTAACTTATGGTGATTAAATGTATCATTCAATATCCACTGAGAACCAGGAAAAGAATGAGGGTAACACACTTGAGGCCTTTATCGGAGCCTTTGATTGACGAAGTGAATGATGGCAAACTTTGAGGAAACAACCACGCTATATTTAGATTGTGCTCCTACTATAATAAGTTTGCTGCGGTGAACGAAAAATGTGCGAAAAATGGTGATGACAAAATGGTTTCCTCGACCGGAGCGCGAACCCTAAAGTTTTGCCTAGCCCAGGTAATTTTGTACACCACCACGTCTCCCTGAATTCTGTCCTGAAATTTTATTTTAAATGAGATTCGTCAGAAAACAATGGACCATCTTTAGAATCCGTTGCTCGATTCTTGATCAAGGTTACCCTATTCCTATGAAGATTTGATTATTTCCTCCAGACGTAAAGACTCATTGTATATTTCCACCATTTTTGTTGTGGTAGAACTATTTTCGACGTATTCTCCTCATCAGGTACAGGTTGCGGCATTATAACTTCCTTTGTTCAAAATGCAATAAAACCCATTTTATGAATCAGAAATATTATATTTTTTAATAATGTAGGAACATATCTAAAGCTTTGCGTTACACAGTTGTGAAAATCATGTGGTAGGTGACGCTCCCGCTCAGGTCTTGTAGGGTCCTTGGACGGTTGGCATAAACACAGGATTCCAAAAAACCAATTTTAAAAATAGCAATACCGGAAGGCCAACATCCGGGTAGAAATTGCCAACATACCCGCTGCTATGCTGGTAAGGGTCATGACAAACCTCAGAAATCGGCTTATTCAGTGTATGGACAATGGATTTCTGTCAACTACATGATAAAATTTTCAAAACTATGTAAAACAAAACTTAACAATCAAGCCGATGCATCGAAACTAGTTGTACCAATATAAATATTGCTGAATATATGCATTGTAATATTATTTCAGCGGTAGTGGATTTCCCTATAGTTGAGCTCGAAAGCATCAAGAATTATTTTCTTTTTAGCGGTCATAGACAATAGGCGGTCACGTGCATCTATTAATTTGATACTATTGCCACAAATGTCACTAACATCTATTAATATGGGTTTCTTAAAAAACCCTGAATTCTCGGAGATATTTCTTTGAGTAGCCATGACGTTACTATAGTTTTTTGAAAATATTAATATCCCTTCGTCTTTACGATACTCAACTTTTGGTATTCGTTACACTTATTCGTTAAGGTCATATCTGTTCAGTGGCTTGGAAACAGCGCCATAGCAGTTTGTTTTATGGATATTTCCAACTTTTTCAACCTGTAGCCATGCAGACAGAGCTGTAAAGGTAACGAGGAATCGCAAGGAGAGTTAAAGCTTGAATAAAGTTTTTACATTTATTTATAGTGCATGCCCTATAAAAAATGTTGCATTAGAATTGTGTTTAAATGGTGAGGGTTAACAAAATGACCCTACTCCTTGAGTAAAAAAATATCAGAACATGTGCCTGGTTTCATTGTTTTCTGTGAATAATTTTCTTGTGGAGTTAGGGTTTTCTATACCCTGATTGCGATTGATTTCAACCAAGGTTGGCAGAAAAGAGTTATTATTGGAAACTCCTACAGATTCAGGCATGTTGTGGTAGAAGTTTGTAATTATGAGATCAAACAGAATCGCACTCTTCCTTAGAATTTAATGCTCAATGAACAACATGTTCAAACTCAACGCAGTCCGGCAAAATGTTGTGGCACATTTTTGTTAAAGAGAATAAAACTGATTAAAACTTGGCAATGTCCACTGGATTTATTGGTACGACGCGTTTCGACGCTAATTCGCCATCATCAGGCACAAACTTTTTTGGAAAATTTCAGTCATTTATATGTGTGCGGGGAAGGAAGGGGAGGTTAAGGGGTTGAAGGGAGGGAGAAGAAGGGAGGAGCTAGGTAGAGAGGTTTCACTGTGAGAGTTGGGGGGGGGGGGGTATTTCTGACCAAGGTTTACATCGATAGGGAAAGAAAAGGGGAATGGTTCACAAATTCAATATCATTCATTAGTTTAACCCTCCGTTTTCTTCTTCTGATGATCTCCCATTTCTGCGTCGAGGAGTTGTCCTTTTCCCTCGAGCCACAGGATCTTTGGGGTGAAGCTACAGTGATGGCCTTCATTTAGCAATTAAGGATCTGATGTCCTTGTTTAAGAAACCCCTCTTGTTTTCTTCTGCCGTACTCTGAAGTTACTCCCTGTCTGCCCCACATACACACTGTCACAACATTCACACTTCATTTCGCAAACTCCAGATTTTGACAAGGGATCAATTTTATCAAACGTTTTTTTGGAAATTAGATTTCAGAGTGTCGGAAACGTAGAAACCGATTTTGTATAGGTCTTTAGGGAAGCACTTTGTGACTTCATATGAATACTTCCCTACGAATGAGAGTCTCACCCATTTCTTAATAACCGGTTCACTGTGGAGCTTTGTGATGGATGTGAGGGCTGCTTCCTTTCTTATTTTACTGAGTATTTTATCGACCAAGGACCTTTTGTAGCCGTTGACTGAGGCAATGTGGCGTATAACATCTAATTCCCCGTTGAAGGATTTTTCAGATAGTGGAATATTGACTAACCGACGGATCATGGAGTTGAACGCGGCGGTCTTGTGAGCAATCGGGCGGCAGGAGTCTTGAGAAATGACTGCATCCGTCGTCGTAGGTTTTCTAAAATTGTCAAAGACGTGTGTATTACCTGGTGTGTATATCTGAAGCTCTAAATAGTTTAACTTCCCGCCAGAGTCTTTTTCCATCGTGAACTGGATACTGCTGTGGATTGAGTTTAAAAGTTTTAAAAAATTATCCGCCTGCCGATAGCTTCCTGTCCAGCAACATAGGACGTCGTCTACATTGCGGAACCAATAAAAAATATTCTTTAAAATCTGTTCATTCCTATTCAAAAGTTTCCTTTCGAAACTTTCCATAAATAACTCTGCGAGGAGGGAAGATAAAGGGGACCCCATTGACAGCCCTTCTTTCCCCACACATATATATGTGACAGAAATTTTCCAAAAAAATTGTGCCTGATGATGGCGCATAAGCGTCGAAACGCGTCGTACCAATAAACCCAACCCCATGGACAGTGCCAAGTTTTAATGTTTTATTCTCTTTAACGCGTTTATACTGACTGAGTGACTATCCGGTACAAGAAACTCCTATTTTCAAATTGTCTTGTTCCTGATGATGAAACAGTAAGTTTACACATGTTCTGCATTGTGTGATGAATTTTGTGGAAAAATGGTCTTTTTCAATCTCTCCTTAAAAATTGTTTGATTCTCAAGGCAGCTCGACCGTGTAAAGGATCTAATGATAATTTTCATTCACCCCACGAGCAAAAGACATTGTGAGCTCCAGAGTAAAATCCAAATCATGGAATTGTTGTTTCAAAGCCATTAATAAGGCGATGGTTAGGTACTGTCTTGATCACGTGCCTTGGCTCGTTCTTCTGCGGTGGACTAATGGCATGTTTCCGTGCGCGCACGCTCCCAGACACTCATTCATTAAGGCGTATTAAATTTGAGCATCCTGGACAATATGGTTAGTGCGGGCATTAATTATAGTTTCCGGTTGTCAGGGGGAGGGGGCGCAAACTGTGTTGGGATGAGACAGCCAGCTGCCGGGCGCGCAATCTGATTTACAACAATTTACTCCATCCCTGAACCTCTCACCCTCTTGCCCCCCCCCCTCCCAAAACCATCTGATTACTCGTATCTGATCCCCTATGTTCTTCAGGGGTGTGGAGGGGGGGGGACACAGGGCGGATGGTTTATTTGTGACGCGTGCATAAATGGTTTTGTCTTCTTCGGCATGCTGGTATCCGCGCAACTGTTTGGCGTCTCTATGGAATTAGCTCGGGCGTCGCGTACTGCAGGCTGAAAGGCAGTGGATAATACCGTTCCCTTAACACATCTAAATTTTCATCCACTTACTACCCCGTGAGCCGCCACATGGGTGTGTGGCAGGGGGTGGTAGGTCACCAGCCGTGTAAAGATGTAAAATTTTTGGGAGTGTAATGGTGACATGTACAATGGGAGTGTATTTATAAGAGCTCAGTTTTAATTGTGGTCGCTTATTGTGCGTGGAAAGAACGAGTTTTTGTACTTTTAGGCATCGTATCTCTCTTATTTTTTCGTTTCTCTCAGACCTAGACATGTAGTGAGGCGTCATGATAATATTCTCTCTGTCGCTCTGTAACACACCAGTTCTGAGTATCTCAAGCAACCTAAGCCTAGGGTGCAGCCTCCGAGTCTCTAGGGGCTCACACCTAAATCCCTCTAACAGTTGTGTAACACTATGTAATGTATATTTGTGTAAATATATGTTCGTTCGTAGCAGTCTTAACGAAGCCTGCTGCTTTTTTTGTATTTTGTTATTTTTTTGGTTAAATGTCACACATGATGTCACAGTTCATTTTTCATCATGACACCTACTTCTGTTCTGCGACAATTATGCGTGAGGATTTTTTAGATTATGACTGAAAATTATGGGTGGCGTGAGGCCTTCTGATTTTTATTTAACCTCATCATGACAAGAGCAGCGATTCTTAATTAAAATGAACTTCTAACCACCGGCAGTTATTCTTAATGTTATGAAGCTTTCCTCTAATATTTTCTCACGTAAATGTAGCGGGTTTCACAGTTGACGATGCTCTTATTTTCAACTAATTCCAATTAATTCAAATCCATAATTTATACTTTATTGTAACAAACACATATATTTCATTAACATTTTAAAATAGCGTCTATTAAGACGTCTATTAAAATCTAAGCTCTCAAAGCACTCTTTCATTTTATGTTCGTTCGTTCAATGTGCGTGATCTTTCAAACTCTATTCCGTTGGACAGGCCTTTGAAAGCGATAGCCCAAAAGTGCTCATGGCTATCTTTATCAAGTACCTGGTGAATCTGTGATTCCATCTGGCAGGATTAATTTACTTCGAGATTTTGAAGGCCTTCGTCAGAGTTTTTCCATTCCCTCGTGCTTAGAATTATAAAAATAGTATACATTTACTACCAACAGGGATTACAGAAGCTCTTAGATAAGTTTTGTGAATCAACAGAGAGAATGGAATTGAGGGTAATTAAAAAAAAGCGTGCAAGATTAAAGTAGTAGTTTTAGATAAGGAGATTGGGGAGAATAACTGTATGATGAGGGCGAATGGTGAAGTAATTGAACAAGTGGATGATTTTGTGTACTTAGGTAAGATGTTTACGAAAGATGGACGGATAAATGAGGAGATAAAGAGACGTGCGAATGCTGGAAGGAAAGTGTAGGTACGTAGCATGTGGAGTATACCAAGGAATGAGTGCAAGTCTGTGGAAGCGAAAATTGCCGTGTACAAAAGTGTACTTCTCCCCACATTGTTGTATGGTAGTGAAATATGGGTATGTCAGGATAGACATAAGAGTTGACTAAACGTCGTGAATATGAGTTATCTGAGGAGTGTTGGCAGCAAAAGTAGGATGAATAGGGTGAGGAATGAGTGGGTAATAAATGAATGTGGGTTAGTTGGTCCAGTAATTGACATATGTGAAAGTAGTGTGCTTCGCTGGTTTGGCCATGTTGAGAGAATGGATGAGAGTCGAATAACGAAACAGATATAAGAGTGAAATGAATTGTGGGAGAGGGAGTGGTAGGGCGAGAAAGTTGTGGTTGAATGTGGTTTAGGAAATTCTTAGGAGGAGGAATATTAGGAGTCTTAAAAACAGGAGGGCGTATATGAAGCCGTGTATGGGGGTAAATACGGCGAAAGAGGTTTGCAAGGGCAGGTTAGAATGGAGGAAATTAGGGAAGCAGAGTTACGTGTACAAATGAGTGAAACTTAGTGACTCTGCCTACCCCGGAAAGGAACGGCATGATTGGTATGTATGTATGTATAAATTTACTACTTTCGATTCTCACATTTTATTCAACACAATTTTTCAACACACCCAAACTTCGCTGTGACAACCTAAAGGAATAGCGATAAAATTATTGTAAATATCCCGAACGCCGAATGCCGAACGTAAGAAAAACACCTACTACTCCTCGGAAAGTAAAATGTACCCATTGTTCAGGTAGCACAATCGCTGGGTCGTGGAAAAATAAGTCCGTTTTCTTCAGAAATCGTTCGTTAATTACGAGCAGGAAGTTAGCGCACCGTAGTGACGCACGGTAACGGAATGAAGGAATCGACGTCGTACGTCCAACCAAATGACCAGGAAATTATTTTTTTATGATGTAACTCAGAATAACATACACATTCTATGACTATGGATACATAAGGAATACTTCTGGGGATCGGGTTGGTGTGGTGGCTAGAATACTCGCCTAACACACGGGTGGCCAGGGTTTTAATCCCTGCAGAGGCGGATGTTTTTCAGAGGAACCCGATCCCTTCCTGAGTGTCTTGTGGAAGGCACTTCAAGTACACTACTCCTTCTGTCGGATGAGACGTTAAGCCGTGGTCCCCTTGGCGCCTTTCGTTAAGAGTAGGCTATGTCGACGCCGGGTTTCTATCCACCCTTCCTCCCCTATCCCTATGGCGCAAATGATCTTAGCCGTCGGTCGCCTCCCCAAATATCCAATCCAAAGGAATAGTTATGAGAATGAGCATCAATGGATCCTGATGCCCTCCCGTATTCCGTTATATGCTGAGTAACATGCTGTTATAAAAAAATAGCGGTTGAAGCTACTAGATCGACGTTAACTGTGTGGTTAAATCCAGTACTGAAATTTCTTCACGTTAAACCAAAACATTTGCGTTTGTTTCACATCTTGATCAGTCCTTGCGCATTCCTGAATTTTCATGTTTTACGGAAGATTTATTGGGAGCAATTATGACCGCGCAGCGTGAGACCCAGGGAATCTCGAGCACACTTCTATTTTAGCTGTGGAATCCACGTCGAAACAGATGTTATTTCCCCCCATATCTCATCACCATGGGAATTATCGCTCAGACCGTCGTGGTGAGATTTGAGTGACGCGTTATGCTAAGATTACTCGCACAATTAGGGGAGGACGGAGTGGAACGAATCGAAAAAAATGAGAAAGGATAATGTGGCGGCGGCATGTCCACCGGGTGGGTTTCTAAAGCCTTGTCCCGTGTCAACGAATGTGTCTCCCGGCGCCGTTTCCTCAAGCGGTAAATGGCAAGCACATTAAAGTAAAGCTTGCGAAAGCATTCTCCCTTTAATCCAAGCGACACAGTCACTCTGGAATGGGAATGGGTGATGTATATTTTATAAATCATACTTAGTAGAGGTGTGTCGTTCATGAATGAATCGTTCAGAATGAACGATTCTATGGCATGAACCGAATGAATTGAATCTACGCTTTCCACTCGAATCGTTCAAAATGAACGATTTGATGGAAGATTCAAATCCGCGTTCAATATGAACGATTTGTGTGGAAGATTCTGCTAGCAAATCTCCGAATCCGCCAAATCCAAATCGTTCAATAAGAACCCTGTAAATACCCTTGAAACACCTTGTCAAATGTCTTGTGTTTCCGAATTGAAGCATCACATTTCACCTTTTTGATTGTTAATTCGCACAATAATATTTGAAATGCAGTAAGTCGACAGATTCACATGGATTCGAGATTCAGTTGGATTCGAGATTCAGTTGGATTCGAGGTTCACATGGATTCGAGATTCACACGGATTCAAGATTCACATGGATTCGAGATTCACTCGTGGATTTGGTTCATTCGGTTCATTATGAACGATTGAAAGAACCGAATCATTGCCGCGAATCAAATCCCATGAACCGAATCCACAAAATGAACCGAAATTCCCACCTCTAATACTTAGTATTGTCATTTTTGGGCCTTTTTTGTATTATTTGGTCTAAAATAAATTGTTGGGTAATAAAAAATTGCAGTCATGAGGCACTCTAAAGATATTATCATGTGCTGGAACCAAGGATTCTGCGGTGGTTACTAAAAAATAATGAGTGTTGTAACGTAATGGTTCATTTAAATAAACTCTATTAAAGAATGAAGGTGACTTTATATGTGGGCGTACCTGATAATGACTTTATAAGTCGACAGGTAGACCTTTAATAAAGTTTATGTGGAATTACTAAGTGACAGTCTTCATTTCACAATGTTAAGCAAGTTTCACCAAGTTTCGCCAAAAACAACCAGTTTATCAAAGAGTTTTCTCCGAGGCATTGTAACTGGTATCCAATCTATTTCTTTTTCTTTAAATGGAACACAATATATGCGCATAAAAATGAGCATTTTTCTCCACTAATTACGAATTTGTGAAAGTTCATGATATTGTTGTCATATTGAACTCTATGTTGCTTGTACTAAAGTTTAATGTTGCGGTTAAAATCTGATTTCTTTGGTATTAGTGATCACTCAACATTTTGACGGATTTTCGTTACACACAGTCATCAGCTCCAGTTGATTCATGTCACTCCCTCTGAGCGTGATTTTTAGAGCGCCAATGAGGTGGAAAAGTCGCTATGTATAATTTTAATGGTTGAAGGCGTACCTTTGTGGAACATTACCGCAGAAATTACGAAAAAAAATCTCTTAGTATATTCCACACTTAAAACTTTTATTCCCGACCTTTATTTCGATTGCTTTGCAATCATTTGAAAATTATTTTTCCCTTTGAAATCAATCGAAGGCAATCGAAAACTAGGTCGGAAATAAAAATTTTAAGTGTGGAATATACTAGGAGATTTTTCTTTTTCGTCATGCCCTCGCCTTGTACGGCCAAATTATGGATTTAGATGAATTTCCGTCGGCAGCAACTAATGAACAACTGGTCCCTCGCGCTGCTAGGTATTTACTACATTCTTGGTGTGATTGTATCATTATAAATTTGATATTCACTATACATGATTAATGCACGATGCTTTTCCTATAAGCATCATGAAAAAATCAATTTGAGATCACCGTCGAATTATTTTTTTTTATTCTGACCGACGGTTCTGCTGGAAACCTATCTGTTGTCATCAAGGATATTGGTGAAGACAGAAACATCTCAAAGCTCATCAACAGCCCTGATGTGTCGAAAAGCCGGCCAGAATGAAGAAAATAACCCTTTGGGAATCCTCAAAATGTGTTCACCACTTCAGTATTGCATTCTACCGGCACATATTTTCTTATATTCGTATTCTCCTGCTATCCGCTTTTTTAATGGTTCACGGCTCAACAACAAATGTAATGTATCACCCCTGAAGAGTGCTGTCTGTTATTGAGTGACTAAATCAAGTTTTTGGCCTGTCTTGGTGTCTCTTGTTTGTATTTTTACTCAAGTTTGTTTAGGAATTTGGCGGTATATAGTTAACTTTGTCTTGTCATCGAGACTTGTCCAACTTGCCTACTGGGAGTCCAACTTGTCACTGAGATAAAAAGATAAGTAACAGGCGTGATATGGAGGAAGTTCAGCTTAATGAATCACAGAAATGGCAATTTTCCACTAGATAAGGTTTAATACGACCAAGGTTTAATACAACCATATCGGGTGATGATACAGTGAATCGAAACTTGACTTATCCAACTTGTCCACTGGGAGTCCAACATGTCCACAAAGAAACTTGTCCATTGGGAGTATTTAATGATTACTGACCTTCTCCCGTATTGCTCGAAAAAGCTACTTCATTATACTAACTTATACAACTTTACTATTTCTTCATTATACAACATTATACAACTTATACTAACCAATGGAACACCTATTAAAATATTACTTTTAATAGCATCATGCTAAGTTTTTTTCTGTAATTATGCCATTTTGTATTTATAATAAACGTGTTAAAGGCCGGTCTCTTGAGGTCGTTTAACACAAGTCACATAATTACACAATCTAATATGTACGTGAATATGCATTGAAAATCTTCATCGTGAAACTGCTGAAATACATGCATAGATTCATAACCAAGAAGGGAAAACAGCTCCTGCTCTAATTGAGAATCCTCATTCTCCCACAGGGAAAAGAAATGCGACTTCAACTTGTGAAATAAATTGCCTCCAGGGAAATGGCATTTTTACTGCCGCATTTTGCGGTAACTTTCTCTTCTGAAGCTGGGCGGGAATAGAAAATGGGGCCCTTATCATTTATTTAAAAAAATGTATTCATAATTATAATTTATGCCGTCAAATTTTTAAACTTAAAATACCGCCTTCGGCACTAGCCTTCAGCCTCTACTGGTTAATAAAATTCATTCTGTTTCAACCTCTCCTATTAAAAAAAAGGGCCCCGCGGCCTCTCGTCTGCTCTTCGAGTTTCATCACACAGGTGTTTATTCGAACCACTTACGCAGGAACAGCATTGATATCTCATTAATCAAACAAGAGGCCGGTCGTCATGGTGACCTCGCTCTCTCAAATGGTTCCTCTGTAACGCGTTATAACTCGGTCCGAAATGAGATAGCAAACTAACGCGAAGTCCGTTCAATATGGATGTGAAGAACCACGCCGCACTCCACAGACACGATATGAGTGTGTCGAAAGGGACAGCAATCGGGATCCGTCAGATAAGAGTTATTTCCGATTACTTTGGTTATTGCTTTTCGTTACTTTCTCCGTTCTGTTTGTTCAGAGCACTCATACTCTTGCAGAATGAGTGCGCTCCATAATGCTCCCTTTTTTTTAAGACCCGCTTGTTCATGGGACGATGATCTTATCATTTCTACATGGACGTGCCCTGTCCTTTTATTACTTCATGGAAACGTATCAGAAACTAATTTTTCCAGGATTCTTAAAACTAGCATTGCTTTCTTTCGTAGTAGAATTTAATATTTTTTTGAATCGTGTGTGGTAATTAAATATAAACAAGATTAATTAATCGCAGGGAGTTGTTCTTTGCTGCATAATTATAAACATGGTAGTATTGAACTTAAGATAGTTTGAGAGAGAATGATCATAATGGAGACCTTATTTAAATTACACATTTAAACTTCTGCAGTTGTAGGAAGCATGAATAAAATACTGAGTTATTAATGGCGCAAAGATATACTTTAATATGACTGAAATTCTAACTAATTACATAAAAATAATGTGATCCTGGAAAAATACGGTGGCAACAATATGATTTATTTTCAGTGGTAGTTTAGGAAATATACAAATTGCACACTTTCAGATTTTCGAAGATATCAAGGAGTTATAAATTGCTCACATTTTTAATAATGTCTCTCTCTGTAGTGCATACATGTACTATTTTCCATGAAAAAGCTCTGGTATTTTTCGTCAAATATCTCGGAAAGTAGTGCCGTAAGGATATTTTAATATCTTTGGAAGGGTGAGGCCTTTTTCTTTAAAACGAGACCAACTTCATAGATTTCTAGGTAAAATGATGTTTCGCTTAAACTACCTTAAGAGAAATTATATAGTCGGTTTTTCTGTCACCTTTGATATTCATTACAGAATAATGAGAGCATCTTTTTGAATTCTACCGCGGTAGGGGAGAAATGGAGGATGAATTGAACGCGATATAAGAATACAACCAAGAAATAATGATAATAACATAATAATAGGTGGTCGATTGGTAAGTATAATGATGCGGTAGCGTTTTTAAGCAATAAGGGAGAAGGTCAGTAATCATTAAATACGCCCAGTGGACAAGTTTATTTGTGGACAAGTTGTACTCCCAGTGGACAAGTTGGACAAGTCTCAGTGGCAAGATAAGGTTAACTATATACCACCGAATTTATGAGCAAACTCGAACAGATATACGAAAAAGAGACACCAAGACAGGCCAGGAACTTTCAATCCTATCAATTCAATACCTATCCAGAAAAGGTACGTCAATTCATTCAGATTCACTAAATATGGCAGATTTTGTGAAAAGAGCATGAATAAAACTTAAGTGAATAACCTCCACGTTGTTCTGGTACATTTTAATCGGGATTCTGTCATCCTAGTCTAGAATAGCGGGATGAATGTTCATTTTATGACGAAATGAGAAATTTATTCGTAGCAAATATTTTTCAAGAACTAACACGACATCAGTGTAATAATCGATAAATCATATAAATGAGATATTTTGGTAAGTCAAAATTAATTTAGATACATGTATTTCGCATTTAAATGAAAGATATAAGCATAGGAAAATGCTCCTCGAATTCGGCCTTTTAGTGCTGTACGTGTTGAGTCAGAATTGACGATAGCAATTGGTGGTGGGGTAATGTAAATATTGATTTCGGAAAACTAAAGAAAAAATTATTATTTTCTACACGATTTAATGGTCTCAAAGAATCCTACAATACACTTATATTAGCATAGCAATCATCGGTGAAATATACCCGGCATTGGCGAAAAATGACGGAAATTTCTGACAGGGGAAAGGTTTTCTCTAAAGGTTCTCGTAAATACATCCTATTGTCATTACTGGTTGACCAGCAAACAACCTTTACCGAAAAATGAAACAGTGAATACTTTTATACCCCAACCTAAACTACGGAGATACTCGTACCCATTATCTTGTTCTCTCATTCTCATACTGGCTTCCTTTTCTGGCACTTCAGTGGGGAATCCATATGATTTCATCTCAAATGTTTTTACTAAAGCCTTGCACCGGCTCTTTTCACCGCAGTCCACTAAAATTCTCTGTAAAGGCCGCTTTACACGGTACCTTATATTTTTCAAACGAATGTATGAATTTTCTCATGAGGAAAATTGTACCGTGTAATGCGGCAGATTGTATGATTGTCTGAGTAACTTAACGGGAAATAGAACCTGCTCAAATTCCATTCATTTTCTTGTACATCTATGATACATTCGCTAGTGCAAATAATATACCGTGGAAAGCGACCTAAAAAGAGCTAATAGTCCTACAAGGCTACCTCCGATTATTATCGGGGATCGGATTTATGTGGTGATCAGAGTGCTGGCTAACCATGCGGACGGTCAGGGTTCAAATCCCTGCAGGGGAGGATGTTTTTCAGAGGATACCCAATCCCTATTTGAGTGTCTTGTGGAGGGCACTTAAAGTACAGAACTCCGTCTGTCGGATGAGAAGTTAAACTGTGGTCCCCTTGGCGCCTTTCGTTAAGAGCAGGCTAATGCCGATGCCGGGTTTCTTTCCACCCTTCATCCATTACCTGTCCCCAATGGCGCAAATGACCTCAGCTGTCGGTCGCCTACCCGAATATCCAATTCAATCCGATAATTTTCTATCGTCAGAAAAATTGGACCCATTGCATGAAAACAAAAAAACCTGAAAGTGAAATCACTTTTATGTGAACCTGAAAGTGAAATCATTTAACTGTGAAAGGCACTTTTCTCAT
The DNA here is from genome assembly GCA_963169105.1 of Ceriagrion tenellum. Taxonomy (NCBI): domain Eukaryota; kingdom Metazoa; phylum Arthropoda; class Insecta; order Odonata; family Coenagrionidae; genus Ceriagrion; species Ceriagrion tenellum. Next base: position 110,777,456 of record OY720643.1, read on the forward strand.
AAAAAAAGAATGAAGAAGATATCTTAGTGTTTTACACTGATTTATTAGATTGAATACGACCGGTTTCGGCTATTATACCATCATCAGGTGCACAGCCTATCTAACTGACGATTATCTTAGATTGAGCACAGCCGAAACTGGTCGTGCTGAATATAATATATCTGTGGAAAATACAGAGTTGTGTTCTCATTTCAATTTGTATGCGAGAGGTAATGCTACCGCCGGGTAAAGTTTACTCCGACGCTCGCTACTGCTGGAAAATTTCACTACTTCAACACAGAAGGAGGAAATGAAAATATATATCGATGTATTTTGATCGGTGCGAATACAGCAGGTAATAACTAAACGTCCGTATTTCCAGGCGATGCCGGGAGGGATGAAAAATGTATCCTCTAAGAATGCTGCGTTTTGGCGTGAACTAAATAAATCGTATTCCATGTAAGTGTGGCAAAGTATACATCTGGGAGATTGGACGCACAATAGAGACTCGAATAAAAGAACATAGGAGACGTATTAGGCTGTTCCACCCGGAAAAATCTGTCTTGGCTGAGCATAGCCTACCAAAAGACCACATTATCTCCTTTGATGATGCTCAACTGGTCTTCAAAGCCAAAGGGTATTGGGAACGTCTACTAAAAGAAACTATTGAGATCAGGCTGGGAAATAACACCTTATATGTGGACTCTGGGTATATTCTGAACAGGGATTGGAAACCGTTTGTTAAAAAAATAACGGAAAATATGGAGACAACAATGCCCCCCCCCCTCCCGATTAGACAGGTATATAAGCGTAGACAGAAGATCCTGGTTATCATTGCTCTGAAGACGATGGAGGAGTGTTTCATTAAAACGTTGGTAGTAGCCAAAATCCTCACTCGGACGGAAATCCGAGAAGAATTTCTATAAATAAAACTTTTTTTCTGCCTGAAATGTCCCTCTTAAACGGAGATTTGTCTTGTACGCCTGTGAGTCTCATACTCCATTAACTGCGGTATCTGCCTGCCAGTATCGGAAAGAAAGTTATTTTAGAAAAAAACATAACGTGTAGCGAAAACCCTACGCATAAATATCATCAGCAGAGACTGCTCAAGGGATGTTAATCAACCATAGGAGTATCTAAGATGATCATCGAGTTACTTACTTCACTAGAAACTATTTTCAGCCTCTTCGATTGAGTAGAGAACATTTTTTAAAACACTCAAAGTTCCGTTCTTCTCACTGAAAATTCCGGCAGAACGCAGAAGACTGAAGAATTTTTTCTTTATGATTGTGTTCTGTCTGCTAAACGACTGACCGTTGTTGATAGAGGAAATATGGCATCCGCAGAGAGACTTCGGATAGTTAGTTCTTCCAAGTTCTAGCATCCTTCTTCAGGCCTGAAGAAGAAAACATGAAGATGTTACTAACATGTCGTCTTCTATGGTGATTTTACATGGATGAGAACTTGGATGGAAATTTTTGAATGAATTCTATAAAGAAAAAATTAAATTTAAATCCCGTAAATGGTTGGCAGAGGATATTGATAGATAGATAGATATTTATTGCTCAATTTTAGGTATACAAACATGAATTAAAACAAAACAATGAGCTTTAGGTAGCTTTAAGGACTTCCTGTGGGAAGCTACCATCATGATATGAGTGCCCAAAGCAAGGCAATACACATTATAAGTATGAAGTACGACTAATCATCAAATTTAGATGAATATACTAGATTCAGGAAGAAAACCATGAATAACCTAAGATGGCATTCGCAGAGGGACTTCAGTGAGTTAGGTCTTCCGAGTTATAGCATCCTCTCAGCTAAAAAATTCTATATAGTTTCCTTAAAATACTTCTACAGAATTTCTGAAAAAGTTCAGTGGATATTCCTCAAAGTATTGAAACGCCATTTTACGGAATTCCCAACATAGCAACAACAACATTTACAGAATACCTTAGGATGTTCTGCAAAATACCTTAACGTTATGTGGAATTCCCTATGAATCTCCATATATGTCCTTAGAAAAGGAACTGGGTCAATGGAACCTCACATATTTCCGTAGAGTTGCTGAAGTTCCACAGAACAGTTTGTTAGGAGTTATTTTGTTCTCATGTTCCGTACAGACCCTTAGAAAAGGAATTAGTTCTGAAGAAAAAGAGTCAATTTCTGTAGAATTCTTTACGTTCTACAGAACAGCTTCTAAGGAATTTTTTAGCAGGGCTTTCTTCTTCTTGGCTTCAAATACCGTTGAGATAGATGGAGAGGGCACTTGCTCTTGTGGCCCAGACTAAAAGCTGTAACGTGGGCGTGGCCCATTTGCCATCTTTGTTTACCCTGATTTTCCTTTGGCTCATATGGGCTGACGCGCTAATTTGGCAATTTGACTCTGATTTCCATAGATAAGTTACTCGAAATCAGCACTTATGTACTTCTTCAATATGGATCCTGCATAGATATATTAGTTATTTATTATAGCTAAAAATTATCCGCATTCCCAGTGAAAAATATGGTAAAATCGAGTAGAAACCATTGCATCAAGTAAGCAACGCATGTATTATGGATTACTTGCCATTAATTTCGAACCGATCTTGGATTTTTTGATTTACATCCGCTAGTTTTTCCATTCCGTCGTGCTATCCATATGAAAGTGAGAAGAGAGCAGGGTTAAACAAAATTTATGAAAGTTGGCAATTTTTCTTAATATTAACTTTAATACGACCGGTTTTGATGTACTACGCACCATCAGGTGGTACGTACACCTGATGATGATGCAGTACATCGTAACCGGTCGTATTAAAGTTTATATTGTGGAAAATTGTCGACTTTCATTAATTATGTCATTCCACCAGATTACGCCTGAAACGTCTCTTTTTATTGTTAAACAAAATTTTCGTTATTTCGGTTGCCAGGCTACAGTTTTATGACGTAATTCTCTTCAATCTTCCTTGATAGGAAGTAATAATCGCAGAAAAAACATTCAAGCAAAGCTGCTTGTTTACATTTTCGTCTCCATGCTCACCCTCTCCCTTCTCTCTTCTACTTCCGGTCTATTTGACCCTCTTTTAGCAATCCTCGGTAATTCATTCATATGCCACAGACCATTACCGTTTCCTTTAGTAGACAAATGTGACATTTTTTTCCACCGCATCGGATGAACACAACCATGAAATCGCGCGGAATGAAGGCGGGAATATGCCGTCCCATTTTGCAGCGGGCGAGAGTGAGGGATAGAGACGGATCAAAGGAATGAGCGCAGCGAAGGGTTCTTTTTCACCAGATTTGGATGGATTTCTGACTTTATTTATTTTTTGAGCAAAGAGATAGGGGTCGAATGATTCAGGGTTCGAGAATGATAGAGGGTCTGCGAGGAGAAGGAAGGGAGAAAAGATCGTGGGGAATAAGGCTTCTTACGCCAGGGATCTCGATAAAAAAGGGTACGAAGAAGAGGGATACGGAGAGAGGGTTAGTGTAAGGGAACGGATGGGGTATCGCCGTAGAATTGAAAAGAAAATATTGAATGGAGAGGTATATATAACGGGAACGGAGTAGAGAGAGTGGTGACAAAAGGTAGTGGCGGTGATAGAATTGTGTTCTTCGGGGGTGCGGCACCGAGGCAAAGGCCGCTCAGATCCGCCCCCGCGATACCCTTGTGTAGGCGGCTTCAGCATTGCCAGGGGGTGCAAGGTAATCTGGGTGCATACAAAGGGACCCCCGCAGAAAAAAGACCAATTTGAGCCAGGAGGGATGGCTCAAAAAAGAGTAGCTATGATAGGGAAGGCATCCGCTCGGTTAAGGTATGGTTCAGGTGAGGCTCTGGGACTAGTGCCGAGGTTCATCTACATCTACATACTACCCCACGAGCCACCGCATGGGCGTGTGGTGGGGGGTGGTAGGTCACCAGCCGTGTAAAGATGTAGAATTTTTGAAAGTGACATTCCTATGGGAATGTATTTGGAGAAGCTCAGTTTTTGTTGTGGTCGCTTATTGTGCACGGAAAGAACGAGTTTTTGTACCTATCTGTTCGGCAGAATATTTCTCTTATTCTATCGCATGTCAGACCTAGAAATGTAGTGAGGCGTCATGATAATATTCTGTGTCACTCTGAAACACACCAGTTCTGAATATCTCAAGGAGCCTAAGCCTAGCGTGCAGCCTCCGAGTCTCTAGGGGCTCCAACATTAATCCCTCTAACAGTCGTGTAACAGTATATGTTTGTTCGTAGCAGTTTTTAACAAAGCGTGCTGCTTTTCTTTGATTTTTGTTATTTTTTTAGTTAAATCTTTATGACCAGGGTCCCAAATGCACGCGGCGTGTTCAAGGTTCCGTGAAATGTGTAAGAAGGGAATGACCTGCTCTAGTTCATATACGAGGGTTATTCAAAAAATTACGGGAAAACATGTAAAAAAAAATAGAGTACTAATACCTCGTTGGTCCTCATATCCTTATGAGCACTCTGATTTTATAGAGATACATTTATTCCCGGGTGTTTCCACTTCACCATACAGTCCTGGAGTGCTTCTCTGGATATCATCTGCCTTTCCCGCGACGAATTCTCTTTAATGTCGTCAATGGTGTCAAAATGACGTCATCGAAGCACAAATTTTAACCAAGAAAATGTAAGGTAGTCCGAGCGAGATAGTTTCCTAGTCATAAAAGAGACCATATTCGAATTATACGTTTTAATTTCACCAGCTGTAAGACACATCAATTGAATATAGCATCATCAATGGTGCAATAATAAATTTTTATATGACAGAAGTTGTAAGTAATTAAATGAAAATATCTAAACAAGTCTACAACATGACTCATTTTTTTCACGCGGTGCGTTTGAAACTCCTTCGAAACGGAAGGTTTTTTGTGATACCTAAGAACCTACTGTGGTGACAATATGATTAATTTTCAAATACAGTTGAGAAATCATAAAAACTACACGCTGTTAGTATTTTTTTACGTCTTATTATAGGATGTGCCTCATTTTTAATATAGGATCTCTCTGAAGTGCATACACGTACCATTTCCCATTTAATAGGTCTGTATTTTTTGGCAAATAACTCCGAAAGTAATGTGATAAGGGGTAGAATTTTTGGTGTCATTGGATAGGTGAGTTATTTTTCTTTAAAATGAGACCAAATTCATTGATTTCTAAGTAAAATGATATTTCGCTCAAACTACCTTAAAAGTCACGTGAAAGTAGAGAAAGAAAGGCCAGAGGTTTAGAGAGGCTGAGACAGGAGAGTCATTTGGTTTTTTGCGCAAATCTCACGAATTTACTAATACTTTACTTTTTCTTTTCTTTAATTCAGTCGAGTGGCATGGCGTCCATAACGTGCTCCTCCCCATGCTTTTGTGACGGCTTACTAAGTCACTAAGCTTACTAATTATAGGCACTGAGCCATATGTATAATGTGTCCGAAATGTAAATGTACGAAAGAAAAGCCATGATATGCACTAGTAACTGCTCTACTAATGCTGTTTTCAGGTAGTGAATGGTCCAACATTACCCGAGGTCAACTACGTGTCGTTGTGCGCACACACATTACGAAACTGTTTATTCCTTCCAAATGTCTATCATCGTAATTAACTCCTCACATCCGTACTTCCCCTTAGCGGGAAATGTCGCTACATGAACTGTCGCAGCGAAATCCTTAGTACTTAAATCTCACACCTAGCGGTCCACCAGTCATATGATGGAAATATCAATTCACTGAAGGATACAGATAAAAGTTTATGGATTGGAAAAGCTAACGCGTTCGAAATGCAGGGAAACATAATAGACATATTTCTTATGATGTATGCATTTCAGGCCCATGATTGTACTTGAGAACTGTATTTAATGATCGTAGTACCGATTCATTGCCGTATTGTGGTCGCCTATTGTGCGGGGTATGAGCGAGTTTTTGTTCCTATTTGTCGGGAATTGTATTTCTTTTATTTTATCGCTTCTGTCAGATCTAGATATGTAGAGAGGCGTCATGATAATATTCTCTATGTCGCTCTGAAACACGCCAGTTCCGAATTTCTCAAGCATCCTAAGCGTAGCGTGTAGCTTCCGAGTCTCAAGGGCTCCCTCATTAATACCTCTAACAGCTGTGAAACACTATATATTCTCTCGCAGCAGTTTTTAATGAAGCAAGCAACTTTTCTTTGTATTTTTAAAAAATATTTTCGTTAAATCTTCATGACCTGGGTCCAAAATGCTCGCGGCGCATTCAAGGTGTGTCCTAACCAGATCGAGGTAGTATCTTTTTTTTTCATCCGAGGACCTTCCTATTATACACTTAACAAAACCTAGTTTCTTTAATATTGTGATGCATATGTTTTATGTGTGTGTTCCCCACGATACATCAGAAGTTTAGGTGATTCCAAGATATTTTTCTGTATCTGAAGATTTTATGCTTACTACACCCACAGTGTATTAATGGCATTTGTGTGATGACTTTCGTAGGAAGTGAACAGTGGTACATTTGCTGACATTTCATTCTAACCCTTACTCCTGGCACCACGAGTAGACGTTGTTATGGTCAGAGGGCAGAACTTCAAAGTCCGCGTCTTTGCTTATTTCACGGTAGACAGCTGTATCGTCTGCAAATAATCTTAATTTACTGCTAACTCGAGAACTTAGGTCTTCAATTTTAATAATGAATAAAAGAGGGCCGATCACGCTTCCTTGAGGAACATCGGATTTGACTTCGACCATATCTGAGCTAAAACCATCAATAGCTACTTTTTGTTTTCGATCAGTGAGAAAGTCACGTATCAAATTCTCTATTTTTTATTTACTCCGCGTGAATGTAACACGCATGAACTTATGTGCTCCGAGCGGGTATTGTGTAACCAATCTCTGTTCCTTTCCCCTTTTCATGCTCTAAGATACTTTCACCCTCTGAGCGGTCAGATTATTTTTATTTTTTTTTCGTTTGCCGGACGGGTCTGTTGGCCCGTATGTCCCTGGAATCCCGATATGCTGCTAAGCCTGTCATTAGGTTTTCCAGGGACCGGACCAACAGAACTTGACAGACATCCTCGCCCTGGGTGGTGAAAAACCCACCCAGGCGGGGCTCGAACTCACGACCCTCAGTTTAATTGGCGTGGACTTTACTCCACCGCCACCAAATATATGAGTGTTTCTACAGAACTTTTATTTCTTGTCTTGAACTGATTTAATAATTTTTTAAACTCACGCTTACCAAATTTGACACGAGCATTGTACAATGACCAAATAATGATAACATCATAGTGCTTCTCCTAAGTTTGAAGTTATTTTTCAAAGAACATTCCTCAACAACTACTTGGGATTTCATTCATGTATTAAACTTGGGAGCCGGTATTCAAGAGCTTTGGGTTTTGCACCTGATTAGATTTTCCATATATGCCGAAATTTCGATATTCGACTCTGCACGATCCGATGACCGAGTCGGACATCGAAACGTCAGCATAGGTAGACCTAACCCGGTGCAAAACCGGAAAAGAATTTTTGCATGCAGCTCGCCGGAAAAGCACCAGATCTTGGGAGACGGTCTTTTGTCTCTCCTTTTGTTTTGGTCCTCAGCTCCGAATCCTGAACTTCACCCTTTGCCTTCGCGATTTCTACGAGGTGATTTCCACTTCGTTTGAAAACCGTCCCTCGGATAGTTGTCTGATCCCTGAGCGAGTGAGTAAGCTATCAAAATTTACGGGATCCCATTGTGCTTGTGTGCGGAGGGCCATCCCGTACGATCTTAGTCTCCACCAAAGTGAGTCTACTCCGCCCCCCGTATCGTGTGGTCTCCGGATCCCTCCGCCTTTCCATTCTCACGCCCCTCCATTGTCTCGAGAGCGTAAACTCCCTGCACCGCTGACACTTGGCGTTCGGAACGAGGCCGAAGGGGATTGCTGGGACATGAAGCAGACGACCCTCTGTTTGCACGCACACGCATGCAGGCATACATACACAATGTCACACATGTGGCCAATCTGTGGCGCGCCGTGGAAAAACACTCCTCTCCGTCTGAATCATTCTCGATTCGGAATGACAGCAGCGACAATTATTGCTCATCCCCAATTAGAGTTGAATTATTTACTTTAGTTTGTACCGCTGAAAAAGGTACATTTATACTTATTTTATTTTGTATTTATCTTCACTATCCCGAATACAGCACAATAGGCCAAATTACGTCGGGTGGATAATAGTAACAACAGACGAGAGACAAACACTCGTGTCCTGGGCAGATAATATTCTATCCAGGCGGGGATCGAACCCGCGACCCTCGGGATAGTAGGCGAGGACTTTACCCCGCCACCACCGGTGCCGACTGTACATATTATGTACAGGTATTAACAAAACTTTGTACGCTCTACATAGAGCAGGTATTTATTGTACGACCGGTTTCCTCAAACATCATCAGGTGACAGATGTTGACAGTTTTTATCACCTGATGAGGTCGACTATTCGACGATACCGGTCGTAAAATAAATTTGAAACAAAAAAACAAATTAAAAATTAATTTTAATAATATAAAAAACCGGTTCCGTCGAATAGTCGACATCACCTGATGATGTTGACTATTCGAAGAAACCAGTGGTACAGTAAATACTCTACGTACAACTTACAAAGTAATTTTAATTCGTGAGCGCGTATAAGTTTTACAAAGTTTAGGCTGAAAATATGGAACAGAATATGTATTTGAGATAATTATTTACTCACCCGACTACCCTGGTGTGTGTTGTAGTCAATAATTTCAGATTTCTTCGGTGAAAATGAAAAGCATGTAATGAAATCGAAGGAGTAATGAAAAACTTTTTTGTGAATGCCAATATTTTATCTCGTAGAATGAAATTACTTGATTACTTTATGAATGGTGCTAACAATGGTCACTCTAATCTGCTCTTTTGAAAATAAACTGCTAATCACTGTCGTCGAAACATACTCCAGTTCTATTTTTGAAACTGGTACAACCATTTTTCTCGTTAATTCACTGGGTTGTCATTTAAGATTTAAATTACTACATACAAACTTACTGACCAAATTATATGATATTATAGTCACGGTTACATATTGAGGCTAGTAATATCTGCGTTGTTATTCACGTAAATTGAGGTAAGAAAATATAGTCTCTCTGGTTTGCAAATGACAGTACTATATGTGCCCATGTGCAGTGTCCAAAGGCTTGGAACTGTTTTGCACCAGCTTCATCACCACCTGTTACAGTTTCCAGCCAATGGCCGAGTCTGCCTCGTAATCAAGTCTATCCGCTTTTTTTCTATCCCCAACCTAATTCTCTTCCTCAGAGCTTTTCAATCGTCCTTCCGTTCTTCGCTCTCTTCCACACCTATCAGCCATCTATCCATAGAGGGATTAAGGTGGGAGCCCCTAGAGACTCGGAGACTACAAGCTAGTCTAAGATTGCTTGAGAAATTCAGAACTGATATTTTTCATGGCGACATAGAGAATATTATCATGACTCCTCACCACATTTCTAGGTCTGACAGAAGCGGTAGCATAAAAGAGATATATTTCCGAACAGATAGGTACAAAAACTCGTTCTTTCCGCGCACAATTAGCGACCACAGTAAAATCTGAGCTCAACTAAATTCACTCCCGTAATACACGCCACCATTTAACCTTCCAAAATCTTCTATCTTTACACGGCTGGTGACCTAACACGCCCTGCCACACGCCTATGCGGCGGCTCGCAAGGTAGTATGTACATGTAGATGTGTCCTATGGTCTTCCTCGAGGCCGTTTTCCTTTGAACTTCCATCTCATATATCTTCCTCCTCATGATGTCAGTTTCCATCCTATTTATATGCCCAAGCCTTTTCAGCCAAGGTGTTTCTACCCTTTCCTGAAGCGATACCTCCTGGACTATCTCCCTGATTCTTTCATCACTTATCCTGTCCATTTTAGTTTTTCCTGCTTTTGTTCTGTGGAAATATTTCACATACCTGCAATTTACTCACAGTGTTTCTCTTCATTTTCCGAGTTTCCGAAGCATACGTCATGATGTGGACACACTATATCCTATTCATAATTCCTTTGGTCTTTTGTCGAACCTTCTTGCTCCTGACACTTCTCAGAAATTCTTCTGCGTGCCTACTCCTTTCATTTAATTCCCCATCATTTCTTCCATTTTCTTCCTTTACACTATAAACGATTGTAATTTTTTTATAATGGAGGTCAATATTTATAAACTAGTAATTAGTCGTAGTTACACAAATTTAATAGGGCAATGTGTATTGCATGTGGGTGATAACTCACCCCAAGCTTAACACTCTTGTGGTAGCTCGCGGAATATGATGCAGATGAAGTTTGGCACCTGCCTCGGCGGTTGATTCATTCCTCAGTAGTGAGAGGAAATACCTCACTTGATTGCCCGTCCGATTCCTGAGCCTCAATGAAAGGCTCCCGACCTTCAGACACCTTCCCCGTCGAAGGAAACGCACACAGCCATCCTTTCCTTCTACCGAATCCCTCCTGCAATCTTGCATTCCACCGATTCTGCACTGACGCGGCCGATCGCTTCCTTCGGGGGGTCCCAACCATTCCGATCCTGCCTCGCTTCCAGGGGTCCCGGGACCGGAATTCCGGGCCCACAATCAAATCCTCACACCACAGCCAAGCGAAGCATCACTCTCCCCCGTGCACCACGCACCGTCATCTCTCCCCTTCGATGGTAACCCCCACTCCCTTTCCACGAGGGGCCGACGGTCGACAACAAAGACCCGAATCCCTGGCTCTGCTCTCGCCAGGGGGTCGCGACCGAGGGCCTAGACACGGAAAACGGGGGGAAGTGGGGGTTAGGGGAGGCTTTCGACTGCAGCTGCACCGCCCTCCCCTCCCTCTTTTACGCCCCACTTCTGCCCCCGTTATGCTGCCGCTCCCCCGTTATGTTCCCCCCGTGAGCAAGCCACATCTCTCTCCCGGCCACGCTCATCGACCCTTCCGAAGAGCCATCTGTCCCTCCTCCTCCCCATCCCCCGACAGCGGAGCCACTAGCTGTGGGACAGTGACGTCACTGAACAGCTGTCCCATTCCCCCAGCGGAGAGGGGGCGAGCGCCCGGGGCGAGATGGCCCCCTGCTCTCTTGATAGCACTGGCGATGCGATTTGTGTGAGCTCCCCCCCCCTTACTCTCTCGCCGACGTGCACTGGGTCCTCGCCATCGCAGGCTCACTGCCTGCTCGCCGAAGATGATCCCGGCGGGAGCCCCTTCTTCCTTCCCCGCTATCTGTCCTCGCCATCTCCCCTCTCAGTCCCCCGTCTCCCTCACTCCCCCTTATGGTGATGCATTTGCAGTGCCGCAACTATATATTTACCAGAGAAATCAGCACATTCCGTCGGCTTAAGGTAGTCCGAGCGAATTAGTTCCCTAGTCATAACAGGGACCATATTCGAATTATACGTTTCAATTTCACCAGCTGTAGGACACATCAATTAAATATTGCATTTAATGTCCACATTTCATATAAAAAATGGTACAATAATAGATATAATCTATTATTGCACCATTCGGCGGAATCGTCAGTTACACAATTCTTGTTCAATCTTACTCCTTTCCGATAAAATTTTCAGGTAAAATAATAACCTTTCCCGCTCCACAAGCCCTTTTTATAAGTTCACCTGCTTTTATCAACCATCCCCAAAAGTTATTTTCTCTACACGCCCATCTCTCGCGTCTCTATCGCAGCAATAAAAAATATTAAAGAAGTATTTTGTACCTGAAGATGCCGTAAAAGGTTATTTGCGTCGCTAGAATGAATTTTGTAAAACAGTAAAAAGTATTCATCCTCACTGTGGATATAAACATCAAATACTTCTGCGATGAGGCACCTGCCACGGCCGCGTTTAAAATTCAATATAGTTATTAAAAATATAAATTGCAAATAATAATTCTCTCCAAGTATCTATGGTAGTTTGAGCGAGATATTATTTAACTTAAAAGCCTCTTTCATATGATTTGGTCTCTTTTTAAATAAATCTCTCATCTTTCCTAAGATTTCAAAATATTAGCCACTTAACGATTGACTATTCGAGATAATTGACAACAAATAGAAGCCGTTTTCCAAGCTTGAGTTTTCACCAAACGGCGTGAGTCAAATTAAAGACTTGTGTGGATGGATATCTTTAATTACTGAGAAACTCAGCCACGTGAAACTGTATTTTTGCGCCATTAATATTACAATATTTGCTTAAAACTTCTTCTAACTACGTCAATTAATAAATAATATTTGAATGTGGTCTCCATGTTGACTATGGAAAGTTTTCGCTCCAATTACCGAAAACTCGGCCGTTATAAAAAATATCAAATTAAATTTTAATGAGTGAGGAAAAACATTATAGTCGTCATTAATTTAATTAATTTAAAGAGCTATACTGCAGAAAATAGATTATGATAGTTCTGAGTAAAACCATGAAAATTGTTAGTAGAGTCGTAATTTATTTTAATATTTCCCTCTATTTTATCGAATTAATGCTTATGGGATCTTGTACTTGCATTAATGTTTCACGTTGAACAGGCTTCAATTTTGCCGACGAATAACACTTTGTAAGATACAATATTTGATTTGTATACCATGCAATCTTGCAATCTCTCAACATAAATGCATATCCTACTTATACGTAAATTTTAAAGCATTTTTGCTCATTTACTCTTAACGAGCACACATATAAATTGCAAATACCGAAATTTCGCTCAGAGGTAGATAGTTTTTGGCACTATGGGGACCACGGACCATTTTAGAGTGTGATAAGTTATATATACCACATGAGGTCCAGTGGATTCCATCGTCAATGATGGCAGGTAGCTGGCAGGAGCGGCAGCTCTTCCCGCGAGACCAGTGCAACTCCAACTTATTTCGTTGGAATCCTACCTCCTTAATCCCTACATCTGTTCCACCAGCTTGTAAGTAATTCTTGATGTATTCTCGCTCACTTTTCTTCCAAAACCTGAGAACGATTATAATGGCTGGTGAACTCAAGTGCTTGTTAGAGCAAATGTGCGTGAACCGTGTTAGGGTGCACGTGGCGTGGTACATTTTATTCTGATCAAGGTCAATAAACACCGGCTACCCTCTTTTTCTGGGGACGGCTTCAGCCAGACCTTTCCTACTGCTTCTTGGCATAACTCCTTTCTCTCTCTTTCTCTCTGTCTGAGAACACGTTTCTCCACGGTGAAAAAACACTTAAACCCAATATGACCCAATGACACTTCTTATTCTTTATATATAAAAGCGTATCAGGCTCAACTCTGTGGAAGCGATATATATCCATTTCAAAATGAAAAACAATTGTAACTTTCCACACATAATTTTTAATCTTTGCCGACCATTTTCGGTACCTAGTGCCATTATCAAGGATAATGCCTTGATTATGGTACTAGGTGCTGAAACCATGGTCGGCAAAGATTAAAAATTCTGTGTGGAAAGTTACAATTGTTTTTTCATTTTGAAATGGATTCTCATCCTTTATTTAAATTATTGGATATATTACCTCTTAGATATTTATATGTATATATAGTACTACGCATGTTCTATATCAGAGGTGGAAATATAACTGGCTATGTTAATGTCTCCTACCATGGATTGAGGTCACGGAATAGAGTACTTGTTCCAAAACCTAAAAATGAAGCTTTTAGAAGGTCTTACTTATATCGTGCAACTACAATGTTTAATCACCTACCATTCCACGTTGGCTCTGCAAAGCATGTTAAATTGTTTCTACGAGACTTGAAAACATGGTTATTTTCTATAGAAAATATTGAAAAATATTTATAAATATTAAACTAGAAAGTGAAGTGATTGATGTGTATTTTGTAAATTTGTTTGTATGTTTATACTCTGGTATATAACCATTGGTAATTAAAGTTTTTTCTTGTCCTTGTAATGAACACATAATTTAAAATAATACTCATTCTTGACTAAAAAAATCAAAGTTTTAATGTTCTGTTTTAGGCCGCACCAGCCAGCTGTATCTTTTTTTTCCTTCTCGTCAAGATAACAAAATATGATGGCAACTCGAACACTGGTTGTTTACCACAGGGGTGCCTATATTCCACCATATGTTAAACTATTGTCAAAATTACTTGTAGTAAATTTAGTGGAATGAATATTATCTATCTATATTTACCTCACCAGATCTGGAGGACTTGTGCAATCCGAACTGTAGAGGAATTAACTTTCCTTCATTGATTTTCCTCTCAAGAATAAGTGAAAATTAATTGATGCTAATTGGATCGATCTGTCCTTTAGACTGTTCAACTTAATTTGAAAGGGATTAGTGTGTTTTTTTTCCGGCAATTTTCGTGCTCCGATCTTTTGAGTTTTTTGATAATCTTTAAAAATCAATCACTACACAAGGACTGTCTGAATCTGAGCTCTTTGAGTTCATTTAAATTTGGCAAGTATTCTGGAAGAGACTCAGTTCTTCCCGTTTTTCATTCCTCCATTGAAATTGATTCGTGGCATTGAAACCGGTTGTGCTGAAGGGAGGCTGGAGCGCCATCCCCAACGCCGCTCCGACAGGTTGGAAAACCGGCTGCGAATCCTTGGAGCAACAGATGCGGAGCATCCCTTGCTCGTATATCAAGTTTAATTCACGAAGGGTTATCTGAAGATGTTCCATGCCCCCACAAGCGTGTCGTATGATGTGATTACATCTTTTCAATTGTATTTCCCAACTTTTACTGCACTTGCTTGATTAAAATATGTTTCACCTTTATCTATTGCTATTTCAAATTTCATTGATCGTTAGAATGATATTTTACAATCCTAATTATTAAGTTAGTCACAAAATACTATTGCCTCACTGTTTTGAAACCAGCATTTATGACTAAGTTTCCGGATGATTCCAACAGATTCAGAAGAGATATCGTGGAAGTTCTTCATATTACAACAGAAACAACAATTGCTCTTTTCCACAGGACATTTTTATGAGTGCGACGCGATTCAGCTCACAGAAGCATCATCAGGAACAAGATGCTTGAGCTGAGCTGAAACGCGTCGTACTCATTAAAATGTCCTGTGGAAAAGTGCAATTGTGTTTTCTGTTACAAAGGCTAACTTTCCGTTGTATATGAGCGGCATGGTCGCGACTCGATGACCAACCTCGCCCGAGGGATGACCTTTAGATGTACCGCATATAACATTGCGTCAATCAATCTGTACTCATCTCCTCCGAGGGCCAGCGGGGGTTCTGAAACGGGAAGGATGATGTGGACTCCTGGCTTCCGCCTCGGAAATGGAGAGATTGGGGAGGTCCCGGAGGGAGGGGAGGCTGAACGCTCGGCAACAAGTTGACGAGTGTGGCGCCCCCGTCGCCCTCTTCTTATCGCATCTTTCTCCCGACGTTCATCTCTTCTCCCCTCTCCTTTCCCCCCACTCTATACCCCTCCTTCTCTGACCCACACCCTATTATTCACATCCTACTCCTCTCATACTTTTCTCCAAGCAATGCGTCAGTCGATCTGTCAAGTGAACTCGACTGAAATGATGTCTCACTTTTAATATAAGACACTAGCTCCGGCGTTACTTGGTAAAAATCGTTTAAACTCATAATTAATGAGGCTACTGTATCTTCTTCCACACTTTACGTCACCAATCGCCCAGGGTTTCGGCATATTATGCCATTTTCAAGGTTATAAATATTTTGAAAATGACATAAAATACCGAAACCCCATTCGATTGGAAGATTGTGTGTGGAATCTGATTGAGTTACCTAATGCATGTAGCCCCACTCTTTCTCTTCATAACTCTTTCATTGTGAAGAGTACCACACTTTGTACATTCTACTCTAGTATTATTTATCACAACGGTTTCGAAATCTAGAATATCATTATCAATGAGATGTAACCTTGATAATAATTGACAATGCTTGTCAATGCCATGGAAGACAATAGTAAAAACGTGAGCGATAAGCCAAAAGTACTGAATTTTGTGCGTCTTCACCGTTCACCTCGATGCTCATGTGCGTAATCTTAAGAAATAAGTAACGGTGAACATAAAAATATGAAGACGAGTCCATAAAATTATATAATAAATTAGCAAATATTCTCTGGAGGAAAAAATGGGGCTTGAATAATGTATATCAATGGAATTATACGTCCAGAAACTTTTCCGACTTGCTGTAACGAAATGGGAATGGAAAACCGTAAAACGGGAAATAAAAATCGTTAAAGAAAGTTATCCATCAATCAAACCACCGCCTTCAACCCGTATGGTGATTTGGTATATACATGTGTATAGTTCCCGTTGCATTGCTCTTGTATTCTAAAGTAGAAGGGTGGAAATAGATTAGAGTAGAAGTACTCCTTTCCCTACGCTGCATGCTGTTGGAGGTTTTCAACTGCCAGGTCCATTTAATAGTGTGAATTAAGTTTGGCTGTTGTAATTTCTTATTCTTTCGCCTTATACTCCGATTGCCTCAATTTCACACATGAAACTCTGGCTGCAGTTTTTATTCTCTACCCCAGAGAGTCCAATAAATTTAAAGCTCTCTACGATACCGAATTATATAAAGTTAAACAAAAACCACTCTCCCCGAGTCTTTCGGCTTTTTGTCCCAGTGGTGGTGGTGGAATCTGTCAATGAAATCCACCAGAGTTCGGCGGAATCAGGATCCAGGAGTCGATCGGATGTGCCTGTCTGTATGAGAGTGCTTCTTGGACATTCTCCTCCTTTCCCCAGCCCTGCTTCAATATGGCACTTGCGTGGGCGAGGGTCGTGGGGATGGCTGTCTCCATGACATTATGACGAGCAATATCCGGCCGAAAACAGAGCAGATAAAAGAAAAAAAATGAAGGCTGTGAATGCGGAGGTCCCTTTCTTGCGTATTTTTTCGACCGCTTCCACAAAGTTCTTTGTGGCTCAAAGTATTTTTTCTATATACATCCATTACACCACAAAAAAAGCTTCCTTTTCATTCTACCTTGTCTCCGCTCGTCTTTTCATGAAAAGAATATACGTCTTTGGTCTGCGGTGCAGGCAAAATGTCCTCGTGGATTGAAATGACGAATGTCCGAAATGTATTTATAATATTTGCAAATATCATAACAATCAACCCAAAGAATAAATTTTGAGCTCTTTTTATGATAAACTATATTAATCATTACGAGACAGGTGATGAAATTAATCGCTATGTAAAGCGTAGAATAAATATAGTTGAAGATTTCAGGTCTAAAACTGTAGCATATGGAGTAGTTTTCGTACTACTCGATGAAAATGGGTTCTTTAAGTAGGGCAGAGGGATACGAATTACATTATGAAAGGAGACTTCGACGAATATAAGGGAATTATTGTGGGGAAAATCGAGTAAAGACATTCAAAAAGATTTGGAAACATAATTATCCGGATCCTAGTGTAGTAAAGCTCAGATTTTGGTCGCTGTGAAGAGGAGATTAGCGTACTACAAAAATATTCAGATGAATGTATGGAGATGGATTGAAAATTAGGCTTAAAGGTGGGTATAGAGGAAACTAAACGAGGAAGAATTAAATATAATTTGAAAGTAAAGAAAGTAATGATGAGAGTAATGAGAACTGAAAGGTTGAAAATCTCTCCTTTTTTCAATCACTAAATTAACTGAGGATATATTGTTTTTAGATTTCATCAATTAAAAAATATCAAGCAGCCTTTTCCAACCTTTCATCAATTTTTTTATATCATCAGGACTAAAAAACAACATCAAACAAAACCAGGATAATAAAATGATTATGGTCGACTCAAATACTTGTGCCATTTATAAAGTAGATGACCTTCGACTGAAAACGTACATATTGAGTTATAATGAAAAAACGTTGGCACAAATAGCAGAACATGTAAGCTACTATTAGACCTATAATCCATTATACAGCCGAAAGAATACAAGATTCTTAAAAAACGAAGCGGCTAATGGAGTCAACGGAGACAAAAGTATTCCTCCTTAGAATATTGGGAAAGACCTTTCTAGACCGTAAGAGGAACGGTGATATAAGGAGAGCATGGCAAGTTGTGGACTTAGTTAGCGAATGAACAATTGCATGGAAAGTTTGTGTAAATAGGATGGGTAATCATGGAATTTTACTCAAAGACAACTTGCTTGTTGAAAGATGAAGGGAAGGAAATCCCAGAAGGCAGTGGAACGGCAACCTAGACATAAGTGAAGAAGGACAGAACACTGGTTTAATATAGAAGAAGAAATATCAAAATCCAAGGGACGAAAAAATGGAGACTTCTTTCGGAATCAAACGTTTAACTGATAAGGAGAGTGGAGTACACTGATAAATAGAGCTGTGGAGAACCAGTCTTCAGACTGTTTAAATTACATTTGTTGAGGGCTGATAAAATTTGTCATTTCGTTTTCATGTATTGTAGTGAGTGAAACAAAAGCTGCTGGTGAAAATCCATGTTCCATTGGTTGCTGCGCAAGTATTCCCGCTTACTTGTAGCGGCTAGTAGCCTGAGAGTATAGTGCGCAGTCTTGCGCCTGCGCGAAGACGGCGTTATGCAGCCCGCGCAACGTCTTACCGCGCGGTTTGCCGGATCTCACGGCGCTCACACTCAAAGTGATCTCAAGACGACCGCGCACAAAATGGCGGATGCCATCAACTTCCCACCTTCCTACTCCACACTTTTGCCAGACAACAGTATGAATATAAATATTTGCCACGGTTATGAGATACTTAAGTTCATCTGAGTTAAGGGAAAACTGTTTGCATTTTGAATTACAACCCACTCTTTATCAAATTTGGATGTATTTCTAAAACTAATTATCACTTCGAATCGCCGCAAAATTGCAGCGAGTGGCAATTAGATGTATTTCGCAATCGATACTTTTGTAATTCACTAGAAAATAGATGTTGGCGAGATGTGCAAGAATATTCTAATAAAATTATGCATATACGATTATGTTCTACGTCTAAAAATTATTATTAACTTGTTTTCAGCTGGAAAAATATGTTACGTATTTTATCCTGCTGATCAACTGGGCTGTAGAAACTGCAGCATTTGTTTAAAAAAATGTTACACCAATCATTGTTGATACAATGATGTTTAATGGGGGTGACAATGGAACTAAATTTTTAACTTGTGGTTATATTTCGACTGACCAAGTACATAAAATGGTACCAAATAAGGGGGCTTAATGTAATTTCTAGCCAAAATATTTTAATAATGAGCGCATAATCACAAACTCATCAACAATATTATCCATATTCATCATGATGTTTTTTATCGATGCAACGGCTATGTAACTAATATCTGCGTGATCTGTGAAAACGTTTATTTTCTATCAAGCCATGATTAAGTCGAGGAAAACCCTGAAAAATAAAGCTCAATTCTAATTAAACACATATTTACCGATAAGTTTAAACATTCATCATTGTTCCCTAGCTCACGCTCTAAGGAAATTTTTCCATCGGATACTTTCAGCGCAATATATAACAATTTATTCCTGCAGATTCTTGCATTTACTGTATTGCAGCAAGTGGCAATCAAATGCATTTTGCAAACGATGCTTTTGTAATTCACTAGCTGATGGCAGAATGTTCAAGAAAATTCTAATAAAATATTTAATGCACGATTCATGTTCCACGCTAGCGGCTTAAAAATATAATTTACTTCTTTATAGCTGGAAAAATATGTTACACAGTTTTACTGTATTAACTTGCATTGTAGTCTTGCATTTACTGTTGATGCCAAAAATTCCACCGAAACCACAGCACCCCCATTTATTATCCCTGAACTTTCCTCGAATTCCTAACCTACCCGTCATGCTCACCTCTCCCCATCCGAAGCATTTTTTTCGGATGGGGGAGGCTCAGGCGTCTCCTTCGCCCCAAATTGACGCAGGCATGCATCTCAGGGACACTATAACGTCTCAATGTATCCGGCGGCGGGCATCTGGCCATCTGTGGATAGCACGGTTGCGTGGCAGCGCCTAAATTGGGGAAATTCCTGGCGGCCGAGGGAATGCCTTGCGTGGACCCACTAGGAGATCGATTCGCCATCGAGAATAGTCCATCGCCTCTTTATTTTCCAACGCCACTCGACCAAATTGGGATTCCTAGGTCGGAGGTGGGGCAGGGGATGCCTCAGTGGATTGGCCTCGGTCCCTGTGATTGACCTCCCACGCTCGCGACCCCGTAGCCAACCCCAAGATTGTGTACCCATGGAAGAGGGCGTGTGAGGAATCCGTGTGGGAGGGAATGTGACCCATTTTCCTTCGCCGATCCCAGATGACTTCGCCTCCCAGCCGAAGCTGTAATCATCCCGGCTCCACCAGTCTCTCACGACACCCCGGGCCCTGGGAAGAGAATCAATTAAGTGGAGGGAATTTTTGAAGCAAGGATTTTTCCTTCGAATAATTGACCCGTAGGTGCGTAAATAATTACTCCTTTCAGTATCCGATCTGGGGAACTATTTTGTATGGCCTAAAATTAAGAAAGTGAACGCTTTCGTTCGTGCACATCAGCGTTTGACTTTCAGTGAACTTGCAGAAGAGTGTTGAATCTTGATTGGCTCGTGCTATGAAATCCTAACAGAAAAATTGAGGATGCTCCGAGTCGCTACCAAATTCGCGCCTCGCCTGATGACAGCAGACCAGAAACATCATCGAGTTCAAGTGTGTCAGGAACTGTTTGATCGAGCTGAAGAGGATGAAACCTTCTTGTCCAGGAAAATAACAGGTGATGAGTCATGGGTTTATGGATATGACATCGAAACAAAAGTGCAACCTTCACAACGGATGGGTGAAACATCTCCCCACCTCAAAAAAGCCCGATAAGTTCGCTCGAATGTCAAGTTGATGTTGACTGTTTTTTTCGATGCAAAGGGGGTTGTGCATCAGGAACACCTATCTAAAGGCCAGACAGTCAACATTGAGTACTACCTGAGGGTTATGAAATGCCTAAGAGAGAGAATCAGGCGAAAACGTCCCGAACTTTGGAGGAGCGGCGAGTGTTTTTTTCACCACGGCAACGCGCCAGCTAATTCGTCTCTCAGAACTCGTGAGTTTTTTGCCAAAAACAAGAACGTTGTACTTCCCCACCCACCCCTCTCACCAGACCTGACCCTATGTTACTTTTTCCTGTCCCCAAACTAAAAACCCCGCTCAAAGGAAAATGATTTGCCAACATTTCAGATATAGAGAAAATTTCGACGGAGGAGCTTATGAGCATTCCCTAAGAAGCGTTCCAGGACTGTTCCAAAAAGTGGAAACACCGTTGGAATATGCGTTTACGTTGTGGAGGAGACTACTTTGAAGGGGACTCTGACCAATAATTTGTTAGTGGAGTATTTCTTTTGTAATAAATAAAGTTCGGGAACTTTTTAAACATCCTCGTATTGAGTTTCTGTAGATAATGACTCTACTCTCTTTTCCGAAATGTAATACGTCTAATTTCTTGTCGCATTTGATTTATTATTTCATGCGACATGAAATTTTGATGAATTATTTCATCCTTGACCTTTCTACAAAATGCTAGATACGATTTCCCTGAGATTGTTTTTCTGAGGTAGTTCTCCCCCAGAATGTGGCTAATAAGTTTGTCTCTTCTACCTCCCAGATATTTTGTTCAATATACTTTCTCACATTTTCCTACAGTGAGTATTCTCATGATTTGTCAGTTTTCTTTTACATCACCTTCCCATTTTTTTAAATTATCTCTCTCCTCTATCGATATCGAAAGAAAACGAGAAGTTTTTCCGTTCACTTGTTTCGTTTATTACAGCAATTATCAGCACCTGAATGCCATTTTCGGGTACTAAATATGGCTCTCAGACATTGAAATGCGATGTATTGTACAAAACTAGTGGGCAGTTTAAATGTTTTATTGATAAAATACGCTCTTCCTCCAAATCTTGGCTTGTACTGCTGATGCTGCCTGCTCTGATATTTGCTTTATTTTCTTTTTAATACATACGTGAAGCTTGGAATTGCTAAATAAACGAATGTCTGCTCGTTGTCTGAGCATATCCAAAGCGTGATTCGATTTTATATCCTGTACTATTCCTTCGACATTTATCGTTTTAAACTCGAGGGGAAGATGGCAGATGCCGCGGTAGCCCGCCGGTGGTGATGATTCGGCATTTGCGCGAAATCGACGCGGTAAATGCCACCTCCCCCCTCACGGAAGTCGCGTTTCATTTCATTTCCTCTCCCCGCCCGCTGCAGCTCCCCCCCGCCCTCGACTGCGCGCCCAAGTCCCCAACGGTTCTCCCTACACCCACCAACAGAGTTGTCGGACTGGTGAAAAGCAAATCCTTCGAAGGAGCGGGACTGACTGCGATTGGTCAGTCAGATTTTTGAATCGGCGGCGGCGGAGAGCAACGGTCTGTTCCCCCAGCTTCCGCCCCCACCCCCTGGCTGTTCTCCCTCCCCAACCCCCGCCCACACGCCGAACCCTGAGAGTGCACCCCGCCCCCATTGCAAACAACGGCGAGAATACCCTTTCGTGTATGCCTGGCATAAAGCTGTTCATTCGCTGGTTTTGCCCCCCCCCCTCACGTGTGAAACACATGCCTTCCCTCGATGCCTGTAGGAATAACGGATTGCGAAAGTCAAATAAAACGGTAGTAACGGTCTCCATCGGGATGTTATGCTGTAAAAATTATGATTTTTACAAGAAGTATATTTTATTTACTGTTCGATGGAACCTTTTTACTATTCCTTATCAATTTAAACAGACTTGTGAACGTTTTTAGTGAGGCTTACATTTTTCAGGCATTAGTAATAATTTTTGCGTTAAAAGCAGTAATAATAATCAATTTATTGGGCCTTAATGTGTACAAAAACTACATCAGAGCAAAGTTAAAAGGAGAGTAGACAATAGGAGCACTGAGTAATCCTTATGCCATTTGCCTGAAGGTAGGTCACCTAAAGAATTCAAATCCAATACTGACATATATTCGGTCGTATAACAATATTGACAGTTATATTTTACATTCGCAAGGAAAATTTTATTGCAGATATACTAAAAAATTTGAAATCACAGAGACACATTATTGCCGTTTTTTATTATAGCCAGATCTTTATTTTTCAAGGAATATTTTTATCATATAAATGAATTTTATTGCCATTCATTATAGGATAGATAGGTTTCATACCTTGGGTCTCAACAGGACAATTCATTTTTTAAACATAGCAGTGTTAGACTTGAGAGAAACATAACTGTAACTACTTCTTTGGGGATGATAAATAGAAAATTTTGCTAAAAATAACTTGCGAATTGTCCTCAAGCATATTAAGCAATAATAAATACTCCACATAAATTATAATAGTTGAATAATCGTTTCCATTTTGAAGGATTTTCATAGCTGTTGAAGCTTTTATATAATTTCCGAGTTCTCCCAGCTAGTTCAGCAAAAGTAGCGAGATAGATGCTCAAAATCAGATGTAATAGAGAAGCAGCTGTTGTCGGAGTGCCCCTATCTCACGAGGAAAAGGGCTCCTCATTTCCAGTTCGGGAGCCTATCGCTTATTCCCATCTAAGGGTTTCGTCAGGGAATTACCTCGGCGCATTTATAGATTTTTCTTTTGTGATCCAATGTTCGATTTTTTTTACCCAAACAATATTCTACTGCTTCAAAATGCTATCGAACATCTGACCGCAAATGTTAGCGAGACTGTATTTGTTTGGAACACATTTTACGTGTTTTCATACCTGCCGTGGATTCTCTTCCATCATTGAGGATGAGTTTTCATATACAACACCAAAACTAATGGAAGGAAAATATTTCCCTCGTGAGATATACAGCATATATCTCCGGGTAGTTGTTGATAGATGATCCATTAATGTGAATTCCTATTCTTACTAGTACTGTACTAATTTGACCTTAAGACGACCTCAAATTTTTTTTCAATCTTTTCTATCCAAGGAATAACTTATAAAAACACTTTTCCCAGCTTATAACCAACAGGAGAATAATATATTGCTCTTATTGAAATTAAACATCTTAAATTTCACCTCATTGCATTTGCATGGCATTGCGCGTTATACTACACTGCTGGATGCGGACTAGCTGGGACTCAGCACATTTTTATGAATGAGTATGATCTCTACGTTTCTCGTCCTATTCGAGCATTTGATTTTCGGCATTCGCCTTCAGCATCAGGTTTTGAGTGAAGTCCATGATTTCATCACGAATATCAACAGATTCCACTAAATCAAGCCTGAAAAAGATACACATGAACTTTTTTACCCACTTGATCATCCTAACATGTCACAACTCCGTACTGGCTCAACAAAAAACCAACGTTTAGTCTCCCTGGGAGGTGTTTTCGCGATCAAATTTTAACTCGCCTCGTAATTTATTCGCGAGATGACGCCTTGATTTCAAAGCAGCGGAGATTGAAAACCCCCCGAGAGAGCACTCGAGCAGTTTTAAGCAGGGAACGGCTGAAGAACCATTTGAGAGGCGACACCCGAGTCATTGATTAGCATGACAATCCTGCGGATAACGAAGATTAACGATGAATAATTTAGGTGAGGAGGAATGGAAGTTCTTCAACGGGGGGGGGGGGCGGTGTGAGGGGGGAGCAATCATGAGTGGGCGGCGGGTGAGTGACCGCATATCCCAAGCGAACGCCCCCCCCCCCTTGCCTCCCCGTCTCCGATCCGTGTCTGATGTCCAACGACTCGTTAAAGCTCTCTGCAGGGGAGCAAAGGGTTGGAGATATCGGCGACAGTGGAGGGGGACGTTTAGCGTGGATTAAAAGTACCATCACCACCACTGGTCGTTCAATCCTAAGATTGTTTAATGGCAGCCCTCCAGTCTTCCTTTCACCTTCCTCATGTGCTGGTAACTCTTCTCTTTCACACTCCGTTTTGGCTCGTCTATGAATTCATCCATTGGTCTTCTTCGTACAGCTTTTTTTCTGTTTTCCCTTCTCTTATCATCATCATCATTGTGATTCTGTACCTGGACAGGTTTCAACGGTACTGCCTCCACAGCATTCTGTCCTGGACCTCTCTCTTCATCTCTTCATAGCTCCTTCTTTTTTTGATGTCTGTCAGCATTCCGTGCCTCCCCCTTCCTCTTCCTCTCTTCCCTTCTATTTTGCCTTCTGTAATTAATTTCTGAACACTGTTTCTCCTTAAAATATGCCCAATCCAATTAGTCTTCCTCATTTTACTTTCTCTCAAGATACTCCTTTCTTCTCCAATCCTCCTCAGCACCTCATCATTCGCAACTCTATCTTTCCACCCAATTTTCTCCATTCGTCGCCACAGCCACATCCGAAAGCTTTCCAAGTACTTCTTTTATGCTTCTCACAAATTTGTTCCATCTTAGTTCGTATTTGTTTAGCCTACCATTTTGGTTTTGATAGTAATCCGCGTGTAGTTCTTTTATTCCTTTTCTGTTATTCTTTTCGCTTATCCATGATGAATCAAGCAATAAATACACCACATTTTAGTGAAATTTCCCTTGCGATCAAATTAAATCTGAAGAAATGTAAAAAGTGTTTTATTCATCATTAATATCGATTACTTCACCTCGGTTCAGCCGGAAGCTGTATTATTTATTCTCTTTACCTGTACGTTTCTGGTCCTATTCGATCATTTGATTTTCAGTATTCGCCTTCAGCACCAGGTTTTGAATGCCTCTATTTTCTCCCACTCCAGCTTTCCAGTGGTTCATTCCAGTGTTTCCTTGAGCCATGTAAAGCAAATGACTTTTTCATGATGGAGAAAGGAATAAATCAACCACAGAGAGGTGTCATGTATCGTGTGATCTCAGTAAACCTGTGAAAAAGTCGTGTTTTACTTATCATGAATATCGATAACTTCTACTCGGCTCAGTCTGAAGTTATTATATTTACTCTGTTCACTTCCACGTTTATGATCCAATTCGTCAATTTGACTTTCGGCTTTTGCCTCCAGCATCAGGTTTCAAGAGCATATATTCTCTTTCGCTCCAGCTTTCCAGTGGTCCATGTCGCTGAGCCTTACAGCGCAACACCCCATGCAAATGTTTCCAGGCAATTCTCCCATTAGTTACTGCAAACGAGATAGGAGGGGGTAGATTTTTTCGCTCCAAAGCACGGGAGCAGAGACGGGTGTTGTGTGGTGCCAGGGGGGTGCGGTGGGGACAGGTTTGCGCCTCCAGAGGAGCGGGGAAATGCAACGCTGGGGGATTATAATGGTAGGAGAAGGCTTGAGGCAAGGGGCAGCTGCCACGCGCCCTCCCAAATACTCCTGCCCCATTCCCCCCTTATTGCCGTGGCCGGCCCTTGTCCTCATCACCGCACGCGTCGCTGGATCCTCTCATTGCCTTGGTGTAGGTATTATCACTCCTTCTCCACCTCGTCTGGAGGTTCGTCTCCCCCTCATCTTTCGTTCGTCCTCCCGTCCTCCAGCATTCTGCATCTCCCCCTTCTCGGATGAGGTGAGAGGTCACACGCGACTACGATCCGCACGCGTGCTCTCAAGAGGACGCCCCATCATCATCCCTTGAGGAAACCCGCTCGGATTCGCCCCCTTCGATTGTTTTCCTCGCCTCGTGCGCCTTCCTCCGCTCGACGGCGCGTAATCCCTCCGAGCTGACACTCGTGGAGGACTGCCCTCGAAAACATTCTTCACTCTTCCGGCATTCTTGACGCAAACATCTGAGGGGGAGGAAGGGAAGCAGGACAATTCACAAAAAGAGGAGCCATGTCAATTGAGGCATATGGATATATCCATTGGCCAGTCGGTAAATTCTGCTATCTACGCCACTAAAATACATTGCATCAATTTTTAAGAGAAAGTTGGAAGGTAATCAGAAACCAGTTCCCATTTTAAAATGTTAATTATGTCTTTATAAGCATTCACTCAACCATTGTTCGTTCAATCTTAAGATTGAATCACCGCAGCCTTCCATCCTTTTCTATTTTATACAAATTCCCTACATATGTACTTTTTTCTTCATTTTTCAATGTTAGTACTAAGACCTTACTCTTGGGACTTTTCCCTCTATTTTAGCTGTAGTTATACTCCAAAAAATCTTATAACGCCTCAGGGTGTTACCATTCTATTTGGTTCTTCTTTTCTGTATGGTTTTGCATATCATTGCGTATCGTATGAAAAATCATTCCCATTCCATCTGACTTTCCTTTTCTGTTTATTGTTGCATATCGTCTTTTCCTCTTCTACTCTTTTATAAATATCTTCATTTCTTACCCATATTATCCACTCATTAAATCTTCTGCATCCTCCTCCAATACACCACTTAGAATACTCCTAATCTCTTCAGATCTGATTTTCCTATGGCCCATGACTTTTATTTTATTTTGTATTTTGTGATTTTTTAAATTGGAAAGCCATTTGTGAGTTGTAAAAAGTAAATTTAATGGGTACTTTGATTTGGGGGAGTTTCAGAATGATCAAAGGTGACATTCATATTGCATGAAAAAATATCTATGCTATTATTTAGCTTGAATGGGAAATTACTACGTTTCTCTTAAATCATTTAAAAAAATAGTTTGCTTGCTTAAAAAAATTTGAGGAAACCAAAGGTAGATAAGCATTTAGGAGGATGAAATTCACTAGTGGATTTTAATAAAGAGCCAGTTTCAAGAGTCTCTTCAATTTTGATCTTAAATAATGCGTCATCCGAGGGAAAAATAGCTTGTTATTAAAAGAAATCGAAGAAAACGAAGTGAGTGATTGGAAAACTATGGAAAAGAGACGCAATATTTGATTTTCGCTAGGTGACTTAATTGCCTTGCCATTGTTGAGACTTTCGTATCGCATAAAACTTAATTTACCTCCTAAGATCCTAAGAGACATGTAATTAAAAAAAATGTTTATACGATGAGCCCAATTTTTCCCGTATGTTATTTAACTATTTTAACCCTCGTAACGCGCTAAAAAATATAACGTAAGGTAAGGAAGTGGGACAAGTATGGAGTTTAATACTCCGTCTTGATGATTTTAGTAATTTTCTTAAAATTTACATTTTATTTGTATTAATTCATATGAGTTATGACTTTTTCATATTTGTAGGTAAGTTTTTTTCCGGCTGGTTGGTTCTAAAGGGTTTGTTCGAGTTGGAAAGGAGAGGGAATAGTTTGATCTGGTGGGATGTGCGCCGGACTCTAGTTTGAAAGTTGATTTTTACTGCAAAGAAAATAACTAATTCGCTCCGTAGAGGATCGCAGAAATATTTGTAAGCAGTCCGACGCTAAACAGATTTACATTTACGGTGTGAAGCCCTCACGAACGAGGCCGACAGCGTCACCAGCCCTCGATATTTCGTAAATAGCTCCAATTTACCCGCGATGCGTATCCGCCCCGATAGTGGTTCGTGCATCGATTTTTGAATTCGTGGCATTCGCCGTGCTCGGGCGTGCAGCGGCGGCGGCGTGTCCTTCCGACTTCTTCCCCCTCGTTCGCTCCGACGCCGGATATTAGTCATCGCCGCCGCTGTCCTACTCCCTCCACTTTCTTGTGTGTGTGTGTGTATTTGTGCGTCGCTTAGGCACGCATCTCGGCCTTCGCACGGCGCGTCCACCACCTTTTTTACATACACGCCCGAGGGAAGGGAAGGAGGAGGAATATCGTCGGACAATTGAACGGCGCGCGCAGTCGCCCGCCCGCCGGCAGCCCGTGCCACGCGTGCCAACTCGTAGGAGAGCATTCACGCAAATCGGTCGCACTCTGAACCCCCCCCCCCAACCCCTTCCACCATCAACAAGGCCGAGCGCGACAAAATGAGCGCATTTCAAACCGAGAGCTCATCCGCATTCTGCGTTGAGATCCCCTCCGCCTCTTGCCGCCGCAGTTTTCCCCCGTCGTCGTCGGGCCCTCAGAGACAGATGCTCTCCGGGCGAGATGCGGTCCCTCTCCCGCGAGAGAATGTCCCGGGTCGTTATCGCACCCCCCCCCCCGCACATTGTCTACGGCACCAGCCCTTCTCGACGCACTTTATCCTTTGTGATTATTTGTTGGTATTCGTGCGCTAGGAAATTTTGTGTTTGTTGTGGTCAGAGCAAATGATCGCTTTGATATTTTCCTCACAATTTATTTTCCTCCACCGGTTAAAATGTCGTGTTGTTGCTTTCAAAAGGCGAATAAAAATATTTTATTTAGCAGAGGAAAAATAATACGTCAGGAAAATTAAGAAATAAATATTTTATTTTACTCTGAATGATTTGCTCAAAATTTGCAATGCAACAATTATATTTTTTGCGTGTATTTGTTTGGAGATGCTTTAATTATTTATTTTTGGGATTTTTCTTTTTTATAGAATTTGTATCTGTTTATTTCGAATTTTTTTTATAATTGTTTCATGACCTGCTATTACTCTGGAACTTAGTTTTACTAATGAACTTTTAAGGAAATTTAACTTTGTAATTAGCTTCTTTAATCATAGGTATAAAAGAATATCAATTGTTATGGTAGTGTGATTTATCATTCCTAGTATTTGGTTATTTAAGGAAGAATTATCAAAGAAGAAAGAATTTAGCAAAAGCCTAAATATTCTGAAAATTCATTAAATATTACGTTGACATAAGTCCAATTGCATAAAAATCAGCAATATTGAGATGTGATGATAGATTTGCATTATGCTGGAGCGTTTTCATTTGGTTTTCTGATTTTCTCTTATTTAACGGGAAATAGACCCGTACTTTTCCCCTGAAATGAAGACGCGAATAACGTGGAATGTGACAGACAGAAGATGAGTTAGCTCATATCTCTTTTCGTACCTCTAAATGTTTAATGATTTTTATGTTCCCTATGCTAGGATTTGCAAAAACTGGACGGGAATATTAAGTGAGACCTAATGGAAATATCTAATACTTATATCATTTTTAATCTCGATCCCTTCTTGGATTCGTATAATTTATCGACCATTCTGTGAAAATGATCGTCAAACCTAAATTAAAATATTCCTTATTGCAGCATATTTGAAAAAACGTATGGTTACAGTTGAACGAAATTGTAGTAATATCTGAGGAAAAACCCACCACGAAATATCGGTTGTTTGCGATATAGGAATTTCTCTTTCCCAATCTCAGTCATAAGATTTTCCCCTCTGCATAGTTATAGTTCATGCGTTGTGGGCCTCCGATAGCGATGCTCATCCCCGGCAACGAAAACCATTGTCACAGACCTCTAGGTGGGACACGGAACCCGCAACCCTAAGCCTACCTGCCGTGCCGGCCGTGATTCTCCCTGGCGGGCCCGACAGCAACGCTACGGTGTGCACAAGATTTTGGCGGGATTCCAACAATTGTCCGAGGCCGCATTTTCCCGCCATCCTAAGGAATTGTCCCGCCATTCTTGCACTAAACACACTCAACCCACCCTCCTCCCCATTCCCCTAAATAACTCGTGGCACGACCCCCGCTGCAGTTGGAACCCTTTAGCACCCAACCCGACGTACGTAAAACTCCCGGCGAAACACAAAAAGCCTCATTTCCCTAAGAGAAGAGAAATCCCCCTACTCCCCTCTTCCTCCTCCCTAGCGTACCGTTTCCTCGGATGATTTTTCCTGAAGAAAAAACCGAGCCCGATTTTTTTTTCTCTCTCTCTGTGTGGCGCGAGGTGATGCTGTGCCTGAGCGCCAAAAAGCCAAGCGCGCGCCCCCGCTCGGGGAGCGTCTCGCGCCCAATCCACGCCTCGCCCAATCGGATTCCAGCCCTCATCCTTCCCAGAATACCGCCACTCGCCGCCGTGTTCCGATGGGCGGGACTTTAAAGGAACGGCACCCCATTGGCTCGCGACTTCCCCTACATCCTTTTGTACTCGAGGGGGGGGGGAAAGGAGGGTGGAATGCGGCTTTCCTCCCTCTCCAGCTTTCCCCCCCCCCCATGGTTTAAGGGGTAGCGTCGTTGGCCCCCCACCCCTTCCCCCGGCCCTCTTACCTTTCTTGCTGGACTGGTTTCCAGGAAGGGGTGGTTTTGAGGGGAGGAGGGGAGGGAGGGATGTGGTAGGGACGGTGAGAAGAGAGGGGCCCGGTGGCAGCCGTCAGGGCGTCAGTCGATGTTGGGAGCCCGAGTAGAGCGGAAGTCATGCCTCGAGGCTTCCTCGTCAAGAGGCACTGCTCCCCCGAGGACTTGAACGGTCACCACCGCATGGACGGTCAGGGCCACCTCATCTCCCGGGCCTCGGAGGAGTCGGGGCTGGCCGCCGCGAGGATGGCCGCAAAAAAGGCCCGCCTCCTCGGCCCCCCGCACTACTACGTGATGGACCACGTCCCCCACGGCGGGGGCCTGTCGCCCTTCGCCCCTTCGCCGCGTCCCATCTCGTCCTTCGACTTCCCACCGTGGCACGCCCCGCCGTCGCCCGCGAGACTCGGCGACCACCACTACCACCACCCGGGGCAGTTCTTCCGGAGACACCGACAGGAGGACCCCCTACCGCTGGCCCTGACGGCACCGCGGGTCCGCTCCTCTCCCCCGCAGTGCTACGAGGAGGACGACGAAGAGGAAGACGCGCAGGACTCGCACCAGCACGGCCTGCTGTTGGACCTGTCCATCAAAACCACGTCGGCCCCGATAACACCCCCGCCGACTCCCTCGCCGTCGTCGCCCTCCCGCAGGGCCAAGCAGCAGCCCCCGCCGCCAGCGCCCAAGGAGCAGGAGGATGACCTCAAGAAGAAGGCCTCGCGGCAGTTGGCCTTCGGGTCCGGCTCCACGGAGGACGAGGAGGAGGGAGGCTGGGGCGTGTTGGACGACGATGAGGACGACGTTGACATCACGTCTCCCGTGTCCGGGACCCTCATCAGGCCCTACAAGGAGGCCCTCGTGGTGCGCACCGGGGACATCGACCCGTCCCTCAACGTGGTGGAGGCCACCCCTGAGGCCAGGGCCGAGCTGGCCAAGATTGAGAATCGAATCGGTGCGTACGTGTGCAGATTGTGCCGGAGGTTGTTCGGGGACGCCTTCCAGCTGGCTCAACACCGTTGCTCCCGCATAGTCCACGTGGAGTACCGCTGCCCCGAGTGCGACAAGGTGTTCAACTGCCCGGCCAACCTGGCCTCGCACCGGCGGTGGCATAGGCCGAGGGCCCCCGCCGCCCCCAAGGGGCAGCAGCCGGAGGAGGAGTGTCCGGGAGGCGGAGGAGGCGGCGAGGAGGGCGAGGACGGGGGCGCCGGCGGAGGCAAGCAGGCCCCCTTCCAGTGTTCCATGTGCCCCAAGTCGTTCCGGAGGCAGGCGTACCTGAGGAAGCACGAGGCAACCCACCGGAAGGGGCAGGAGAAGGCTGCCGAGGGGGTCGATGGCGGTGGGGCGGCGGCGGCGACACCGTTCGCGAACCCTTCCCGGCCCCCGTCCGTCCCCACGACTGCAACGACGCTGGACCTGCCGGCGCCTCCGCGGATGGGGATCGCGGCCTCCGGGGGCGTGGACTGACGACGGCCCCAGGGCCCTGGGGGCCCCGCGGCGCGCTCCGACCCGGTGAGGCCCCTCGCCGTGTTGCTGAGGTTCTAGCGGCAAAGTGGGGGCGGCGACATGGATGCCGCCCCCGCCGAGGTATGGAGGCCATGGGGAATCCCCTGATGGACAGAATCAAAAGATTGGCGTCAGTGGAAGAGTTCATATTCTGGGCATCCGCCTGAAAAGATATAAAATCTATATATATATATATGTATACAAAAGACATTTATGTATGTTCGCCCGATGTCTTTCTAACGAGAGTGGCGTGGTATTGTTTGTCTTGTGTCCCGGCGCTAGTGGGCGGGCCGCTGACATCTGTTGCATTTATATACGCCTGCGTTTTGATTTAGTTTTGTGTAGCGGGTGCGCTTGGTCCTGGTGCTTAAGGGCCGGGTGCACCTGCACCCAATGTTTTGTGTTTCTAGTCACACACCCACCGTGGTTGTGGTTTTGGTGGGGCGAGGCGGGAAGGGAAATCGGTCTTTATGATAGCGTTCACCATTCTGGTCTCTGGTTGGCGAAAACGTTTTGAAACGTTGTCTGGTTGGCGAAAACGTTCTCTCGTACTTTGTTTTCGTCATTTGTCAAATTTATCCTCCGTACTAGCATGTAAAATACCATTTGTCAACTCTTGAAACGAAACAACTATTCAGTATTTTAATGGGCTTCCTAACTAAGGTGTCCTTTGGTAAGCAGACCTTTTGTGATTTTCGAAAAATTTTAATCTGGTCTCAAAGTCTTTTATTAATAAGGATTTGTGTGAGATTTTTTACTTACGCGGTGTAAACATAAGTGCATTGCCAATCCGGTGTTTACGTATGGAAATGATCTCCTCCCTCGCTTCTGAGAAAATTCTTTTCCATAAGTTCTGTCTTCTACCTTGAAAGTGTATTCTTCTCGCCGCAAATGAAACTTAATATCCACGGAAATAAGTTTTTTTTTGCGCTCCCATATTTGTTTTATTCATTATCATTAATCTGTTTTCTCATTCAAATGCCAAGACATGATTTATTTCTTAGTATTCAGAATTTCAAAAAGGTATTCATTTACGCCTCAACATTTGCTTTACTATGTATTTTATCAAAACACTGTGGTTGGCAATGCATTTGTGTTCCATGGAGATAATTGAGAGTCTTATCTCGTGGCTTTCTTAGTGTTCTAAAAATAACAAATCACTTGTCTTTTAGGGATAATCGCCGTTTTTAACTTTTAAATTTAATTTCCTCCAGGTATGTCACTCTCTACCGATTTCACTTCCGCAAGAAAACTTATTCTAGTCAATTCTGCTAGTCATTTTGGTCCAGCTGACATAGGTTGCTATTCTGGACATCAACAACATATGAATGAACATTAAACTTTCTAGTCATATTCTAGTCGTCACTCACGAGTCTGGGTTTAATATTTAAGTAAGATTTGGTTAAGTGTATATTTTTACCTCCTAGTTCACATATATGAATTATTTTTTTTGTTCTTGAACATCTAGTCAACTATGATTGCGTATCTATGCAAATTGCTCTGCTTTTGCGTAAATACGCCGATCTTAGGACGCTCCTTTAGCGATAACCAGTCGCTAAGAGTTTTTTTTTTCTTATTTTGTGCCTCTAGTCAGAATTTTTATTTGTAGTATGTAGGAAGGTGGTATCATCCCCGATGTTGCAAACTAGTCATTCTACTTGAAACTTGCCAGTATTTTTCTCTAGTCAGAAATTGGTGTATTTTTCTCTCATTTTATTTCAGCAAGCTTTTTTCTCATGATTTGATTATTCATATACGCATAATGTTTTAGAAACTCTACCTGGTCATGATTTTCATTTCCAAACATCCTTTCATTTTTATAGCTATTATTTTCGATTTACAATGAAATAGTTTTCCATTATCACAACCCATTTGTGCCAACTAGTTCAAAATTGTAAAATTAAATTTTTGCTGATCCTATCCATAAGTACAGAACCTCCGCCAGCCAAAAATTCCTGAGTACAAATCAGAAAATAGCTATGCGTGTTTATTAATCCTGTCATTTTATCGTCTCATTGACATCTAGTCATAAATTATAAATACTGGGAGTTCAGTTATTGAAATCTAGTAACGGCATTCTGTCAATTAAATCTAGTCAGCTACGTCTGATAATTGTAATCTAGTCATAAAAATTTATCAGTCGGATGTAATAATTGATTTCTAGTCATTATGCTATAGTCCTTTGCATTAAATTGTTCGAAATATCGTCATTAAATATTATCAATTGAAATCTTGTCATTGAATCTAGTCATGGAAACTCCGTCTTTGCCAAGTGCTCATGGAAATCTAGTCGTATTCCGATAGTTGCTATCTAGTCATTGCAATCCCCTTTCTTAAATCTAGTCATTTAATTCCCAAGTCCTTGGAATCTAGTCATTGAATCTAGTCCCTAAGATCTAGTCAATTAAAGCTAAATATTGAATTCCTGTCATTTAAATCTAGTCAGTGAAGCATGTTCATTGAAGCAGAGTCATTAAATTATATCACAGATTACTGATTCGTATACCAATCCAGTCATTGAAACCGAATCATGGGCAAACGCTCATTTTATCTAGTCAATCTCTTCTAATAATTACCATCTAGTCATCGAAATCCCTTCAATTCAGATCTAGTTGATGGTTATCCATCATCGGTGTCTAGTCATGGAAATCTAGTTATTGTAATCTATTCATTGGAATCTAGTCATTGGAATCTAGTCATTAACGTCTAGTCATTAAAGTCTAGTCCCTAAAATCTAATCACTACATTCTAGTCAGTGAAATCTAGTCATGGAAATCCTGTCATTAAAATCTAAACTTTGAATTCATTTGAGTTCAAAACGTCAAAGTCGCGTCATGAAATCTAGTCAATAAACCCTGATCATTAAAATCTAGTCAATGAAATCTAGTCATTAAATTGTAGTAATGGGTTTACGGCCGTTGAAATCTAGTCATTAAAATGTATTTATTTCAAATTTCGTTTATAAAATCTAATCATGGAGATCTAGTCCCATAAGTTTGGTCAATGGCATGTATTGGAAATCTTGCAATAAGTAAGTCATTGCGATCTAGTCGCGGGAAATAATAAGTTTCTTCAAGTCATTGATGTCCAGATGTAATGCTCTTCAATTTGTCCTTAATTTCGAAGCCAGAATTATTTCTTTTCATATTCGTTATCCAAAATAATAATTGGGCATTTTGTTCTCAACAAATCAAGCCATGATTTTTGTTTGTCAAAACCTCTGTCATGACGAAAATTTCATCCCAAATTCACATTAACCGGTTATATAATTATAAGGAATTCAGTTTTCAGAATCTAGTCAACTACAGTGAACCTGAAATCAGTTATAAATTTCTCGCATGTCCCGACTAAGCAGTGAGCCGTAGCCTTACCGAGATCCACCCAGTCATTAGGTTAGTTTTCTTATTATTTCGTAATGCACTGAAAAGAAAAATTTAGGAAAGTAGGCATTCATTTGAGTGGAGTCCATTCATGCACCATTGGATGTCGTGCCGAATCGTTTTTCTTGCGAATATTAAATGCCGTAAGGTGCATATTTGCGACGACCAGTGAATTTGGCCGCTTTTATTTAAATATTAGAGGGCCAAAGCCGGGACCTAATGGACAATGCTTCAATAATATTATGTTTTTCAATCGTATTATTTCTGCGAATTTCGTTAATGTGGTTTGTTTGTTTTTTTTTTTGCATAGGCAAATGAGTTCTTATTCTGCATTTCGATTCGCTTGATTGGAAAATATATGTGCGTGTGCATGGATGTAAATAGCGAAGCCTAGTTTTTTTTGTTTGCATCAAACTATGAGTTCAAACTACTTGTTTCTGGCTCAATTGTACATAAGATGTTTTGATTTCCTGTCTGTTTCACGTCACTGCAACGGAAAGAAGAGGTCAGTTTTACAGGAGGCAGAACGGCGTACGCATGGGCACCGCTCTTGAGGGGGGGAGGGGGGGAACGGTGCTGGGTGGGCGGAGAGTGAGGCCCGGGGGGGGGGGGATCGCAGTAGGAGGGTGGATTTCCCATCTCCCGGCACGGCGGTCGCAAACCCCGCGTCGGGTGAGCTCAACGCTCCGTGCTTCGATCGATTGCTGGGCCTCCGTGGCTTGCTGGCTGAATAAGGGGCGTCGATTTCCACCCTCTCGAACGATTACTCGGAGCAGTCACAACTTTCGGCTCGGTCCGAATGCGGCATTGCATTGCCAGGGGCTCCGTAACTCGCAGACGTCTTCCCATGCGTCGACTATCCCCCCTGGGAACTCATACAGGAAGCAGTCAACAATATTACAGCCGTCCCGATGACGGCATTTTTTTCATGTCTCATCCGCGACAATTCTCGAATCTTGCTGTCTACAATTGAAATTCATCGCATTTCAACTGTAGAACGCAATGCTGAAGGTAGAAGGCTGTCGGCGTCGCATTCAATGGGGCTATTCTGTATGACCTCGGTATTCCCCAGCCTCGACAGTGACGAATTTTGACGTCACAGCAAAATTTGAGGAGCTTTTGAGGCTGCATCCACGGATTATCCAAGGTTCGACCATGTCGTGTCCATACTGCATAAGATCTCGGAATGAAGCCCTTGATTCCATCATATAACGACCACTTCCTGAATGAGTCCTCTCTAGGCTCGGAAAGCGCCCCTGAATGGTCATGTTTGATCCTGTAATATACCCCTACCGTAGTCCTTGTCATACTACGCTTTTATTCCGGGCACAAACTTAGATTGGATGATGGCCATTCTCTTGCCGATGTAAATTAGCCTGACGTTCACCTCGAGGGCTTTCAGCGCTGCCTCCTTTCACCGAACGCTGATTAAACTTCCCGTGAATTCTCTTGTTGCCATGTATTGTGTTAGATCGACGGATAAATATCTCTGTCAAGTGTTTGTTGTTTTCCTTATCATCCACGTCCTTAGCGACCGCTTTCTCTTCGCTCAGTCTCGAGCCGGCCATGAAGTGCCCTAGGCTCCGACCGGAACGGGAGGAGTGTTAGTTGCTGAGAAGTTGCACCTTGTTTTCTGGCAATCACATTTCGT
Organism: Ceriagrion tenellum; assembly: GCA_963169105.1. Taxonomy (NCBI): domain Eukaryota; kingdom Metazoa; phylum Arthropoda; class Insecta; order Odonata; family Coenagrionidae; genus Ceriagrion; species Ceriagrion tenellum. The sequence continues at coordinate 110,814,791 of OY720643.1, forward strand.
TGCCCGCTGTCTACCAGCGCGCATTATAATCTTATCAAAACCAGTAATTTAATGTGCCTTTGTACTTAAAGAGTCAGCCATCCCGTACAAATTTTTATCACTCAGTTACTGAGCTGATCTCTGGGGCATCGGGAAAGCTGTTGACTAATCTATGTAATCACTTTCCAGATATCAGCTCAAGTTTAAAAAATTTCTTTAATGTATATTTTTAAAACTTCTTAATAATCGCCTGAGCTATTCTCTTTCCTGGGTTTGTGTGAAGTTTCCCGTCATGGTGTTTTGAAATTATATTTAAGCGTTACTTAAACCCCGCACCTGCTCTGAAACTCGCCATAGTGTGGACAATGTTTTCCCTGAGTCTTCGTTGCAGCCCTGATTGAGGGAAGAAGGAAATATGTGCCCCATTTTAGCTGAAAAATAGTCCCAGGAATGCACCTTCTCTGTCCTTGCTCTTTTCATGGCGTTTATTTCCTAAAAATTCTTTCCAAAATCCTTTGCCTTGGTCTTACGCGTGTAAGAGTATTTTTCACATTCCATTCCCGAATTCAAATACAAAAAATGTCTTAGAGCCTATAGTAATAAAGGAGGAAATGAGGGTTTAATATTATACATACCTGTATGTCTCAGTTGAATGTATGCTGTCATGCGTGAATGTCTATGATGGGTGTCTCCATCCAATGAGTAAGTCTGCGAGTCCATGGTGTAAATGGAACTGGGCATTGTTAAATAATTAACCAAGTGGCCTTATGAACAGAGATAGAAATATGTGGAAGTGTGTTCACATTTGAAAAGAGTCAAAAATTTTAATGATAGCGTTGAATATTTAATGTGTTCTTTAATGATCTTGTGTGTGCGAGAGAGATCGAGTGATAGTTGTCAGGAGAGTAATATCTCCTGAATAGTGTGCATCCCAGTGAGAACAGACCCTTGTTCTGCGGGATACGAGTGCATCTAGTCATCAAAGTAGTAATTAGGACCCATGGCAGCTTCGGCAACTATCTGGTCACAGAATCGATCTCATGGTCCTAATAACTTAGTCATCCTTACCAAAATGTAAAATATTTCCTACATTAGATTATAGCCAAATACGTATATACATGTAAATCTGATGTAAATATCATATCTTAGTATGTTCCACAGAATATTCAGTCAATGTGTTTTTCAGAGGAGAGACCATAAGCAAAAAAAATGGCCTAATACTAGTCTCTTTGAGTAAATTATCAATCGCTTGGATTGTAGCGAAATACTTGAACCCTTAAGTCAATGAAATGGGAGAAGTAAAATGTTTCGCATCGGAAGAGCGTGTGTATAGATGAATGCAACTAACTGTTATCAATGAATGGGGCATATCTTTATTTAATCATATGAATTTCACTAGGTAAAGTGATTTTTGAGAGTGTTTTAGAAGTTTTGAAGGTGTGTAAAAATGTATGTACTATTAATTTTTTTGGCAAATTTCTGTCCAATGTCGTTATTTCCCTGGAAACAAACATTTGTTTTCATCTTTATGCTAGTCTTAATGCGAATTTTCTGATGGTATTTTATTTTAAATAATCGAGAATGGGTAATTGAATTTTGTATTCATATCAGTGAACCGTTCAACACTAAATTGTATATTTTTGCGCAATTTGCTGCCATATGTGTACATAATGTTTCATTTTCTCATAAAATTTTGATTTGTGTCTCTGTAATTTATTACTAATAGTGCAAAAAATAAAACGTGTTTACAATATGATGTGTTTTTCTTTTTTTCTCCTTTATAACTACCTTCCAGGTGTTTTGTGTTAGTCCAACATTATCAGCAGCAATGGTTGATAGTTCTCAAGGTCGGATTTATCAAATTCGGTGGTAATAACTGCAGCATGAAACAATTAGCCATCCGTTTACAGGCAGTTTTTATCATTTTTCTTACTTCTTGTCTAATCTAGCGTAAAATCTTGGCAAAAAATTACGAGTGTGTATTTTTTCATATATACTCGATGACCGTAAACGAAGAATATCTTGTATCTCAACCGAAAACTTGAGACAAAATTAGCTTTATGGCAACTATCAAATCTATATTAGAGGGAAGTTATATCGTAGTTGTCTATCAAAAAGTTTAATTAGAAAAAAAGTTATTTCTCCTTCAAAAATTTTGAAAACATCCTGTAGCAGAGATTCTTTCAAATATATTAAAATGAGGAAGGTACAGAGGATGACAGCCATATAGTCTGGCTAAATACTCCTGACAGAATGAAAAAAGTAACATGAGTTTTGCTTGAGAACTTGCGTGTTGAAAATTGAGATAGTTCTTTTTTCCCCAGAGATGTTTTTTTAAAAAAAAGACCCAATCTACGCTTTTACCTATGGAAACGCAAGGAAGAGAATTCATCCTGTTGAAGAATCAACCAAAACTTTCTTGATCAAATGAGAGGGGAAGTATCAGCTGAGTTTTAATTAGGATGAGATATGTGTAATCAAAGACTCCAGCTCACCGAGAAAGAGTCAGCTACAATAATTTCACCACCAAATGCCTCTTTTTAAATTCATAACATTGCATCAACTTGTTTCTCTGTTAATATTCATTGTATTGGAGTTATCTTTATGCGTTCTTCAGCATTTATACGTAAAAATGCCAGAAAATGTAATAATTTTACTGACTAAGCAACTTTTGTTATAAATAGAAGAGTCGGAGATATTATTAGCTACAGAAGAATCTGATAATCTTTAGATATTATAGTTGAGACCTTGAGAAAGAACAATGGATTGGTTTAATCCTGTGCGTGAGATATGAGGGCTCCGAAACAGAGGTTATGAAGAAAGAGGAGGAGCAATGATCGAAAGCATTCGGTCAATTTTTTCGCCTTTGGCCGTAAATTATCTTTTTTTTACATATCATAGGACATCTGGGAAAGAACTGAGAATTCTGAGTTATGTGTATATATATATATTTTTTTTTTTCGAACTCTTGTGGAGCGGTGTTAAATAGTAAAGGAATTGAGTTTTAATTATTTTCCCAGTGCAGTGACAAGTTTTGCTGTAGCATCTCTTCTACGATCATTGCATTTAGGCGAAAGAAACATCACCGCCCGAAGTGGTGATTTAAATTCCCAAGCTTTGAGTCGGAAGCTTAGTGCATTAACAAAGACAAAATTTCCGTAATCAAACTTAAACGCTTGGAAAATTTTGCATTTTAAGAGCCGATTCTCGGAACACGCAATACATTCCTTCGATACAGTGGATGATGAGTAAAAACAAAGGAAGTAAAAAGAAGAATTTGGAAGGCCTCAGAGGAGATAATTTTGAATTAGGATTTGAGGAAATAGCAATGCATATTTATGAGAAAATACTATGTGTTGCTGAACAATTTTGGGGAGGAAAGTAAGGTGCAGGGAGAAATATGTAAGGACACGGAATCGCCGGGCGGACCAGTCAATGAGAGACAAATGAATGCCTAAGGTCGTGACTGAAGGGAGGCTTTTAGAAACGCGGAAGATGGAAGGAGGGGATGAGCTCGAAAGGCCTGTGAGGAAAAATCATTCGTCTTGACCGGGAAACGAACACGAACTCCTCTATTCCGTGTCTAATGCTTTTGCCTATTTAGCTGCCGAGGCGTCCTTTTCACCTGTGGATTTTTGTTGACTTAAGACGAAGAATGTGTCCAAGATCACCGGATTACTATTAAATGAGCAATTCAAGGCGCGCGCTAAGCGCCACAGCCCACTAGGTTTAAAAGAAGCTTTGAATACAATGAGGCAAGATCTACTCCACAGTGAGGAAGATGCATAAAATATGAAAGGGATCTACTCCACAGTGAGGAAGATGCATAAAATATGAAAGGGAAGAGGACGCCTTGGAGGCTTAAATGGGCCCATTCACGATCAGTTATGGATTGATGCCGGGCGTGTCATTCCGGGCGCGCCAGGAATTTGCCACTCACGGTTCATGCCAAAATACCTTCATCCCTGGGACGGAGGACTTTCTGGAGGCTTGTAAAAGACATTCCCGTACGTTAAGTCAGGGGTGCCTACGCACAATGGATCGTGTAAGCCCCACATTACAATAAAGATATGCATCAAAACTTGTTTCGCGCTATACCGTTTGCCTCATTGTTTTTGATTCCTCGAATTAATATACTTTATTTGCTAACTACGTTATAGATATATAATATTACAACAGTTATAATACTCCCTCCTCATTTCTATTTGAAGAAAAAGTAAGATATTTCATTGTTTTTCTGAAATACATGCCATGAATCGAAAAAAATTCAAAATCAAAGCTCCACATCCCCTATTGTCATAATAAAAAGCGAAAGTTTGAAGCAAACATTCCTTTGTTCGATTGACTGTTGTAGAAAATGAATAAGCATTAGCTTCTCCTCCATATATTTCTGCTATATGTCAGAACAATTCAATTAGATCCAATCCTCAAGCTTAGGTTAACCCAGTCGTTTCTCACAGGGAACAATAATACCGAGACTACCCCACTAAATTCCACAAAGAGGAAGTAAAAATCATTCGTTTCCCCGGAACCAGAACGCGATAGTTCTAGATAAAAATATAGGTGAAATCTTTTACGAAAGTTTGATGCACGCTATTTTTTCCGGACGTTCAACATATTTTGCTAGAGCCAAACTATTATGGTAGGAACGATCACAGGAATAAAATTAAGGAAATAGCCTGCAGAACCGATAGATTTAAAATGCCATTTTTTCCACCGACAATAAGGGACCATTATAGTTGTGATAGATCATTTCTAGGATACTGATTAGGTTAAATAGGTTTTTTTCAGTAGTGCTAAATATCTTAACATGATTATTAGATACTAACCTCGCATGCAATCTCCGGCATGATACACTATTGCATGTTTTATTTCCTTGTTGTGCTATTTATTTGTCGCATTAATAATACTAATCGGTAGTTGTATCTTGTGTAGTGTACTGCATGGTAGCATGTTCTTCTACGCATCACTCTCCTGGTTTTTGGTCTGACTGCGTACCATTGTCCTGACTGCTTTTGGCCTGCGCCTGGCATCAGGAGAACGTGCACGGTTCTGAGTTGAACTGGAATGGGTGCTGCATGCCAGGTGTGGAATCACCCCGTGCCACACACCCTAGTGTTGGCTTGCACGGTATTTCGTAGTTGTAGATGATATCGCGCCAATTGCCATGGCCAGTTTCGCTACGGAGGCGTCCTCCTCCCCTGTGGTCCCGGGAGAGACGAATACTTTTTTCTCAGTGGACTTTCGCACTTAAACAAGTTTGCGGGCGACTCGGAAAAGGTAATATCGCGGTTAGCCCCCTTATCCTCAAAATATGCGCGCTAAGGCTCTGGCCACAAGGTTACTTATTCCAGACGTTCTAAAAACCCGAAGGTATCCTCTTTGAAGTGAGTTTCACAAAATGAGATGAAAATAAAATAGGGCTTTTCGGCTAATTTTACACTGATTCAGTCTGTAAAGTGGAGATTTTAACATGGTCTCTTATGGAGATTGCTCAGATCACAGCAGAAAAATATCAGTTTGTACAAAAAACTCATTCAAGGTTTGCCTTTAAACTGTCCAAAAGAAGTGAAAACTCGTGTGAAACTGAATAAAAATAAATAAATAGGCACCTTACCACCCTTTATTGAAAGTTATTGTTGAATTACATTACGTAATTGAAGTCAAAACGCGGTAGTTCCGCACGAATGGCGCTGCAGTCGGCCCCCTACGGCTGAACAAATATGGTAATTAAAAATATTTATTGAAATAATTTACATATTTTGCGCCTTAATTATGGTCTTAAATTTATGACCCATTTCATCAGTGAAAGTAGTATTTTTTTAAACTGAATAAATAATGTTTAACTTGGTAGTTGTCTTGACTTACATAGTCAAGCTAGAGCCACATCTATTACTCGCGAGGAAAAACCCGGCTCTCGAAATACGTCTCCATTTACGGAATGTCATTCAAACCGCGACCATGGATGTGTGGCACGGGTTGATTCCACGCCAGGCACGAAAACACTCGTCCCAGTTCAAGGTCAAAGCCCGGTAGCTCCCTTGGACGGAGTATAACCGTCGTATTCAAATAGCGATGGATATGGGTGCGCTCGTCGGACTTCAGGTGTCCAGGTTTTGAGAGAACGTCGCAAGACTCGGCCATTCGCCCGATCAGCACCGAAACGAAAAGAAAAAAAAATACTCCCAATAATAATTTCGCGCATTCAGGCGGTTCAATACTTCATACCTTACGCGGGAACGTTGCATGTTGCAGTCATACAAGGGGGAGGGCTGAGTGGATGGGAAGAAATTTTCACGCGCCACTGGCGAGCGGAGAATATTTCGACATCAGTACATTCTTCAAGGGCAGTTGGAGCGGTAATCTTTGATCATTGAGTGGACATTTTGATAAATTACCATGCAAGTTGAAAAGAATTCTTGGGCCATATTCAACTGGAGAGCATCTGATAATGTCCTGGGATAATTATGGTCGCTTTTCTACGACTTTGGTTGGGGCTCACCGTACTTGCAGTTTTGGAAATCATACAAGAATCATATTTGTATTTTATCCTTATGGTAGTGCGAGCGAGATAGCTCCCTAGTCATAATATGGACCATATTCGATATGTACGTTTTAATTTCCCCAACTGTGTGACACACGAATTAAATGTTGCATTATTAATGGTGCAACAATATAGTTTTTCAAGACAGAAATTGTAAGTGATTAAATGAATATATCTAAATAAGTCTTTAATTTTACTCTTTTTTTCACGCGGTAAGTTTGAAACTCCATCAAAACGGAAGATTTATTGTGATCCCGAAGAATTAACTGCGGTGACAATATGATTAATTTTTAAAAATAGTTGAGGAAACACACAAACTACACACTGTTGATTTTTTGACGAGATATAAGTGTAGGGAATGCCTCATTTTTAATATAAGGTCTCTCTGTAGTGCATACACGTTACATTTCCCATATAAAAGGGCTGGTATATTTTGGCAAATATCTCGGAAAGTAATGCGGCAAGGGGTTGAATTGTTGGTGTCAATAGAAGGGTGGTACATTTTTATTTAAAATGAAGCCAATTTTATTGATTTCTCGGTAAAATGATATTTTGCTCAAACTACCTTAAATCACTCTAGAACGCTCGGACCTAGGCACTCACTAGAACGCCCTTTGGCGTTATTCCAACTCTATCTTCTTCTCCCAAGGTGAATATGTCCTCAAACAGGTTTCAATCGAACTGCTCCCTCCATGCTCGTCTATCCTGTGCTACCTCCCTCAGCTCTTCCATTTATAATATCCGTTAGCATATTATTTCCTCATCTTCTTCTTTCTCTCGTTCCCTTGATCTTTCCCTCTTATATTCTTTCCAGCGGGCAATCTTTCCCCAGGACGTGTCCCATCCAGTTCACCTTCTTCTTTCTTATTGATCTTAAAATATTCTTTTTCTCATTCATCCTTGCTTGTACTTCCTCTTTTCTCACTTAATCACTTCATTTTAATCTTTCCATTCTTATCCATTGCCACACCTCAAAATCCTCTTGATGTTGCAAAACTAGAGAAATCCACTCATTCATGTCGTTCAATGCTAAGATTGGTTGACTGCAGCCCTTCACCTTTCCCTTTTTTTGCTAGTTTCTTTAACTCCTGGTATCTCCTGCTATGTAATTTCTCTTTATTTGGTCCATGAACTTATTCCTTGGTCTTCCTCTGGGCAATTTTCTCCCTATTTTACCTTCAATTATGTTCTTTACAAACCCATTGTGTGTCAGGGTGTGTCCAATCCATCTTGTTCTTCTTTTCTCTATCGTGTTCCATATGGTCCTTTCCTCTTCTACTCTTCTGTAATCTTCATCATTTATTATTTTGTCCGTCCATTTTATCTCCATCATCCTCCTTCTGCACCAGATTTTGAAGGCATTTTGGCTCTTCTGGTCAGCTTTTCCAATGGTCCATGCTTCCGATCTATAGAGTGCTACGCTCCACATGTATGTTTTCACATGCTGTTTCCTGGTTTGTAATCCTATCTCCTTTGAGCACAACAGTTGTCTTTTTCCCACGAACGCCTTAGAAATCCACCATGAATCTATAAAGTATTGGTTTCTCCTTACCTAATGCATGCTATGCCTTTGGCCAATAAATGGCTCATCTGCCTTTTGGAGGTATTTCCTTCCCCATAGACAAAACGGCGTCCCATCTCCACCGGCTCATCCGCCCTCCATGGAGGACGTTGGTACTTCGTGGAGGGGTTCTCTTTTTCCCGGGAGAAGTTTGGTCACCATCTCCTCTTCAGTTATAAGAGGGTGCACAACGTGAAGGTGAGGTTGGCATTTGAGAAGGAGATGCTGTCGGAGACGAATCTCACACCTTAAACCGACGCTCCATCTAACAGAAAGTTATTTTTCCTAATGGAATAGCAATCTGATCTGACTTGAAACATTTTATTCGCGCATTTGTTCATATCCTTTGATTTTGGAAACTTTTACCAACTATTACTACCTTTGTGTGAAATAGCCAATGCACTGTGTTATCTAGGAGAAAATTGAAGCCGGAGAAGTGTGAAATATTTGGAGTGCAATTTATAAACTGATATGAAAATAAAATATAATTTTTTGGCTAGTTTTATCCTAATACAGCCTTTAAATTGGCCATTTTAACGTAGGTTCTTATGGAAATTGCTTAGATTTCAGCATAAAATGTCAATTTGAGCGAGATAACTTATTCATACTTTTAATTCCAACTGCTCACGTGAATCTACAAGTCCAGGAAAACTGAGCAAAATTAAACATAGGTACCTCATCACCTAATTTTTAAAGTTATTAGCGAATAACTGCCTTAATTGGAGTCAAAATGACTTAGTTTCATGTAAATGGCGCTGCAGTCGGCTACTATAGCCGGAAAAGTTTTTCATTAAATATATATTCGTGGAATAATCGGCATATTTTGTACCATAATTTTCGTTTCGTATAGGTGACCCTTTTCTTTAGCATTAGCAGGAATTTTTAAAAATTGAGCGAATAAAAATGAGTAACTTAGAATATGCTTTGACTTACGTAGTCAAGCGAGAGCCACCTTAAACGAATTAAACCAAGGTATAACTAGAGTTTTCGGCGTGGTGTTAGAAATGTAGACGCATTTACACTGGAATACATTTTCATTCAAATGTTGTTCACGCCTTTAAACCTTGATACTTGTTAGAAGCAAACATAATTATATATGATGAATTATTTTTATATATTTTTTATATTTCGCGATGAGATGAAAAAAACATGCACATACGTCATCGAGTTATTACAAAATGTGCCATGCCCATTAAGGCTACGTTTCAAAAGAGCGTTTAGTAGCCGAAATAGTCGCCTTTATCTATGTATCATGACCCGTATGCACGTTTTCACACAAATCTTTACAAGACAAAAAGTGCACCAAACTTCTTAATCCGTCAATAGTTGAATTACTTGCGCGGGCGAGTGGTATATCGTACATTATATTTTATTGTTATGTCTTGCGGAAGTTAGTGATACCATATGAATAGTTGCTTTGAAGAGAGCCAATAAAAATTTGATCGCCAGAAACTTTTGTGTTGAACCGTCTTGAACGAGAAATTGAAAATAGAATTAGGGCTTCGATGCTCCCGATACTTACGACTTGTGACTGCCTAACCAAATAACTTTAGTTATCGGTGAAAATAATTCCCATTCACCGGCATAATTTGAGCCCCTGACTTGTCAGACCAACGAATTACCGGTATAACAACATTTTCTACGTAATTGCTCATATTTTTGTGCATAGGATATCGTGGAATAAAATTAAATATTTTGTCATAAATGGAACTGGCCTAATTTTTCAAGTTTAATGAAAGAAACTTTGAATTACCCGTGAAATAAACGAAGATGCGGACTTTGAAGCTCTGTCATCGGACCTTAACAACGTTCATTCGTGGTGCCAGGAGTGGGGGTTAGAATTAAATATCAGCAAATGCACCACAGTCCACTTCCGGCGAAAGTCATCACGCAAATGCCACATCTATACTGTTGGTGGAGTAAACATAAAATCTTCAGATACAGTAAAATATCTTGGAATTACGTTAACTTCTGATATACCGTGGGGATTACACATATGGAACATATATGGCGCAGCATTAAAGAAACTAGGTTTTGTTAAGTGTATAATAGAAGGTCCTCGGATGAAAAAGTAAAAGAGAGATACTACTTCGCTTTGGTTAGGCCACATCTCGAATACGCCGCGAACATTTGAGACCCTGGTCAAATGGATTTAACCAAATAAATTAATAAAATACAAAGGAAAGCAGCGCGTTTCGCTAAAAACTGCTGCGAGCGTACACATAGTGTCTCGCAACTTTTAGAGGGGTTAAGGTGGGAGCCCCTAGAGACTCGGAGGCTACCCGCTAGGCTTAGCTTGCTTGAGAAATTCAGAGCTGATATTTTTCAGAGAGACACAGAGAATATTATCATGACTCCTCACTACATCTCTAGATCTGACAGATGCGATAAAATAAGAAAGATACACTGCCGAACAGATAGGTACAAAAACTCGTCCTTTCCGCGAACAATAAGCGACCACAATAAAAATTGAGATTTACTAAAAACACTCCTATATTACATATCACCATTTCATCTTCCAAAAACTTACATCTGTACACGGCTGGTGACCTAATACCCCCTGCCACACTCCCATGCGGCGGCTCGCAGGGTATTATGTAGATGTACCCACCCAGTTATTTATTCGTGGAACGCATTACGACGCAACGAACGGAACATTAATTCCACTAATGTAAAGTTGCCTTACGATGATGCTTTAAGCGTTGAAACGTGTTGTACGAATAAATAATTGAGTAAGCATTTAAAAATTTCTTTCTTTAAACTTTCCATGACCTTCCACAGAATCTCGCCGGATATTGTCGAATAATATTTTTCAAGCTTTCGCTTTTTAAATATTATCATTACTTCTGGGAGAATGTAGAATTTGGTGAAAACTATTAAACGGAGTGATAACATAATTTACCGCCATTATCTTTGTCCGGAGTTGTGTTACCGAGTCAAGACCCGACAAACTCAGAAAGTTGTGCCTAGACCAAATGTTGAGGGTTCGAGACCATTTGATAGCTCCGAGCACCTTAAAAACAAGTTTCCAAGGTTTCACTTCCATATTGTTGGCTACTATACCTGAACTGAAAAAAATTCTGGCGAGCCTTTGCCCACCTATGCCGTACTCACTCCAGCTGACCGCTATTGATATTCTGATAAGCACTTATCTTATCGCATCATGCAAGTTTTAGTTTCCTCTTTTGAACACCTCTGCATTCTACTACTTTGTAAGCATCTTTTGTCATTAATGGGTTTCGACCAGGGAAGGATTAAGGCCGTAGTTTTGGGTAGGGGCGGATTGCTTCTTACCAGGGTTCTTGGGGGATAAAGAATATCTGATGGTTGCCATTGTTCCTATTTCACCAGGAATATCGTGGAGCTGCTTCCTGTTCCCTCTATTAATCTGTCCCTCATTCCGACCTCCGATTAATCGTGCTTTTTAGAATCTGTCTGGGACAAATTTTTAAAAGCGTTTTCTGTGAAACCCAATAAGATATTTAACCTACTGCCAAAGAATGATAAAAAGGAAAAAAGGGCGATGTTATTTTTAAAGGAATTGGAAAAATAGCTGTCTATTACGATGATATTGAACTTTAATTTAAAAATTTACATGTAATTGGAAATTAATTCTGTAAATTATTGTATAGCACCATCTATAACACTGTAAACTTATCACTCTTTTGTTATATAAATTTTGCACGGTATTTTGGTCACCTCCACACGGGTTCTGATCTTTGAGGTAGCCTGAAGCTTCCATAAATTATGTGTTGCTATTTTAATGTTTGTACATTATGGGAGCATTAAATAAAAAATTATTATTAATTGTTGAATTGAAAGGAAATCACCATTATTGCGCTGTATAAACAAAATTGATGAATAAGAAAAGTGGTCTCGAGTCTCTCCATCCACCTTCAGATAACTTATTTTGTCTTTTCCATAAGTCAAATGATAGATTCTTTTTAGTTATTTAACTGCATAAATACCTTATTAATTCAATTGCAGTTGAAGTATGTGCATATTTAAACATTGGTAGTGAGAGAGCCATGTCCCACGTGAGGCATGAGGATAACTCAATAGAGGACCATGATCTAGAGGATTTTGATGAGATAAGCATTCTATTTGAGTATATTATGAATATATTAGATTGAAATCAGTGAAAGAGACCTAATAATTGGTAATATATTAATTTCATTATGTTAGTTGCTTCAAGTCACTTCTAAATTTTCCTCGGGTGAGTCCTTTCCAAAAAATTCCCATTCAGATCTATATTGAATACTGCCATGCTAGCTGAAGGGGTATGCGGCAGGGGGGATTAGGGCACCAGCCACGAAGATGGGGGAAAAGAGGGTTTGAATTCTAAGGGAAAGGAGATAAGAGAAATGTATGCGTACAGTATATTTTTGTTACTGTCTCTAATTTGCTTCCTAATTGTGTCTAATTTGCTTGAGAAATTCAGAACTGATATTTTTCAGAGCGACATAGAGAATATTATTATGACTCCTCACTACATCTCTAGGTCTGACGGATGCGATAAAATAAGAGAGATACACTGCCGAATAGATAGTTACAAAAACTCGTTCTTTCCGCGCACATTAAGCGACCACGATAAAAATTGAGCTCCACTTCTATAATACACATCTATAATACATGTCACAATTTCATCTCCCAAAAACTTACATATTTACACGGCTAGTTACCTAACGCCACCTACCACACGCCCATGTGGTGGCTCGCAGGGTATTATGCAGATGTAATGATGCGTGGCATTGTGGAATTTTTGTGTGTATTGCGTCGGTCAATCACCGCTATTGAGAGGACTCATTTGAGAGTAGTAAAGAAGAATCAGCTGGATTGGACTCAGCTTGAGGCAAAATGGGTCAGTTAACAATATAATTGAAGGAAAAATAGAAGCAAAAGTCCTATGAGGAAGGCCATGGGGTAACTATATGAACCAAATGAAGAGGAGAGTGCATGAGAAGTACTGCGGGGGAGTAAGGAAGCGAGCAGTAGATGGGGAAGGATGGAGGGTTACAGTCTACCAATCTTAGAGTTGAATGACCAATGGAGTGAAATTAGTATATCGCATCTCTCCTAGTCATGTTATTCACGGAGATACTATTGGCTCTGCTCCACGAGAAAGCGTTGGGTAATCCCGCAGAAATCTGCTGTTATGGCTAAGTTCATGTCATCTGTATCATGAGTTTAACGAGGTCACGGCATAGAATCATCAGCTCTCTTACGATCGAGCTTGATAAAAAATCTCTTGATGAGTAGGTACCTTTATTCTCAATGACTTCCTTGGGCCATGGAAATCCTCTGCTTCGGTGGGGGCAGGGATTGAGTCTTCGCCTGCCATCCCAGAGGTCGCAGGCTCGAGTTCCGCTAGGGTCGGTTTTTCACCGGTCAGGACATGGATGTAAGAGCATTGCTCTTTACGAGCTCATTTTAAGGAATAATAAATGTGTTCTAATTGCGTTCGAGAAATGAAAGGTCGTTTATATAGGTAGGTATCAATTTAGGCAAGTAAAAACTCTCTTGGCCCAGCTTGGTGATGTTAGTTTGAAGCAGTATCACATGAATGTTGACTCTGTATAGGATTTTACTCCGTTTGGTGGTGGGTACTTATCATATCTACAGAACATACTTGTTAATCTCGAGAGACCTCGGATGTTCTCAATGGATATATTGGTTCCCAATGGATATAATGGTTCCCAATGGATACTGATACTTTTTCGGATTTTCCTGCGAGTAGCTGGGTTTACCAGCACCGACGTTTCGAAGGCTAAATCTACCGTCAGAGTATTGAAGATGATATTAGTCTTATTCTGTTAGACACCAGTGCTGATAAACTCAGAGACCCGAGGGAAACCTTAGAGCGCCTCATCCAATGTCTTTATTCCCACAGACGGTTCATTCGTTTTCATTAAAGTCACTCGGAAATCGAGAGTTGCCTTACAAACGCATTTTGCCATTGATTTCTCTGGGTGAGAAGCGAGATATGAGAAGTTGGAAACCTCCTCCCCTTCTTCATGCTTCTTGCATCTCAAAGCAAAGCCTTCTTCATTACATCGCTGATATCTCATCCTCCGCGCCAGCTAACGCAAGCGGTCAGCCTCCGCCACCTAGTGAGTAGAACTGTAACCACAGGTGAAGAACAATAGAACCTGTAGAACCGTGTGAGTGTATCGTCAGAGTTTTTTTGTATGGGAATTGTCGTTAGTTTATGATGTTTTTTTTAGACTATTTACTTCCTAAATGAAGAGGTATAATGTAGTAATTTCTTGTTATATATTAAGTTAAGAAATCATGTTTAGCAAGAAAATTCATGCCGATGTAAAGAAGTCAACTCAAAAGATCCAAGACCCCAAGAAAGACCCAGCTACCCGATTAAAGCATATAAAAATTATTATCGGTAAGTTTAACTTCACTCTATGTGTTGACAGCCTCACTGGCCATAATTGTTTCGTTCCAAGTCTATAATGAAACATGTATCATTTATGCGAAGTGGTGGAATGAGAGTGAGCATTGTTCTGTGGTTTTTTACGTCCGGCATCACTTTTGTTTACAATGGCCTCATTGAATATTGTCCTTTCGTGAAGGTGTTTCTTATCATGCTCGTAGCAAATCTTTTGATCTTTCAGTAAATTAAAAAATTTTTAGTCTGCTTTTCTTATATTGCTATGTACAACCAATTCGAGATAAATAAACATCTATGCGTGGATGTGGTGAAAAGTTGTGTTATAGTTTCAGTATTCCAATCTTGGCGTGTACAGACTGTCATATACTTAAGCAATATCATGTAGTACCTAGCTCGCCTTCGTCTGATTTCTGTTGATGGTTTTACTTATTTCCTGGCCCACTATTTTTGTGTTAAGGATTGTCCTGTGCAGTATTGTAATGCCGTGTTTACCTAAACAGTATTGTAAAGCTTGATAATTGCTTAAGGTATGCAATATTCCTTTAAATCTACAGCCTTTTAATGAATAGTATGTTCATTTTGTGGATCTACACGTAGGCCATAAGTGTTCTAAATAAGATGTAATCGGTTGCCCAAAGTATTTTAATAATTATGAATAAAGTTCTCTTTTGCATTTTGAATTATAAATCGACTTAAAAAGTTTGAGCTTGTCATTAATTGTATTTACTCGCTATGTGTTTTGTGTAGGCGGTCAGGAAGCGGAGTTGTGGTGGAAAATCGTCGGTACATGACGTGCACGCATTTACCCTTCAACAAAACATAAAACTTTTCTGGTCTTAAGTCATCTCCGGGTAGACTTGGAGCCCCCGTTAAACCCATCTCCGTAATTGGCCATTAATAATTTACGAAACAGCAATGATGACCTAATACTTATAATATTGGGGAAAAGTGATGGTCACCCGAAGTGTATTTTTCGTTTCTATTGTCATAGCTCTTGTATTATTTAGGAAACATTAAAGTTGGCTTTAGCTCCAATTTTTTATCCTAGTTATTATGTTCTCATCATTCAGGGTATTATAAAATATCACTTGTCTCAAGCTCTCGTAATTGAATTTGGTGGAAATGAATGCTTTAGGTCATTTGTAAATATGTAACCAGTTTTTGGAATATATGTATGCTTTGTGGCCCTTGACATACTGTTGCCTGACCAACAGACTGACTTGGTTTTGGCGCGTAAGACGTTGATCATCATTACTTCTAAGTAGCATTCATCTTAGCTCATCATTGAGGAATCGTTTTATGGTTGGCAAATATCAATTGTGAAAATGACGATAACTTGATGCAGTTTGGCCTAGGTGTTTTTTTGCCAGTAACCCAAATATTTTATGCTTGGAGATTGATACAAATTCACTAAATGCAGAAAGGCTGAAAAACATTTTTAATATTTCTCTATCCATGTTTATTAGTAGATTTTTAGTTGCATTTACACTGCTGTCATCTCTTCCATATTATTGTTGTATGCCAAGATCAATATCATTAGTTCTGTATTTTATCCTCCAATTGCTATAAAGCTTGTACAAGTTGTTTTTAGGCTGTTTTATGTGAGACAGTTAATAGCGCAATCTTATGAATGTTTGAAGTGTAAGTGATGTATTAGTGCCATTAATCATGGTATGTTCACCAATAAAAATTTGTTCTAACTAGTTATTTGTGGGGAAGAAGTGATAAGACGAAGCTTTGGGATTTCTGGGTGCTCTTCCTCCTGGTTTGCCTCCTGAAATGGCAGTTTCATGCATGTTTCTGCTTGCATCTTTATGTATTGCATGGTTTCAACGCCAGTGGAATCATCATCACAGTAAATGATTAAATGAGGAAGACATCAAGCAAATTCTACTGCTTTCATTAGTATTACAGATGTTTAGCTCATTTTTCAGGCATATGAACATTTAACTCATCGGAAGTTTCTTCTCATTTTCTTCAAACAGAAAATGCTGACACCGAAGAAGCGAGGCACATTTTTGAGGCCAACTATAGTCACATATATTTCGTCCTCTATGAAAGTTTTATTAATGCAGAAGCCACCCTTAAACAGCGTGGTAAGTACATGCTGCATGTAGTTATTGGAATCCTTTGAGCTCTCAATGGGTGCTGATCTCTAAAATGCCTGGTACCAGCCCTTGAGTCATGTTATGTGAGATTAGTGTTGGTCATGATCCCTTGACACCTCTCAAGTATTGTTTTTAAGCATATGTGAACTTACCAGTATATTGATTTCTGTGATGTGAAGTTAGCAGTGTTTGTGCTGTCAAGCTTTTCAATAGCTTGGTTATTGTCTGCTTCTTTTATTTAGAAATATTAAGGAATTATTTTATAATATTAAATTTAAAAAAGTCTGTTTATTAGTAGAAGACTCCTTTTTGTACTCTGTTAGCCTTTATAATTGATCTGACTGTTAATGGGGACTCCCTCCATATCTTGTATAACTGATATACGTATAATTTCTCTTTATATGATAACAGCTTTATCGTGGCTGTCAAATATGTGTGTTCTATTTAATCCTACGTAGAAGAAAAATCAATATTTGCTCATCGTAGGTTATATTTCCATTTCCTGTCAAGCTGTATCATCCAAGCAGATTTGGCATGAGCTTCATGTGGTTTTTCAACTTGTAATATCAATATAGTTTGAATATGCAAAGAGTATAGACAATCATAAGTTGTTTAGGCTGAAGAATGATTAATTTAAGTTGCTGATTAGTTGCTTATTAGTCTGTTTACACAAAATGAAATGTTTGACCTAAGTGGGCAAACAGTGGTGGACTTCCTCCTTTTTATAGAGGGCAGAACTATAGAAGTGTAGCTGCCCCCTTTTAGAGCACATGTAATTTAGGGAATGCATGGCCTATTCTTGCAATGTATTGTTGGTGGTGACAGAGCAAGCTGGCACATTTGACGTCAGACACAGCAACAGAGTGATGTTTATACAAATGAAGCCACGGAGAATCTTATTTAGTTAAATCATGTTATCTCTCATACGGTAAGTTTTAATAGGTAATTAATTAGGGTAACTTAACTAATTAAGTATAACTTAATTAATTAAGGCAGCGATTTGAGATTCCAGATGGGTGCTTTAGGGATAATTGTTAGCCTCGCCTTCTCTAATGTCACGCCCCTGGAGGTTACTGTGGAGACACTTTTACTCATACAAGACGCATCTACTGTTTGCACAATCTATGTCCCCCCTCTAGAATTAAACCAAAAGCCCCTTTAGCAAAGAAATTTTATGGACTTCAGTGAGAAAGAATTTTAATTCCCCTTGTTTGCATGGAGACAATATTTGTCCATCCCTCCATAAAATTACTATGGAGATTTTGAGTGATAGTACAAAAAGGGTTATTTGAGAGATAAAGTTTCATAATTAGCACAGTAAAAATTGTTCCGTGCCACATTCATTCCATCAATCCTGTGAGCGTTCATCAGCTATAAAACCATTAATGTAAGTTGTTATTCTGCAATGATCAGTTTTTCTCCACTGTTGAATACAAGAGGGGAACTTGCCCAGTCTCTTTTTTTGTGTCAACAATCTGCTTTCTCTCTTTCCTGTACAAAATGGAAATTCAGAGAACTGTTTAAATGGGCTGTTTAAAGAACACTTAAGAGTGTTTTTTATCTACCTTGGCAACAATAATAAGCAGATTGGCTCCGTGTGGCTCTGGAGAAACATCGTCTTCCTATTAAACTGAAGGATGGCTCAGCTATAATTTAATTATTCTTTGTCAAAATGGTATAATAGCTCTTAGGTGGAGGAATTAAGAAAGAGGAAGTGAGCAGCAGGTAAATCCTGTTCAATTAATGTACATACAGATAATTATCCATGAATACCCATTCAATCGAAAGAAATTGATCAATTTTGATGAAGTCTTCCATGGTGTTTGATGATGATATTTGAGAAGGTTTCCGGTGATCAACTGTGTTAATATCTTTAATCAACAACAGTTTCATCTTTGTTTTGTAGGGTTCAATGATGACAAAATTGTCGTCAATTAAAGTCATTTAACCTGTTAGGTCACTGGAAACCTTCCCAAGTATCAATTCCGTCAATAATGTCAGATTCAGAATGAAAGTATAGGGTGATGGGAATGCATTATAAATAAAGACTATGAGACAAGGGTTTTTTGGAAATAGAGAAGAATGTGAGTGAGGACTGTAACAGCTGTCACAGCTCACATTTATGATAATTTTGGATGAGAATGGGTTAAATAATGGCATGTGTCTCAAAATTTTGTGGGATGTTGAATGAGAGGATCCTGTTAGGAATAAGTGCAAATGTGTCTTAGAGTTTTGGAACTCATCGCAGTGTCAAGCTGAGTGAAGCTTTCAGTCTGAAAAAGCACCTTGCCAAACATCAGCCCATCCCAAAAAGTCCAATATATCTGGTATGAAATTATATATTTAGTTTTAGACCATATCATGTGCATGTGCAAAAAGAGTTTTGGAGAGGACGGCACTATGTACCTGGACGATGAATGATGGCCTCAGAAGTTGGTGTAGGTTGTAGTGATAGATAAAGTTGAGTAGGTGAGAAGGATGGTGTAATAACTTAAATGAAGGGAAAAACTGATCAGGGGTAATCCACAGGCATACCTGCCGATTTATATAGTTATGGGGAAGAGGGCTTTCACGGCTCTCAAGAAGGCTTGCTAACTGAGAACAGTGATAGTTTTTAAATAAGCATGTAAGATAGCAGGCTTTCCCAGTGAGTGCTTAGGATTGTAGAGTTGGGTTTTGAGCTAGGTGATTGTGGTTTGTGGAACCAACATTTTGAAGGCATAGCCTGCCATCATCCTCAGGGTGAATGGTTTGGTCAAGAAGTTGCCACTTATACATATATATATTGTGTCATTGGGGTCTGGTTGCTTTTGATTGGCCCTCTTCTCTTTTTTTTTTGTATTTTTTTCAGTCTCACGGCTGGTTTCCTCTCACTGCTACTCTGGAAACCTTTGCCACTACATATTCATGTTGTTTCTCCTGTTGTTCTCGAAAATGAGAGAAACAACAAGAACAGAGACAAAAATTTCCAGATTTACAGTGCGCAGAAACCAGCCGTGAGACTGAAAAGAATAAGTGTGGGATAAGAGGGCCAATTACAAGCAACCTGACTCTGGTGACACAATATGAATCAGTGACAACTTCCTCGCCATAAGATTCACCCTGAGGATGATGGCAGTCTATGCCTGTGAAACAGTGTTGTCACAAACAGTCATCACTCTTAATATGAATTCTTGAGGAATCAAGAGGTGATTAGGGGTCGTGAAAGTCTCCACTGGCTGGAGTCCGAGGAAAAGCCAGGGGAGGGAATTTTTTTGAGTGTGAGGTCATTATGTGTGGTGAACATGGGAGTATGGATTAAGTGATGGATGTGGAAAAGCTGCTGGGATGTTTCTTAGAAGGAAGGGGACATGTATGGGTGCAGGATGTGGTGACTCTACCAACTGCAAGAGCCAGATGTGGAATTCAGATGTGATGGCAGGGTGTTTAGCATATGGGCGTGAATGAGTGCAATTACACTACTGTGGAATCTGGGTGTAGAATGTAATTGTGGAATATAATGGCCAAATTGTTATATTCGGAATACAGGTGTAAACCATCGTGGAAATGTAGCTGGGAACGAAACAAACCAGGTACAAAAGACAAAAATACACCAAATATGTGACTACCCAGTTTTTTTAACTCTTGTGTGCTTGTCTCTCTCATCCCATCTACCGGACAAGATCAGAACGATTTAAAATAATGCTTATGAACTCGGGTTGCAAACTTCACAGTAGTCGAAACTTTTGTTCCTCTCTGGTATGAACCTTATCATAGTTCTCTTCCAGGACGAATTTCTGCTTCAATCACTTTAAATTGTCATAGTTTTGGGTTTCAGTGAATACCTTTGAATGTTAAACTTCCCTGTAGTCATAGCCCTTTGTATGAAATGACCAATTCATAGTGTTATCAAGGAGAGGATAAAGGCTGGAGAAGTGTGAAATATGTTTTTTGTATAGTTTATTGTGGTGGTATGCTTTCTTTGATTTACTTTAGATTATCATTTCTTTATTTGGTGAAATATATCAATTTACTTAATGGTATTTAGATCTCCTTTACCCCATTTTGAATTAGTAAATTTTTTAAAATTTGAATTCTTACTTTGAATTAGTGATTGTTTGAGTGCTATATTTCTCCAACTTGCATTTTTATTTTTGCTCTTTCAAATATCCTTCTTATAGTTATTTAATGATCAACAAAATTGGCTTCCCTAATCTTTTGAATACAGTCATGTCTCAATGAAAGTAATTCTTTTCATTGTTGCTATTGTGCAATGAAGTCCCATGGGTGATTACTCTGGCTATAGACCAATACATTGAACTAGCATCACTAAGGGGCTCATTAATATCTGCAAGAAGACTACATTAGTAATTGAATGTATATATTTTGTTTAATAGTTTAATGTGAAGTACTGAGATGTATAGTTTTAAATCTCAATATTACTGCGACAAATTTTCATATTATATATATATCTCCAGTTTTGAACTCCTGATATTTTAGTAATTTTTGCTCGTGAATGATGTTAAAAATTCTCCAACTATATATGTACCCGTGGATTGGTTAGTATACCTTATGCCTTCAGTTGCTGGTTGAAACCACTTTTGATAATTTTTCAGAGTATGATTTAGATTATAGCCTGTAGTGATTGAATATATCAGTTCAAATTTTCTCACTGTGGAAAGCTTAACCCTTTTCCTGTGTGTGACAAGTTTTTGTCATCATGAGTTGGCCATCTATCTCTGAATCATGAATTGCCCAGCTATATGATGAATTTGGCTGCAATTCTGAACAGTACATGAATGTGTTTTTTGTGTGACTAGTGTACCAAAACATCAACAATGAGGGGAAAATGCAGTCTTGAGACACTCTTCTGGGAAAACACTTGTTGCAACCCATTCAGAATAACAGCCAAAGTCTCATCATGGTTTTAATTTGCATTGCTCATCTCATTGCACACATTTGATTTCTGCCGCTTGCAGCAATGCAGTAGATATTACAAGATTTGTATTTCATGTGCTTGGTTATACCATTGCATTTCCTGGATGAATATTTATTTAATTTCTTTTTTTTTACTGGAAGATATCTTTGAAATTCCTTTGTTTATGGTAATGAAAGTGCAGCACAGCAAAAGGGTTAATGTGTTACATGTATATTTTGACTTATGTTTAGTTTCAATTGAGATGCACTGTTAGGACGTATTGTATTTAAAGTTTAATGGGTGAGCTCCACTATTCTGGCACTGGGCTATATTTTTCCTTGTTTCTGATGTTCAGTTGTTTCTTTCTTTTTCCGCCGCGGGGCCTTGTTTAAATACAGAGCTGCCCTTCCACTTGGGTGAGTAAACATTGGATGTGTGAATGAGAATAGTTTCTCTGGTATAGCACAGTTCCTTTTGATCATGCAGCTCATTCCTTTATCATTTGCCTATTTAGTGTGAGGTATTTCTTATAGCATGCGGGCATAGAGTGGGTTTAGTGTTCCTTAGTAGGCAGTGGTTATTTTTTGTATGTAATGTTTATTAGATGATAGATATTTGCCTGTATTTCATTTTGTTTTTATAGATTTGGTGAGCTACTCTTTGGGTTTAATGTGGTTGTGTTGCAGTCTGATTTTATAATCTCTACTATTTTTTTACATATCTATTACACTATTATGTGATTATGGTTAGTTGGTGGTGCATGTGTTGACATATTTGGGCTTTTCATAAATGTTATTGCCCAGTACTTGTCCCATGTGAAGTTGGCAGGGCTAGCATTCACAAGCTTAGCTAAATTAGGTGTCACTCGCCAGGGGAGAGTTGGGAGTCAGTGAAGGTAGATCGAACATAAAGGGCAGAAGTGCTGAAGAATAGCAAAACGTTCTTAGGCAAGGACCCTCAGCTCCTTAGTACCACCTCCCTAATGTGCTTTCCTCTTCTTGACGTTGGTCTTCATGAGCAAGTACCTCTAATTTTTGCTACCCCTATGCATTGAGGGTACAGACTCCTTATTTGTGGGCTGAAGTAAGCAGTGGAGGGGACCCCCACTTTACAATGGGTTCACTTTACAATCTGCATGTTATTGCGTGTGAATTTCAAATTTGAAATTTTGACGATATTTGACTCTCATAATTTATTACACATTTCTTGAATATTTTTATTCTTTACATAATTAATTCTCAGGCTTCACTTGGTGGAACAACATTGCGATGGTTTGTAAATAAATTCACTTTGTAATATTCCACAATGGTTTTTATTATTCCGACCTAGGTTTCGACTCAAGTCATTATCAAGGTGATAATGACCAAACTTGAGTCGAAATGTAGGTCGGGATAATAAAGACCATTGTGGAGTATTACACAGTGAATTTATTTACAAACCCTTTTTATTCTTATTTGTTTACGGATTGCATTTTTTATGATAGCAATGTATTAATAGTTGTTGTTACATAAAAACAGATCCTGAGGCAGGTGAATTGCTGGTTCCTTTTACGATGGAATTCTCTTTACGAATGGTTCAGTGGAACGGATTTATATCGTAACATGGGGGTCTACTGTATGTGAGCATAACTGGGGGAGGCAGAGGGGAGATGTGGGAGCCCCTTGGGCGAGACGTTTCGTTTGAAATCTGCTACACATGCCAGACAGGATGATTTTTGGTGGGAGTGCAGCCCCCTCTGACATATGGGTCCCAACAATCCTGGCTACTCCCAGGAAGCAGTATCGATTTGTTTCATTTTTGTTAGGTGGTCAGCAGTACTTTTGCTTCATCTTCTTAAGATCTGATTTGCATGCCTGGTTATTGCATCTTTTAGGCATCTGGATATATTTTTTCATCCAATTTATTTTGCATGCTTTTTCATATTTTCTTTTTGGTCCTTTGCTATTTTCTATTATTTTATTACATATGTATACTTCATATACATCTACATATTACCCCACGAGCCGCTGCATGGGCGTGTGGCAGGGGGTGGTCGGTCACCAGCCGTGTAAAGATGTAAGTTTTTGGGAGGTGAAATGGTGACATGTATTATGGGAGTGCATTTAGAGGAGCTAAGTTTTTGTACCTATCTATTTGGCAATGTGTCTCACCTATTTTATCACATCTGTCAGACCTTGAGATGTAGTGAGGCGCCTTGATAACACTCTCTGTGGCGCTCTGAAACACATCAGTTCTGAAGTTATCAAGCAAGCTAAGCCTAGCGTGCAGCCTCCGAGTCCCTGGGGCTCTTAACTTAATCCCTCTAATAGTTGTGAAACACTCTATGTTCATTTTTAGCAGTTTTTAATGAAGCATGCTGCATTTCTTTGTATTTTATTAATTTTTTTGTAAAATCTTTATGACCAGGGTCCCAAATGCTAGTGATATATTTGAGGTGTGGCCTAACCAGAGCAAAGTAGCATCACTCTTTTACTTTTTCATCCGAGGACCTTCCTATTATACGCTTAACAAAACCTAGTTTCTTTAATTCTGTGCCGCATATGTTAATGGTTTAATACTTAATGACATGTTAGATGCGTTTTTTTCCCCTAAATTTTTTCTTTCAGATTTTCCTAATGAAATGTGTGTCTTACATGCCCTCAATTGTGGTACTACTTAGAAATGCGATATTTACTTTTGGTTTTATTTTCTATCCTACTTACCAGCTGGTTCTTACTAGCAGCTCTTAACGCTAAGAGAGCTTTAAATCCATTTATTTTTAGTTTGACTTTTGCATCAGTATAAAGACCTTAAGCATATAACCAGACTGATAATGATGCAGGCCATACTATTTTGAATCCTGCAAAGTTGAACTTCATTGGTGAAAACTTTTTGTTAGCCATTAAAATATGAGCAAAATGAGTCAAGATATTGATGAAGTAATACACCTAGGAGATCAAATTTTCCATGAAAAAACCGTTTTACCTGACCAGGATTTGAACCCAGATCTCACAATGGGGAAGTTTGGGTTCAAATCCCCATCGAGATCATTTATGCGATGGAAATTATTGAAAAATTGGTGAAAATATAATAATCTCATTCAAGGTAAATGAGTACTCTATCCCCTATTTAAAAAATTGTCACATGTATGTTTCAGTCGCCAAATTGGTTGAAGCTTGCAATTCAGAGGCATAAATGTGAGTGATGTACATGTAAATGATAATGGCTTCAAATATAGAGGGGCAGAGATATATAAATGTATTTTTCCATGCTTGAAAGGATTGATGGCAGCGATTCATGAAGCCTAGTGGCTTAGTTCGTGCTAGTCCTTTTTACTAGATAGCACCCAATAGATTGCAAGTCCCATGAGAGACTTCTCTTCGTAGTTGAATGAGATTGTTAATCATATGCTGGCACTCAGCATTTTTTTATGTGACACCTGCAAAGTGCAGAAATTCACAATGAAAAAATCACTTGACTTGAGGATTCTAACGGCTGGGAATTCCCAAATAGCAGTTCAGTGAACATATAGTCAGTTACTTCACTAAGCTATGTTACATATTAACGAAAAAAGACAATAGTTTCCTACCTGTTGTGTGCATTCCATGAGGGCATATCAGCTTAGGGGTTTGTAGGAAAGTTCTGTAGTGGTGGTAGAGCGTTTGAGGTAGCAGTAGTGCTGCACGAATCAGGGATTTCCATTTCAAATCGAACCTAATCATATCTCCCACATAAATTTCGAATCGAATCGAAACGATTTTTTTTCAGTGTTTGTTAGTGAATCAAAACACCCTTAAGAAATTCCCTTGCGAATCGAATTTGCATTCTAAATAAAATGCTTAAGTT
Organism: Ceriagrion tenellum; assembly: GCA_963169105.1. NCBI lineage: Eukaryota > Metazoa > Arthropoda > Insecta > Odonata > Coenagrionidae > Ceriagrion > Ceriagrion tenellum. The sequence continues at coordinate 110,840,108 of OY720643.1, forward strand.
TATGCAGAGTTAATGTAATGTGTATAGATTTTTACTATATTTCTGGGCCTTACATTAGCTTATAAATCTAAATAGTGGCACAAAGAATAGCACTGAATAACATGTGGTCGTTTAAATTTTCGTTTTGCATGAGGAAAACATGTTCTAAAAGGACGGCAAAACAGATTCGGGGATGAGTGCCATGTTTGAATGCATGTAACGTTTCGAAGACGAATCTATCTGATTCAAATATTATGAATCATTCGCTTTCGAGGCATCCTGATTCACAGGCGAATCGAATCAAATTAAGCCTGATTCGAGTCGATTTGATAAGATTTCAAAGCATTTGCACAGCTCCAGGTAGCAGGAAGAATGTAGGTGATGAATGATTTTATAGTGTAAGGGGATCAATTTCTGCAAACTTTTGACTGTGGAGTATGTAAATTAAAATAGATTTGGAGTCTTCTAGGTGGCTTATGTGAAATAGTTGTTCCTTCTTAAGGTCTGAATTTAGCACAGGAAGCCATCTCTGGTGTGAACCATGGATGCATGAAGATAAAGCCATCTTTGTTGCCTTAGAGTGACAGACTTTTTAATAATATTCTTTGCAAGCATAATGCAAATTGCTTCAATAATTCTCTTGTCCATTTAGGTATTATTTTGCTTCCGTTGTTATAATTGTTACTCAAAATATTTTCTCTGGAGGAAATTAACCCATTTTTAACCCATTTCCGCCCACCGTAGCCATATGACTGCACCCTGAAGCATCGAGTGTATGACTATCTGTAGTAGGAATCACAAACTTCATCACAATCTACTTATCAACACTGCGTCGTATACGGTCACGATCACCAAAATATTTTGCATATGTACTTTAGGTGACCATTGAGTAAAATACCAAATATTCATCAAATTCGCCAACAAAATTTTTTCTGGGCGGAAATGGTTTAATGCTAGCTTGTTGGATCTAATACATAACATGGCAATGTTAGTGAGTGTGCTGTGTGTTACCATTTTTGTAATTTAGAATTAGTTGTCTTTTGTGTAGTTAATTTCTTTGTTGCTAGATCCTATTCCTAGGCTTTGGCTTCTTTTAACAGCTGCTTAATGGCTGAAATTAGCATATGATAGTGTTCCTCCAGTGAACTTTGGCAAGTATTGGAAAAGACGAGCAAGAGTATTGAAATCATTAAAGCTGTCAAAACCCAATATAGCCAGTCAATGACATAATTAAAGTCGATTACCAGTTAACTCTGGAAAATACTGCAATATAAGGACCAAGCCTTTCCCCAACCCTATATGGTAAAATCCACCTTGAAGCAACTTTATAAAATTGGAAAAGCAAATACAGATTAATGGGAGTATGATTAATATAAACCTCTTACATACCTTATTCTTTGCTGATGATCATAGACCTGGATCATAGACATAGAATGCTGGTCATAGACCAGGATTATGAAGACTTAAACTACATGACACAATGTTTTTGAGAAACGTTAAGTGTGGGATCTAAAAATGAGGCAGTGCAGTATATGTGTATCAGAGGCCTACAAAGAGATCTTATCCTTGGAAATGGAGAGTACATAAATGATGTGAAGAATACAAATATCTGGGAATGAAAGTTTGATGAGAACACACAATGGACGCCTTAATTAAAGACAGGAATAATGCAGGAAGATAAGCAATATCCTGACTAAAGAGTGTACTTTGGAGCTGGAACACCTCGAAAGAAAATGGAAAACATATTCATTACACCATTGTGAAAAGCATTCAACTTGCAGTTGTGAATTATGGCCAATAGAAAATAGGACTGATATAGTGTGATTACTACAATAATGGATCATGTTGATGTGCTGCAGGAGAGTGGAAAGAGTAACCAATGATAGAATAAGAGAGATTATGGGAATAACCAGCACATTAACAGAGGAAATGAGGAACTAATCAGCTAGTATGGTATGGCCACTTTCAGTGGATGGACAAAATTTTGCTCCCAAAGCTGATTCTAGAATGGGAACGCCATGTTTGGAGAGAATAGGGCCGGCCAAGAAGTTGCAGGGATGGTATGAAAAAAGAGCTTGAGGAGATGGAACTTGAGGAAAATCTATGGCAGGATAAAGATAGGTAGATATTCAAAATCGGGAGATACAAGAGAGCTCTGTAGATCGAAATGTACATATATTTCTTTGTTGACATAACACATTGCCCCTAAGTGTGCTCTCAAGTACAATTATGGCAGCCCTAGCTCACAATTTTACGCCTCTTATCATGAGTTTTGTAATTTTTTGTTGGTGATTTTTGAGATGTGATTGTGCTATTATTTTATTCAAAGGAAATTGTATTTGAAGCTTGCAATTTCCGGTATGTTTATGTTTACATTGTTCGAGAAAGACTGGGCTAGCTGTTCAGTAAAATTTTGGCTGTTTTATATATTTAATGTAGTAATAGTGTTTTATTCTTATCCTTAATTCTGCTTTCCAATAATTAACGCAAAGCCAGTTATGCCCTCACCCAGGGCAGGAGAACAAAAAGTTGGACCAAAGTATTGGTTTTGTCTTGTGCAGTTGTGGTGAAACCTCATGAGCCAAGACTAAGATTTTGTATGTACCATAAAAATTCACATTTTTATGTGGTTGCTTGGTAGTTGGAGAAATTTATTATAATCAGGTCTGTAGTTATTTTCCTCTTTGATATTATAAAGAATAGTAAATAGTTCAGGGTTTTTTTAACTATTCTATAAAGCTACATGGAAGAGCATCATGTTCTTCACTGTAAATGCTGTCTGGTTTTGCTGTTTTAGGGACAGTTGATGCCTGAGAGCTACTATAATAACCCTTCACGTTAGTTGATTAATACATTTAGAGATGGGATTCTTAATGTCTTGCAATCTATGTGGTATGAATCAGCCTATTATGACATTTTATGTTTGTGGAAAACATTTTCTTAAATTTACTTGAGAAATACCTAAATGCTGTTCACAACATATCATGGAAATGGTTGCAGAATGTTACAGAGGGCCTAATGTGCCACAGATGCTATGTAATTTATTTTGAGTTCATATAAGAAGCTGGTTTGGAGGAGGACTAGCTTTCCTCCCTCCTCATTCAAAGTTAAATCCTGCCAAGGAGCCTTAGTCTCATTCACAAAGTCCATTCAAAAAGTGAAATATTCTTTCTCAAAAAATGAAGTATTCTTTCTCAAAATATCTCTTTACCTCACTTGTGATAATGTCTAGTGATTGATGAATATTTGATCCTGTTTTTTGGTAAGCCAGGTGGCCTTAAATTATTCCATTGGGGATAGTTACATATATTTCCAGAATTAATGCCATTGGAAATGTTTTATTAATCTCCTATTTATTTCTTTGTGTACTGTCATGTGATTTTTAGTTTGATTTGAATTATTAGGCCATACAAGTGGATTAGTCTGCCTCTGGTGTTGAATTATCATTTTAGTTGCTTTTATGCTCCAATAAAGCATTTGTGTTTGATTTCCTGAAAGTATAAAATGTTTGTATGCTGAATTTAGCAGCAGGTTTTGATTTTGGAAGTCAATATTAGTGGGAATATGATTATCCACACTGATGGTTGCAAAATCGGTCTCACTCAAATCAAATCAATCCTGCTGAGGCAGTCTTCTTTTTGTGGGTTAGTTATTTCAGCATGGACTTTGTTTGTTGCTGTAATGCATCTGTATTATTATTTCATTATTTTCCCTTTTTTAGTATGTGGAGTTTTATAGGTTTATACTTTTTGTCCCTCACAGTGATAGATATCGTTGAATTAATCGATTCTAATTAGTCTGGAATTAACTTAAATGAGCATAAATAATTATATTGCTATTTCTTTGGTAAAATTAATGGCCATGCCATCATCAATATATCATAGTGGAGTGTAGTTTCATTTTGATATTATTTTATTATGATAGCTTTTTTCATGGAGGTCTGTATAACAAAGGTATTCATTTAGTTTATACTAATTGAAAATCCGGTATATAACTGAATGATATTGTACTGCTTTTTGTTGATTCTGTCAAAAATATCACTTCTTTCCTTTCAATCTCTTTTGGGATGCGTCTTAGTTGCTGCCTGTGAATGGCCCGTGTGTGTGCATTTTGCTTGTGTTTTTACTAATTTAAACTTCATGTTTACTTTTTCCAATTTGGGTTGTAATCTTGTAACATTGACGTTGTGTTTGCATGGACTAATTAAATTGTATATTTTAAGTTAATTTTGCTCATAACTTATTTTCAAATAGTTTAAACGCTCATTGCATTTTATTTCCTTGGGTCACATTTGGATTGTAATGGCTTTATGTTTTTGCTGAATTTTATTTTAAAGTAAAACTTAGCTTGTTTTCACTTTTTTAAAAACTATGTATTAACTGCCTTACTTAAAACTTTCATATCAGTGATTAGCATGTAGCTTTTTTCATAATTTTCAATACATATCGGTGAACCCACTTTTTAAGCAAAATTACATCATTATATGTATCTGTTACTCGAAATGATGAATGTGGAAATGTTAGTTCATTTTATATTATTATTATACATAAGTACTCATTTAATGCTGACTGTGAGTAAATGATTGGAAGGAAGAACTGTTGTCTGTGGGGAGATAACACTCAAGTTCACTCTATTTTTGGAAGATTAAGGTGAAATTTATCATTGACAGTGCACAAAGCTCATCGGGAAGAGGTTGACTGTGCCTTGGCTACTCTCGAGCGTGTTTTTGTTTTGCTCCCGGAACTGGTGGGCAAAAGATGGCAGTGTCACAGCCTTACACGCATCATGCACAAAATTTTACACCCTGGGAATTCATGGAAACTTCGCCGTGATGCCACCAGGTGAGCTTTGGTTGTGAATTTGCCAATTATTCAAAGTAGCTTCATTCATTCATTTGGTTTTCCACTTGATGATTGGTAGGTATTTTGGCAGTCTGTGGTTTGTGTTCCCTCAGTAGTAGGGTCATTTCTAATCTTTCCTGTGCAATATTATCAATCTTTTTTTCAACTTAAAAGCTCTTTTTCTGTTCCTCCCCTTATATTGTCTTAAATTCTTATCTCTCTCCTTACTGGGTGAATTTGCTATAGTTCGGTCATTAAACATTTGAAAGTATCCAAAAGCTGTTAAATTTTCACAGAATTATAAATAAAAGTTGTATTAACTGAAACTGTAACAAATTTTAAATCATAACATCGTACAAATTTAAACATTAAGGCAGATTTCATTGATGTTAGTTTGCTTATTTTTTTACTCACAAACTCTTACTCAAAATTCACGTGTAAATCAAACAAAGCTCTTAGTGCATTATTGCCTTTTCCAAGGCAAAATTTCTTTGTTTGATATGACACAATGCTTAGACATACGTGTTCACTGTTCAGTGTAGGTCTCAAGTTCACTATCATTTTTGTCCCTAACTTCCCCCTCTTCTCTGTTGTTTATATGATTGACAATAAATGCAATGTCCTCCTAGTTATCCCTAGTAATGATATTCAAGTCTATGGACACAGTCAATGCTTTAGCCAGCATGCACCTTCAAATTTTCAAACACTCCACTATCATCATCTCCCTCAGACTTCATGTCTATGTTGGGTGATCCTGTTTAGATGAAGCACTCACTAACTGTTGATATTTTAATGTTTTTGACTACTCAATCTGTCCATCTGTCATGTCAATATGATGTCAAGAATGGTTATTGATTTCTACACACTCGTGAGAAAGTTCATACTGGATTTTTGCTATCATGTACTTTAAAAGGAGCTGTCTATAGTTAATTTTTTAGCTCCTTATGCCCTAGCCTGGAGATTCCATGACATTTTTCAAGTTTGGAAGGATAAGAGTGACGAGTACATTTAATAACATGTGAGATGATATGGGGAATTGTCAACAAAGTAATAATCTTTCTCTTATACTTAGCCATTTTCTCAACTAGCAACCTCTCAAACATGATTTTGGATGTCATCCATGCCTTTCTGTTGTTTTTCTAGATCACAGATAAATGTTCTTTATTTTCACCTTTAAAGCACAGTGGATATGCTGCATTTTCAGTCACCAGTGGCCAAAGAAGCACCCCTGTCATGCTGAAACTCAGCAGTACCATCAATCTCTTTTTCGGTGCCTTTCCACTTGAGCAGCATTCAGATTTTAGGGCTAAAGTTTTATTAGACAAAGCTGTGAAAAAATTCCATTTAATATGCATTAAATGCATTCTTAGGGGTGTAATTTCCAGCAATCCAGGAAGTCTCTGAGCCCCAACAGTAACATCTTCTGGAACTAAAGCTTCTCACATTCTGCTTTCGGCATGATGTTATGTCTTCTTCCAAACTTTTCAAGCCACCCAGATGAGGCCTTGCAATCCTCAATTTTCAGTTTGCTGCAAGTACAAGCTCTTTTTTTTGTAGTAATGAGTCTGATATAGGCAAAGTGTTTGCTATCACTTTCTTTGACCACTCATAAAGGAACATAATCTATGTTATTGTGAGGAACCACTTTCTTCACACTTTCATCACGGTTCACCATCCACAGTTTCATTATTGAATCTTTTCCCTCTGTATGTCTGTAATTTGAGTCTTGCTCACATTTAAGTCCACTGCCAATTTCCATACACCACTTTTCTTTTTAGCTGCTTTCTCTATTACCTGCACCTTCTTCAGAGCATTTAGCTTTCACACTTTAAGCACCATAGAATGAATTCAAGAACATTAAACAACCTCGGTCTTAACTGCTTGAATGGCGCCATGAAATTTATACTATCCATTTATTCTGAGCTGTTGTGCACTATTCATCATCAGACTTGTTAAGGGAAAACCCACTCACCTAGAGAAGACAGCCTACAAAAAGACCCCATCAGATCGTGATCAGCAACAACATTTTCCTGTATTTTGGGGTCAACAATTCCGAGAATTCACCCATTTACCCCAACCCTCCCTTTCACTTGCCACTGACCACCATGCTTTATCTTTTATCCAGGCCTTGCATTCTTAAAGGATACACCTTTTCTCAATGCCCACGTAAAATGTACCTGGAAAGACCCTCAACCCTCTGGAATAATTCATCTAAATGATGTCCATCTTGGAAAAAAATTATTCCAAAAGGTGTCCGTGTTCTTTAAGTTGGAGTGTATGAGTCCTTAAGTGGGAGTGTCTGTATGCTAAGGGGTCTGTCCCAGTAGAGTTACAAACCACTCAGTCCAGGGTTCTAATACTGTCCTTAAGTTGGAGGTGTCCATGTAGAGAGGTTTCACGGTACTTTGTGTATCTAGTAACAACATTTTTAATATTACAAAAACAGTGCAAAAACCCATTCACGAAAATTTCTGGTCCTTAACTGTCTTTCTTTAGTAATTTTTCTTCCCTTAGGTATCAGGAACTTAAAAAAGATGGAAATGGATATACCTAATTACCTTACCTCTTCTTTGTCCCTAAATGGTTTAGATATTTAGTCAGCAATTCAGTTCATTTTATGTATCTCTGACATACTTTAATGTGGTTCTGTCAAACTGAGATATCTCTCTCTTCATTTAATATATATTTGCAAACAGCTGAAACATTTGAAAACAGCTGCAGCTAATAGTGTATGGGGATTGTGAATGGATGTTTAGTGTGATAAGATTGTGGATGAACTGGATTCTTAGGCTGGGATACTCATTATTCTATGGCATGAAGACATTAGATGGCATTCTGTTTGTACAGGAATAATATTTGGCCCAGTTATTTCTCCTATTAGCTGTTGGCTAATGGGAAGACCACTTTGAGAATCTCATAAGCCAAAGGTAGCCAAGGAGATCTTTTCCAAATCAGTACAAATTCAAAGCTAAATATGAGTACAATACAATATTGTTTGTGAAGCAATTTGATGTCTATACTTTAACAGTCCATTAATCTGTTGTCACAACACATCTTTTAAGGGAAAGTGAAGCGACTTATATGAAAACCAAGTACAATTTCCTCTTCAATACAAGTTTATCATTTACAGAGCCTTTTCCAGGAGGGTTGTGTTTGAGCCACTCGAGACTGTTCGGATCAGGTAACTAAGGAGTCAATCTGTTACAGTCATAAAGGGTGAAGGTGACTCTTGAAAATCTTACCCGGCCTTCCCGATGGAGTGATTCTTGTGGGAATCTTGTTATTGAAATCGAATACGGCAATCAGAGATGCATTAAACTTAATACTCGTACATTTAAGTTATTCATCTTAATGGTAGAAACTCACCAGGATCTCAAACTGCTCATTGTTTTCTCATGTGATTCCATAGTTACGTGATTGGAATTATTGTGAACAGTTCAAACACAAACCCTCGGGGCCTGAAAGGCTTTGAATATATTTTTGTGAGGTTAGAACATAATCTACATGAGTATTTTGATAATGCTATTTGACCGGTGAATAACAATTGGAAGGGGACCTCCATAGCATTGCTAATAATAATTTTTTTCATCTATATTTGTTGTGTTGCAGGCTATTCCTCCTTTGGTACCAAGCCTTGGGTGAGAGGGCACCAGAATCCTTGCACAATATGTTTGCCACCCTTGTGCCCGGGTTTCCTGTCGGAAGTTCAGCTGGAAGGCCTTCCTCACACCCTCCCAGTGGAAATGCAGAATCCACACGCAGTGGTTGGTTTAGCTAAAGCACTTGATCTTTTTTTTTTAAGTAAGACCTTTCATGTACCTGGGGTGATCTGTCCACCATAATGGGGGGCAATTTTCCTATATTATTAATTGAATATTATTACATTATTAAATAATATAAATAAATAAGAGGTTGTGAGCATGGATCATCTGGACATATTAATTGTGTGATGCTATTCAATTATGAAGCAAAATAGAAAAATGGGAGGACCAAACAACAAAATGAGTGGAATATTACAGATGAGGATTTCTTAGTATAGAAAAATAGATTTCTTCTTTCAAAGATTTACAAAATCCTAATGCATAATGCTATATCCTACTGTCATAGGATCGGCAGCAATTAAAACTGTATTGAATGGCATGAACCATAGCATAGAATGAAGTGACTGTTGCTGATAATCACTGGATAGATCTCCTCAGCAGTCCAGTGACTGTTGTGGAGATCCATCGAGTCCTGCCCCTTCAGGGTGGTAAGAAACAGCCCGATGGCCCCACTCACTTCTTCCTTGTCCCGCTCCAGGAGTGCATTTTATTGGAATTCAGCAGAGTTTACTTCCTGCCCGGTTAAAATTTATTTGTGACATGTCTAACTTCACCCCTGAAGATGCTCGCTGCAACATGGTTGAAACTTTGGGCTCTAAATGCCCGAGACGCAGCCTACCTTGACAACTTCACTGCTACCAATCAACAACTGTGGAAGCCTACACTCCAGATTATTGATTTTGCCTCTAACTGCGAACAAAAAAAATAAAATTACAGTAGAACCGCAATATAACGAACACAGATATAGCAAAATTTCGGTATTACAAAAGACTTTCTGTGGTCCCGACGAAAGCTCCATGTAAAAGTATAGAACAGCTTCATTATTACGAAATTTCACAATAACGAAGGAAGTCCAAATTATTGTTTCCATATTAATTGCTAAATATATCTTGTGTCGTATTTTTCTTTCTTTTCCTTCGAAAATTCAGCCGATTTTCGCAATTCCATGGCTTAGAAAGCATCGCAGGTGTGTACTGTTGATGATTATTGGACTAAAATTTGTCAATTCATCACAATTATCAATGAAGTTTCGTTCGTCAATGACTTTGAAGTCCTCTAATCCTCGAGGAAGTGAAGAGGTGGGAGAGGAAGTCGAGTGCACGGTTGTCATCAAGACCACTAACATTTGCAGGATAATATCCTGCAAAAATAATTGGCTACATTGACGAAAGTTCGAGGCAGTGGCTTAAGTACGTGGGAAGGTAAAGCAGGGCGGCCCGTCCGGGGCAGCAGCACACACTCTAGCTACGCCACTTCCGGGAACTGCCTTCCCCTCCAACTCGCCACGAACTGTCAGCAAATGTTGCTTTTTCCTATGGCATGTAAATACTGCAATGTCAGTGTTATTGTATGCCTACCACCTTTCATTTGTTTTCTCGCCGCCGACCTATGAAGAGTCCACCGCCAACGTCCACGGCAAAACCGTCGTGATCCCCACTGCCGCCGACCTATGTGTAGACCCGGTACTTGGGAAGTGGCGAGTAGCGCTGTTAGATAGCATAGTGCTTGCTTGCCGATACGCACCCAGTGTTTACATTCAGCCAAGCAAGCGCTAAGTTAGCGAACTGCCTGCAGTGCCGAGTGCAGTTTGCGAGCGTAGTGCTTGCTTGGCCAAACACATCCAGTGAAACCAAGCAAGCAGACGAAGAAGTGAAGATGGAAGCTTTTGTTAACATCAGCTTACATCGTGCCCACATTGTTTACTTTTCAAGACTTTCTTGTCACGGGTCAAGACAAGGGTTTGTCAAAAATGTATAGCTTTAAACATTTTTCAGGTAAATAAGGGACTTCGACGAATATAAGGGACTTGTTTTAGCTTTAACATGGTGATTTACTGCGTCAAATGGTAGGAATAAGATTTCAACTCGCATTACTATCAAATAATGTCAACATATTCTTATCCTTCGCTCATTCTCCTCTTTTATTGTTGATTATTTATTATTTTCCCCAGATATCGCGTGAATACCCATTTCGCCCATCTTTCGTCTTTTTCATGTGTAGTAATAATAAGTACACAGGCTTCCCACAGCATTGATATACGTATTTCATATCACCCTAAACGGTGTTTTTGTCGACATATAAGAATGTGAATGCAATTGTCAGGTCATTTAGGTCTTTAGTTTTCATTGTGTTATGTGAGCACGTAATAGAATAGAAGGAAATGGAAATTGTACTTTGTGGAGACGAATAAGAATAAATGAATCTGCAAATGAAGTAACATTTTTACTTATAGTTTCGTTAAATTCAATTTACATATTTTTATACCTGTTTTTAATACATAACACAAGAGAAAATGCCGGAAAACGACAGTTATTATTAATAGTGACCTCTAATGTGGTCTTTTATGGCACGATGATCTCCATGAAGTTGACCCACGAAGAGGTTCGACTCTGACTTACTACAAGTAATAGTTTAACTATCGTTATAATGAAAATAATAACTTCAAAAGTAGTTATTACAATGAATACCATCGACTTGATTGATACTTTATTTTCAAGCTACGAAGCTATAGAGTATGTACTTTGATGAGAAAAAAATTAGCTTCACAATAGCGAATTTCACAATTACGAAATTGATAAATTTTGGGTCCCTTAAATGTCGTTATATCGCGGTTCTACTGTATTCATATTTTCCATTTTGTAGATTGTATCAAGTACAGTGTTTAAGTAAGTAAATCTAATTTGTCCCAGATTTCTAAAGATGTTGACTTAGTTGCTTTGCATCTTTTTTATAGTTACAGGGTGTTCAGAAAGTTATTTCAGTTATTTTGAGATGGCAATTTAAGATTTTTATCTAGCCTCAATAAATGCTTGTTTTCTCCTTACATTTCCTCCTATGGTCTCTCTCCTCCAATTAGGGAACACTATGTTTATTGCTTCTGATGTTCAATTTTTTTTTACCTCATTGGTCATATTTCAGCATGTCCAGTGACTGCTGTGGAGATTCATCCAATCCTGCCCCCCCAGGGTGGTGAGAAGCAGCCGGATGACCCCACTCGCTTCTTCCTTGACCTGCTCCTGGAGTACATCGTCTCGGAGGTCAGCTGACTTTCCTTCCTACCCTGTGAAAATATATTTGTGGTATTTTTAACTTAGTTGGCTCTTCAGTCCTTGCCTGAAGCCTTGAATTTTGTATCAGATTCTACAAGCCAAGTGATTCAAGTGAACCATTTTATCAAGTAGGACCATACTGTTGCATTAGGGTCAGCTTGTGGATTTATATAACTTCTATAGTTGATGCGATGACAGTAAGCATCCTCCAACTGTTAGCCCTTGAACACGAATGTGCAAAATTCATATTGAAAACATTATCTTGTTGAAGCATTTGGTGCTGAATCAAGGCAGCCAGATTTAAATCCCAATCTGAACAAGTAGTTTTTTTCCTGTTCTGTGGAAGGAACGTTATTGTTCTCTGCAGCTTTTAATGTAAAATCTCCAATGACTAGGTCTTTGCTGTTAGAAATTTTTCCCTTTTTCATTATTAGTGTCCTTTAGGAATCCTGTCAGTATGTATTTATTTTTCAAGATTATATTTGTCAGTTTTTTATCCCACATCGCGAATATATCTGTCAGTAGACTCGGGAAGTTAGTGTCAGTAATGAATGCAATGCAGTAATTTTTTATTGAAAACCCTTCCACCTTTTCCTCTTATACGAGGTGTGTCCAAAAAGTAAGTACCAGTTTGGAAAAAAAGGTATAAAATATTTGTTTTCACGACAACATTTATTTGTACATGAAAGAGCATTCCTTAACCTATTTTTTGGCATAGTTGCCACCATTGTTCAGGCATTTGTCATAGCAGGGAATCAACTTTTGTTTGCCCTCTTCAAAGAAAGATGCTGCCAGTGAAGGCAGCCACTACTGAACACAGTTTTTTGCGTCATTATCGCTGTCAAAGTGCCTTCCTCCGAACTCACACTTCATGTTCAAGAACAAGTGGTAGTCAGAAGGTGCGATATCAGGACTGTATGGCGGGTGATTCAACTGCTCCCAACTGAATTGTTGAATAATATTTTGTGTGACACCAGCAGAATGGGGATGTGCATTGTCATGAAGCAACACACTGCCTTGAGTGAGCATTCTGTGCCTTTTGTTTTGAATTGCGCACCGAAGATTTCTCAATGTTTCACAGTATCGTACCACGTTGATGGTTGCATCTCTGGGTAGGAACTCAACGAGCAGAATCTGTCTGTCTGTTCCAGAACAATGATTTTTCGTGCTGACCATACTGTTGAATTTTTGTCGTTTGGGGGATCCTTTGTGCCTACAATCCCTCGACTGTTCTTTTAATTCTGGAGTGACATGGCAAACCCAAGTTTCATCACCGGTCACTATCCTGCTTAAGAATTCATCTCCCTCATCACTGTATTGGGTAAGAAATGTCAAAGCACTGTCAAGTCGCTTCGTTTTGTGGACATCCGTAAGCATCTTTGGAATCCTACGGGAACACAGTTTGCGATAATTTAACAGTTTGTGACAATCTCTTGCAAAACAGTTTTTGAAATTTGTGGCAACACATCACAAAGCATTCTTAATGTGAACCGTCTGTTGGCACAAATTGCCTCATTCACTTGTTTAACCAAACCATCAGTGACAACAGAAGGCCGCCCAGTCCGTTCTTTGTCATGAGCATTGGATCGTCCATCATTGAATTGCCTATCCCACTTTCTCACCATTCTATCTGTCATTACATTTTCACCATAAATCTCTACAAGTTGAAGATGAATTTCAGCTGGCTTAACATTTCTTGCGCTCAAAAACCGTATTGCGGAACGTACTTCACAGTCAGTGGGATCAGAAATTGTCCTAAATATTTCGAATGATCACTAACAACTGTAAACACTACATGATCCGGCTGTTATGGTGTCAGTGGACAGAAAATGAACTAGAGAGACAAGTGTGCATGCATGGAACTGTGACACTAGCATTGCAGTGGCGGTAGAACGAAATGGTACTTACTTTCTGAACACGCCTCATATGTTTCATTCAGAAAGTTTCATATGCCACCTGAATAAGATGAGAAGAGTGTGTTTGCCTAAAAATTCTAATTTTGTTATATGTTCCTATGTTTTTCTCTGGCTAACTGTTGCCTTTATTCTCTTATGGTTCATTGTATTTAATATGGAAACTGTTTTTTCATTGACAGGTTACAAAAATTGAGTGGGAGGACAAAGCCAGTCAGCAGCCTAAGTGCTTAAGTTTCCTCTTGGAGAGGTTTAAGCAGTATTATTTACCTCACATATTTCCCAAATTCTCCTATTCCACTACTCTTTATAAACCTACTTTAGGTAAGAATGATGTACTTTATTTAATTCTTAAATTGCTTGTTCAGCTTCATATATTTCCCCAAATGTGGTTCCCTCTTTTCTTTGCACTTGAAAGTATGTAAGAGCAACGTGGAATTTTACATGAGGTACTTCTCCATATGGTGTATTTTTATGTAGCGATGAATATTTAATTCTAAAGGTAATAAGGGCTCGTTTGAAGCAAATGGTGGACCTGAGCAACAAGGGAGAATAAACCCAATTCTTTTTTAAGGCATATGTCAATTGCTGTTGCTCTATCTCTGGCTTTAACCCATTATGTCTGGAATTGATTGTGGTTCTCAGACTATTTTTTCACAATGTGTCACTGAGTTTAGTTGGTTGTTTTAACATGTACAGCAAAGTTTTTGAAATATACGGTTGTATTATATTGTAACACTTGGACTTAATGGGGACAATTTATTTTGAAGTTGCTTTATTTGTTTTGTGTGCCTAGTTGATCTGGGTGGCTTAAACATTTTACCTGGCATCGCTTGGGATCAGGTGCCTTTAGGACGATGAAATATCACCTAGTCCGAACCAATCAGAAATTGGCAATCGGAGAATCAATGAATTTTTCAAAAATCTGTGCAGATATCAGGTCTGAATCTTGAGAAACCAATTCTGGAAAGATAAAGTTTTTCACTTCAAGGCCTTTCTTTGCCCAAGTTCTAATTCAACTGAACTATTAGATGTTTCATATATTTTGTTTACTCATGCATTCTCCTCTTCACGGCATGTGTTTTGATCATAGGCAGACTTTGTGCTTGGGGAAGTTTCCAAGGGTGCAGCACATGTCCTGATGCCTCTTGTAGCATCAACTCACATCCCAGTCAGAACTTATGTTCTGACTAACTGTTCACTTAACCACCTCTGTCTGTTGAATGACAGTCATAGCTCACATCCTCCTCGGGAGGCTCAATGTAAATTTTATCCATTTACCAACTGGTTTTTCCTCTAAATAGCAAATGCTTCACATGTTGTAAAATATATTTGCTTAATTGTTGTTATAACTTTCATTTGTGTATCTCATAGAACAGGTTTTTTTTACTGCTCTCATCATATATCTCTGTAAAAATAATAAGTCTGAGTATGTAAATTGTTAAAGGTAATTTTTTGTTGTTTTTTTACTTTGTATTATGCCCCACGTTATGGGAGCAAAAAAAAGTAAAAGGTATTATTACAAATTAATACGCGAAATGCCACACGTTGTGGATAAACATGTAACACGAAAAACTATTGATTATTTTACCTGGAAAGAAACCACGATTGCGATATCTTCTCATACCTTATATTTTAATTACTTTGCCCCAGCTTGCTCGTCGGAAAAGAAAATACATGAAACATTGCAGGTTTAGAGATACGGTTGCAATTTACTTGACAAAATGAAATATTCAATTTACAGACAATTTAAATAATCAAAATAATTCCTTATACCCTTAGGTCATGACCAACTGTATATTCTAGTTTAGACACAAATTTGGTATATGAGTAATTATTCCTTCTTTTAAGTATATTGTCTAATTATTTGCCACACTTCATCTCTTAAACTTTTCACAAAATCCAATTACTTGATACAAAGGGATACCAGTCACAAACTTAATTCTTGGCCAATTAAAACCTCTTGCCTTATGGCTTCTTGTATCTTATATGAAAATAAAAGTTTATAGTTACAACCCAATTATTCGACGACACAGGTTGGTTTGTCCCTCTGTGGTCTGGAAAATCCTCTCAGCCTGGGTGATGTTCGTCCTTGACGGGCCCTCAGCTTTTTGGGTCTCGTCCTGTTGTAAAATCTCCCGTTCCTCTCCTTAATTCCAGCTCCTTTGTCAATTCACCTTTTCTACGTGGGCTATGTCTCGCACGATGCCACACTCAGGAACTTCCCTCTACCAAAAACTTGCGTGCTCTCTCTTTGCACGTCCGTTCACTGCGAGGGTTTGATCTACAAAGCTATTTGCGTGCTGTCTTTGCATGACCGTACACTCCGACGGTTTTCTCTACACTCCCCTTTTGTTGCCGACGCTTCCACTCCTTAGGTCTATTGTTTATTCTCAAAATTCACAATATGGTGGGTCCCTTATTGTTATTATAAACCATGAGGTGGTAAAAGAAAAAAATGGCGAGGCCAGCATTATGTTACAAAATGTATCTACATAATGGATATTGTAGATGTGTTCTCCATGCAATACAGCCTATATCTATAGACAATTTAATCCCAAAATGGCATAATGGCACTTCATTTGATCATGCTAAAAAGCGTAAAAAAAACCATAGGACTGAACTTATGTTAAACGTGTTTCCATTTTTGAGGCCATAAAAACAATTCCCTTTCTACAGATCAGCCGGTGAAGTTAAATCCTGATTGAGACATCGCCACTGCTGTGAGCAAAGAGAGCTCGTGGCTTTCCTCGCTTGCTTTGTAGCATACTGTGGCAGCTGATAAATGTATACTCCATGGTCACAAAGAAATGAGAAGGGTGCACTGTTTTAATTAGCTTCAAATGGGTACCATACAGTACCACTAGGTTAAAGGGGTTTAAGGGAAATATTTTAATTATTTGTCATTGAATGTTTTACATCACAAACACCAGATTTTTCTTGAAGTAACTCCTTGTTGACAAACCATGTTTGATTATCAAACCTTCATTTTGTCAATTACAAATTAATTTTTGCTGGCTGCCTCCTTATTATTTGATATGGCTGTTCAAAATGACTATTCCAGGGTTCAAATCCCTGCAGATGCGGATGTTTTTCAGAGGGAACCCTATCCCTACTTGAGTGTCTTGTGGAGGTCACTCCAAGTACAGTACTCCGTCTGTGAAATGAGACGTTAAACCATGCGCCTTTCGTTAAGAGCAGGCTAATGCCTACGCCGGGTTTCCATCCACCCTTCCTACCTTACCTATCCCCTATGGCGCAAATGACCTTAGCCGTCGGTCGCCTCCTCAAATATCTAATCCAATTGAATGTCCATTTGATTATATTCCTCTATTTGTTTGTTACTTTTGTTTTTTGAAATGTATTTGTTTTCTTATTTAAGTTACCCAGATATTCATTAATGAGTGAACCGTGGATGTAGCCTTCAGCAATAAAAAATACCTTATCAGAGACATCAATTTCTTATCTCTCTTCCAATTTTCATTCTTCCTAGCATCAATCTACCTTTAGGCTGATGAATGAACTTAATGTCCTGGTTAGGATTTCTCCTTACTGAATGGTGATTGAAAACATTGAGAAGGTAGCTGGCTTATGGATCAAACTGGAGTCATTGTTTAAAATGAGAAACTCTCAATTAACATAATGGTTTGTGTATGCCTAACTTACATATTTCAGATTTATCATTGCAAATTGTTGGGGGTAAAAAAGACGTCAAAATTTTATGGAATAATTTTTTCCTGGGATGTTAGACTTATGAAATCAGTTGATTCTTGCATTCTTTGTTGTAATAGCATATAATGTTGTTCTTTATTAATTGAATTCAGGCAGAAACATGTGAAGTTCATTTTCCCTCAATTCTGGCAGTGTCCTTAAAATAACAGTAAAATAGAAACTGCATTTTATGCCTCTTGACAGTTAGTTACTTCTACATTTTTTTAATTTTGTGGAGAGATACATATTATTGCTCATCTTATGATGTAGTATTTTATTTTAATTTATAGTGTTATCTGTAATTAAAATCTTGCCAATTTTTTTCCATTGAACTGTAGATCTTCCAGAACTTCGACAAGTATCTCAGGGTCGAGTGGATGCTGATGGGAAAAGGCGTCAAGATCCACTGGTTCCATGTCGGGTAGCATTGGTCAAGTGGGTTGCCAATTACACCCATGTACTTAAGAAGGATGTCCCACCTCAAAGCAATTCCCATTCAGTGAGAAGGTTAGCAATTTTTGCTGCATTAAAATTGTTCATAAAATTATTTTTTCTCATTAAGGCCAGTTATTAATTTCTCCTACCTACTCATTACTATTTCATTCTTTATATTTGCCACAAATGTATTGAAATGTTGGTTCTCAATTTAAGTGGCTGACACAATGAATGAGAAGTAATCAGTTTGAATATTGGTGTTTGTAGACCCTCATAAATATGTGCAGCCATGTGTTAAGTTGTAGCATTGCTAGTGTTTTAGTGCGGAGAGTGAAAGAATGATGAGCAAATGTCATGTAATCCCTTGTGATAAGAAATTCCCTGGATTTTGAAATGGTAATGTGAGTTGCCAATCCCCAAATTTACTTTATGAAGTTAATTTTTCAATTTGAAAGCATATTTTTAATATCAACTGACATTTCCTAGTGTATTACTTCTACTTCTTTTCTGGTCCACTTGTGTCACACACCTTTCAAACACTTATTCCGAGAAATTGGTGTATTTCAGAGTTATGACATTTACATAGCTTTGTTGTAGATGAATCACATTACCGAACAATATTTTACAAGAAAGCTGTAAAATCACTGGTTTTTAAGATATTCACCATAGAAAATCACCAATTTTCGTCATTTTTTCTAAATTTTTCTGCACCATTTTCCCATATTCACTGAGGCTCCAGCAGAGGGATCTCTCTAACTTCACCTCTAAAATAAGCCCTTTATTTCCCCAGCCAACAAGGTTACGGGCCTGTGGAGTGGAAACGAGTGCTGGGGTGGGATGGCACGCAGGCATTTTGGAGTGTTCATGAATTATGAAGTTTGCCATAAATGTCGATGTATATATTTTAAAGATTCTCCCTTCCCCTCGCCCGCTGACTCAACCTCGGTGTGTAAGTGAGGATTTGTGGTACAGAAAAAGGCATTAATAACAATTTGTGAAACAGTTTTGGTCATTTTTGGAAGGTTGAAAGGGAGGAAATATTATTTTAAATGCCTTTTTTCAGTACCAAAAATCCCCATTTACACACTGAAGTTGGGTCGGTGGGCGAGGGGAATCTTTAAAATAAATACATTGACATTTATGGTTTATTATTCATGAACTTTCCAAAATGCCCTTTTCATCACTTTTAACCATCCAAAAATTACGATAATGGTTTCACAAATGGTCATAAATGCCTTTTTCAGCACCAAAAAATCCCCATTTATGCACTAAGTTTGGTTCGATGAGCAAGGGGATGGGGGAATCTTTCAAGTATATACATCGCCGTTTATGGCAAAGGTAAAAGCAGGAGTGATATAACAGTTCAAAAATCGTGTTACCAGTGTTCAACCGACGACTTATTGCGCAGTAAGAAATGGCATGGAATGGGAGAGAGTAGTGTGGAAAGGCCACTTATCAACTGCCATGCCACAGCGGAGACGAAAGTGGAAACAGTTCAATTGCGGCAGGGAGAAACCTCACCTAAATGGTTTGAAAATTTCCTGTTTCTCATAGATTTGTAATTTTCCAGAAGTAAAACTGTCACAAGATACTGGAAGGTTAGTAGTTTATGTAACATAAATTTCTTGGCGTTGCGTGAAGTGGTAAGGGTCTAAATAAGTGTTTGAAAGGTGTGTGACACAAGAGGAGATTTATCCTTTTTTTATTTTAGCGTTTCTCTACAGGTTATCAATATTTCTCTTGAATACTATTAGAACTACAAATTGTTTTAAGTGCATAATAATGTTTTTCCTGATACCTATCCTTTTTGTATCTAGAAATTATGTTATATTTTGTTGTAATCATTGTCTTTTTTATTTTTCCCACTCATCCAGGGTCTTGGCTATAGAGACAGCCACCATTTCCAAATATTATTCTTTTTGGGAGCTAATTAAGTCATTATTAACTTTTTCAGTACAACCCCTGGAGAGGATACTGATCACTCCCCAGACACAGAGCTCAGGCGGGTGAGCGTCAGCCAGGTCGGTTCTGGGCCTCAAGTTAGTAACAGCCCTCCACAAGAAGGGCCTGCGAATATAGCCCCCCTTGATGCAACCAATCGGCTGGGAAACCGTCTCATTCCTGAAAACCATTCTCAGCAAGCGAGGTGATGATCTTTCCTTCAAAATATTTGGAATGATTCCCATGTGTATTTGGTCTTTAGAATTTTCCTGTAATTTGCAGGAGATTAAATGAATCACTAGGGTAATTGTATGATTCAAGTTTCGTATTCCATTGGCATATTTTTGTTGTTAGCTTAACAGATGTAATTTGTATTCACTGTGAATACTCTTCTCTGTATACCTCAGGAGCAGTATGAAAATTAAGGAAGATAATATTGGAGACTTTTGGAACAGATGGCACTAGTGCATGTATACATTTCAGATAGTTACAGAGATATTGGCTCTTCATAAATTTTGTTTTTTCATCTCCCTGGTAGAATTTCGGCTCCGGTGGCGGTGGGGTAAAGTCCTCGCCTGCCAACCAGAGGGTCGCGGGTTTGAGTCCCGCCTGGGTAGAATATTATCTGTCCAGGACATGGGTGTGTGTGTTCGTCTCTTGTTAATGTTAAAACACCCGATTTAAAAGGCCTCTGTTTTGCTGTTTTCGGGGTTGTGAATATAAATATATAAATAAAAATAAAATTTCATAACATAATGTAACTTTTATTCTTCTTATCTATTTGGTTTCAGTGCGGAAGACCCCAGTGCTGTTGGTGCTCGTATTGTGAGGCAGGTGCTCTATGGGAACAGGAAAAATGTGGATTTTGTCCATGAAATTTATCGTCAGGCTTTCCTTCTAAACTTCACTCACTCCCCTGCCATCAGGAGAGCCATTGCAGTTTACAAAGATTGGATACAAATGAATGTAAGCTGAAAGTTATCATTCATTTTATACGTCTATGTTTTCAAACCAAGTGAGGTAAAAGAGAAATATTTGCTTTAACATTAGAAGAAAACCTCTAAAAAATGTGATTTTGATGGTGAGTAATTTGAGTTTGAATGAATTAAAACAAAGTTATTTGGTTGTATAATATATTTTAGTGAAATGAAAAGAGGAAATTTGTAGCCCTGCCCTTGATGTCAGGGCCGGGAATAGAAATTAACTGATGAGCTGGGAAGATATGTAGATAAGGGTACCAAGTGGAGCACAGAGTGTTTTAGGGTGAGTCTTGGTCCTAAATTGACCAGTGAGGTACCAGAGGAGCAAGAGAAATGACCAAAAAGTGTGGCCATAGGAAACATTCCCTATGCAGCTGGAACCATGGAAAAGGCAGATGGGGTCCTGGCTAAACCCAATTTTATGTATGTTAAAGAGCATTATCTGGCTCTTGGATTGCCCTTGAACAATGATGTTCATTCATACAATACCAGAAGAAATGGTGATTTTAAAGTTGTGTCTCATAATTTAGTGTCCTTCACAAGGCAACCGTCATATGCAGGTTGCATGTTGTACAACAGTCTCCCTAGTGAGATCAAACAGACTCGTAGTATTCCTGTTTTTAAAAAGAAATTGAAAGAACTTCTACTGAGCAAAGTTTTTTACTCAGTCGATGAGTTCTTGAATAAGTGATTGTATTTATGTATTGTGTTTTCCTTTGGAGGTGAGGATTTGTATTTATGTATTGTGTTTCCTCTGGAGGTGAGGATTTATTTATGTATTATTATTTTTTTTTTCTTTCCTTGACTTGTCCTTTACATATGTTTTTTTATATCTCCGGGACCAATGAACTACTTACTTACTTACTTACTTACTGATTACCTGGGGGCTGTTTTTCAGAGCTACAAGTCTACAAGTTACAAGTCACGTGATTATTTTCACAAGGCGGATGGGTTACTCAGATATACCTATCGGAATACTTGTACTAGTCCAAAAAAATAGTGGGCCTAATCAAGACCATACACAACTTGTATTTTGATGATTACGAAACGTTTTGGGTGTGCACCTTGCAATATTTCTAATTCAAAAGTTAGTGCAATGTTTTTGGGTAAATACAAATGATTAAACATGTGGTGAAAAGTAATTTAACGTCACAACGTACCTTGAGAGATCCCAAGCGAATTCAAGTTTTCGGGTAAACTTAACATCATAAGATATAATCATTTATTTTGTCGTATTTCTTGAAGAATGAGCTCTAAATAGTAGTTATGAATAAACATTACATTTCAAGATATCTTGTTTATTTGGTTTTATCTTTATTGAACCACTATAAATGAGGTTACAACTTATTATTATAACACAACTTCATGGTAACATACCATATGTTGGCATTTATGATATTCATTGCAACTTAAAGTCCGTATTTTCAGTTATTAATGATTACATTACTCAACAGAAACGACTCGATAAGTAATTGTTAGCTACTAATAAGTTAAAGAGTGTTAAACATCAGGATATTTTATTATTTACTCTCGAGTGCTCTGACGTTGTGAATTTCGCCCGATAAACAATTCATCAAGCTCAAAATATGTTCTAGTTGACTTTCTTTTGAATAAAAAATGAAAAACCACCTGCAACGTACAAGACACAGCAGTCGAGAGAAAATAATTAAATATGCTGATGTCTCACTCTCTTTAACTTATTAGTAATAAAGTGTGTTTCATATGGATAATTCAGGAAAGCTGGAAAACCTGAAAAAGTCTGGTTGAAATCCAAAAAAATATGATTGAGTACCATGAATTAAAGAAAATTAACTTAATGTCCCCATGAAATGATATTAATTGGTGTAATTAGTGATGGGTTTGATATTCCATGGTAAGATATTTAATGATATAAGAGGGTTTGCCTTGTCATAGTGCATGTGACACCTATACAACCAGGTTTTGAAAACTGCTTGAAAAGATATAACTGTCTCTCAAAGATTCCATGATTAGACCTAATTATATCCAAGATTAGTGGATTTAGCACGGTTGGACCAAATCCTTGAGTTTGAGCTCATCACTATGTGCAATTTATGTGACAAGTTAGTGAATAATTTTTTAACTGTTATTAATCGGATTTTTTCTTGAAGGTTGCCGAGGTCCCTCTTTTCATGTTGGAGCCAACAGACAGCCACAAGGAAGAATCTGGCGCATCTGGTGCAACATCAGGAGAAAACACAAGCCAGGTATTGTTTTCTCGTATATGTATTCATGCTTATGCTAATAGCTTTGATTCCATTCACAGCTTTGGTGTACACATTCAAAAGACCTTAAATACTCATCTTTGGTGAGCCTCAGAAAATCAAGTGTTATAGATTAAATCATTCACTAAGAATAATTAAGATATTCATCTCATATCATGTTATTCAGTACCTTGCTACAGCTGTATCCATTAAGGATTCCATTGACTTTGTTGGTAGATAATGCACTCTATCGATAACAACTCTTTGTTACTCTTATGTGGAAGTGCTCCAAATTTTCCAAGATAATGTACAAAATAATATGGCTAACAAAAGTCTTAATCAGAATTGTCATAAATGTGATCCTGACTAAGTGAGGAATGTTGCATTACCTCACTGGAACTCATTAGTGGAGTATTAACCATAACAACAAATACTTCAATGTCACAAATAGCTCGTAGTTGCATGTATCATTGAACGTGTAAATGTTGTTCTGATACTAAATGCTGTCTGTTGAAAAAGAATGCTTAGAATGCTGAATGAATTACAAATTATGGGTGCAAATGGTCGTTGAAATGGGAAGTTTTTATGAATGCAGACAAAATCAGAACCCCTTTTAAATTCCCAACATGCAAATCATAAGGTGAATCCATCATAAAGCAGGGGTCTACTCTATGTGTTTGGGCAGTAAAAACTGAAATTGATTGACACATTGAGTGTGGGTGTCACTCATAAGTGGTGTATATAGCACTAGTGGCTGGTGGATGTCTCACATGAGTGATCACAAGTAGCAATTTAAATAATTGCTTTAAAAAATTTAGGAATTTAGAAATGACAACTATATCTAACATGCATTCAAGTGTTAACCTACCGTGACTTACCTAATCCCAATTTTTGGAGTAAACAGGTATTTCATGCAAAATAAGGCAAAAGACTTTAACACAGAGTGAGCTGAGAGAACTTGGTCATTGGTTGTCATAAAGGAGAAGATTTCTTTCCTCTATCACTTATGCTCTTAAGTTGCGTGTTTTTTTTCTGTCATTACTAAGCCATTGGAGATTTTTAGGGGCTGTCTCAGAGTGTGTGTATCTCTGCTTTACATAATTATGTCATTCAATCTTCTTGGTGATTGGTGAACAGTCTGATTTTTTGTTGTTTAGTAAAAGATTTAAGCACAGGTATACTTATGGCTACTCAGATATTAAGGAATGCTGTGCTCTGTGCTAATTTGGTATTGTTTGTTCTTCAGGAGCAACAACCCAGTATTACTGTTCTGCATTCCAGTGGTGATGCATCAGAAGAAAATTTGTCCATCCATGCTGGATCTCAGGTGCGTGCAATGAAAATCCATTGATAAGCATTAGCGCTCTTTGATTGTTATGGATTATTACTTCAGCAGCGTTTGCTTGATTCTTGTTTAATATGTTTTGCCATCTACATCAGTTTGATTTTTTTTCAGGAGAATTAAGTTGCATGAATGAAACTTCATGTTACTTGAGGAAAATGAATATTTTTCTTCTTTTAGTTATGACTCATTTGTCAGAAAATTTGTTATCCCATTTAGTGTGCAATTCCATAGTGTTTGAATGTTTAGAACTTCAGTTATGTCATCGTTGCTTCCATTTAATTAGCCTGTTTAGACATATATCGTAGTCAATTGAGCATTTATGTTACAGTTAATTAGTATTTTCACCATGGACTTAGCTGTAATTATATACTTGAAATCTGTAGCTTCTGGGCTTTGGTCATATTTGTTGGTGTAGAGAAAAACCTAGCCATGATAAGAAAAGCTATCTTGTGGTGAACTATTCTTCAATATTATTCAGGCAATGGCACAAATACTTGAGCATTTACTGGCAAAGGAGAAATAACTTGCCTACAACCTGTGGAATCATATTGAATTTTTCATGGAGACAATGCTATAATGATTGCTATTCGAGAAGAGATTTTATTTATCAATAGATTTAATTTGTGGAGGGTCTAATAAAATTAAATCTAATAATTTTTTTATTTGAAGAAAACGTGAAAGCTCCCTGTCAGAATAAATTTGCATGATGTTGGGTAGCATTTAAGTGATTATTTCATTTTTGTAGCTGTCAATGATATCAATTTTTTCATTGATTGGTGTTATGATAACCACGTCCATTATTTCATTTACCTTGACAGTGTATGAGTAATTAGTAAAAGTTCTACTAAACTAGAAGAAGAGCTGAAGCTAAAGCTAAGAACTAAATTAGAAGAGTAAGAGGATGGACTGTGTAATTGTCATGATCAACAAAACTGGTGTCCCATGGTCCAATTTGTATATTCATAACTCCTTTGAATAAAGGATGCTTTATTTTAATTTGTTATGTTGTGCAGTTGATCATAAGAAGCCTCCTATGATTTTCTGCCATAGAATTATTTAAGCCAGCATATTAATTGGCAAATATCTTCTTTTATTGTCTGTTATCCTATTTATTTTTTACCCAAATGATAATACTTCAAATGGAGTTCATTTAGGAAAATGAGCATTAAGCTTCCTAATTCATGAATGAACTGATACTGAAAACGCATCATCTACTGGTTTTTAAAGATGCATGTCAGCCGCCTCCAAATTAATATATAGAGACATTTTTGCCTCTATTTTGCATAATTAGGACAGTCACACTCACTCAAAGAAATTCTAAAATCCCCTCGATTCTCTGAAACTAGCTCATTCTCAAGCATATGGAGCATCCCTACTTTCTCATTTTTTCGTTAAGTATGGGCCAGATGCTTCATGCTAATGGCTTTTTCTTCATTCTTGCCTCCTTTTACTGTAACGTGATATTGCTTGATCTTACATTTAAATTAGCTACCATTGCAGCTTCATTGAAACCTGTGTTCATTTTCACTTTTTCCTTAATTTTTGTCTATCATGTATTCTATTACTTTTGTACAATAAGTTCATCCTCAGGAACCCCCTTAACTTCTATACAAAATTTTGGTTAGATGATGTGTTGAAATGGTTTTTAAAAACTGTACAAAGTGCTGGATTTCCATTTCTAGTAGCGGAAAGCAATCTTCGTTATCGTGTTGTCAGAAGTGTATCTAGAACTATCGTCCATATTCAATTCAGTGGCATTCTTGCCCTTGAATTTCCATGTTAATGAAATCTTTGCTTATTGTCCTTAGTTCTGGGGATTTATTCTTTGTTGTGTGGTTGAAATGGGGTCTTTGAAATGTTGTCTAAAGCAATGGTTTGTTTTTGATTTAATGTAAATAAATGCTTTTATTTATCAATTTATTTTAGTGTGTTCTCCAAGTATTTGTGACACATGCCGCCAATGTATTCCTGTTGGAAGTCAGCCCTGATTACCCACTCCTTCTTGAAGAGCAAGTGGATATTTGCAAGCGAGTTCTCAACATCTATCGTTACATGGTCATGCACACGAGAATGGAGTCTGCAACATGGTGAGTAGTGTTGGATGTCTTACTGAGATGTGGTGTGGTAGTCCAGTGGATGTTAGGGACCTGGGTTCTCATATGAGTCTAGCCTTTTTGGACTTTTCACCAAAGATGTGAAGTTTTATTCACTAGATCTTTCAGAGAAGTAATAAATATTACAGACACATATAAATCCCCTGATACCATGGGGATGCATGAATTTTACACCCAGACGTTGTGCCCTCTCCAATCACTCTTGGTTTCAGATGAAAGAGTTTGGCTTCAGTGATGTTGAATTGTTGACTTCTGCCAGGAATTATTAACTCTCAGTATTAATTTTACTGTGGTTAGTATTTCCTATTCATCAGAGGGGAGGTGCTGTTAGTATACAAATGATAGATATGTCATGCCTTACCTAGTCGATGACACTGGATTATAGGGCGGCATGATATCGTCCATGTTTAATTGAAAAGTATTCTTCCCTTTGAAGTTCTATTTTATTGAAATTTGTGTAGAATATATACATGTGTAAAATGAATATATAGTTCTTTCCATCAACATCTACATAATACCCTGCAAGCCGCTGCATGTGGCAGGGAGTGTTAGGTTACCAGCGGTGTAAAGATGTAAGTTTTTGGAGATGGAATAGTGACATGTATTATAGGAGTGCATTTAGTAGAGCTCAATTTTTGTTGTGGTTGCTTATTAAGAACGAGTTCTTGTACCTATCTGTTTGGCAGTGTGTCTCTCTTATTTTATCGCATCTGTCAGACCTAGAGATGTAGTGAGGAGTCATGATAATGTCCTCTATGTTGCTCTGAAAAATATCAGTTCTGAATTAATCAAACAACCTAAGCCTAGTGTATAGCCTCCGAGTCTCTAGGGGCTCCCACCTTAATCCCTCTAAAAGTTGTGAGACACTATATGTACGCTCGTAGCAGTTTTTAGCGAAACGCGCTGCTTTCCTTTGTATGTTATGAATTTTTTTGGTTAAATCCATTTGGCCAGGGTCTCAAATGTTCACGGCATATTGGAGATGTGGCCTAACCGAAGCGAAGTAGTATCTCTCTTTGACTTTTTCATCCGAGGACCTTCTATTATGCGTTTAACAAAACCTAGTTTCTTTAATGCTGCGCCACATATGTTCTTTATGTGTAATCCCTACGATATATCAGAAGTTAAGGTAATTCCAAATTATTTTACTCTATCTAAAGATGTTATGTTTACTCCACCCACAGTATAGTATGGCATTTTTGTGATGACTTTTGCAGGAAGTGAACTGTGGTGCATTTGTTGATATTTAATAATAATAATATTTTTATTTAACATTAAACACAATACAGAGTAATAGTCTTCATACCAAAAAGAATTGAAGAAAAAATGAAGAAATAATACTAAGTTACATACAGATATTTAGGCTTTTGCACTCTGAAAATTCATTTAAAGAATAGAGTGCTTTGTTCACAAGCCATGAGTGGAGAGCCCGTTTAACCCTCCGACTCCACTTGGGGTCTTTTTTGACCCCAAGCTTGAAAAAACGCTTCCAATTTTTGACTTAATTGAGAGAATCTTGCCATGTTACAGTTATGCCTTCCCACATCTTTCTTCTTTACATTCGTACCATTTGAATGTTACTTTTTTCAGTTATTTATGGATGGGAACATTTTTCCTGCGTGAGGTCATATTTGACCCCAGGTGGAGACTGTGTAGGCATTAAGTTTTAAAGCGTATATCTAAATAAATATAATTGATAAAAGGTGCTGAAAGGTAATCCTTGTGTAGGCTTTCACAGTGGGGTGAAGATTCAGCTCTAAAGTTTCCGGGATATACACCGCGTGTGTCCATCTTTGCTGATAACAGTTTCGCCGGCATTGCAGCTGGCTTCTTTAGGTCACGGAAGTGCAGAGTGGAGGTATCAACCGTCTTTTATACTCATTCATCGGAGGCTGAACTCTTCCTATTGGTCCGTCTTCCCTCGTGCTTTCCTTTATTTTCCCAGATTTGGTTTGAGCACTCTGTTCTACATCTAAATCTACATGATACCCTGCAAGCTACCTTTAGGGTGTTAGGCAGGGGGTGAGTATTTTTCCCAACATGCGCTATTTTCCATGAGTTGGATAGCTGGTATCCGTCTTCCCTGCAGAAGGTGTTCGTAGATATACGTAAAGGTGAAGGTGTTCGTAGAACCCCATATTTTTTCCCTTTATATAGCTAAATTTGGTACGTAAAGTAGGACAGAATTTGTAATATGGGCTCAGTGAACGTTGCGTGAAAATAGTCACTGCCTGCCTGAGGTGGCTCGGAGGCTATCATGTAGATTTATTATCCTCATATTATTACGTATCAAAGACGTTACGTTTTCACTCATTCAATAATAGCCGCTCGTAACGGTTATGTCGAAGGCACTGCATGGTCTCTTAGAGCTCAGTATATGTACTCAGTATATTGTAAATGCACAGATATACACTGGGAAAATTGAAGGATCCAGGGAAGTGAATCAAGGTAAACGCGTAGTGCTAGATTTGGTAAGTCATTTGCAAGGCAGTGGAAGAAATATAACTACGGATAATTTCTTTACAAGCTATGAACTGAGTCAAGAACTCCTAAAAAAGAAATTAACGCTTGTAGGTACGCTGAGATCTAATCGCGTGGAAATTCCGAGGGTGATGTTACCTGACAGGTATCGAGAGGAGCATTCAAGTATATTTGCGTATGCAAACAATACCCTGATGGTGTCCTATGTCCCAAAGCCAAGAAAGGCAGTAATTCTTGTCAACTCAGCACTGGTCATTTGATGTTAGTAATGACGAACATAAAAAACCAGAAGTAATTTTATTTTACAATCAAACAAAATCTGGAGTTGACACTGTAGACCTAATGGCAAGACATTACTCAGTAAAGCGTGGGACAAGAAGATGGACTCTTGCGCTATTTTTTGATATTGTTGATTTTGCAGCAATAAATGCTTTTGTTTTGAATTCAAAGATACCTAACGGGGAAACAGGGAAAGGAGCAAGGAGAAAATTTCTAATTGATTTGGCGAAGGAGTTAGTAGAACCAGAGATAAGAAGACGATCGCAGAATGCTCAAACTCGAAAGAAAGTCCTTAGGGAAGCAATTACCTCTGCAGGGTTTCAACATTCATTTAACTGCTGTGTAGAAGGAAATAGCCAACAGACAGTGAAAAAAGTGTGGGCGCTGTTCAATTTGTCCAAGAGAATTTGATCGGAAAGTGAATCTGAAGTGTGAAAAGTGTGGAGACTTTGTATGCAATGATCATGCAAAAATAATAATATCCTGCAGAAAATGTGAAATAATATAAGTTGAATAAGTTAATATTTCAATGCTTAGTTTAAAAAAAATTGTTTGTTTATCTTGTATTGTTACTGAAAATTTTGACGAAGAAGTGTTTTGGTAAAAAATTTTCGTGGAGTATTTTATAATAACTAATATTATAATTCATAATGTGAATATTGTTTGTTAAAACAATACAAATTACTTACAAATGTTTTCATCATTATTTCTACGTGTGTAATTAATAAACTCCTGAAAAAACACTATTTGTTTTTAAATTTACAGCATGGGGTCAGAAAATACCCCAGGTGGATTTCGCGTAAGTATTGAGCAGGTGGAGGCTGAGGGTTAAACCTTGGTAAGGCCACATCTCTAGCCTCCTTGGGTTAATGATTGAAAAGGCATAGTTTCACTGAATCAAATGATTTTGAGGTAGTTGTAAGCCTACAGTGAGGCAATACCAAATTATTTTTACTCCTGGTATTGTGCTGATGGACATAAGCACCAGTTTTAAGAACATGGAGGTTCTCCATAACACCACATAGACATTTAAATATATATTGGCCATACAATGTCATGGTGCCAAGACTCTTAAACAGTGGCTTACAATGTTCTCTTGAGTGGGAACTGGAAATGATCCTCACAGCTCTTTTCTGTATAATAAACAAGTCCTTTGCTGTGGAGGCATGACCCCATATCTCAATGTCATAGTTTAAATGATAGTGGAAAAAAGCAAAATAAACACCTCTCAGATAGTCAGTGGGAATCAGCATTTTCAATTTCCTTAGCATATAAATGGCTTTTGAAAGCTTATCACGAGTGGAGGATGTGTGATATATTCTATTCTCCACTCCTGGCACTACGAATGAACATTGTTAAGGTCCGATGACAGAGCTTCAAAGTCCATGTCTTGGCTCATTTCACGGTATATAACTGTATCGTCTGCAAATAATCTTAATGTACTGCTAACTCTGGAACTTAGGTCATTAATATAAATAATGAATAAAAGAGGGCCGATCACACTTCCCTGAGGAATACCGGATGTGACTTCGACCATATGAGAGCTAAAACCATCAATAACTACTTTTTGTTTTCGATCACTGAGAAAGTCACTCGTCCAATTCACTATATTTCTATTAACTCCACATGATTGCAATTTATAAATGAGTTTTTTTTGAGAAACCTTGTCAAATGCCTTCTTGAAATCAAGGAATATCGCATAGACTTGCTTAAGCAATTCACCTGATTTTAGGATATCATGAAGGAAGGGTGCAAGCTGTGTTTTGCAGGACCTGCCCTTATGGAAGCCGTGCTGACTGCTATGTAAGAAGTTACGATTATCTAGGAATGTCATTATATTACTAACGACAATGTGTTCAAAGATCGGCTGGCCTCAGTGGCGACGGGGTCAAGTCCTCTCCTGCAAAACCGAAGGTCGCAGGTTCGAGTCCCGCCTGGGTAGGATATTTACACCTTCCTGGGCATGGCTGTGTGTGTTGGTCCATGTATTAAATATCTAGTAATTGGCTTTCGGCTGTTAGAAATAGAGATATTATTATTATTATCTTTCATAAAAGTGATGTTAGCGATATAGGCCGGCAATTTCCTGGGTCACTTTTATTTCCTTTTTTGAATATCGGAGTGACTTTGGATATTTCCAGTCTTGGGGCACCTTGCCTTCAGATAATGATTTGTTAAATATAATTTCTAAGAATGGTGCAATCTGTGGCGCTAACTCCTTGAGCACGCGTGCAGGTATTCTTTCTTGACTGAACATCATTGCACTATGGAAGTTCATATTTCAAAAAATGGAGTAATACAAAGTGTTGAAAGGATTTTGATGTACATTGGAGCAATTCTCTCTTGTGTTTCAGGGAGCAGCTCCTTCTGGTCCTCCTTCAAATAACTTCGCTCATCCTAAGCAAGACTCCACCATCACGCAAAGAAGAAACTTTAGGTGGTAAACTTGCTCCAGCAATATTTCAGGCAAGTTATGTTAAAATGGAAATTACAGACAGGAGATGGTACCAGTATAATAAATCTAGCTGCTTGCCCTAAAAAGAAATATCAACTCTTGGGTATTTGTGAAACCTTTGAATTAGAAATGCATCAAATTTTAGCTGTCTATCAAGAAATCCTTCATTACTTGTGATTGTGAGTTATTGGTGTAAATCCTTCAAAACTAGACAATGATATTTAACTTGCTACATTTAAATTTGCACAGACACCTTACGCACTGTCTCAATTTTTGCTGGCCACATGACTACTTCACTTCTTTTGCCTTCTTTTCATTCACGTTCTCTTCTACTTCTCTCAGCTTACAGCTGTGACTAAGTGGAATGCTGCACCATTAGTCCCTAGCTCATGAAGAAAATGATAGGATGTGCTTTTTTATATTAGAGAAAGTAGCCCTTGAAAAATATTCACCGAGACCAATAGCAGTAAGCAAGAAGGGTTCTTATTTCAACCTATGCCAGAAACACGGATACGAAGAACTCAAGATGCTGGTGCACATTATGTCCATGCAATAATATTGACTCAGGCTTTTTGAGATCCTTAATTGCAATGGAAATTACTAGAAGTCACACACCGTATAAGGAGCATTTATCACGGTACAGATTGCTGTCTCGGTGAATAGAGTAATTGAATGTAATTGGATGAATTAATGTACTATACTCAAATGCATGGCTTATTGTCCATAGCATTTCTGCATTGCATTGCATTTAGGTCATTGAGTGCTTTCTAGTCAGTCTCAATCAGTTTAGAATCAGCATAAATGAAAGTATTTTTGGTATATTTTTTCTTTCAGAGGATTTAATGGTTACATTTACAAAACCAGTAAATTAAATCCTCTGAAAGAAAAAATATGGAATACCACAAAGTTACCAAAGAACTTGTATTATTTATTTTTGGTATAAAAGATGTTGTTCAGAGGTAAATTTCATGGAATGAACTCTAATTTGAGTCATTTTTGTTTGATTTTTAAGCATTTTAACTTCTCCATTGAAAATGAGGTCTACTTCTGGTGGCAATATTTCTGTATTTGAGTGTTGAGTGTAACTTTTCCGAGTGCTGGGGTGTTAAATTCCTCAACTTTGCTATGATTCATGATTCCACATTGGAGGAATCAATAAATTAATGGAAAATATGAGGGATCCATTACAAGATGGATGGAAAATACATGTTCAGGGTGGATTTTCGATAATTATGACTTATTTTCATGTGCGTCTTTGATTAGATTGGATGGCATAGCAATTGCAGCAGTATGATTTTATATGCAAAAATTTTTAATTATTCAGTTTACTGAAAATGAAGATGTAATTTTACTCTAAAGTATCCTTTACCTCAGCAGTTTCATTCTACATACAGAAACTCCAACTTAAGTACATTTTTTAAATTACCAAAGTGATTGTTGTGAGAATATTTAATCATCTTCATAGAACTGGAAGAATATGCTATATAATGGTAATAATGAGCCATACTGATGATACCGCTTACCTTTTGTCCTGAGTTTATTTCACTATGCTAATCCTGCGAGAGGGACACTTACTAATTTCCTTTTTAGGATCTCCAGTAGTACTTCTTAACTTTCGTTTTGGTATCACTTGGGTAATCACAGAGGAGTATGTACCTCAGAACACTTGCAAGTATAGATAAGTATATGCAGTACATCTCAGTTGAGGCAATTGTTATCAACACTACTCCTACTCCCATCTTAGGGCAGGAAGTATTTTGTGTGTCATCATTCTGTGAGAATGTTGTACATATATGCATGTGATTTTTACGGCATGAGGATTTGCATAATTCTACATACTTGTATCAGAGAACACCCAGCGCAGACCTAAATATATTAGAGTATGTGTGTATGTGCAGTGTATGTAACTTTTGAAAATCATTATGCGCAACCCTGTTTGGCAGTGTGTGGTGCAAAAAATGCTTCAGATAGGAATAACATTTTTATGGTTGAGAAAATCCTTACAGATTTATTCTTGGTCACTATGAGGTGGGAGTTAAGAATAACTGTACTTTAGCAATGAAGTTCAAGGTCAAGTGTTTGCATCTTTGAGAAAACCATAAAACAGCGTGTTAAATCTGTGTTATGGGGTAAAAAACAATTGTTAAAATTGGTTTTATTTTTTTAAGGCTTTGATGTCTCTCAGAAAAAATATTAAACATGGCCATTGAGAAAAACGTCATAAAAAGTGAATCACAGTTCCATGTTTCACATATATTTTTAAACCGCATAAGTGTGAAATTTTTATGTGGAAAGTAGTTTTTGGTGAAGTTTCCATCCTAGATAAGTTCTGGTCCTATATGCCAAAATTCAGATAAGGCTATGGATGATAGAGGAATTGTATTAATGTTTTCTTCTTTTCTATTCTTAGACTTTGATTGTTACCTGGATCAAGGCAAATTTAAATGTTGTGATCTCAGCTGATCTATGGGACCGGTTTCTTCATGTTCTATCGTCTCTGAACCAATGGGAGGAACTAGTGAGAGAGTGGGCCGTAAGTTGATTTTATTTTTCTTTTTACTTCAATTTATTTTTTTATGCTGCAGGATCCCTTTCATCATCTATGAATAGGCTCAAGGACTAATAGTTTTTCATCATTTTTTATGCTCTGTATTTCATAGCATATAAGACTAATTTTCATTATAAAAATTAAAATTAAAAACCCACCCCAAATTACTACCTGCTTGTAAAGGTGAGGCCTCCAACAGCCTTATATTATTCTCAGTGGTCAGCTGCATGAGCTAATTCTTTAAATTCATTTTCTAGTCTCTTGGTTTATGTTCAGCCATGATGTTGGCTTCATTTTTATAGTGTCTTGTTATTTATAACAGCTTGCTTTTTTAACTAACTTAAAAAAGATGAAACTTTTTCTCTGAATGTGTCTGCATAAAATGGATCCAAGAGCCCCTTTGTTGTATTGTACCCTCGCTGTGAACAAGTTAATTATTGATAAAAGAATAAATATTTGCCTCGCCAAAAAGAAGAACATTCAGAAAACATAGGTGGGGAATGGTTTAGATGATAATACATTAAGAATTGAGCAAAATGGTGTACAAAATGGATTCTAGAAAAGTAAGCATGACACCCTGTTTTGTATCTTCAAAACAGTCAATGTTTTGGGAGATGAACCCGGAAGTAGGAATTGCACTTCTGATAATTACAGTAATCTAGTATTTATAAAGATGTATATGTAAGATGACACACTATTATGGATGGATGAAATTGGGCAAATGCACTGCTTAAAGTTTTGCGGACCTTCTTCCTTGCAGGAACCCATTTTAAGTATTTTTTTAGAGTTCGAATACATGAATTCTCAAATAGCCCGAATAATGAGGTATTTGCACTATTCGATATTCGAGAGCTCAAATTAATAATGTCACCCTCTTGAATATATTACACGAATCTACTGTAATTTTTTTTTTAATTTGCGGTCATCGGTTGGGTCTTACATGTTACATAGCGTTTGGTCTCCCAGATTTGGCTGGTACACATTCATAAATTAATATTTCAAACAAAATTTCATCTTTCATGTTAAGTAAGTATAAATATATATATATAATCCATAATAACTTCTGGGGAATTACATGAAAAAGCAAATGAATGAATTTTCAAATGCTCCCGAGGTTGGTTGGTCCTTTTTTTGATTCCTCGCTGCATGATGACAGTTACATTTAACAAATTCAATTTTTAAAATAATTGTGATTTCTTTATTTAATTACAGGTTTGTGATTAACGTAGTAAAATTCTAATAACAATTAAATCTTTAAATTTTCCACATTAATATAATCTTCTTAATAAAATACCCCTGTAGTATTCGATATTCGAGTGACATATTCGAAAAAATATTAGATATTCTAACTCGATATTCGAATTCGAGAAAAATGCTATTCGACCCATCTCTAATTTTTTTCCATATTTTCGTTAAGGTTCCTTACAGTATTGTCAAGGATAGGGTAGAAAGTCTTGAATTTACATCAGTTGCCAATTTGGCTGCTCTCTTACAATTATTCCTAATTTATTTTGCAGAAAACCCTGGAGACGCTCACCAGAGTGCTCGCCAGGCATGTGTATGGGCTGGATCTCACGGATCTCCCCCTGGACCGGCTAACAGAGCAGAAGGCAAAGAAGAGGCGGGGTGGGGATGGAGGAGGGGGAATGGGATCGAGGTGGATGGGGATGGGTATGGACGGCATTGGCTCTGGAGTGAGCAGACAGCGTCGGAGAAGGAGTTCCACCGAGGCTGCTTCAGCAGCAGCGTCATCAGCATCTGCATCATGCAACGCTCATGGTTCGACGAGCTCTAGGCGGCTTGCAGACGAAGGGCCTATTCCTGAAGATGCCTTCCCTGGTAATGTTCTCCTATTATGTGACGGGGACCCCAAAGAAACTGGAGTTCCTTATTCAAACCTAATGTATTTATTTTTTTGTGACACAAACATCAGTCAACTTCAAAGTACTCCCTATCAGTGTTCAATTTATTGAAAAAATGAAAACTTTGGTAATGGTTACGGTTTCCGGCGTCACTTGGTGGAATTTATCCATCATGAAGATAGGAAAAGAAGGTACCTACTGCCATTCTACATAATTTTTTTTATTTTACGACCCAGGTTTTGCCAGAGTGCAGCATCATCAGGTACAGTATTCAAAAAAAGGTCACTATGTATACAATACTGTACCTGATGATGCTGCACTCTGGCGAAACTTGGGTCGTAAAATAAAAAAATTTAATGTTGAATGGTAGTACCTTCTTTTCCTATCTTCATTTGGTGATGGTATTATATATGTTTCTTATGCTACCACATCTTGGTTATTCCCATTTTTTTCCATTTAAAAATTTAATACATTGTTGTATGAAATCACTTAATTTTTTTGTATAGAACATTTATAGAATGCCATTGTGGTTAATATGATACTTAAGTACCAATGCAGTCATTGATTATTGCTGAAATAACTTAGGAGCTTCTTTAGTTTTGTATCTTCATTTTATACTTGTCCTCTTCTGTTGACCTTATGACACGTGAATGAGATTATTTGCTTGTTTCTCAGTTAATGATGGGAACTGGGTTCTAAACTAAAATCCTCTATGAATTGTTTGTTTCTTTTTTGGAGTCTTTTTATTCACCCTTTCCTGAAATGCTATTGCATTCATTTGTGGACCATCTTGCATGGAGAGGTCAGCAGGTACCATAGGACATAAAGTTATGGGAAATAATCAACTGGTTTGAAATGTGCATATTCCCATTTTAGACGGAACTCCACCTGCTGTCATTCAAGAAAGCCCGAGGACACGTAGTGGATCAGGCTGCCATTCTTTCAATAACTCGACGGCAAGGAGCGATGGCATGGGAGGGGGAGGTCAAGGGGGCGGTGGAAGTAGTCCACACCCCACTCGGTGCTATCGTCACAAGCCAACCAGTGCTCATCTTGCACCCCTGAGGTCAAGAAGTTTTAGCGAGGGAGAGCTCACGTTGGTGCACAACACTCACAGTTCCTCAAGCAGGTCAAGGCCATCTCCGTCCACACTTCCCAGTGCACCAGGTAGGCCTGAATTTAATTACCAAGGCCAATTAACATTGGGAGCCTCTGCTAAAAGATTAGAGCATGCAGGTCATTTTGGGCATCTATAATTTTAAAAAATGTTAGTGTAATGGACATATATGAAAGGAGTGTGCTTCGTTGGTTTGGCCATGTTGAGAGAATGGATGAGAGTCTAATAACGAAACTGATATATAAGAGTGAAATGAATGGTGCGAGAGGTAGAGGTAGGCCGAGAAGTTGAATGTGGTTGAGGAAATTCTTAGGAGGAGGAATATTAGGAGTTTTAAAAACAGGAGGGGTTGTATGAAGCAGTGTATGGGGGTAAATAAAGCAAAAGAGGTTTGCAAGGATAGGTCAGTATGGAGGAAATTATTGAAGCAGAGTTAGGTGTGCAAATATGTGATTTTGAGTGAAACTTAGTGACTCTGCCTACCCCGGAAGGGAACGGCGTAATTGGTATGAATGCTTGTATGTTTGTTAACATCAGATGTCCCAGAATTTCATGCAGTAATGGGAGAATCATAATTTGGAGGCATTATCTCTTATACATCAGTAATTCAGTTTGAAAAACTGCTTTTACTCTGAAAAAGGAACTATTCTTATGATTGATATTTTCAAATTCTAAAGAAAGTCCATTTTATTGGTAATCGACTTCTTTCTCTCAGAACCGTCCTAAATTCATACTACCTATTTTGTTTCAACTGCTAAGTACTTGTTTGCTAAGACAAATAAAATAAAATATGTGAGAGAAAATGAGGATTGCTGATGACATAATCTATTATAAGTGTATATTTTCATGCTGGCATAATGAGTGCATGTGGTGAACAGAGATACTAATGAAAAACTGAAATGAAATGTAATGAGTCGGACAAATAGACCTTTCTGAAAAAAATTATTTCAATTTGTGACATTCATCATTTCAGAACAATAAATGCCATCAATATCATATCTAGGTTCTTTTGAGGGTCTTGCCATTAGTGGTGTGAAAAAGGGTATGGTAATTCTGATTTGGTTTCAATCCCTAAAGGAATCAAATTCTTGGCTTCTGCTACTAAACACGGCTATTGAATATGTATGCCCTCGAACTCCCTTATATCCTTATGAAATGGCCCCTTAGGATTGTGAAGGCTTGGTATTGTAGTGGGTGGTGAATTGCCAAAGGTCTGGTTTGATTCAAGCATTCTGGCCATTGGTGGGCAGGCTTTGATAATGTTACAATTTAAATTTATGATGGTGTGGTGCACATCAAAAATCATTGGCTATGCTATAATATTTAGGATTAAGATGTATATCATACCTTATGCTCTGGGGAAGTATTTTATATTATGGTTTGTGCTCCTTCTTGTGTTCAGGTTGTGTGTATAAATGTCATGTAATCACTGGTGTAAACTGTTTAGCCCTGGAGTCTTTTTTGTCATGAGGCCACTTTCCCTTGTTTCAGGCAAAGATTCTTTTTTGAACTGAAATTTTACTGATTCACAATGGACTTGGTTGTCATTAATCCTCATAAATCCATGTTCACCATAAGTGAAAAGCCTATGATGCTGATATGTAGCAGGTTGTTTCATGTCTTTTCTAAAGGGGACGAGAAGCCTTTTGGTCCGGCATGTTTTTAGAGTAATGAACAAAGAATTTTTTTATATAATGATAATGGAAGAATATTATTTTACCATAGCTTTGTATTTTCTGCACCCTAATTTATTAGTGATCTTGGTTTCTGCAATTCCTCCCCATCTTCAATGTTATAACTGAGCTATTGTTTTAAAATAAAAATTACTTGGTGCCACCATGTTTGGTCTGAATTAGCCTTTTTACTCATAATATCTATTTCCGTCATTTTTCTTGCAGTTCTTCCATCTTCTGTCGAGAGGGAGGTTGCTCGTATGTTGTCATATCCTCCTTCCTCTGAGGGTGACTACACATTCAGAGTGGTTCAGCCCTCGTTAAGAAGGTCACATTCATTGGATTCTTTTTTGAGGCCTAGAGGTAAGTCGATCGTTTGTATAAGATCAAATGTTGCCCAGTGTTTTTAGTGTAAAAGAGAAGTTGAAATCCCCCAATTCATTTCTATTTGGTTTGTGATTTTTTTATATCCCAAAATAATGAAATAAGTGTCCTGGGTATTACCCTGTATTAAAATGGAAATTAAGATCAGGATCATGATTTCATTTCCTGGATCCAGATCTTAAATTCAGGTCCCAGATCCAGATTTACATTCGTGAGTGGCCTAATTGACATAGAGCTCCCAAAAAAACTTGATTACATAAATTATTTGAATGAAAGTTTATGTTCAGAAGAAAGGGTAGTTATACTGAATATGGCATGTTCAAAACAAATACTGGTCTAAAAATAATTGTGGTGGTAATTACTTTCGTCTTGAGTTCCAGAATGAAGATTTAAAATAATGAAATAAATGGCAGGGCTTGAAAAGAAAGGATTTAGTTCAAATTAATGTCAATATTATCGTAATATAATTAGCCAAAAAACTAATAAATGTTCTGCTATTTGTCTTAAACTCTTTCATAGATAATTTTTCATCAATGCAAAAGGACAGTATCATTTATGACTCACAGGACTGTTGAAATTGACTGGTAACCTGAAAGATTGACATGAAGGGTTTCTTGATTTGAGAGGAAATATGAAGTGCTGATGACATCATCCTGTCCAAATTTTTATGCAATACCATTCAAGGATGATAATCATTTTTATGTGTACAATTATAATTAGAGATGTGACAAACCCTAAATTTTCCTGAATCATAAAAGATTATGGTAAGAATAGAGAGCTGTTACTGAGAATTAGTATTTTCAGTTATGGCTATATTTGATACTAAAGATGGACCGATACCAGAAATTGCTGATACCGATATCAATTCCGATACCACTCCTCCTCCCCCCTGTTACTGTTACCGATACAAATACTACTTTGTTCCAAGTATAATACAAACAATATTCCACCACAAACATTTTAAGCTGGCTCAATCAAGTAAGAAACCAGATTACCGAAATAACCATTATTTCACAGGTGAAACCCTAAATTCACTGAAAAAATTTGGTGTAGAAAAGTGATCAAAAGAAATGCACTCTGTCTTACATTGAGCTGATGGCGCTTGGTACCTGAGCACTGTAGCGGTAGAATTTGACACCTTTTAATGGGCTGAATTGGCAGTGTAAATCTGAAAATTGGAAAAATCTGAAAAACACTGACGTGACTGACGATACTGATGCTACCGATACCATAAGTATCAGCTGATACTTCATATTGGTATCAGTATCGGTCCATCCCTATTTGATACATTTGTTCAGTGGGAAATAAATTTATGAATGTACATTTTAATATTTTATTTTTAAGAAAGGCTTTGACTTGAAAGACTTGGAACAAAGTTGGAAATGTATTTGAAGCAAACCAGTTAAAACTGATGTATCTTCAGATTTATGTGCACTACTTAATTTGACAAATTATCAAATAGCATTTTTTTATTGCTGCTTAAATAAAATATTTTTGTTTCAGCTCTATTCTTTCTTAAAGTCTTTTGAATTTATTGCATTGAAATACTTATTTTTCGAGCCATTTCCTTGTTCGGGTAATCATTTATTCCATTTATTCTCTGAAACATTTGACCAACTAAAATTACTACAATTACTACAGCAAACCCATGTTCATACAGATGTTTTCATTTTTATGAAGCAAATCATTGGTCCCAATCAAAGAGATATCTAATTGTGTAATAAAAAAATTATATTACAAAATATTTGATAACACAAAATTACAAACCTTTGTCCCAGTGTATCTTAAAACAAGTATGTTATACTTGATTATGAATTTTGACTGCATTCATGTTGGTATCCACAACCCTGTATAAATCGTGAAGTTTTGGCTCAGGCACTGAGCCCAAGAACTTGAGAAGTACCATGTCAGCA
This sequence comes from Ceriagrion tenellum, assembly GCA_963169105.1. Classification (NCBI taxonomy): domain Eukaryota; kingdom Metazoa; phylum Arthropoda; class Insecta; order Odonata; family Coenagrionidae; genus Ceriagrion; species Ceriagrion tenellum. Next base: position 110,881,172 of record OY720643.1, read on the forward strand.
ATGAATACTTCCTGCAAGTTATTTTGCTGGGTTGTGGGTACAGAACTCCCAAGTGAACTTTGAACAGACTTCAGTATCATTCGGGGTCGAGGAGTTGTGAAAGGGAAGAAATGGAAGATGAGGACTATTTTTTCCTATTCATCCCTCCCCAAATCTCATTCTTCTAATGTCCCTCTGAAGGTCAAACTCAATCTCTCTACCTGGCTCCATTCCTGCCCAATCCCCTTTCCAATTCCCCACCCCTCTACAGGAGATATATAACACTTAAAAAATTGCTCCATATATTTACTTCAGTGGGTTTGGAGTTTTAGGCAAGTTTTATCTGGAAATAGGTGAAATTTCAGACCATGTGCTCCCCAGAAGTAATGTGCACAAAAAGAAAGTACTGATAAGGGCTACACTTGAATTTTGCATTAAGTATTAGTTGCCTTCCCCCTAAGAGGCCGTGGCTTATAAAAGGGGGTATATTCTGTTTTGTATCCAACTTTACTATGGCTTATTTATTTTAAGGCTCTGTTTAATTAATAGCAATCAAGGCTTAATGGCTGATTGTATATAACTTGAGATCCCTTTTACCCTTAGGCAATGGTAGTTTCCCATTACCACTTGCAATTGTTGGGGCAATCACTTGAGTCTGAATCATCAAAGCATTATCAGCGAGTTGTAATGACCGAGCAAAACGCTCTTGTCTGGGCTACCCAGAATGACAGTGTCACAGTCGATGTTTCAGCATCATGCTTCCATAGCTGAAAAAGTATCCTTTGTGGACCCTGAAATTCTGATGGCAAAATCGCTGCAGGTTGCATGGTTGTGTTGAAACATCATAACATAGTGACCCTTTTTTGCTCTCACCTGGTGAGAAATCAGTCAGTTCTGTTTCACTGAGGAAAATTTATTGTTCTTGACTTCAAATTCATTAGTGAGAAGAAGGGATTACAAATGACTCCAAGCCACATTATGGAAGGAAAATTTCTCATTTCTCCCTTTTGTAATGAATTTAACATGCTGTAGAAATTTCAATGCTGGCAAACTAATGTCATTTGTAAATGGTGTAGAATTTTCTATTCAAGAAAATGAGTAGCTTGTCAACTAGTTTTAAAGGCTAAGCAATGCAAGCGAGTGAATGAAATTGCAAAGGGGTCATTTGGGATCCCATGTTGCAGGATGCTGGGTCCTTCCTTGGCCTTCTGACAGAAGTAATCTCACACGTCCATCTCAGTGGTGGATGCCGTCATGCTGTGAATCTGTTGTCCATTATTTACGTTGTTGAATATTCAAAACAACATTTGCATTATGCTGAGAAAGTAGAAGCTCAGAAATGCATTCATTGTTTTTCCTGTGCATTTTCAAATTTGGAGTAGAATTCTACTATTATTATTGATAAAATTGTCATGAATGTTCAATGTACAAGAACTTTGTTACCATAAATGAATAAATTCCATTTAGAGTTAGTAAATTATGAAAGAAAAGTAAGGTGTACACTTCTAGACATATTTTTTAATACTATGCAGCAAATATTGTGTTATAAACTGTCCTAAGTAATCAACATATTTAGGAAAGTTTACTAGCTAAAGTTAATGTTTTAAATTTTAATTGATGTAATGCATTCCTCAATATTCCTGAAGTAAACATTTTTTGTGAAATATTACAGCTGGAACTCCATTACGGTGTTGTGAATCAGAGGGTCCTACGAGATCTCCATCGCCTTCTCCCTCCAGTGGTATTGAAAGCAATTCAATCAAAGACTCTCCAATGCAGATTGATGTCATTGGAGCTGACAACACTAGTACAGGTGAGAACATTGGAATCTCTCTGAAACATTATCTCCCCTAATCTTAAATTTTTGCATTGAAATCCAACCGTTTGCAGTATCAATCATTATACTGAAGAACTACTGTTATAAAAAGTAGAAGAGAAAAAAAACTCTTAATTTTCATGATTGTTCTGGTATGAATGTATGAAAAAAGTCTTAAATATAATGCCATATATGCTGCAGCCATATATTCCAAAATTTCATTGCTTTCTCTGTTATCTATAGGGAAAATGCCATTGCCACCATAAACTGCCTTATTCACTATGCTGTGCATATGGGAGAGTGTTTACAAGTGATTGTTTTGGTGTATCAATTCTTGTTTATTATTTTCTTATGGGATAAATATATTGAATGGGGTTGAAACGTCTAGATAGATGGGGCTAAGATTATGAATTAGTTGTATTGAAATTTTAAAGTAAAAGGATTACAATTTTTCATTGAAGATGTAGCTTTTTACCAAAGTAGATTGCAAATTATTTTTCAAGATTATAGTTTATCAATAATTAGTGCATATAGTATTCAAATATTCAAAGTATTTGAATATTCAAGGTATTTGATGGTATTCAAATTTAGAAAACTACTATTTGTCCCATTTCTAGTGGAAATGCAAATTTTTACAAAGGCAGTCTAGCTATTAAATCCTGCAGTGATTACATATCTCCCCTTCGGCGTGTATCCATTTGGAGGTATTTTTATCACTCTAGGTGGAGCTAGATGCTAGTATCTTCATGCCCCAAAACCCTGGTCAGCATAGTTGTCAAGTGTAAGGAATGTGACAAATAAGTATCCCTCAGATATGCATTGATGCCTTCTACAATTATGATTGTGCTGATCCCTCTTCAATTGATAGAATTAAGTGGGCTTTAAAGTTTAAATTGCATAATTGAGACAAAGTTAGGTAATCTCAATATTTAATGCTGGCTATTCAGGACTCAAACTCGAGTGAATGGCAATCTGAGCTCACCTAAAACACTCCTAATAAAAATTAACTCCAGAAATTTTATTAAAACTGGAAATTTAGTCATGCTATGTTAATACATTCACAAATTGCTGTTAATGTATTTGCTAAAATCATGTTTAGTGAATTTGTTTTTAGCAGTATATCCTTTTAAAAACTTAGATCTTTGATTTTACAAAAAGTAGAAAATAGGAGAAATCCAAAAAGATAAAACAGTATGCTCATAATAGGAACATAAAAATATTTTGGATCTGATTGAACCTTCCTCATTGTCCTTGAGGGATTCAACGTGCCGTTGTAACTTATAGACTGTAGAAACAGTTAAATTGACCTTTGAATGCTCTAATTTATGTTGCATTTTTTTAACGATAGAGGGAGATGTTCATTTATTATGGATTCAGATTGGAAAGGCACCTTATCTCACCATGCTATTGAATAGTTTGAGAGACAGATATCAGATTTTTGTCAGAAATCATATCCACAAATGCTAACAATGGATATTTGTTGGTTAAGATATTCTGTAATAAGTACATATCAGTGTAAATTGGACTGACAGAGTAAAGTTAAAATCTCTTGATGCCACAAGATTCTGTCTTGTCTGTATTCTTCTATATTTCACTCTGAGCTGAAGCAAATTAGTCGATATTTCTGATGTCGGAAACCTTTTTTATCTTGCCTCTCGCCAACTTTCTCCATGTGCCAGATCTGCCGGATGGATCTCTGAGTGCTGCTTCGGGAGTTGGAGGGGGCAGTTGGTCTGGAGGGAGCTCTGGCCGCCATTCTGTGATGGGAGGAGGCACTGTTCGGGGCTGGCTCCCGGATGTTGCAGTCGTGCTGTGGAGGCGAATGCTTGGTGCTCTAGGAGATGTTAATGCCTTAAAGGACCCTGTGTTGCATGCCCGTGTCTTTGAACATTTCATAGAGTTGTGTGAAACCCTCATCAAAGTGAGTGCTTCTTTGGCTCCTGAATTTTCATTCTTTACCTGTGCCTCAAGCCTCAGATTACAAAACGAGTGCAAGATCTCATGTATTCCTGGTGAGCATTACAGATGAACTCATGTCAGGTTTCACATATGGACAGGTCCTCCATTTCTGTTGTCATTTTGCCTTTGACCTCCCGAAAACTTTCATGTAAATCTGCCAATTTCCTAAGGTTAGGCATCAGGAGGCTTGAAGGTAATGAGTGAGTTGTTCATCAAAATGTCAGCAAAAATGTATGTCCTGGCATGATCTATGACTGAGCGAGAATTCATCTAGACAAAACCAGTCATAGGTTACTGTCCATGATGGTGTACTCAGTGAGCTATGTGGCATTCAGCCAATGAGCGATCTGGATGCATTCCAGATAGTGAAGCTACTGAGTTTAGATGATTTATGAAGGGAGTAAATGTTCCCCTTTCATCATATCATATGAGCCCCAATGCATCATAACAATGAATTGACCATGTACTTGTGGAAAATGGTATTTCTTTTTGTTTGGTCAATTGTTTAAATGCAACATTTGTGACATGTAATTAATGTGATTATTTATTGTTTTATGACAGCTTTATGAAATCTTTGTATCATTTTTGTGTGTGCAATATTTGGGTGCATTGTACACCATTTTCCTGGCGGGAACTTGAAAGCTGTACATTTAAGGACTTCACATCATGTTAACTTCATACCACATGTCATTAATCGGCACTAGATTTAAAGCCATCAAGTGAATCTGTCAATTTTCCCATAGTTTGATATAAAACTTGTGTGTCCCTAATCTTTTATGAGCCACTTACATGATCTGGAATATTGTGGTTCTATCACTCCAACCCTCCTACCGCAAAGTTTTGATTTCCTCCTATCACTTAGTCTCAGTCAGTGTGGATCATTGGGAGGTGCCTGGGGTCAGTTACAATCATAGACTGTGCTTTGCATTGATCATGGGCCCCTTGAAATATGAGGCTCTGGTATTCTTGACCAGGTACATGAGAGAAACATATTTAAGAAAGAGAGCATACTTCTCCAAATGCTGAGAGTCTGGATCCATTTCTTGAATGAATTCAAAATTTGCTTTTCACATTTTGCCAATGGCATTTCTAACTATACCTTATTCTTTCTTCTCAAAAGATTCGTCTTAACCAAGGTGTATCCGGTGACAACCAGACAACACCACCTCCTCCTGAACTTGTCCCTCCAATTTCAATTGTTGTTCCATGGTGCTTTGAGGTAAGTAAGAGGGATTTGGCCTCAGTCCTTAAATTCTTGCCTGATTGTGAGCACAGCTTTTAATTCTAAATTGCCCATTTTACATGTGCAGTTACATGCAAAATATTGGCAATAACTGGCTTGAATACTGGGTTGTATTTTAATTATTGTGATTATGCCGATACCATCTTCAGCACTGATATTAATTCTCCATCTCCAAATAGTTTTAGCTGGAGAATAATGATTAATGCTATTATTAATGTTCTCAAGTAGTAGCCTGTCACCATTGCTTGACACCATCCAATTGATGTGTAGACATCATTTTGACATTGTTGTTGAGAGAAATATTGTTGCAGAAGAAAAGACCATGTTTATGCCATCAGTGTATAATGGCAGGCTTTTGCCAGAAACAGTAAAATAAGGTGTTAGGTCATTTATCTAAATAAGAATCTTTTTGAGGTCCTGAAATGGATCCCTGGGGAACTCCTATGTAGGTGGTTGCCTTTCATGCTGAGCATTTTTTTATCATTATTCGACAAAGATGGTTCTGGTAAATGATTATTTTTTATTGAATAATTTCTGTGATTGATAATTTTTAATATAAAAGTAGGATTTCTTGCATAAATTCCTATTCCTTAGCAAATATCTGCGAAAATCATCTTGAAGGCTATGTTTCAATCAATAAATGGAATTTATCATACATATATTTGGCCATTTAGATTTAATGAGTTGTTCACGGAGTTGTAAGAAACATCATCGAAGAAGTGTATATTTTATGTTTTAGTATTTTTTTGGTAATTGAATCAGCTGGCAATAATTATATAATTAAATTTTAGTTCACTATTTTATATCTATATTTAATTTCAAATAATAAAAACCACTGAAGTAGTTGAAAATGTATTGGATTTTTTTTTAATTTTAGGCGTTGAAACTGCCAGATAGTCACAGAAAAGGAAAGCTGTGTGCGTACAGACTCCTGTGCAATATAACTGTGACTCCACAAGATATTCCTCCACCCAGGGATTACCTTATTGAATTTTATCGAGTTCTACACAAAGGCCTCACTGGTGATGATCAGGTAAGCTGGTTGTTTATATTTTTATTTTTTGGAAAGTATTTTTTCTCCCTTTTTCCATGTACTATTATTATCCCTAGAAGAAGGATTTGAGAATCAAGGGAATCAAGAACCTCTTTGGGCTTGGGCTCAGGTTTGAGAAAATTTAGGATTCGTTCCACCTGTAATAAAAAGTTACAAATAACCCATTCTCTCGGTAAGGGTCAAGAAGCCCTGACTGGTTAGTGTTCACGACTAATTTCTAAGAAAATTTAAAATTTTTGGATTCTGTGCAGTTGGATACATGAGTTTGGAAATGTTGTTTCTGATGCATTATTTTTAGTTCAGTATACTGCATTATTTAGGCCTCATTTCTTCTGTCCCTGTCTTTTTCTCCACTATTTCTGTAGATTGATGAACTGAATGAATTGAGCTTGTTTAATATATTGTTGTAATATCCTAGTTCCTAAAATTTCCAGTATAGCTATTTAAAGAGATGTCACTTATGTGAGACATACTCACGAAATGTTAACCAGTAATATCTTCTCCAGTTTCTGTTCTCATTTTATTGAAGACCTGATTTACAGTCAGTGAATAAAATACTGGCAAAACACATTATTTGATTTGCATGAAGCTACAAGTTTGTTCTCAGTTAATCATTATTTATCAAAGTGAACAAGAACTGTCTTTCAATGATAAAAATATTTTCTACTTTTATCAAGTAGTTGTCAGCAACTGTGATGTAATGTACATTTTTAGAATTTAGAATTGACTTGGCTCCAATCACTAAACTCATTTATGTGTTGCTAAACTGTGCATTTCATTGATATGAAGGAGTTGCTAAATTAAGCATTGGGATTTTGATCAATGCCTGCTATACAACTTCTCCTTTTACTAAACATTGGTGCACCTTATTGCTGGAATTCTGCCCTTTTGATATGCTGTTTTAGAAATATGAAATAACCTGAAGTGTAATCATGCCATAATAAAATATTCCAGGCTGGAGTAAATATTTTCCTGTCTGGGGTTCTGAATATTGATGTGTTATGTGATGATTTTGTTATTTTTTACAGGCTGTTACCAATACACTTATCCGTTACTGTGGGCCTAGGTTTTTCTCCCTGGTTCTTCCAGGCTCTTCGATTCTTCTCTTGGATTTCATCCATGCTGCCCGTGAAGTCACTTCTTCTTCAGATGTCAAAGGAGTGAGTCAATATTAATCCTATAATTGTTTGTTGATTCTAGCAAATTGATTCAAATGAGGTCAAATTGTATACAGAAAATTAATGTGGGTATTATTTTAAGCTGCTCTTGGCTTTGAGTTCTCATTATCATTAAAACGTTATTGAAATTGTCTTTCCAGACTCCTAGGACAGAAGCTTGCTCAATCCTTGGTGGCCTCTTGTGCTTCACGGATGCAATGTGTGATGCACCAGTTCTGCGGCCTGAGCCTGATCAGTTTACCTTGACTCTCTCGACTGGTGCCAAGGTAGGTTTGTTTCTGAGAAAAAATTGTTTTTCATTTTGATACTTATATGATACTTATGATGATATAATAACCTGAAATTGTGAGGGAATTTTGAATTTCTGGAAAAGTCAGGGAATTCTCGTAACAGTCAGGGAGAAACTGAAATAGGAATCCTCGTTAATTTCTATCATTATGTTTATCGGCCAGTCTTTCCCCCCTTTTATTTAGACAACTAAAACTAACGTCCGTCGCTGACGTGTATGGAATAAGCCCCATCAATTCGTGGAGTATTCAGTTGTGAATCTCGTTAGTTGTCAATCTTAGTTATTTAGTTGTGAATAAGACCTACAATGTATCCCTTTTGCATATCCTTATTGTGATGTTTGCCTAGTTGTGTTTCAAATCATGATCACAATGTATTACGCTCATCACAAGGAATCAGAGGCTATTTTGTTTGGAAAATTTTACCTCACTTTTTTTATAACTATCGAAACTCAGGTCGAGAGGTAACTGGAGCACACTTAGTAAGTACATGCTTGCAGTTCTAAATATACGAGATGATGGTTAAAAATTTTTGAAAATTTATAGCTGCCATAGAAAATTGTATTCAGCAGAAAAAAATATTCCATAAATAGGTGACCTTTTGGCGATCGGTTAGGGAAATTGGTGAATCCGTCAGGGAAAAATCAAAGAATTTAAAAATTGGATATCAGTAGCCACCCTGTTAATGTATTGGACACAGTATAAGATGTTATTTTTTCGCACTATAATCTCTTTGGAATAATCCCTGGGTCTCATATGCAAGGGCTAGGCATGTTATGAAGGCTTATGCCATCCCAAACTCTCTCTCCTTAACTAAAGCTGAAAATCTCAATTTCCTACTCAACTTTCAGGATCTCGTGTTGGATGCCCTGCTTCAGTGTGGCAGGCGTGAACCTACTGGGGTGGCACGTTGCATTGCCCTCTCTGGGTTGGGGATTTTCCTGCAGGGTCAACTGTCATGCTCATCACCATCGCCTCACCCCCTTGGCTCTCACCTGCATGGACCACACCCCAGAGTGAAGGAAGTCACCAATGTCCTGTTGCTTGCTCTTGGGGTTGAGTATTGAAATCTTTCTCATTTCCACTCCACGAGGATGCCTAAAGTTTATCTAATTCCTATCTTGTTTATTTCTTCCTGCAGGAGCCACCTCTGTGAACAAGCTATTTGATAAAGTTTGTAAATAAATAGGTATTTAAGGCATTCATATTTTATGTATTAACTCATGTCTCAGGAGTCATACCTCTTGATTTTATGCTCTTTGATTTTACATAGTACACTCATGCCTCGTTTAGCCCAAAGGATGCGTTCCTTGTGGTCTTTGCGCTAATCGAAATTGCGTTAAACAAGAGCATCTTAATTTAGGGAAGATAGGGGTGCGTTCCTGGGAGCATAGATAATGGGTAGTGACTTTCCTAGAGAACATATATAATCCCCTTAAAAGCCTTGGAAAAGATTGTTGCTATAATCATTCATCATTAAAAATATCTTTAAAGACAGAAGGCATGCACTCAAAGTCATTTACTCTCGTAAAAACATTTCTTCATAGCTACATTCAAAATTCCCTCATGAAAGCATGTTTACATTTTTCTTTCATGTGGGTGGGGTGACATCTAGGGACTAATGCGTTGAACTACTTACTCACGGGATTTCTGGGGTTCGTCGTGCTCTGGCGGAGGTTTGCAAATAAATTGTGAATGATGGAATTGACTGCAAAAGAAATAGGTAAATGTTTATGCCGGGTAAAATTTTTATTCTTTAGAACTTGTCGACGCTTCACGGTTTGATGCAAAAAAATAAGTATCCAAAGTCGTTGGGCATTTCGATTTGTCCATTTGTCGAATAAGTTCCTTATAGCAGGATAAACTTGCCAAGACTTAACGTTTTACAGAGCTGCTGCGGTCAAAGTTTGGGTCATTTTCACAAAATCTGTCCAAAGCTGCCGTAATTTTGTCAACTCCCTCAGCGAGAACTTTTCTTGTTAACACTTTTACTTCTTCAGGTTCCTGGCTGTCTTTGCTTTCACAAGCATCTATGTTTGTTGATATCTGCTTCAAGTCATCTTACGTTAAGTTGCTATCTTGGCAATTTAAAAGTTCCTCGACATCTTCTCTGTCCACTTCTGCCATACTCACCTCCCTTGCAAGTTCTACTGTGGAGTTAACATCGCCTGAGATTTCATCATCAAATCCTTTGAAGTTGGTCCCGGCTTCACCGCCCCACATGACCCCAAACACCCCTTAGGCAATCAGTAGTCACAGCTTCCCATGCTTGTTTCACATTTTCGATTGCTGACATTATGTTGTCATTCTTCCGAAATGAATTAACAGAGTCATTTTTATCCCCGTCAATAGCTGAAATAAGTTTTTCAAAAGTCAGTTTTAAATGTCTTTCTTTAAACATTGATATTGCTCCCTGGTCCATAGGTGATAATGTGGAAGTTGTGTTGGGTGACAGGAAGACAGCTGTCGCAGGAAAAGGGGTTTTGGTATGAACCAAACTGTGTGGATGTCCTGGTGCATTATCAAGGAGCAATAATGCTTTAGGTGGTAGACCTTTGTCATGGCAATAGGTCAAAACACTTGGACAAAAATAGTTCACAAACCAGTCTAAAAACAATTCTTGCATCACCCAGCCCCTTTTGTTGCTCATCCAAATGACAGACAAATGCGACTTGGAATACCCTTTCATTGCTCGCGGAGTTTGTGAATGATAAACCATGAGAGGCTCTAAATTATAGTCCCAGGACGCATTAGCCCCCCACAACAATGTGAAACGGTCTTAAAATGCCTTGAATCCTGATGCACGTTTTTCTTCCCTGAAAATAAACGAACGATATGGCATTCTTTTCCAAAACAATCCCGTCTCGTCAACATTAAATATAAGTTGAGGAGGAAAGGAACCACTATCAATCACTGCCTGAAATTCATCGGAAAATTTTACGGTGGCTGCAGTGTCAGCAATTGTCGATTCTCCTGATATTGCAGCACTCAATAAGCCTTTAAAATTTTTGGAACCAACCTGAGCTTCCACTAAATGTTTCGGAGCAATCACCTCCATCGTCTGCTTTTATAGATGCAAATAAAGCGACAGCCTTTGCACAAATCACTGCCTGTGAAAGAGGAATATTATTGGACTGTTTATGATCAATCCAAGTTATTAGAAGTTTATCCATTTTTTCCAGCGATGAACTTAACACCCATGTTAACCTCTTGGCTGTGGTTGGTGTGTCTGATGACACTGAAGTTTTAACTCTGTCTTTATTGAGAATTATTGTGCGAACTGTCAACGTGGTGAGCTTAAACTTACGTGCAATATTGCTCTGACGCTCAGCATTTTCAAAGCATTTGATCACTTTCAACTTCTCCTCCAGGTTAATATTGTTGAACAACTGACACACTGTATTCCAGAACATGGAAAATTCCCTCCGCAGACGTGAGACAAACTGCATTTATTCTCATCGGGGGGGGGGGGGGGGGAGAGGGGGGCCTGAGATGCCATAGACGCATGGGACTACAGACTGCTGCTGATCTCTCGAATCCTTTTATGTGCTGGTGCCGTATGTAGCCACTGCTTTGCTCCTCCCCTGTGGTCACCAACGACCTTTATGGCTGTAATGTGGACCATTTTGGTGGAAGACTATTTGGCCGGTAACCTATGACCGAAAAAATTGCAGTTCAAGTCGTAATGCTTCCAAAAAAACTCATTTCCGCCAGTGCTTAGACTCTATTAATAGTCTATGTTCACGAATTGTTATTCAGTTTAGGAGACAAGATTAATTACTTCGGCAGGTCGGCTACCCTGACGAGCATTATATATGGTCATTGCGCAGTTAAGGCTCTCGATGAACATAACAATAAAAATAATATTTAAGGCAAAAATAATGTTTAGTGGCAGTAAATAAGAGTTATTTCATATGTACTTGATGCCAGTTTACGTTATATCAGGAAAGGAAAAAGGTTATGCGATTTGGCTCAGCGGCGTTGGGAATGTTTCACGGAGGAACACATTTGCGCTATAGCAATATTGTGCTAAGCGAAATTGTGCTGAGCAAGGCATGAGTGTATCATTTATTTGGTCCCTTCATGAATATGGGATCAAGGTTTAGGTGCTGCTTCTCAAGTACCCTTTTGCTATAACCTAATCTTAATATAAAGTATCATCACATAATATAATTATAATTAGACCAGATTACTCCATTGTGTTTTTATGAATTACTTTATAATGAAGTTACAGCATAGAATATCAAAATGGCCTTCATTAAATGTAGCTTGTATGTGAGTGCTGATTTTGGTTCAAGTGCTTTATATGAATTTTTTAATGCTATTAAGTGAATTTGAATTTGAAGGGATATTGATTTTAGAGTATATTTTAAGGTCAAAATTAACATTTATGGCAACTAATGCCAAACTTATTATAAAGTATATGGTTACCTTTGCATTGATACATTGTAAGCTGCATTTATTTAAATGTTATCGCATGTACACATATCAAACGAACCCATGCATGTGTTGCATAGTCTTATTTTGAAAGAGGAACAGTACTGTATGTTAATTTGAAATTTGAATTTCCCTCTTTCAATTTAACAGCAATATGGTTGGTCAGGTGGCTTCAGACATTCTTTTGATGCTCTTGTGTTATTTTGAAATTTGAATTGAAATTTGAATTTCCCTCTTTCAGTTTAACAGCAATATGGTTGGTCAGGTGGCTTCAGACATTCTTTTGATGCTCTGTGACCATGCTGACAAGCTGATGGATAGTTTTCCTGATATTCCCCCAAGAATTGTAGAGGTGAGCATCATGTCAGAGTTCCATAGTTATTATAACAATGAAATACCACAGGGGAAACATGCCTTAATTCTGTTACTCATTGTAGGATTGTGCATTAAAACTAATATGTGGTGATTTGATGATAAAGAGATTAAAAAGAATATATTTGTTGAATTGACTTAAAGTGATTGCTGTTGTGGAAAAATATTTTTACTATTATTTGGGGAGGGTATTGAAAACTGAAGCGACACACTACATTTAATCAAACAAGGTGTCACTCATTCGAAAGGTCTCACAAAAAACTCTCCCACATATAGATCTGTGTAGTCTGACGTTTTGAGACAAAATTTTTGGTGTGAATGTGGGGGGACTATATACCAGTCAATCTTTTGATGGCTTCAATTTTAGTCCAAAAAAATTAGGCTATTCTTTCCCAGGCAATAGGGTGTCACAACACCTATCTCCATATCTACCAGAATCATGTGTGGAGCAATGAGTTTTTATTATCATCTTCAGTTGGCATTTATTTAATGATTTATTTGTAATTTGGGCCTTTTTTTAAAGGGTTTTACATGTAGAATTAAAGTGGCTAATGTGGCAATCTTTAGAACGGAGATCATAAATAAACAAAAAGGGAATATCCCAGTAGGCCTACTCGAGCTAATGTTCTCATGGTTTTGGTGTGTTGATTGCTAGTCAAATGTCTGTGTATATTTTATGTGGCAAATTAGTTTGAACAGTCGTGGTAAAGTAAATTCCTCTGTAATTTTATCAGTATTCAAAATTATGAATTGGAGGTTACTATACAAGGGTTGGTTGGGATTTAACTGGTAGTGATTATTCAAGACTTAATGCCATAGTATTTTTACTTTTATCCAGATGCGTGGATGACAGGACACCATCTCATTCTTTGAAGTGCGTGATTATTTGCCAAAAAAATTAAGTGCAAAAATAAAAGGTTTGAATATCAAATTTATTCAGACTTAAAAGATTAAACACAAAGGGGTGAGCAAAAACACAAACAAAAAAACAGGAAATAGTAAATTACTGTTGCATGCCCACAGGAGTTATGGAAGAGGGCATGCCTGAATGAACATAAAGGATACTAGATATGCCTGCAATATCATTTTCCAACCATATGGGTTACTGACTGATGAGATTAATATACAGAGTGTTTTAGGAGGATTGTTCAAAACTCCAGAAGAAGGTAGGGAAGGTGATTTTAAATATTTTTTTGTCGTATCAACATGGGGTTGCAACTCCTAAGTTACCAAGCTATGGCAATGCAAACATTTTTTCAGAAGTATTCTGTAATCACAATGAAAACACTTGATTACAATGACTAGTATCAATTGAGGAGATTTGAAACTACCAGTTAGAATATCAATGTGAATATCTTTTTCCATATCTTCCGTTTCCATGCATTTTAATTTCCACTATATTTATATTAAATGGATCTTTTCAACCTAATAATACCTCAATTAATCCTTAAAAAGGACAACCTAAATTTTCCTAATATTAGCCTTGCTAAACCATGGCACGGTCGAGCGACAAAAACAGTTTCGAGCAAAGTTTGCAGCGTAATAAAAGCATGATTATGCTTTGCTAGGTGTAAAACTTCTTCCCTGCTGCTCAAAACTTTTTTTTTTTAAAAAAAGGAATATATATGGTCTGTGGATTGAAAAAATAACAAAAATGACATGCAAGATAATCTGTGGCACATGCGTTGGCATACTGGAAAATACGGTGCATGCACCGCGTGGAAATTTTTAAATGAACCTTGATGCGACTAAAAAATATAAAAACCTCTACTGATATGCATATTTTATGATTTTAAGATGTTCAACCAAATAAACATGCTTTAGAAGCACATGATTAAATCTGAGGTGCGATATTGAATGAATATACTGTGGATGACGAAGAATTTACAGCCACGTTGCACAAATGCCACTACCACAACCGGGTTCAAATTCAATCCAGTCTCGAATCTGTGGATTCAATAACATTTGCTCGAATCATTGAATCCTGACCACATCACTACTAAAAATAGTTGTTAACGATGATGAAAAGGGTGATCATTCTGTGAATGTGTGTTGATTGTGAGCTTTGAGATATCAAATTTAAAAAATATCATTTTCCTAGGTTTTCCAAGTACAGATAATTTAAGGTCTGGCTCTACACAAGGTGTAAGAATTAATACAATTTTTGGCTAAATAAACAGTTGTCAAACTATACAGGAGGTTAGCTTGTATAAAAGTACATTTGGCAATCAGGTGATAAAAACACCTTGCAAATTCTGTAGCTGTATGAGTTCATTTACTGTATGAATCATCACTTTATTTTCCATCTTCTCCACTAGTTTGGGCCATTGCTCACAGAATTATTGTGTGGGTTTGTGCCTTTATGATCAAATGTTCCCCACATTTTTCACTGCTGTTGTTTGAACGGAAATAGGGGCTAGGCTTTCATTCAGGCATATATGAGCTTATACTTCAAGTACGTGAATATTTTTGCAGGTGTTGGTGTTGAGCCTTGAGAATCTCTCCCGAAGCTGTGGCAGTGGGGTGGTGGATGATGAGCTTCGGCGTCTCATGACATCACTGCTCTTCTGCATGGGGGAGTGGTGCATGCGCCTGCCGCTCTCGTGCCTCCTTGCCCCGCCTCCCTCCTCCCTATTGGCATGTCCACCAGCTGCCACCGTTGGAGTGTCCCACATGGGGCCATCGCTTCTCCTCATCATATTTCAGGTTGGTGCATGCACTGTAAAATATTGATTTTACAATGTTCGCGGGACCAAAAGAATATGTTCTATGTAAAATCAAGAGTTGGTGAAGAGGTGACAATCATGCTAGGTGTGTGTGTGTTGATTGAGGGTGTGTTTTGCCTTTTATTTTAAATAAACCCTTCCATACACGGGTATAAATCATGAATAAGTAAAAAAAAAGACTCCTTTTTTATCTGTTTGAACTCAAGTTGGGTGAGAGTGGGTCACTTATTTTAATTTGTGGCATCCAAATGTCAAAATTGTGTTTGACTGACATCGTTAACAGCAATACTTTTCTTTCTCTTTTTAACCTGTTCCAGCTGGCATATTTATTTCCTTGTTTTTGCAGTCTAGTCCACACCATTTCACGACTTTACTGAGAAGTCTACAGTTTTCTTATACATCATAAATTTTAGAAGAAATATCATTAATTATGAGTTTTTGGTGAGCTAAATTTTTAACTCTACACTTTGAGGTATACATGATGGCATACTCCATGTGTGATGATGCTGGCTAGACTAAAATAAAAAATTATTAAGTAACTATACAAACTGAACATGTCAAATGACACTTGGTGTTGGATGTATAGCAAGGAAATTCACTGTTAAGTGGAGCTCTTCATTGGACTGGAAAGAGTTGAGTGGTTTTAATTCTCTCAATTGTCACTCCACAGGTCTTAGATGCCATCATCGCCGGAGATATGAGCATGAAGCGTGTGGAGAGTGAAGAGTGTTGGGAAGGTGCAAAGAGGAGAGGACACTGGCCCAAGGGCCTCTTTGAAGACTGTGAAATTGATGCCTTTGTTCCCGACTTGGTCCTGGACAATCTTCGTGTTGGAGGTGCCTCCAGCCCCACTGGCACACCTGCCAAGAAAGTCCACAGTATGTCACCCCCTCCTAGTTCTCCAGACAGTGGGGAGGGCCCAGTTACGAGCAATTCAGACCTAGGGAACCGCGTGAAGCTTGCTGCTAAAATGGTTTGTACAAATTTTTTAGTCGTTTTGGTGGTACATTTTGTGCCCTGCTTTCGATGCGTTATTTCTACCAGATGTTGGAATTTGGTTTCTATTGTTGCATGGGGATTTTGTGCAGACCAGTGGTTGCTATTATGTGAATTATTCATGCCAACTCTCATGAATGTTGCTTATCTTATGCACCATTGTGAAAAGTTTAAAATCTCCTCAATTGATACTTATCATTGAAATTTGGTGTTTACATTGTGATTGCAGAATACTTCTAAAAACATGTTTGCGTTGCCATAGCTCAGCAACTAAGGAGTTTCGACCCCATGTAGATGACAAAAAATGCTTACAATCACCTCCCCTACTCCAAGAGTTTTGAAATTTCTTCCTGAAACACCCTGTATATATATCATCGTACATTTTATTTAACCTGTTTTAAATATGTAATATAAAGAGATTATTCATATTCTTCATTGACTTTAAAAAATTTAAAAGTCCAGATGATGTAATCTGTGAAGGCCAGTTTACAATTGGCATCAGCTTCAAATATTTACAATGACTGGTTTTACATTCATTTCTTTGGTTTAATATTAGTGGTAAGTTGAAATGTTCATTGGCAATCATCAGTCACCTTCATTTGTCTTTGGCTGGATGCTAATGCTTATGTGTGGCTGAGCTCACTATCCGTGGATTTGTTTTTTATTCCCTGAAGAGGGAGAAAATGAACGAGAGCAGGTATTATCGTTGCTTACTTGCTAAGACAAGGTGTGATTCTGATCTGTAATGTGAAAAATTAAGTTTTCCCTTTGTATGGAAAAATGCCCTATTATTTAGATACTTCCAGTGTTTATAATTAGGTGAGCTATCTTCTACTGTATGTGCAAATGCTTTAAGTCTGAACGTGACCCTTGTGGTGTATTTTCAAATCCATCTTGGGGTAGAAGTCTCTTATTTCCAATCCTTTTTCATCAGGTGAGAGCTCATTTGGTCAATCATGTGGGACACTTTCCCATGTCTGCTGATGGAGCTGCCAGACTGCCATCACTGGTGGTAGAGCATGATGATGTTCCAGGTCTTCCGTCTGATGAGCTTAGCGCACAGGTGTTCTCTGCACCCAATGTTCAAGTAAGCATACCATTTCTTTGTATTGAAATGCATTAACTGATGTGATTCCCGAGCATTTTGTTTCTCCTCAGATGGCTTACGTAAAGCTTGGCTTACTTCATGCAAATGCCTATAGTTAATAAATTAACAGTGATTTTCTGAAATTTTTTCACTCTTGTAGAATTGTTTTTTTTTGATAGTTTGACATTCGCATTCTGGCCAAATGTACTAATTTTCCAATTTTGTCCAAACTGTACTAATAAGCAAAGCAATACATTGAATGAGCTATGTATATGTTAAAATATGACAATATGTGTGTACATGTTTTATGTAAAATACATTCCATGAGTGTTAATTCAAACGATTGCTATCAAGAATGGTCCAAAATAATTGCCATTGCCTGTAAACTTTAGAGATCACTGCACCTACTCATGTTACCTCTAGGCATTGCATACCTGAGGGATAAAGGTTTCAATGGCTGGATGTAGTTTGGTTGTTTCAGTGTTAAATGCTGGTTTTACTGTTCTCAAAACAAGATTGAATGAAAATTATAGCTTACCTAACCATACATCATTAACCTTGATGTAGTCATCAAAATGAGAATTTAGGTAGTTTGATGTAAATACATTCACAATTGGCATCTGATGTAATGAGGAATATCATTGTGAACAAAGTCATGTTAAGTTAGGGTTACCTGTACTCTAAACTATTGGATGAAGATGGTCTTTTTGACAAATTGTAACTTGGGACATTTTCATTATGACATGATACTCATAATACATAATTCTTGATTATATACCCGAATTTTTGCTTGTGTTGTGAAAACTAGCTGATTCTGATGCACCCTTAATTTTATTGTTAACTACTTCTTCAAACTATTTTTGAAGCTGGTGAAGTGAACAATTGAAAGTTGTGTTTGTTAATTTATGGAGAGTAAATATTACATAATATATAACTGGGAATCTCAATTTTAGAATTATATCAATAACATGATTGAATTTTGCAAAACAATTCAGGAAGTTTTGGTGTGCTATTGAAACAATATCTGACTATTTAGATGATGTGGAAATTCATTTGTAGCCTGCCCTAGTAAAGTATTAACTCAATAATACAAAGCATGAAAATATGTGGTTGTGATTGACCAAAGCAAAATTATCAGTCATGACGAAAAGGCCATACTTAATACATGGGGTTACTACAAGATACAGAGTTTCAGTAGTACCAATTTTTAAAAATTTTTAACCTCAGGCTTGGTCCCCAGGAAAAAAATGGAATCTGTTTTTTAAACTCCATCAGCAAAACTCATTTTGCAGGTGTAGAAACTATTGTGTTACCAGATATGATGCATCGGATGAGTAAAATATGTGAATGATAGTGTATTCTTTGCTCATAAATGCCTGAGTCACCTAGTCACTTTCCAGGAATGGGTCCTCGTATCAGTTAGACATCAAGTGATGGGGAAAAAAGGTAGCATAAGTCATTATTTCTACCAATTCACTGTTGTATTTGTTTTGACTCTTATGAGTATTACCGTAATGTTAGCTAATCTCTTTTGGTTAAAGCTCACTTGTAGTGCCACTTACCGTATTCTGCCATATGCTCTGATTGGCAGAAGTTTGACCTCTCACATGTACTCAGGGACGGTAGAATGACATCGTAAAATTGTAGAAATTAGGACAGGGATATTTATTTTGTATGGATTAAATCAGAGCTTATGAGCAAATGATGCTAGTTATGAAAAGTAGTTGCCAAATTGTAAAAAAAGCTAATTTTATCTAGGATTACTCATCAGCTCTATTCTGAGTATATTTTTTGTGCATAATAGTCAAATGTAGTTTTATCTCCAATTCTCCATGAGTTTTCTCCTTAGCTACGTCGTCATGTTGGCTGATTTTTCTATGTAATTTCTTTCCTAGCTTTTTGTAATGAGTGGAACATCCCAGCTGATGTCACTGGTTGAACTGGAAGCTCTAGACCAACAAAGAAATGACGAACTTCTACCTGGAACGTCAGATGTCCGTGTCCTCCTTCGTGGGATTGGTGGGAAGGCTTGCTGGGATGTGTCTATCCTACATTGTGCTGCATCAGATTCGCCTTATCAAGGAGAAGACTTTGAGCAAAGAGAACCATCATGGTGCAGTGACCAGGAATGCAAAGATATTTCAGGAAGCTTAGATGGAGGTATTGTGATTTTTCACTTATGTTATGCATCCAGTACATGACACATCCATATTTTAATCAGATAAGCATGAGAGATTGTGTACTGATATTAAATCCTTCCATCAAAATCATCCAGCAATTAAGTTTATCTGAACAGGCTTCCCCCTACGCTACCACAGATAATCTCTGCTCCCCTGTAATATAAATTTGTGAAGTCCTCAATTAAACGCTACCACAGATAATCTCTGCTCTCCTGTAATATAAATTTGTGAAGTCCTCAATTAAACACCATGTATTATCATATTTTGTTGTCAAATGCTCCTCTGCACGTAAAATTATTGTTGTTCAATCAGGAAGTCTGCCTTAGGGAATGGACCCAAAGAAATCCGGTGACTTACCGGGCGTCAGCTCTATTCTACATGAGCTGGCATCATCAGTATAAGCTGGTAATCAAACAGAGGTGGACTCTAAATGAGCATAATTGAGCTGTTGATAGCAGATCACATGCATTTCATGTGCAATTTTACCAAAATAAGTTGATAGTTATTTCATGGTAGTTGCCAGCTGCAGTACGCCTTTTTACATTATTTACGTAGCTTTATTGTCTGTTGGGATTAAGATCTTGCCTGTTTATCCTGAGGCAGCCACCATGATCAGACAATGTTTTAAGTAATGTTGCTTCATGAATATAATGAACAGTAATCGTGATATGGTTTAGGATGAAGATTGCAAAGTTGACTTTTAGAAGGATGATAACATTGTTCGTAGCCAAAGAGAATACATATATATTTGAGGATATTTTTATTCTGGAGTTATAGAATACATATACTCAGCCAATTAACATGAAGTAAATATGTTACATGAACTGTTTTAATGGAGTGGCAACAGTGACTTGAAACTATAATTTCAATGGTGTGGAAGAAGTGCTACCATATATTTGTTTTAGTTTATGCTTTGCTTGTTACTGTTGAATTGTGTCCAAAGTAAATTCTCCAAAAGTCAGGGGCAGCATTGATAGATGTCATGGGCTAAATATCATTGTACCTTGAACCCACACAAATTCACTTTTTAATGGTAATTTTCTACTGTGAACCTTTGGAAAGCATGCATTGTTAACTTGTGCATTTAGGTCTTGTGCACCGAAAGGGCCAAGACATTTTTTGGTTACTTCAAGTGCTAACTAGGAGCAATGCAGACAAGCCTGAAATGTCAATTAAATCAAGATGAAGTTGTAATTTTTACTAATCATGGAATTGTCAAGGATGCAAAAGCATGAAAACTTAAATTTTAAGCTATCCGGGACTAGCCACAGAGTTCCACTTTTGTTGTTACTGTTAGCATTAAAGATGTCAATGTTTATGCTTTTCTTGCAAAACAGCCGACAGTATTTCCATGTATGGAGTCAGCAAGTTCCAAGGTTTGTCTCGGATGCCAGGGGCTGATGACTCCCAACAGTCCCTCTCTTCGATCCCCCCCTCTTCGCGCCTTCATCACCCCATGGGGGGCGTGGGGCGCCTTAACTTGAATGGTGCCCCCCCTCAGCACACGCTGCGCCACCGACCCCCTGACATGCTGCCCACGTGGAACAATGCAGCAGAGGACATGGATAACTTGGATGATGTGAGTGACTTTCTTATTTTATCTATAAAGTACCTTAAAGGTAGTTTTTTTTACCTTTTCCCCTTGGACGTTAAGTGTGACTTGATGGTGGTACATACTGGCATCAACACTATTCAGTGTCTTTCTACATGAGCAGTCAATTGTGATTTTTCTGTTTGCCTTTTTTATGGATATTCAGTGGACATCCAACATAAAATGGTGATGTAAATAAGCAGATAGTAGGAATTTGTTTGAAAAATCACTACTTAATATAAGATAAGTATTTTTATTTATAAAGCAATATTTGAAATTAGTATTCAGAGTACACTACTGCAAATCGATTGAAGGAAATACAAGAGCTGAGGGTTAAGGTGGTTCAGCCGAGATTCAGTCTCAGAGGATGAGTGTTTTTAATGTTATTTTTACTCCAGTTTCATCTCCAAAACCATCCATTAAATAAAGCTAAAATGTTATGGAAAATAAAATAGTCTTTTTGACTGTAAAAACTTACATATTAATGTCTTCAAAATAATTTACTGCAGTTATAATGCCATCAGTTTGACAAGGTTTCCACGCAGCACTAACCTTTTCGTGATAAGGTAAAACTTGTAAATGTTATGCAAATAATATTTCCGACTTGACTCTCTAACTGCTTATTAGACAAAAAACTATAATGAACAATGAAAGTACATTTGCAGCCAAACATAGGGGTCTCTACTGGAAGTTTTGGCAACTATAAGTCCTGGCTGTATACTGTAGCACCTTTGAGCATAACTTTTGGATGGTTTTTCGGCTTTTCCAGAAAATCTGGCTGGCACAGGTTAAAATTATTTAGTTCAGATATGTTTCTTAATCCATGCTGCTTGTAGAAACAAGTTTCTTTGTGTCCGTTTCCCGTTGTAATTCCAAAAAATTAAATTTTTTTGATGGCTATCTGAAAGACCCCATTTTAAAATGTGTAAATTCAGCTTATAATTTTTATACAACTGCTCCATAAAATGTTTTTGTTAGGGATGAGTCTAAGTATTCCACTTTATTTTCGATTCCAATTTCGATTCTTTCAAATCGATTCTTGATTCTGATTCCATCGATTCTTATTCCTAATAACAGGTGGGATATTGATTTACCAGTTGCGTATGACTATTATTTAAATTCAAGTGTTGACTGAAATAAAATAACAAAGACAATTAAGTTGCTCAATAAGTATATTTATTAACAAATAGCAAATATATCCTCAGCTTATTGAGGTAGATAATAAGTACAAATTGAAAGCCTACACCCAAAATTATAGAGACAAATATGATGTTAGAAATGAAATTTGATTTGAATATTCATCCATCTTGAATCGATGGAATCAGAATTGACTTTAGGCGATAGATTCTCGATACCGATTCTAATCCTGAAAATCGGTGGAATCGAGAATTGACATTTGGATTAGACTCATCCTTAGTTTTTATATTTGGCAGCTTGATCAGGGAGACATTTTATCTTTCAAAAAAAAAAGGTCTCATCACTACCAATGGAACCTTGGTCAAACTACCATAAATAGAATGATCAATTAATGTCATTTCGTTGTGTTTTCAGCTGCTGCAATATATTGGTCATACCAGTCCAGAGTGCCTCGATGTATTGGATGGTTCCCTTAATGTCCCTGCTCCACCACCCCCTCAGCTTGTTCCTGGTGCACAGGAGGACTCTATCTCTGCTCTGCTTGGTCAGCGACATACTGAAAGAGAACATTTAAGGGAGCACCTAGTGAACCAATCAATAAACCAGTGCGTTCTGTTTCATATTTTTTTATATTCTTAGTTAGTGTATATTTAAGGAGGATTCTTCTTGAATACCTGTGTATTATGGGTTCATCTTTATCTTTCTTCTGCCCCACTCTGGTTCCCTTTCACTTAGCGTCCAATCCAATCTCCAATCCGTCCTAAATGACATCATTTTCCAGCTCTCTCCGAGCTTTCTATGTGTTATAATCAACGTTCAAGTCCTCCTTGCCTCTAATTTCTCATTCCTACCACTTTCTCTCCCATGAAGGATTTTGTACTAGCCTGATGAATACTGCTTATGAAGTCTTCTCAGGATTTGAATGAGGATAGACCATAAACAGCCAATATTTTCATGGTGGGCCCTGCTGTTGTCCATTGGAGTTAAGCCTAATTCAATGCTCTAAGGTCAATGGCAGGGTTAGCCATTGAAATGTCTGATATTCATCATCTCACCTGGTGGATGAGGAGAAGACTTGTCAGCAAGAAATATATTCAATTTGAATTTTAATGGGCCAGACTTAAAAGTTTTAGGTGTAGATAAAATATTATTCTATAAAATGAATGCTCTTATATTGTTTTGTGAATGTTCAGTTTTGTTATGCTGTAACCTTTAAATACAGGTTGGACATTCTCAGTAATTGAGTGCGGCTGGGGTTTCATAGATTTGTGAAAAAATAGAAAAATATGACTGTGTTGCTAATATTATATCTTTTCAGTGCAGTTGACTTGCACTATAAATGTTTCTCATAACTGAGTTTACCGTTGGAACTGTTCAGTAAGGATGATCAATCATTACAGCCATAAACTCAAATTGCCATTGTGTGAGTTATTTGAAAAATTTCAAGTGAATTTGCTCTGTGGCTGCTATTCTGAATGAAACAGCACCTTTGCCATTCGCTAGAATAGCTTCTCGAGATGCCTTTTTCCAGAGAATGGCATCTCAAATACTTTTTGCTATTCTGAATATGGAAATGGCTCCCGGAAATCACAATTTTATGTCTTCTTGCTTTTTGCGATTCTGAATGTTTGATGGCACCTAGGGTGGATGCTATTTTAAGGCGCCGGGCCCACTCTTGTGAAATGTCTAGGCTTTCTTCACGTAAAACAACCAGATGATTCTCTTTCACACGTTATTTTACGAGGATTCTGCAAAATATGCATAGAAAAGTGTTCCTAAAAATATAAAAATTGCAGAAATAATAGTGGGATTCACATGTCAATATGTACAGTGAACCTCTTTTTTTACATTTCTGAAGGGGACAAAGAAAAAAAGTGTAAATCATGGGAAAGTGTAAATCAAGGGAAATCTTGAAGTAAGATTTGAGGCATTCCCGGCGTGATATGTTTAGTAGTTCTCTTGGGGAAGTTTACTGGGTGAGAGACTTCATGAGTGCCCACTCATGGAGTCTCTCACTTGGTGAACTTCCCGAACAGAACTACTAAAGAAAAACCTTAATTTTCAGGAAACTGAAGTAGAATCATGACCAAATGTTTTATCTTCTTCTTCTTGATGCCGTACACTATTCAGTGCGTTGGCTGCTCAAGCATCGCTCTCTTGCATGTTGAAACAGGTCCCCAGTATCTCTAATCGCTGTCCACTCTTTAATGTTTTGTGTCCATGAACTTTTTCTTCTCCCTTCAACTCTCCCTTCCAAGATCAGACTGAGGATTTCATACTTTTTCCCTCTCAGAATGTGCCCATGATATGAGATTTTCCTCATCTCTATTAACTTCCTCGGTGAATGATCGAGGCCTGCTCTTCACAGGACTTCGTGGTTTGTAACTCTCTTGGTCCATGAAATTTTGAGAAACTGTCTTAAGAACCACATTTCAATTGCTTCCAGTCTTTTCATTGACGTTTTCTTAATCGTCCAAGTTTCCACTCCATACAATAAGACGGGTATTACGTAGCACTGCACCATTTTAATCTGAGAGCCAAGGGAGTGTCTTTATGGATCAATATATTACTAGCTGACCCGTGCGAATATTTTGCACAGTATGCAGCTTCTTCCTGTTTCTTCCCTCTTTCTTCCTGTTCTTCTACCTGTCGAATATTTCGCACAGTGTGCAGCTTCTTCCTGTTTCTTCTTTCTTTCTTCCTGTTCTTCTACCTGTCGAATATTTCGCACATTATGCAGCTTCTTCCTTCTTTCTTCCTGCACTTCTACCTGTTTCTTCCCATGGACAATTATATGTTATTTATGTTAGTGTTAAAGTTACATAACGTAAACGGTCACATTGATTACATGTAGAATGTAAACAATGTAACTAAACGATTTGTTAATATATGGCGCCTCCTACAGTCTATTAAGCACGTAACCATAGCCAACATATTAGTTGATTATATTGTCAACAGATGGCAATATATAATTTTTAACAAAAATTTTAATTTTAAATTTTTAACAAAAACTTTAATTTTAAACCATTTGTCCATTTGTTGTCAATAGTGGGGAACATAAGCTTTTAAATGATGTTTAAATAATTAGTTTTGATGAAGAATTATGGGAGTTATGGCATTGCGACAAAGAAACACCTTTGAGAAGTAATATATATGATGATAAATATGAAATCAAAAAGTTTTAATTGCATTGACTTACCAGACGACCATTCACCCATGTACAATCACTATGTGCATTTCGTACTATTTTCATTTTAAACCTTTTTTTTGAAGTTTAGAATAAAAAAAATGTGTGGAGTCGATTTACCTGGAGCGAGTAATCGACATGGAAAAATCGAAACTTTTAAACCTCATTTATCACTGTAGGTGCAGTATTAACGGAGCATATACGGAATGACAGAAAAAGACCTTTTGGTAATAATATATATGATTTAGCTGCCGGAATGTTGTTTTAGCTGTACCACATCGAATTTTGATTTCTCTGTCACAATCAAGTGATGAATGAATCATTGAACCAAGATACTTGAATTCTGAAACTTTTTTAATTTCGGTCTGATCAATACTGAGTCTTACATTCTGCTTTGGTGCTCTGCTGTTTTATAATTTCATTTTCTTAATTTCATGTTAACAGGATGTGCAAGGCACTGAATCCAATAAAAAAAGGATTTTTCCCATTTTGGCCCCAAGTCTTTGCATCAAGAACATGCATTTGTCCTCCAAAAATACAAGAAGTCATACTCATAATACAAATGCCATATCACATAAAATCATCTAGCACACATTTCTCGCAATTAATTTTACACACCATCACTGGTAAATACAAGTTTCTGGCATGCAATCCATTGGTGTTGTCGAAATGTTGGAAGAAAATGAAATTCCGACTAAAGTGTTCTTCAAAGGCCAACATTCCCTGAGTCCCTACGTATTATAACAAGGCTACAAAAATATTCAATTTTTAAATAAATTATGTTCAATGATATTTTAGTATCATTCTCATAGTCCAGAAAAATAGTGTAAATACTCATGAAACATTGTCAGTTTCATTGTGCAAGATGACAATTTGCTTATGATCAACTCAACCATAAGGCCTACTCAGTACACAAATATGTAAACCTCTTTTGCATTCAAAGTAAAGGATAGTAATTGTATATGAAAACACATGTGAATCACATTTTGTAGGATAATTTGTTGAAAACATTTTCACTCTCCAGACTCACAGCATCCATCGCAAAGGTCTCAGCTGTATGAAGAACGTATGCATTGCTTGTCATTGGCTGCCTGAATTTCCAATTACTGTATCAGAAGTGGCAGGATTAATAATATCTGGGAACTGGAGTCTTAGGGGGCAATTACAAACTGGGGATCTGTATCACTGTGACCATTGGTGTTTTCGCACCACTGGTGTTATTACTGCAACCTTTGTGATTATGAACTGGGGGGTTGGAGAGTCAACGCTGGTCAGTGAGACATGTTTGGGGGTTGGTGAGGCCCAGTTGTGGCGGATGTTACGAAAGTATGAAAAAATACCTTCCACTTTGTTTGCAGGAATGACACTAGCCAATGGTGAGCCTTCGTAGCATTCAGCTGATGAATTTTGCGTGAAGGGTTTGCTTAATTCTTCAGTAAAATTATCTATTATAGTTATTATTAGTTAACTATTAATTTGGAACTAGATTGGGCATGGTGGCATAATCATTTTATCATTGAAGATCAGATGGTATAAGTGGGGCAAAGTTTTTTCTTCAAAATATTTAAAACTTCAGCATATTATACACGGGGATAGCCTTTATTGTAGAATAACTGAACATAACATTGATTTAAATAGGATGGATATGAATCCAGGAATTATAATTAAAATTATTAATTAGTGAGCTCAAATTATTGTTAATATAATGATGGATCTTTCAATCTTTACTATCTTTGGGGTCATTGGGAAAGGATGGGATCCAATATCAAGTATGAAACAAGAACAAAAATGATCCCTTTTGCAGTTACCTTTGGGTTGTGATCTTCTTTTAATACCCCATCAGTTCATACCTAATTTTCCCCTAGAATTGAAATATTTAAGATTGGCACCATCAGTTTCACGAAGTATTCTCGAAACAGATTTTCAAATGCTCTGCTGGTGAACTATCTGTGTGTAAAGAAACAAGACTGTTCTCACGTATGTAGGTTAGAAATTGATAAACAATGGAAAAATAACTATAATAATGCCTCATATTGTATTGTTAAACTATTTCTCAAAGAAACAAGGTTTTGAGCAAGAAATGCACTGCTTCTCTGGACTAGCCATCCCTTCCAGTGCTATCTTAAAGAGAAAGTCTTGCATTCTGAAGTAGAATAATAAGGAATATCTAAAAATATTGCCTGGAAGTCAGAAAAACAAATACAAATCACTGACAACCGAAATCGTGTACAATATCACATAGGAAAGAAACTAGCTCATAGCTAAGGTGCAGGAAATAATCAGCACATCCTAAAAACACAGAAATCTCAAAAGTAGTATCCTTTGCAATATAGGTAAATGCACAAATAAACACTATTCAGAGTCCCATATTAATTAAAATTGAATCGAGTTCTAGCATCATGTATCTCAGAGCATATCAGCTTTTAACCAGGGCAGCTCAGGTACACTCATTATACAGTAAAACCTCGTTAATTCAAAATTGAAGGGACCAAAAAAATTGAACTTTGAATTATTTGGGTTCAAATTTAATGTACTTTCCGAAAATAAACAAATATATTCCGAATTTTCCAGAAAACCATTGTTAAACTACATTTTTTATCAACAGGTACAGAGTACACGCTATTTGGAGTAGTTGATGACCACAATTCATCAGTTTCGCGAGAATAAAATATTTTGAGGCTATCCGACTTAGGATAATTTGGAGTAGTACGCTTTTTTTTCTATGCGACTGCACGAAAAAAAGATCTTCGGGCATGAATCTGAATGCGGTGATTCACCTGTCAATTGTTTCCAGCATCCAACAACGGCGCTGCGTGTTGTGTCAGCCCGCAAATATTGAAACGCCTGCTACGTACGTCCATTACGACAATTTCCTGCCTCACTGAATTTTTCACCCATCAATCACCTCAATCTTCACACAAATTGAACCGCGGGTACATTCGGCTTGAGTAAATTTGGCGAGATAATTTTTCAACGTACAGAAGAGGCGATCTTCTGCGTCCACGTTTCATGCTTCATAATCCAAGTTCTTGGCAAAAGGAGCACCGTGCATCGACTTAATAGTACAGCTTATCCATCCTTACCATTGGTGTGATGCTCCATGGACCTGTACTGGGTCTCAATCGGTCAAGAAAGTGCCCATGCTTTCCGAGAATGCATTACGTATTCTTCCCTTTTGGATGGAGAGAACGGTAGAGCATCGACTGAAGGTCAGCTAGGGTCTCCCCTCCCTTCCTGGGCACAGGGAAACCCAGGAAAAAATTATGACGCAGTTTCGGATTCTCACCTCTCCTAAGCAGGCCTTTCTCCCTCCCTTACCCTTACTTGCCCTCTATACTTCACTGGGCTGTGGAGAATAAAACACGAAAACGAAATTAGATTAACTGTTTGAAGCATATTGTAAAATTAACCAATTTGCCCCCATGCCACACACCTTAGTAGTGGCTTGCAGGATATTTCGTAGATGTGGATGAACATTTAAGCTGAATATGTCATGACATGACAAAACTTGGATTGTAGCAAATAAAATCAAAGTAGATAGCCAAGTTTCTCTTTTTCTTTATTCCCACGAAAACGAAAGAAACTTCTCCAGCGTTTCTTTGGCTGGAAATTTGCTTCCATTGTACAGATTACTAAGCTGTGTGTTTCTGGGACTTTAGATCAACTTGCTATGAAATCTCAACTGAGGGGTGATCCCAGG
This sequence comes from Ceriagrion tenellum, assembly GCA_963169105.1. NCBI lineage: Eukaryota > Metazoa > Arthropoda > Insecta > Odonata > Coenagrionidae > Ceriagrion > Ceriagrion tenellum. The sequence continues at coordinate 110,910,101 of OY720643.1, forward strand.
CCACTTGTATGTTGTTTGGACTCTAGCAAGGTACTGGCTGTGGGCCTCCGCATCATGAGTCGTGTTTGTGGTTCATGCCCATTCTGTACAATTCACCCGTTCCATGTCATGGCAAAAGACGGACAAGGGACTACTTCTCGGAGAGCTTAGCAAGGAACACTCTCTTCAAAGGACCATAGGAAGGGGTAGGGGTCATGGGAAAAATCTGCAGCAGCTGAGGCTGAAGCCTAATTCCTCTCTGTGGTAAAATCCTGATAACAACAATAAGTTTCTTGCAGAGTAGTATTTCCCTACTTTGGTCCTTCTAAATGTTGGGTGATTTTGAAATAGAGTGCATAAGAATCCAATTCACGCCCATGTTGTGTCGTATCCACGTATTAACCCATTGACTTAAAGAGACTGCGATTCGCTGGTTGGTATAACCTGGCCCTAGTTTAAAGAGACAGTGAATCGCCATTGTCTTACATTACGATATTTGGGTGCCTCTAATTAATTAACGGTAAATTAAATCTAAATAATTAAACTTAATGCATATTAATGATATTTTTTATGGGTAAAAATTTCAAATCCATAAAATAAATTAATTTAGAAATAAAAAATAAAATCTGAAGAAATTTTGAAGAAATAAATAGTTACCCAAGGAAAGGCGATCTTTCAAAAAATAATAAGTCAATAGGTTAAAATGCCCAGGGCACAAAGTGACTTATGCCATCACATTGAAATCTGATTCAATTGGTCATTTATCTCGTGGAAATCCAGGATAGTAGTGATGATAGATGACATGTATATGTATCAAGGCCTGGTTACGACTATACCCTCGTCTCATGAAACATGGACAATGGTGGGAGTAAACACAGGTTTATTCATAGTGAAGCCATGGATTTTGGGGATAGTGACTGCGACAGGTATCCCAGTCCTATTTCCTATCATTTGATCGCTTCATTTTTCTGTTCGAGCTCTCAATAAATTAAAATTTCCGCTAATACTGCTTGGCATTAAGTAGGTACATGGTGCCATACATAAGTTATGACCAAAAGAAAATTGTTTACTTTATGGAAATATAGCTAACAGTTAGAGCAAAAATTAAATAAGGGAAAAATTGCCACAAGCTACTAATTTCCCCTTTTAAAATTAAAATTATCAACAACTTTAATTTGATAAATAATTGTGTGATTCAGGCACTATTGAGAGGTGAATGAACTAAAATTCACATATTTTACACTAATGATATGTAGATTAGAGACACTGACCCCTTGGCATGGTGTGAAACTGTCAAATGCTGGTTTGTGATGGCATCGGGCGGTGAGAGCACTGTAACTCCACCTGCAATGTTTTATTGCATGTGGTGAGCAGTTTGTAATAGCCTCCTTAAATTTCTCACCCAGATTCAGAATTGCGTCGAGAGCTATTGTGGAGTGAGGAATAGTGTTTTCCAAAAATGGTGCCCTTTTATTCAGAATAGCAGCCTATGAATTCAAACTCTTTTCTTGTGGATGTTACTACAGTTAGAATAGATATGACCTTACCTACTGTGGTATTTTATTGCTTGTGTTGGTTACCAATGTCTCAAGAATATCTTTTTTGGATTTTCATGAGGAATAAATTGATACTCCCTTGTGTGGCATACTGAGTAGTCTTCACGGTCTTCTGTTAACAGTTGTCTCCTTCACCTTGCTCCTGGAATATTATGGTTCAATTGAAACTGTGTGTCATGACATGGCTTTGCTCATCTGTGATCAATGAAAATTGACAGCAATTAATGTGTGGAAAAGTTAAGTAGATTTTTGGTGTTTTAAAATAGAGGATGTCTTCAACCAGTGATGCTTACTATAAAAATTTCACTTATTTCATATCATGAGGCCATACTTATCTAACTATGAAAGACTAGAATTTAAGGTCACCCTGAAGAATGTGCTGGAGGGAGACCAAATAGTTGTCTTGTGTGAAAATAATATGAGAATTGCTGTATGTTGTTACTTGGAGGTCCAATTATGCCAAAATACTCATAGAGATTTCTCATTGAAATGGTTCTGAAACATGGAGGTATTTTCTGATTGAAGAAACTAGCTGAATAAGATATCTTGAATCCAAACTTATTTTGGCATATTACCCCCCACATACTCTTAGGATTTTATTATGAAAATCTTCCAGAAGAATTACCATTATGAGTCACTATAGCTCTGTTGTGGTATGAAGCTTATGGGTGACATATTTCTATGGGTGTATTTTGAGAATTTTGTTTGAAGGAACAGAGGTCAGTGGGGTTCCAGGTAGATAGGTAGGTTTAAAAGCCTTTAGAGAGCAATTTGCAACTGCAGAATTATTTCGTATACTCTATTTTCTCTATAATATTCTACTTAATCACATTTACTTAATAATTGCATGGAGATAAATTGATCGGAGTAGCAAAATATGAGATGGTAAACCTTGTATTACCGAATTTGTAACATTATGAAAAATTTTTCCTTCAAAATATTGGTGGGGAGGGCAACTGCCAACCCGTTTCACCCCTAAATAATGTCTATGCTTGTTTCCATAGTAAGCTTCTATTGTTCTTGGCATTGTTTCATATGAAAAGGACCTTATTAAAAAAGGAGACTTTACTGGATGAATTCTTAACATGAGTGTTTCCTTAATCTTTCCAAGGGATGGACTATCAGAGGAGGCTTACTCCTCTGCTGTCACATTTGTCATTTTCCAGAAGGCAGCAGCAGTTATGGTCAGCTTGACCGAAGGTAGGGAAAAATAGCAGAGGCTAGATCACAGAAGTTGGAAGATGTTCAGTTTTAGATAGTGGGAAACTGAATCCATTGGGAAGCGAGAAAGACTTGTTCAAGGAAAAATCTCCCTTTCATTCTTTCCCAACTTCTCTCAAGCTTCTTCCTTTTCTGTGAGCTACTTCCTATTGCAGAGGTGGTGCAATTAGCTCTACCTCAGCCCAAAGGATAATAAGTAACTGTACTTGTCTCAGCTTGTATAGCACATAGCTAGGGTTGATATTTACTTCGCTAAGTATTGGAGTTATAAATCATTTGTGTAACTGTCATTTTTCTTATGCTGTCTTTGTCTTAAGGAAAGTGGTATTGTGTGTGTGAGAAATTGTATGGAGAAAGAGTAAAAATTGCTTGCAGAAATTCTTCTCAGGTTTCCAGCCAGGTCAACTATCTGGAAAATGATGGTGTTGTTAGTCATCAAAATGTTGGTCCCTGAACTCTGGACCTATTTGGAAACCCGTGAAGAATTTATGCAAGCAGTTTTCAAGGGAAGCACAAGATACTTTTATAATATTGCTTTAGATCTGAAGATAATCATTCTGTATACCTAGGTATGAATGACCTATTCAATGACTCTCAGTTTTCCCTATACCTATATGTCTGAGGTGGTCTGGAAGTTAGTTGGCCAGCAGGGTGGTCAGGCAGCTGAGATTGTGAGTGCTCAATCCTTAGGAATAGACATACTTTCCACCATCATTCAAATAAATGTCTTACTAATTTGTATTATCCATTACTCCCAAGTTATTACACACAATTATGTATCATCCATTACTCCCAAGTATTTTTACTCAAAAATGTAAGGTATATTATAAAATTCATCCAGGTATTTTTGAGTATTGAAAAACGATTAGTGATATCTAGTAGTGCCTTTGTTCTCTCTACAGCAAAATTCACTGCATGAATTATCCTTTGAGATGAACCAATTTGGAAAAGTGAATGTCTACTGTACAGTATGAGATACTCAGAGGAAATAATTTTCTTTTACAAAACTTCTTCTGATCCCAATGTTTCTCTTTAACCCTTTGAGTGCGGCTGGACGTGATATCACGTCACATTGTCTTTACGCTGGTGCTGATGACGTTATATCACGTCAAGGGTACTGTGAGTGTTCCAGCTTTCTCTAGGGAACTTTCACTAGGCCCCCTAGTGAAAGCTGGAACACTCATGGCACTCATGACGTGATATCACGTCATGAGTGCCGTGATATCACGCCATAATGAGTATAATGAGGTAACAGTGAAGCACTCATATATGATTTCTAACTGCTAACCATCTTTCTGCTTTCCTTTCTTTTCTAACCTTTCTAACTGCTAAAATTGATTTAATCACCCCAGATGGTACACTTTCATTTAGTCTCACCTTAAACTGTAAAAATTTCATTGTGTCCATTGTGGTTGTAGATGAATGCTATTGGTTGTATTGTAAATACAAGATGTATTCTTCCGCAAATAGAATTCATTGATGAAGGAATTGTTTGTCATATGTATGAATTGTGAACATCATAATGTCGTTAATTTTTTAATTGTCAGTATTGTTCTCCCCTTGTAACAATGTGAGGTCATCTGGAGGGCCTTGAATGGCCAAGGTGCAACGATAAAGCCCTACCTCTCCAAGATACCCTGTGCCTTGGGCAACTGGGAATGCCCAACTAGGGAACTGGTGAAAGATGGAGAATTCCAAGAATGTTGTACTTATAGGAGGCATCTACTTCACTTCTACCAAGCTGTGCTTCGGCATCAGTATTGTACATATTTAGTTTGATGTTTCTGATATTTTCTTCAAGAAATTTGCCATTCATTGACGTTATTTCTGTTAGATTTTGATCTTTTCCTGGGGTGAACTGTTCGATACATATTCACAAAGTGTGCAGAAATAGATTTGGTGTTCCCTTTGAAGCTTGATAATTTTATGATTCTGTTGGCATTGGAGAAGTAAATTCTATGTATTTAAAATTTTTGTGAAATTTCTTGCGCAATTCATTGTGGCATCTGCAGTCTTTAAAGGGGTTAGATTGTTCCTAAAATCACAATATATGTCATTGGATGTTTCCTGCACATTCTCAGCATTAATATTTTAGGGTCTTATGGTATTGGGGTTTGAAAATAAGTTATCTTTTTCTTCATGATGTTGGAACTAAATTTTGATAGTCTCTTGTCAAATAAGTTCAGTTTAGGAAAACATAACTTTTATATTAATGATCATTATTGTGCAGTTGAAAAGAGTTTCTTCTGGAATTAAGAGAGTGATTTTAAGAGGATTTCTCACTGCTTGCAGGAGAGAGGAAGACTATCCATTAATGGCCAAGAGTGGTGTTTGTCGTCCTCAGCCACCGAAAACGCTTTCTCCATTCCAACATTCACGTCTCCTGTTTTCTCGTCTTGGTCTTGCGAGCTGGGACAGACGGCCTACTCTTCACCTCCTCAATAAGGGGGAGAAGTTGCTTCGGGAACTCAGGAATTTGGATTCACAGGTGAAGAATGAAGCATGAGGAAGTTGTGGTACCTTAAGGTTTTATAAATGATTCCCTTAAATAGCACTGCTGGGCTTTTCTTTAAGAATTTGCAGAAAAATATAATTGACCTTTCCATTTGTGTCATTTAAGTTACTAACTTTCAAAGTGATCCAGGTCTTAGTTCTTTATCGTTATTGTGTTGGTAATTTTAATCTTTATAATTCTAACCAATTAATTAGTTACTTATAATATTTAGTTTTCTGTTTAAAAATTGAATTAAAAATAATTATTTATTTGTTTAACTTAAGGTTTCTTGTGACATAAGAAAGAATTGAGCTATAGTTTATGATATATCAAAAGCCTAACAAAACAGGTAGAGTGGATAATGGTGAATGCTGTTCACGGAGCATGGATGCTTTTATTGTAAAATAAGTTTATATTATTTTGACCTTAGAATGTACCTCAAGGGGCACTTCGATAGTATGTTATGTTTTTAATATTATAGTCAAATTCAAAATGAAATGGCAGTTTTAAATTAATCAGTATTATCCCCGTTAAAATCATGGTATAATTCCGAAAAGCCGTAGTGAAAGTAATGAAATTGCATGGAGAGCGCACTGAGCAAAATGATGTGGAAGCTGATAGTGTTGACATTTTAACTTTGTATATTTTGTGTGATAATATTGCTTGAAACTTTTATGTGATAAAATAGAGTTGATTATGAAAATTATTGTATTGAAAAAATGGTATTTCAGCGATGCCGTGAGACACACAAGATTGCTGTGATTTATGTAGCCGATGGCCAAGAGGATAAGAATTCAATTCTTTCAAATACCAGTGGAAGCCAGGCATATGAAGAGTTTATTGCTGGTTTGGCCTGGGAGGTAAGTTGGCAAAATTATTTTTTGCTTTGATAAATTTTCATTTACATTTTAAAATTACAAATTTGCCTTATGATAATCTTAAAACAACTTATGTCTCTAGATTGCATTTGAACCTTGTGTGTAGGAATTAACATAGCAATTTTTTATTAAATTTGAAATTGTGCAATCTGTATTACAATTTTTAATAAAGCCTGAATCTCATGATCATTTTTTTCCGTGAAAATGATAGCTCGAGCTATCATTTTCTGAATCACACGGTCATTTTGGCCGTCCCTTTTTCCATCATTTTTTCCGTCCCTTTTCGTATCACTTCTATGTTTACTACTCTCATTCCATTGAAAGCCGAACGTGGCGTTTGAGTCGCTCTTTGCGGCTGAGCGCTCTGATTGGCTAAATGGTGGAGTCAGCGATGCCTCCAGGGACGGAAAAAGGGATGCGTCCAGTGATGGAAAAAGCGATGGGGATCCCTATCGCTGGAGCTGTCCCTGACTTTCTTCGAGTCACATGATCATTTGCGAGCGATCATTTGAGCTATCATTGGAGCTATCCCTTAAAAGGGACAGAAAAAATGATCGTGTGATTCAGGCATAAGTTGGAAACCTTCCTATCTGTTAAATTACTTATTTTATTGTCATGTTTTTGGACAATAAAAAATTGATAACATAGAAAATGCAGTTTTGAGAATAAACCTTGCGTTTCGTTTATTTGTTGTTTTAATTGGCAAATTTATTCTAGGTGGAGTTGGAAAGCCACACTGGGTTTTTAGGAGGCTTGCAGCGCAACAGGAGCACTGGAGAGACTGCCCCATACTACGCAACTTCATTTTTGGAAGCTATGTTCCATGTTGCCACACGTATGCCTTCTTCAAGCCAGGAGTCTATGCTCCAAAAGGTGAGATAGCATGGTATGGAAGCATGTGCCACTGTAATTTACAGCATTGAGGATACTGTTGAAACAGTCATATAAACTCCATATGGACTTCATAATGCCTCATTGTTTTTAATTGTTTTTGATATTTTCAGTTTGAAATCATAGCAGTCCAGTGAGTAGAGCATTTGTTGACTGTTACTTTTTACGGGATTCATTCCGCGATGTATGTTTTTTTAAACAACAATATTTTGCTGGTCCTCCTGCCAGCTTCATCAGGTTAACTGACCTGCTTTATTTGTCTCGCTCGTCTTTATATATAAGTCCGGACTCCTATTGTTGCAGGAATATGAATTTGAAAAAATTCGTTTTAGACTGTTACTCAACTTGTAACCATCTTCTCGGTTGACGTTCTCCGGTCTCTTCGCAATTTCTACAGCCTCCCTTATTAACTTGGGTAATAGCGTATTTCCCTAGATATTAATCTTGTCTCCTCAAAGTTGAAATTGTGAGTGGGGCCGCTGAGATGGTGTTCGGCTATTGCAGATGTATGTTTTAAAAAAACATACATCGCGGAATTAATCCCGTAAAAAGTAAGTCAACACTGCATCCGCGGAAGCCTACGAGCTAATTTTGAGTAAAGCATTTGTTTACTAATCAAAGGTTCAAAACTGCAGCTAACTAAACTCAAATTATTTGTGAAATTCTCATAACTTGAGTTTCAGGTGGACATGGTTGTGGCATTTTTGTCTTGAATTAAGTCTCTAGAGCTGACAGAAAAGACACAATAAGAGATATACTGTCTAACAGATTGGTGTCATAATACCTCCTCCTCATGCACCACCACATTAACTTTTTCGTGCTGCACACCTTTTTTTCCTGTATTTCTGGAGAAAAAAGGGGTTGCAAAACTAAACACAAATCCTCGAGATTTTGGTGTAAGCTGGGAACAAGTTTTTTTTCCTCAAGTTCTCATTGCTTGTCTTGTTGTTTCGATTGCTTCCAAGTTAAAGAATTCAAATGCGATATAGTACTTTTTTCACAGTTTTTATTTCAGGTCGACCGGTTTCGTCACATAGGCACAAAATTTTAAAATGTTGCAGGATATATACAAAAATTTGGATGGGGGGAGGGGGGGGGGAAGAGGCAGGAAAAGGGTGACGGGAAGGGGGGGGAAGAAGGTATGTGAGAGGATGCGGGAACAAGCATTATTTTGGGGGGGGGGGGGGGGGGGGGAGGAGGGGAACGGTTGGACGATGGGCAACCCTCTGACTCGGCAACAGCACGTGCCTCTCTCTGTTTCTCTTACGGGCATGCTCCTGGCAGTTCGGCACGCTCTTTTTCCAAAATAAATGTTAATTGATATTGATTAACCAACGAATTCCTTTAAGATTTTATAAGTTGATTCATGACGATGGACTCGATTGCTTGAAGAAGGTTCAAACGGCGGTTTTCAGGGATGCGCGGAACGGAAAATAACGCAGTCTAGCAATTTCATCAATAACAAAAATACTAATGCACTAAATAATCTGAAACTTCGTATGATAGTTGAGAAAGATCTTTGCTACAGTATTTGAAAAGGAAGTTTTGATATCTTGATCCGCGTTGTTATTACGAAGCCGTAAATGCGATGCTTCCGTTCGGTACCCGGAAAAATGCACTAAAATTCTGTTTATAAGCACACACTGAAATCAATAGTAACAGTAAAAAGTTTTGTATATCATCACTAAACGCAGAAATAAACAAGCTCTGATTTGATGTACTTCATTTTCAAATCGATTGAGCCATCTTTGAGATATTAGTCTTCAAACTCGGGTGATGGAATTTTGCAACGGATAGTAGGTGTTTTTCACACCCAGAGGGATTTAATAATTTTGTATTTATTGATTATTTCATTCAAATTATCGAACTCGTATCTCTCGCAGCTGAGTTTTTAGCTGTTTTTAGTTTATTGAGCAAAGTATTAGGTTGATATAATTCTTTTGCACTGTGAAAAAGACATTTGTTGCAGATCTGGATGTCTGACACCCACCGGCTGTAATAGTGTGAATAACTTTGTCCCTATTTTGGCTATGGTCCAATGGTATCCTGTGAAATTCCAGATGTAATATAAATGTCACGGTATGTTATGGCTCTTTTTGGGAAATGAGAGTGTCTTCATGACTTACAGCACAGGACCTCAAATCCTGAATACTTGGGACTGCAAGACTTCTGGATATAGGGTTCTTCTGGATTTTGCATCTCAAGTGGGAAAAAAAACACAGTCTATGCTCCTTTATTTGAGGAGGTCATTAAGCCATGTTTGATATTACCAAGCAATTGTCATGTGTTTAGCCTCTCAGTAAAAAATCTCAGTACAATCTCCTCTCATGGCCACTGCGTTGTGCTGGAAATGTCTCTAAGCTTCAGGTGCTTCCAACAAATGGCTCCATGAAAGCATACTAGCAAGTATTGGAGGAATACTTATCTAATTAATAGTTATGATTCTGTTATGGATATGATAATTGATATCATATTTAAACATATGTTAAACTAGCTGCTGCAAGGCTTAGGTTTTTAGAAAGTTAAATGGGCTTGGAGTGACCCTAGATTTAGCAGCAGCACTACTATGGAAGCAGTTCAAATGACATAAATAAATGTTTGTTGAGCTTGTTACAATATATGGATTACCCTTTGTTTTTAAAATATTCTTGGGATCAAAAGGTGTCGAATTCATTACTTGGTCAATTTCATCATAAAGTGAACCAGTACTCTGGTAAATTCTGAGATTGTATATAGTTGATTCTGAGATTCAGAGAAAAGGGTTTTCCGTGAGCTAAATTATATCTAATCAAATTTAAAATGTAGTCTTTTGAGTCTAATATGCTGGATCTAATGTTGAATACTGCAGTAAACTGACACTCTTCTTTCAATAATAGAATAGCTGGAAAACGTCAATTTTTCTGGATTGATGAAATGTTTTGTCCCATTACCTAATGCCTGTGCTTCTTGACAAGCATTTGTCTTTTTAGTTGAGTATTATGACTTCAATAAATAAATGATACAAATTTTCAATTTATAATTTATATTAATATGAAATTTGTTTTTACTCAGTGTACTATCATTTATTGTTTGGGTCTATTGTAAAACAGCTACAGTCGCTGATGCACCCTAAAACCTTGCTGATACTACCTGTACTTTTTTGAGAGTTCTTGGGTTGATTGGAAAAAATCATTTCTGTCACAGTATTTATTTGATGTCAAATTCATTTTATTTTGCTTTTAACAGTATACTTCATTGTTTATATTCCTCTTATAACCTTCCAGATGCGTCATTTGGGGAATGATGAAATCCATATTGTCTGGTCGGAGCACGTCAGGGATTATCGACGAGGCATACTACCTACTGAATTCTGTGATGTTCTAATTGTCATTTACCCACTTTCAAATGGCCTCTTTCGTATCCATGTGTCTCAGAAGAAAGAGGTTTGTATGATTCAGATATATTTGTGCCATGATTTTAATTTATTAATGGCATGTAATCCTTAACTAAATACTTATTGCCTCACTGAATCTCTTGAATTAAAATTCTCAGTGACACTTGCGTGAGGAGCCTGAGATGAACCTTTGTAACCCTCTTAATGTGCAGGCCGATGTATCGGCTCATGAACAAATATTGTTCAACTTTAGCACACTAATCTAATTACAATTATTTTTTAGATGATGTTAAAGTCTTATATGATTATTACATAATTCAATTTAAACACATTGAATAGAACGGCATATAGATATTTTAAACAATATCTTTATAATATTTTTTTCCTTAACCCTTTGAGTGTGGCTTGACGTGATAGCACGTCATGGGTACTGTTAGTGTTCTAGCTTTCACTAGGTCTCCTAGTGAAAGCTGGAACACTCACGTTACCCTTGATGTGACACTGCGTCATCAGCACCAGTGTAAAAATGACCATGATGTGATATCACGTCATGCCTCACTCAAAGGGTTAAATGATACATTTCATTAAAATACCCTCCACTTTTCTCGCTAGTACTACTGACAGGAGTCAGCAGGAAGAGGGTTATGGTCAACTGTCACTTGTGATTCACACCAATGAATGCTGATGTATCTGATAACTATTTGGAGCAAATTATGTTAATTGGCAGTGTAGCACCCTTTGAACCCTTCTGCTGTGGGAGTGATTCTTTTTGTTAACTGAAGTCAGCTTTTTCAGATACTCAGAAATATTGGACAAACCTCAAGCACTGTAATTTTCCGTATATAGTAAGCATTTTTTTCTGCAAAAATTCGTCAAAATAGTGGGGTGCGTATTATACATGGTTACAAACTTATTATGTTTTTATGCGGGCCGTAGATCACTTTTGAAGTAATCTCAATGTACGTATAGGTATTCGATTTAACAATTTTTAATAAAAAATAATGCAATGAATCAATTTAATTTATTTAGTACTTACTCTAGTAAGTGCTGTAAGTACTGGTAGTACTTACAGCACTTACTCGTCTTTAACACTATTAGCACTAAATCCTTCCAATGCAAAATCACTATTCTGGCTTGATTCGAACAGTTAGTGTGAAGCACTTACATCATGCTTGCTGGCATCATATATTGCGTCGCCAAGAACATCATATTTGTCTTCCCCATCGTCCACTACACATTCTTCATCCCTAAGCATATCATCGTCAGACCCATCTAATGCATTCGCGGAGCAGCATTTTTTAAAACGTCTCTGAATCACAGATGAATTGATGGCATCCCCGGACTTTTTAATCCACTGAATAATTAGCGATAACTCCGGTTTCTTTGACTTTTCTGAAGTTGTCAAAGAATGTGGTCCGGAATAAAGCCACTCATTCCACTTTTTAAGCATCTGTGTCTTTAACGGATGGTTGCAACTGACATCCATCACCTGCAACTGGCTTGTCATCCCTCCTGGAATAATGAGAAGATTGTGCCATTATCGAGCAACATATTCTTGATGCATGGCATTGGATGGTATCTGATGCATCTAGATCCAACATATGACGTCTACAAACTGCATCTTTGCACTACTCATTTCACTGCCAATCTTTGGTTGAATTTTTATCCATCCAGCATTTTTATTTGTGTGTACAAGCATATTCTGCCATATAACATTCTTTGGGAAATTTTTTCTATTAAATATATTACACAGAAATGTAACATCTTCAAACTGCAGAGTAACTTATCTTCCACTATTAGATCGGGTGGAATCCGACATGAACAGACATAAAGTGAGGCAAATTGAATACAGGCGTCATACTTTTTGGCGACAGTGTTGCAATTCTATCATTTATTGACAAATGTTTCCATAGACACGCATGGAAGTTTTGGAGGGGAATAATGTACTACAAATAGATCGTCACTTTGAGAAACCAAAGGGGTATGTAAGAGCCAGGGGAAAAGCCATCCATTGGCAGCGTTACTGCTTACTCAGTGATCTTTCGGGCGCTGAACAGTGGCATAGAATGCCGTTCTCTAAAAGTCGACTGCGTATTATACATGGTGATAAGTAAATTCTTACATTGTGCTCGCCATAAAGCGTCTGATAGTGGGTGCTTATTATAATCGGAAAATTACGGTAGTCTAAATCAGAACCCAATGGTTACCAAAGATACATATACCACATCAGTAAAATTACTTCCTCCTTAAGTAAATTAATCACAAACTCCCTTAATTCAGCAAGAAATCGCTTAGTCATTGGTAAAATTAGAAGAAACTATAGTCTTTAAATATTGAACTTATTTTCAGGTACCTCACTTTGGGCCTTTATTCAATGAAGCGATTGTTGACCACAAGGTCCTTCCAGGTTTGGTGCGAGCTACCGCACTGAGTGCCTCTCGAGCCAAGAGAAGCATGTTACCTTTCTACCAGAATTAGTGAGTGTGTTTTTGCTTTTTCGTTTTTTTTTAACCTCGTTTTGCTTAACCTCCTCGGTCCTGGCGTATTGTATACAATACACAGGCGTTTGAATTTTTTTCCTCTCAGCAACGCAAAATATTGGCAATGCCACTTGCTGATAAGTGGCAGCATCATTAAGAAGCCACTCAGGCAGAGATATTAACTCTGCAAACATGGCTTACAACGCAGAATGTAAGTATGAAGAATTTTCCAAAAATAATGCTGGATAAGTCTCAGGACTGAGGAGGTTAAACATCACATGATGCCACTGTGAATTAGCCATATATGCCATGAGGACTCTTAAAAAAATAGATGATTGTAATACACACTTCGTTATTGCTTTAAATTGCCATGGTAGTGGCTCTCATTGAAGGGAGCCTATCAATGATTTCTTATGAACTGCCATTACTTAATCTTCAATTATTTAGAAAATTAATTTTGGAATGGCTAAGTTCTCTCACACCCCCACTTAGTTATCTCTGTGTTGTGATGAAAGAATATCATTTAAATAGTGCCAGTGGCAAGAGTTATTAATGGGTAACATGTTGGTGTTAAAATTTCTCAATTATTTGCTTTCAGCTATGAAGAAAGAGCCAAAGCTTTGGAGGTAGTTGTACAAAATCACAAAGAGTCCTCCACATTTGAAGATTTTATAGCTCAGGTATATGCACCTGTAATGGGATCATCTCCATTCGGTCATGGAGCTGTCAGATCATCAGGTAATCTATTTATGTATATTTCTGTCTCTGATGTAAAGACCTGAATATGACCCTTTGAGCAAAACAAAACAGTACCTTGTATTGAGGGTGTGTTTCTTATTTTCAAATTATGGTAATCAAAGGCACACATTAACTGTTATGATTTTTATCTTCAGGTATAAAATTGTGAAGTATATTATGCTGGATGCAATCCTCATTTTCTCAATAAGTCTATTCAAACTTGGTCCTTAACTAGGATGAAACATATGTTCTGAAAGTCCTGGTACTCTTGAAAGGATAGGGAAAAGTGAAATATTGCCTTAGCCTTAATATTTATCCACATCTTATAAGGAGTTACTCATAATTTACACCTGTGGAGTATTTTTAAGAATGTACCGTAGTTATTCAGAGACCAAATTTCCAAAAGTATGTATATGTGAGTGTGGCTTATTTTTCTCGGACTATCAATTTCAACTTCTCAAATTATGCTATGGGATATGATTGAAGTTATCCCAAAAATTCGGCTTAATTAGTTAGCATTTAGAGGTCGCTTAAGGGGCATTAATGCAATTATTACAATTTTCCTGATTGGAGAAAAAAGACATCATGTCTCGGGGTAATATGCCTTGGTATTATACTGATTGGGCAAAAATTGGCTTCTTTTTTACATATTTCTAACTTTTTCATGAATAAAATATTTTATTTTGGCATATGGACGTATATACAGGTTCCAGAACCCCCTAAAGCTGCCAGATGGCTGGCAAATGCCTAGGTGGTTCAAGATTGTGGAGTGGGGATTAGCGAAGAAAATTAAAGTATGCTCAGGAATAAACAAAACTTAGTAAGTTTTTCTTGGAGTATTTATTGTACGACCGGTTTCGTCGAATAGTCGACATCATCAGATCAGTCCTGATGATGTTGATGAATAATGATGATGTCGAAGGCAAAATATTCGTCAAAACCAGTTGTGCAATAAATATTCAAAGTAGAACTTACAAAGTTTTGTTAATTCCTGAGCATGGAAAAGTTTTTCAAAGTTAAGGCTGAAACTATTGAAAATCAAAGAATATTTATTTGATACCTTACATTAATGCCCCTCACACAATGCTGCACCGGGTATGAACAGGCTACAGTCCCAGTCAGATGATTCCTCCTTTGCCCTTCATAGCCTTTTACCCCCCTCCTTCCTTCCCAAGTCAACCTTTCAATGCTGGATTTTGATGCCCAAGAGTCGCTCTTCACTGCCAGTATTAAATCTGGATCTTTAAATTTTTCCTGTTCCTTAAGCTATAAACGTAATATCTCCAAAACTATTATTTATAAATTGTTCAAATAAAAAACCTTAGCTTGCATATGGATTGCTACGAGTGTGTTATTCATTTTGTTTCTGTAATCCAATTTTAAGACCTTCAGAAATTCTTCTTTATGGGAAGCATTTGATAGTAAATCGAATTTTTCTCTAGGAAGGCAAAGATTTGTCATGGAAATGGATTTATAGAATATAAACTATAAATTTATTCATAAAATACATGTAATATCAACTTAATATTACTTTAACTTTAGTGTGGTACTCCTCAAAATAGAGGTATTCACACAACCCTACTGCTCAAATTTCGCACTTGATCCAGGTCTTGAACTTTGAATGTGAAGTGTAGTTATGGTATGGATGTATAATCCCTTTTTGGAATTCACTCATCACCCAAGGCAGTTCCCTTTTACTGACCAGTGTGGGGGCCAAGTGACTCTCCGTCCTTTGCTTCTTCCAAGGCCAGTGAGTCACTTGGCCCCCACAAAAAGTAAAAAGCAAGTGGCTATTGAGTACAGTGACGTTTAGCAGGAAGGCGAAGTGACTGCCTCTTCTTGTGACATAAATTATGTAATTACATAATAGCATAAATTGAGAGATTGAAATCGAAAATTCGAGAAAATATAAGTAACACCCTAAGGTTTATATTAGTATTTTATTAAACATTAAAGCTTGCTATATTTCTGAAACATAATATGGACATCTTTGTATATGGTGCAACCATTTCAACAAAGCTGCTCTCAAATTTTTTTGTGCTACATGATAGTAATTTTCTTGGTTATCTGCTGAGCGGTGCCTTTATCATGATGGGATAGCCTCACAATGTCATTCTTATATTTAAACATTATAATTGTGTAGTGCTCTCAAAGTGAATTGGTAGGCTGGTATTCCGAAAGTGAATTGGTTGTGTGCATTATTTAAGTAACATTACGATCATAAGATAATTTGTCAAAGTAAAAATAACTGCTTTGCTTTGCTTAGATGTATGTATGTACTCTCAGTCCTCAAAGCACTGACTCGATTAGCACTGTTTTGCAGTAATGCATTTTTGAAGGATGAAGTGTTTTACTGATTAAAAACATTCATACCTACAAACCTAAAACAACACTTCGAACATCGCCTTTTCCTGCCACAATAGCTACAAAATTTTCACCCTTCCAATGTTGCTCATCCTGTGCTGTGGTTGTGTGCCACAAAAAAATTTGTGTCCTAGGATATGTCCTGCAGTGTACCATTCATTGAAGTACAGCCTGGTATTTCCTCAGTATTTTCATAGGAGTGTTTAGGCCCTAAAAAGACTATTTTGGAAATAAAAACCCAAATTTAACTCATTTAAGATCTTGGAATTCTACATCTACATCTACATAATACCCTGCGAGCCACCACATGGGCTTGTGGCAGGGTGTGTTAGGTCACCAGCCGTGTAAAGATGTAAGTTTTTAGGAGATGAAATGGTGACATGTATTATAGGAGTGTATTTAGTGGAGCTCAATTTTTATTGTGGTTGCTTATTGTGTGTGGAAAGATGAGTTTTTTTACCTATCTGTTCGACAGTATATCTCTCTTATTTGATCGCATCTGTAAGACCTGGAGATGTGGTGAGGAGTCATGATAATATTCTCTGTGTCGCTCTGAAAAATATCAGTTCTGAATATATCAAGCAAGAATTGGTGTTTATCTATTCAAAAAATATTGGAGAACTTAGATTATTTCCTACTTAATGTGAAACTGTCATTGGCTTATCATGAATGTTTAAATGGGTCACTTGGCCTCCTCAGTTCAACAAACAATTGTCCCTTTAGGGTCTCAAATTTTATGATACTTAATTCAATGAACTGAAGCTATCCATGTTAGCCTATGGACATATTGCATGTCTGCTACAATGTAGCTGTAGGGGAAGCCCATGGAAGCAGGTGCAAGAAAAATGCAAGCATAAAAAACAAATTTAATGTGTGTGTTTATGAATTGCCATGAAATTTTTTTTCCAGGAACAGTTAGTGAGGTAAGTGTAGTTCATGAAAAAAATTTTTAGCTGATTATAAGATTGAGTATTTGAGAAAAGTTAATTAACTATTTATTTGAAATATGTTTAAGTAAAAACTTGCTCAGGGCACTTATTTTTAGCAAAATTGTGAAAAACTTTAAATATACATATATCATACTAAAATATTTTTTCTCAAAATGGTTTCATATAACTTTGTTTGAGGTCACTTGCTTCCCATATACCATGTTTGAACAAAATCTGAGATCCTAAGGGACAATTGTTTGATTCCATCATACTTTAAACTATGTCATTAGATCGGCATTAACAGGGGTCACAGCCCAGAGCTATGGGATGCAGTTTTGCACTAAGATAGAATCGCAAAGCACTTCATCTTTAAAATGTATTAATACTTATATTTTGTGAAATAACTTTTTGCATAAAGTAATTGTAAGAATTGAAGATGGTTAAGCCATGGCCTCAAAGTAGTTTCTGCTGAATTGCTCTTTATGATGGTAACTGTGCAATTTCATATCATTCAATAGAATTTTGGGTATGGATTGTTTATTAAAGTGTTATTTCTTGTGCAAGTTTATGCTTCAAATGGCACTCTTTCAACTAACGCTCCAATATGCTGGATTTAATTAAGTTGTTAATTGAGGACTGGGTGTATATATAAATCTGAATAACGGAACATAAATGTCTATAAGTACAATTACACATTAACCTTGGTACAATCATGTGACTGTGTTTGGACAACCAACAAGTTTTCTCACAATTTCTCAATTGTCAAACAGCTTAATGTCGCGGTTCATCAGTACTTTAATTACAACCATCAAACTCACTTGTATGCATTCAGAATACTTTATTCAAAAATTAAATGACAGGCTAAACACTGCCTGCACAATCACATGAAGGTAACCGTAACTTAAGTGAAAAGATATGATTCATGCCTTGTTGATAGCTAATATTTAATGGGTAACTACAATTACGGAATAATTTCTCCTTAATATGTTTGCGATCCTTCTCAACGAGTTTCATTTTTAATCGCAATTTCTTCTTTTCTCTTCTTTCTTCCAACCCCTGACGTATCCTTTTCTCCTTTTCAAATACAATTTTTTTAAATCTTGTTTTTCACTTTTTCCGTGACATTTTTATTGATTCTTCCCATCTCTGTTCTTGCTCCGAATGACCATATTATCCTTTGCATTGGTTTGAAATGCTTCTCCCCTGCTCCCCTAATTAACATGACTAACACGACCCACTGGGGAATGTGACGCGTTGGGGAGAAGGTGTGGTGGGGCACGGTCATAGCCCTGAGCCAGGGCCCCTCGGGGGCGTGGCACCCAACTCCTCCCTCCTGCCACACTCCCCACCCTCCCCCTCACCTCCCCCATCCACTCTTGCCGCTGCTCTCTTGGACCATCATCACCACCACCTGCGCTTCGGGGGACTGCGCTCTGTCCGTGGTGAGAGGCCCTGACTCCTAACACTTACTTACATTCATCTGTTCTGTGTGCCTTGCTCATGATACATACTTTATTTATTGCCATGAGAGTGATATTTACCGTATTGGCCCGAATATAAGATGGCACCGAATGTAAGACGGGTTGGGTTTTAGAGTTGCCATTTTAGGGAAAAAATTTTAATGCTCATATAGGATGAAAGCAGCATGTAGATTTTTTACTCGTAAAAATTCGACATTGTCAAACATCAGTCGTTGTGAGCCTAGTGAGATGATGGCGAGGTGATGCCTAGCGAGGTAAATGTGATGTGTTCGTCCATTGCAGCGCTGTAATCAAGTTTGTAATAGGCATCGCGAGGAACCAGTAGTTACAATGCACACTGATGTTGTGTGGGTTGCGTCCCGATTTGTTTGTTTTTTTTTTTTACAGGGCACGAAAATAAGACGGATCGCAATTTTTGACCTCTTCCGAGTGGAAAATATAACCTACTTCTATTCAGGCCAATACGGTAGTTTCTTTCTAATTGAGGAGGACTGATGTTTTAGAATATGCCTCTCTCTTTTGTTTCTAGGAATTCGTCCATCTAAATGTGTTACTAATTTATTTTAAGTCTCTCTCATCTTCTGTCTTTTTGCCTATGTGTCTATCACGCCAGTTTTAAAGACTTGTGGATGATGGCATATGGCATGAAATTAGGTGTTGACCGTAAGCTGATCAGAAAATCAGTAAAAACCATGATTGAAAATTTAAAGTTTTTTTTATCACTTAATCTTACCCTTAATTCTGAGGAAAAAAGTGTTGAAATAGATGCAGGGGTTTCTTTTTTATTGTAAAATCGGTTGAATCCCAGATTTAAGGTTTACATGGTACTATTAAATAGCTCAAAGTGTGAAGTTTTCAATTTTTGTTTTCAATTTTCTTTCCTATGCACTTGGTTATTGTTTATACTTGCTCTTTTGGGTCTAAAGTAATCCTTTTCTTCCCTCTGTGAACAATAGAAATCGTCTAAATCTTTGGTATCACACAAGTGATATTGTACAGTCTCTCAAGCTGGGTTGAAAAGATATGCAGCAAACAGGATGACTCTAATTTTACAAAATACAAAAACACGTAATTGGGCTCGGATTTAACCCTCATAAGGATTCCTGAATTTCGTTACGCAAACGGATTCATGGCGCCGCCGCAGCGCTTGGTTGCCATCAAGGAAATATTGGGTGTTTGAAATCAAATTACGTTTATTGCTTATATGCTGTACGTTTATTTGATATATTTTAGCTGAAAGACATCTTAAGGAGTAATACAGGACAAAAACAATTAAAAACAATGGTACTTTCAATAACATTGCAAATGAATATTTTTTAATAATTTGTGTGAGCATGCCTTACAAATGACATTGGAATGTTCCTTACAATTATATTGCTAACAAAAGTCACACATTTGGAATATTTGTCTTTTAACTGTGCACAAGTGGCATTGCAATCAGTTGCATTTTTTTGGCTCAGGTCCCCTGTCAACTTATCCTTCTTGTGGATACCTGGAATGCATGAAATTCTCTTTTTTACCATTTTAGATCCCACTTTGTTCTTCCTTCTCAGTACATGTTTTCTCACCATAATGTCTGCCTACTATTCAAGGAAACTAGCCGGCGGTCCATTTTATTTGCTTTCCTCATGGGATTTTGTTTTGTGAAAATCAGATAGGTTGCCTTTCCACACACACCAAAAAGATTCATAAAAAATTTATTCGGCCATCTGTTTGTTTTTATTTTGCATGAGTAAGACTGAACCATTTGATTCATCATATCTGTGCCACCCATTGTGGCATTATAGTGCAATTTTATTCGGCCTTACTGTGCTTCTCCAAAGCAACTTTTTATGGTGGTGCATAGATGATAACAAAATTACTGATTTTTCCATTTTAGGGACATAACAGAACAATGTCGTTGCTTCAGTGAATCAAAAAATTGAGGAATGCTCGGCACGAGAGCGATTTGAAAGGTATAGGATTTGAAAGGATTCACTGGTATAATGTTTTTTATTTTTCCACAGAGTTCCCACCGTTGTGTATCTGTTATTTTTCAAATTTTGAGCCATTTTTAACATACTTTCTACAGTAAATAGTGGCACACTTATACCCAGCTAGAGATGCATTAGATACTTCATGAACAGTTAGCCAATGCTCACTCACACAAAAAACATCAGGTGGTTTGGTTTCAAGGAAAACTTCAACCTCTTGTACCTTACACATTTAAGAACATTATTTTGGGAGCTGTCTTATCACATATTGGGAGATTTTTCAGTATTCCACTATTCAGTGAGATCTTATGATTTATATTTTCTGATACCTTGGGACTTAAGAAGCCATCATTTCGTCCCATAATTTGTTCATTTTTGACACCACCCAATTCCCATTTTAGTTTCCCTGGTTCTTATCGATGGTTATTACATTTTCAATGATTATTTCTAACCTTTTAGATCCGTTTTGGTTAAGATGAATGCCATCTTTACCGATACAGCTATCATCAATGCGTTTGTTTTCATCAACAAATATTGCTCCCAACACTTCACAAGCCCATCTAATGTTATGGTTGACATTGTTAACAAAACTTTTCTTTTTATCCCTTATATGAATTACACCATTGACCACAATACCTGATTTTGGGTAAGTTTCTTTTACCTTCCTAATAAGGGAGTAAATTTCACCCATGACCTCTTCTGGAGTTTTGGCTTTTCTTAGATTATTTGTCCCCACATGAAACAACACAATCCTCGGCGAGACTGAAGAAGTTGCATTCTTTTCTTCAACTTTCCTCACTAGCTGCTCCACTTTGATACCTGGGAACACTTCTTTCACTGCACTTTTCACTTGGATATGTTTGATCATTGAATCGCCTAGTATCACGTTACATGAGGTCTATTCTCTCGTCACGTTTGTTACTCGAGCAAAATTCTCTGGAACTTCGCTGAGATGATTTCTGTCGTCGCCTGTGACTACATTCGGCGCTCAAGATTTAATGTTTTGTTTCACCGTCTTCACATTTTTTGTGCAAGTAACATGAGTAACATTCTCTGGAGCATTGCTGCGAGTGCTGAAACTATTTTTTGTCACAAAATTCACAGACTGACTGGAAACTTCTTGATTTTGACAAAAAACTTTCTTACTTACACCCGTATCTAATGATCTTTTCTTACACTTTCTGAGTTCCTTCTGCAGTCTACTATTCTCTAGTTCAAAGTTTCTGTTTCTTTCTCTTAACACAGCCATATCATACATTAATCTTTATCTTCCGAGCGTGTCTCTCCGGCTCAAAAATTGTGTCCCTATACTGCCGAGCGTGTTCGTTAGGCACATTGATGGACAATGGTATTTAAAAAACCCCGGCCAGCAAGGCTTACGATTACGGAAAAACTGAGGAAGGTAAAGGTTAAGTAGAGATGATTTTATCTTTCAAAAGTAACTCGCAGTTAAACGCGTTCTCCTTACTTTGCATGACACATGTAAAACCATAGCCATTCGTTATCATCTTGGTCAGTATCGTCTTGGTCAGTCAGTCAATACCTTATACTCTGAGCCTACCCTACTCAGCCTTATGGTAGTCACATGTGGAAATACCAAAACTATTATCCAGCATCCAAAACACCACTACTCATCTTCTCCACCCTTATCACCTCATGTTTTGCAAATAAATAATTAATTCTCAAAATTACATCCAAATCCTTTCCCAAAGTATGGAATTCCTTACAAAATATGGAGGTGTTTACCCACAAACAGCTCTGTCAAGCAGTGCAGAAATATTTGAAACACTTCCCAATTTCAATACATAATTGCTTTCATACAGACTATTTTACACTTATGATGAGCAATAATTACTCAAAAGTGATGTTGATAAGTGATATCATCTAAAGCAATGTATATTTATCCTAAATATATTTGATAATGTTTCGTTAGTATGTCATTGAGCATTCAGTATAAACTTATCCAATAAATAACAAAAATACTAATATGCTAATCAAATAAATAATTTGCAACAAAAATAATTGAAAAAATGCTGTAAGTTATTTTAATATGATTCATTTACTAGTTTAATACACCAAGGAGTACCTAAAACACTTGAGATTTCCAAGCGCCGCAGCGGCGCCAGGTATCAGTTTGCATAAGTTTTTCAAGAAATCCTTAATAACTTAAAGTAATAAGCAATAAGCGGTTTAAAATTTTACCAGTTTACAGATCTTTTAAAATAATAGACTACTGATGGTTTCATAATCTTGTCGTAAAGCATAATTTTTTTAATCAAATGCAAAAACTCAAAGCACCGCGGCGGTGCCAGGAATCCGTATGAGGGTTAAAAGTAAACTTTTTCTTTTTCCAATTATTTGATCGCTCTCATCATTAATTTTTTTCCTTAGATCCCTAAAAGAGTTTAAATAAGGATTTTGTTCATTGGCTGGATAGCTGCAAGTTACAGTTGCTTGGCATCTTTATTGTTTTCATTTCTTTGGTGTTAAGGAGCTAAGTGGAGCATATCACTATATGTTGACTGCTCTTGGAGCTTATTTATGTGTAAGTAGATGGAATTATTGCTCATTATGTGATAGTGTGAATGAAACTCACTACTAATAAATGTTTGGCCTTCTCTAAGGTTTATTCATCTGTTTTTATTTCCTTGCTTTTTTTATTCCATGCTTTTTCATTTATGACCTGATTCTCTGTACATGACCTGAAGTCGTCAGAAGCTGCCTACATAATTGACTGTACTATACAAAACATAACTTGATTACTGTAACCTGTAGAACAAGATTGCTGTACTTAACAAGATTACTATAACCTTTAGAAATTAAGATGATTTTTTTATTACTCAGTTGTTTTCTTCACTGAATCAATTTTTGTTGTGATGAGTAATACAAGTTGTTTCATATGAAGACTTAGGGTATTTTGGCTGCATCAATGATTTTAGCTAAGCAAGGTAGATTTTTAAAAGAGTTGCATATTTAGGTTATCGTGCAAGTTCTTGATCTTCATTGTCAGTATGTTGAATGTGAGTGTAAAAATGCCATCTTTGAACTGATGATATTTCTTTCTACTAAAGCTAATTTTGGCTATGGTCCTTGTCAATGGAATGTGATTTAATGTTTCAGCACAGAAATTACTGAATTTTATGCTGGACATAATACTGGATCAGCAATGAGCCTGCTTAAATATCCAAATATTTTTGGTTTGAATCATCCTTAAGAGATGAATTTTGTTTGTGCCTTTTGTAAGGTCGGGTGTTATAGCCTTGGAAGATGTGGCACCCTCAGAGTTTTGAATTAGAGTCTACTAATTCTATTATACCTCTACTAGATATGAATTCCATTTCTTCTGCTTGAAAACAGGGAGTATAATGTGAAGTGGACCCATTGCTCGTGTACTATTTGTATTCTGTTGATTTACTTTGAAAATCCTTTATTTGTGGAAAATTACATACCGTAGTTTGGAGTTTTCATGATTTCATTGTTTTGTGCATTGCTCTATTAGATTTATTGTGGTAACCATTCAGACTCACCAGCTGTGAGGGCTGAAGCTCTAAAGAAATTTTGTCCAATCTATTTTCACTAATTTTTGTGCATGGTTTTCTTTCCGATAACCATCTAAAAATCTTGGTTCTTATTTTTATTATCAGATTTTCTATCAATCACCAGCCATCTTATGTTTGTTGAATCTTCTTGAAAATGGGCATAAAATGAATCCTATTATTTTATGTTTTATATTTTAGAAGAAATAATAATCAACACCTGTGAATGTTAACAGCCTAGAGGTAGAAAGTAAGATTGATTAAAAAAAGAAACTACTGTATTTCTCAGCCTATTAGGTGCCCTTTTTTGACTTAAAAATCTGATCTAAATCAGTGTGTGTCTAATGGGCCATGGGTGTATTTATAATTTTTAAATAAGCTGCCAAATAATTTCCTAGCATCTTTTGGGCATTAAAAGAAATTATCCTATGGACTGAGAAACAAGCCTTTTGGATGCGTATAAAGTTTGGCTTTTACCTCTCAGACTGCTGGGGTGCATAGAACATGCATAGGACTTCTTGTGACATTGTTTGTCAGGCATTCTGGGACACCTTGTTCTTTTAAAGCCCACAAAAATCTACAGGGGGATTTTCCTAGGCGGATGTCGTGATTGCTTAACTGGCTGAACCACTTAATGTGATATCAAGGAATTCGAGTTTGAGTGCCTGTCAAGGCCAATGAATTTCCTCTGTGGAATTCCTCCCTTACGTGAGCTTCTGGGTGACTCCCTAAAGGTAATACTCTGGCTGGTTCCTTTATCCTCAAAAGTAAGAAAAACAAAATTGAACGCGTAAGAGGGTTGATTGAGCCTCCCCCAGCCTTTAATGCCATTTTCAATCATTTTTGAGGAAAGAAAGTGTGTCTAATGGGCTATGAAACATGGCGTATTGATTCTGAACTGGACGTTTTGTGTGATACTACGATTTGTAATACATCCCATTGTGTTTTCCTAGGCTCGGATGGCATCAGGGTATGGTTTGGTGGTGGGGGAAGTGGGAGTGCATCATCTGGTGGCAATGCAGACACTTCATCCAGTGCAGCCACGGCTGGAGTCTCCCCGAGACCAATAAAGAGACCGGCATTCAAGTCAGGGGGAGCCATGCATCAGAGGAAGTCTTTTTCTGTTCGATCTGAATCTGTGCCTGTCACTCCCCCTGATAGCCCAACCCCACGCAAACTGAAATGAACAAGGTGCTGAATTCTTTATTCGTAAGTTATTCTTGGCTGTTAATAATTGTTACACAAGCGATGAAAGTTCACCGAGTGATGGTGTGAATGCGTGTGTCCGTATCATTTATGAAATTTTAAAGAGTTGTTAAAAATTTATATTTTCCTTACATTTATGATTGTTATGTTTAAAGAAAGAAGAGTTGAAGAGATTTAAGTGCTTGGTTTAGGGCTGTTGTTATTTATTTGCACTCCTTTCATGCACTCTAGTATTTCTCATCATTAGCATCAAGTAGGTTTTTTGAAGTATTTTGTAATTCAGGCCCAATAGGATTAGAATTATTTGCAGTGTGGTCTCTCCAACAAAACATTCATCGGTCCTTTTATATTACGAATGTATTTTCACAGATATTACGGTTGTGCTAGACACTCGGCAGAGAATTCTTTGGGGCCCATACAACTTCACAATGCTTTAACTTAAGTAAAATTGTATATGTACAATGTGTGGGCAAGGATTCTTGCGTGGCTTGTGTGGTGAGTTACTAAACAAGTGTACATTCCATTAAGCTTTGTCTGTGGTGTATGGACTGATTTTAATATTGTCCAAATATGTTTGATATATGACGTATATCGCATATATGCTGATGCTTTTGATATTGCTGAACCAAGAAAACATGTTGTCATATTTCTATCAGAGATGGTTATGGCTAGAAATAATGCCTAATACAGTATTTTAATACCTTGAATATTAGTTTATTTTGAGTCTTCTTTTTACATTTACTGAATAATAATGATAAACACCAATGCATGTGTGACTGATTTTATGCATAATGTATTTAAAATTTATTTGGATTGGAGCTTATTTAACCTTATTAAATTTGACGTTGCGTAGAGTGAATGTGCAGATTGTGCATTCCTGAGGTAAATATCATTCGTATTTATAATTTTTAGTGAGCCGTATTTTGAGATAAAAATGAATTTTACGTGTACGTATGAATTTGAAGTAGGGGTGTCATACTGTGAGAAAATGGTATGAATCAAGAATGCCATTTGAAATATTTGTAACCTGAAAACACCGAAATATTTTTCTGTGAAACTTAATTATTTTATGATTCTTATATAATTTTTTTCTGTTGAAATGAAATGGTCTATTTAATGATATGATTTGGCATTTAACTTAAGAGACTACAGAATGCGTTTAACGCTCATCTTCTTGCTCAGCCACTCCTGGCATAATAATTGTTTTCATTAATTGTATTTACATTGTTGAGAAAGACAAGGTAATCACAATAAAAATTGTTTTATTTCTTAGAATTGCAGTACTTTTGTAAGTGAGAGTTAGTCCATCCCTATCAACAGTGAATGTGCCGAGACTTTTTTCCTCAGCTAAGTGTTTAATGCAACTGAATGCTGTTTTCTTGGCTGATTTAAAAGACTAATGCCAGTTGCATTAAATATTTTAAAGTGGGAAACCACAAAGAGTTCTTACATCATGCTTAAATTCCACCTCATCAGTCCTTGGACAACATTATTTATTAGAACCAAAGTTTATCAGGACTCAAATAGTTTGGCCAGGTCTGGTTCCCTTAGCAGTGTGCTTCATTATTTAACCATGTAATTATGTCCAATTCAAGTTCAAGAATTTGGAAGTTGGTATTCATTTCAAATGTTTCTGCTCATATTTCAATGATTGGTGAAGATCATCAGGGTCCCGTGAGATATGGTTGAAAAGCATCTTGTAATGATGAAAGACTGATACTGTACTGTCCCCTGTATCAGCTTCATACAATTGTACCTGATAATGACTGCATGGCATCTGAAACGTATATTGTACTAGGTGAACTGTTTTCTGTCCAATGTTTTTCTTTGGGAACAGATTTGCAAAAATTCGCAAAATAACTTGACAGTGGTTGCATTAATAGCTTTTCTTAAGTAATCCCAAAATGCAAACAACAGGCTCACATTACTTATAAATTGTTAGATTAAAGTTGCTTACATCAAATGAAGATAATGTAATAAACTCATTGATCTGTGTATGATTTTTGAGGATTTGGAGATTGGTATTGCATTGTGGTGATGCTTAGTGACCTGGGAAAGATTGACCTAATTTTTTCGTGTTAAGGTTTAAGCCTTTATAAGATAGGCTCAGGTATAGTTAAATCCTTCAGTATTCAAACAAAAAATTTGGTCACAATGTGTGAGACCATATGTTAGTATGGACAGATTTCATTTTTTCGAGTTACTTCCAAGAAAATGTGTTTCCACGAGTTTGTTGCAATAGGTTAAGTAGTAGTACAGTAGAGCGCCGATTATCCGTGGTAATGGAGGGGGAAGCCCAATCAGATAAAAAAATGGGTAATCCGTTCATTCTTCTAATAGTTTTGCCCTTAGTTTCAGTGCCATGGTTTCTTTGAGTCTGTAGTGCACATTCCATTGAAATACTCGTTTTCCAGCCATTACATTTTACGGCCAATCATTCATTCCATTTGCTTCTCCAAAACATTTCACCAACTAAAATTATGCCTGTCGATTACATGCATTGAAGATGCTCTATCATTTCGCCGAAAATTCAGTGATGAATCTTAATCTCTGATGTGCAGTCGGTCCCATTTTTATATGCCTGTCGCGAGGAAACTGGGCCGTGATGATGATTACTCGTCTGGCCTTACGTTTTACCCGCTGGCCTTTACGTAGGAGAGCTGTGATCAGGAATTTAGTGGAGAAAACTCACCATTCTCTCTGGGCTGTAGCGGTGACAAGGCTCCTGGCTGGCAACGGGAAACCTACGGGTCCGACAATGCTGCTAACACACGAGGAAAAACTCCACCCTGTACCCATATCCCATACTGCCCCGGTTAGGAACCCGTTTCCCGTCAGCCCGGGTTGGTGAGGGATAGGCGGGAATATTAAAAAAAAAAGGCCAGCGCGTGAACAATGCCTGACTGCTATTTCCCCAGCAAAACTGTTTTTTACGCAACGTATTATGCTCTTTTCGAAGAATCTGTGACTATGCCGATTGGTAAAATTAGCCTCGTTTTTTTTTACCTTCACGTATAAAGCCCGTCCCAATAGCTGACCCAAGGTTGAACAACTACAGTTTGTCTGAGTTAAATTCCTCCAAAGCCACAGCTCAACAAAGCACAAGCCTCTTCTGCGGAGATACGGAGTCACTTCTCGGAGTTCCGACCCTCCCGCCTAGAGAGCGATCAGCTATCGAAGTAAACAAGTCAAGGTCACAGACCGACCCTATTCCCAAAAACATGAGGCCATGGACGCTACTTACCTCCTTTTCGCGTGCAATCGTGCTATCTGATTTTGAAGCATAGTTCAACAGCTTTGCTTAGTCTCACATAAGGTGTTAGATATTGGAATCTACTCTTCGTTAAATGCTCGCTTTGGTCAAGCATGGAGGTAATGTAGCTAGCCAGTCAGGCAACAGAATAGGAGCGTTGGTGTAGTGGTGAGTTAACGGAAAATACACCATTAATGAGTGGATGCTCCATGTCACTGCTATATTTCATATGGAAATGATACAATGTTTCAAGACCGACAAAAATCTTGTAAAATGGTTCCTGACCCCTTGCCCCCCCTACACAAGACAATGTAAGATGATCCCTACTCTCCCACGCCCAAAAACGTCTTATGTAATACCTGAATGGCCCCCTACCCCTTGCTGATAGGTTTGGGAAAATCTGCCTCCCTTCACCATATTTAGAGATGATGATTGGATTAAAGTGAGAGAAAAAAGGGATTTCACAGCAAAGCACTGCTTAGAGGAAAAGGCTAACAGAATGTATTTTTATTTTAAATCTTGAATGGTTATGTTCTTTATAAAATTATAAATCTGCATCTCTCAGGACTTCAAAAAAGTTATAATTTCCTCTGTTCACTCATTTATAATTCAGAAAAATTATTGGACAAGTATGTTATGAACAGTAATGAAAAATACATCATAATTTGGATGAAGCAGTTTCTTACTGAGACTATCTGAGCTGATGCCTGGGTTAGCTGATCATCTGAAGAGGCCAATTGCCTAGGACCTCATTGAACTATTTGTGAAGTACTCCCCATGGGAATATTTTGGTCATATTGCTGGTATATCCTCTCTTTACGCTCAACGTAAATGCTTCTCTTGATGTGACATGAGAAGAGATTGTTGAGTTTTTGATCATGAGTTTGATTGTTGATCCTTTAATTCAGTGGATATCTCATGGTCCCCCTTGAAAATATATTGTGTTCTGCAGAAGATATATTATTTTCCAAAATTCCTGCGGTTTTAGTTGGCGTTGTCGGCCATTACTTGGTGGAACCGATTCATGTTAAAACAAAGAATAAACTTGATTTTTCCACAATTTTATTTTCTTTCCACTACCTAGGTTTTGACACTCAGGTCATCATCAGGTGACTAAACCCCTCTCCTCCCCCCAAAAAACCCTAACCCACTCCTTCCTCATGTATGTGTATATATACTCACTATGTTAAAAATTTTCTGTAGTCACCTGATGATGACCTGAGTGTCGAAACCTAGGTAGTGGAAAGAAAATAAAGTTGCGGAAAAATCAAGTTTATTCATTGTTTTAACATCTTGCTGTTTTGTTGAAGCGTGGTTTCAAGGAGATAATATGATGTTTTCTCGTGGAAGTCAATGGCATTTTGCAGCAGGGTGACAAATTAGGCAGTATTTCACCTTTGTTTGGAGAATCAGAAAATTATCAGATGCATTTCGGAATCTTTCATGAAGAACTATGCTGTGTTTAGTCTTAGGCTCCTTACTACGCTCATCGTTCAAGTAAATTGTTTGCCCAAGGAAAACTAATCCATCAAATATGTAACATCTGGATGCTATGCTCAGATATCCATATGCGCTGCAAATATTTGCTGGGAAGGAAAATTATTCTCCTGGTCCATAGGGTAGTATCTATTATCTGTGCAAAAATTATGTAGACTCGAGTTTGGACACTGATTAAAAATGATCCGTGGTACCAATAAGAATGCGAGTTACACCAAACTTTAGCTTGTTTTGTTTTGCATTTAACTGTGGTTGCCGACTATTTTTACAATACACTTTTGATTTTTAATTGCAGTGAGAACAAAAAAGTGTCGGATTTTTGGCATTTCTGAACAGAAAGTTCTTTCACATTTAATAGTGAAGAAACTTGAAGTCTAATCGTAATGAACCTGTATGATTGTGTAGGAAAAACATACTTCAATGTATCTTTAAACTTTGTCCTTTCTAATTAGCCATAAAAAAGTTATTATCAAGTTTATGAAACAACTCTTTCCTGGGTATGAAAATTAGTAGAAGCAAGATCTTGATCTTGTTTTGAAGCTTAAAACAGCAGTATTTAATAGCAATTACTATAGTAAACCCACATTGTGATTTCTATTTTTAACGAGTTAATAAACAACTGAGTGCCTTAGCGGGCTCAAGCTTGCGGTGAGGCAGCCATCTTCGCGAGAGGGGTGGTGAAAGTTTGAGTGCTGTTGCCACTTGCAGAAATGCTGATCCCAAAATAGACATCTCATGTAATGACTCAACTATAAGTTGAAGTAAGGGTTTTATTGACTGTGAAAATTTACATTCTAAGCCATCTACTTTAGCATAGTGTACGTACCAGTTCAAAATTTGGCCAAATTCCTACCTCCAGATGTTAGATTGAAGCCTGGATTATCTTTTCAATAATGTCATTGTGAGTCTCATAATTATAACCTCATGCATTTATTGGGAAAAACTCAGGAATAGTTAGAGAAAAATGCTGGAGTGAAAACTCTTTCCACCATGGTGACCATCTTCTTAACATAAGGCCATGAATTTTTGAAGGTTACAAAAAAATTCTGATGTAATGTATGTTTTATCGATGCCTGCTCACATTATTATCAAATAAGGACATCCTTTTACCATTCCACACTGTAGCTATACTTGGTAGGACAAGATTTATTTGAGGTCACCGCTGGAAGTTGCTTTCTGTTTAACGGAAGCTTTCATTGTCATTCTGCAATCTTGCCAAATTAACCCAAATTTTTGGTTTTATAGGAATTTAAAAATCAAGTTATTATTGTGGCACAGTTGATTTTAAAAATATTTGAAATGGCAGAGATACAGACTATTAAAAAAATCTTGGATGAAAAATTGCACTAAAAATATGGGTGCACATTTTTTCATTCATCTACTTCAACATGTGCATTTTATTTACAAACTGAAATAAGATAATATATGTTGAAAAGAAATAAGACCACCATTCAGTTTTATTTAAAAATATTGGTCTGAATAAAATTTGTCACAAATATAGAATTTTTAAGCATGTAAGAAATTATTCATACTTGGTAATCAAGAGTTTTTGTAAATGAGTTTTTGCTTCTCTGGAAAGCCATAGCCACACAATGCACTCTTGTAAAATATTTACTGTTTTTTAGACTTTTTCTTTTAATATAGAGTCCAAAAAGGCTTCCAGACCAACCATGGATAAAGAAATAATAAGAGATCTTTTAGATTCCATATACTGATAAAACAGTTTGTTTTTAAGTGATGGTGCCAAGTACAGATTCCTATCTATTCGACAATTGTGAAAAGTTGATGTCTTACTTAGTCAATACACCCAGTCCCCTATGAACAATCTTAATTTGCTTAAGAAAATTCGAGCACTTGTAGAAACATTGCTGTTCGAAGTATTGACTGCATAAAGCATGTTCCCAAGGTTCTGTTGATCAATTTGAAAATCTACAAGTAATATTATAAAGGGAAATTCAGAGGTAACCAAGTTGTGGCTCAACCATCTTTGATTCTTATTACATTTTATTCAGAAATACACTAGGAAATATTGGCCCTTAATATTGATTAACCCTTTTAGTGCGGCATGACGTGATATCACGTCATGGTGGTCTTCACGCTGGTGCTGATGATGTAATATCGCATCAAGGGTACTGTGAGAGTTCCAGCTTTTACTGGGGAACTTTTACTAGGCCTCCTAGTGAAAGCTGGAACACTCACGGTACCCCATGATGTGATATCACGTCATCAGCACCAGCCTAAAGACAACATAACGTGATGTCACGTCATGACGCACTGAAAGGGTTAATGTTAAAGATGAGAGTGCTTCAAGATTCTGATGCAGTGCAAAATTGTGTCCTGCAGCTCCACTGTTGACCCTAATTTATGTTGATCTAATAGTCAGTTTTCCATAAAATGATATTTTCATCATGAGTAGACTATGATCTTCAGTTTTCTCACAACCTTTGACCTCGTCAACACTGATTTACCTCTTTAAATTAAATAAATGATATATGAGTTAAATTTTTTTTCAAATTTGTTTTAATTAGGGGCTAGTAACTCCTTTTAACAATTAACTAAGTAGAAACCAGCCAGTATTTTGCTGAAGTCATGATGCAAGACAGTGCCTGAAATACTTAAACTTTCATGGATGCGAGATGATTGAATGGATGGAACGTGCAAGATGGATGAATAAGAATGGAAAGGTAAACATTACGCAACTGCTTTGGCTTGAACAAGGTGACTTTCCAAAAGCTGCTGTTGGTTAATATGAATTCTTTTCATCAGTAAAACAATTCATCATTCAATAACAAAACTTGCAAGTCTTTTCAGTACCACATGTCGAAAGGAGCAAACATACTGGATTTGATGGGTGTGCCAATTAGGGAAGAAAAGATGAGGCAGTTTTGAGTGTGGCCTCTCTTTAATCTGCATAATAATGCTCACCTAATCGCTTCTAATAAGTTTCATCCAAGTAATCTCCTCTTCAACACAAATGATGATGAGTAGTGAACTATGGACAGAGTTAGGATAAAAAGCACTTCTTACTCAATATCACCCATGGTTATTAATTAATTACTATGAAAGAAATACTTAATATTTTCTTCTGACTATTTTAATGACTAATCCCAAAAATTAAACCTTCCATGGAAGTTCGTGACATTTTAAGTTCGGCAGAATGCCCTGAAATCCAGCAGCTACATGAAAAACTAAGGCTTTGATAGGAAATCAAGGAAAAAGCTTGGACTTTCCACAGTAAGATTGCCTTCAAGCACTGATCTTGGCAGACATGGCTACTGCAGTTTCCGATGCCTTCTAATGAGGATGCATTGATCACTGTGAATTTTTAAGAAATGCCATGAACGTTTTGGTAAGTGCTAATGTGAAACACAAGCATGAATGGGAACAAAATGATGCATGTGGAATTTTAGACAACGCTAACGCAAAGCAGTGCTAATCAAGTCGGAGCTATTAGAGTGACCACAAACCTGTTATTTAACATGTTGAGAAGTTGCTAAAGAATTCTTCAATGCTTCAGAGCTTAATTCAGGTGATAGAAATTCCTTCACGAGTGCACATTTAAAATACCCAGCCAACACAAATGGTGAAAAAATAATAAATAAAACAAGCTATGAGAATGAAAAAATAAAAACACAGAACATATAAAACTTATAATTAGAGATACATGAATAATGCTGGATTATGCGATGAAATTTTTCTCTCAATTGGCTTAATAAATATCACTGTCCATGAAAGAACCATTTGAAAGCCATTTATCAAAAGATATTTTTTCATTGAATAGTTTACTAGGAAAAGTTTACTGCCAATGTCAGATTGTCTCTCTCTCACAAGACAATGCAACATGCACCACAGTCACTATCCTTGAAATGGATTCCAAACCAGTTGATCGTCGTAGGAAAACCTTTCCCTGGATGAAGTCATGTGAAGGTAACTCCTGGCCAAGGCCTCAAAACACAAAAATTGGCAACTCACACTGTCATTACTGGGGGCGACCTACAGATAGAAAATGAACACATCAATAGCATTCACTTCATAGTTTCCCGTTGACTCATTTGATGGAATGAGCATTGCTCGTGATGTGATCTGCTGAGAGGATAGTATTCACAAAAATCTGGCTATTGTCATCCCAAATATTACCCACATGATGGCAATTAACAAACACCAAATTGATATCATCAAGAAACTCTCTCAAGGGAGGTATTATCGCATTGCAATTGTGGAAGGAGTTCAAGGTGACTTACATGACTGCTGAGGTATTTTGCATCACCACTGATAAAAGAGGACTGAAGGCAAAATTGATGTTTCCAGGAGAGATGTAATGGAAATGTTACTCATAAACAACGAGTCAAAGTCATCATTTTCCAAAATTTTATTTAATTAAAATGCCTATCCTCTTCATTCTGTTCCATGTCCCTTATCTTAACCAGGGACATCTCTGCCTCCCTAAATGCTCCCAAATTTCCTTTGTTTTTACTTCAATGAGGATACCAAAAACCTCGGGATTCCACTCTTCTCTTTTCATCACCTCCTTATATACTTTTCATTCCAACATTGTATATACTTAACAGATTGGAACTTGAAAAGAAACAATTTTTTTCTCTACCTGAGGAAGATATAAAAATGCAGAAATGAATTAAAATTTAAGAATGAATTTGTGGAAATTTACAACAAAGGCTCATTCTTTCAAGTACTCAAGGCGGCTAAGAATAGAGGAAAACATGACATTTTATTTATAGTAACAGAGGTCAAAAAGTTACTCTTGCTATATAATTCACCATTGTCAGGTAACAATCGATCATAAGCAGAATAGAAGTATTGGATTGGATATTTGGGGAGGTGACCGATAGCTAAGGTCATTTGCGCCATAGGGGATAGGTAAGGGTGGAAGGGTGGATGGAAACCCAGAGTCAGCATTAGCCTGCTCTTAACGAAAGGTGCCAAGGGGACCATGGTTTAACGTCTCATCCAATAGAGAGTATTGTACTTGAAGTGCCCTCCACAAGACACTCAAGTAGGGATCAGGTTTCATCTGAAAAACATCCTCCCCTGCAGGGATTTGAACCCTGGCTGTCCGTATGGAGAAGAGAAGTAATTGAACATTACATTTCATGAGTAGCTATGAGCTACAATTAAAGGTGTAGTTTACAAGTTTCCCGTACCTTACTTCTGCTCACCAACCCCCCCTCCTCAAACATGTCAAATTTATAAATGTGATGTGCCCTCTGCTTAATGTGTCTTGTACATGATGATGAGCTCTGTGAGCTGAAACGCATCAATGCATTAAAATATCCTGGGGAAAAGTGCAATAGTTGTTTCTGTTATAGTTAACACTTTCATTCCACTATTATCTCTTAAGAAAGCCAATTTTTGCATGGAGAAATAAATTCAAATGAACCCAAAAATCAGGTGCATCATCATTTTTTGGGGATATTGAGTCCAAGATGACCCTTAACCCTTTCACTGCTGCAAAGGTACTTGTATGTTTGCACAGCAGGCTGCTGTGAACGTACTTTTATGCTTGGGCTCCGTGGAGCGCTTCATGTTTACTCACTAGCCCTTGATTGCTTTTAAATACGCAATACACAGAAAATGTTTTAAATGTTTCTTAATCTTCAAGTAATTAAAAAACAGATATAAATACGTATATTGTGACTTTCTTCGGTGGAATATATTACTTGAGGAAGAGTTACATGCAGGTGATTCACTTTTGCTTCACATTGCTTTTTTCACAGCTCACACATAGGAAGCCTCATGATAGGGAAACTGGGCCGCAGCGAAAGGGCTAAAACTTAACTTGAAACAGGCAGGAATATGCTAACTTCCAAGCTGCATTTTCCACCAAATCTGTCGCAAAAATGCCTTCCAGTCAGATGCTGTCCTTCTACTTGGGTCAGATTTAGGACGGTAGGGAAGCACGTGGTGACAGGTGTAAGTGGCAAGACTTCTCCAGAAACTAGCCCAGCCAGGGAGATCCCCAAACTCAAATCATCCCTTCTCCACTAACGTCATAGATCAGTAAACTTCCCATATAGAAGTTTAAAATAAAAGCATCAATATTTAGGCATATTTGTAGATATATTGGCTTTTATAAACATGATCTTATGTTTCAGTGTTTCACTTTTCTGATACATAGTTCACTCATTCATAATGCATATCAATTATTCCTTGTGATGAGTAATAAAGGTAACGCAAAGCCCTAGAGGACTAACAAGCATATTTGAATACAAGTATAAACCCAATCACACACACATACTTGGACACAGATCCTGTTTCCTAAGATAATGGATAGTGTATTTAGGATGGAAAGAAATAACCTCAGCCATCACTGCACCTAACAAAGTTACTGAATTACAGATCCAAAAATGTAGCATACAATTTACCATTATTATTTCAGCCTACATGAACCATTTTTGAAATGCCAAAAATATGAGTTTTTTTCAATCATTTTTAGTCAAAAGTTGCATTTTGACTGTATTGTCATACATTGTGGGGAACTAACAGTGTAGTAACTGAATGGAGTCACCCGCTGGTGGTCACACAATAGTGTCAAATTCACAAGGTAAAATCATTCACCTGGACTGGGATTTGAACCCCTTTGATTTTGCACTAAGTGCACTAATTACGCCACCCAGGTATCATCCTCTGCTGTGAATCTAATGGGGGCTCTAAGAAGAGATAAGACATCACAGGTACCCCTGCGGAACACCCTAGAGGTGACTGGCAGGGTAATATGTAGATGTACCGTGCATACAATGCCATGGAGTACCCACGTACAAGCGCTACTGGACGGTTTAGCAAATTGCTCAGCGTTTGCACACAGCTCCATGGCAATATATGCACAGTACCTGAGATGTCATTTCACTCCTTAACCCTCTAGTGCTGGCTCCTGCCAGCGGTTCTAGCGAGAAATGCGGATGGTAACTTAATGAAATGTAGCACTCTAGGAAAATAAATATTATAAAGTTATTGTTTAAAATATCCATACGTGGCTTTGCTTATTGTGTGTACATTGAATTAGGTAATAATAAAAAAACACTTATACATCATGCAAACAATAATTGTTATTATATTTGTGCGCTAAAGTAAAACAATTTTTTGCCTATGAGCCAATATATCGGCCCGCCGCACTTTTCACCCGAGATGCCAAAGCCGATATATCGGCTCGCTGCACTAAGAGGGTTAAAGCCCCCATGAGATTCATAGATGAAGAGGATGATTAATGGGTTAGAGCACTCAGCATGTAATCAAGGGGTGTGTTCAAATCCCAGTCCAGGTTATTGAATCTCCATCGTGAATTTTACACAATACATATTTTGTTCTGATATTTATGCTACGGTTACTCATGGTATCTTCTGTACCATACATCCTATATTCTGTCTACACTGTTGTCTCAGGGCAAAAAAATATTTTCATATGAAAGTTATATATGATTCAGTGCTAAGTTCACAAACTGTGCTTACAGACACCAATTTGAACAGACAGATCAATTATCAGAAGCCATTTGGTTTGGTGTGAGAGCATTAGACCAGAGACATACAAAAGTCAAAAAGTCAAGGAGTTTAACTAGTATCTCATTGGAATTAGTTTCACTTGGAGCATGACTCAGCATTCATGTGTATTTGCATTAGGACCCCCTTTGAATCTGTTCTTAAACCCAAGCGTTATGATGCCAATTAAGTTGATTCCACCAATGACAAAACTGAGTGATCTTCGGCACTACAAGGGCATTTCAATCATTGATATCCACTCAGCAGACCACAGAAACAGGAGAACAAGAGGGTCAAAGGTCATTTTAAGATCATCATTTTCAATCTAAATAATAGGTCAACAAATATGTTGCTTCACTTAAATCAATAAATATCTAATAAGCCAATGAAAAAACTTGCTTAGTAGCATCAGGGGTGGATCAAGGAAATTTTTTCACCTAGGCAAATTCACTCTCCTTCCACCTTCAATTTCTTTGCCAAAATTCCTGTCCATTTATATATGTATACAAAAGCTATCCATGTATACAAAAGGAATATACCATTGACTGATCAAGTTATCTCTAATATCATAGAAATTTTTATGATAAACCTTGGCTGACAGCTTTACCTTAGGTCCTAGGGATTCACTATATGACATCTTTTTCTGTATTAACAACTTGTGCGTGACTTATTTTTTTCAATGATTTTTTTCTTTGGTAGGTTTTTTATGCATGACCTTTTGTGTGATATTAGGCATAAACCATATCAATTCAGGCAGGCAAAGAAAAACATTCATAGTCTCAGGTGATTTTGAATTTAACACATGTTAAAATTCAGAGTAGAGTGAGAAACCAGCATTT
Source organism: Ceriagrion tenellum (assembly GCA_963169105.1). Lineage (NCBI taxonomy): Eukaryota > Metazoa > Arthropoda > Insecta > Odonata > Coenagrionidae > Ceriagrion > Ceriagrion tenellum. The sequence goes on from OY720643.1 coordinate 110,948,276, forward strand.
CTTTGTTTTGTCCAAAATAATTCCTGGTCTGAGATACAGGTCTTGGTACAGGAGACTCTGAGGTACCTTCTGCATTTTATGAAACATCAAAAATAAATTTTCTATTCAATGGCAATTCCACAAATTATGATTTTTTTAACCATTGATCAGTACCATATTCCCTGGAGAGGAGAACTTATACTGTCGAGTTTAACACATTTAATAAACAATTGAACTTTTGCCTTACATTAAACCAGCTTCCATCACCACATTTTCACATATTGGTCTCATGAAATCAACATTTTTCTTTGCTGACATGGCATTTTAATTCTCCATTAGGGTAAGTAATAGATACAGCTTTCAAACAATATTACAGCTTCCAAATATTTGTTTAAGTGCCAAACCATATTACAGATTCCAAATGATACCACTTGGGTGCATTCAGCTTATAACTAAAATTAGCAATTCCACTAAAAATAATTCAGCTGCATCAGTATCTTCTTTATAAATCGAGTGATGCCTTCCAGTGAACCCAAAGTAACTAGGGCACACACAAATTTTAAGATATCACAATTTGGAAGTGAGAACTGGTGATTTAGTTGATTCTCAGGTTTCTGCAGAGTTGGAATGTTGATCTCTCCATGTTTTCCAGGATTTCTTCCACGTCAGTTGTTTGTGGGACAATAGTTTCACTGGCTGTCCTGCCAGCGTCTTCAGGTAGAAGTGTCGTGAAGTATATTTGCCGTGCTTACATGTTGTCATTTTCCCACGTTTTTCTTGGCACTGCTCTGTGATTGGCTGAGGCGTGAATCACTCGTTCCATGCGCTATGTAGTGGATATCCATCCTCTGATGAAATTATTTGACATTAGAAAGGATGGATATCCACTACAAAGTCCAAGGAAAAAGAGTGATTTGCACCTCAGCCAATCACAGAGCAGCACCAAGAAAAACTGAAAATGACGACATATGAGCATGGCAAATATGCTTCATGACACTTCGACCTGAAGACGCTGGCAGGACAGCCAATGAAACTATTGTCCCAAAACAAATGACATGGAAGAAATCCTGGAAAACATGGAGAGATCAGTACTGGTGATGGTGTTGCTGTATTGCAGTTAGAAATCAATATCCATCAGCTGGTCCATGTGGTAGCATAAAGTTTGTGATGATTCATTTAAACTCAAACTGATATTTCTGAGACCTTGGTTGAACACAAGAAATTTCTTTGTTGCTCTATAAATTTCTTGCAATACACATCTGCTCACCGCCGGGAGTCCAGATTTGTCTTCTAAATTCCTTTCACAAGGGTGGAATCATAATTTTCTGCTGACAGAATTCTTCAACTATTTCTTCAGGTGTTGGTGTGTTACTGCTTTCACTGTTCATTTCCCAAGTTTGTCAATGAAGGTGTTAATGGCAGCATTTTTCTTAATGAGTTTATTTTCCTCCCCCAATGCATATCCAACTTCAGAAGAATATGCTTTGTTTTCCTGACCAAGTCTCAGTTAGGAGTGTCCTTTCCCGAGCAGTCACCCCATCCCTCAAAATGAACAGGTCTTCATGCTGTATATCACAGACTACTGAAAAGAGGTATATTTTGGGAGCTTTATTATGTTTTGAAAGCTGTGTTTGCTATTTATCTTTATGAAGAATTGAAATGGCATGTCATATAAGACTAATTTTGATTTTGTGGGACCAATATGTGAGAATGTGGTAATGAAAACAAGTTTAACGCATGGAAAAATTTTAGTACTGATCAACAGTAAAAAAAAATTAAAATTTTTGGGTCAGCCATTTTTGAAAAAAAAGGATTTTTGATTTAAAACATAAAATTCAGAAGGCTACAGCAAGAGAACGTAGACATACGTTTCTGTACAGATGTTATCATTTTAATCTGAAAGCTATTATCTGTCAAATTAAAGGAACAGCAATAAAATACCTTGAACCACTCAAGAGATGGAGAATCAGAATATTTTGCTGGAACTCACATGTGAGAAAAAGCACCTAAGGCACCATTTTTGGCAGCCTGTATCTCAGGTCATGAATTTTTTGGGCAGAACAAAAAAATATGAGTTTCTTACTTTGATCTAATTTTTAATGTATTTTACATTCCAAAATATCTGAGACAGTGAAAGTAACCCCCTACCTGAATCAATATGGATTACGCCATTCTCTCCTGGATGTAAACGCTTAATGATTTCCTCCTTATGCTGTGTATGTATTATAACCAATGGACAATCAGCAAAATAATAGTGCACTTGCACGTGACTCCATGCTGTAGAATTGCAAACTTACTGGCAACTCAGTAAATTTAATACAGTGGCTTGGCCTGGTAACCTCAACATCAGTCAAAAGAGCAAACAATTCTTTGTGATACACATCTGGCCTCAACCTCGCAGACAGTGATGGTAAACATGGAAGCTTTGGAAAGTTTCTCTAACATCAAATATCAAGCAATCTTGAGTATCTTTTTTCTTGAAAGCCTAAAAAAAATTTAACAAGGATGCGTGCCTCAGTAGCCTGAGTGGCTAAAGCACTTGGCATGATATTGGGGGAACTGGTAACGAGTCTCAGTCAGCACGAATGATTTTTTTCTCTAAACAGTTTCACGCCAATGCAGTTTGCTGTTAGACCCAAATTTGATGCTATCACTGAGGGCAATTGCCTAGGCCTAGAGCCACCCCTGATCTACTTCCTAAGTTATACAAGACACAATGCTATTTTCTGCCATCAGCCAGAAAATGAATAATCTTCCTCGACAGAATGTTTATTTTGATGACTAAGCATTAAAATCCACTATTTTTTTTGATGCAGTTGAGAGATCAGAGAAGCATAATTATAAGGGTCAGAAAGTATTATGCGTTGAATTGTTGAAGGCACTCATGGGTTCCCATCATAAACTTCATTTCCTAAATTGTAAAACATGGGAGTAAAGCAGGAGATACTACTGCATGAATAGTTAGCCTTTGACTATACTGAAACAAGGAGATTATAAAGCAGGAACCACTAACCAACGTAAAACTCTGGTTTCCATGCTAGGCCCCATTTAAGCTGGAAGTTAAGTCTCTCAGTTAGCATACTACATCTCTACTTTCTTCATAATGGAGACACTTTAAGTGTAAAGTCATAACAGGACAAAACACACAGACTAGAACTAAGTTTACTGTAGAGATATTAATGTATTTGATATGAAATTGCCAGAAAGTAGTCTCCAAAGAGTGGCTAGATTTTATATACCAATACCTTCCATTCATTAGACAAAAAATAATGAGGTAACATGTGATTAAATTTTGATGAATATTTGAAATGTATAACGTTACAGCCAGTAGTTCCAGCCACAAAACTGGTTTGCACAACTAATTTTAATGGAATGCATCACTTAATTAACATAATAAGGACCATATTATCATTAAGGCAATGGTACAATGGAAGTTGAGCACACATTACCAACTCCTTGGTGATCTTAGTGTATATAATTAGAATAACCAATTTTGTGACAAGCATAATCAGAAGTCATTTGAATGGAGAGAGTATATTCCTGCAGTGAAAGTTGCTTATCAGTTAGCAAAGGGCAGTTTCTCTTAGTTTGAGGGTGTAACACTTTCAGAAGCCAACAATTTTTTTTCATCACGGCTCTTGACTCTAAGCAGTCAGAGAAATCAATTAGAAAAACTCATTCCTTGATCTGAAAAAAATCTAAACCGGAGCAAGAAATTAAAGGATAGTGATTCCTGCTCCCATGGAAACATTTGCTGAAGACTTTTATTTTTTTAAATTTCAACATTCAAAACTTTATTAAAATCATCTAGACAATTGTTCTACTGCTTAGAATGAAAAACAGAAAACAATAATAGGCTCTATATTTAAACACACAGAATAGTGTACATTTTTGAAAGACATTCAGGTAAAATACATTCTTAAAAATTATAATCTAGTGATCACAAGAGTGAATTTCACAATGAATTTCATGAGCAATAGCACAAATAGAACATTTCTAAGGATGAGGTAAATTCTTCCACGTGTAACCCACCAACTTACCGACTTGTTGGTTGAGACTTGGGTTTAGGCATCTTGGCTAGGAGTGCTTGAATATCCTTCTTCTCATCATAGGACTTCCACAACTCAAAGAGTGACACCAAGCATCGACATATCTCTTGAATTTTATCCATGTCAACATTTAGTTCAGCAAACCATGATTTCAAGTCTCTCTGCATAATAACGCATGCTATTTGGAGACATCCTGAAAATAAAAGAAATACAAATACAATTTACATATCAATGGAATTTATTTTTTCACATTAATTGAATGCATTTATAAATTGCCGCGAACTGAAGGGACCTGATTGCATTTAGGCAGTGGAGAAACAACTAGTACAGTGCATGCTCAGTACTCTCTAATGTCATTTCCATCCCCTATGGAAGGTCTCAGAAATATCCAAAGTGGATACAAGACTATCTACTAGAAGAAGGATCCTACTATACGTAAATTCAAAGACTGTTCAGCCTCACCATAAAGTGAGCAAATAAATTAATAAGGGAAAAACTTTGTAATGTCCACTAGGTTATTTATTTTGTACAACTTTTTCGATGCTTAAATTCATCATCAAGAACAATGAATTTGAGCTATAGAGGACAGCATTAAATATCTTTCAGGGAGGGTATGGGATAGAGGGGAGGGAAGGGTGGGGTTCGGAAAGGTTCAGGTCAAGGTTTCAGGGTGGGAAAGAGAGTATAAGAAAATGATTTTGATCTCCTACTGTTCCATTGCATCCAGCCAGTGTCCTTTGCCTTGCAACACCAGAATTTTTGCGGTGACACAGCATTAGTGGCCTTCAGTGATGAATGTTCGGCGATTAGAAAACTTGTGTCCTTATTTAGGAAGCATCTCTTATGTTCTTTGGCCCACACGTTGAAGTTTCTACCTCTTTGGCCCACTTACACTGAGTCACGCTAAATCTCATACACCCCGGATTGTGAGCATGGGTTGATTTTGTCAATTGCCTTGATGAATATGTTTTTCGGCACAGGGGGGGGGGGTGTATAAAAACAGGTTGAATCGGACTTTTGGAAAAAACTTTGTGGCTTTATATAATTGCTTCCCTACAAAAGAAAGTCTCCCCCATTTTCTAACAAATCAGGACCCTTCTGACCTGCCTGCCGGCCCTACATATTACAGCACCAAGGGAGTCATGACATTTTGCCCTGAAGACGATGGACGACTCAGCCATCGAAACATCGGCACTCATGGAGTCTCTCACTCAGTGGACTTCCCGAATAGAACTAATAAAAATCTCACTCATGTCTTCTCCGCAGATTATGTTTATAGCTTTGAAATTGATGTGGTGGCTTTCTTTTTACATATTTTGCTCAATGCCTTCTCGATTAGGGACATATTGTGTACATATTGAATAACCAAGTGGACATCACAAAGTTTTTTCTTACATAACTCACGATGATGTTCCACAATATCTTGCCGGATACCATTGAATAGATGAGCAAATAAAGTAAAATATCTTATTTCATTCCTGTTTCATGAAATCTTCTTGAAATAAACAACATCAACATAGACCTCAATGATAACTACACATTTTCTCAAGCATCAGCCAGATAGAGAGTAAATTCAAATGAACTTTCACATTAATAAACTGATAAAAATTCTTCACCAAAATACAAAGGTTGGTGATGAATGAGCGTGTATTGTCCCACAACACCAAGGGAATAATTCTCCCCAAATTCAGGAAGCAATGGCCATCACTCATTTGTTTGACGTCCTCTTAGCTCATATCACAAGCTCATATTGTCCATTCTACTTCGCAACTAGGGGTCAAACTCTTACATAATGTCTTATATGGTACATTATGAGGTGGTACACCTGAGTTGGTAATTGGCATACTTTCATAGATTAAAGGGGAGAATTGATGGAATTAAGTGTGATTGCATGAAGGTATATTGAAGCCATTAAAAGGTGCCATCAGCTACATGAATAGATTAGTAGCACAGTTAACACACTAAAAATAAAGGTATTAGTAGCAGACTTAAAGCAGTACCATATGGATCATTCCAAGTGAGATCATCTAATCCATGTGCCCTCAAATCACAAATTTTCTTCAATTTTTACATTGGCACGCATAGTTGTAAGCTTAATTTCTTCACATTTTTCAGAGGAAAGTAGGTCTCCGTACAATTTTTTTGAAAAAAAAAATAATAACTTTTCTAGCTAAGCACATTGTTCCAATGTTGATACTGATTGCTAAAATGTTTAACATATTTATTTCCAAACTAATTCTCTTGAATTTGGTGTCAAATAAAAGGGAATACTTTCTTTATGGAAATATTTACAACTAATATGCAAATTATTCACTGAGAAACTGTAAAAATTACAATTTAACTCTTGTGTTGCTCAAACTGCTAATAATAAGTACAAGTTTTTGTGTACAGTTCTCGGGCTCGCCACCGCGTAAGATATTCATAGGCAGCCAATGTTTCGGGTTCCGACTCGTTACCCATTCTCAAGGCTACAGAATAGCCTTGAGAACCCGAAACGTCGGCTGCCTATGAATATCTTACCCGGTGGCGAGCCCGAGAACTGTACACAAATGTTATTCGCCGGGAAAGTGTTAAATCATACATTACAAGTTTTTGCCTTTATAATTTTTTGTTGGCACAAAGTAATTATGAACTTACACCAAAGGAAAAATGGTGATGTTTTTCTTTATTTTGCAGAAAAAGTATTTAAAAGTTAAAAGAAAAATGCACTGGTTCTGTTTATATAGTCTAAATAATCATTCCGTATTTAACTACTATGAGCCAACTCTGTAGAAAGCCTCCGATAGTTGAGAAAATACTAATCGTAAAGTTTTATCCAAATATATAATATATAGGGAGGTAACATAAAGTTGAAGTTGAGGAATAAAAACATCTTCAGAAAATATCGGAGGATATTGTGAGTTTATTTGGGGATTGGCTATTGGTTGACAATAGTATGAATATGTCGATTTAATTTTATAAGAGAGAAGATGATTGTTATTGCATTATTTAGAAAGCTAAAAATTTGAATATAAACAGATATTTGCTGAAAACACCTTGCCAAAACTATTGTGTTAATCAGGGGTTTGCAACTTGCAAGAGAAACAACACTTTCCAAATTGGATCAAGTTAATAATCCATTATGTCACACATTTACTCCAATAAATTATTATGATTGTGTACTCGGTCGTAAGCATAATGATAATAAAAAAGCACATGGATTTTAAAATTTAGGGAAACAGTAGACAATATCCATTGTTGGAGGATTATTTTTCACAGCAAACAGGCTTTCCCTTGGCATGTCTAGATGCCACCTACTTCCTTCTCTAATCTATTACCGCATCAAGTCACACAGCTCTACACTTTCATCTAGACTGACAACCTCAGCTTTACTCCACTGCATTCATCTCTCACCCAGAGCTATCTGGTATGGTGGGTACAACAGACTGAGGTCCGTGCGCAGAGAGTCATTGGCCACTCTCCATGCCAGAGCAAGCAACTGGTCTTCCCCATGGGCATTCCCCATCGAGGAGCCGCCACTCCCGTGGCCTTGGTGGCCACCCCCGCCCCCTGACACTGACCCAGAGTTGGGTGCTGAGGGGTGCGACGAATGTGGGTGTGCCGATGGGTGAGAGGGGGGCGTGGCACCCGTGCCGCCAGAGTGAACATGGTGGTGATGGTGGGGGGAGGGGTGGCCACTGTTCCCACTCCCTCCTCCGGCTGCGGCACCTCCCGTCGCTGCCGTGCCTGTGCCACCCGTGCCTGCAGTTGTTGTGCTCGAGGTGGAGTGGGCGTAGACAACATCATGGAGGAGCTGCAGAAGGGGTCGGTAGGGCTGGTACACTATGAGGCAGCAGTCGAGGTTCTCGAGGAGGTAGAACTCGCATTCCAGGACATGATTGGTGCGGTAAGGGAACTCCTGGGTGTAAGCGTAACTAAGTTTGTTTTTCACTGAAACATAAACATGTTTCATTTAAAAATCATGATTCCTGAGCCCAACACAGTATGCATTATTTAAACCTTGAAAAAAATCAAGAGGACATGAATCTTTTTACCATTAATTCACATGATTTAGGATAAAAACCCAATTCCCCTGGAATCTCCCCCCAAATGCTTTCCACAAATCCTTGGATCCACAAACCAATAACCAACCAGCCCCCCAAGCCATAAGCTTTAAAACCGTGGACTACTTGACCAAATCAGGGTGTTTATAAAAATAAAGAGGAAATACAATTATGATTAAAGATTCCAATACATGTGTTTTCTTCATCTCCGGACATGTATGCAGAGATAGGTAAATTACCATTAATTTCAATTAAGGTAAATTATCATAATTTTCAAAAATTACAGTATTTATAATTTTTAATTATAATTTTCTGTTAATAATAGCTAATAGAGGACTTGATTGGAAAGCCAATAGAAAGGGGTTAAAGGCATTTAAGGTAGGTAGTTTGAGTGAAAAATCAATTTACTTAGAAATCAATGAATTTGGTCTCATTTTATAGAGAAATACCTCACCTATCGAATAAAACAAAAAATTCTACCCCTTACCACATTACTTTCCGAGATACTTGCCAGAAAATACCATTCCTTTTACATGGTAAATGGTACGTGTATGCACTCCAGAGAAACATTATTTACAACATGAGTTATTTCTAACCCTTAGATGTCGTAAAAAAAACTAACAGTGAGTAGTTGGTATGTTTTCTCAACGATTTTTAAAATTAATCATATTGTTACCGCAGTCGGTTCTTGGGTATCACAAGAAACCTTCCGTTTTGAAGGAGTTTCAAATGCACCGCGCAAAAAAAGAGTCATGTTAAAGACTTACTTAGACAGTTTCATTTAATTACTTAAAATTTTGGTGATATAAAACTATATCATTGCACCATTAATAATGCAATGTTAAATTGATGTGTCCTACAACTGGTGAAATTAAAACATATAATTCGAATACGGTCTCTCTTATGACTAGGGAACAATCTTGCTTGGACTACCGTAATCCATTACTATAGCTACATTAATGTACTAGAAATAAAGAAAATTTAAAAACAAATACGGTAGCCCAAATGCAATTTGTTGCTCTTTTGTTTGGTATGAGAAATTTTCGTTCAATCTGTTTAAACAAGAGCCCCACAGATACAGGGTCCGGCACAAAGGACGGACGGTTTTAAAAAAATCACAAAATCGGTAATTTTTACTCAAAAACAAATTTATTGACGGATTCGGGTTTACAATGAAATAGCATTTGTCACAATTAAGTGTGGAAAATCACATCAGTCCTGTGGTGACCCTTTTTGACGATGCATTGCTGGAGGCGTTCTTGAAAGTTCGCGTAGACTCTCTCCAACATCGTTCTCTGAACTTGGGCGACTTCCACGCGAATTGCCTCCTTCAAATCGTCCAGAGTTCGGGGCTTGTGCTCGTATACACGAGCCTAGAGGTGTCCCCATCCCAGATGGATAAATCTGGGGACCGAGGAGGCCAATGAACATCACCAAACCTGGAAATAAGGCGACCACGGAAGAGAGGGCGAATAACGTTCATCGTTGCTCTGGCTGCGTCGGGCCCATTCGGGCGAGAGTGGTGGGGAGAGTGCCGTTCGCCTCGTGCGTTCCTAGCATTTTTACCAGTCGACATTATAGAGCCGTGGACGGTTGAGCACCGCGTTTTCGCGTACGACAGTTTTGTCCGAAATATTGAGTCTATCACGGCTGTACAGCGTGAGTTTCGTCGCCACTTCAATATTCATCGGAATCGAGGCGCTCCTTCTCGAAACACCATCCTTCGTTGGGTTCAAGCACTTCGCACACGTGGTGTGATCAACAAACGCTCACCAGGAGTTCCACGAACGGTTCGAACCCCTGAAAATGTGGAACGCGTACGGCAAGCCCTCCTTCGCAGTCCGGCTCGATCTGCTCGGCAACATGCTGCTGAACTTCGCCTCAGTGATCGTTCGGTAAGGCGTATTTTGCATATGGAACTCCACTTTCACCCCTACATATTGGCCATTGTGCAACAGTTACAGCCTGGAGATTACGCACAACGAATGAACTTCGCACGTGAGATGGAAGCACTTATCGAGCAAAATGAGAACCTCATTTGGTTCATGAGTGATGAAGCTTTCATCTTAATGGCATGGTTAACCAGCAGAATTGCCGTTATTGGACTAATGAAAATCCGCGACAGTTACATGAAAGACCGTTGCACGCCCCAAAAGTGACTGTTTGGTGCGCTGTATCGCAAACTTGCATCATCGGCCCTTACTTCTTCGAAGACGGTCATGGTATTGCTGTTACCGTGAACTCGGAGCGCATGAGCGATGTCAAAATGATCACCAACTTCTTTTCACCTGAATTACGACGACGACGTGTTCCATTCCGACGTGTGTGGTTCCAACAGGATGGGGCGACCGCCCACACAGCCAGAGCAACGATGAACGTTATTCGCCCTCTCTTCCGTGGTCGCCTTATTTCCAGGTTTGGTGATGTTCATTGGCCTCCTCGGTCCCCAGATTTATCCATCTGGGATTTTTTCCTATGGGGACACCTATAGGCTCGTGTATACGAGCACAAGCCCCGAACTCTGGAAGATTTGAAGGAGGCAATTCGCGTGGAAGTCGCCCAAGTTCAGAGAACGATGTTGGAGAGAGTCTACGCGAACTTTCAAGAACGCCTCCAGCAATGCATCGTCAAAAACGGTCACCACATGACTGATGTGATTTTCCACACTTAATTGTGACAAATGCTATTTCATTGTAAACCCGAATCCGTCAATAAATTTGTTTTTGAGTAAAAATTACCGATTTTGTGATTTTTTTAAAAACCGTCCGTCCTTTGTGTCGGACCCAGTATTACACAAGTCTTATTATCCTACAAATGAGTTGTATGTGCCTTATTTATAACTAAGATTATATGAAATATATGTACACTTGGCTTAAAATAACATATTTGGAAAACACTGGTATGAAAAATAACTGACACAGAGGTGAATGTTATAAAAAATTAGGTGCTGTTCAGTCAGGAACCTCCTGCACCCCTATGCCACCTCCTTGCTTCTTTTTGGCGCCATGGAATAAAAGCAATTCCCCCACAGGGTGGTGGAATTTGGGAACCATTAATTTAAAAAGTACTCGGCATCTCACCTCAATGTGTGTGGCAGGAGTGGTGTAATCACCCACTTGCTCCACACTATACCATTATTATGCTGATGAAACTATGACTACTAATGCATAAGCAAACAGCTAAACAAATGCATCAGCAAATACTAGTTGGTGGGTGACATTTCACTAAAACTCACACATAACTCTATTGGTATGCTTCTAACTTTTAGAAACCATCTGTATAGTTTTATTTTGCAACTACATTAATGTACAGAGATGCATATGTATATAAAACATTGCAAATTAAGACACAGCCATTGGAGAGCCAGTTTTGTGGGCAGTTATTCTGCCCAATTTTATTCTCATGATCTGACCAACCACAGTATTTTGCATTTCATAAAATTATACCATTGACACTGGGGGAAAATAGATTGGTTTTTAACTTGTATATAGGATGAAGAACAAATGTTTGCTCTTAAGTTTGAAAACGAATCCCATCTCCGTTGTTTCTGAATGCTTGTAACACTCATGAAAAATATCAAGCATTTTCTTCCACCTCTTGCATGCATTTTGCATGTTGTACTCAGTGCATTGAATATGTCTTTGGCAACCACTTACTGATTTAAAAGAAACCACAGATTCAAGAACTAAATATGCATGGATCTTCACGTTATCAGACCCCATACTTAAACAATTTGTGTGAGGCTATTTCTTTAAACATCTCAATCCATTCCCTGTCTTTATTATTTCATGGATGATGATCTTCTTCCATATCCACCCTCAAAATCTAAACATCTCAATCCATTCCCTGTCTTTATTATTTCATGGATGATGATCTTCTTCCATATCCACCCTCAAAATCTATCCCTAGTTAGGATCCTCTATTAGGGTTTCTGTCATCGGCCTTCCCTTGCTTGAGACATACTCTAACCACCAGTGGGATCATAGCTGAACACCAAACAGTGCAACTGGAAATCGGTAGTCAGCACCCATCGTATGGTTTTGAGAAATTAATGCTTGTAACTAGGTTTACCAAAAGCCGACCATTGTGTTACTCATATCAGCAATCCAAATAATGTTATCTTTATAATTATTCTATTAACACGCATACTTTACCTGCAAACACTTCCCGTTTGTACATGATTGCCTATGTTCAACAAACATTATGGTACTAAAATGATCACAGTAACAAATTAACTTCGCTGGAGCAACGTTTTTGAGTACCTTACGTACGGATATAACTGTAGCATACTTCTACAGAAAAACCAACGGAACTGAGAAATAAATGTATACGCAACGGTGTCAGCAAGCCGCAAGCGGAATAACGAGCGGCAATTATAGTTCATAGCTGTAATCAATGCCACTTACCTGGTCTAAGCGGTATGCACAAACGTCAAAAAAAAACTCACCTACAGTTTGGCAGGTGGTAATAAGTCTACTATTTGAAATAACTCCAAACTCCTCAACTTTGGAGGCGAGGAAGACACAAGTTGGGGCTAGGAGAAGAGGATCAATGCATCCCAAGGAATTTCGAGCGTAGAAACGTTTCAAATACACGGTAGCTGTGGCGATCACTTGTTGACGCAATTTTAACTGCTCTCCTAGCACCTGAATGACTGAAAACAACGAGGGAATAACTCATTACTCCGGAACGGACAATAAAGTCACTTCGTTGCGGTATAATAATACTCTTCAAGACACGCTTCAATGATACTCAGGCAAAATTAATTTATGAGTCTTTCTGTACCGATAAGAGATCAAATGATTGTCTTACAGTTCGCGAAAAATATAAATATTTTCTGGTATTCCTCCTCGGTTAAGATTCCTAAATCGTGCTGCCGCTCTCGGACAAGATCCTGCTTATCCAAAAGCCACTGTTGACTGAGAAAAAGAGGAAGTATAAAATAAATTCACTACCAATAAAAATAATAATTACTGCAGTCCAACAAATAGTGAAACACGTACAAGTGAGAACTTTGCCAAAAATTCCCAGCCATTGATGTACGTATGTTTCATCAAAAATTATCACTATTATGAATAAAGACGATTCAAATGCTTGGTAGTGAGTTCAAAGAAGAATAATCGATTGCGCTTGTGGATTTATTTCGCCGATATAACACAAATTCAGCACATTACAACTCTCTCGAAGCCAACTATGAGAAGATACGCTTTGTAAACAATGCACGCTTGTTTCGCTAGATTAACGCTTACCGATTGTTTTTATTCCAGTTCCTGCATCCACCGGTACTTATCGATCCTAGCGCCGATATTCTAAAGTTGAAAATCGTAAATAGTGGTCGAGTGCATCTGAAGTAATCTGATCTGAATGCGATTGCAATCAATTGATATCGGTCACTGATTTAGCAAAATTCCCGTTAATGCCATCGTTACAAACCATTCCTCGAATTTTTAATATCCGAGATTGATGCTCATCTCTGTGATTTGCGTTGGGAACTGAAGAAAGGATTTTAGTTTTTTGTATTGATGGTCACCAGTGTTTCACCACGTCGATTGTTTTGCAGATAACAGCTGTGTAGTTCAAATAATTTGAAGATGGAAGACACCGTGAACAGCACTGCCGGGTTCGTGAGGAATCTGAGTATTTCACTACTCACAGAACAGTGCCATGATGCATTTTTTGTCGATTTTGACTTCTTCAATGGTAAGTAAAAAAAATTTAGCCCTCGTCGTCATAAAATTGTACGTGATGCGAATTTTGATGTATTTTTCTTGATTTATTTCAGCGGCATGCTTAAAAATTGCCTTAAGCAAAATGCTAGGAATAGGAATCATCGCGGGGTCAATGTTAGGTGAGTACCCCCAGATATCCTGCAGTGGTGAATCGAACATTTCTATTTGGTTGATGTATTTCTTGAGGGTGCTAACTTCTAGGTCTTGGGTGCAAGGTCTGCCATCTCGGAGACAAACTTTCGGTGCTTTTTTGTGTAAAGATGGCTTTACAGGGTACATTTTATATACAAACGAAGGTATGAACTCGTGCATGGGGAAAATTTTACCGTGTAAAGCGGCAAACTGTATAATTGTCTGAATGAACGAACGGGAAGTAGAACCTGCACTAATTCCATTAATTTTCTTGCACGTTTTATGATACTTTCCCTTGAATAATAAAATGTACCGAGTAAGGCGGCTGTAACATTTTACCTCGTCATTAATCGGTCGAGTTGTGACTTAATTATAATGTCACAATATTATCCCTAATGAATTGATCTTTCGTGAAGTCTGGTGAAGATGTCTTCATCATAATAATTCTTCAGAATCCATAATATTTCTCTAGGCAAAGTCTCTCGTTTTATTCATTTTTTGGACAATTTAGTATGTAAAGAATTTTGGAGATGTAGGAAAACTTTAAAAATTCAAATCCAGTAAAGGTGGGACATGATCACTCCTCCCCTCTCAGCACATTGGTTGGACGTATAAATCCTTGGATTATAATTAATGGGAAGGGGGCTCAATCCCCTGTACAGATTTTGATGCTGAAAGCATATGATAATTGATATGCAAAGAAAGCAAAATATTGAATTTCAAAGACAAAAATATGAATTGCCATCTTCCTAAGATCATTTAGGTTCTATGATATATTTTGAATACTGCGGTAAAGATGTGATTTTTTATGCTTGAACCATTTGCAATTTTCAAATATTCATTGTTAATGTAGATATTTATTCTACCTAGTTATTTGTTGGCTCATAGACAGCCCTGTCTATACATCTACATCGACAAAGTACAGTAAAGGCTGTGGATAGTGTGTGTGGCATGGGGTGATTCCACACCAGGCGTGCTGCACTCGTCCCTGTTGAAATTAGAACCTCGCACATTCCCCTGTTTCTAGGGGGAATTAGCCATGAAAATAAGCAGTCCTGAGAAATGTGTGCAGTCAAACAAGAAACTAGAAGAGTGCCTTGTAAACATATACTAACTTACAATGCACTTGTTAAGATACAACTTTAATTTCCCTTAGCTTGAGAAATTGTCTTGTAAATCTCCTTTATCAACTATTTATTATCCAAGTTTCAACAACATACTTTAAAGCTCTTCATATATTTTGCCTTTTCGTATTCTACGTAATTCCTTTTTGTCCTTTCTTCCTCGCATGCCTACACAACATTATCCCCTCTCTCCATGTCATGCTGCTTCCAGTATGTCCTCCGACTGATTTTGCTGCCTCCATCTCATTACCATCATATGCTGCAATTTTCCCTTCTATGCTATATAAAATTTCCTCAGTTTTCCTCCATCTAGCTGGCTCTTTCATTCCTTCATTATATCCACATCTCATAAACAGACTCCAGCCTGTGCATATCTCCCTTCCATTGTGACCTAATGTGTACCATCACCCTTAAATAGCAGAATATTAAATAATCTTTTCTTAGTGTGTTCTTTCAAATATCCCATTACTAATTTCCTACTTTTTGTTAATGCTTCCTTCAGCCATTTAATCCTTTTCCTTATGTCATTTCTGATAATCCCACCCTCACTCGCTACAGTTCAACCTACTCTACTTTATGCCCTCTGTTCTTAATTAGAGGTGGGTTGTTCACGCAGGAACGGGTCCATGGTATGAGTGGAAGAACTTGTGGACCGACTTCTTCACTTCTTTCATTCTGACCGATTCATTAATGTCGCTCCTATATTTAAGGGATACGATGTTTTTTATAACACTCCAAAGATTCATTTGCTGATGGTAGTGGTGTAATTAGCAGTACTCTTTTGTTTGATATAAATGAAACCTTTTTATGAAACCATGTAAAAAGTTGGTAGTATCACCTTCCATCTTTTACTTCATCCAACATTCTTAGATGCCGTTATTATGGTTTACCAAGTATTTCTAGGATATTTGATATTCTTTAAACACTAAGAACGCATTAAAAATAAAAATACATGGCCACCATTAAAAAAGGAAGGTTAACAAGTGAAAAGGAACCAGTCTCGGAAAGGACCGGTCCAGCGTGAATTAGTTCCCAATAATGAACAGATTTGCCCATCTCTACTCTTAATGTTTATTTTATACTTCCGGCTTCGAGAGAATTTCGCTAACTTTTTTTCTTTTCAATGGTCACTCTTAATACGTAGCCTCTCACTCTTTCCATAATGCCCTCATAAGTGTCTGCTGCTCCTCAACTAAGTGGCTGACCAATGGCTAATCATCTGCAGATCTGACTGGTTACGCAAACTACTTCATTCTCATCTTCAGTTCTTAAAATGTCTTCTAGCAGTTTCCTAGTAGTATATGCCAAAAGGCATAGGGTGACAATGGACACTTCAAACTCCCTCTTGCTCCCTTTTATCCACCATTGCAATCTCCATCTGCTGCCCTCATCTCAGCCATCTATTGCTGAGGACTCCATGGGGGATCAGGTTGGTGTGGTGGCTAGGGTACTGGCTAACCAGGGCCAGGGTTCAAATCCCTGCGGAGGAGGATTTTTTTCAGAGGAAACCTGATCCCTACTTGAGTGTCTTGTGGAGGGCACGTCAAGTACAGTACTCCGTCTGTCGGATGAGACGCTAATCCGTGGTCCCCTTGGCACCTTCCGTTAAGAGCAGGCTAATGCCGATGCCAGGTTTCTATCCACCCTTCCTCCCTTACCTATCCCCTATGGCACAAATGACCTTAGCTGTAGGTCGCCTCCCCAAATTTCCAATCCAATCCAATCCTGAGGACTCTGTATTCTGTGCATTGGTGATGACTCCGTAAGGTTTGATCCGCGGCTAGTCCCGGTTGACTCAAAATCAGCCATCTAATTCATGTATATATTTCCCATAGTCTATCCAATAATCCCTCCAGTCCACCTCATATTTTTGTAGTTATTACACCTTTACGTTTCAGTTTGCTTTATCAAACAGGGTGGCGATCGTCAGGGAAAACCTGGAATTGTCTGGGAATTTTGAGTTTATGGAAAAGTCAGGGAATTCTCCTAACAGTCAGGGAGAAACCGTGATAGGAAATCCTGTTATTTTTCTATTGTGGCCTCAAGAATATAAAAAATGCTGACGTAGTGGACTGAGGTGGGTTTGGACATTCAGCACCTTTGGGGTACCAAGTGGGGGTGAGATAGTAGTGTCCTTCGCCTTGTCAGAGTATTCGGGGGTATGAATGGACCCTCCTGGGGGTTTCAAACCAAATGTTCATAAACTAACATCTTTCAATTGAAGACGTTTTGTCTTCGCTGACTCGAACAGCAGATGATGTGCACAAGATACATTTCTTATCCCACTTCCGTTTACAATATATGGTAAATCTTCGTATGGTAGAAGTGGAGGTTAGAAGGAAATACTTGCGTACCACTGCTTCACTTGGATATTCGACGCTCAGCACATGCACAGGCCACCTGCATAACTCCCCAATATGTATTTTTAAAGCGGGCGCTCGCGTTGCAGGGCTTATGTTCATCCTATCTTTTGTGTGTTTGACGAAATAATCCAGCAATTTTATTTTTGTATTGAAAGATTAGGGTTTAAGCTATTGTAAAGTATATTTTTCAACCAAAAAAGAGCTGTTAATCATCGCTTTTTTTAAGCGTCAAAAGTAGCAATATTTTCACATTTCCGTTTTTGTTGCTCCATTGTACCGTGGTTGCGTGCCACAAATTAAAGTTTATGCTCCGATAGTACAGTCCTGTGTTCTTGCTGTTCGAAAAAATTAAGTTGACCATATCTTATTATTAATTTAGGAGATATTAGGCCCTAAACATGGGTTTAAAAAATAGGTTAAAATAAAAAAATAGGAACAATTAATGTCATGTAGGAGCTCAGAGTATGGGTTTAGGAAGCCAGACGTTGATAGAAAACTCAGATTCATTTCTTTTAATTACGAAAACGTCATAATATTTAAAAATATGACCGCTAGATCGTCATTTATTGGGGATAGAGTTCGGAGCTGTGGCGCGCTAATTTGTGATATTTGAATTGTCATAACATAAACATTTATTATTACAGAAGGCTAGTATTTGGCAAATCGTCATTCCTCATTGCATTCTTTCTTTGTGTCAAGATTCATGAAAATCGGAGATGGTCGAGCCACGAGTGCATGGCTATTTGGTTGACTTTGGGTGGAATCAATCAATATACAATCCATGGGCTATGAGTGTATACATACTGAAACCCTTGCTAGACGCGGCTTTCTTCTACGTGGATTCCAAGTCGCGAGGTTTTCGAACGTGTACTATGCCTCGCCGACCGCGGGATGAAGGTTCACTGTTATGCGGTTTTCTCTATGGCCACTTTCACCATTTTCTAAATGGTTAGGTCAAAGTAAAATAAAAAAAATTATCCACCGATCTGGACTATTGTTTTCACTTTAGCTCGGGGGTTCAGCACGCTCTTGATCGAATGTTTTTGCGTCACGCGATAGCTGGCCCTTGGGAAGCCTTCTCAATTACGAAGTTATAACGAGCGTCAAACTCGTAGTCCGCAGGATTGATTTCTATACAATTACATTTGCTCTCGTAAAGCCGTCCTTCTACCGGAAAAATTTTATGCTCCACATTTATGCCTTATCGGGTTACGCATGGTTTTCGGCTCGGTTATTAAGTGAATCGCACCGTTTTTTGGAGTGCTATAAATGTCACGGTACTCGGTATGCAGAATGTTTTATACGCTCAGTCTAGATATCAAAGTCGCCCTTTGAAAGCCTTCTCCCGTCGTCAAGACACGGATAGTTCACTGATGAGGTCACCGGAGAAAAATGCATTATTGACGAGATAATTCATGGAAGGTCTCCACCAAAGACAGTGTCTTCGTCTAGCAAAATGTGCCATGCTTCGGCCAGCTGTATTATTGCAAAACAAACTTTGAAGATAATAATATTAATAGTAATACAACTTAATTTGCTCGGGGACAAATGTCCCTTGGAGCAGAAATTAATCAATTAGTCACAGTGTTCAATATGGACATGGTACATAACTGTAAGCAAGACAAAATATGCCATATCCTTAATAATACAGTTGTGTGTATACAGCGCATCGAAAATTCATAACTTTACAAAAACTACATAGTTGGGTGTGTATTAATTAACAATATTTTCAGATATTTTTGCTTTAAACACCATTACATTATTTATGGATGGTAATCTGTCTGGCAAAGAGTTCCATAATTTACATGAAGAAATAAAAAAGGACTTTTCATACAAATTGGTTCGATATGATGGAATGGACAGAGTTTCTGTCTTCCGTGTAATGCGTTTTTCTGAATTAATATTAAATGTTATTTGTTTGTACAAGTAAGATAGTAATTGTGTTTTTATCATCTTATGCATAGATAAAGATGATACCTTCAGGAAAATATTTACCGGAATAATTTTTCCAGTGATTTCAATTCTATGAAGAAGTTAAATAGCCAACCGATTATAGCAGTGCGTGTTTCACGTATTGATTCGCGAAAAAGTTGTGATTGGTCGAATTCTTGCCTATTTTTAATCGATAATTAAATTCGTAGTCTCGAATCCGAATCCTGTTTTCACCCAGTCATGAATTCCAGGTCCTTTTCGTTTTTCAATCCATGTAAGTGTGTGTGACAGTTTCATCTTCGCATCTTTTTTTCCTGCGAAAACTTATGTATACCATAGGTTTTTTTCCCAGTTTTGACAAAAATGTGATTAGTAAGCTTTAAAACAAATTAAACAACTGCCGTTTCATTTTTACCATTATACATAGATTTTATTAATTCTTTGATAGAGGCAGTACATTAACTCGTCTTCTGATATTTCCTGTTTGAATCAATAAAATTACGGACAATTGCTGTAGGCTCTCCATAAAATAAATACCTTCATTTTAGAACCCTGCGAAGGTATTTTTGACTAGTGATATGTATTATTTGTATGGCTTGCCGATTATCGATATCTATCAATTTGTTATGTATCGATTATGTCGATATCTGGCCATGTGACGCGGGCTGGTGAGGTGATGTTAAAGTTGCATGGTCAGTATCGTCAGAATCCTGGGCCGAATAAATTGCCATGTTCAATCCTTGAACCTAGTGTCTTTTGATTTACGGACGTAATAATGAGTTTCAGAATCATTTTGTGTACCTCATCGAGTTAATCTGACGGTACTTCCCTGCGTTTTTGACCAAAATTGAATTATTAATGTGCTTCTAAAATACGTTGGAAACGTTAGGAACTCGGGGTCTAGTCGAGACGCGATTCTCGAATTTATCATTGGCGTTTTTCAGCGGAAAGTATTTACACTCATTGGCGATTTTCCACGAACTCGAGCAAATGGCTGTGAACCCCTTGCTTGCTCTTCGAATCCCACAATTTTTTGCCACAAAAGAAGTGAAGAATATCCGTTTTGCAAAATAAAAGCTTATAAATGTGGAATTGTTGAATTGGGCGGATAATTACATTTCGGTGTTTCGAGCTTTCAGTTACTGCGGATTTTGATGTAGCGGTTGGATATCGGTTTTAATGGCCTTCTCGTGATTGGGAGGCTCGAGGGAAGTGTTGAGCCCTGACCTTTCCGACTTTTACCCTGTTTAATTTTAACCATCGCTTAAAAATTTGATCTATGTTCAGAATGTAATACCTCCGTTACGAAACGTGAGCTAGATCCATGTATAAGTTTTTGCTGAACATTCACGACAAACTATTATAAACGACATATTATTTGTGCCACAAAACCACGACATGATGGAGCAAGTGATACCTACGTTAAAGTGGAGACGAAGCAACTTCTGCGCCGTGAAGACAAGGAATGATTGACAAGTCGCTCTGGTTTGAAATTTTTTTGCGGTAAAAACCAGTTTTTCACTACCAAAATGCAATAATTCAAGTGTGAGGTCATACATAAACACTATTGCAAATTTATTTTGCTCTATGTCTAATAATTTATATTACTATTGTTGGAGGCGTAACAGCTTTCCTCTGGGTCCACAGCAATATTACTTTTTGCCCCCCCCCTCCCCCTCCCCTCCTCACTCATTTCCATCCGACTATCATAACCCCATTTTATGTGACTGGTGGACCACATGCCTGCATCGTTTTACTTTATTAATTTTCCCTGGCCGCACTTATACGCCGCACTCGATTCTTTTCGGCTTCCTCAAGACGTCTTCATAAATTGCATTCTTGCATTGATGCAGATCTTCAACTAGGGGATTGGGTTAAATTTCTTCGTGTCCTAATCCACCCACTATTAAATTGGTCTCATCACATCGAGAATTTGTGTAAAAAATTAAACTCTGCCTACTATTTATTGTCCACAGTTAAACACTCACTTAGTGTTGAAGTGCTCAAAAGTGTTTATTATGCATATTTTTATTCTCATGTGTCGTATGGTATTGTTATTTCATCTACATCTACGTGATACCCTGCGAGCCACCACGAGGGTGTGTGGCAGGGGGTGAAGATCACCAAACATGCACTATTGACATGCAACTAGGATATTTAATGGAGACATGCTAGATAATATGGTCACATGCAGCTAGATGGTTAGTATCTACATAATATGAAATGGATTATTGGTTGTTATTACATGCATCATGCACTACAGACTACTCTAACTATATTTCACCTATCTATCCCTTTGCTACGCTGCCTATTGTTCTCTCTTATAGTACGAGGGAAAAATGACATTTTAAATCTATCGGTACGACAATCTATCTCCCTAATCTTGTTAATATGATCAAACCTAGCATAATACGCAGGGGATCTCAATATATATCTAACGTCATCTGTGAACAAAACGGTTTCGAATTTACTTAAAAGGTTTAACCTAAATTTTAACCTGCGCTCTGATAGTAATTCCTATCCTAGTTCATCTATTAACCTCGTAACACTAATACAATTATCATAACGGCCTTTAACAAACCTAGCAGATCTCCTTTGCACGCGCTCTAATTCTTTTATCATACCTTCCTCGTACGGATCCCATACACTAGCGGCATATTCTAAATGAGGCATGACGAGTGTAAAATAGCTTCTTTCTCGCACTCTCTCATCGCATTTGCCTAGAACCCTTTTTACGAATCCTAATCTACGGTTTGCTACACTAGTTATTTCCCTGATGTGTTTCCCCCATGACATGTCTTCAGTGATGGTGACGCCTAAGTATTTAATTGAATCTACGTTACATATTTTGTTTTCTTTGATGCAATAATTATTCCGGGGAAAGCCATTCTTTTTCCAAAAATTTATAATCGCGCACTTCTTCAAATTACTTCTAGTTGCCATCTATCACACCAATCATCAATCGCATCTAAATCCTTAGCTAAAAACTGGATGTCCTCTTCATTTCTAATTTCCTTATACACTACTGCATCATCGGCAAAAAGACGGAGCTTGCTATTTTTTACTACTGTATTTAAGTCGTTTACGTACAGAAGATATAAAATTGGGCCTATCACGCTTCCCTGGGGAACACCTGATGTAACTTTTACTTCGCCGGAGCTGACACCATCTAATACCACCCTTTGAACGCGTTCATGTAAGAAATCTCCTATCCAGCCTACTATATTACTGTCTATTCCGTATGATGCTAACCTCGCGAGTAACTTAGTGGGGAACCTTGTCAAAAGCTTTTCTAAAGTCAAGAAACGCTGCATCTACCTGTACGTTACCTTCTCCGGAAACTAAAATATCGTGAACAAAAAGACCTAATTGAGTTCCGCAAGACCGTCCTTTTCTGAACCCATGCTGGTTTGTTATTAATAAATCCTGGCTGTCGAGGTGTCCCATTATTGATGTAACTATTATATGCTCTATAATTTTACATGATAGTGACGTTAATGATATTGGTCTATAATTACATGGCTGTTCCCTATCTCCACTTTTATAAACTGGGGTCACGTTTGCTATCTTCCAGTCTTTGGGAACCGCGTATTCTTCGAGGGATTTGTTAAATATTACTTTAAGATACGGCTATTTAATAGGCTTTAAGATACGGATATTTGGGGTTCTTCCTCCTTACCAATCAATACTTTTAGAATTCAAATGAAGATAGTAAGATCTATGTGTAATGCCCAGTTCAGGAGCCATTGCCGACCTCTTTTTAAAAAATTAGACTTGCTTACTGTGCCATCTATTTATATTTATTGTACATTGGTTTTTACCAGGGAAAATTTATCTTGGTTTGTAAAAAATTAGTGTTATCATGAACACAATACAAGACATATAACTGATCTACATGTTATTCAGCCAAATTTTAAGGTCTCGTCTTCAGGTCCCAGAGTTATGTGTATTAAATTGTACAATGCCCTTCCAGTGCATTTAAAAAACACTCCAATTATGTCTGCATTCAAATGCCAGCTAAGGAAGTGCCTGATGTCAAAGTGTTTTATAGTGTGAAAGAGTACTTTTTGTAGTGTTAATCTGTTCGTGCCTTTTTTGTGAACCATTTTCATCTTTTTTATCTTGGCCTGTCCAATACATTCCTGTAATGTCTCCAGGACGGAATAAATTATTATTATTATTATTATTACGACTTACCAATTTTCGATTCTCCGGTGTTGACTTTTCTAAAGAAATCCACCTATAGTAGCAGCGTTTGTTAACGACTATTTCTCCCGTTATCAACGGATGCCTTGCTCGTTCGGACTCGACCCAACTCGCGGGTCCCCCAAGCCCACGGTCCACCGCATCGCGAACCCGTCTGTTACGCCTTTGTAGAGAAGGCCCTTCGGCGAGTTACCACGGTAATAAACGAAAATTACCGTGGCATCTTTCGTACTATACCGAAATCCTTGAAAATGGTCGTAATTTTCAAGATAACACATCCGCGTTTCACATATATTTTTCATGCTGATTTATTCCGAGTCCGCTTAAACCGAGTCTAGATGTATTTTGGACAGGCTGTTTTATAAATTAAGGCCCGCACAACTCATTTGTGGGGCTATTGTTTGATCGGTTTGAATGAAAACTTCTCATACCATTATAAAAAAAGCCAACTTGCGTCTGCGCTACCGTATTTGTTAAAAATTTTTTTTTTAATTTCTAGTACATTAATTTAGCCGTAGTAAATAATTTATGCGTCCCTCACCCCTTACTATTGCTATTCCCTTTCCCATTGAACGCCTCATTTGATATTAATGGCTGAAAATTCAAAATTACGGTAATTTACCCATCTCTAGTTACGCCACTGATTGTTAATTGTTAATATAGGCTGCGCGCGCGTTTACCGCCCGCGGAGTAGATTTCCTAATCCGCGGACGGTACGCGCCGCAAGCCGAAAAGACACAACGTGACTGATGTCCTGACCTCCACTGATATATTTTCCGCAATGAGTGCGAATTTACACGGAAGAAAAATCATTCGTCTTGAAAAGTTGTCGAGCCTGGACCCTGGAAACTACGTACCCTTAGTGCGTTTCAAGATACAGTTATACCTGTATTAAGCGACCACTGGCGGTTCCGCTGAAAAATGGTCGTGAAGATGGGTGGTCGTTTAGTGTGGTTTCACTGTATTTGCCGAAAAATGTAATCAGTTTTGAATGGAATCTGCCACGTGGCTCCATTCTGTCGATACTTTCATTAAAAATGAGGAAATCTTGACGCCTGTGTCTCAGAAGAAATTGAAACTGTGTATTTTGCATTTTTTTCTCAACTATTATTTTATATATTTATTGTTAACTGTATTAATTTTTCTAGAAACGTAAAGAAAATGTTTTTAAGGCAATTCCACCGTGTTGTGAGAAAAAAGTCAACTTAAATAATAATAATAATATTTATTTATCCCTTAGAATCAACATTACAAGCATATTTACATTTCAATTAAATAAGGATAAATTAATTAGGAATCCCTTTAGGCATTGCCTGTATTGGGATACCTCAAGATAAATTACAATATAAGTAAACTGAGACCAGTTACGAGACATAAATAAATGCATGAAAAGATAACAATTTGTTTTTTAGTTACAACCTGTTGTGCATACAAAATATAGTGAGTATTAACCTTACTATTAACAAAAAAATACATCTGGATTTTCTACATTAAGTAACCATTTCTTTACTCCTTTCAAAAAAGATGTTAAACTTTTTGAACCTCTTATACTGTCTGACAATCTAGAAAATAATGTTGGCCCTACATAGATAAATGAGCGTTTGAACACGGTCAGATTTGGTTTGGGCAAAACATACATTTTTGTAGATCTTAGGTTGTATACATTGGTTATTGGTTCTTCCTTAGGTTTATTACCACTTCTGAGGTAGAACAATTTCAATACTTTGTACACGTAAAGATGACGTAAAGGGAGTAACTGTAAATCCACAAATATGGGGAAGGACGGTTCAAATTGACATTTTCTAGCAATCAGTCTCACTATTGCTTTTTGGAGAATCAGCATCGGATTGAGCGAATTTTTGTAGGCACCTCCCCAGCAGATTATCCCGTAGTTTAATTTTGATTGCACTAAAGCATGATAAATAGTTTTAATGAATTGTCGGGGACATTTATTTCGAAGGAAATAAAACTTCGCTTGGATAAATTTTAGTTCCCTTGAAATTCGATTTATGTGTTTATCCCACTTTAAATGCTGGTCTACAGTCACTCCCAAGTATTTGTATTCAGGCACACATTCTATTTGTATACAGTTATTACAAAAGGTTCGATCACAACTTGGTTTATGATAGGTTAATTGCCAATTAATTGAGAAACAATTACATACATTAAAACACAAAAATTTCGTCTTTTCACTCAACAATAATTTATTATTTTCCATCCATTCACTAAGTATGCTTAGGCCTGCTTCCATATTAAGTCTAACCTCTTCCCAAGATGATCCTTCATGAATAAGTGCAATATCATCAGCGAAGGCAATTAATTTTCCGGTGAATTTAGAGTTACATAAGTCATTAATATAGATAAGAAATAATATTGGACCTAACACTGAGCCTTGAGGCACACCTGAACATATGGTTTCAAAGTCACTGACACAATCATTTACACGTACACACTGTGAGCGAGAATACAAATAACTCTTAAACCATTTCCATGATGTGCCACGAACACCTATTCTACTTAACTTTTCCAACAAAATATCATGATTTATGGAATCAAAGGCCTTTTTTATATCTAGGAATAGGACAGCAACGCGTTTATTCGAATTAATTGCGTTGTAGACGTGTGTCATGAAGCTTTCTAAGGCATCTTCTGTTCCTTTACCCTTTATGAACCCGTATTGATTGCTACTTAAAAAATTTTGCTTGTCCAGGTAGGACAAAAGCCTTTTTTTAACTAGTTTCTCAAGAATTTTCGAGTGAACAGATAACAATGAAATTGGCCTATAGTTTGTTATATTTCGTCGGTCACCTTTTTTATGTAGGGGTATAACGATAGCTTTCTTTAGGTCATCGGGAAATTCGCCTTGAATAAAGCTTATATTAAAAATATGGGTCAGAGCATCAGCAATGAGGTCAATTATGTTTTTTAGCATTGTTACATTCGTTCCGTCTGGACCAGCGGATTTTCCAGATTGAAGAGAGCTCACAATTTCACGTATTTCAAAAGATGACACAGGTTCTAGATACATTGAATTAGGATATTTAAGATTGGGATATAGGATTTCAGGCCCAGAAGAATTTCCATGCTGAAGGGAGATTTTTTTGGAGGACTCGAAAACACTAATAAAATATTTGTTAAATTCTCTCGCTAAAACTGCAGGATCTGTGAGAAGTTGGTTATTAATCACTAGCTCTGGTATGTGAGAATCTTTTAGTTTATCACCAGTTAGTTCTTTCAATACCCTCCACTGTTCTTTTGCGTTGCCTTTCCACTTGTCAAATTGTTTCACATAGTAACTATTAGCAGCTTCTCTTATGTCTGCTCGCAATTTGTTATTAAGTTTAATTGTTCTCTTTCTTAACTCCTCATTATGCGGATGCTTCTGCAGCTTATTAAGTAAGTGGTTTTTGAGGTCCATTTTTATCAATAATATATCAGTCATCCAAGGTTTTAATTTTTTAAAGTTAACTACACGTTGGGTATGGAGTTTTGAGTTCTGGACACAGCTTTTCATTAGATCTAAGAATAAAGTAAAGCTTTTCGATACGTTTGTTTCATAGTAAACAGGACCCCAATCGATGGCACCAAGTCTACTTTTTAATACGTCGTATTGAATATAATTAGAATTAATGGAATAAGAACTATGAACATTTACGTTTTTGATCATGCTACTACCTGAGATGGACAATACAGTCGCAGAATGATCAGTTACTGACAAGTGAGCTACTCTTGCGCTTATTTCAAATTTAAATGAGTTAAAAATCCGGACAAAAACATGGTCAATACATGTAGCAGTTGATGAGGTTATTCGTGTAGGCTCATTAACCATACTAGTTAGACCATATGAGCTCATTAGGCTAAAATATTCGTCTGAAACACTATTACAATCTAAAATATTAATATTCATGTCACCAATAATTACTAAATTATTTTTAGAGCGCCCTAACAATGGTTCCAATTCTTTTAAGAAGGATGTTACGGGAATGTTTTGGTCCCTGTAGACCGAGATAATATCTAAATTTATAAGTTCACATTTCAGACTAATCAACAGACAGTCAGCAGAAGTATTTGATTCAATATGCACATTTTCAACCTTTAAATTACATTTTAAGTACATAAATACACCTCTGGCTCTATAGTTGTTGTTGCAATTAGCAATATTATTATACCCATTAATATGATATAGGTTTGCTTCCTCTTTTCTGATCCAAATTTCAGATAAAATTATAACTTCTGGCAACCGTGGTAAGTTATTTAGAGTCAACAGAAATAAATCGAAGTTACTTCTCATACTGCGTATGTTTTGATGCAACATCATTACTGTAGGCTTATATATAGGGTAATATCTATGAAGATGTATTCATGTGATTGGTGAGAATTTTGGTTAAACAAATTATATTTTTGTGCCATTGATATAACCTTATTTACTTCATACTTTTTACAATTGATGAAATAAAAATACACGATACAAATATGGTCTGTATTATGAATAGGGGAAAGTCTCGAGTAAACTGCTGCGATGTCTTTTTTCCCCTTTGCTTGTTCGAACCTTGAAGGAACGAGAAATTCAACATTGCACGAAATATGTTTATCATAGGGGTTTAACGAGCTTAAGTGCGTTATGCGACTACAACAGGGTGGCAATCGTCAGGGAAAACCTGGAATTGTCAGAGAATTTAGAATTTCTGGAAAAGTCAGGGTATTCTTGTAGGGTATTCAGACTGGAATAGGAATCCTCGTTATTTCTCTACCATTAAGTTAATTGGCGTCCTTCCCGCCATTTATTTCACCAGATAAAACTAGCGTCCATCGCTGACGTGCATGGAATAAGCAACATCAATTCGTGGAGTATTTAGTTGTGAATCTAGTTATTCAGTTGTGAATCAGACGTACAATGTATCCCTTTTGCACATCCTTATTGCGATTTTTGTCTAGTAGTGTTAAAATTCATGATCACAATGTATAACGCTCGTCACAAGGAATCCGAGGCAATGTTGTTCGGAAAATTTTACCTCGCGTTTTATTTTCACTTGCGAAACTCAGGTCGACAGGTATCTGGAGCACACTAGCTTACAGTAAATAGATGCTTGCTGTACTAAAAATACGAGACGATGATTACAAATTTTATAAAATTTAAAGCTGCTGTAGAAGATTTATTCAGCAGAAAAAAATATTCCAATAATAGGTGACCTATTGGTGATTGGTCAGGGAAATTGGTAAATCCACCAGGGAAAAATTGAGGATTTAAAAATTGGATATCAGCAGATCAGAACAGTGGATCCGTGTTCGATTACCAGTCAGTACGAGTGATATTTCCCTTGTGGGATTCCTGGTGTCTCTTCGGGATGACTCCGTAAAGATAAAAATCAGGGTTACCCATTCACGTCGCAAATAATTATGTGACTAAGTGCATACTAATCGTCGCTCATTTATATGCATGACGCGATGAGTTTTCGCTGTAATTATCAGCACTTATGCGGTAAGATGACGTCGCACAGTAGGCCGAAATCGAAAAAAATGGTCAAAAATCATAAACTGCGTTAATGTGCTCAAATCATCAATCCAAAGTATATTTGACGTACGGAGTTCATTTTTGATCTTTGTTTAACCGTATCTATAGTATAAACTAAAGTATTAATTAGATATATTGAGAAAATCCAGGTAAAAATGTAGGAAAACTATGGAATTATTTCAGCAGCAATAAAAGTATTCTATATCTACTTTATTTGTAATATTTTGTAGTGGAATGAGCACTTCTTAAGGAAATCTCATGGAAAAACTAAGTCGCGGGACCAGAACCGCGAACTAGTCAGAATCTGGAATCATAGGTGTTTCCACCTCCGTTTCGCCTCATTTGAGCGATGGCAAAGGTGACCCACAGTCTGAGAAAGTCGAAAGTCTTTGAATATATAGGGCCAAGTGTTTAATTTTCTTTTTGGGGGAAGGTTTAGAGTTGAATGGTTTTATTGAATTAAAACATGTATCTTCTAACTAGGTATTCATTGAGTGTCGTTATTGATAGTTCTCTGGTGTCTATTCCCTTATATTTGCGTATATCCCTATTCCTTGCTTACAGGGTCGACTACAAAAGCTGGCCGATTGGAAGGATAGATCGCTTAGCCATAGATGCACCTTATACGAGTATGAGAACTTCGTTTACTTCGGCAGGCATGTAGTACTAACCGTAGAGTTAAATATTTTGGTTGATGAAGCCTATTATGGATGCAACTTGTAGAAGACATAAAGGGGAACAATAAACAATTATCGAAAAGATCCAAAAAAGTTAAAAATTTGAATTTTGGCCTGCTTTTTTCCGATTTGGACCCATTGTGGCGTCGTGATCAGTGCTTTCAAATGAATCCATTGTCAGTAGACGAAAAAAGACCAGCGGTAATTCATGCATGTGAATTTTGTGAATTATTTGGTTTGGTCTGATGGAGAGGCAGGATGATAGTCGTACAGCATAATACCAAGTGATGATAATGGAGTTAATTCTGTGAGTGGAAGGGTTGTAGCGAAACTGTGGGGGGTGGATATGTTAAAATGGAATTGATGGAATTATTTTAGGAGCTAGAGAATGTGTTGGAATCAATGCTGCGAATGCTACAAAGAGTGGCCTGTTTGCGTCTATTTTGTGGATAAAATTCCGTACCGTGGCGGTTACCCAAATTGGTTGGAGGGAAAAATATCTGTGGAGATAAGCCCGCTTAAAATTGTGTGAATGACCTTAGGGAGGAAGAATTCAGTTTTTATCACCTCGGCATTTTCCGGACCCTGTATTTAAATGCTTGGAAACCTACCGAGCTCTTCTCTGCCGAAGTGATTCGGTGAACAGTTCTCACGTTGGCAGAAACGCTCCGTTGGATTTTTCGGCAAAAACACCCAAGACTACGAAAGGCGCTGCTGAACGAGTTGAATGACACCATTGCGGCTTTCCTGGCGGTTACGTCCTAGAAAGAAACCTCCCGGGTCTCGCCATCACGTCGTAAAAAGACAGCCCCCTCCAGTCCCTCTTTAGTCATGTGTAAAAGATGTCAAGGCAGTTTAAGCTGGGGGACAGCGTTTTAATATCTATAAATTTTACATAAAGAAGTCGTTATCTTTGGTTTAAGACATATGTGCATCGAAATCTTTCATCAGGGTATTAAGTGGATATATTTGAACGCTATTCTTCGAAAATCTTGGATAATCGCGACGCCGAAAGAAAACAAAGTTTTTCCTTTGCGCGGCGAAGCCTGGAAATACTGACTCTATTGGATTGTTGAAATTGCATGCACCTTAACTCCTCGAATTCGCCGTTTTAAAAGTGTTAAGTGAACATATTTAAAAGTTACTCTGTAAAAATCTTGGAAGGAAGGGGGACGCCAAAAGTGAATTCGATTTTCCGATCGCGCGTCGCAGCTCGGCTCCACGTCGGGACATGGAAATACTGGCTCGGTTTGGTTGTTGAAGGTGTGTGGACTCTAATCTAATTCACCGTTTTCAAGCCATACATGTTGTCATTGAAGATATTTCTGGGATATTGAACCCATCATAGACGCATAACTGGAAAATCGGCTGCTCAACTTATTACGGAGGTCACGGCAATCTCCTAATAGGGCGAGGATAGTTTTCTCTAATTGGAGGAAGAGATGTAATGCCCAGACGGAGATGTACTTGAAGACGCTCTGTGTCCTACGATCTCCTCGGAGCTGACAATGAGTCCGTACAATACTCTATTAGCTCCTCTCTAAATTACAGGCACGAACTATGAAAGCTGTGATAGAGTATTACTAGCATAAAACGCGGCATACCCCGAAGGAATGAGCATGACTGAGAATGTGTGCACTGTGAATCTTCCTCTCTTTGCTGTCAATCTAAAGCCTGAATCACACGATACTTGACCTTGTACAAGTCCGAGGATGCTAGCTAGCATACTAGGACTTGTGTAAGGTCAAGTATCATGTGATACAGACCAAACATACTGGAAATCCTGCATAATCACTAGCATACTTGCTGGTATCCTTGTTTTCGTAATTGGTGCGGTACTAGTTTGATACTTGCTCCTAGTAGGACCTAGTAGCCGCCGACCAATCACCTTTGCTCGTTGAAATGCGGTCGTCAATTCTTTATGTCAGCGCCTCCTTAGTCCCTCGTGACAATTAAATATCCTGCGATCAAGTAAACTAATCAAACCTCACAACAAGACACAATGGCTTGGGTACCTGAGGCAATTGAGGTTGAGGAGCTGCAGCGGCTAAAAGCCGTCCTCTTTGTTCGAAATCATCCATTTCGGTCGTCAAACTCCTTCCGCGACTGTACTAGATCAAATATCTACTAAATAGACCTGGTGCAAGTTCAAGTATCGTGTGATAGCTCCTAGGAAGATTTCAAGCATGCTAGGTTTCGTACTAGAAATCCAGTACTCGTTTGCATCCTCGGACTTGTACAAGGTCAAGTATCGTGTGATTCAGGCTTAGGGGAGGACACGGAGTCGAACGGCGAATTCGAGAGAACCGGGCCGCGCGATTGAGAAATCTTGCTCACTTTCGGCATCGCAAAATTTTTTCCAAGATTTTTGCAGAATAACGTTGAAATATGTTGACCTAAATAACGTAACCGAAAGCATGTTATGATTGAGTTTTCGACGCGGTATTCGACGTTTAGACGAAGTAACGTTGAAAATTGTGATTTTCGAGCAATTGACTCAGCATGGCACCTTTTTATTAGTTAACAATAATTTTTGTAATAGGTAATATATTATTTCGCTTTCGGGCGAAAATGCGGACGTTTTTCGGCCCCGGTGGCTGCGAAGTCCTCGCATGCTAATCAGAGGGTGGCGAGTTCGAGTCCGACCTGGGTGGAATAATTCCCCACTGAGGACGTGGATGTTTGTGTTCGTGTCTTGCTGATGTTAATAAAACCCGACGTAAAAGGTATATCGTGTTGTTTTCTGGGTAAAACAAATGATTAGAATTGAATTATGATGAAGTATAAGTACGTCACTGGCTGCGTGTTAAGGCAGTTTTAGCGAGATAGTTCCCTAGTCATAACAGGGATCATATTATAATTATGTTTTAATTTTTAAGCAGCTGTAAAAAGCTTGCATTAAATACGGCTTCATTAATAGCGCTATAATTTACTTCTATACGACTGTAATTCTAAGTATTCAAATATAAATATCCACATAAGTCTTCGACTCAATTTTTTCACGCGGTACGTTTAAAACTCCTTCACAACGGGAGATTTTTTTTACGATTACGAAAAAATGAATGCCGTCACGATGTGATCGTCCCTGGAAAACTTGATGACAGGCTTAGCAGCCTATCGAGATTCCAGGTACATACGGGCCAACAAACAAAAAAAATAGCTAGGAAAACAAACAAACTGCACACCGTTAATTTTTTGACAAGATCTAGGTGTTATGAGTAACTCATTTTTTTTCAAAATTAGGTCTCTCGAGAATGCATACACTTACCATTTCCCATGTATGAGGGTTGATATTTTTCGTCAAAAATCTCGTTAAGTAGTCCGGTGAGGGGCAGATATTTTTATATCTTTGGAGGGTTTAGATTAATCTCTTAAATATGAGACCAATTTCGTTGATTTCCACGTAAAATGATATTTCGCTCAAGCTAACTTAAAATAGACTTGTATTGTCAAATCAGCAATTTAATGTGATGCAATTTTTTTTCGCTCATGTCTACAGATATAACTAATGGGACACGCTTGCTAAGTTTCTCGCTAATCAGTACGCAAATAAAATTCGCCCCAACCATCTCAGTACACCTTGAAGCCTTTCTAACATCATCTGCGGTTATTTTTGGGCGGATTTAAAGACCCTCTATTGTGACCGTGTGTGTATTCCCAAGATATGAGCTCGACAGAGGTGGCCGACGATGGGGATCCCGCTCTTTGCTAAAATAGGGATAACGTGGCAGCATCGACTCGTGGTGTGATTCTATTGGCACAAATAATCACGTGTCGCAGTCAAAACACTTGTTAGTATATATCGTAATCTGGATGAAATTATTTATTCTGCGCTGTCAGAATTCTGATACAAAAATAATTTTAATACTGTATTTATATTTTGCGTTTAAGCACGACAGATTCTCTCAACTGCTCCCGGTTGAATACTGCGGAGGGCCACGTTACTCATCGGCGCCACCTTCGCGCTCTTCCAGAAGCAAAGTAACCCGCTTAAACGCGGGTTTTCGCTTATACCTACCCAACTACCCGATGGCATCGCTTTATGGCCAATAAATTATTCCGCCGCGGTAGACATACCCGATAACTACCTAACGTCAAGTTTTGCGTTACATTCTTGTTCCGCCTAAACTAAGGCTCATTTAAAAATCCCGAAACTTTTGCGAAATCGCATGGACTTTATGTATAATAAAGACATAAATGACGAGATATCCTCAAAATCAAATTTAATTAGTTTCTTAAATTCTTAATGATAAATTTCATTTGGGTGGAAAGTTTTTTCTCTACGTAATCCAAGACCCTTTGTCAAAAATCCCCCTCTAAATTTCGTCTAATAAACCTTTAAGGGAATCCCTTTGCGTATTGAACCTAGAGTCGTAGAATCGTAATTATATTTATAATTGAGCTTCGGGTGCTTAAGCGCAGCGTTCTTCTGGGAGTTCCTAGTGATGACTTTCCGACGTGGTGGACGTGGAAGATTGACAACGTGACGCGCAATATTACTGGCTTCTAATAAAGCTAAAAGGCCGCTCATGGCTGGCTCCTCAGGGATGGAGGCACTAGTCAAGTTGGGCCTGGCTACAATTTTGTGATAACATCTTTACGGCAATGAAGCCCAGTGCTGGTCGGAGACTTGCAGGGTGGTGGTTCTGAAGTATCATCTGCATCTACATAATACCCCGCGAGCCGCCGCTTGGGTGTGTGGCAGGGGGTGTTAGGTCACCAGCCGCGTAAAGGTTACGTTTTTGGGGATGAAATGGTGACATGTATTTAATGGAGCTTAGTTTTTATTGTGGTCGCTTATTGTTCGCGGCGAGAACGAGTTTTTGTACCTATCTGTTCCGCAGTGTATCTCTCTTATTTTATCGCATCTGTCAGACCTAGAGATGTAATGAGGAGTCATGATAATATTCTCTCTGTCGCTTTGAAAAATATCAGTTCTGAATTTATCAAGCATACTAAGCCGAGCGTGTATCTTCCGAGTCTCTAGGGGCTCCCACATTAATCCGTCTAAAAGTTGTGAGACACTATGTGTACGCTCGTAGCAGTTTTTGACGGAGCGTCCTGCTTTCCTTTGTATTTTATTAATTTATTTGGTTACATCTATTCGACCAGGGTCCCAAATGCTCGCGGCGTATTCGAGGTGTGGCCCAACCAGAGCGGAGTAGCATCTCTCTTGACTTTTTCATCCGAGGACCTTCCTATTATACGTTTAACTAAACCTAGTTTCTTTAATGCTGCGCCACATATGTAATCATGAACTGCAATCGGATGTGAAATGTGATAGATGAAGAAAAGTTGAGGTGAAAAGTTAGTGTAAAAAAATCATTCGCCTGGACCTTGATCCATTTCATGTTAAGTGCTCTTACCAGTTTAGCTACCCAGCTCTACCTCTGTAAAGTTCATTGAGCTCTTAGGAGTGAGTTGTCCTCTTAGGTGCCTTGCATGCGATGCCGCGGAGTACCCGTGTTCGTGCGCCAAGCGCCGCAGTCCTCGAGTTCAAGTAAAAATTTAAACACAGAGATGTTTGCTTGTGCCTAATTTAAAGGACTGCGAAACCGGCCGCGCAATAACTTCAACGGAGCTTTTGGCTACACAATGGCGTGGAAGTCACTGCAAAAAAAATCATTCTCCTGGCCTGCGATTCGAAGCCAGACCCCTCGACGTAGACTTTTTCGCAATTGTGTGACCACGAACGGGTGACTCCGTTAACATTTCTGCGCCGCCAGTTCCGCATTTATTTAAATATCAGATTGGGTGTCGTATAGCATTCAGAATTTGTCTCGAGAAAACCTTACTGTTGAGTTGTGACTGAGGATTTTAGCAAATACATGTTTTCTTGGCGTGAAATGCAAAGTTATGTCGTAGCATTAAGAATTGTATTCGCTACTATACCTAAGATATTAGCGAAGCGAGTCATAAAATGTGACGAAATTTACTCGTATCCAAAGCGTCAGTCCCCGCAACATATAGAGCATATTTAGCTTTTAGGGCGAGGAATATCCATGGATACGGACAAATGACGCCACAAAGTCTAAGATAGACAATTTTGAAAGCTGTCTTCGGGTGGGTATCATTAATGTGATTGACATCCAGATAATATTCTGTCTCATGATTTCTTATTTTAGACATCATTTAGTTTCATCTATTAGTCTGTGAATAAATCACGCTGACACCCAAACGATTTTTTGGAAACGTATTTGTAACCATCTCGTGATTATTAATGTCGTATAGATGCTTTAACTTCAACGCATGTATTACTCTCGCTAACGGGAGAACCCAATCCGAAGGCTAACACCATATCCATTCCCGGAAGGGGGACATGTATACTCGAGACCTTTACTTTACTCGACCGGCGCGCTGCCAATCAGGCCTCCGTGGTGGGGGGAACATTTTAATTATCCCCATAGACTTCCCCTTTTTCCTTCCCATTCATAGATCCCCATTATAATATGCTATCGCTTAGAAATGATTCGGAGCGTGGAAACTGGTCGTGGCGATATCATGGTGGAAACTGCCAACTGTCTCTCCTGCGTGACCGACAATGAACGTCATAATCCAGAATGAAAGTAAAATATGTTTGTATCAGGGTTTTATGTGCGTAGGCTATTACGATACGTGGTGGATTTGGATAAAATTTGGGAAACTTGCTCTTCATTATCTGACTTTATGTGGTTTAAGCATTTTTGATGTACAGTCAGATTCAAATGTATTGCAAAGAATCGAGTGGCGCTACTAACGCTTCTCAAGGAAATCGAGTTTCACTTACGGCGCTGTTATTCGTTGCTATGCGCCGCTACCTATTCTGCTGTTTATTTGCACGTATTCAAATGGTAATAGTTGAGAAATTGCTTGTTTTGTACTAATTCGTCATTACAATTTCGTTTCTGTTTGGATTTCCTATTTGAGTATAGAAAATTACTATTTGTTAATCACAACTGTCACTCTAAATGAATATATTGCGTAGTTTTTGCCGTATTTGTATGCCAGGAACGATCTGCGTTTAATTATAAAGTTTGATGTGTCCATTAATCAATATGTCACAGCATGTCATTGTTATTCCAGCTGATCGTATTTGGTGTTCGGACACATGCCTATAATTCGTTGCCACTTTCATAAAACTAAGGTTAATATGCAATTACTTCGTGCCATTTATAAGTCGGTTTCAATATCTTTGCAGAAAAGTTTAATATTGTGCGGTGCTTGTTCTATATCTGGTCGTTTATGTGAACTTATATTCAGATGACTACCATGGCTAATCGCTGGAAAGTTAACGAAAATAGTACCAGTTGCAGGATATTAATTTTGGTAGTGGTATTCATGAGGACCCCGGAAGTGAGCTGTCATTTGTTCTGCATGATCACGCTGATAAGCTATATTTATGCTCTTCATGCCGATTAACTTTCTCATGGGTTAAGTCCATTCCTTGAAAGTACTGATTGTACCCTCGTACTCTGAGAATGATGTAAATGTTTGATCTAGTCTTTCCTGATTTAGCGGGAATATCCTAAAAAGCACGTAATGGGGCCTAACTTCTTCATGTTCCGTTAACTTTAACATTTTGTTTTTTTTTATGATATTGCGATGAAATATGACGATTTTTGAAAGTCGTATTTTATTCAGATGTAAACTTCTGCCTTCGCAAAAAAAATTATTGTTATTTTGACGTTACTTTCAGTGATTTTGGGCACTCTCAGTCATCTCGTCATTATCACAATAAACAGCAGAATATGTAGCGGCGCCTAGCAACGAATAACAGCGCCGTAAGTGAAACTCGATTTCCTTGAGAAGCGCAAGCGCTCGATTCTTTGCAATACATTTGAATCCGACTGTACGTGGAAAAAATGACATTTGAAATCTATCAGTACTACACTCAATTACTTTAATCTTATCCCTGTGATCGTTTCTACCATAGTAGTTTGGCTGTAGCAAAATATGTTGAGCGTCCAGCAAAAATAGTCTAAATCAAACATTCGTAAAGTATTTAACCTATATTTTCCCTTCGATCGGATCGAGGTTCCAACCCTAATTCCCTCAGCAATTTAGTAACACTACTGTGTTTGTCATAACAATTATTAACAAATCTAGCTGCCTTCGTTTCGTTTAGGGAATACGTTTGCTTATATAGGTGCCTTTACAGTGAACGATTGACGATAGCCTGAGAACTGGTCAATTTTTAAACACAGAAAAGGAACGGCGTTTCTGGAGTAAGAGGAATTCTGTAAGCAATAATGTAAGTTGCATTTATGAATGCAGAAATCGTTATGGGGCGAAACAGGAGATACTTATAGGGTGTTCTTCATTCCGTGTAATTCTACTCCTACCCCAGATATCCTGAAATAATTGTACCAGGAAACGATCCCAAACAATTAGTTCTTTGACACTGATCACATATCAAAACAAGAGTAAAACCAAGACCTAATGCATATGCCACCTGCACAACCGCAGTTCGAATCTTTATTTGGAATAATTGGATGGAATCTCGAATCCTGATCACATCACTAAAAGAAGTCACAGCCCTGCTGGTCAAATTACCCAGTTTCTCTTGGTGAGAACCTGACTCAAGCATTCAATTTCTAACCAAAAATTCCTCATAGAAGATTTTTGCTTTGAATTTCAGAAATCTCCAAGTTTCCATCACATAACTGGATAAAGTAAGATGGTAAATAAACTGCATGATAGCTCCAATGACTTCTTTCGGCATACATTTTTTCCATTGTCTCAATGACATTCCCATTGTTTTCCCAAAAGTTACGATTTAGTGCTTTTCCCACTTCCCTGGTTTTCTCAGTTGAGTGGGTAGCCTAAGAGGACATTTAAAAAATAACAGGAAATCTGAAAGAAATTAACACTGTAAATTGCGAACAGTACGAGCAAAATCATGCGAAATATCTCCGTGGTGGAAAACAGACAATTTGAATGTTCGCCATTATGGTGACAAATTCCAGCCTCATGTTTAGACATTATTCGAGCTAAATGCAAAGTCATTCAAAATCATATTTTTTATGAGACACGATAAGTCACGACTTGGTAGAAATATGTGGTAGGTAACCCATTTCTGTCCTGAAATGGTGCCAATATTTTAATAAAAAGTTGGAATTGGCACATTAAGAATTCGTACATTATCAGTCCTAAGCTCTAAGAGAAAGGAAGAAAATTCGATAGGAACACGAGAAACTGCTCAGAAGTAGCAAAAAGGATACCTCTCTAAGTAGACAACTCCCGATTTATCAGCAGGGCGAAATGAAACCAACTATTGTATCATCTCATAATCTGATGGAACAAGTGATGAGACGCGCGTTAAAAGGTTACGTGCGAAATTCACGTTTAATGAGATACATTGCCAATTCACAATTAGCAAAATTCACTGATATCAACATTCGCTGCCAATTTACGGTTAGAAAATTTCAAGGCTGATTCACGGTCGATCGGCATTCCCGTTTACCCAGATGAGAAATGCGAGCTCACGGGGCCGTCAGAGAATAAATGTATCCACATTCTGGGAGATACGTTAGCGCTTGCAAGCCGCTCTCGGCACCCCACTTCACCGTGTACTCCAGCAAAGCGAGGGTAATTCTAACAGTTGGTTGCTGAGGTAGCAACCGGACGACCGAGTACCGCCTGGGACGAAGGTCGTCTGCAGAGCTCTGGTTGCGAGGTGTGGAGAGGAATAAGCAAGGCAGCGCGGAAGTGGTAAGGTAGTCTGAGCGAGAAAGTTCCTTAGTCATAATAGAGACCATATTCGAATGATATGTTTTAATTTCGCCAGCTGTAGGACACATCATTTAAATATTGCATTATTAATGGTGCAATAATATAGTTTTATAAGACAGAAATTGTACGTAATTAAATGAAAATATCTAAATAAGTCTTTAACTTGACTCATTTTTTTCGCGCGGTACGTTTGAAACTCCTTCACAACGGAGAATTTTTTGGAATCCCGAAGAATTTACTGCGGTGACAATATAATTAATTTTCAAAAATAGATTATGAAACATACAAACTACTTACTGTTAGTTTTTTTACGACATCTAAATGTTAGAAATACCTCATTTTGTAAATAATGTCCCTCAGGAGTGCATACACGTACCACTTCCCATGTAAAAGAGCTGGTATTTTTTTGGCATATCATCATCATCTGTGGTTCTGCCTGCTGGCAGGTTCCGTACACCACCTGTCTCCAACCGCTTCTGTCCCGAGCTTCCTTCTTTGCTTCATCATAGCTGATGATTTTGGCATATCTCTCCAAAATAAATGCGGTAAGGGGTTGAACTTTTAGTGTCATTAGAAGAGTAAGACATTTGTCTTTAAAATTAGACCAAATTCATTCATTCGAAATAAAATACATTTCGCTCAAACTACCTTAAGGGGGCTGAATACGACGGCCGAAAACGCTACCGCATCTACGCGATTTTATTTCACCACTCTGCTTTGCAACTTGCAAATATGCAAAGCAAATATGTATGAGCAAGCCTCTGGAATAAAGACTAATATTAATTCTAAGTGTGGTAACGTTTCGCTTGCTGCGTTCTAAATAGTTATTACGACCGCGGAAGAAACGAAAATTTTTCGAAAATTAGGAGATAGCCATGACACCTACGAAGTAATTTCACAAACTTTTAGCATTGATTCTAAATGAGAATTTATAAGGATTTGTCACCTTAATGGCGAACATTCAAATTATTTGTCTTCCGCCACGGAGATGTTTCGAATGATTTTGATCGTACTGTTAGCAATTTATAGTGTTAATTTTTTTCAGATTTCCTGTTATTTTTTAAATGTCCTCTTAGGCTACCCACTCAACTGAGAAAACCAGGGAAGTGGGAAAAGCACTAAATCGAAACTCCGGGGAAAACAATTGGAATGTCATCGAGACACTGGAAAAATGTATGCCGAAAGAAGTCATTGAAACTATCATGCGGTTAATATACCATGTTACTTTTTCCAGTTATGTGCTGGAAACTTGGCGCATTTCTGAAATTCAAAGCAAAAATCTTCTATGAGGAATTTTTGGTTAGAAATTGAATGCTTGAGTCAGGTTCTCACCAGGAGAAGTTAACCCTTCTGCTTACAGTAGCTAGTCTTCTCACTTAAAATCGACCATTTTTGGACTCCATTCTCTCCCTTCCATTAAAACATAAGTAATACATAAGAAATATAATA
Organism: Ceriagrion tenellum; assembly: GCA_963169105.1. Classification (NCBI taxonomy): domain Eukaryota; kingdom Metazoa; phylum Arthropoda; class Insecta; order Odonata; family Coenagrionidae; genus Ceriagrion; species Ceriagrion tenellum. Next base: position 110,989,182 of record OY720643.1, read on the forward strand.
AAAATGAATGTACAGTGGCGGAAGAAATTAACGCAAAATTTTTCGCGCGCCAGAATGCGGCATTTTTGGGAACTTCTAGGAGCAGTACACACTCCAAAGACTGGCAACACCGAGGAAAATATCGTCTACCGCAAATATTTGAAATCCGCCTTGCAGCTCACATTTGTCGGAGCCTAGAACTTAGTCATCAGTCGCCTTATTTTTGAGCTTTCGTCTCATATAATTCACACATTCAGTCGCGGTGCTTCGCTGTGTTTGTTTCAGCATGTTTCTTACGTCGAATGATATCATTTATACAGAAAGACTGATTATAAAAAATATTCACTATCCCACCCAATTCAGTATACTATATGCTAAAATCTTCATCTTCTACCACCAAGGGATATTTATTGTGGTCGACTTTCCGTGGATCTTTTTGAATGACGCGTACTGCATCTGTTTCTCCGAAATGATATAAATTGAGATTTATCCGCACCAAATGTCGATACAAAAAAGATTTAATTGAAATAAGTATAGCCTACGTGATGTAATTTTTCACGATTTTCCATTTGTAGACTGACGAAGTTCCTTTAACGGATATTTATTAAATTCAAAACGGATAATTATTAATGAATCGTTCTTGTCCCAATATAAATCCGTCCTTAGTTCGTCAGAATGGGATTAAACTATGAAAACATACGTAAATGTATATAATTTCACTAAATAAAAATAAATGTGCTCGCATCGATACCGAATAATCTAGGCATATTTTCCCGATATTTCTTTCATCTTACCACAGGAAGCTTGAGGACGAGCTGTCCACTGTTAAGCTTTATCTAGTAAATATAGGATATACGAATAAACATTCAGAAAAGTTTACCCAAATTAGGTGTAGTTATGGATAACATATGGATGATTGCATAATATCTTATATGCTTAGCTATAAATTCGTCGCACATGTGAAATTAACAAAAAACCTTTTGAAAGACTTCAGTTTGGAATAGAATATCATTAATGAAATAAATTAATAGGTAACGTTAATGTTGTAGCTGTCAGATGTATTTGGATAGCTAAAGAGTGGTCCGTGTTCGATTTTTAATGACTGCAAATGAGTTTTTATATAAACTTCTTCATATTGGCGATATGAATTAATGTAATTTGTAGCTGCAATGACTGGCTGATAATATGAATTTTTTTAAATGCAAAAGAGATAAAATTTGCCGAATAAAAATAATTTTACTTGGCCAGAAATTGAATGAAAAACTCAAAAATGTCTCGACCAGGGGTGGGATCACGATTCTTTTCTTCTTATGGTAATTGTTGTCATCCAAAAGGCAAGCCGCATTGGTAGGGCAATGCGCAAGGTCCTGGGAGCGCACTCCACTGCCATGTAGCACCCGATCTTTCTTGATGACGATCACGTTTTGGAGATCATGAGCGTACTCGAACAAAGTTATTATGAAGAAACTTGATTGCGATTCAGGTTTGCCACCCAGTAACAACTACTGAGCTTTCTTATGTCAAGGCGACTTTAAGATGATGTTTCGTATTCTTTCGGTGAATTTTTTTGCGTCCGTATGCATTACTGTGAACTAAGTTACTTTTAAAATGAGTGGTGGTATTGTCTACGAATGTTTAAAATAACTAAATGATAGGAAAAAGCATACTACTCTCTCGGGAATACAAACAGAAAGAAGTAGTTCTCGAATTTCACCTCATCAGCCCAGACCATTCCAATCAAACGCCATTAGTTCCCATCATGCATGGGTTTGGAGGCCAGCTACCTTAAATCTGAGTTAGAGCAACGAGCAATCTTTAGGATCCCTAGAGGTTTCCCCGTGTCGATACAAAGCTCCACCAATACTAATCCATTCAAAATCGGAATGTATGAAGGGCGCATTATATTGATCTGGGAAATAGTATGCCTTTAATAAGAGCTTACTTTCCCCTTGTGTTACGGGTGATACCTTTTCTGCCATAGATAATGTTTCGGACGCCAGGCGTTTAACTCACAGGAAAGAAGTGGTATTTGACTTCTCCTACGCCCTTAAAAGTATTCGACGGGGGCTTCCGATTTTTTCGAAGCGCGATGAGCCTTTTCTTTCTGGTGCAGCAAGTATTTGAAACCTGTGCGTTATTCACAACAACAAACCACCCCGACCATCACCACCCGGAACTTGGCCAAGGTTTACTGATGACTACTTCATTGAGACGAGCGTCGATAGACGAACAGGCAGAGCGGACAGCGCAAGCCGAGATATTGTTCAAAGTTTTAGCGGCCTCTCAAAATTCTTGGAGGAAAGAAAGATCTTATTAGCCTTTAAGTATGCCTCATTTTTCTCCCAGGCGGAGGAATCGGATAGTAGGTTTGTAAAAGGCAAAAATATCTGTCGAAAAATTACCCGAAGAGGTGTTGCGCCTTCAACTTTCACCCACTGATCTATTATTTGGTGTTTAAAAGTAAAAAAACCTATTTCTTACTACTATCAAACTAAATTCATGTCCGCTATAATAAGAACTATGTTTAATCAAATGTATATCAATATTAATTTTTCGCCCGCAACTAGGAAAACTTACGAGTTCACAAATGTCAAAAATCTAGGAGATGGTTCAAAACAAATCATGTAACATAATTGGAGCGGGCTGCTCGGAGCGCAGAGTTCAATATGAGAAAAATGCGAGAAACCCCCTCAAACGAAACAACCCCAAATTAAGATGCAATGAGGAAAATCGTGGAGGAAGAATGGAAAATGAACCTAGTAAGATGATACCAAAATGTGGACAACTCCATGTCACAGAGACTTAGTGAGGAAATCGAGAATGGAGGGGGATGGATTGATTATAAGGCTAATTAACATCCACATTCTTTATGTAAATACCAGAATATTTCTCGATGATCAATTGCTATGATCATGTGCACACATAACTCAAATAGAGAGAATTACGCATACATTTTAACCTTTTCCCGTCGTTCTAAATAAAGCATTATAGTGTCCCTTTTCAACATCCGTTAAAATACATTTCCACTAAAAGATGAAATTTATGATCCTGTAAAAAGTCTGTTAATATCTTCATATGGGAGCACTCACAACTTTAACATCCATTGAAGCAATAATATTACGACACATTTGAAGAGGAATAGATTCTTTAGGAACGTAGCAATCGTATAATCTTTGATGGTGCTCATTCCTAATGTTCACTCCATTACTACTCTGCGGATTTATGAGTAGAATACAAATAACCATAGGGGAAAATATCTAATCACTGCTTAGTCGCAACATGAAAAAGATGATTTTTAGTTTTTATCACTTTCACAGGGGAAGATACGCGATGCATTTTTGTCGGAGTATTACTTACGCATGGGTATAAAAATGCTCCGCATAAAATTTAATTTAATGCATATGCATATGCATAATTTGAGCCAAACATTTTTCACTGTGAATATGTCAAAAGGTATTTAAGTGATTCATTAATTTACCTTATCCTTTAAGTATTATCCTCCATCCTATAAGTTGAACTGTTGAATTACACGGTTAATGTATTGCTCATAGCAAACCTAGAAAACAATACTGGGAAAGCTTCAAATACCGTTTTAAAGATCTTTTGAAGAAAATTCCACCCTTGTTTGGTCTCTCATTCAGATAAGTAATCGGTATTTACAAGTTTGGCAGATAGAACCAAACTCTAATTCCTAATAAAAATAATTGCCCTCTTTACTGAATCATTTCAAAGTAATTTAAAGGTGAATGTAGCATCAGGTAAGTTCACTAAATCGAGTGACTGACACAATCAGAGGTCCGGTCTATTCCCTCCTTCATGAATAGCATTTCATTGAGTGGTGAATTGGCGAATAAGTGATATGAGCATCATACGACAGACAGGTTGTCGAAATCAAGTGGGGCCGAGTACCCGAGAATGGGAAGTAAGCAACTCAATCGACGACCAAGGAGACCGCTCTGATTTTTTTGCAAAGCCCGAATATGTGAAACTCACACACTCATGGATGAGGTCAATGTCCATTCCCTGGACCTTCCGCGGATTCCTGCGAAGTTTTGGCTGCAATAAAGTCACATCGCGTAGGTTAATTATAAAGGCACTAAAAGAGGCCACGCCAGGATTTGAACCCCAGGCATTCTTGGCCGCAGACGAACGCTCTCCCTCTAGGCTACTTCATCGATCAAGCGAAATCCGCGTCCAGTGGTTCTTACTACAAAATGAAAAAAGGGAATTCTAATGTTTCCTGTAAAAACTGGACCAAATAAAATGTTCTGGATTTTTGAAAGTAGTTTTCAGAAAGTAAATAATATTACGTTAGGAGGAATTTAGAAATTTAAGTGTTTGAGACGACCTGTATGAACGAGGACGGAAACTTACGTAGGGTTTTAAGGTATTGGAAATACTTTTAGAGAAAAATTTTCTCCACATGGAAACCATTCTATTCAACCAGATTTCCTATACTTTAACTTGAAATTCTCAGGATATTACGCCAAAATGTTAATTGTAATGCATCATATTTCTCGGAAGTAGTTTAAGGCCTATTAAAACGATGTTCATCCACAGCCATTCCCTGCACGAGGAAATACGTTTTATTGTAAGTGAATTTGATCTGGAGAATAAAAAAATTTTATGTCCCAACGAATAATGCTTTCATCGTAATATTTCTTAAGTTTCAATCAAGAAAATTTTTTTTAACGGTCCAAAGCTCTAAAAATAATATGGTAAGCATCTCTACATAATCAACTACGACTTCGGAACCTCGACTGAGTGCGGATCGAAGCAAACTCATCACGTTTATAACTCCTAGACGATGTCGCGAACGTAAACCTTATTAGTATGACTATTTACATGACGCGTAAAATCGATATCCATTCATAGAGAGTTTGAATATTCCCGGTTTCCATATGCTGTCTCATTGTTGTCAAGTTGTCGAAGGAAAAGCGATTTCAATTAGTTTCAGTGTACGCCGCATTCAGACGCCAATGAGTTTTGCGTTAATTTTTTCCGCCACTGTACAATTTCGCGTTGAGAAAAAAAACTGTCCATGTAGTGGAATTAAAACTAGAAAGATGCCACGTGCCAAAAGCCCTCCCGTTAAAGCAGCATAATGGTGCCAAAAACTTAATCGGTAGGATTCCATTGATTTCACTTTAGATATCCTTCCAAAGAGCATGCATACTAAGTTTCACGCCAAAATGTACATAACTGCAGTACGATAGAATCTAGCTGCCCTCAACTCTATTCGATCTATATGTGTAACTATTTCTACTTCGTAAGGGTCCTATATACTAGCGGCGTACTTCAAGTGAGGTCTTTGAGGAAAATAACATCGCTCCTTTACTTCCTTGCTCACATTTTCGTATTGGCGCATGTGATTGACGATGACGATGTACCAGCGTATCACTAAAGGCTGCGAAAAACACACATTCGGGATCCAAAAAATCCAAATAACTCACAAGGGGAGACTACGTACCCTGTTTCGCCGATTTGAATGCCGTATTTTCTATGTCGTGCACGAGGCCAAAGGCTAATTCGCCTTGGACTTCGTCAAACGTATCCTGGTTGTATTGTAATTAATCAGTTTACAAACAGAAATATCCTCCCCTGGTATGAAAAAGCTGGGAAAATTTACTGTCGCCAGGTTGTTCCGGAGTCTCACATCACCCATCTCAATCACCCTCAAAGAGACTTTGCTTATAAGTATTATTATCGCCCGAAAGTGTTATATGATCGTTTGGTGTAGTGGTTAGCGCCGCGGAATCGTACTTTAAGGTTGGGCGGTTTGAAACTGAAGGCGGCCGTTTTTTTCCTTCTTTATATTCACGACCAGAGAGAAATGTTTCCCCTGAGTTACGTGTCATATCATAGGACTTCACCTCGCTTTTTTTCTCGTGATACTTTCCACAAAATTCGTACTCCAGTGTGAATCTTTAATGGTAATGGCCTCACTGGGGTCTGGTGATGGACCGCTTATGATATACGTCAATCTCTGTTTAAAATCCGTAATCTAACTTTCTGTAACAATAGACATGAGTGCTGACAGACGAAGAGTTTAATAGAGGATACCGATCCTCAAAACCCGTAGTGATCGAGTATATTCTTCGTAGAACTAATGTTCATACATCGACACTTTCCGCGAGGACTGACAGTTCCTCCTGTGCTACTGTGGCTCATTGCTTTGAGATTTTACGCTTAGGCATCAATATTGAATTGTTGAAATCATATTACATATTTAAAAAAAATATCACGGCGGTTTTTTATCACGCAGTAATTTAAAAAATCTCCAGGCTGAATTTAACATCGGCCGAAATTGTCATGAATGTTTCACTCGTAAGCTATCATCAATTGCTACTAATTACATATTTCAAATTTTCTTTATCGGTAATGATCAGTTATAAATACTGCTACTCTTCGTCTTCTTTGGTGTTTTACGTACATATGTAGGGATTGCTAGTTCTGTTTCGCAGCCAACGGTGTCCAGAACTGTGAAGCATAAAACTAATCTTTTGGCCGTCCAAATAGTTGACACCATAAGACCGCCTGTTTCTTATGATGTTCAGGCGACGAATAGGTGCCTCGGGTGCCTCTTTGTGAGAATAGAAAGAAGAGGAGACCACACTTATGGTCGGACCATTCCTGACGGTAAACAGCACACGCTTCATCAACACTTGCCGTAATACGAGATTACTATTTGTTGATTTTCCCTAGCAACGCCTTCATTAACGTTGAATAATCGTAAGAAATAATTCTTTCTTTCACCTTTCGTTTACAGCATCTAGGTCTTTCTTCAACGCAATTCTATCAGACTCCGTGTCAATATGCCTGTACAATACTGCGTCGTCCGCGAAAAGGTGATTGTTGCTCGTTAGGACGGTGGTGATATCATTAATATAAAATGGAATGATAAGAGACAAGTGACACTCCCCTGGGGTACACCGAATGTGACTTAACTGTATCTGAACTAACGCCATTTAGAACTACCCTCTGTTCGCGGTTACTTAAGAAATCTTCAATCCAGCATATTATATTGTGATGTATTCCATAGGCTTTTAGCTTAACAATTACTTTTGAATGCGGAACTTCATCGAAATTTTTTTTGAAATCTAAAAATATCGCCTCTACCTGGGTGAGCCTTTCTCCAGAGGAAAGTACATCGTGAAGAAAAAGGGCTAGCTGAGTTTCATAGGACATTCCGTTTCGGAATCCATACTGGTTTTGACTTTACAAGTTCTGAATATCTAAATACCTCATATTTGTGCTGAAGATTATATGTTCTAATACTTTGCATGAGATGGACGTGAGGGAGATAGGTCTATGTTACTTGGATCTTCCTTATCGCCGCTCTTAAAGATCGGAGTAACGTTCGCGATTTTCCAATCGCAAGGGACACGACGTTCTGCTAGCGATTTTTCATATACTATTTTCAAGTATGGTGATGCTTCTGACGCTAAATCGCAATATCGGGCCAGCATAATTTTCAATCAGTCCGCAAGGTTTTGGGAAACGGGGATTCTGTGTTAGTTAAGAATACAGGCTTCCCACCCTGCCTGGCTCGGGCTCGAATCCCGGCGAATTTTTGCGGAAATCCCATTTCCTTCTTCAGTAAAATGTTGAAAAAAGGTCAAGTGTAGCACTCCCTCAAGGTGCGGACGTTCAACCTTGGTGCCGTTCGATAAGAGCAGGCTAGCGCCGACCACAGGTTTCCCTCCCCACTACCTTCTTCTCCGAGTAATGTGACAATGGTATCATTAGTTTGCTGACCTCTTGCAATAACTAGAATAGGAATCGCTTTCCGACCGTCGACGAAACGTGTTTTATTTTCTGGCGATGTTATTAATATTTTATGAACTCCCGCTATGGTGTTATGCGCACAGTTTGGCTTCTAAACGAGAAATAATGCTTTTAAGTTAAATTGTTTCCAGCAAAATCAAGATGTCACCACTGGACCAATCGAAATGGACATATTTCAATATAATTTCGCCTAACTTCCGAATACCACGCCAATATCTTTAGTCATAACATGCTTTACTTAAGGAAAAACTTAATAGTATAAACCTAGGTGCGTTTCCATTGCTGCATGCACGGTGAAGACTAACCTTAAATAAATGCAATTAAATGAAATTTGGCCCAAGAATTTCCTTTCGTCCTACTAGAAAAATTATTAAAATACGCTATCAATGACACTTGAATGCCGTTCTAAGCACTTTAAGAACAAGCTAATTCCGACAACAGGTTTCACTCATCCATTTCTCAATTCCTTCAATAACCTAACCCTCTGCTAATTTGGCGCTAAGAACATCAGTTGTCAGTTGCCTCCCTCGAATGACGGACCGACTGAATATATATGTATATACTTTTCTGACTCAATATGAGAGGAACTGTTGAGAGAAGTGTATCGGCTTGCATTGGTGGCCAGTATGCAGTGGTTTCCCATTCCGATGGGGTCTGGTTTGAGTCCATGGGTCAGGACAGCGATTTTAAAATGATTCCAAGAAAACTAGTTCTCAAGCTCCATGAAATTGCGATGTTTGCAGATAGTTGAAGTACGCGCAATTTTCCGGGTTACCGAAAGATGCTACTTAATCCCCGCTCTGTATCTCTGAATGTAAAAGGTAATAGAAGAGACAAAATGATTTGGCTGAAGTTAGGTGTACAAATATTGAATGAACCTTATCTGTATAAGTACCTAAATGCAGAATAAAATGAAGCAAACCGCTGAGAATCTCCTTTAGCATAAATTATCCTTCTGTCATATCTCTCTTCCATTTCCTTTGCCGTGTTCCCTTTCATTTTCATAATTTGTGTCCCATAGGCCCAACACCGCCTCACTCCTTGCATAAGTGCCAAATGGTCGGGTAAAGGAGAGATAGAAATATCACGTTCGCGTTGTTTTCATCCTGCTCATTTTTCAATGCAATATCGGTATCGGGATACCTTTCTCTCTTTATTTTCAAATTTCTGCCTGACCGTTACCATCTCTCGTCCCCTCGCAATGTAGAAACTTCGTCAAACCTTCCGAAATAATATGGAACCGAGGCCGTGGCCATATGACTTGAATGTGCCAGGAGATGGTCGTGCGATCAGCCCAGGAGAGTGACGCAGGACAACCTGAGCATACTCAAGGGCATTAGTTCATTCAAGCTTCGCGCGAAGTTCGTCGCTCGATAAGATTTCACTAGTGCGATCACCTGGTGATGAGAAGATTGTCGTGAGTTAATGATGAGGCATTCGCTATGTTTACTGAGTGTGTTGCTTTCTAGTTTCAGATGTTACAAACTTTACGTACTCATATTTAGTTTTTGCATGGGGAAGGATTGCATTATGCATATCTTGGTAGCAAAATATCCGTGCGGAGCCTCGATTCGCTTACAGGAATACGGGATATTCCTTTCATTCAAAGAAAAGGTTTACGCAGTTTCCCGCCATCAACAATGCCTAGTAGTGTGTGTGCTACGGTGTGTGCGGAACTATGTGTCTTTATATTTAAGTGTGTTCGTGTAATGTTCTGAGTGCGCCCAACAGTAACGAATGGTGTGCAACTTCCCAAGGGTTCCGGAAAACTGCATAATGCCCTGTTTTCCGCCTCAAGGTTGAGTGGTGTGCAGTCTGGATTGATTGAAAATCAACAAATAATGGATGGCATACCATATACGTTTCAGGTATGTAATTATGCTAACCAGTGATTTCTATGCCTACAGGGAATATCTTGTTTTATCTAGCTCTATTGTTGAGGGTCAGGATGACGTTGGTAATCGAAATAAGTTGTAAACTTAAGTTCATGATTACATTTTAGGTGCAGATGGCCAAAAAGTTTAACGAAACAAAAGTTTTGAGAAACGAAGGTACTTTACCTATTCGGGTGTTCCACTGACAACACTTCGCCCTCCACATTGATCTGTAAACTCCCGCTGAGAACGCAGAAGAATTGGTTGACAGCAGAAACAACCAATGCAGTGTGCACCAAAAAAATGCCAGTCATTATTTAAAATCCACGGAAACCTACGATTGAATAACTGAGAAATATTTTGGAGGATTGCTCTGTCACTCGGTATTTTTTGTGCACGTTATCTATCTGAAGGGAGTAATGAATTCTTGTACTTTTCCCGGTCCTGTTGTACCACTTATGATGCTCTTCTTCAGTGGATTACTCTGCCCCTCAGTCAAAATTCTCGCCACTGACTGCGCGCGATGATCAAGTATTTATAGTACAAACTTTTTCCAGGTTATTTTCACTGATTTTCAAACTTCAACTGACGTAACGAGGGAGTAAAATATTAGCCTCAGAGAGAACCCCAAACTCGAGTGATCTAAATTATTCTGCTATTTAGAGTCTTACGTAAAACCTCATAATTTCTAGCCTCTTCAATCCAGGCTTGCTAATGGCTGTTTAAAATTTTCTATTCCGTTGATATTAATAGCGTGTTGCATTCGTGATTAAATCTTTCTGACACAAAAATCATAAATGCATGCTCGAAATGTAACTGAAGAAAGATTAATCGATTATCTTTAACTTCTTAGCAGGTGATCAAAATTATAAAGGCGGAGTAATACCAGTCCAGTCTATTTGTTTGAAAGCTAGTCCTGACTAGTATTTTTATCATTTTCCTTTAAATGTCGGACTATTATTATCTTAATATTCCCAGTAAATAAATTACTGCATTCAAGAATTTATTACATGAGTGCAACAGCGTAGAAATATTTTCTCATTGCTCGCGTTCAAACGATGGATACACCATATTAGTGGTAGACGCACAGGTAGGAGAGATGAAATTAACGATTTTTTATGCTGCTGAAAGATTAGCATAATCATTAACACTTTCTTTCAATAATATTAAGCACATTTGAGCATTTTATTGGAATTTTCCAAATTTTATTTTGAAAGGTTCTCTCTTCTGATTATTCCACCAGAGTCAATTTATCCTTACACTCAAAGCTACCATTACATTCCTCATGATATCTTTTTATTTTTTACACCATTCAAGCTTAAATCGTCTTGGCACTTCAATTCCCTTCAGAAAGTACTTGTAAAACGTGTGACTCCGGTATTATTTAGTCTTTTGTAAAGTATATAACGACTGCTTTGGAGTAAAAAGCACTGAATTGACAGTGGAAATCTCTATTTTATCATGTTAAAAAAGTGCGATTACCCTGACATCAGAACAAGCATTCATCATACCTTAAGATTAAAAACAACCAGTGTATTTAGTCCGCCTACGAAAATAACGGGCAGTGATCTTCTTATGACAACGTTAGAAAAAGTTTTCGTTGATTACTAGTCTAGCACCGAATAAAAAGAACCATCGGCTCATGAAAGTCAGGAATGTCTAAATTGTGAATTGTGTGAATCCTTAGTGAATACACTTTCGAAGTGATGATTTAATTAATTGGTTTTAAATACAGATTGTGTCGTTGCCTTTGTCTCCTGAGCTTCTGCCTTATTTAGTGGTTATACCGACGAGGTTCTTTACTCTCCCGCTTGAATGTGTATGGAATATATTCATCATATATTGTGGCAATGAATTTCTCTGAATTAAGCTTCTAACGTCTCTCCGAATTTTACATAATCGCATTTTTCAAATAAGTAGACTTTACGTTTGGGTTTTACAGTGGAATCTACTGTTATTTTCAAAGCCGTTAAAATTACATCATGATCACTTATGCCTTCGAGGGTATCGACTTATTTAACCATTTTAGTGTGACAAACAGCTAAAAGGTCTAATATTTTATTACCTCTCTTAGGTTCGTTTTCTATTTGAGTAAGAGAGTGGTGTGAAGGCGTATTTAGTAAGGCCTCGCTTATATCACGCTTCCTTGAACAGGTTCAACGCTATTGGTATTCCAAGTTATAGCCGAAAGGTTGAAATCCCCACCGATAATTATCACGCTTTTGTTATCTTTCGAGGTAAATGATGTTAATTGAGTTTCTAATTTGTACAAAACGTCGATTTTGGAGAATGGTGGCCTGTAAAATGAGCAAACATGCATATTTATTTTGATTTGTTGCGTAATGGTACACCAAACGCGCTCTATTCCAATGTCGTCTAAAATATGTGCGGTTCTATTCAAATAAGACTTCATTGCTTTAAATACTCCGCCGCCAGTCCTATATGGTCGATCACGTCTATGGATTTTATATCCTGTCGGAAGAACTTCGCTAAAGTTAATATTTCCTGCAAGTTCTGTTCTGCAAACTCTGTAAGCGTTTTCAAATGTATGTTCAACTTCGGCACGTTTGTTCTTTAGGCAACGGACATTTACTATTACTAAATCTATATCGCATTTAGCTTGAATGTCGGTTCGAGTTTTTCGGTAATTCTGTGTGCTATCTTTTTGATGTACTTGAATCCGATTGCGTCACCATCCTACCGCAATCTATAGTTTTTATAACAATATTAATTAATACAGTAAATCTTCAGTTTGGAAAACTACGATACGGAAAAAACTGCCAGGGCTAGCATTAATTTTATATCAGATGCACACGCGATTTACCGAGTGGCAGCATGATGCTTATTAGTTCAAATAATTTCCACTTACTCTTAAAAATGGTATTAATAAGAATTAATCGATATTCAAGTATATCACTCAACGATTGAGCGTTATAAGAAAGGGAATCTTAATAGGGTTCTCCAGATGAGATCTTCGTCTTCACCATCCTCGTTCACAAATCATTTGGTTCCGGGATTACAATTATGACGCGCTATCAAAAGGTGTTGTTCCTACTGTAATGTGGAACATTTTCTTTGTACTCTACACCTCATGGCTGAGTAACTTATTCTACATGTAGCTATTCTACTTTCAAATAACTATTCAGAAACAAAACTTCGTAAACCCATCCACATGGGTTATATACGATATTTCTCCGTGAATCTTGGATTTAAAGACGCAGGATACAAGTAACTGAACGAAGTAAGAGGAGTTACATTCAATTCACGCAAAATACATCTACATACCACCCTGCGAGCCGCCTACTACATCAACACCGATTGATTTATTCTAGTTGTAGCAATTCCAATTTCATATAGCTATTCAGAAACAAAAGCTCTTCACTGTCCGCATGGGTCATATTGGATAATTTCCCGTGTATCTTTGACATAAAGACGCATCATATCAGCAACAAAACGAAGTTAGACGACTTATACGATCATTTAATTTACGCAAAATACTGAATCATTCAGATCGATAATATTTTTGGGAGAAGGAAGACGGATGATTACAGGAAGAGCAAAAAGTGGTAATACATTCCCATCATCAATTATTAAAGTTGGCATCGAGAAAACTTATCGGATGGTAAACTGTGACATGAGCAAGGAAAGAAATGAACAAGGAATCCATAGTTTTGTGTTAAGAAAGTACAACATTATAGTACAGTCACATATGGCTGTGCTTACGTGTATGTATTGTGAATATGAATGAACAACTAGTAATAGCCTAATAAATCCTATTTTTCGATCCTCGACTGGCTGTTGGGCAGTTCAGAACTTAAAGTATCATTTATTGGCCTGAAACACACAAGCAGTGGGGAAAGTTATCATCAAAGTCGCTCTCATAACTCGGCCGGGCTAACTTAGCACATATCCTTCATAAATGCCCATTACTGGAGCATCCATAATAATTTTGATAAGCCTTGGAGATATTACGCATCTCCCCTTTGCGCCAAGTTAAATACGAAACAAATCATGTTAAACTCACACTAGTTATGCTATCGTTTTGGGCCACATGCATGACATTTGTAACTGCTCGTTCACTCCACATTCTCTCAAAAACTTCCACAACCAATTTTTATTCACACCTCCAGTCTTTTGCTTTTATCGCTACGCTAAATCCAAAAATGCATTATACTCTTCATTTTGGAAGTACATATTCTTCCCTGTCAATGGCTGAAGTGAGAACGGCTGTTCACCACATTCACTACCACTCTCACCCCGCAAAACAAACCTGCAGTTCTGTCAACATTAGTGTTCCTGGATATATAGATATTTGTTTTACTGAACAATTTTCTCGGAGTACACTATAAATATATTGCTCCTTCGATCGGCATTATATAATTACGGTCAACCAAATCATCTCTTTGCACAGAGGAATCACTCCAAAGGAGCCTTTAAACACTAATAATTAAAATCATAATAGTGACTTATGACTATTTACAGCGACTCAGATGGTCAGTACCCCATATTCCTTCCTAGAGGTGGATTACGGACAACCGTATTATGACAGTCCAGAAACCTTACCGATACGATACTGGCAAGATTAGAATAGTTAAGGCAGGTGGAGCATTTCTCGAAGTATACTAGTGAGTATGGGAAAAACAAGAGACCAGAAGAGCATCTACGCCACCTTTATTCAAAATCACCGATAACAGCCAAAGAATAATTAGGGAGAGCAAGGTGACTCAATCTAGTCGTTTCCTAGTAGGATGACAGTGCCAGCTAACGATATCATGGCGTAGGATATATTGCCTGATAAGTTTCGATAAATTTATAAGAAATTAGTTTATTGTAAAAGCCCTGTCCGAGAATAATGCGATGGATGTCAAGAACTAATTAATGCACTAATTTATAATACTTACAATGTGGTGGTAATACGTCCCAAAATCAAAATTGGATAATAGCACCGAGATATCAGATTATAAGGTTACTACAGTAAGGAGTTTCGGCAAAAAGCTAGAGGAGACTTCTTCGTATTTAAATTATACCTCGTTGGTTCGTTGGCCAAAGCCGAGCTATGGCGGGTTCGCGTGTGAGTGTTCCTACCTACCGACCTATCCCCACCCCTCAACCTCGTGTACCTATTGGACCGCTTTCCCGCAGGAGAGCGGAGAACAACCCTCTCTGCCCCAGCGTGTGAGAACCAAGGTCTCAGTTAGCTTGGCCACGCCATTGTTTGTGTTGGGCGATGTTCTGATTTTTGGTCCCCAGCCTGCCTAAGAGTGCAAAGGCAGTGCAATGGCTGGGGGTGTAAAGTGGGGCCCTTAGCCAGGCCAACGAGTGCGTCGGGGGCGGCTAAGGGATCTTTCGTGTACCAGCCGAAGTCTTCTCGACCCCCGGTCCCCCGACCGGAAGTCATTCTCTCCAGGCCGGAACCGCGGACCTTGATTCCCCGGGCGGGGAGGTCCCTTCGGGAAATTGGGTACGTAAGATAGGCTACCGTGGGTCGGGCCGCTCAAACGTTCCAAATCCCTGTCCCTATCACGTCGTCGATGAACCTGAAAATAACTGTCATCACGTCGGTGTCCTATCAGCATCTGACGGTCGCATCGAAATTGCCGCCCTTATATAGGTAGATAGATGACGTCACTGGGCTGCGAGTGGGGGTGGAGATGTGGGAGGGGCGACTTGATCTAGTATCGTCCAATCAGGGAGAGGCGTTTCCAAAACTTCCTTATATGGTGATCTTCCTCATCGCTAGCTACTAAAGGCCTCTTCCCGCGCAACTGAATATTAATTAGTTAGCATTTAATTTACAAATTATTATTACGTTTATCCTTAATTAAATGCCCTGTGATCATCACTTAAGTTTTAAAAACTGTAATTGCAAATAGTTCGATCTACATTGCTATGACTCTCGATTGCGGTATTTTCATCTGTCAATGACATATTTACATAGTAGAATCAAGTCACGAGTATAATTACGTTTTTTGCCTCATTGTCAACTGTATTTATATCTATTTTTTGCATAACAATTATTTTTAATTTGTTGCGCACATATTAATGTTCTTTTTTTCTAAATGAATAGTCCTGGTTCGTTTAGACAAAGTCTTTGACAAAGTTAATTGTGCACGGGTTTAAGTGCTTGTAGATTTTGTTGAACACCACATAAATTTAGCGTGTATTCTTCGACGCATCTACATCTACTAAATACCGTTCAAGCCAAGCCACTACAATGTGTAGAACGAGATGATTCATAACAGGCATTCAGCACTCATTCCAGCTCAAATAAGACCCTTGCACCCTTTACCAGCCACTAAGTACAGGCCATAAGCATGCCATAAGTAGTCACGATGACAGTTGAGCGATCAGACCAGAAACTAGGAGAGAAGTACATAGACGAACGTATCGTTCAATCAGGGAGGGGTGTTTCCAAAACTCCCTAATATGATGATTTTCCTCATCGCTAGCTCTTAAAGGCTTCTTCCCGCGCAACTAATTATTAATTAGTTAGCATTTATTTGCAAATTATTATTGCGTTTATCTCTAATTAAATGCCCTGTGATCGCCACTTTAGTTTTTAAAACTGTCATTGCAAATCGATCTACATATCGATGACTAATGATTACGGTATTTTCATCTGTCAGTGAAGGAATAATTTAGTAGTGTTCTGTCATGGATATGGCTTTGTAAGCCATCCTTAACTAATTTTGTCTCACTTCGATATAAGAATCTTGACCAAAGTCGTGTTTCTCGAAGTTAATGCGAAATGAGAAACGTAATAGTACCTTTCGTAAAGGCTTTATTTCTCCGCACCACAGAAGATAATTTAATATAAGCAAGCCAAACAGTCTTCAATATTTCCCTCGGTACGTAATACGTAATGCGTCGCGTTGGTCAAAGTCATCACGAACACCACATTCACATAACATTAGCGAATTACGCCCAGCAGCTTAATAATGAATTTACATCGCCTATTTTAAATATAATACGAATATAAATATGAAGTTTACGGACTCGCTATATAAGTCTAGGTATTTATGACTTAAATGGGAGTCAGTATTTCTTTAGTTCAAGGGCAATTCTCATACATTCGCAACCTCGTGGTGCAAATTATTGCTTTTCCTTCTTCTCTGCGAATTCATTGTGATTAGAGAAGCAAAATGTTCGTCATCATTCTATTATTTGTGGCAAATTCCCGTATACTCAGGTCCATGAAGCTTCAGGGCCTATACAATTAGCAGAGTATGTACCGAAGGAAGCATTTATTTGGCATTTGAACGATGAACAATGAAACACGAAAACGAACCACTTGTAATAATGCTCGGCTATCCTCCACAATAACCCAGAGAAAACATTTTCAATAATTGCGTATCTGAAATACAAGGCACTCACCAAAAAAGATTTCAACTTGAGTTTTTGAATCCCGTCCGTGCTATTGACAGCTCTCAAATTCACACCAAAATACACTTAAACACTACAATGAGGCACAGTCTAACGCTGGATTTAAAACACTTTCAGTACGTTGATTCTGGAAACTAATATCACCAACTAAAGCATATTTAACTACGCAAGAATTATTTACAGACATCACCTTGATGCCTGAAGATGGGTATTGTAATCCAATTGTCTAAAATCTATCCATCACAAAAGACAGTAATCACTTTCAAACACTACACAAGATGAAACTTTTTTAACCTCAAATCCAGAGATATTTCCTGGGTATAACACTCTTAACTTTAGTCAACACTCATGTCCGGCAAGATGAAACTCCATTGGAACGAACACTTCACATGATGCAAAAGAGATTAGTAAAACTTTTTGAAGAACAAATATTCACTTCCCACATTCAAATTAGGCTAATATCCTACCACTCATTTTCAATTAGCGTGTAACAACAGGGAAACATGAAACTTCATGGAAAGATACTGAGTTGAAGGTATCTGTAATTACGAAGAAATTATATTCCACAACAAGGTGATGACTGAAAACTAGGTTAACATGCAGGATGACTTGGGTAAACTGAACTAAGTTGATGCATTTCTTCTCAAACACCATTACGTCATGCCTCAGCTTTGTATTCACCATCGGCCTCCATAACCATTCCGGTCGGTCAAATGCATCTACCTCACCTGAGCTAGACTTCAAATTTCTATGGCTCAGCGATTGACGTGGTTAAATATGCTTTAGTTGGTGATATTAGTTTCCAGAATCAACGTACTGAAAGTGTTTTAAATCCAGCGTTAGACTGTGCCTCATTGTAGTGTTTAAGTGTATTTTGGTGTGAATTTGAGAGCTGTCAATAGCACGGACGGGATTCAAAAACTCAAGTTGAAATCTTTTTTGGTGAGTGCCTTGTATTTCAGATACGCAATTATTGAAAATGTTTTCTCTGGGTTATTGTGGAGGATAGCCGAGCATTATTACAAGTGGTTCGTTTTCGTGTTTCATTGTTCATCGTTCAAATGCCAAATAAATGCTTCCTTCGGTACATACTCTGCTAATTGTATAGGCCCTGAAGCTTCATGGACCTGAGTATACGGGAATTTGCCACAAATAATAGAATGATGACGAACATTTTGCTTCTCTAATCACAATGAATTCGCAGAGAAGAAGGAAAAGCAATAATTTGCACCACGAGGTTGCGAATGTATGAGAATTGCCCTTGAACTAAAGAAATACTGACTCCCATTTAAGTCATAAATACCTAGACTTATATAGCGAGTCCGTAAACTTCATATTTATATTCGTATTATATTTAAAATAGGCGATGTAAATTCATTATTAAGCTGCTGGGCGTAATTCGCTAATGTTATGTGAATGTGGTGTTCGTGATGACTTTGACCAACGCGACGCATTACGTATTACGTACCGAATGAAATATTGAAGACTGTTTGGCTTGCTTATATTAAATTATCTTCTGTGGTGCGGAGAAATAAAGCCTTTACGAAAGGTACTATTACGTTTCTCATTTCGCATTAACTTCGAGAAACACGACTTTGGTCAAGATTCTTATATCGAAGTGAGACAAAATTAGTTAAGGATGGCTTACAAAGCCATATCCATGACAGAACACTACTAAATTATTCCTTCACTGACAGATGAAAATACCGTAATCATTAGTCATCGATATGTAGATCGATTTGCAATGACAGTTTTAAAAACTAAAGTGGCGATCACAGGGCATTTAATTAGAGATAAACGCAATAATAATTTGCAAATAAATGCTAACTAATTAATAATTAGTTGCGCGGGAAGAAGCCTTTAAGAGCTAGCGATGAGGAAAATCATCATATTAGGGAGTTTTGGAAACACCCCTCCCTGATTGAACGATACGTTCGTCTATGTACTTCTCTCCTAGTTTCTGGTCTGATCGCTCAACTGTCATCGTGACTACTTATGGCATGCTTATGGCCTGTACTTAGTGGCTGGTAAAGGGTGCACGGGTCTTATTTGAGCTGGAATGAGTGCTGAATGCCTGTTATGAATCATCTCGTTCTACACATTGTAGTGGCTTGGCTTGAACGGTATTTAGTAGATGTAGATGCGTCGAAGAATACACGCTAAATTTATGTGGTGTTCAACAAAATCTACAAGCACTTAAACCCGTGCACAATTAACTTTGTCAAAGACTTTGTCTAAACGAACCAGGACTATTCATTTAGAAAAAAAGAACATTAATATGTGCGCAACAAATTAAAAATAATTGTTATGCAAAAAATAGATATAAATACAGTTGACAATGAGGCAAAAAACGTAATTATACTCGTGACTTGATTCTACTATGTAAATATGTCATTGACAGATGAAAATACCGCAATCGAGAGTCATAGCAATGTAGATCGAACTATTTGCAATTACAGTTTTTAAAACTTAAGTGATGATCACAGGGCATTTAATTAAGGATAAACGTAATAATAATTTGTAAATTAAATGCTAACTAATTAATATTCAGTTGCGCGGGAAGAGGCCTTTAGTAGCTAGCGATGAGGAAGATCACCATATAAGGAAGTTTTGGAAACGCCTCTCCCTGATTGGACGATACTAGATCAAGTCGCCCCTCCCACATCTCCACCCCCACTCGCAGCCCAGTGACGTCATCTATCTACCTATATAAGGGCGGCAATTTCGATGCGACCGTCAGATGCTGATAGGACACCGACGTGATGACAGTTATTTTCAGGTTCATCGACGACGTGATAGGGACAGGGATTTGGAACGTTTGAGCGGCCCGACCCACGGTAGCCTATCTTACGTACCCAATTTCCCGAAGGGACCTCCCCGCCCGGGGAATCAAGGTCCGCGGTTCCGGCCTGGAGAGAATGACTTCCGGTCGGGGGACCGGGGGTCGAGAAGACTTCGGCTGGTACACGAAAGATCCCTTAGCCGCCCCCGACGCACTCGTTGGCCTGGCTAAGGGCCCCACTTTACACCCCCAGCCATTGCACTGCCTTTGCACTCTTAGGCAGGCTGGGGACCAAAAATCAGAACATCGCCCAACACAAACAATGGCGTGGCCAAGCTAACTGAGACCTTGGTTCTCACACGCTGGGGCAGAGAGGGTTGTTCTCCGCTCTCCTGCGGGAAAGCGGTCCAATAGGTACACGAGGTTGAGGGGTGGGGATAGGTCGGTAGGTAGGAACACTCACACGCGAACCCGCCATAGCTCGGCTTTGGCCAACGAACCAACGAGGTATAATTTAAATACGAAGAAGTCTCCTCTAGCTTTTTGCCGAAACTCCTTACTGTAGTAACCTTATAATCTGATATCTCGGTGCTATTATCCAATTTTGATTTTGGGACGTATTACCACCACATTGTAAGTATTATAAATTAGTGCATTAATTAGTTCTTGACATCCATCGCATTATTCTCGGACAGGGCTTTTACAATAAACTAATTTCTTATAAATTTATCGAAACTTATCAGGCAATATATCCTACGCCATGATATCGTTAGCTGGCACTGTCATCCTACTAGGAAACGACTAGATTGAGTCACCTTGCTCTCCCTAATTATTCTTTGGCTGTTATCGGTGATTTTGAATAAAGGTGGCGTAGATGCTCTTCTGGTCTCTTGTTTTTCCCATACTCACTAGTATACTTCGAGAAATGCTCCACCTGCCTTAACTATTCTAATCTTGCCAGTATCGTATCGGTAAGGTTTCTGGACTGTCATAATACGGTTGTCCGTAATCCACCTCTAGGAAGGAATATGGGGTACTGACCATCTGAGTCGCTGTAAATAGTCATAAGTCACTATTATGATTTTAATTATTAGTGTTTAAAGGCTCCTTTGGAGTGATTCCTCTGTGCAAAGAGATGATTTGGTTGACCGTAATTATATAATGCCGATCGAAGGAGCAATATATTTATAGTGTACTCCGAGAAAATTGTTCAGTAAAACAAATATCTATATATCCAGGAACACTAATGTTGACAGAACTGCAGGTTTGTTTTGCGGGGTGAGAGTGGTAGTGAATGTGGTGAACAGCCGTTCTCACTTCAGCCATTGACAGGGAAGAATATGTACTTCCAAAATGAAGAGTATAATGCATTTTTGGATTTAGCGTAGCGATAAAAGCAAAAGACTGGAGGTGTGAATAAAAATTGGTTGTGGAAGTTTTTGAGAGAATGTGGAGTGAACGAGCAGTTACAAATGTCATGCATGTGGCCCAAAACGATAGCATAACTAGTGTGAGTTTAACATGATTTGTTTCGTATTTAACTTGGCGCAAAGGGGAGATGCGTAATATCTCCAAGGCTTATCAAAATTATTATGGATGCTCCAGTAATGGGCATTTATGAAGGATATGTGCTAAGTTAGCCCGGCCGAGTTATGAGAGCGACTTTGATGATAACTTTCCCCACTGCTTGTGTGTTTCAGGCCAATAAATGATACTTTAAGTTCTGAACTGCCCAACAGCCAGTCGAGGATCGAAAAATAGGATTTATTAGGCTATTACTAGTTGTTCATTCATATTCACAATACATACACGTAAGCACAGCCATATGTGACTGTACTATAATGTTGTACTTTCTTAACACAAAACTATGGATTCCTTGTTCATTTCTTTCCTTGCTCATGTCACAGTTTACCATCCGATAAGTTTTCTCGATGCCAACTTTAATAATTGATGATGGGAATGTATTACCACTTTTTGCTCTTCCTGTAATCATCCGTCTTCCTTCTCCCAAAAATATTATCGATCTGAATGATTCAGTATTTTGCGTAAATTAAATGATCGTATAAGTCGTCTAACTTCGTTTTGTTGCTGATATGATGCGTCTTTATGTCAAAGATACACGGGAAATTATCCAATATGACCCATGCGGACAGTGAAGAGCTTTTGTTTCTGAATAGCTATATGAAATTGGAATTGCTACAACTAGAATAAATCAATCGGTGTTGATGTAGTAGGCGGCTCGCAGGGTGGTATGTAGATGTATTTTGCGTGAATTGAATGTAACTCCTCTTACTTCGTTCAGTTACTTGTATCCTGCGTCTTTAAATCCAAGATTCACGGAGAAATATCGTATATAACCCATGTGGATGGGTTTACGAAGTTTTGTTTCTGAATAGTTATTTGAAAGTAGAATAGCTACATGTAGAATAAGTTACTCAGCCATGAGGTGTAGAGTACAAAGAAAATGTTCCACATTACAGTAGGAACAACACCTTTTGATAGCGCGTCATAATTGTAATCCCGGAACCAAATGATTTGTGAACGAGGATGGTGAAGACGAAGATCTCATCTGGAGAACCCTATTAAGATTCCCTTTCTTATAACGCTCGATCGTTGAGTGATATACTTGAATATCGATTAATTCTTATTAATACCATTTTTAAGAGTAAGTGGAAATTATTTGAACTAATAAGCATCATGCTGCCACTCGGTAAATCGCGTGTGCATCTGATATAAAATTAATGCTAGCCCTGGCAGTTTTTTCCGTATCGTAGTTTTCCAAACTGAAGATTTACTGTATTAATTAATATTGTTATAAAAACTATAGATTGCGGTAGGATGGTGACGCAATCGGATTCAAGTACATCAAAAAGATAGCACACAGAATTACCGAAAAACTCGAACCGACATTCAAGCTAAATGCGATATAGATTTAGTAATAGTAAATGTCCGTTGCCTAAAGAACAAACGTGCCGAAGTTGAACATACATTTGAAAACGCTTACAGAGTTTGCAGAACAGAACTTGCAGGAAATATTAACTTTAGCGAAGTTCTTCCGACAGGATATAAAATCCATAGACGTGATCGACCATATAGGACTGGCGGCGGAGTATTTAAAGCAATGAAGTCTTATTTGAATAGAACCGCACATATTTTAGACGACATTGGAATAGAGCGCGTTTGGTGTACCATTACGCAACAAATCAAAATAAATATGCATGTTTGCTCATTTTACAGGCCACCATTCTCCAAAATCGACGTTTTGTACAAATTAGAAACTCAATTAACATCATTTACCTCGAAAGATAACAAAAGCGTGATAATTATCGGTGGGGATTTCAACCTTTCGGCTATAACTTGGAATACCAATAGCGTTGAACCTGTTCAAGGAAGCGTGATATAAGCGAGGCCTTACTAAATACGCCTTCACACCACTCTCTTACTCAAATAGAAAACGAACCTAAGAGAGGTAATAAAATATTAGACCTTTTAGCTGTTTGTCACACTAAAATGGTTAAATAAGTCGATACCCTCGAAGGCATAAGTGATCATGATGTAATTTTAACGGCTTTGAAAATAACAGTAGATTCCACTGTAAAACCCAAACGTAAAGTCTACTTATTTGAAAAATGCGATTATGTAAAATTCGGAGAGACGTTAGAAGCTTAATGCAGAGAAATTCATTGCCACAATATATGATGAATATATTCCATACACATTCAAGCGGGAGAGTAAAGAACCTCGTCGGTATAACCACTAAATAAGGCAGAAGCTCAGGAGACAAAGGCAACGACACAATCTGTATTTAAAACCAATTAATTAAATCATCACTTCGAAAGTGTATTCACTAAGGATTCACACAATTCACAATTTAGACATTCCTGACTTTCATGAGCCGATGGTTCTTTTTATTCGGTGCTAGACTAGTAATCAACGAAAACTTTTTCTAACGTTGTCATAAGAAGATCACTGCCCGTTATTTTCGTAGGCGGACTAAATACACTGGTTGTTTTTAATCTTAAGGTATGATGAATGCTTGTTCTGATGTCAGGGTAATCGCACTTTTTTAACATGATAAAATAGAGATTTCCACTGTCAATTCAGTGCTTTTTACTCCAAAGCAGTCGTTATATACTTTACAAAAGACTAAATAATACCGGAGTCACACGTTTTACAAGTACTTTCTGAAGGGAATTGAAGTGCCAAGACGATTTAAGCTTGAATGGTGTAAAAAATAAAAAGATATCATGAGGAATGTAATGGTAGCTTTGAGTGTAAGGATAAATTGACTCTGGTGGAATAATCAGAAGAGAGAACCTTTCAAAATAAAATTTGGAAAATTCCAATAAAATGCTCAAATGTGCTTAATATTATTGAAAGAAAGTGTTAATGATTATGCTAATCTTTCAGCAGCATAAAAAATCGTTAATTTCATCTCTCCTACCTGTGCGTCTACCACTAATATGGTGTATCCATCGTTTGAACGCGAGCAATGAGAAAATATTTCTACGCTGTTGCACTCATGTAATAAATTCTTGAATGCAGTAATTTATTTACTGGGAATATTAAGATAATAATAGTCCGACATTTAAAGGAAAATGATAAAAATACTAGTCAGGACTAGCTTTCAAACAAATAGACTGGACTGGTATTACTCCGCCTTTATAATTTTGATCACCTGCTAAGAAGTTAAAGATAATCGATTAATCTTTCTTCAGTTACATTTCGAGCATGCATTTATGATTTTTGTGTCAGAAAGATTTAATCACGAATGCAACACGCTATTAATATCAACGGAATAGAAAATTTTAAACAGCCATTAGCAAGCCTGGATTGAAGAGGCTAGAAATTATGAGGTTTTACGTAAGACTCTAAATAGCAGAATAATTTAGATCACTCGAGTTTGGGGTTCTCTCTGAGGCTAATATTTTACTCCCTCGTTACGTCAGTTGAAGTTTGAAAATCAGTGAAAATAACCTGGAAAAAGTTTGTACTATAAATACTTGATCATCGCGCGCAGTCAGTGGCGAGAATTTTGACTGAGGGGCAGAGTAATCCACTGAAGAAGAGCATCATAAGTGGTACAACAGGACCGGGAAAAGTACAAGAATTCATTACTCCCTTCAGATAGATAACGTGCACAAAAAATACCGAGTGACAGAGCAATCCTCCAAAATATTTCTCAGTTATTCAATCGTAGGTTTCCGTGGATTTTAAATAATGACTGGCATTTTTTTGGTGCACACTGCATTGGTTGTTTCTGCTGTCAACCAATTCTTCTGCGTTCTCAGCGGGAGTTTACAGATCAATGTGGAGGGCGAAGTGTTGTCAGTGGAACACCCGAATAGGTAAAGTACCTTCGTTTCTCAAAACTTTTGTTTCGTTAAACTTTTTGGCCATCTGCACCTAAAATGTAATCATGAACTTAAGTTTACAACTTATTTCGATTACCAACGTCATCCTGACCCTCAACAATAGAGCTAGATAAAACAAGATATTCCCTGTAGGCATAGAAATCACTGGTTAGCATAATTACATACCTGAAACGTATATGGTATGCCATCCATTATTTGTTGATTTTCAATCAATCCAGACTGCACACCACTCAACCTTGAGGCGGAAAACAGGGCATTATGCAGTTTTCCGGAACCCTTGGGAAGTTGCACACCATTCGTTACTGTTGGGCGCACTCAGAACATTACACGAACACACTTAAATATAAAGACACATAGTTCCGCACACACCGTAGCACACACACTACTAGGCATTGTTGATGGCGGGAAACTGCGTAAACCTTTTCTTTGAATGAAAGGAATATCCCGTATTCCTGTAAGCGAATCGAGGCTCCGCACGGATATTTTGCTACCAAGATATGCATAATGCAATCCTTCCCCATGCAAAAACTAAATATGAGTACGTAAAGTTTGTAACATCTGAAACTAGAAAGCAACACACTCAGTAAACATAGCGAATGCCTCATCATTAACTCACGACAATCTTCTCATCACCAGGTGATCGCACTAGTGAAATCTTATCGAGCGACGAACTTCGCGCGAAGCTTGAATGAACTAATGCCCTTGAGTATGCTCAGGTTGTCCTGCGTCACTCTCCTGGGCTGATCGCACGACCATCTCCTGGCACATTCAAGTCATATGGCCACGGCCTCGGTTCCATATTATTTCGGAAGGTTTGACGAAGTTTCTACATTGCGAGGGGACGAGAGATGGTAACGGTCAGGCAGAAATTTGAAAATAAAGAGAGAAAGGTATCCCGATACCGATATTGCATTGAAAAATGAGCAGGATGAAAACAACGCGAACGTGATATTTCTATCTCTCCTTTACCCGACCATTTGGCACTTATGCAAGGAGTGAGGCGGTGTTGGGCCTATGGGACACAAATTATGAAAATGAAAGGGAACACGGCAAAGGAAATGGAAGAGAGATATGACAGAAGGATAATTTATGCTAAAGGAGATTCTCAGCGGTTTGCTTCATTTTATTCTGCATTTAGGTACTTATACAGATAAGGTTCATTCAATATTTGTACACCTAACTTCAGCCAAATCATTTTGTCTCTTCTATTACCTTTTACATTCAGAGATACAGAGCGGGGATTAAGTAGCATCTTTCGGTAACCCGGAAAATTGCGCGTACTTCAACTATCTGCAAACATCGCAATTTCATGGAGCTTGAGAACTAGTTTTCTTGGAATCATTTTAAAATCGCTGTCCTGACCCATGGACTCAAACCAGACCCCATCGGAATGGGAAACCACTGCATACTGGCCACCAATGCAAGCCGATACACTTCTCTCAACAGTTCCTCTCATATTGAGTCAGAAAAGTATATACATATATATTCAGTCGGTCCGTCATTCGAGGGAGGCAACTGACAACTGATGTTCTTAGCGCCAAATTAGCAGAGGGTTAGGTTATTGAAGGAATTGAGAAATGGATGAGTGAAACCTGTTGTCGGAATTAGCTTGTTCTTAAAGTGCTTAGAACGGCATTCAAGTGTCATTGATAGCGTATTTTAATAATTTTTCTAGTAGGACGAAAGGAAATTCTTGGGCCAAATTTCATTTAATTGCATTTATTTAAGGTTAGTCTTCACCGTGCATGCAGCAATGGAAACGCAACTAGGTTTATACTATTAAGCTTGTTATGTAAGTAAAGCATGTTATGACTAAAGAAATTATATTAAAGATGCTAAAGAAGAAAATCTCATAATTATGATATTGATGTAGGTATCTTGAAGTTTTCCGGAATTCCCATTTCCTTACATCAACATCCACGAAATACCGTGTAAGCCACCCCTAGGGTGTGTAGCACGGGTGGATTCCACACCAGGCCTCGGTATCGGGGTCCTTACGCTCCTCGGGTACCTTGAACTCCATATTTTCAATTTTCGGCCAGACCGTAACCAGCCCTCGCCCCCACGCTTTGAAGAAACTTCGTGAAACTTTCCAAAATAATATTGAACCGAGGCCATAGCCATATGACTTGAGTGTTCTAAGAGATGTGCGTGCGATCAGCCCAAGAGAGTGACGCAGGACAACCTGAGCATATTCAAGGGCGCAATTCAATTCCCATTCAATCCGTTCGAGGCATATTCAATTCATTCTACATTCGCGCGAAGTTCGTCGCTCGATAAGAGCTCAGTAGTGCGATGACCTGGTGATGAGGAGATTGACGTGTGTTAATGATGATGTACTTGTGATGTGCACTGAGAGTGTTGCTTTCTGGTTTCTGATTTTTCAAGCTTACGAGCTTGGATTTAGTTTGTGCGTGGTGAAGGTATGCGTTAAACATATCGGTGAAGCAAAAATCCATATGGAGCTTCTATTCGCTTGCAAAAGTACCTACCTTTTATTAAAAAAAGGTTTTCGCAGTAAACTTCTATACACTGCCTAGTAGTGTGTATGGTGTGAAGTGTTTTAAGTTAAGTGTGATCGTGTAATATTCTGAGTGTGCCCAACAGTTACGAATGATGTGCAATATCCCAAGGGATCCAGGCAACGTGCCGTGCCCATGGGCTTCTGGGGGGTAAGTCTGTAACTTTTGTCGCTTATTTTTGTCGATAAATTACTCGACCGGTTTTGACGACGTTTGCGAGTCCGTAACTAATGGGCGTTAAAATTGTCGACTGACTGCAATCGTCGACAATTCAAAGTATGAGAATTTCCGGAACAGTTGGCGATAATGATCCGGAGCCAATGAAATTCGTCGTTTATTTTCCCCGCGTCAAGCTCTCGTTTTGTAAACAAATCGACCGCAACAAAAACGATGCAACGTGTATACACACAATTGAATGCTGGAAAATAAAGAGCGAAGTACGAACGTGGTCAAGGCCAGTTGTTTCAAGTTGCTCCAAATAATAGTGAAATTATTGAAATAATGGAGGCTATTGCTGGTCGTTTGTAATTATAATATATTTATTTGAGATTACTTAACCCAGACCTACGCTTTCTTTTCAAAGAAGGTTCAAGGACATCGCATAGATAACGAGCAATGTCTTTATTTATCCGGAAAAGTTTAATAAATACTGGATCTGGCAAGGCAAAAGCATAATGAGTGTCTCTCAAACGTTTTCGTTCCACTCTGATTCGCTTAGCTTCTTCTAAATATATCTCCCGAAGAATAATTATTCTCTGATGGTTACGAATGAACCGCGCCATTTCAAAAATCAACAAATGACTATCGCCTAGCGATGCTTTATCGCCTATAGATTAATGTAACCGACGCCAATCCGGTTGTACATAGAATAAACGACCGCAATCGCTTAATTGTCGCCCCGGAAGTCGATTATTCACTTTACAGACTCAAGCCAAGCGCTTATATTGTCGACGTCGTCAAAATTGTCGACCGTCGCTAAAATTGTCGACCGTAGAGGTAGATAAAATTTACAGACTTGCAAACGTCGATAAATACCCGAAGAGGAGACAAAAAGCGTTTGTCGACGGTCGACAAAAGTTACAGACTTACCCCCCTGGTTTCTGGTGCGCCACGTTAGGCTGCATAAATTCCCTGTAAGCCACATCAAGGGTGTGTGGCAGTGTAGCCAGGAGTGATTTTAAATCAACAAATAAGAGATAGTGTATTATATGAATTTCAGGTATGTATTTATTCTAACCAGTGATCACTACTGAGAGTATATTGTATTATAGCGCATAGCTTTTGTATGCATGTGGTCAAATTCGCGATCTAACTCTTTCTTGCGCAAAAATCCTTCATGCGTGCTCCAAAAGTGACTAAAGAAATATTATTGCATCTCTTTAACTTCTCAGCAGGTGATCTCAGTTCTTATGCAGAGTAATACTATTCTTTTCAAACGTATTTGTTTGAAAACTAGTCGTACATGCTAGTAAATTTATTGTTTTCCTTTATATTTCGGACTTTAACTATCTTAATATTCCCACTGCATAAGTTAATGCCCTTAAGAAGTTATTGCACGAGTACAACAACGAAGAAATGTTCTCATCGCTTACGTACAGACAATAGTTGCACCAATTGTAGTGGCAGTTTCGTAGACGGATGAGATGAAATTTACGATATTTTATGCTATTGAAAGCATGACGCAATCACTAAGAATATCTTTCAATAAATATTTGTCATATTTGAGCATCAGTCAGGGATTTTCCAAGTATTTTTTGTAACGTTCCCTCTCCTGATTATACCTCAAGAGTCAATTTATCCTTTCACTCAGATGCTACCATTACATTCCTTATGCTATATATTTATTTTCTTTCACCAGCTAAGCTTTAATCGTTTTTTCCCTTTTTTCCCTTTTTTTCCCCAGAAAGTACTTCTAAAACGTGTGTCTCCGGTATTATTTGGTCTTTTGTGAAGTATATAACGTCTTCTTTAGAAGGAAAAGCACTGGACTTACGGCGGAAATCCTTTTATTGTGCAAAAAATTGCGATTGCCTTGGTATCAGTGAACACATTAAACTCTTTTATCATGAATAAGTGATAAGATTGAAAACTATCTGGCGTGGTGTATTTATTATGCCTACGAATAGAGCTGGCTGTGATATTCTTATGACAAGGTTCGAAAAAGATTTCGTTTATTTCTAGTATTAAACTGTATTAAACACTGTATTAAAAGAGTCGCTTGGCCTAAAGTAAAATATTTATGCATTGTAAAACGCATTCATATTATTTTAGCGAGACTCTCTAACATCACTTTTAAAAACTGGGTTATAACAGTTTTTAATGCATTAATTTTTCAGTAGCATTAAAAACATTTTACATTGGTCATCACATTCTTCACCGATGAACATAATAAGGAAAGAGAAGTTTTTGGTTGGAAACAGTCCGAGTTAAGGCTTTATATGATAAATGTTTTATATATTCGTTACGGGCCTTGTTCATGGATCATGGCGCGCACAGTGCAACTTATTTGTGAGCATATTGTGGAAAGAGCAAATTGAAATATCACAATGGGCTTAGATTTCGTTTCCTTATTATACAATAATAATTCCCTCGAGGTCCGTTGCGGCTGACTGACGGCTTCAGGGTCTTCCCTCGGTGTCGATCTCTGCTCCGAGAAGATCTTCGCTCGATGCCCAAATGTCAACTGCCTGTTCTCGCGCCAGCGACGCACCCCTACGCGACCTTTGGTCAAGGGGGGGAGGAGTCAACTGTCGGGCAGGTTGCTGACCCGGGGGTCGCCTCCAGGGTACGGCTTTCTCCCTACACGCCGGCGAAAGGGTGATGAAGGCCGCGAACGCAATTGCTCCTACTGCGGGAGTGCGGGCGCGGTCCTTGGGATGGACCCACCCTGCGAAGGGACCGCCCTTCGGCAGGTCACCAACCCAGGGCTCGACCCAAGGATACGAGTATTCTCCCGAATCGCCGGCGAAAGGGTGAATATGAAGGGAGCGAGCACAACTGTTCCGTCGAAGGGAAAGCGGGCACGGCCCTTGTAGAAATCGCCCTGCTAAGGGACCGCTCACACCTTCTTGACGGGGAGGGAGGAGGACACCCTCGGACAGGTCGCCGACCCAGGGCTCGGCCCAAGGATATTCTCCGAACCGTCGAAATGGTGATGACGAAGGGCCGCGGACTTAGCGTCGGTCGTGGGCGGCACTTGTGTCTTCCCAACATCACCCCGTTTGCAAACAAGTCTATGAGGGGAGGGGAAAAGTCGGGTTTGGCCTCATCTCTCTCAAGGGTAACTGTAGCTGCTTAAATTTCCATTTGTACAAACAACTTTATAAAAACTTGAATTAATGTGAACAATAATTGGTCAGGACACAATTATGAAATTGGTCTTACTTGGATTAACCCATACAGCGATAGAGTAAAAATAATCATATAATAAATATTCCTCCTCCACGTTAAAGAACATTCATGGCAAAAATAAAAAATATTTATCAAAATAATTTTTCAATAAAAAAAGTTCTTGGGAGTATAAACATGAGACGAGACAGTGGTGGGTCAACGGAAGGAAAAATGTACAGAAAATACACAATTACATAAAAACTCAAGTCTACACGTGAACAGAACACCATGAGAGAAAAATCTTTTTAACTAATACACAACAACACTTTTTTTGTTAATCTGGCTCACTGCATCACAAATAATAATTCATTACTCACTTTACCTTCTCACTACATATTAACACTTTTAGCATCACCTGTACATCTCACTAACTTTGCCTTCAGGGGTTCTTCGTTTTTCACACTTGACACCGGCAACAATCGGTGATACGGGATACACAACACTTTCTCTGGGAGGGTTTGGGGTGGGAGTGGGGATATTAACACTAGGCACGCCATCTCAGGGGGAGGAGGGGTGGGAAAGGGATCACATTGACCTGAAGACGGTGCCTGGAAATCCGAAGTACAGTGTCTTGCGGGAACTACGGCGTCTTATCCATCCTCCAAGGCGGGCAAGGTGGCAACTGCTGTCGGTGACGGACTTAGGTGCGGGGTTCTTGGCCAGGCAAGAGTCGAATATTGTAGCGGTGATTACGAGAGGGAATAGAATCGGGAGGAGGGTTAGCAATTGTATCCGTCGGGATTTTTAGGGAAGAAGAGGAAATGGTTTGGGAGGGATCACAATGCGGAGAATGTTTGGTGTCTTCCTTGGCATCGTTCATGAACCGGGGAGGGGTTGGTTCGTGAGGAGGGGGCATCGGAAAAAGGTTCCGGATATGAGCGATAACGCGTCTCCTATTCGTGGTATTACAAATGTCATAGGTGACTGGACTTCTAACCTTCACGATTTGATATGGCCCAATCCAGCGTAGAGAAAGTTTTTTACTAAGCCCCCCTGCCAACTTCATATTACGCAGCAGCACCATCTGTCCAGCCGTCAAGGTGGGGAGGGACAGTCCTTCATTACCTTTTTGTCGGTCTTTCTCTAAATTTTGTCTACTGAATTCCGCTGCCTGTTCTTGGGCTATTTTTAGCCTAAGCCTTAACTGGTAATCGTATAGTGGTTCCTCGGCATAGGAGACTCGGCTAGGCGTTAATACTGAGTCCCATGGCATCTCCAACTCCCGGCCATACATCAGATACGCCGGAGTATGTCCAGTTATTCTGTTTTTGCTATTTCTATACACAAAAAGAGCGAAGTTAAGATGCTCGTCCCAATCAGAGTGATCTTGAGAGACGTAGTGGGAGATGACAGATGCGAATGATTGGTGCGCCCGTTCCAAGCGACCATTTGCAGCTGGATTGTACGGCGAGGTGAATATGGATTTAATATTTAACATTTTGCATACATTGTGCATTAAAGTAGCAGTGAAATTTGCCCCACGATCCGTCGGTAGGTATTTTGGTACTCCATGGCGACAAATTACGAGTTCCACGAAGGCTCTCGCGACGGTTTCTGCCGATTGATTCGGTATTGCGATGGCTTCTGGGTACTGCGAGAAGTGGTCTTGGCAGGTTAGGATGTATTTATTTCCGCGGGAGGATCTCGGTAACGGACCCACTATATCCAATGCTATTTTCTTTAGTGGGTAGATGGCTTCAGCAGCTGGTTGCGTTGGCAATTTTGGACTTCCCGCCTTGCGTTTCTTACACGCTAAGCAGTTCATAACGTACTCCCGCGTGTCAGAGTAACATCCATCCCAGTAAAATTTCATTTGCACTATCTCCAGCGTCTTCGTTTGACCAAGGTGGCCAGCCTAAGGGTTGTCATGGCATCGCTCCAAAATATGATTTCTCATTGCTTTTGGTGCGCATATTAGGAATCTTGGTTCCGGAACACTGGGGAAAACTTAATACAATAGTCCTCTGTCATCGTAAAAGAATGATGGGTCGTGATTTCTGGCCTGATGATGAAAAGCCCTTAACTTTGGGCAATTTGACTGTGCTTGGAGGAGCATGTCTTCATCCCACGTTGGCTCATGTGTGACTTCTTCCATTTCGAGGGAGTTAATCTCGGGCGTTATGCGTGAAAGAGCATCTACATGAGATATCTGCTTCCCACGGCGATGCTGAATTTCAAATGTGCACTCCGATATTTCCATTATCCAACGCGCTAATCGCGGTTTTGGCTCCTTAAGCGTCAATAGCCATTTAAGTCGCTTGTGGTCGGTATAGAGGATGAAGGCACGACCAAGGAACTGACGACTTGCGCACGCCACGGGGTGCTCGCCATCTTCGAATTGCTGCGACAATACTCCACCTAAAGCTTGCTGCGATGCGTCGGTACTAAGGATAAAAGGTTTCGCGAAATTGGGAATCTAAGGGTTGGGTGCGAGGAAAGAGAAAGTCTTAAGGATTCAAAAGTCTGCTGCTGATCATCTTCCCAATTAAATTCACTGCCTTTCTTGATCAATTTCGTGAGATGGCGGGAAGTATTAGCGAAATTAGGTATACATCGCCTATAGTAACCGACCAAACCCAGGAATGACTGTAATGTCTTAACGTCTCTGGATAATGGAAAGTTTTTAATGGCCTCCACTTTTTCCGAATCGGGTTGGATTCCATCAGCCGAAACCAAATGTCCCAAACATTTTACATTTATTTGAAAAAAGTTGCACTTCTGTGGTTTTAAACATAGATTCGCGCTCCTGAGCCTACTGAACACCTCTCTCAGCCCTTTAATATGCTCTTCGGGAGTCGGATCATAGCACATTTATGTCATCAAGATAACAGGCACATCCACGGTTGATTAGGCCATTCAACACTTTTGTCTTTAAACGCATGAAGGTGGAGGGTGCGTTAGCTAAGCCGAAACTCATTCTGTTGCATTGGTAGTGTCCATTCGGCGTACTGAAGGCCGTGTACTCTTTGCTTTCCTCTTCCATTTCCACATGCCAGTAGCCACTACATAGATCCATTGTGGAAGAATACTTCGCCCCACCCAACTGATCAAACGTCTCTTCAGTATTAGGCAACGGGAAAACTTCCTTCTTCGTCACGGAGTTTAATGCACGGTAGTCGATATGAGGACGATATTGAGTAGGGGTGCCCGGGGAGGATTTTTTCTTGACTAATATGATCAGAGCTGCCCATGGACTCGTGGGAGGTGATATAACGCCTTGAGAAAGCATTTCGTTAATTTCCATTTCCAAAATTGGCCGCAGTGTGTGAGGGACGCGGTAAGGATGTTTTTTAATGGGTTGAGCGTCACCAACATCAGTTAAATATTTGACTAGGTTTGTGCGTCCAAGAGGATTACTTCCATGGGCAAATATATCGGAGTATTGCGGTATCAGGTTTTTTAAGGATTCACGAATTTCGTCCGGCACGTTTTCTAGCTTAAAAAGCGGACCAATTCCCACTCCTTCCCGGCTTCATCTAGCGACAGGGACCCAGCGCCACCATTGAGGTGATATCATTAAAGATCAGTGCCACCAATCGGCTTCTTATTGATTCTGACGCTCCCAACCAGGTAGGGCCGCACGACACAATATCAGAAAAATGAGAGCGTTCTTGAGCAGTCAGTGTGATTTAAAAGATTATTTTTCTATTTAGAAAACATTAATTGAGGTGATTTCATTTTTAGTTTTCAATACGCTAAACTAGTTAAGATAAACTACTTAAGTACGTCCTAAAAAGCCATACTCATGACCGAATATCACTTTATAAATATAAATATACTGTAAATATATTATAAATATAAATTATTTGTTCATTGACAGACGACAACGCCGTAATCACGGACTATAAAGATAAGATTTCTTTTAATCTATTAAAGGTAAAATTTCTATTATCCTTGGACGTAATGATGAATCATAGATTGATCTACCTGAATTTATAGTTTAGGAAAGAAAAGTGGTGGTCTGGTGGGGATTAAAAAGTATTCAATTAGAGGTAAACGTAACAATAATTTATAAATTAAATATTAACGAATAAAAAGTTAGCTGGGCGGGAAGAAGCCTTTGGTAACTTGCGATGGGGAAGAACACCATATTAGGAAGTTTTAGAAACGCCCCTCCGTGATTGAACGATACAAGATCAACTCGCCCCCACTCAAGATTTGTGTGTGTCCATTAATTACGTGAGGCGATTTTGGCGATTTTACCACCCTCCCTCCCCCCGTGGTGAGATGTCGTGACACCCCTCTCGACGTGAGATGTGGTCGACGTGAGATGTGGTCGACACCCCTCTCCCCCTAATCTCACGTGAGATTTTTCAAAATGCGTATTTTTAGTGTAAATAAGTTAATCTGTGCTTGATTGCATTGGATTTACTAAAAAAATGTATTTGCTTAGTTTATTTAATGTTTATTTAAGACTAGTTAAGACTAGTATTTAAGACTACGAAGAATGGCTCGTACGCCGCAGCGTTCGTCGAGTGGTGCCTTTGGCTGGCCGGTGGCAGCTAAACAATCGAGGGGCTACTGTGCTACTTTGTGGCGTTTGCATAACCGCGATAAATGTTATTGTGTAGGGTTTAGCCATATTTAAGTGGAGAAACATGTTTTACTTAATTTAACCCAGTTGTCTCGCAATTTTACTATGTTTATTGCGGAAAAAAAATTATGTGATATTTGCCGAGACCTCTCCCCCACGTGAGGTTGGGTGAGATTCGGTTCAACCCCCTCCCCCCAAAACGCCTCACGTAATTAATGGACGCCCTCAATGGAGTACAGATGCCATGGTCTCATAATTAAAGTTTATGTTCACTTTCCACTGAATTTTATTCGCTGACCAAGGTTTCCACATGAGCTATTTCAGTCGACATAGCTCATGTCAGGTTTTGACCAATATTCAGGTCTGGTCAATATTGACAAGTTTCATGGTAGTTTATTCCTTTAAATTGCGGTTTGTAAGTAATTCTTTTGCATTTTTATTTTTCAGTGAAGGTTCCTCAGATTTTAAAGATTATATCTAATAAAAGTGCTGAAGGGATCAGCATTCCCAGTGTCTGTATGGAGCTCTTTGCCATTTCAGCAAGTTTGGCTTACAGCTTTATGAGTGAATTTCCTTTCAGGTAAATATTCTGTGTGTAGTGAAATGTCTTTCTCTTTTAATGTTCCTGTGTTGTTGGTGGGTTTCGGGAAAATGATGCTTAGCAACAAGATTCCTGTATTTTTATTTTTCAATTTACATGCTCCTGAAAATCTTAGTCCTCATAAGAAACTTTTTTTAAATCCTAAATTACTTTCTTTGGTGAATTTTAAACATCCACAATAATCAGAAGCTTACTTAACCTCTTAGAGAGCATTTAATGAAGAAGTGAGCTCTTACAGGTTGAATTATATAATAAGAGTGAAACTCTAAAAGCCAGTTACAAAAACAATGTCTAATTTATGTTTCTCCAGAGGTAACAAAGTGAGTATTGTAAATTGTTTTTGTTTATGGCTTTTGGAATTTCACCCTTATTATGCTCTTAGAGAGCATAAAAATCACTGGTAGAAGTTGTGAATACAATTTATTGCCATTTGTTGTCATTGTGGTCTTCACCCAGCATAGAGTGCTTGCAATGAGCTTCAAATTGTTAAAGTGAACGAGAAAATTGAACCTATTTTTCCAAGTATGTGACACAGTCTCAATTTCTTCTGGGTTCTCTCCATGTGTGTTGGCTTTCCTTGTTGACAGATTTGATTGTGTTCCACTCCGGGTTAATATCTTGGCTAGATGTACTAGTTACTGAAACAATGATAAAAACCATTGAGATAGAATGGTTTGGTAACATAACCAACAGGAATGCTCTTGGGTATATTGTGATTATACTCATCAAATTTTTTTTCCCTTAACTATGCATTGAAATTCAGTTGTTTAGAAAGGTACTTAGGAATAAAATTAAGTCAATGTTGAAATGTGTGGACATAAGAAGTTTTATTTTTTAACAGAATATTCCATTCTTTCTAGAAGAGTGATTAAACGGTCAATCATACTATTTTTAATTCCAGGCCTCTTAATTGCTTGGTTTCTGTCGTTTGTTCTGGTTGTTGTTTTGATTCACGACTCTGAATTTCTAGCCAAATTTTTGTGTTATGGTCAATTTTCTCATGGTCGGAATGTATTTGTGTGTAAGTTATTTTAATGAGTCCAGTTCAAGTGTATTTTTTTGTATTATTAGTGGACATTCATGAAAGAATGCACTTAGCAAGATATAATTTTATCTTTATTTGTTCATTGAAAAATATGTAAAAGTTGGCCCTTTAAATGTGTAATGCAGTCTTGTTTCTTCGTAAGTAAAAAAGAGGGTATTGTAGAAGGACATAGCCCTTGCTCTACTTCTCATGTTGGGATCAATTTCCCTATCAAGCACGTCCACTGCATCCCCTAAAATTGCATAGGTATGATCTAGGGGAGAGAAGTAATGTGACTGGAGGTGAATTATGATCAGCCAGTGTAGCTTTTCTTCTTTTCATCATGATGTACTTTAACCTTTAAACACCGGATTTGAATTTCCTTCGAAGTCCCTCCCTGCTGGATTTAAATTGGCCCTTATGAGGTTTTCCTGTAATGAATGAACCAAAAATGGCACTTTTGGCAGTGAGAAGCACCAAATGGAGTGCCATTATGGGCACCTTTGGCATTTAAAAGTTAACGCTTTGAGTAGTGAGTTTTTTAAGCTGGCTGACCCCCAGGAGTGAGTTTTTTGAGAACATAGTGACTAGTAATATAATATAGATGGTAGCACTCTTCAGAGATACTTTATAGTGATAATTATGCTCACCAGACCCTGGCATAGATGGCGACAAGTACTACTATGCTTCTGAAAAGGAGACGTACTGTCTGAAAGTACTGCTCTAGCTCAAGCTTACAGGACGTACACGTACAATCATACTCCAGATGGCCAGGAGGCCTGAGGACGTACATGTACGTTTGTACTTCTCAAAGGGTTTATGGAAGGCTCAATACATAACATGAAATCTTTTCTTGCCTTCAATCAATGTGTGTCTTAAAAAACTATGTCTCACTTCTTAGATGACTTGCCAACCTTAAAGTTGGAAAAAACTAAGTGCCTGTGTAATAATTTTTCTTTTCATCTCTTGCAGTGCATGGGGGGAAGGATTGTTTTTAGCCCTTCAAACCTGTGCAATTGCTGCTCTTTCCCTGTTCTTTGGTTCAGGCTCATTTGGGAAATGTCCAAAGAAAGAAGAGAGTGTTGGTAGTTCTTCTCATGCCGCTTTGTTTGTGGCTGTTTATTC
Source organism: Ceriagrion tenellum (assembly GCA_963169105.1). Taxonomy (NCBI): domain Eukaryota; kingdom Metazoa; phylum Arthropoda; class Insecta; order Odonata; family Coenagrionidae; genus Ceriagrion; species Ceriagrion tenellum. Next base: position 111,027,559 of record OY720643.1, read on the forward strand.
AGCCATACTCTATGTGCTCATGTCAGGCATGACGCGGATTGAAATCCTCAGGGGAATGCAAGCATCCAACGTTCCGTTAATCCTGTTGGGAAAGGTGGGTGTATGCTTCCAAAGCCAGTGTATTTGCAATATTTTTTTATGCCTTGAGAGACCAGCACAGGTTTCTCTAATCAACCACTGTTTCATCCACTGCTGCTCTTGTTTATCAGTCAATATTTTGAGTTCCAGATTTTTCATATGTGGGAGTTTCCATGGATAACCCATGGTGTAAAATTTGAGTACAGTGATGCCTTTAGTGCCATTCCCATTTTATATGGCTTCTTGCCACTCACATTCAAATTTACCCTGTAATCTGTACCAAATTTACACTGTACCTAATCTATACAAATCTGTACTAGCTTTGTCAAACACACAGTGTGGTTCTTATTTATATGATAGGCTTTGGTGGTTTTTTTCTAAAATATTTTCTCAAAATATTAGTATCCATTGAAAAGTAACTCTCCACTTTTTAACTTTGGATAAAGATGTGGCTCCCTGCCATATCTGTGATTGTTTTTCTAACGAAATTGTATCTTTTTCCTTGTGATTTCAGTCAATTCAAGCCCTTGCCAACTACAGGCGTCAGAGCACTGGGCAGCTCTCTGCAGTTACCCTTGGTCTCCTGTTTGTGGGATCCTTGGCACGCATATTCACATCAATACAAGAGACCGGGGATATGGTTTTGGTTGTTACTTATATTGCAGCATCATTTGCTAATGGCCTCATATTTTCTCAGATTTTATATTATGGAAAGAGTCATGTTAAATCCGAGTGATTGCAATGTTTTCCAAAGATTTGTATTCTTGTTTTTATGTTTGGGACATTCATACCTCTCTGCATCTCTCCTGTTGGTGATTGATGCTAGGTTTGTATTCATTTCCCCATCTTGTCATTGGCTCGGAGGAAGGAATTTTTAATATCCTCCTGGATGTTTTTTTTATGAATGTTTGAAGGTTGGTATTAATTGAAGGTGCAGATTTAGAGCCCAATTTCTTTAAATGACTGGAGGTGACTTTGTGTGATTTGAGCAATACTCTCAGATGAGGAGTTGATGTTTTGTGACCATTAGTGCTGTGGTTCACTAGTGTTAATGATTATGTGGCTGCATATTTTTTTACTTTCTCATTCAAAATTAAATTTAAGATTTTGAAAAGGAGGAACGAAGGCTTGTATAATATTCGTGAATCCTGTGCATAATGCTTTTAATTGATTTTTTAAATTGTTGAATCATGTCGACTTCCTTGATTTTCCGTCGATATCTGTCTCTGATAGATACTATTTGCTAATGTGGTGGATTAATGTAGCTATGGGTCAATGCCTTTTAGAAAAACCTGGATGAACAAATGCCAGTAAGCGATGATATAATAGCAACATGTGAAGTAATCTTGGAAAGGAAATATTGTATTCTATGCTGATGACTGTTAATAATGATGACTTATGACAATAGGTTCTCTGTTCTGCAATGTATCTTTGTACTTGCATATAATCTTGTTGCCATTTCAATTTTCTGTAGAAACTTTCATCAACTTTCCACGGAGAAGAGAAGACTTCTAATTGTGGTTATCATGAATTTTATATGCTTGCTGTCTTTCCCCTGTTTTTAAATGAATACTCCATGTAATTCTGCTGTGAAACTGACACTTTCTCCATAGGTGATAATATTCTGATAGCCCGTTGTTATGAATACATTCCATTAGTTTTGGTAAGGGATGATATTAAAGAGTTATTTTTTAAGAATTTGCCATTAATTTCTTTCTCAGTATCATCGAACTATGTATGAACGAAATAGATATGGAAGGGTGGAGGGCTGTATTCAACCAATCTTAGGATTGAATGACCTACGACAATCATCAAACACTAAAAGAGTAGCCAATTTTGCTTGGGATTCCTGTGAAAATTCATGACAATACTTACAATATTTTGTTATTGCTGTTAAACATTTGTGGCATAGATGATATTTCCTCATTGTTGCCTACTTGGAGGATTAGAATTCAAAGTCAGTTGTAATTATACAAGTCAGGAAGCTCCTGCCTTTTTCTTGAAACACCAAGAGGTAGACTTCTATATTGGTTATGGTGCAGTAACATGCATGCCCACCACCATGTTGAAAAATGGGAATTCTTTGTCATTGTCTCTGGTTTTTCTATGAGACTATGTGATCTCGTTTTCAAGAGAAGACCTAAGTTGGAAATTTGAGAGAAAACTCAAGGCCATACTGCTTTTTGGTGAGATGAGACATCACCTCTGCCATGAACCTCAAAAAGGTCTCATGAGCAAGTGGTGAAGAGCTAAGATTAAATTATCCTTGGAAGTGAAAAGAATAGTCTGTGATGAATGATTCTGGATGTAATTAAATACAGTTAAACTTGCTTGTTATGAATTGTTGGAGACCAGCCTATTTTGTGTTGTAAATAGGTTTTCGTTGCTCCCTTACTTCTACGTTTGTTGCCATGAGAATCGTAGGATCACAGGATTCTTGTCATCAATCGTCTGTATTGATGCAACAATGCAAAAATAACAAAGAAAGAGGAAGAAGGCATACTCTCTCAATGACTCCAAGAGATCTGCATTTTTGACATCAAATAATCAAGGAGCTGCACATTATTATTTCTTTAGCCAAACATGATACCAACACTGCAATTGAGAGTGTAGCTTCTTGTTCACAACAAGCGATATTAAGTTGCACAACAAAATAGTCTACACCTATGACTTGTGGGCAGTAAGTTGTAAACTGCTGCAACTCTCATTATGGAGTCATTTGGCCTTAAATGACAAGCAGTGCTGATCTTTGCTTATTGGTAGAGTTTGATGTGTTGCTCTTTGGCGACTTATTGTCAAAACCTAACGCTTGTGAGTGAGATTATCACTGTACTGTTACACATTTCTTTCTCTATTTATGTATGCAGCACAACATTAGGACTCACACCCCAGGAGATCAACTGCCGGTGAGATGATTGTTCACAAGAATGTCTTTGGTTCAGGCTGCAAGCAAAGTTAAAAAAAATAAAACTTAGGAGAATAGCTCTATCAATTGAAGAAAAGATAAAAACTCAATGATGTGGCCAAAAATCCTAAACTTTAAAAGAAAGGAAACACCTCATCTTCTATGCTCTCTACTGTTTTAGATCTAAGTGATGTCATTGAAAAAGGTGCAACTGAGGGCAACATAAAATGAAAGAAACTGATATAAGCAAAGAATGAGGAAATGGAGGACGTGCTTGCAGAACAGTTTTTTGTAGCTACAGACAATGTTTATGTATCAGCAGTCAGCACCTAAACCCTTTCGCACCCATGGAAATTTCATTTTTTATTCCCAGAAAACTCCCTATGTATGTATCAGCACCTCATATGTTCTTGGGCAACTGGATGAAGCTGATATATTGGCACCTTTAGCATCTAAGGGTTAAAGAAGAGGTGGAAAAAATACCTTGTTTGTGTATTCATGGTTTGAGGCTACTAGTTAATGACTGGTTAGCTTTTTGGAAGAGAAAAGAAATTTTGTACAGTCAAATGAGGAATCTTAGGCTGTTAATTAAATATCCACTGATATGAGGTTGAATGAAATTCTTCCCATGAAACAAATGGGATATATGCATAGGATCAATGTAGCTGAACTGGGGCTATTATAAAATCTGCTTCCTGCGCATGGTGTTCTAATGGAGTCATTCCATGGAGGTAAATTCAGCAAAGATCAAGTCACTGTTCTTCTGTGTAGCAATGTGGACGGATTGGAGAAATTACAGGCCCTTATCATTGGGAAATACGGCAAACCTAGATGCTCTTATGAATGTACTTATGTCATTTGTATGTGAACATAAGCACCAAGTTGAATGCTTAGTTGATGACTTATTTTGATCCTTAGAAGATATCATAGCAATTTCTGGGGGCATATCTTCTAAGTAATAATTTAAGAAGCTGAAATATACTGGCCTCGACTATCCAATTCATGGCATGCCTATTGGGCCAGCCAGAGGCCATGATTAATAGACCACCTTGCCCTTGATTGGTGTTCATATGCTTAAATTACATCTATGAAATACCGTGCAAGCCACCATTAGGGTGAATGTTTCACTTGGACACATAGATAAATGTGCGCTAGAGAGTCGTGATTTGTTTTCATCTGGTCTTGACTTTTTTGCGTGTTGGAAAACTCCCATAGTAGCCCCAATGGCTGCCAATTTAAAGCCTTCAGCCATCATCTCCAATTGCAGAAATTTCAGTTCTTATTTAATCGATGACATTAATATCATTCTTTGCTATTAATATTTCTAAATGGCTGCATTCTTTGCTATTAATTTCTAAATCTTCATTATTTTTACAATTGTAATCTTAACATTCCATTTTCTCTTGTTTAAATTACGAAAATATAATTTTTCTCTCTATTACAAAAATAACTTTGTCTTTTATCAATAAAGTATTTATTTTTCTTCTGAAGATGAGGCAAGTCTAGTATGAGACTTGATACCAAAAAAGAGAATTCCATGAGATGAGAATCGCATACCGAAAATGAGACAGGTTAGATCAACTTGCCCCATGGCTAGGCTACACCAGTTGATAATTACTTGAAAAATCTGAGAATGTCCATTACATTATTATGAGCAACTCCCAGCAAGTTGAGAAATATGGCATGCTTGGCCTGCAAATTGTTTTTTCATATTTATGCCACAGAAGGACATTTACTAGCTAATGATTGATTCAGAATAATTCCTCAGCAATTCCACAAAGGCTGAAATACCTTCAAACTTCCCAAAAATGTTGAATTTTGCACCATGCAAGGCCTCATACAGTAAATTATGGCAGAGTGCTGGTTTAGCCATAGCAAGCAATCAACAGTCATCAGTGAAAGGTTGAAACTTTAGATCTGTGTTACATTTAATTTAATTGTAATCATCAGCTGCTGTGAAGCCATTTGAAATAGCATGCGAATGGTTCTTTTTGAAGCTTGTTGCATCCATTCTGATCAAAAAAAATTAAATGCAAAAATGCTATCCACTGAATACCAGTGTACCGATAAAATGGACAGTATTTTCTTATGTAATTATTGGAAATGCCCTCATGGATAGAAAATTTCTCATTGATCTTTTCTGGTCTTTGTTTCACAAAGTATTTTTAGGATAATTTTTGTGTGCCACAACACAACCACAACTCTCATCCACAATTTGAGAGCTTTACACCTCTAATTAAGGATTGGTCACCGATATTTTGTATAGTCTTCGGCTCCTGCAGCTTAACTTTGATTTTTCATGTCCACGTTTCAGTGATTTCCGTTTGCCATGATTTTGGTTCAGTTTTGTTCAGCCTTTGCCAATGCCTCATATGAAGTCTTTACTTCCACAATTTTGAGCTTTTCCTAGAATTGGCACACCATCACACACTTCTTAACTGCAATTTTTGTCATGATTTTTGCTTACATATATTGTTTATTAAGTAAACATGAGGTAATGCTTGTGCATAATCTTATAAAACTTGATTTGGAAATCATATGAATCATGTAGAAGACACAAAATATTTAACATTGGTATTCAAGACTTTACATGCAATTGGATCTTACAAATACCTAAGATATTGTCAGGATAAAAATGGAACTTTTGAAAGACTGCTGAGAATACATGAGCAAAATATGAGATCAAAGATGAGAGCACCAGTCATCCATGTTCAAGCATGTTTAACAGAAAGATAATGCAGTGAATGAAAGACATGGAAAAACAGATTCAAAAACAAACATTGAAAATATCAGCATTCTTAGATTTATCCTTGGACTGTCCTATTACTGAGGCTTGGTGCACAAACACTTAAGCTCCGGTAGATACACTGAATCCATCCGGTAGATACACTGCATCCATCCGGTAGATACACTGAATCCATATCAACCCATACTTACTTCAAGTATCAAAATGTGCTGTTTAGGTGAGAACAAACACTTTACATCCAAAACCTCTGCTCTACAGCTGATCCAAAAACCTTCATAACCCAAACCCTGTGAAATTTGGAAAGGTAGAGGTTATAAAAAATTAGTCATAATAGGCGTTACAGAATAAGAGAGGTACCTAATTAAAGGTACAAAAATGCAAAAAATGTGTATTTAAAAATCAAATCACTACCTGTTGGGATAGTATCTGCTATTTATATATCAAAGGGAGAAGCTCCATCATCACCTGAGGATTATATTTAGTCATTTCAAAATATACACTGCTGAATGAATGTTATTTAAGTTATATTATAATATAGTATAATTATAGGTACCAATTATAGTAGGCCAGGTAATCTATGCTTTGGTGTTCCCATTATCAGTGAGATCTCTCTGGTAAAGGATTCCCCAATGGTGTTCTAATTGGGAATAGTGAATAACTATTGTCTAATCCACAAATCACAATTTTAAGATAATTACGTATATGCCATGGTTCCTATATTCCTCCTGATCTGTGTATTCAAAATAGAATCACAACCTGATGGTTTATCATCCCATGTTTTTATTTTATTGGAATATGTAGTACCTCCAGCACAAGCAGATTTTATTCAATCACTTCTTGATGTATCGGTCACCAGATGCACCTTGAATGGGGGATAACTTATGCTTAAAATTGTGCAGTGAAATCAATCACTCATTTTTATCTTGTATTAGATATAGCCTTCATCAATTACAATTAGACAACTGATAGATTTTATGGTTAAAAAAACTCAAAATAAGTACTCAGAACATTGCTATTATTTTATGTGAGTCCCTATTACATACAGATATAAACTAAAACAATGCTACTGCCGTCAGACTCATTGTAAATGTATTGGTCCAAAGATGGAGCTTATTAGTCAGGGCTCTAACAATGTGACAGACAAAAAATTACTTGACATATTGTTGGTAATATTAACCACTCCAAAGGCTGCAATAATTTCAGTCAGGTGCGAGAAAAAATATAATTACATTATTACCTCACGCTCAGCTTGATGATATTTAAAATTTTTGTAACTAGTCCATGCTTGAAGCAATTACTGCATCACAGTTGTTCTTACGGGAACCCAACACTGGATGACAGGCATGTATCAAATTCCTAATATTGTTGTCAGTCAGATAACTAAGCACTTCTCGAGTACATTCCCAAGGCAATTCAGGGAAGATGTAGAAGAAGTAATCATCAATCTCCTCCAATAATTTCTTCCTTCTTTCAGCCATCCGTAAGTGACTGCATATTAAACTGCCATAAATTGGGAATTTTGTTTTGAGGTCAACTGTTCTTAAGCTTTGTACTATATTTTCATTTTCTAAGAGGGATGCCAAATGCTGTACACTTTTGGTCCAGATATCATACCATGACATCTTAGAATCACCAACATACACACAATGCAAGATGTCCAATTCATCTCTACATTCACTCTGAAAATACCATAGAGCATACTTTCTCATTGAATGCAAATTTTTTCTACTGACATCAAAATTTGCACAGAAAATCTTAACAATATGACGATGAAGAATATCACAAACTTCCACAAATGGCGGGATATCAGGATCCAAAGAATTATCATAGTCATAATCACAATGAGCATTACCCTTCTGATAAAATAATGAAAAGCCAAGATTGGCATGATCAAGAGCTGTGCTATTGTTTTCATTCACAGTGTTAATATCAGAACCATGATCTAGAAGAGCTGAAACAATTGATTTATGTCCCTCCAGAGATGCTACGTGAAGTGCTGTCACACCACATTCATCCTTGAAATCAATGATGGCACCAAATTTCAACAGAGTCTCAACAACTTGTAGATGGTTTCCTTTAGCAGCAATGTGCAGTGATGTGAGGCCATATTTAACCGTAGAGTTTACGTCTGCATTATATTCCAAAAGAGCTTCGACAACTCTCACATATCCATTTTTAGCTGCAGCATGAAGTGAATGTGTTCCCAAGTCAGTTGTAGCATTTACATGGGCTCCTCTGCTTAAGAGTAACTTTGCAATTTCTCCTTTAATTTTATCAACTTCATCACAACTTTTATGATACTTTTTACATGAAGCATTAACATACAATGCACTTTTTCCTTCTTCATCGCTAAAATTAACATCAGCTCCATGTTCTAGAAGAACTTCTATGATCTCTTTATTATTCACCTGGACTGCTATTAACAATAACTCAGGATGCACCATTATATTAGCTTTATTAAAAAGAAGTAGTTCTGTAATTTGCAAATCATCATTCTTCACAGCATAATATATGGGAGTTTTCCCATTTTTATCTCGAGCATTTACATCAGCTTCAAAATTTACCAACAGTGTGACAACTTCTTCCTGTTTATGTCTCACTGCAAAATGTAATGGTGAGCAGTCACCATGCTCATGAATTAGCTTTGCGGGGGATTTGTAATTGTATAGCATATTGACATCTGCTCCGTATTGTAACAGTGATTCTACAATGCTTTTGTATCCTTTCTCAATAGCATTGTATAGAAATTCCTGATTATTTACATTTTCAGGGCTGACAGTGAAACCATATTCATATAATCTTTTAGTTATCTTTGTGTGATCTTCTCCATGACCACACACTGCAGCAATCAGTGTGTTCCTGTTACTTTGGTTATTTAAATAAGGGCAGTGTTTCAAAATATTCTCAACTATTGCCAAACTTCCATTTTCAACTGCTAAAAGCAATGTAGTCTTACCAGTTTTATCTTGTGCATCAGCACTGGCTCCATACTTCAAAAGTAAGCTTGCCATTTGGTCCCTCCTTTCCATGATGGCAAAGTGAAGTGGAGTAAAACTATCTATAGATGAGGAGGTGTAAGTGGAATTTATGTCAGCTCCATGCTTTAAAAGATCCTCAGCAATTTGCACGCACCCTTTTCCTGCAGCAATATGGAGAGGACTTTTACCGTCGACCTTTTCATTGACCCCGCCACCTCTATTCAGTAACATTTTCACCATGTCTTCACTGCCTTTTTCAACCGCTGCGTGCAGTGTCGGATAGCGTTCACAGCAATTACTTTCAGTGAACCTAGAGTTAACATCAGTCTCACTTTTTATAAGGTATTGAACAATTTGATAACATCGTAGTTTTTTCGCAATGTCAATAGGCTCTTTACCCTCACTGCTTCTCGTATTAACATAAGCACCATGTTTTACAAGTAATTTAGAAACTTCTATATCTTTTTTTTTAGCTGCTTCGTGAAGAGGAGTCTCACCGAACTTATTTCTAGCATTTACATTAGCACCATGGACTAGAAGCAATCTAACTACTTCTACGTCTCCATACTTGACTGCGAAATGGAGGGGAGTATTAGATGGCTTTATTTGGCTTGCTTTGCTGTTAAGTTTGGAGCCAATAGTTATGAGTAATTTTGCCACCTCAATTTGCTTCCATTCTAGGGCATCCCGAAGTAGGGTGTATCCACCTGACCACTCCGGTCGGTCGGAAAGTCCATACTTCTCGATCATCTCTCTTACATTTTTTAAACGTCCTTCGCGAATTGCCCAAATTAAGCACTGACTGCGATCCCGATTACCCTGCATGGCTGATTTCTTGATTTATGCCCTAATGCTTGGCTTCCAATATTCTCCGTGCGCCTCTGGTACTTCCTCTTTGGCAGGCATTTCGTAGAGAAAAGACTTCATTCACCACAACAAACAAAGCAGGAGGCAGGACTTGAAAAAGTACTCCTTAAAAACTACCATTACCTTAGCCCACAGTTCACAACCCATCGTAAGCAGGCCACAGCCCACATATAGGAAATCGGGCATTGAAGTCACCAGTACCAACGTTAAGTGACAAAAATAAATTTTCATTTCACTTTTCAGCATATAAATTAGAAAATGTGTAGAAAGACCTTAATTAAAAATCAATATTCGATAAAAGTCATTAAAAGTAATAAAGGGCATAAAGATATTCAAGTAAATGAACGGTTAAGTAGACTGTAAAAAGCACTGAGAAAGCTCATGTACAACGAAAATTCCAAGTACTCCGAAACTAGAACATTCATCCTTATGATTTATTCAGGTTTAGTACTTCATTAAGTGCTCTAAACCATGTAATGGAGAAAGTTTATGTACAGTGGCGGAAGAAATTAACGCAAAAATTTTTCGCGCGCCAGAATGCGGCATTTTTGGGAACTTCTAGGAGCAGTACACACTCGAAAGACTGGCAACACTGAGAAAAACATCGTCTACCGCAAATATTTGAAATCCGCAATGGAGCTCACATTTTTCGGAGCCTAGAACTTAGTCATCAATCGCCTCATTTTTGAGCTTTCGTCTCATACTATTTGCACATTCAGTCGCAGCGCATCGCTGTTTGTTTCAGCATGGTTCTTACGTCGAATGACATCATTTATACAGAAAGACTGATGATAAAAAATATTCACTATCCCCCCCAATTCATTATACTATATGCTAAAATCTTCATCTTCTACCACCAAGGGATATTTATTGTGGTCGACTTTCCGAGGATCTTTTTGAATGATGCGTACTGTGTCTGTTTCAACGAATATAAATCGAGATTTATCCGCACCAAATGTCGATTAAAAAAAGATTTAATTAAAATAAGTATTGTCTAAGTGATGTAATTTTTCACTATTTTCCATTTGTAGATCGACGAAGTTCCTTAAACGGATATTTACTAAATTCAAAACGGATATTTAATAATGAATCATTCTTGACCCAACATAAATCCGTCTCTAGTTCGTCATAATGGGATTGAACTATGAAAACATACGTAAACATATATAATTTCACGAAATAAAAATAAATGTGCTCGCATCGATACCGAATAATCTAGGCATATTTTCCCGATATTTCTTTCATCTTATCACAGGAAGCTTGGTGACGAGCTGTCCACTGTTAAGTTTTATCTAGTAAATATAGGATATACGAATAAACATTCAGAAAAGTTTACCCAAATTAGGTGTAGTTATGGATAAACAACTCTATTACATCTGATTGCATACTATCTTATATGCTTAGCTATAAATTCGCCGCACATATAAAATTAACAAAAAGCCTTTTAAATGAGTTCAGTTTGGAGTAAAATATCATTAATGAGATAAATTAATAGGTAACGGTTAATGTTGTAGCTGTCAGATGTATTTGGCCAGCTAAAGAGTGGTCCGTGTTCGATTTTTAATGAACACAAATGATGGTTTATATAAATTTCCTCATATTGGCGATATGAATGAATGTAGTGTGTAGCTGCAATGACTGGCTGATAATATGAAATTTTTTAAATACAAAATAGATAAAATTTGCCGAATAAAAATAATTTTACTCGACCAGAAATAGAATAAAAAAATCAAAAATGTCTCGACCGGGGGTGGGATTTCGGTTATTATCTTCTCATGGTCGTTATTGTCATCCAAAAGGTATTGCATTGGTAATTGCATTGGTAATCTATCTATCTATCTAGACTGTGGTCTAAACAAATAGTTTAGACTGTGCAGAGGGAGGACAGTGATGCGGGCAAGGCCGACTTCATGGTTAGATGTCCACGGTGCGGGCTAATTTGCTGTGGTGCAGCGGTGCTGGGTGACAACCTTTAGAGGCTCTAACTGGCTTTAGTGGCTCTAACTGCACAAGGCCATGTCATACAAAACACCAAAAGATACCTGAAAACAAACGAAATTTTAGTACTGCAATATCATAATAATGCTCCCTTTTACAGAGAAAGAGAGCTTTCTCTGCCTGAAAAATGCATATGTAATTTCGAACTATTTAGGGCCCTTGGGGTGAAGTTGCTGATAATTAAGAGAGATGAAACTTAAATACGCTAACTAAAACTCCACAATGATCAGTTTTAGGGATAGAAAACATTACTTTTCTCAGTTCTGAAAAATAAGGGCCACCCCAATGTGCGTTTTGGTGGTACACTGTAATTTTTAAAAATATTTATGCATCAACCTGCACTGTCGCTACATACCCAAGGAGGAATGAAAAGTCACATCGACGTCATCATGAAGTCACCTCAGGGTTACAGTTGGTTACAGTGCAAAAGTCATCTTGACATCAAAATGGTCCCACAAAATGATGTCCTTCATGACTCACTTTGACATCAGTTTGACTTGAAATGACCTCTGTCATGTTGGCATCAAAATGACGTCCTTTGTGACTCACTTTGACTTGAAATGACCTCTGTCCTGTTGACATAAAAATGATTCCTTTTGACTCTTGTGATAGTTTTTTTGTTTTCTTTTTTTTTGTTTTCCTGACTTTTGTTTTCATACTGGTGTAATGCCAGGGAAAGATGGAATGGGATGGGTAAGCAACAGCTGGAAACAGTAACAGCAGTTAATAATTAGATTTTGAATTTATTTTTGTGCTGAAAGAGAAATCATTTTTATTTTTTATGCATTTATTCTATTAAGTAGGTATATTGAATTTTGCTAGATTAATAGTACTTGTTGAGCATAGTTTGCCCTTTTCAATCCTCAAGAGGATAGAAATTACAGAATTTAAAAGGGCAAAATGTGCTCATAAAAAACTTGCAAGACCAGCATTTCGTTGGGCGCGACAGTTCATATTTGAGCCACGAGTAATTATTGCACCAAATTTAAAATGCCATTTATTGCTTTCCTATTTGCATCATTCGACTCAAAATAGGCATTAAGTTGTAAAGGTAAAGTGATATGTGTGATCAGATTGTCGATAGGGGCAGAAAGCAGGGTATTTTGGAAGTTAATTGTAGACGTCATGGTGACGCCATAAACCTAACTTTGTACTTTTTCAAGTGAAACTGTCAGAGTGGTAAGAAATCATGTTTCTTAACTAATATTGACCATTTATGACTTTATGACAGTAAATTTTCGAAGGTCAAATTTTTGTCAATCTTAGTCAATTTGAGTCAACAATAATCTCATGACTGAAGACTGACCTTTTGCCCATCATATTGATATCAAAATGAAGTCATTGAGACATCACCTCCTCCTTGGGTAGACTATGTACCATTAGCTCTAGGCTCAATAAAAGCCTTCCAAGAGTATATAACTCACATGAATTCTCTTGTCCCTCCGAGCCAGGCAAATTTGACTGGAGCCCACACGGAGCTGGCTAGGGTAGCTGTGTTTTCCCTCTCCAAAAGTTGCATCACCTAAAAAATGTGTTTGGAGACTGTAGGCTTTTAGACTGCTATGATGGATTACGGATTTTAAAAATAATGGTTTTCATGACTAGTTGTAGTAAAGAAATGGCTGTCGCAAGATATATTTTAACCATTTGTGATGCCTACTATGTTGATGAGAGAAATGTGCGTATTAGTTTTAATTGACCATTTTCACCGGTGCAGTACATGGCCATGAAAGTTTATTACCATGAATTATCCTTTCTATTGGATGCAGGTCTTCCTCATGAGAATATTTTGATATAATTGAAGTAACAATGCAAGGTATTGGTTCCCGAAAGGGGTGCTTCTGTCCCCTCAGGGACAGTGCTTTAATGTAGGGGTGTGAAAAGAAATGAGGTGGTGACAGGGGGATGCTGGTGGCAGGGTCCTGACAGAAAGGTACCTTGCATTAATTTCCTGGGATTAATGAACTATCTACCAATTTGATTTGAAATAAATATTAATTTAATCATGATTATTTCAACTTATTTTCATAACCCTCCTTGTTTGGTAATGTGGCCCATGATTTATAAATCATGCTTATGAGCTTGCAGTTGGGAGCTGTTGTGCATAGATTTGTAAAACTGAAGGTGTTGATGGCTCAAAAAAGTTTGGGAAATCTGGTGTAAATCTTGAAACATGTCACACTTCATTTGGACTCCTGGACAAAAGCCTAAGAAACCTTTGAGATGGCTGTATCAAAGTACCGACAGGAAGGGCAAATTACAAGCAACCAGAGAAGTATTTGATGCATTTTTTAATTCTTGCCTGCACAATTATTATTGCAATATTTCTGACACAAAAAATTATTTTAATTTCATTTCATTGTGAAACAAAAATTTCTTCCTAAATGAGTATCTATTGTTGCATGCCTGACCATGCCCAGCCCCTTCAGAGTATAGATTTAATCTCAGCCCAGAGAATTTTTTTCTTTTTCACTTGGGTAGTCTATCAGCTGATAGGTAGGTTTTTCGACAGTTTTCACCTACTGGCATACCGTTCCGTTTTGGCTCCTATGGATGTCTTGGCATTAGATCCATCTTAATATAATCTCACTCTTATTTCATCTAGGATTCCTTTCCTCTTGCCCATAGTTCTCCCTCTCCCCTCTCTTATTTGCTTTGATATTCCCTCTCCTTTCAAAGTGTCCTTCTTCCATCCTTTCTGCCTCCTCTGAACCTCTGCCACTAATTTCACCTCTTCTCCAACCATATTCAATACCTCCTCGTTCATCTTTCTTGCTACCCATCTCACCTTCTCTGTCCTTCTCCTCAGCCACCTCTTAAATACCCTGAGCATATGTTTATTGTCATAATGACCAGGCCTAAGCTCCATACAGCCCCACAGTTGATATCAGTTTTTAACAGCCAATTCTTTGCGTCTGTACTCAGAGCTTCCATCCTCTTGGAAAATGCCTCTTTAGTCATGGCAATTCTACACCTCATGTCTCTACCATTAAATCAATTCTCCAAAATACTACCACAGTATGTATACTGCCTTACTTGCTCTATTTTGTGCCCTCCAACCACTCCTTTCAACCACACCTTCTTTCTTTTGAAGAATCTCATCTCTTTTGTCTTCTTATGGTTTATCTTCATCCCATGCCTCTCACATTGCATGTCTGATACATTCATCACTGATTGTAACCCCTTGGCTGACTGACAAACCAATGCTTGATCATCTGAATATCTCAATGACTTTAACAGATACCGATCCTAACTTTTCTAGCACCTCCATCTCCCCCATGCATCTCCCTACATTTCCTCTGAGTTGATGTTAATTAGCAATAGTAATAAGCAATGAATGATGAAAAGTTTAGTTTAGTATATTAGTTAATTTTAGTTGTTCAATAAAAGTTAAGTTAATATTTATTGGTGGGTGGAGAATTCAGTAACTTAAGTCTTACCTTGTGAGAGCCATAATTTCTTAAGCACTGATGATGCATTTCATGACACATAGTATACCTTATATCTATTTACCAGAATATACATTTTTTGCCAATGGTTGAATATTGATTATTATTGTTATGACATGCAAATTAATTTGAAAGGTATTTACCCTAGTAACACAAAACCGTTGGCCCTATGTTGGCAAACGGTTTTCATCCACTGTTGGCCAACCGTACGGATTGGCACTCTGCACAACCGTTTGCCAACCAACCATTTCCCAACAATGGACCAACTGACAACAATAACGATAATTTCATTGGCCCTTCACTGGGCCAACAAAAAACAACATCTTGCCAACATTCTTAAAACAAGTTACTTCCAGCAAAAACAATTTCTTTAATGGACTTATGTGATGCATAACTCCAGATGACATATATCCCTGAGGAATTGAAAAGAAAGAATGGAACAAGCAGATGTAATATAGATCAAAATTTATTATCAATTTGAATGTGGGCTCAATAAATTACAAATGATGAAGTTTTTAAAAATGCACATAGAGAAATACAACTTTCAATCAAATAAAAAATGCAATTGTAATGATTTAATGAAGGCTGATAGTCACTACACAAGAAGACAAAAAGACTAATTTCTTTGCCACAAAACTGGAATCCATCTTCAACAGAGCCGATTACAAAACCATGCTAATAAAACACTCTCATTTGACAATAATGTATAACTAAATACGTAGACTCATTCTTAAAATTTGGCAAAAGTAAACACTTTTTCTTCAACTTGTCAGAAGTGATAGAGCAGTAATTAGAGTGATGCGATGATACCTGAAAGACTCCTATTTTAGTGCTTTGAAATGACGATGTGAAATAATTAGTTTTACACCTAAAAATTTCACAATTACAAGTTAACAGCTCCACCCCTGCCTGAGAAACTGCTAACAGCGAACGGAGGCAGCTATCACAACATGCACGTGTCCATGAATCTTGCGGTTGGTTGCCAACGTTGCAGTGGTATATCAAGAGAGAGCGGTGAGGTAGCCCAAATCAAACATCTTTTTTTATAATGTCATTTTTTTTGGTCGCGCGAGAAGTTTGAAATTAAGTATTTTTTCATGTGATTTCAAAACATTTTAGCCGTCTGAAAATATAGCTAATGATCCATAAGTCGGTTTATCATTTGTTAATTGTTGTTTCCTAGGTTGATACATGTTGTAATGCAGTAGTTCAACCATCAGGCTAACCCAAGGGTTGCAGGTGCAAATTACAAGTTTAGCAACTATTTATATTGTTTGTGTTAAATGTTGAGAAAAAAAAAGATGGATCATATGCATCCTCTTTGCCACTTCTATGTTTATCTCTGTACTCCCTGGCAGGTTTTTACTTTCATGGCAGGTCCATAAACTACTCTAACTTGGGTGGTATCCATGTTCATTTTTTTCACAGGAAATAACATAAATAACAGCCAAGGAAAACATTAAACACATGACGCTAATGGTTGAAAAAAACATATTTAACTGCTGTTACAAAGAAGCTGGCTGGCCCAACGTTGGCCCCAAGTTGGTGAAGCAACGGCTTTCTCGTTATAGCTTTGGTAAAAATTTTTTGTTGTCCCAACGTAGGGATTACGTTGGCTCCCCAACTAACTAGCCCCAACGTTTACCCAACGATGCCGACAAAAAAACAACGTTGGGCCAACAGCCTGTGTTACTAGGGTAAGCGTAACAAATGCAGAGAAAAATTCAAAATCTACCAGTATCCATATTGATATATCACCTGGTCTAAAGCAATCTTGTATACATGTTGTAATGCAGTAGTTCAACCATCAGGCTAACCCGAGGGTTGCAGGTGCAAATTCCGCCTGGGTAGAATATTATCTGCAGGACATGGGCGTTTGTGTATGTACTGGGTTGGAGAAAGAGGGGACGGTTCTGTCTCATCCAACCCAGGATAAATAAACAAAAATAATAGTAGTAATAAATCATGGCAGTGGATCACATGTCATCAACGCTGCAAATGTGAATGAGTAGATTCTTCTGGAGTATAAGGAAATAAAACTTTTACTAAAGAAATTCAGCAAAATGTAGCCACCATGCACAGAAAAATTACTGTTAAGTTATACATACCATTTAATGTTTAGTATGGTAATTCATAAAAATGTGGTAGAATTCTCAGCCAGATCACCCTGATGAAACAATGGCGTGGTGACTGGGTTTGAATTGAGAAATTCCAGTACATATCTCAGTATTTGAAGCTGCAAATCACAACTGCAAGCTGATATTATACCAGGGCCAGAAATATGTTCTCCCCAGGAGCACAAGTTCATTTTCATTCATAGTCTGTAAGACCCCTTATTGTACAGTAAACACAGAGGCCTGGTTACCCGAAACTCTGAATTATCCAGGATCACATCTTGAACTTTCTGTTTTTAAAGTCTGTTTTTCATAAAACGAATTTCGTAAACACCACCTACACATAGTGAGGCAGCACAAACATGGGTCTACAGGTGATGTGAGGCTTTTGTTTACAAAGTTTCAGAAACAATGGAATGAGTGGTAATGCTTACATTTACTCAAATTACACCTCCATTTTAAGTGCACCTCTGCTGACAGCTGTCATTTTACTCCTAGTTGGAGGACACTACATTTTACAATTCGCAAATTACAGTAAGTACATACTCATGGTGATGCTGCATGCCCTTTTTGGGATTACTTTGGACTCATAGAAACGAATTCCCTCAAAGAGGGAATTTGGTTAAATTCAATGAGAAATTCCAATCTAAGAGGGAATTTGGTGACTTTGAATGCAGTGGTGATGCCAAGAATTTTTTTCATACGAGGATTTCTTAAGCACTGATGTAGCTCTCACACCCCAATCACTAAAATCAACTTGGCTGATATTTTTACGAGGATATCTTACACACAAGCACATCAAAATTCATTTCTTCTTTCAAACTACCAGTACCATAACGATTTGTTTCATGTATATACATATGTTGAAAACTAACATTTTCCAATGCTAAATTAGAAACTTCTCTGAGTGAGTGAAGTGACCTATTACTTGATTAGCCATATCTTTGATAAACAAGAAGCAGGATGAAGGCAAGAAGCAACTTAATAGGATAAAGATACAGTTAATGATCCTAGTGTTTAATAATGATTTATTGATGTGGCCCCTAATAGGTAATGTTGGGACAACCAGATTTGCTCAGATTTTACAGTCTCTAGTTTAAACAGAAGTCAATGTCCATGTATGTTTCTCATAATGCATAATACCCTACATCCCATCTTGATTAATAACAAAAGTATAATACTTATTGTAGTGGTTATAGTAAAAAAATATAAGATCAGTCCTCAGAATTATTGTAATATCTGTAGTATGCCTGTCTTAATTATATAGAATGGTTAACGAAAACTGTTGAGGAAAAATCTGAATGAAAATACATATATTGATAAAAAGATGAAACATGTTTGTCCGAGAAGTAATGATATAACTGATGAAAACTCAATAAGCTTTTTTCTAATATAATACAAGCTCCAGTCATGTTTAAGGCTACAACAATTGTTATGAAATGCCTAATCCTGTGTGAAAAGAAAGAAGTAGAATATGGTCAAACTGCTGCATTGGTTTGAGTAGGTCTTTCACAGTAAAATGTTGGAAAGATTGACCAAAAATGTTGTAGCCTCAATAGTGGAATATGCTCAAAGACACAGCAGTGAAAAAATCCAAATCTCATCAACTCTTTAAAGGAAAAATTATTAATGCTTTCACCATCGCTTTCATGCTCGCCTTTCTGCCATTTAAATTTTTGACTACTGAGCCAGGCTTGAAGCAATTACTGTATCACAGGTATTTGTATGGGAACTACTGACATTAGTGGGTTGGCAGGCATTTATCAAATTGTGAATGTCTTCATTATCCAGATTACTCAGGACTTTCCAGGTACATTCCCATGGCAATTCAGGGAATACGTCAAAGCAGTAATCATTGACTTCCTCTAGTAATATTTTCCTTTTTTCAGCCATCCTTAAATGACTGCATATCAAACTACCATATATTGGGAATTCTGATTTGTAGTTAACATTTCTTAAGTTTTGTGACATATTTTCATTGCCCAAGAGGGATACCAAGTGATGTATACTTTTTGTCAATACATCATACCATGAGATCTTGGAATCACCGACATTCATGCAACTCATTGTGGCCAATTCATCTTTACATTTACTGTGAAAAAACTTCTGTGCATACGATCTTTTTGATACCAAATTTTTTCTGCTGACATAAAAATGAGCAGTCTCCAATTTTACAATGTGATACTCAAGAATATTACGAACTTCCTCACATGGACATTCATCATCATAAATGTCAGAATCATCATGAGCAGTGCTCATTTGCTCCTCTGCCTTCTGATGAAATAAAATAATTCCATGTTTGGCAAAATCAAGAGCTGTGCTATTGTATTTAGTAACAATATTTATATCAGAGCCATGATCTAGAAGAGCTGAAACAATTGATTTGTGTCCCTCATGAGATGCTACATGGAGCGCTGTCAAACCATTTTCATTCTTGGCATCAATGATGGCACCAAATTTCAACAGAGTCTCAACAACTTGTCGATGGTTTCCTTTAGCAGCAATGTGCAGTGATGTGAGGCCATATTTAACCGTAGAGTTTACGTCTGCATTATATTCCAAAAGAGCTTCGACAACTCTCACATATCCATTTTTAGCTGCAGCATGAAGTGAATGTGTTCCCAAGTCAGTTGTAGCATTTACATGGGCTCCTCTGCTTAAGAGTAACTTTGCAATTTCTCCTTTAATTTTATCATCTTCATCACAACTTTTATGATACTTTTTACATGAAGCATTAACATACAATGCACTTTTTCCTTCTTCATCGCTAAAATTAACATCAGCTCCATGTTCTAGAAGAACTTCTATGATCTCTTTATTATTCACCTGGACTGCTATTAACAATAACTCAGGATGCACCATTACATTAGCTTTATTAAAAAGAAGTAGTTCTGTAATTTGCAAATCATCATTCTTCACAGCATAATATATGGGAGTTCTCCCATTTTTATCTCGAGCATTTACATCAGCTTCAAAATTTACCAACAGTGTGACAACTTCTTCCTGTTTATGTCTCACTGCAAAATGTAATGGTGAGCAGTCACCATGCTCAGGAATCAGCCATGAGTAACGTAATTTGTAATTGTATAGGATATTGACATCTGCTCCATGTTGTAACAATGATCTTACCATGTTCACATACCCTTTTTCAACGGCAGTGTATAAAATATTCAGATTATTTACATTTTCAGGGCCAACAGTGAAACCATATTCAAGCAGACTTTCAGTAATCTTTCTGTAATCTTCTCCATGACCATCCACTGCAGGAATCAGGGAGTTCCTGTTGCTTTGGTTATTCAAATCAGGGCAGTGTTTCAAAATATTCTCAACTATTGCCAAACTTCCATTTTCAACTGCTAAAAGCAATATAGTCTTACCAGTTTCATCTTGTGTATCAGCACTGGCTCCATACTTCAAAAGTAAGCTTGCCATTTGGTCCCTCCTTTCCATGATGGCAATATGCAGTGGAGTAAAACCACCTGTAGATGAGGAGGTGCAAGTAGAATTTAAATCAGCTCCATGTTTTAAAAGATGCTCAACAATTTGGGAGCACCCTGTTCTTACTGCAATATGGAGAGGAGTCATATCATCTTTTACTTTAGAATTGATATTAGCACCATTACTCAGAAGCAGTTTCACTATTTCTTCACTCCTTTGTTGAACAGCGAAGTGTATTGGAGTGTAGCCTTCATTTAATAAATATTTACACTGACAGTTAACGTCAGCCCCATGCTCTATAAGATGCTTTGCAATTTGTAAACAACTCTGTTTTGCTGCGATATGGAGAGGAGTCATATCATCTTTTCCTTTATCATTGACATTAGCACCATTACTCAGTAGCAGTTTCACTATTTCTTCACTCCCTTGTTCAACAGCGAAGTGCATTGGGGTGTAGCCTTCATTTGATAAAGATGTACACTGACAGTTAACATCAGCTCCCTGCTCTAGAAGATGCTTTGCAATTTGTGACCTACCGTTTTTTGCTGCGATATGGAGAGGAGTTACACCTTTGGCATTTTGGGTGACCCTAGCACCTCTATTCAAAAGCAATGTCACTATTTCTTCACTCCCATTCTCAACTGCTTTGAGCAGGGGCGGGTAACCTTCAGAGTAATTACCTATAGTATATCCAGAGTTGACATTAGCATCAGTTTTGATGAGATACTCAACAATTTGAGAACATTGTCTTTCCACTGCAATATGAATAGGCATTTTACCCCCACTGCTTTCAGCATTAATATGAGCTCCATGTTTTACAAGTAATTCAGTAACTTCCATATCTTTCTTTTCAACTGCTTCATGAAGAGGAGTCCCACCATACTTATTTCTAGCATTTACATTAGCACCATTGACTATAAGCAATCTAACTACTTCTACGTCTCCATACTTGACTGCGAAATGGAGGGGAGTATTAGATGGCTTTATTTGGCTTGCTTTGCTGTTAAGTTTGGAGCCAATAGTTATGAGTAATTTTGCCACCTCAATTTGCTTCCATTCTAGGGCATCCCGAAGTAGGGTGTATCCACCTGACCACTCTGGTTGGTAAGAAAGCCCATACTCAGTAATTATCTCTCTCACATCTTCTAGATATCCACCGCGAATTTTACAAAGTATTAAGGAATTGATGCCCATGGCTTATGACGTGATTTACCCTCTATTAGGCACACATATTCCAATCATGTCCGGGATTACTCTGGTGACCACATCAGGGTTCTTAAGCATCCACGTACCTCTTCTGAGTTCGTAAGTAAGCCTGCATGGAAGGTAATGATATATTCATTAGAAAAGTCCTTAGGGCAGATTACGGAGGCAAGTTTAGCAAAGGGAATTGGAATAACATGAAAAACCTCAGTCATTTAATTATGAAGGTAATGAGTCAGAATCCTCCCGCAGAAATGATATTTCTGTTGGTGTGGCTGAAGAAAGGACCTTTAGGTATCCAGGGAGAGATAGAAAAGCAATCAGATGCATTAATTTTGAATGTGTTCATTTCTATTTTAGCGCAACAGTTCCTGGAAATCCCCAGAGTGTGAAGGAGCCTTTTGAAATAAATGATTGGGCACATTGGGAATATGCTATCAGTGAGGAGTTATGATCGCATAAAGAAAACGATAAGTAGCATTTGGTGGATCGATCCTACTTACTAACTCATTTAAATGTGGTAAAATGCAAATGAGTTTTCAAAGTCGAGGATGGGGTGAATGGACTTTTATGATATAAGGCTAGATAGTCTGGGCATCTTCACAAAAAATTGGTACAAACCTTGGCTTTGACTAGGATCTCTTCCTAAATAATTCTTAAAGTAAAGCCCCTGTTCTCTGCTGGTTCAGAAAAGTCCTGAAAGAGTTCTCTTTCTTTTATCTATTTAGTCAATTCTTATCTTTTCCTTCTTGTAGCGATTAGTAAACAGATAACATGTATCAGCGTCATGAAGAAGGCTCTGGCATAACTTAGGTTAAGCATGCTCCCTCCCACCCACCCGATATCCATCAATATTGCACCTAATTCAATTTAATCGATCGAGGGCAAAGATTTTGCCTCTATCCGTTGCAAAATTCCGTCACCCGAGTTTGAAGACTAATATCTCAAAGACGGCTCAATTGATTTTTTAGTGAAGTATATCAAATCAAAGCTTGTTTATTTCTGCGTTTACTGATGGTATATAAAACTTTTTACCGTTTTTATTGATTTCAGTGTGTGCTTATAAACAGAATGTTAGCGCGTTTTTCCGGGTACCGGACGGATGTATCGCATTTACGGCTTCGAAATAACAACGCAGATCAAGATATCGAAACTTCCTTTTCAAATACTGTAGCACAGATCTTTCTTAACAATCATACGAAGTTTCAGATTATTTAGTGCATTATTATTTTATTTATTGATGAAATTGCAATACTGCATTATTATCCGTTCCGCGCATCCCTGACAACTGCCGTTTGAACCTTTGCTGTCGAGTTCATCATCATGAATCCACAAATAAAATCTTTAAGGAATTCGTTGGCTAATCAATATCGATTAACATTTATTTTGGAAAAAGAGCGCGCTAAACTGTCAGAAGCATGCCGGAAGAGAAAGGGAGAGGCGCGCGCTGTTGCCCACTCGGAGGGTTGCCCGTACGGCGCACGAGGAATTGCCTACATTTAGTATTCATTAGGTATCCTAGATGTGTTTTATTGTTACGCTAAAGCTTCTAATTTCAGGGCAATAAAGGATTTGAAATTTTGAGAACTTATGCTTGACTTGTTGATTAGGTTAAATGTAAGTTTCTTCAAATTGTGTAAATTCTCTCAGTAGAAATGATGAGGGCACAGCTTTCGACCATAACTCTTAGAGGTATTCAAGAGTACAAAAATTCAAGAGTACAACGCACTGTTAGAGTACAGTCTCCTTGTTTTAAACTATCAAATGAGCCCAAAATTGAGCCCAATGAGTATTGACCAGCCTCAGTTTAAAAAAATGACTGATTTGATACAGACTCGCCAATCCTATCTACTACTGAATTCGATTTTCTTTCATGAAACTTTAGTGACGAGTTATCTAAAAAAAATATTTACTCCCCAGACAGAGATAATTACTGTTATCATTGCGTTTTTGATAAAGCAGCCTGAAAGTGATGGCTCACAGCAAAGTTCCACGAAAGAGAAAAAATAACTATAGAAGAGAAGAAATAATCGCGCGCGCCGAACTTCGGCGCTAACACAACCGCCGAATTAGGGGCTTTCTGGACGAAAAACCCAGAATTTCGACTCTAGTGGTTATTTCTAAGATTATATCTACTTAGTCGCCATTTGGTATTTGGATATGTAATGCGTAAATGGCCACCGGAAACCGCTATTTAATTCGCTGGGTCGCAGTACGGAACTGCCGATAGCACCGGCTAGGATCGAAATTGTATAGTCCGGATTCCGAGAACGGGAAATTCTGAATGGCGACGTCTATTTCACACACATACATAAAATTCGCTTGTGCTACAATGTTTTCGTGTATTTTTCATTGATTGATGAAAATATCAAATAATCGAGATACGAAAAATCGTTCCAAATTTGCAATGATATTTAATTGAGGGAACGCTCGACTATAAGTCACTCGGTCGCAGATTATGTCCAATGGTTAAGTAAGTATAATTTTCCACCGGATTATATCATTATAAGATGGAATAATTTCATATCCCACTATACGTATTCGTGTACGTATGTACAGTTCGCTTGCTCAGGGTTATTTTTGCCATCGCTATTCTTTAGTTAAGGTCACTACTCCTCATAAGTGGGATATCTCTCCAGCAAGCACTAGGCGAAGCATATCCCCGAAATTTCCGTAGACTCTCCGCAGATAAAATGAATTCCGTTTCCCGGGAGGGGAAGGCATATCCCCTAAAAATAGAGACTGGCGCCGGGAGTGGTGACTTCGGCGGCGGCGTAACGGGGCAAAACGGGTGGCGGCGACGTAAACTGACCCCCCCTTACGAGGTAACCCCCTTATTTTATATGCATATCTGAAAGGCCGCGAAGTCCATAATTATGCTTTAAACGTCTTTAAGCATAGAGTATTTATATTGATACACATATTTATGCGTAAACTGTCGCAAATGTATTACTCCAGTAGTTTTTAATTTCAGCGATACTGACAGTAGTAAAGCCTGAATTACACGATCATTTTTTCCGTCCCTTTTAAGGGATAGCGCCAATGATAGCTTTTCAGGGACCGTGACAATGATAGCTCGAGCTATCATTTTCTGAATCACACGGTCATTTTGGCCGTCCCTTTTTCCATCATTTTTTCCGTCCCTTTTCGCATCATTTCTATGTTTACTACTCTCATTCGATTGAAAGCCGAACGTGGCGTTTGAGTCGCTCTTTGCGGCCGAGCACTCTGATTGGCTAAATGGTGGAGTCAGCGATGCCTCCAGGGACGGAAAATGGGACGTTCCCAGGGATGGAAAAAGCTATAGGGATACCTATCGCTGGAGCCATCCCTGACTTTGTTCGAGTCACGCCATCATTTTCGAGCGATCATTTGAGCTATCATTGGAGCTATCCCTTAAAAGGGACGGAAAAAATGATCGTGTGATTCAGGCATAAGATTAAACAAAAAAAAATACTCTTTGATGCGCAGCTTACAGAACTGAATTATTATTACAGCTACCGCCTAAGTACTGCTGGATCACGAAACCTACATGCTTCTTCGGCGCTAACACATCCACCGAATTAGGGGCTTTCTGGACGAAAAACCTAGAATTTCGAATCTAGTTGTTATTTCTAAGATTTATTTATTAATTGCACATAGCAAATGTACACGAACGGGCAGTTACCCAGTTTTATAAAAATATAAGATTACGTTACGTTATAAAGTAGGTACTGTAGTTGACAGAGAATAATTTTACAAAATATTAAAAAATAAAACAAGTTGCATAACATCCAATTATAAAATAAAAAAAACAGATATAAAAATGATTAGTACATCAGCCTTATAATTTATTACAGTTCAGATGATACAATTTTAACTTTAAAACATTCACATTAAATAAATCTATCTCATATGGTAATTCATTTGCTTCACGCATCATTCTGGCAAGAGTAATATATAAGTAGTTTATAGTAGGACTATATATGAGGGCCCCAGAAGTCAAGGGGTCTAAGTAACAAAACCATTGTTTAGAGAAAACTTTTATTTTATTTTTATTATTATATTATATTATTTATAGAAAAATTGTTTAGAGAAAAAGAAAGTGGTTAAGAGGCATTACCCTAGATAGCAGCACCTGTCAAGAAAATCACTTGGATCCATTTACCACCTAAAAGATTAATATTTTCACATCCCTTTCCTGTACCTAACTTATTTTTTTTCAAAAATTTCACTTAGATCCCTTGACTTCTGGGGTCCACATATAGTAGTATAAGCAGTTTGTACCAAAAAAAACCCTGGTAAAATAACTCATTATTCCGGGTATGACATTTTGGGATTCTAAATTGAAATGCCTGCCATAAAGTTGGACATGATATATAATTATTTGACAATTTAAACAAAAATAGAATATCAGCATTACAACGCCGAGTTGATAGAGTTTTCAATTTTAGTTCCTTATACATATCATTAATTAAAATTTCATCATCTTTCTTGGCAATTTTCTTGACACAAATGGATAAATCTCCTTTGAACCTTTTCTATTCGTTCTTTATGACACAGCTTGTGGAGTCATTGGATACACTCAAGCCCTGGCTATTCCATGCGACTCCTGGCAAGTTAAAATCGCCACATATTATGACATTGGCAAACTTTGAGTTGGAGTTCAACACCTCCTGTACTGACTCACAGGAAGAGGTATATGCGTTGAAATAGTACATGCGTTACGATCTTTCCTGAAAATTGTATGATTTGGTATCCCCAATTCAGAGTTCGAAATGTCATTGGACAGATTAGTTTCTGTAAATACAAATACGTCATCGTCTAAGTCATCTACCCCAAGTCGAAGTTATTGAATTTTAGATCTAAGGCCTCTCACATTTTGATAATAAACAGTAAGCTACCCATTGTTCAGTTTTTTTTAGATTTTGGTTGACAATACTGGGAATATCATTTACATACTTGATGACAGTTTGTCTCACCGTTTTCCGTCCTTTCACGCAGTTCGTCTTTCACTTTTGCGTAATACTTTCGTTCCCGTACAGTTTTGTCTCTTGCAACGTTGACCTCCTTGAGAGTACCAGAACTCTTTTTTAAATTAATGAAGCCAAAAAAGAACAAAGAGGCTTCTTCTTCACAGGGAAACATTACTTTTAACGGTCTAGGGTCGCTGTTTCTTCCAGGACGTCCCATCCTATTAACACGAATACGATCAGGTGAATTTCTAAACGCAGTTTTATGGGCACCAGCACTCGAGATCTTGTTTATCACATCTGTCACCGTATCCTTGTCAGAAAGGGTAGAGTTTTTCGGGTCTGATGATTCCTCAACACCAAACAGAAGCACGTTTTTCGATCGTTTTAACCTTTCGTTAATTTCAGCCGCAGTGCTCTCAAAAAATTCAACTTCATTGAAAATAGGTGGAGTTGGCGTAATTTTGAGCTTCAAAAACTCAATCTCCTTTTTGAGCTCCAGAACCAAGGATTTCAATTCACTATCAACACTATTTGCATCCATCTGCATACCAGGTTTCGGGGTACACTCAGAACAGAACCAAGGTATGTCCGGTTGTGAAACTACAATCTTAAAAACATTGTCTTTAAGTTTAGAGCACTTCTTGTGAAAAAATGAGGCACAGCAACTACACGTATTATACGAATTTGAAATATCAACTCGCTTCATACAAACGGGACAGATATGATCCCTCATCTTGATTTAATCCCATTAGATTATATCTACCTAGTCACCATTTGGTATTTTGATATGTAATGCGTGAATGGCCACCGGAAATCGCTTTTTAATTCGTTGTGTCGCAATACGGAACTGCGGATAGCACCGGCTAGGAGCTTTCCTCTCCCGGGAAACGGCATTCATGTTATCTGCGGAGACTCTACGGAAATTTCGGGGATATGCTTCGCCTTGTGTTTGCTGGAGAGATATCCTACTTATATCACAGAGTATATACTCTGTGCTTATATCTTTTTCATGAATAAAATCTCGTTTTCCGATACGGACCCTTGTGGCTAATCTTAGCTGTTAGCTTAGAAAAGTCCAGCAACAATAAATACCTATGCGTACACCACGAAGTAGGATGTAGGAGGGCAATCGGAATAGGGAAAAAGGGTCTGGAATGTACCCGGATGGTAAGCAAGGTATTTTTGCGGGAAAAGGTTTTCAACTTACCGATATAGGCGCTGCAAATAGCAGGACTTCCACCATCCGAGCGTTTTCTCGTTTTTTAAAAATGAAATTAGCATGGTGTAGAGTGGTTGTGAACTTGCAATTTTGGTGATTTAGACTACGAAGAGTTTTAGTCTTTGCTTAATTTTAAGCACTAAAATGAGCAGCACGTGTTTTGTTCCGGAATGCAGCAGCGGTTACCGGTTAAATACAACCGCGAAAACGGATTGAAGAATGACAGCCTATTCAAGAAACCAAAGGTAAGATTCTTCGTACTTCTATGAGGTAACCAATCTCTTGTTTTTCTAACCAAGTTAAGTGTGTTAACTGGGGAATATATTCGTTTTAAATGTGAACGCGTTGAATTGTTTGCCAGGCGTGGGAAACGAGTTATGAATGAAACACGTGGTGTTCGTCCGACTAGATGGAATCACTTCATCTTCTCTTCTCTTCATTTCTATGGAATTACTTCCATCAAATTGAAGAAGTCCAGCAACAATAAATATGCATACACCACGGAGTAGGATGTAGGAGGGCAATCGAAATAGGGAAAAAAGGGTTAATATCGATGTTAACTTTTCTAAGTGATTTGAAAAATTTGATTGTCCACACGTTTTATGTGTCTTTTTAGTCTTTTTTGCGGAAGAACTCTTATTTGATCTCATCCGGGTAAGAGTAACTGCTTTCAGTCTCTGATCACACTAATTTACTCAAAGAGGGGGGCACGACTCGACGTTGATGGTGAAATTGTTTCATTGACCATTTATGTATCTTGGTGTTCTAGTAGGATAACATGTGGTGAGTTTGCAACTGGATGATTGCATCGTATTTCTTCTCTCAATTTATATTGAACTGCTGAAGTTATCTCTTGGTCATTTTACATTCGTAGGGCTATGAAAATTTCTGTTCACCCACCATTTTATTAAAGCTGTTTCCGCATCTCTCCAGCCTTATTTTATTCAATTTTATTGGGGTTGCTTTTCATAGTGGAATTTGATAATTTATTGATCCTTGGATTCGTATAGGATAACACATGCTGATTTTGCTACTCAATGAGTACCTCCTGGTATCTTCGTAATTTCCATTGGCCTTTTTCCATCTGAAGTACAATACTATTGACTGTTTTCCACTAGTTCTCCTCAGATTATTCGTTTTCATTCTAATCTGGTTAACGGCAGGGGCTGGGTTACTTTTCGCGCTTTTCTGAAAAAGCTCCTTATGGTGCAGCTCTAATAAATTCTCATTTATAATTTTTTTGCTTTCATTGGTGAATATTTTCCGTTGCGGTAAATTTTGAATTCGTATGAGACCTTTGGAAATTTCCATACTTTCCTTTACAAATAGAAGTTTTAAAATAATTCTGAAATATGCTATCTGTGGCGAACCACAGAAAGAAGGTCATTTAAAAATTTGTTGCATTAATTTTCGATTATTAATCATAGTGGATAGTCTTAAATGTGTACGAAATCATAAAACAATATCGCTATTCGTTAAATTATAAGAGTTTTAAATCATTATGAAGTAAGCTTTTTTTGTAAATAAAAAAAATACTTAATTTAAAAATTTATAATTTTTTTATTAATTATTTGCCGCTGAGGAAAATTTTTAATGCATATGAAATCTTTGAATAGTTTTGCATTTTCTTTTTAGACTAGAAATAGTAATTAATCTGATACATACTCACTCTGGTGAAACTCAAAAATATGTATAATTTATCAATATTTTGCATTCTTTCTTGATTATTAAGCATCGAGGAAAATTTTGAATGTTTATGTTAAATTTGAAATATTCCGTATTATCGTTTAGAAAATAAAGTTTATAATCATTCTGAATGATATTATTTTTACAGCAACACAAATATCCATTCTATTTCAAATTTATGCTCTCTTTCTCCAATATATATATCGTTGTGAATAATTAAAATGTGAACGTGATTTTCTTAATAATCTCTATTTTGTATACATATTTCAATCATTCTTAAATATCATATCATTGGTGCCCTACAATAAGACCCTCATTCATAAATTTTCTTACATCCTTTCATGATCCTTAGGTCTTGTGGATGGTTTTGGGCGTGTAAGAAATCTTTTAAACATTCCGTAAATTCCACATTTTTTTAATATTATAAAGTTTTTTAAAATCATTTTTAATTAGTTAACTTTGGAGTACGAAAAAGAGACATCAGTTTATAAATTTTTTCCTTTCTTTCTTGATTAGCTACCGTTATGGTTGAAACTTGTATTAAATCTTAGCAAAAATCTGTATCATAATTTTAAAAAAGTTTTTATCATTCAAAAATGCTCATGATGATGATCATTTATATATTTTTTGCTCTCATTTTAGAATCTATAGCGCAGTGAAAATTCTTGAATGTGTATGAAAGCTATGAGAAATTCGAATTTTCTTTTACGAAAAAAAATATAATCATTCTTATACATGCTATATTAGTTTGTTATTCTGAAATATGTTGACCATTGCGATTAACCGAAAGACGTTCTATTTTAAATATTTTTGCTTTTCATGATTATTTAAGGTTGTGGAAAATTCTATATATATATATATATATATATATATATATATATATATATATATATATATATATATATATATATATATATATTCGCTCTTGCGACCAAGGTGCTAGTGGCACCGAAATATCAAGAAACTTTGTAAGTGTGTTCATCATTTTTTTGTTTTCTGTGTTTGTCGTCTGCCTTCCTCTGGCAAACTTTTATATATATATATATATATATATATATATATATATATACATACACGATGTGGATAGGATGGAGGAGATAGACACACCAAAATAGAGACGATCACACTTACATCGCTAGCTTTCGGAACTAGTCCGTCTTCAAGACGTATCACGGAACAAATGTCAAATGTCCACATTTTTTCCGTGATACGCCTTGAAAACGGACTAGTTCCGAAAGCTAGCGATGTAAGTGTGATCGTCTCTTTTTTTGTGTGTCTATCTCCTCCATCCTATCCACATCGTGTGTTCATCGCCGCATGGCTGACTCCAATCCATCAACGTATATATATATATATATATATATATATATATATATATATATATATATATATATATATATATATATATATAAATATATATATATATATAATATTATATTATATAATTATATTTTTTAATATATAACTTTATAAAACTCACATTGAAAAGGATAAAATGTATTTTTATTTCAGTCTACGTTTCCAAATAAATTTTGGCCGTTCTAGGAGAAGGATGATATGCGAATTGTTTATAAAGACTTTGAGATTCATATGGAGATTTATGTTCTAACATTCTGATTTCATATTCAAATTACAATTCGAAAATGCAAACAAGGCACAAATTATCAATTCCGGAAAGCGAAATCAGTATTTGAAATTAAAACACCCAGCTTGTTCCAAGAAAGTTCCAATATCAGCGTGTGGTAAAGCGACATTTTCTTTCCAGACATCGTTGTTATTATTCACTTTTGAAAAGAAGAATTGTATTTTTGATTCTTCCTACGTTGCGAGAATAAATTTTGCCATGCAACAAGAAAGATGTTGTACTAAACGTTTTAAAAGACTGCGAGAAACAGATCAATATTTAGGTTTTAACACTCTAATATAGGAATAACAGAAAATCCGCTTATGAACGTGAGACTAATTATATTCATTTCGAGTAGCTAAATTTGAATTTTATTTAAATCTATGTTTGAAATTTAATTAACCAGCTTTTATAAATAATGAATCAATATCAGCGTGTAGTTAAACGAAAATATCCTTTGAAACATTCTTGTGATTATAACGAAAAATTCTCTTTGAGAAGTATAATATGTATTCATTTCAGTCTAGGTACCCAAATGTATTTTTCCTGCTCTAGAAAAAAGATTGTTTTAAATTGTTTTAAAACACTGCGAGGAATAAATCGAAATATAAGTTCTAACACTCTTATTCAGCATTGAACTGAACATCGCTTTTGGTAAACAAGACATATAAATTTCATTCGGGAGAGCGAAATCAATATTTGATGTTAAATTACACAGCCGGTTCAGAGAATTCTAATATCAGCGTGGCATGGTACTTTTTAATCATCCTTGTGATTTTACCTAGAAATTAACTTCGAAAGCGAAAATGTTTATTTATTTCAGAAGGCGTGGCCAAATTAATTTTTGCCGTTCTAAAGGAAAGATGTTAAGGTATTGGACTGCAAGAAATGGATCGATATTCAAGTACTTTTTTTCTAAATTAGGATTCGAAAGGAAATCCGCTTTTATCCGTAAGACATACCAAACTCAATCCAGAGAATTAAATCAATATTTAAAGTTAAATTAAACAGCTTGTTCAAATATAAGTTTAATATCAGCGAGTATTTTAGCGATTTTTAAAATCAAACATACCTGTAATAATAACGAGAAATTCACTTTGAAAAGGAAAAAACGTATTATTATTTCAGTCTACGTTTTACCTACTACTACTACGTACTACCAAATAAATTTTTGCCGTTCTAGATGAATGATGATATGCGAATTGTCTAAAAAGACATCGAGATTAATATGGATATTTTTGCTCTAACAGTCTATTTTCCTATTGAAGTGACGATTCGAAAATGCAAACAAGGCAAAAATTTTCAATTCCAGGGAGCGAAATCAGTATTTGAATTTAAATGACCTAGCTTGTTCAAAGAAAGTTCCAGTATCAGCGCGTGGTAAAGCGAAATTTTCTTTCCAGACCTCCTTGTTTTTATAACAAGATATTCCATTTTGAAAAGAAGAATTGTATTTTTCATTCTTCCTACGTTGCGAGGATAATTTTTACCATGCAACAAGAAAGATGTTGTAGTAAAAGTTTCATAAGACTGCGAGAAACAGATCGATATTTAGGTTTTAAAACTCTAATATAGGAATCACAGAAAATCCGCTTATGAAAGTGAGACTAGTTATATTATTTTCTGGGAGATAAATATTTTTTTTCGAAACTTCGAAACATTTAACTTCGAAAGAGAATATGTTCATTTATTTCAGACGGCGTTGCCAAATTAATTTTTGCCGTTCTAAAAGAAATATATTAAGTGATAGGACTGCATGAAATGGATCGAAATTCAAGTTCTATAATTCTAATTTAGGATTCAAAAGAAAATCCGTTTTTATCCGCAAGACATACTAAACTCACTCCGGAGAATTAAATCAATATTTGAAGTTAAATTTAACAGCTTGTTAAAATATAAGTTCAATATCAGCGAGTGTTTTAGCGAATCTTACTTATCAAACATACTTTTAATAATAACGAGAAATTCACTTTGAAAAGGATAAAATGTATTTCTTTTCACTCTACGTTTCCAAATAAATTTTTGCCGTTCTAGAAGAAGGATGATATGCGAATTGTTTAAAAAGACTTTGAGATTGATATGGAGATTTACGTTCGAACATTCTTTATTCTATTCAAATTACGATTCGAAAATGCAAGCAAGGCACAAATTTTCAATTCCAGAGAGCGAAATCAGTATTTGAATTTAAATGACCTAGCTTATTCAAAGAAAGTTCCAGTATCAGCGTGTGGTAAAGCGAAATTTTCTTTCCAGACCTCCTTGTTTTTATAACAAGATATTCCCTTTTGAAAAGAGGAATTGTATTTTTCATTCTTCCTACGTTGCGAGGATAATTTTTACCATGCAACAAGAAAGATGTTGTAGTAAAAGTTTCATAAGACTGCGAGAAACAGATCGATATTTAGGTTTTAACACTCTAATATAGGAATCACAGAAAATCCGCTTATGAAAGTGAGACTAGTTATATTATTTTCTGGGAGATAAATATTTTTTTTTAACTTTAAATTTAAGTTTGTATTTAAATTAACCACCTTAGCATTAACTTTTTTGGAAGAAGCTGCTTATATAAACTCCAAATATTGATTTAATTCTCCGGAATAATATCCTTAATGTATTGCGGATTATAGCGGATTTTCATGAGTACAAACACTCTTAATTAGGATTGATTTTCCACGTAAGTTCGAACACTTTTTATTAGGATTGAACAAATCAATGCTTTTAGTAAGCAAGACATAACATTTCTATTCGGGAGAGCGAAATCAAAATTTGATGTAAAATTACACAGCCTGTTCATAGAATTCCAGTATCAGCGTGGTATATTACTTTTTACTCATCCTCGAGATTTTATCTAGAAATTAACTTCGAAAGAGAATATGTTCATTTATTTCAGACGGCGTTGCCAAGTTAATTTTTGCCGTTCTAAATGAAGGATGTTAAGGTATTGGACTGCAAGAAATGGATCGAAACTCAAGTTCTATTTTTCTAATTTAGGATTCAAAACAAAATCCGCGTTTATACGCAAGGCATACCAAACTCATTCCGGAGAATTAAATCAATATTTAGAGTTAAATTAAACAGCTAAAAAGGAAAAATGTACATTTATTTGGGTCTACATCTCCAAATAAATTTTTACCGTTCTTAATAATAGATGATATGCCTATTGTTTTAAAAAGACTTCCAGATTAATATGGAGAATAATGTGCTAACACTCTAAGGTCGTATTCAATTGACTATCCCATAATGCAAACAAGGCACAACACTTTAATTCCGGAGAGCGAAATCGGTATTTGAATCTAAATTACCCAGCTTGTTGAAAGAAAGTTCCAATACTAGCATGTGGTGAAGCGAAATTTTCTTTTTAGATATCCTTGTTATTGTAACATTATTTTCACTCTTGAAAAGAAGAATTGTATTTTCATTCATCCTACGTTGCCAAAAAAATTTATTGCCGTGCAACAAGAAAGATGTTGCACTATAGGTTTTAAAAGACTGAGAGAAACAGATCGATATTTAGCTTATAACATTCTAATATAGGAGTCACAGAAAATCCGCTTTAGAACGTGATACTAGTTATATTAATTTCTGGGAGCAAAATTTGAATTTAAATTTAAATCTATGTTTGAAATTTAATCAAACAGCTTTTAAAAATAAAGAGTCAATATCAGCGTGTGGTTAAGCGAAATAATCTTTTGAAACATCCTTGTGATTATAACGAAAAATTCACCTTGAAAAGTATTATTTTGTATTATTTTTTTCCTAGGGAACCAAATTTATATTTTCTGTTCTAGAACAAAGAAAGGTGTAGAATTGTTTAAAAAGACTGCGAAAAATAAATCGAAATATAAGTTCTAACACTAATATTCAGCATTGAGCTTAGCATCGCTTTTAGTAAGCAAGACATAATAATTCCATTCGATAGGCCGATATCAAAATTTGATGTTAAATTACACAGCCTGTTCATAGAATATCAGTTTCAGCGTGGTATATTACTTTTTACTCATCCCCGTGATTTTATCTAGAAATTAACTTCGAAAGAGAATATGTTCATTTATTTCAGACGGCGTTGCCAAATTAATTTTTGCCGTTCTAAAAGAAATATATTAAGTTATAGGACTGCATGAAATGGATCGAAATTCAAGTTCTATAATTCTAATTTAGGATTCAAAAGAAAATCCGTTTTTATCCGCAAGACATACTAAACTCACTCCGGAGAATTAAATCAATATTTGAAGTTAAATTTAACAGCTTGTTAAAATATAAGTTCAATATCAGCGAGTGTTTTAGCGAATTTTACTTATCAAACATACTTTTAATAATAACGAGAAATTCACTTTGAAAAGGATAAAATGTATTTCTTTTCACTCTACGTTTCCAAATAAATTTTTGCCGTTCTAGAAGAAGGATGATATGCGAATTGTTTAAAAAGACTTTGAGATTGATATGGAGATTTACGTTCGAACATTCTTTATTCTATTCAAATTACGATTCGAAAATGCAAGCAAGGCACAAATTTTCAATTCCAGAGAGCGAAATCAGTATTTGAATTTAAATGACCTAGCTTATTCAAAGAAAGTTCCAGTATCAGCGTATGGTAAAGCGAAATTTTCTTTCCAGACCTCCTTGTTTTTATAACAAGATATTCCCTTTTGAAAAGAAGAATTGTATTTTTCATTCTTCCTACGTTGCGAGGATAATTTTTACCATGCAACAAGAAAGATGTTGTAGTAAAAGTTTCATAAGACTGCGAGAAACAGATCGATATTTAGGTTTTAACACTCTAATATAGGAATCACAGAAAATCCGCATATGAAAGTGAGACTAGTTATATTATTTTCTGGGAGATAAATATTTTTTTTTAACTTTAAATTTAAGTTTGAATTTAAATTAACCACCTTATCGTTACCTTTTTTAGAAAAAGCTGCTTATATTTACACAAAATATTTATTTAATTCTCCGGAAAAATATTCTCATGTATTGCGGATTATAGCGGATTTCCGTGACTTCGAACACTCTTAATTAGGATTGAACTGAACAATGCTTTTAGTAAGGAAGACATAATAATTCCATTCGGGAGAGCAAAATCAATATTTGATGTTATATTACATAGCCTTTTCATAGAATTCCAGTATTAGCGTGGCATATTACTTTTTAGTCATCCTTGGATATTACCTAAAAGTTAACTTAGAAGGAGAAAATGTTTATTTATTTTAGACGGCGTTGCCAAATTAAATTTTTCCGTTCTAAATGAAGGATGTTAAGGTATTGAACTGCAAGAAATGGATCGATATTCAAGTACTTTTTTTCTAATTTAGGATTCGAAAGGAAATCCGCTTTTATCCGTAAGACATACCAAACTCACTCCGGAGAATTTAATCAATATTTAAAGTTAAATTAAACAGCTTGTTCAAATATAAGTTCAATATCAGGGAGTGTTTTAGCGAATTTTACTTATCAAACATACTTGTAATAATAACGAGAAATTCATTTTAAAAAGGAAAAATGTACTTTTATTTGGGTCTACATCTCCAAATAAATTGTTACCGTTCTACATAAAGGATGACATGCCTATTGTTTTAAAAAGACTTCCAGATTAATATGGAGATTTAGTTTCTAACACTCTAAGGTCGTATTCAATTGACTATCCCATAATGTAAACAAGGAACAACACTTTGATTCCGGAGAGCGAAATCGGTATTTAAAGTTAAATTACCCGGCTTGTTCAAAGAGAGTTCCAATACCAGCGTGTGGTGAAGCGAAATTTTCTTTTAAGACATCCTTGTTATTATAACATGAATTTCACTTTTGAAAAGAAGAATTGTATTTTCATTCACCCTACGAGGCGAGAATATATTTTTCCTTGCAACAAGAAAGATGTTTCACTAAAGGTTTTAAAAGACTGCGAGAAACAGATCGATTTTTAGGTTTTAACACTGGAATATAGGAGTCACAGAAAATCCGCTTATGAACGTTAGACTAATTACATTCATTTCTGGGAGCTAAATTTGAATTTAAATTTAAATGTATGTTTGAATTTTAATCAACCAGCTTTTATAAATAAAGAGTCAATACCAGCGTGTGGTTAAGCGAAATAATCTTTTGAAACATTGTTTTGATAACAACGAAAAATTCACTTTGAAAAGTATAATATGGTTTCATTTCTGCCTAGGTAACCAAATTTATTTTCTCTGTTCTAGAAAAAAGAAAGGTTTAAAATTGTTTAAAAAGCCTGCGAAGAATAAATCGAAATATAAGTTCTAACACTATTATTTAGCATTGACCTTAGCATCGCTTTTAGTAAGCAAGACACTATAATTCCATTCGGGAGACCCAAATCAATATTCGATGTTAAATTACACTGCCTGTTCATAGAATTCCAGTATCAGCGTGGTATAATACTTTTTACTCATCCATGAGATTTTAACTAGAAATTAACTTCGAAAGGGAATATGTTCATTTATTTCAGACGGCGTTGCCAAATTAATTTTTGCCGTTCTAAAAGAAAGATGTTAAGTTATAGGACTGCAAGAAATGGATCAAAATTCAAGTTCCATTTTTCTAATTTAGGATTCAAAAGAAAATCCGTTTTTATCCGCAAGACATACCAAAGTCATTCCGGAGAATTGAATCAATATTTAAAGTTAAATTAAACAGCTTGTTCAAATATAAGTTCAATATTAGCGAGTGTTTTAGCTAATTTTACTTATCAAACATACTTGTAATAATAACGCCAAATTCACTTTGAAAAGGATAAAATGTATTTTTATTCAGTCCACGTTACTAAATTAATTTTTGCCATTCTAGAAGAAGGATTATTTAATTTAAATAATCCTTCTTCTCCAAATAAATTGTAACCGTTCTTAATAAAGGATGATATGCCTATTGTTCTAAAAGGACATCCAGATTAATATGAATATTTATGTTCTAAAACTCTAAGGTCGTATTCAACTGACTATCCCAAATTGCAAACAAGGCACAACACTATAATTCCGGAGAGCGAAATCGGTTTTTAAAGTTAAATTACCCGGCTTGTTCAAAGAATGTTCCAATACTAGCGTGTGTTGAAGCGAAATTTTCTTTTTAGACATCCTTGTTGTTATAACATGATTTTCACTTTTGAAAAGAAGAATTGTATTTTCATTCACCCTACGAGGCGAGAATATATTTTTCCTTGCAACAAGAAAGATGTTTCACTAAAGGTTTTAAAAGACTGCGAGAAACAGATCGATATTTAGGTTTTAACACTGGAATATAGAAGTCACAGAAAATCCGCTTATGCACGTGAGACAAATTACATTCATTTCTGGGAGTTAAATTTGAATGTAAATGTAAATGTATGTTTGAATTTTAATCAACCAGCTTTTATAAATAAAGAGTCAATATCAGCGTGTGGCTAAGCGAAATTATCTTTTGAAACATCGTTATGATTATAACGAAAAATTCACTTTGAAAAGTTTAATATGTATTCATTTCTGCCTAAGTAACCAAATTTATATTTAATAATTCCATTCGGGAGACCCAAATCAATATTCGATGTTTAATTACACTGCCTGTTCATAGAATTCCAGTATCAGCGTGGTATATTATTTTTTACTCATCCTCGTGATTTTATCTAGAATTTAACATTGAAAGAGAATATGTTCCTTTATTCCAGACGGCGTTGCCAAATTATTTTTTGCCGTTCTAAAAGAAAGATGTTAAGTTATAGGACTGCAGGAAATGGATCAAAATTCAAGTTCTATTATTCTAATTTAGGATTCAAAAGAAAATCCGCTCTCTTCCACAAGACATACCAAAGTCATTCCGGAGAATTAAATCAATATTTAAAGTTAAATTAAAGAGCTTGTTCAAATATAAATTCAATATTAGCGAGTGTTTTAGTTAATGTTACTTATCAAACATACTTGTAATAATAACGCCAAATTCACTTTGAAAAGGATAAAAAGTATCTTTTTTCAGTCCACGTTACTAAATTAATTTTTGCCTTTCTAGAAGAAGTATGATATGCGAATTGTTCTAAAAGACTTCGAGATTAATATGGAGATTTACGTTCTAACATTCTGATTTCCTATTCAAATTACGATTCGAAAATGCAAACAAGGCACAAATTCCGGAGAGCGAAATCAGTATTTGAAATTAAATTACCCAGCTTGTTCAAAGAAAGTTCCAATATCAGCGTGTGGTAAAGAGACATTTTCTTTCCAGACATCGTTGTTATTATAACATGATATTCACTTTTGAAAAGAAGAATTGTATTTTTGATTCTTCCTACGTTGCGAGAATAATTTTTGCCATGTAACAAGGAAGATATTGTACTAAAAGTTTCATAAGACTTCAGAAAAAGATCGATATTTCGGTATAAAAACTCTAATATAGGGATCAGAGAAAATCCGCTTATGCACATGAGACTTGTTATTATAATTTTTGGGAGAACAAGATGATTTTAAATTTAAATTTAAGTTTGAATTAAAATTAACCACCTTAGCGTTACCTTTTTTTGGAAGATGCATTTTATATTTACTCCAAATGTTGAATTTAATCTACGGAAAGATATCCATATGTAATGCGGATTATAGCGGATTTTAATGAGTTCGAACACTCTTAAAAAGGATTGATTTTCCACGTAAATTCGAAAACTCTAAATTAGGATTGAAATGAACAATGCTTTTAGTAAGCAAAACATAATACTTCCATTCGTGAGAGCGAAATCAATATTCGATGTTAAATTACACTGCCTGTTCATAGAATTCCAGTATCAGCGTGGTATAATACTTTTTACTCATCCATGAGATTTTATCTAGAAATTAACTGCGAAAGAGAAAATGTTTATTTAATTCAGACGAAGTTGCCAAATTATTTTTTGCCGTTCTAAATGAAGGATGTCAAGGTATTGGACTGCAAGAAATGGATCGAAATTCAAGTTCTATTTTTCTAATTTAGGATTCAAAAGAAAATCCGCTTTTATCCGCAAGACATACCTAACTCATTCCGGAGAATAAAATCAATATTTAAAGTTAAAATAAACTGCTTGTTCAAATATAATTTCAATATCAACAAGTGTTTAAGTCATTTTTACCTATCAAACATACTTGTAATTATAACGAGGAATTCATTTTTAAAAGGAAAAATGTACTTTTATTTGGGTCTACATCTCCAAATAAATAATTACCGTTCTACATAAAGGATGACATGCCTATTGTTTTAAAAAGACTTCCAGATTAATATGGAGATTTAGTTTCTAACACTCTAAGGTCGTATTCAATTGACTATCCCATAATGTAAACAAGGAACAACACTTTGATTCCGGAGAGCGAAATCGGTATTTAAAGTTAAATTACCCGGCTTGTTCAAAGAGAGTTCCAATACTAGCGTGTGGTAGAGCGAAATTTTCTTTTTAAACATCCTTGTTATTATAATATGAATTTCACTTTTGAAAAGAAGAACTTTATTTTCATTCATCCTACGTTCCGAGAATAATATTTGCCATGCAACAAGTAAGACGTTGCACTAAAGGTTTTAAAAGACTGTGAGAATCAGATCGATATTTAATTTAGAAGTCACAGAAAAACGCTTATGAACGTGAGACTAAATTTGAATTTAAATTTAAATCTATGTTTTAATTTCAATACTATGCTTTTAAAAATAGAGATCAATATAAGCGTGTGGTTAAGCGAAATAATGTTTTGAATCATCCTTGTGATTATAACGACAAATTCACTTTGTAAAGTATAAAGTAAAGTATGTATATATTTCTGCCTAGGTAACCAAATTTATTTTTATGTTCTAGAAAACAGAAAGGTTAAAAATTGTTTAAAAAGACTCTGAAGAATAAATCGAAATATAAGTTCTAACACTATTATTTAGCATTGAACTTAGCATCGCTTTTAGTAAGCAAGACATAATAATTCCATTTGGGAGACCTAAATCAATATTCGATGTTAAATTAACAGCCTGTTCATAGAATTCCAGTATCAGCGTGGTATAATACTTTTTACTCATCCATGAGATTTTAACTAGAAATTAACTTCGAAAGGGAATATGTTTATTTAATTCAGACGGCGTTGCAAAATTATTTTTTGCCGTTCTAAATGAAGGATGTTAAGGTATTGGACTGCAAGAAATGGATCGAAATTCAAGTTCTATTATTCTAATTTAGGATTCAAAAGAAAATCCGTTTTTATCCGCAGGACATACATTACTCATTCCGGAGAATTAAATTAATATTTAAAGTTAAATTAAACAGCTTGTTCAAATATAATTTCAATATCAGCGAGTGATTAAGCGAATTTTACTTATCAAACATACTTGTAATAATAATTTCAATATCAGCGAGTGATTAAGCGAATTTTACTTATCAAACATACTTGTAATAATAACGAGGAATTCATTTTTAAAAGGAAAAATGTACTTTTATTTGGGTCTACATCTCCAAATAAATTTTTACCGTTCTTAATAATAGATGATATGCCTATTGTTTTAAAAAGACTTCCAGATTAATATGGAGAATAATGTGCTAACACTCTAAGGTCGTATTCAATTGACTATCCCATAATGCAAACAAGGCACAACACTTTAATTCCGGAGAGCGAAATCGGTATTTGAATCTAAATTACCCAGCTTGTTCAAAGAAAGTTCCAATACTAGCATGTGGTGAAGCGAAATTTTCTTTTTAGATATCCTTGTTATTGTAACATTATTTTCACTCTTGAAAAGAAGAATTGTATTTTCATTCATCCTACGTTGCCAAAAAAATTTATTGCCGTGCAACAAGAAAGATGTTGCACTATAGGTTTTAAAAGACTGAGAGAAACAGATCGATATTTAGCTTATAACATTCTAATATAGGAGTCACAGAAAATCCGCTTTAGAACGTGATACTAGTTATATTAATTTCTGG
Source organism: Ceriagrion tenellum (assembly GCA_963169105.1). Classification (NCBI taxonomy): domain Eukaryota; kingdom Metazoa; phylum Arthropoda; class Insecta; order Odonata; family Coenagrionidae; genus Ceriagrion; species Ceriagrion tenellum. Next base: position 111,069,713 of record OY720643.1, read on the forward strand.
GAGCAAAATTTGAATTTAAATTTAAATCTATGTTTGAAATTTAATCAAACAGCTTTTAAAAATAAAGAGTCAATATCAGCGTGTGGTTAAGCGAAATAATCTTTTGAAACATCCTTGTGATTATAACGAAAAATTCACCTTGAAAAGTATTATTTTGTATTATTTTTTTCCTAGGGAACCAAATTTATATTTTCTGTTCTAGAACAAAGAAAGGTGTAGAATTGTTTAAAAAGACTGCGAAAAATAAATCGAAATATAAGTTCTAACACTAATATTCAGCATTGAGCTTAGCATCGCTTTTAGTAAGCAAGACATAATAATTCCATTCGATAGGCCGATATCAAAATTTGATGTTAAATTACACAGCCTGTTCATAGAATATCAGTTTCAGCGTGGTATATTACTTTTTACTCATCCCCGTGATTTTATCTAGAAATTAACTTCGAAAGAGAATATGTTCATTTATTTCAGACGGCGTTGCCAAATTAATTTTTGCCGTTCTAAAAGAAATATATTAAGTTATAGGACTGCATGAAATGGATCGAAATTCAAGTTCTATAATTCTAATTTAGGATTCAAAAGAAAATCCGTTTTTATCCGCAAGACATACTAAACTCACTCCGGAGAATTAAATCAATATTTGAAGTTAAATTTAACAGCTTGTTAAAATATAAGTTCAATATCAGCGAGTGTTTTAGCGAATTTTACTTATCAAACATACTTTTAATAATAACGAGAAATTCACTTTGAAAAGGATAAAATGTATTTCTTTTCACTCTACGTTTCCAAATAAATTTTTGCCGTTCTAGAAGAAGGATGATATGCGAATTGTTTAAAAAGACTTTGAGATTGATATGGAGATTTACGTTCGAACATTCTTTATTCTATTCAAATTACGATTCGAAAATGCAAGCAAGGCACAAATTTTCAATTCCAGAGAGCGAAATCAGTATTTGAATTTAAATGACCTAGCTTATTCAAAGAAAGTTCCAGTATCAGCGTATGGTAAAGCGAAATTTTCTTTCCAGACCTCCTTGTTTTTATAACAAGATATTCCCTTTTGAAAAGAAGAATTGTATTTTTCATTCTTCCTACGTTGCGAGGATAATTTTTACCATGCAACAAGAAAGATGTTGTAGTAAAAGTTTCATAAGACTGCGAGAAACAGATCGATATTTAGGTTTTAACACTCTAATATAGGAATCACAGAAAATCCGCATATGAAAGTGAGACTAGTTATATTATTTTCTGGGAGATAAATATTTTTTTTTAACTTTAAATTTAAGTTTGAATTTAAATTAACCACCTTATCGTTACCTTTTTTAGAAAAAGCTGCTTATATTTACACAAAATATTTATTTAATTCTCCGGAAAAATATTCTCATGTATTGCGGATTATAGCGGATTTCCGTGACTTCGAACACTCTTAATTAGGATTGAACTGAACAATGCTTTTAGTAAGGAAGACATAATAATTCCATTCGGGAGAGCAAAATCAATATTTGATGTTATATTACATAGCCTTTTCATAGAATTCCAGTATTAGCGTGGCATATTACTTTTTAGTCATCCTTGGATATTACCTAAAAGTTAACTTAGAAGGAGAAAATGTTTATTTATTTTAGACGGCGTTGCCAAATTAAATTTTTCCGTTCTAAATGAAGGATGTTAAGGTATTGAACTGCAAGAAATGGATCGATATTCAAGTACTTTTTTTCTAATTTAGGATTCGAAAGGAAATCCGCTTTTATCCGTAAGACATACCAAACTCACTCCGGAGAATTTAATCAATATTTAAAGTTAAATTAAACAGCTTGTTCAAATATAAGTTCAATATCAGGGAGTGTTTTAGCGAATTTTACTTATCAAACATACTTGTAATAATAACGAGAAATTCATTTTAAAAAGGAAAAATGTACTTTTATTTGGGTCTACATCTCCAAATAAATTGTTACCGTTCTACATAAAGGATGACATGCCTATTGTTTTAAAAAGACTTCCAGATTAATATGGAGATTTAGTTTCTAACACTCTAAGGTCGTATTCAATTGACTATCCCATAATGTAAACAAGGAACAACACTTTGATTCCGGAGAGCGAAATCGGTATTTAAAGTTAAATTACCCGGCTTGTTCAAAGAGAGTTCCAATACCAGCGTGTGGTGAAGCGAAATTTTCTTTTAAGACATCCTTGTTATTATAACATGAATTTCACTTTTGAAAAGAAGAATTGTATTTTCATTCACCCTACGAGGCGAGAATATATTTTTCCTTGCAACAAGAAAGATGTTTCACTAAAGGTTTTAAAAGACTGCGAGAAACAGATCGATTTTTAGGTTTTAACACTGGAATATAGGAGTCACAGAAAATCCGCTTATGAACGTTAGACTAATTACATTCATTTCTGGGAGCTAAATTTGAATTTAAATTTAAATGTATGTTTGAATTTTAATCAACCAGCTTTTATAAATAAAGAGTCAATACCAGCGTGTGGTTAAGCGAAATAATCTTTTGAAACATTGTTTTGATAACAACGAAAAATTCACTTTGAAAAGTATAATATGGTTTCATTTCTGCCTAGGTAACCAAATTTATTTTCTCTGTTCTAGAAAAAAGAAAGGTTTAAAATTGTTTAAAAAGCCTGCGAAGAATAAATCGAAATATAAGTTCTAACACTATTATTTAGCATTGACCTTAGCATCGCTTTTAGTAAGCAAGACACTATAATTCCATTCGGGAGACCCAAATCAATATTCGATGTTAAATTACACTGCCTGTTCATAGAATTCCAGTATCAGCGTGGTATAATACTTTTTACTCATCCATGAGATTTTAACTAGAAATTAACTTCGAAAGGGAATATGTTCATTTATTTCAGACGGCGTTGCCAAATTAATTTTTGCCGTTCTAAAAGAAAGATGTTAAGTTATAGGACTGCAAGAAATGGATCAAAATTCAAGTTCCATTTTTCTAATTTAGGATTCAAAAGAAAATCCGTTTTTATCCGCAAGACATACCAAAGTCATTCCGGAGAATTGAATCAATATTTAAAGTTAAATTAAACAGCTTGTTCAAATATAAGTTCAATATTAGCGAGTGTTTTAGCTAATTTTACTTATCAAACATACTTGTAATAATAACGCCAAATTCACTTTGAAAAGGATAAAATGTATTTTTATTCAGTCCACGTTACTAAATTAATTTTTGCCATTCTAGAAGAAGGATTATTTAATTTAAATAATCCTTCTTCTCCAAATAAATTGTAACCGTTCTTAATAAAGGATGATATGCCTATTGTTCTAAAAGGACATCCAGATTAATATGAATATTTATGTTCTAAAACTCTAAGGTCGTATTCAACTGACTATCCCAAATTGCAAACAAGGCACAACACTATAATTCCGGAGAGCGAAATCGGTTTTTAAAGTTAAATTACCCGGCTTGTTCAAAGAATGTTCCAATACTAGCGTGTGTTGAAGCGAAATTTTCTTTTTAGACATCCTTGTTGTTATAACATGATTTTCACTTTTGAAAAGAAGAATTGTATTTTCATTCACCCTACGAGGCGAGAATATATTTTTCCTTGCAACAAGAAAGATGTTTCACTAAAGGTTTTAAAAGACTGCGAGAAACAGATCGATATTTAGGTTTTAACACTGGAATATAGAAGTCACAGAAAATCCGCTTATGCACGTGAGACAAATTACATTCATTTCTGGGAGTTAAATTTGAATGTAAATGTAAATGTATGTTTGAATTTTAATCAACCAGCTTTTATAAATAAAGAGTCAATATCAGCGTGTGGCTAAGCGAAATTATCTTTTGAAACATCGTTATGATTATAACGAAAAATTCACTTTGAAAAGTTTAATATGTATTCATTTCTGCCTAAGTAACCAAATTTATATTTAATAATTCCATTCGGGAGACCCAAATCAATATTCGATGTTTAATTACACTGCCTGTTCATAGAATTCCAGTATCAGCGTGGTATATTATTTTTTACTCATCCTCGTGATTTTATCTAGAATTTAACATTGAAAGAGAATATGTTCCTTTATTCCAGACGGCGTTGCCAAATTATTTTTTGCCGTTCTAAAAGAAAGATGTTAAGTTATAGGACTGCAGGAAATGGATCAAAATTCAAGTTCTATTATTCTAATTTAGGATTCAAAAGAAAATCCGCTCTCTTCCACAAGACATACCAAAGTCATTCCGGAGAATTAAATCAATATTTAAAGTTAAATTAAAGAGCTTGTTCAAATATAAATTCAATATTAGCGAGTGTTTTAGTTAATGTTACTTATCAAACATACTTGTAATAATAACGCCAAATTCACTTTGAAAAGGATAAAAAGTATCTTTTTTCAGTCCACGTTACTAAATTAATTTTTGCCTTTCTAGAAGAAGTATGATATGCGAATTGTTCTAAAAGACTTCGAGATTAATATGGAGATTTACGTTCTAACATTCTGATTTCCTATTCAAATTACGATTCGAAAATGCAAACAAGGCACAAATTCCGGAGAGCGAAATCAGTATTTGAAATTAAATTACCCAGCTTGTTCAAAGAAAGTTCCAATATCAGCGTGTGGTAAAGAGACATTTTCTTTCCAGACATCGTTGTTATTATAACATGATATTCATTTTGAAAAGAAGAATTGTATTTTTGATTCTTCCTACGTTGCGAGAATAATTTTTGCCATGTAACAAGGAAGATATTGTACTAAAAGTTTCATAAGACTTCAGAAAAAGATCGATATTTAGGTATAAAAACTCTAATATAGGGATCAGAGAAAATCCGCTTATGCACATGAGAATAGTTATTATAACTTTTGGGAGCACAATATGATTTAAAATTTAAATTTAAGTTTGATTTAAAATTAACCACCTTAGCGTTACCTTTTTTTGGAAGATGCATTTTATATTTACTCCAAATGTTGAATTTAATCTACGGAAAGATATCCATATGTAATGCGGATTATAGCGGATTTTAATGAGTTCGAACACTCTTAAAAAGGATTGATTTTCCACGTAAATTCGAAAACTCTAAATTAGGATTGAAATGAACAATGCTTTTAGTAAGCAAAACATAATACTTCCATTCGTGAGAGCGAAATCAATATTCGATGTTAAATTACACTGCCTGTTCATAGAATTCCAGTATCAGCGTGGTATAATACTTTTTACTCATCCATGAGATTTTATCTAGAAATTAACTGCGAAAGAGAAAATGTTTATTTAATTCAGACGAAGTTGCCAAATTATTTTTTGCCGTTCTAAATGAAGGATGTCAAGGTATTGGACTGCAAGAAATGGATCGAAATTCAAGTTCTATTTTTCTAATTTAGGATTCAAAAGAAAATCCGCTTTTATCCGCAAGACATACCTAACTCATTCCGGAGAATAAAATCAATATTTAAAGTTAAAATTATCTGCTTGTTTAAATATAATTTCAATATCAACAAGTGTTTAAGTCATTTTTTCCTATCAAACATACTTGTAATTATAACGAGGAATTCATTTTTAAAAGGAAAAATGTACTTTTATTGGGTCTACATCTCCAAATAAATTGATACCGTTCTTAATAAAGGATGACATGCATATTGTTTTAAAAAGACTTCCAGATTAATATCGAGATTTATGTTCAAACACTCTAAGGTCGTATTTATTTGACTATCCCATAATGTAAACAAGGCACAACACTTTAATTCCAGAGAGCGAAATCGGTATTTAATGTTAAATTACCCGGCTTGTTCAAAGAGAGTTCCAATACTAGCGTGTGGTAGAGCGAAATTTTCTTCTTAAACATCCTTGTTATAATAACATGATTTTCACTTTTGAAAAGAAGAATTGAATTTTCAGTCATCCTACGTTCCGAGAATAATATTTGCCCTGCAACAAGTAAGATGTTGCACTATAGGTTTTAAAAGACTGCGAGAATCAGATCGATATTTAATTTAGAAGTCACAGAAAAAACGCTTATGAACGTGAGACTAAATTTGAATTTAAATTTAAATCTATGTTTTAATTTTAATCAACCAGCTTTTAAAAATAGAGATCAATATCAACGTGTGGTTAAGCGAAATTACCTTTTGAATCATCCTTGTGATTATAACGAAAAATTCACTTTGTAAAGTATAATATGTATTCATTTCTGCCTAGGTAACCAAATTTTATTTTTCTGTTCTAGAAAAAGGAAAGGTAAAAAATTTTTATAAAGACTGCGAAGAATAAATCGAAATATAAGTTCTAACACTATTATTTAGCATTGACCTTAGCATCGCTTTTAGTAAGCAAGACACAATAATTCCATTCGGGAGACCCAAATCAATATTCGATGTTAAATTAACAGCCTGTTCATAGAATACCAGTATCAGCGTGGTATATTACTTTGTACTCATCCTCGTGATTTTATCTAGAATTTAACTTCGAAAGAGAATATGTTCATTTATTTAAGAGGGCGTTGCCAAATTATTTTTTGCCGTTCTAAAAGAAAGATGTTAAGTTAAAGGACTGCAAGAAATGGATGGAAATTTAAGTTCTATTATTCTAATTTAGGATTCAAAAGAAAATCCGTTTTTATCCGCAGAACTTCCGCTTCCACTATCCGCTTTGAAAAGGATAAAATATATTTTTTTTTAGTCTAGGTTACCAAATAAATTTTTGCCGTTCTAGAAGAAGGATGATATGCGAATTGTTTAAAAAGACTTTGAGATTCATTTTTTAGACAAATTTATTTTAGACAATTTTTGAGAGACAAATTTATTTTTTCTGTTCTAGAAAAAAGAAAGGTTTAAAATTGTTTAAACACATTGCGAAGACTAAATCGAAATATAAGTTCTAACACTCTTATTCAGCATTGAACTAAGCATCGCTTTTAAAAAAATTAGACATAATAAATCCATTCGGGAGACCGAAATCAATATTTGATGTTAAATTTCACAGCCTGTTTATAGAATTCCAGTAATAGCGTGCTATATTACCTTTTACTCATCCTTGTGATTTTTTCTAGAAATTAACTTCGAAAGACAATATGTTGATTTATTTGAGAGGGCGTTGCCAAATTATTTTTTGCCATTCTTAAAAAAAAGATGTTAAGTTATAGGACTGCAAGAAATGGATCGAAATTCAAGTTCTATTATTCTAATTTAGGATTCAAAAGAAAATCCGTTTTTATCCGCAAGACATACTAAACTCACTCCGGAGAATTAAATCAATATTTAAAGTAAAATTAAACAGCTTGTTCAAATATAAGTTCAATATCAGCGAGTGTTTTAGCGAATTCTACTTATCAAACATACTTGTAACAATAACGAGAAATTCACTTTGAAAAGGATAAAATGTATTTTTTTTTCAGTTGACGTTTCCAAATAAATTTTTGCCGTTCTAGAAGAAGGATGATATGCGAATTGTTTAAAAAGACTTTGAGATTCATATGGAGATTTACGTTCTAACATTCTAATTTCCTATTCAAATTACGTTTCGAAAATGCAAACAAGGCACAAATTTTCAATTCCGAAGAGCGAAATCAGTATTTGAAATTAAATTACCCAGCTTGTTCAAAAGAAAGTTCCAATATCAGCGAGTGGTAAAGCGAAATTTTCTTTCCAGACATCGTTGTTATTATTCACTTTTGTAAAAAAGAATTGTATTTTTGATTCTTCCTACGTTGCGAGAATAATTTTTGCCATGCAAGAAGGAAGATGTTGTACTAAACGTTTTAAAATACTGCGAGAAACAGATCGATATTTAGATTTTAACACTCTAATATCGGAATCACAGAAAATCCGCTTATGAACGTGAGACTAGTTATATTACTTTCTAGGAGGTAAATGTGATTTTAAATTTAAATTTAAGTTTGAATGTAAATTAACCACCTTATCGTTCTAAATGAAGGATATTAAGGGATTAGACTGCAAGAAATGGATCGAAATTCATGTACTTTTATTCTAATTTAGGATTCAAAAGAAAATCCGCTTTTATCCGCAGGACATACATTACTCATTCCGGAGAATTAAATAAAAATTTAAAGTAAAATTAAACAGCTTGTTCAAATATAACTTCAATATCAGGGAGTGTTTTAGCGAATTCTACTTATCAAACATACTTGTAACAATAACGAGAAATTCACTTTGAAAAGGATAAAATGTATTTTTTTTTCAGTTGACGTTTCCAAATAAATTTTTGCCGATCTAGAAGAAGGATGATATGCGAATTGTTTAAAAAGACTTTGAGATTCATATGGAGATTTAAGTTCTAACATTCTAATTTCCTATTCAAATTACGATTGGAAAATGCAAACAAGGCACAAATTTTTAATGCCGGAGAGCGAAATCAGTATTTGAATCTAAATTACCCAGCTTGTTCAAAGAAAGTTCCAATATCAGCGAGTGGTAAAGCGACATTTTCTTTCCAGACATCGTTGTTATAATAACAAGTTATTCACTTTTGAAAAGAAGAATTGTATTTTTGATTCTTTCTACCTTGGAGAATAATTTTTGCCATGCAAGAAGGAAGATGTTGTACTATACGTTTTAAAATACTGCGAGAAAAAAATCGATATTTCGGTTTTAACACTCGAATATAGAAGTCACAGAAAATCCGCTTATGAACGTTAGACTAATTACATTCATTTCTGGGAGCTAAATTTGAATTTAAATTTAAATGTATGTTTGAATTTTAATCAACCAGCTTCTAAAAATAAAGAGTCAATATCAGCGTGTGGTTAAGCGAAATAATCTTTTGAAACATCGTTTTGATTATAACGAAAAATTCACTTTGAAAAGTATAATATGGTTTCATTTCTGCCTGGGTAACCAAATTTATTTTTTCTGTTCTAGAAAAAAGAAAGGTTTAAAATTGTTTAAACACATTGCGAAGACTAAATCGAAATATAAGTTCTAACACTCTTATTCAGCATTGAACTAAGCATCGCTTTTAAAAAAAATAGACATAATAAATCCATTCGGGAGACCGAAATCAATATTTGATGTTAAATTTCACAGCCTGTTTATAGAATTCCAGTAATAGCGTGCTATATTACCTTTTACTCATCCTTGTGATTTTTTCTAGAAATTAACTTCGAAAGACAATATGTTGATTTATTTGAGAGGGCGTTGCCAAATTATTTTTTGCCATTCTTAAAAAAAAGATGTTAAGTTATAGGACTGCAAGAAATGGATCGAAATTCAAGTTCTATTATTCTAATTTAGGATTCAAAAGAAAATCCGTTTTTATCCGCAAGACATACTAAACTCACTCCGGAGAATTAAATCAATATTTAAAGTAAAATTAAACAGCTTGTTCAAATATAAGTTCAATATCAGCGAGTGTTTTAGCGAATTCTACTTATCAAACATACTTGTAACAATAACGAGAAATTCACTTTGAAAAGGATAAAATGTATTTTTTTTTCAGTTGACGTTTCCAAATAAATTTTTGCCGTTCTAGAAGAAGGATGATATGCGAATTGTTTAAAAAGACTTTGAGATTCATATGGAGATTTACGTTCTAACATTCTAATTTCCTATTCAAATTACGTTTCGAAAATGCAAACAAGGCACAAATTTTCAATTCCGAAGAGCGAAATCAGTATTTGAAATTAAATTACCCAGCTTGTTCAAAAGAAAGTTCCAATATCAGCGAGTGGTAAAGCGAAATTTTCTTTCCAGACATCGTTGTTATTATTCACTTTTGTAAAAAAGAATTGTATTTTTGATTCTTCCTACGTTGCGAGAATAATTTTTGCCATGCAAGAAGGAAGATGTTGTACTAAACGTTTTAAAATACTGCGAGAAACAGATCGATATTTAGATTTTAACACTCTAATATCGGAATCACAGAAAATCCGCTTATGAACGTGAGACTAGTTATATTACTTTCTAGGAGGTAAATGTGATTTTAAATTTAAATTTAAGTTTGAATGTAAATTAACCACCTTATCGTTCTAAATGAAGGATATTAAGGGATTAGACTGCAAGAAATGGATCGAAATTCATGTACTTTTATTCTAATTTAGGATTCAAAAGAAAATCCGCTTTTATCCGCAGGACATACATTACTCATTCCGGAGAATTAAATAAAAATTTAAAGTAAAATTAAACAGCTTGTTCAAATATAACTTCAATATCAGGGAGTGTTTTAGCGAATTCTACTTATCAAACATACTTGTAACAATAACGAGAAATTCACTTTGAAAAGGATAAAATGTATTTTTTTTTCAGTTGACGTTTCCAAATAAATTTTTGCCGATCTAGAAGAAGGATGATATGCGAATTGTTTAAAAAGACTTTGAGATTCATATGGAGATTTAAGTTCTAACATTCTAATTTCCTATTCAAATTACGATTGGAAAATGCAAACAAGGCACAAATTTTTAATGCCGGAGAGCGAAATCAGTATTTGAATCTAAATTACCCAGCTTGTTCAAAGAAAGTTCCAATATCAGCGAGTGGTAAAGCGACATTTTCTTTCCAGACATCGTTGTTATAATAACAAGTTATTCACTTTTGAAAAGAAGAATTGTATTTTTGATTCTTCCTACCTTGGAGAATAATTTTTGCCATGCAAGAAGGAAGATGTTGTACTATACGTTTTAAAATACTGCGAGAAAAAAATCGATATTTCGGTTTTAACACTCGAATATAGAAGTCACAGAAAATCCGCTTATGAACGTTAGACTAATTACATTCATTTCTGGGAGCTAAATTTGAATTTAAATTTAAATGTATGTTTGAATTTTAATCAACCAGCTTCTAAAAATAAAGAGTCAATATCAGCGTGTGGTTAAGCGAAATAATCTTTTGAAACATCGTTTTGATTATAACGAAAAATTCACTTTGAAAAGTATAATATGGTTTCATTTCTGCCTGGGTAACCAAATTTATTTTTTCTGTTCTAGAAAAAAGAAAGGTTTAAAATTGTTTAAACACATTGCGAAGACTAAATCGAAATATAAGTTCTAACACTCTTATTCAGCATTGAACTAAGCATCGCTTTTAAAAAAAATAGACATAATAAATCCATTCGGGAGACCGAAATCAATATTTGATGTTAAATTTCACAGCCTGTTTATAGAATTCCAGTAATAGCGTGCTATATTACCTTTTACTCATCCTTGTGATTTTTTCTAGAAATTAACTTCGAAAGACAATATGTTGATTTATTTGAGAGGGCGTTGCCAAATTATTTTTTGCCATTCTTAAAAAAAAGATGTTAAGTTATAGGACTGCAAGAAATGGATCGAAATTCAAGTTCTATTATTCTAATTTAGGATTCAAAAGAAAATCCGTTTTTATCCGCAAGACATACTAAACTCACTCCGGAGAATTAAATCAATATTTGAAGTTAAATTTAACAGCTTGTTAAAATATAAGTTCAATATCAGCGAGTGTTTTAGCGAATTTTACTTATCAAACATACCTGTAACAATAACGAGAAATTCACTTTGAAAAGGATAAAATGTATTTTTTTTTCAGTTGACGTTTCCAAATAAATTTTTGCCGTTCTAGAAGAAGGATGATATGCGAATTGTTTAAAAAGACTTTGAGATTCATATGGAGATTTACGTTCTAACATTCTAATTTCTTATTCAAATTACGATTCGAAAATGCAAACAAGGCACAAATTTTCAATTCCGAAGAGCGAAATCAGTATTTGAAATTAAATTACCCAGCTTGTTCAAAAGAAAGTTCCAATATCAGCGAGTGGTAAAGCGAAATTTTCTTTCCAGACATCGTTGTTATTATTCACTTTTGTAAAAAAGAATTGTATTTTTGATTCTTCCTACGTTGCGAGAATAATTTTTGCCATGCAAGAAGGAAGATGTTGTACTAAACGTTTTAAAATACTGCGAGAAACAGATCGATATTTAGGTTTTAACACTCTAATATCGGAATCACAGAAAATCCGCTTATGAACGTGAGACTAGTTATATTACTTTCTGGGAGGTAAATGTGATTTTAAATTTAAATTTAAGTTTGAATATAAATTAACCACCTTATCGTTCTAAATGAAGGATATTAAGGTATTGGACTGCAAGAAATGGATCGAAATTCATGTACTTTTATTCTAATTTAGGATTCAAAAGAAAATCCGCTTTTATCCGCAGGACATACATTACTCATTCCGGAGAATTAAATAAATATTTAAAGTTAAATTAAACAGCTTGTTCAAATATAAGTTCAATATCAGGGAGTGTTTTAGCGAATTTTACTAATCAAACATACTTGTAATAATAACGAGAAATTCATTTTAAAAAGGAAAAATGTACTTTTATTTGGGTCTACATCTCCAAATAAATAGTTACCGTTCTTAATAAAGTATCATATGCCTATTGTTTTTAAAAGACTTCCAATTATTATGGAGATTTATGTTCTAACACTCTACGGTCGTATTCAATTGACTATCCCATAATGCAAACAAGGCACAACACTTTAATTCCGGATAGCGAAGTCGGTATTTAAAGTTAAATTACCCGGCTTGTTCAAAGAAAGTTCCAATACTAGCGTGTGGTGAAGCGAAATTTTCTTTTTAGACATCCTTGTTATTATAACATGATTTTCACTTTTGAAAAGAAGAATTTTATTTTCATTCATCCTACGTTCCGAGAATAATTTTGACATGCAACAAGTAAGATGTTGCACTAAAAGTTTTAAAAGACTGCGAGAAACAGATCGATATTTAATTTAGAAGTCACAGAAAAAACGCTTATGATCGTGAGACTAAATTTGAATTTAAATTTAAATCTATGTTTTAATTTCAATCAACCAGCTTTTAAAAATAGAGATCAATATCAGCGTGTGGTTAAGCGAAATAATGTTTTGAATCATCCTTGTGATTATAACGAAAAATTCACTTTGTAAAGTGTAATATGTATTCATTTCTGCCTAGGTAACCAAATTTATTTTTTCTGTTCTAGAAAAAAGAAAGGTTAAAAATTGTTTAAAAAGACTCTGAAGAATAAATCGAAATATAAGTTCAAACAGTATTATTTGGCATTGAACTTAGCATCGCTTTTAGTAAGCAAGACACAATAATTCCATTCGGGAGACCCAAATCAATATTCGATGTTAAATTACACTGCCTGTTCATAGAATTCCAGTATCAGCGTGGTATAATACTTTTTACTCATCCATGAGATTTTAACTAGAAATTAACTTCGAAAGGGAATATGTTCATTTATTTCAGACGGCGTTGCCAAATTAATTTTTGCCGTTCTAAAAGAAAGATGTTAAGTTATAGGACTGCATGAAATGGATCAAAATTCAAGTTCCATTTTTCTAATTTAAAATTCAAAAGAAAATCCGTTTTTATCCGTAGGACTTCCGCTTCCACTATCCGCTTTGAAAAGGATAAAATGTATTTTTTTTCAGTCTAGGTTACCAAATAAATTTTTGCCGTTCTAGAAGATGGATGATATGCGAATTGTTTAAAAAGACTTTGAGATTCATAAGGAGATTTACATTCTAACATACTAATTTCCTATTCAAATTACGATTGGAAAATGCAAACAAGGCACAAATTTTCAATGCCGGAGAGCGAAATCAGTATTTGAATCTAAATTACCCAGCTTGTTCAAAGAAAGTTACAATATCAGCGAGTGGTAAGGCGACATTTTCTTTCCAGACATCGTTGTTATAATAACAAGTTATTCACTTTTGAAAAGAAGAATTGTATTTTTGATTCTTCCTACCTTGGAGAATAATTTTTGCCATGCAAGAAGGAAGATGTTGTACTATACGTTTTAAAATACTGCGAGAAAAAAATCGATATTTCGGTTTTAACACTCGAATATAGAAGTCACAGAAAATCCGCTTATGAACGTTAGACTAATTACATTCATTTCTGGGAGCTAAATTTGAATTTAAATTTAAATGTATGTTTGAATTTTAATCAACCAGCTTCTAAAAATAAAGAGTCAATATCAGCGTGTGGTTAAGCGAAATAATCTTTTGAAACATCGTTTTGATTATAACGAAAAATTCACTTTGAAAAGTATAATATGGTTTCATTTCTGCCTGGGTAACCAAATTTATTTTTTCTGTTCTAGAAAAAAGAAAGGTTTAAAATTGTTTAAACACATTGCGAAGACTAAATCGAAATATAAGTTCTAACACTCTTATTCAGCATTGAACTAAGCATCGCTTTTAAAAAAATTAGACATAATAAATCCATTCGGGTGACCGAAATCAATATTTGATGTTAAATTTCACAGCCTGTTTATAGAATTCCAGTAATAGCGTGCTATATTACCTTTTACTCATCCTTGTGATTTTTTCTAGAAATTAACTTCGAAAGACAATATGTTGATTTATTTGAGAGGGCGTTGCCAAATTATTTTTTGCCATTCTTAAAAAAAAGATGTTAAGTTATAGGACTGCAAGAAATGGATCGAAATTCAAGTTCTATTATTCTAATTTAGGATTCAAAAGAAAATCCGTTTTTATCCGCAAGACATACTAAACTCACTCCGGAGAATTAAATCAATATTTGAAGTTAAATTTAACAGCTTGTTAAAATATAAGTTCAATATCAGCGAGTGTTTTAGCGAATTTTACTTATCAAACATACTTGTAACAATAACGAGAAATTCACTTTGAAAAGGATAAAATGTATTTTTTTTTCAGTTGACGTTTCCAAATAAATTTTTGCCGTTCTAGAAGAAGGATGATATGCGAATTGTTTAAAAAGACTTTGAGATTCATATGGAGATTTACGTTCTAACATTCTAATTTCTTATTCAAATTACGATTCGAAAATGCAAACAAGGCACAAATTTTCAATTCCGAAGAGCGAAATCAGTATTTGAAATTAAATTACCCAGCTTGTTCAAAAGAAAGTTCCAATATCAGCGAGTGGTAAAGCGAAATTTTCTTTCCAGACATCGTTGTTATTATTCACTTTTGTAAAAAAGAATTGTATTTTTGATTCTTCCTACGTTGCGAGAATAATTTTTGCCATGCAAGAAGGAAGATGTTGTACTAAACGTTTTAAAATACTGCGAGAAACAGATCGATATTTAGGTTTTAACACTCTAATATCGGAATCACAGAAAATCCGCTTATGAACGTGAGACTAGTTATATTACTTTCTGGGAGGTAAATGTGATTTTAAATTTAAATTTAAGTTTGAATATAAATTAACCACCTTATCGTTCTAAATGAAGGATATTAAGGTATTGGACTGCAAGAAATGGATCGAAATTCATGTACTTTTATTCTAATTTAGGATTCAAAAGAAAATCCGCTTTTATCCGCAGGACATACATTACTCATTCCGGAGAATTAAATAAATATTTAAAGTTAAATTAAACAGCTTGTTCAAATATAAGTTCAATATCAGGGAGTGTTTTAGCGAATTTTACTAATCAAACATACTTGTAATAATAACGAGAAATTCATTTTAAAAAGGAAAAATGTACTTTTATTTGGGTCTACATCTCCAAATAAATAGTTACCGTTCTTAATAAAGTATCATATGCCTATTGTTTTTAAAAGACTTCCAATTATTATGGAGATTTATGTTCTAACACTCTACGGTCGTATTCAATTGACTATCCCATAATGCAAACAAGGCACAACACTTTAATTCCGGATAGCGAAGTCGGTATTTAAAGTTAAATTACCCGGCTTGTTCAAAGAAAGTTCCAATACTAGCGTGTGGTGAAGCGAAATTTTCTTTTTAGACATCCTTGTTATTATAACATGATTTTCACTTTTGAAAAGAAGAATTTTATTTTCATTCATCCTACGTTCCGAGAATAATTTTGACATGCAACAAGTAAGATGTTGCACTAAAAGTTTTAAAAGACTGCGAGAAACAGATCGATATTTAATTTAGAAGTCACAGAAAAAACGCTTATGATCGTGAGACTAAATTTGAATTTAAATTTAAATCTATGTTTTAATTTCAATCAACCAGCTTTTAAAAATAGAGATCAATATCAGCGTGTGGTTAAGCGAAATAATGTTTTGAATCATCCTTGTGATTATAACGAAAAATTCACTTTGTAAAGTGTAATATGTATTCATTTCTGCCTAGGTAACCAAATTTATTTTTTCTGTTCTAGAAAAAAGAAAGGTTAAAAATTGTTTAAAAAGACTCTGAAGAATAAATCGAAATATAAGTTCAAACAGTATTATTTGGCATTGAACTTAGCATCGCTTTTAGTAAGCAAGACACAATAATTCCATTCGGGAGACCCAAATCAATATTCGATGTTAAATTACACTGCCTGTTCATAGAATTCCAGTATCAGCGTGGTATAATACTTTTTACTCATCCATGAGATTTTAACTAGAAATTAACTTCGAAAGGGAATATGTTCATTTATTTCAGACGGCGTTGCCAAATTAATTTTTGCCGTTCTAAAAGAAAGATGTTAAGTTATAGGACTGCATGAAATGGATCAAAATTCAAGTTCCATTTTTCTAATTTAAAATTCAAAAGAAAATCCGTTTTTATCCGTAGGACTTCCGCTTCCACTATCCGCTTTGAAAAGGATAAAATGTATTTTTTTTCAGTCTAGGTTACCAAATAAATTTTTGCCGTTCTAGAAGATGGATGATATGCGAATTGTTTAAAAAGACTTTGAGATTCATAAGGAGATTTACATTCTAACATACTAATTTCCTATTCAAATTACGATTGGAAAATGCAAACAAGGCACAAATTTTCAATGCCGGAGAGCGAAATCAGTATTTGAATCTAAATTACCCAGCTTGTTCAAAGAAAGTTACAATATCAGCGAGTGGTAAGGCGACATTTTCTTTCCAGACATCGTTGTTATAATAACAAGTTATTCACTTTTGAAAAGAAGAATTGTATTTTTGATTCTTCCTACCTTGGAGAATAATTTTTGCCATGCAAGAAGGAAGATGTTGTACTATACGTTTTAAAATACTGCGAGAAAAAAATCGATATTTCGGTTTTAACACTCGAATATAGAAGTCACAGAAAATCCGCTTATGAACGTTAGACTAATTACATTCATTTCTGGGAGCTAAATTTGAATTTAAATTTAAATGTATGTTTGAATTTTAATCAACCAGCTTCTAAAAATAAAGAGTCAATATCAGCGTGTGGTTAAGCGAAATAATCTTTTGAAACATCGTTTTGATTATAACGAAAAATTCACTTTGAAAAGTATAATATGGTTTCATTTCTGCCTGGGTAACCAAATTTATTTTTTCTGTTCTAGAAAAAAGAAAGGTTTAAAATTGTTTAAACACATTGCGAAGACTAAATCGAAATATAAGTTCTAACACTCTTATTCAGCATTGAACTAAGCATCGCTTTTAAAAAAATTAGACATAATAAATCCATTCGGGTGACCGAAATCAATATTTGATGTTAAATTTCACAGCCTGTTTATAGAATTCCAGTAATAGCGTGCTATATTACCTTTTACTCATCCTTGTGATTTTTTCTAGAAATTAACTTCGAAAGACAATATGTTGATTTATTTGAGAGGGCGTTGCCAAATTATTTTTTGCCATTCTTAAAAAAAAGATGTTAAGTTATAGGACTGCAAGAAATGGATCGAAATTCAAGTTCTATTATTCTAATTTAGGATTCAAAAGAAAATCCGTTTTTATCCGCAAGACATACTAAACTCACTCCGGAGAATTAAATCAATATTTGAAGTTAAATTTAACAGCTTGTTAAAATATAAGTTCAATATCAGCGAGTGTTTTAGCGAATTTTACTTATCAAACATACTTGTAACAATAACGAGAAATTCACTTTGAAAAGGATAAAATGTATTTTTTTTTCAGTTGACGTTTCCAAATAAATTTTTGCCGTTCTAGAAGAAGGATGATATGCGAATTGTTTAAAAAGACTTTGAGATTCATATGGAGATTTACGTTCTAACATTCTAATTTCTTATTCAAATTACGATTCGAAAATGCAAACAAGGCACAAATTTTCAATTCCGAAGAGCGAAATCAGTATTTGAAATTAAATTACCCAGCTTGTTCAAAAGAAAGTTCCAATATCAGCGAGTGGTAAAGCGAAATTTTCTTTCCAGACATCGTTGTTATTATTCACTTTTGTAAAAAAGAATTGTATTTTTGATTCTTCCTACGTTGCGAGAATAATTTTTGCCATCCAAGAAGGAAGATGTTGTACTAAACGTTTTAAAATACTAGTATATGATAGCTATATGCTAGTATTAGAACTTTCTTTGAACAAGCCGGGTAATTTAATATCAAATACTGATTTAGCTATCCGGAATTGAAAATTTGTGCCTTATTTGCATTTTCGAATCGTTAAATGAATAGGAAATTAGACTGTTAGAACATAAATATCCATATTAATCTCCAAGACTTTTTAGACAATTCGCATATCATCATTCTTCTCGATCGGCAAAAATTTATGTGGAAACGTAGAGTGAAATAAAAATACATTTTATCCTTTTCACAGTGAATTTCCCGTTATTTTTACTGGTATGTTTGTTAATAAAAATCGCTAAAATACACGCTGATATTTAACTTATATTTGAACAAGCTGTTTAATTAAACTTCAAATATTGATTTAATTCTCTGGAATGATAATATTATGTGTTGCGGATAAAAGCAGATTTTCTTTTGAATCCTAAATTAGAATGATAGAGCTAGAATTCTGATCTATTTTTTTCAGTCCAATACCTTAATATCTTTCATTTAGAACGGCAAAAATTAATTTGGCAACGCCTTCTGAATTCAATAAACATTTTCGCTTTCCAAGTTAATTTCTAGGTAAAATCACAAGGATGATTAAATAGTAATAGGCCACGCTGATATTGGAATTCTCTGAACCGGCTGTGTAATTTAACATCAAATATTGATTTCGCTCTCCCGAATGAAATTTATAATTCTTGTTTACCAAAAGCGATGTTCAGTTCAATGCTGAATAAGAGTGTTAGAACTTATATTTCGATTTATTCCTCGCAGTGTTTTAAAACAATTTAAAACAATCTTTTTTCTAGAGCAGGAAAAATACATTTGGTTACCTAGACTGAAATGAATACATATTATACTTTTCAAAGAGAATTTTTCGTTATAATCACAAGAATGTTTCACAGGATAATTTCGCTTAACCAAACGTTGATGTTGATTCATTATTTATAAAAGCTGGTTTACTTAAATTCAAACTTGAATTTAAATGTAATATCATATTTAGCTCCACGAAATGAATATAATTAGTCTTACGTTCATAAGCGGATTTTTTATGTGATTCCTATATTAGAGTTTTAAAACCTAAATATCGATTTGTTACTCGCAGTCTTTTAAAAAGTTTAGTACAACATCTTTCTTGTTGAATGGAAAAAATTATTATCGCAACGTAGGATGAATTAATAATACAATTCATCTTTTCAAAAGTGAATATTTTGGTTTTCAATTCAATCAAAGGGAATAATTCCAAATTAAATAACAAGAATACTTGGAAAGGATATTTCGCTTTACCACACGCTGATATTGGAACTTTCTTTGAACAAGCCGGGTAATTTTAATTCAAATACTGATTTCGCTCTCCGGAATGAAATTGTTGTGCCTTGTTTGCATTTTCGGATAGTGAATTGAATAGGAAATTAGAGTGTTAGAACATGAATCTCCATATTAATCTCGAAGTCTTTTTAAACATTTCGCATATCATCCTTCTTCTGGAACGGCAAAAATTTATTTGGAAACGTGGACTGAAATAAAAATACATTTTTTTCTATTCAAAGTGAATTTCTCGTTATAATTACAAGTATAATTGTAAAGTAAAATTCTCTTAACCGCACGCTGATATTGCAATTTTTTGGAACATGCGCGTCATATAACTTTGATATTTATTTCGCTCTCCGGAATGAAATTGTTATATCTTGCTTTCATTAGCGGATTTTCTGTTTAATCCTGAATTAGAGTGTAAGAATTTAAATTTCGATTTTTTTCTCGCAGTCTTGAATAACAATTAGCTTAACATATTCCTTCAATTATGGCATAAATAATTCTCGCAACGTAGGCTGAAAAAAATATTAATTCTTCCTATCAGAGTGAATATCTTTTTTTAAACAAAAGGATGTTGTGAAAGAGAATTTCGCTTTACCACACGCTAATATTGCGACTTTCTTTGAATAAGCTGTTTAATTTGACGTCAAATATTGATTTCGCTCTCCGGAATGAAATTGCTATATCTAATTCATAAGCGGATTTTCTGTTGATCCTAAACAAGAATGATAAACCTTATATCTCGAATAATATCTCGCAGTCTTTTAACACTATTAGATTAACATCTATCTTCTAGAACGGCAAAATATAAATTTGCCACGTAGACAGAAATAAAATACATATTTTTTTTAAAGTGAGCTCCTAGTTTCAATTACAAGGATATTTTAAAAGAAAAATTTTCTTATCCACATGCTGATATTGTAGGTACCTTTATTTGAACAAGCTGTTTAATTTAACTTCAAATATTGATTTAGCTCTCCGGAATGAAATTGTTATGTCTTACGGATAATAGCGGATTTTCTTTAGAATCCTTAATTAGAATGATAGAACTTGAATCTCGATCTATTTCTCTCAGTCTATTATAAGAATTAGCTTAACATCTTTCTTTTTAAACGGCAAAAATTAATTTGGCATCGCCGTCTTAAATAAATAAACATTTTCTTTTTCGAAGTTAATTTCTCGTTAAACTCACAAGGATGATTAAAAAGTAATATCCCACGCTGATATTGGATTTCTTTGAACAGGCTGTGTATTTTAACATCAAGTGTTGATTTCGCTCTCCCGAATGAATTTATTGTCTTGTTTACGAAAAGCGATGTTTAGTTCAATCCTAAATAAGAGTGATAGAACTTGCATTTCGATTTATTACTCGCAGTCTTTTAAAACAAGTTAAAACAATCTTTCTTCTACAACGGCAAAAATAAATTTGCTCACACAGGCTGATATAAATAGTATACTTTTCAATGAGAATTTCTCCTTATAATCACAAGGATGTTTGAAAAGATAATTTCGCTTAACCTCACGCTGATATTGCAACGTTATTTATAAAAGCTGTTTAATTTAACTTCAAATATTGATTTCGCTCTCCGGAATAAAATTGTTATATCTTGCTTTCATAAGATGATTTTCTGTTGAATCCTAAATTAGAAAGTTTTGACCTTAATTTCGATCTATTTCTCGCAGTATTATCAAACAATTTGCTTAACATCTTTCTTCTGAAACGGCAAAAATTAATTTGGAAAACTAGAATTCGCTCTCCGGAATGAAATTGTTATATCTTGCTTACATAAGCGATTTTCAGTTGAATCCTAAATTACATTGTTAAAACTTAAATTTCGATTTCTTTAATGCAGTCTTTTGAAACAATTAGCTTAACTCCAGAAAGACAAAAATTAATTTCGCAATGTAGATTAAAATTAAAGTACAAATTTTTCTTTTCATAGTGAACTTCTTGTCATAATCACAAGGATGTTTGAAACGAAAATTTCGCATTACCACACGCTGATATTGCATATTTCTTTGAACAAGCTGGGTAATTTAACTTCATACATTGATTTCGCTCACCGGGATGAAATTATTATTTCTTACTTTCATAAGCGATTTTCTGTTGAGTTCTAAATAAGAGTGTTAGAAATTTCTTTGAAGGCTTCCGCGACTCTTATAATTGTTTATATTGCTCTTTCCAGGTATTTCCGTCGCGTGTTTGGTTTTTTTTACAACAGTTTCTCCCCTCTTCCTGGGGGCGTCTTCAGGTCCGTTGAACATTTTGTAATTGTTATTATTTATTTCCCGTTGTTATGTATTTCGTTGCTAGTACATCTAGGACCATAGGGTGTCTCCATTGCCCGCTCCTCGCTGTGGTTTCACCACTCTATCCCAGGTTGAGGCAAGTGGGTATCCATCCTCCCGATTGAAATTTGATGGATATTTAACCAGCTCTACCGCTTCTCTGATCAGCCTGGGAAAATAACGATTTTCCCTTGAGAGTACTCTCACTTGGTCAACCACGATTGCCCTGCAACTGCGGAGAGGCTGAATCTCCTCTTTTCGGTGGCCCTCTGGTGCTCTTTAATTCTACATTGAATTGCTCTCCCCGTTTGGCCGATGTAGGATTTACCACATATACATTTGATTTCATAGACTCCCTCATACATTGCAGCGGGAATTTTGTCCTTGGGTTTCGGGATGATATCTCCAATTTTCTTCGAGTTTGAGAATCTCGTCACTATACCATACTTCCGAAGGAGCCTACTAATCTTTTGTGCCGTCCCTGCGATGTATGGAATTGTGGCATATGCAGCTGGCTTTTCTTTAGGTCTTTCTTTGGTTCTGTTTATTATTAGATCATTTGCTTCCGCCAATTCCTTTTCTTTCCTTGCGGTCCTTAAAAGGACTATATGCCTAGGGTGTCCATTCTTCTCTAGCGCTGAGATTAAATGTTGCTTCTCTGAGGGAAGAGATTCGGTGTCTGAAATACTGTAGGCTTGATGAACTAAGGTGTTGATTAGAGAGTTCTTATGGGCGGGATGATGGTGCGATTTTGCATCCAAATACCGATCTGTGTGCGTTTTCTTTCTATATACTGCATGACCAAGGCTTCCATCTGGTTTCTTACAAACCAAAACATCTAAGAATGGTAGGCAGGCGTTCTCTTCAATCTCCATCGTGAATTTTATGGCGGGATTCTGCTGATTAAGGTGTTCCAGAAAAACGCGACGGAAATACCTGAAAAGAGCAATATAAAGAGTGTTAGAACTTAAATTTCGATCTATTTCTCGCAGGATTTAAGACAATTAACTTAATATCTTACTTCTAGAACAGCAATAATAATTTGGTTACGTAGAATGAAAAAAATTACATATTAAACTTTTCAAAGTGAATTTTTCGTTATGATCACTAGGATGTTTAAAAAAATCCCTTAACCACACGCTGATATTGCAACTTTCTCTGAGCAGGTTGTTTAATTTTACTTTAAATATTGATTTCGCTCTCCGGAATGAAATTTATATATCTTGCTTTCACAAGCGGATTCTCTGGTTAATCATAAATTACCATGTAAGAACTTAATTTTCCATCTATTTCTCGTAGCAGCTCCGACCCATGTTAAATCTTTCTACTAGAACGGTTAAATCGCAGTACGGTAAATTTCGCAGCGTAGACTGAAATAAAATTGCATATTTTTCTTTTTAAAGTTAAGGAGGTTGGTTCGCCACTGAATGAGTCATAATTCTAGCGGCATCCCGATTTTTTTAGTTATTTACAGGAGCCTTTAAAGAATACTACTTTGATTTGAAATATGTCTAATTTAGAGAAAATCTGAAATATCGTATTAGAAATGAATATGATGAAGACCAGTCTACAAAAAGACTTTTTAATCGAATGCCGAGAATGGAGTCGTGCAGCGATTATGCCTAAATAAGTAATTAGATTTATGAATCCTTTTCAACAATATATATCACCAGAAATATCTAAAAATTCATGTGATAGTTATATTACAATATTTTCTCAAGTAAACCCTACATTTACATTTACTTCAAGGATTATTAATTTCTAAAAACTTTGGCAACGCCGTACTGAACTTTGTTGATGTCCTTAGTGACTGGTGTTTGATGTGAGTGAACTCAAGTGCTTTCCTACTTTAAACACATTGAATAAGTTCTTTATAGAAATTCTCATACTACATAATAGTCCTTTTCCGGACTAAATTGATCATTGAATGGTGTTACTGTGGAGATCAGTACTACAACGCACTTTATACATTGTTTTTGTATGATTCAATAATGCTACACTATCCTTAATTCCAACTAGCGGTGGAAGAGAGATAAGGTAGTGGGTTCTGAAGAGGTAGATGTGAGGTTCGTTCCTCTGAAGAGGAATATATTTTTCTTCTTTTTTCATATTTTTTTCATTAAAATCTTTACAAAATTTTGTTTTTATCATCGTAACTCGCTTTAAAAATATTTTCCCCAAAAATGAATAAAATTAAACGTTTGAACGAACGTTTCGTTGCCTACAAAAATTGACTGTCAGAACTTCGATCAGATCGACCGTTCAGACGCTAGAGTTCAAAATTGTGAGAAATGATATGGAAAACAGAGTAAAGAAAGTAATTTATATAGATTATGGGCTAGGGGCATTAAGAATAGGAATGTAACCTAAGGTCATAATTCAAGTATATATGCCTACTTCTGCCTAAGACGACGAACAGACATGAATTCAAAATCACAATGGTATACATTAGAATTTAAAAACAACTAGTTTGTATTATTCAGAAATATTTATAATATCAAGCGTTCATTTTAGCTGTAAGTTCCGCATTTATCAGTCGTTTTTAAGTGATGCTAATTATTATTATGTGTCAACAAAATGTTTTAGGAATATTTACCGGGCCTGTTTGGGTTGTATGAAACCCTTCGTTTTTTGACCGATGTTTGTGATTGATCGAGGTGGTAGTATATTTTCAAACAAACAATTTACAGCTTCTGAAATGTGCCTCTCTGTTTGAATTCCCACGGTATGGGTAAGTTCACTTCCATCGCTGCCACATGTATGAGCAACCCCAGCGCCCCTTTCAGTTAACTACTGTATCTCGGATAAAATTTCGATAATAATCATTTAATTTATAAAAAAATAAGTCGGTAATCTACCGTAATATTTGCACTTATTAGTTTCTTAAATCCTTGTTAATGTCATATCCGTTTTTTGTAAAAACGACATGGGTTTCAAGACTCTAAATCTATATTTTATGTACCAAGGACCCGCTCCTACTGTACTACGTAAAGTAAATATAGCTATTTTCAAATGCGATTATTGGAAAAACCAGGACGGAAAGATGTATTTATAATAAAGCCAATTTATAGAGGGCCATTTACTCTATAATTCCTGCGAATACAGAGAAAATGACATGGACTTTAGTTTTCGGACCAACCTCCTTCATTACTCGTCATAATAAAAAGAATGTTTGAAAATAAAATTTCGCTTAATCTCACGCTGATATTGCAACTTTCTTTGAAAAAGCTGTGTAATTGAAAATAAAATAATGATTTCGCTCTTCGGAATGAAATTGTATTATCTTGCATTCATAAGCGGATTTACTGTTAAATCCTAAATTATAGTTTTCGAACATAAATTTCCATCTATTAGTTAGAGTCTTTTCAGACAATTAGGTAAACATCTCTTTGTTCTAGAACGGCAATAATTAATTCAACAACGTATCCTGAAATAAAAAAACATATTTTCCTTTTCAAAGTGAATTATTCGTTATAATCACAAGGATGTTTAAAAAGAAAATTCGCTAAACACACGCTGTTAATGCAACATTCTTTGAAATAGCTGTGTAATATAACTTCGAATATTAATTTCGCTCTCCGGAAGGAAATTGTTACGTCTTGCATTCATAAGCGGATTATTTGTTGACTCCGACATTAGAGTGTTAGAACTTAAATGTCGATCTATTTCTATCAGACTTTTAAAACAATAAGCTTAATATTTTTCTTCTAGAAGAGTAAAAATTAAATTGGCAAAGTAGATTAAATTAAAAATACATACTTTCTTTTTCAATATGGATTTCTCGATATTATCACTAGGATGTTAGAAAAGACAATATCGATTAACAACACGCTAATATTGCAACGATCTTTGAAAAAGCTCTGTAATATCACTCCCAATATTACTTTTCTCCGGAATGAAATTGAAATAAGCGGTTTTTTTCTTGAATCCTAAATTAGAACGTTAGATATAAATTTCGACCTATTTCTCGCAGTATTTTCAAACAAAGAGCTTAACATATTTCTTCTGTAATGGAAAAATTTAATTTGGCGACGTAGACTGAAATAAAATTCATATTTTCCTTTTCAAAGTGAATTTCTTATTATATTCACAAGGATGTTTGAACAGAAAGTTTCGATTTACTACACGCTGATATTGCAACCTTTTATGAACATGCTGTGTCATATAACTTCAAATATTGACTTCCATCTCTGGAATAAAATTGTTTTATTTTGCTTTCATTTGTGGATTTTCTGTTAAATCCTAAATGAGAGTGTTAGAACTTAAATGTCGATCAAATACTCGCAGTCTTTTAAAACATTTGTCTTAACATCTTTCTTGTAACACTGAAAAAATTTATTTGGTAACGTAGACTGAAATAAAAATACATATTTTCCTTTTATGGTGAACTTTTCGTTATAATCAGGAGGATGTTTGAAAAGGAAAGTTCGCTTAATGACACACTGTTATTGCACCTTTCTTTGAAATAGCTGTGTAACATAACTTTTAAGATTGATTTTGCTCTGCGGAATTTGATTGTTATGTTTGGCTTTCATAAGCGGTGAAGCATTTTCTGTTAAATCCTAAATAAGAGTGTAAGAACTTAAAATTAGATCGATTGTTTGCTATCTTTAAAATCAATTCTTTTAAAATCTCTTTCCTAGAAATGACCAAATTAATTTGGCAACGTAGATTGAAATGAAAATACACACTTTCCGATTCAAAGGGAATTTCTCGTTATAATCACAAGGTCATTTTAAAAGAAAATATCGCTTAACAGCACGCTAAAAATGAAACTTTCTTTGAAAAGGATATGTAATTTATCTTCGAATATTGATTTTGCTCCACGGAATAAAATTTTTAAATCTTGATTTCAAAGGGGGAATTTATGTTACATCCTAAATTTGAATGTAAGAACTTCAATATCAACCTATTTCTCGCAGTATTGTTAATCAATTAGCTTAATACCTTTCTTCTGGAACGGCAAAAATTAAATGAAATTGTTATATCTTGGTTTCAAAGGGGGGTATTCTGTTGAATCCTAAATTGGAATGTTAGAACTAAAATTTCGCTATATTTATCGAGGCATTTTCAAACAATTAGTTTAACATCATTCTTCAAGAGCGGTAAGAATAACTTTGTTCATGAAATTTGAAATTAAATGCACATTTGTCTTTTCAAGGCGAATTTCTCGTTATAATCACAGGGATGAGTGAAAAGAAAAATTTAATAAAATGTAAAAAAAAGGATGTTTGATAAGAAAAGAAAAATTTCGCTTAACCATAAGCTGATATTGAAACTTTCTTTAAAAAGCTGTGTAATTTAACTTCAAGTATTGATATTGGTCTCCGGAATAAAATTGTTAATTCTTGCTTTCATAAGCGGAATTTCTGTTGTATTTTAAATTAGAATTTTAGAACTTAAACTTCGCTCTATTTCTTGCGGTCTATTACAACTATTAGCGTAACATCTTTCTTTTAGAGAGGCAAAAATAAATTTGGTAACACAGGCTGAAATAGAAAAACTTTTTTTCTTTTTCAAAGAAAATTACACGTTAAAATCACAAGGATGATAAAAAGTAATATTCGCATTACAACACGCTGATATTGTAACTTTCTTTGAAAAAGCTGTGTAATTTAACTTCGAATATTGATTTCGTTCTCCGGAATGAAATTGTTTTATCAGGCTCTCGTAGGCGTATTTTTATAAAAACTTAAATTAGAATCTTATAGCTTGAATTTCTATGTATTTTTCGCAGTATTTTCAATCAGTTAACTTAAAATCTTTCTTCTGGAATTGCAAAAACTAATTTTGAAACGTGTACTGAAATAAAAATACATATTTTCCTTTTCAAAGTGTAATTATTGTTATAGTCACTTGTTTGCAAAGAAAATTTCGCTTAACCACACGCGGATATTGCAAATTTCGTTGAAAAACCTGTGTAATATAACTTCAAATAATATTTTCGGTCCCCGGAAGGAAATACTTATATCTTGCTTTCATAAACGTATTTTCTGTTGAATCCTAAATTGGAATGTTGGAAATTAAATTACCATCTATTTATGCCAGTCTTTTAAAACAATTAGCTTAACATTTTTCTTCTAAATGGGAAAAAATTAATTTGGCCTCGAAAACTGAAATATAAGTGCATTTTTTTCAAAGTGAATTTCTCATTTGAATCACCAGGATGAATAAAAATAAAAATTGAATTAAAAGAAAACACTCAAGGATGTCTGAAATGAAAAGAAAAATTTCGCTTAAACAAACGCTGATATTAATACTTTCTTTGAAAAAGACGTGTATTTTAACTTCAAATAATCATTTAATCATTTAATTAATTTTAACTTCAATAATCATCAGCTCTCCGGAATGAAATTATTATGTTTTGCTTTCACAAGCGGATTTTAAGTTGAATCCTAAATTACCACGATAGAACTTCATTTTCCATCTATTTCTCGCAGTATTTTCAAACAAATAGCTTAACATATTTCTTCTGTAACGGAAAAAGTTAATTTGGCGACGTAGACTGAAATAAAAATTCATAAATTTCTCTTTTCAAAGTGAATAACACGTTATAATCACAAGGATGTTCGAAAATAAATTTCACTTTACGACACGCTGAACGTTTCGTTTAACGAGCTGTGTAATATAACTTCATATAATGATTTCGCTATCCGGAATCACATTCTTGCTTACATAAGCGGATTTACCATTGAATCCTAAATTAGTGTGTTAGAACGTAAATGTCGATTAATTTCTCGCAGTCTTTTAAAACATTTGTCTTAACATCTTTCTTCTAACACTGCAAAAATTAATCTGGCAACTTAGAAGGAAATAAAAATACATATTTTCCTTTTATGGTGAACTTCTCGTTATAACCAGAAGGATGTTTGAAAAGGAAAGTTCGCTTAATCACACACTGATATTGCACCCTTCTTTGAAATAGCTGTGTAATACAACTATAAATACTGATTTCGCTCTCCGGAATTTGATTGTTATATTTAGCATTCATAAGCGTATTTTCTCTTTAGTTTTAAATAAGAGTGTAAGAACTTAAAACTAGAATGATTTTTCGCTTTCTTTTAAAACAATTATCTTAAAATCTCTTTCCTAGAAATGCAAAAATTAATTTGGCAACGTGAATTGAAATAAAAATATCGCTTAACCACACGCTAAAAATACAACTATCTTTGAAAAGGATATGTAATTTATCTTCGAATATTGATTTCACTCCCCGGAATAGAATTTTAAAATCTTGATTTCATAAGCGGAATTTGTTAAATCCTAAATAAGAATATTAGAACTTAAATTTCGACCTATATCTCACAGTATTTTTTATCAATAAGCAATCAATCAATAATTTTAATCAATCTTTCCTCTAGAACGGAAATTATAATTTGGCAACTTCGACTGAAATAAAAATACATATTTTCCTTTTGAAAGTAATTTCTCGTTATAATCACATGGATGTTTGAAAAGATAATTTAGCTTAACCCCACTCTGATAGTTTAACTATCTTTGAAAAGGCTGTGTATATAACTTCAAATATTGATTTCGCTCCTCGGATTGAAATTGTTATATCTTGCTTTCATAAGCTGACTTTCTGGTGAATCATAAATTAGAATGTTAGACTTAAATTTCGAACTTATTATCGTAGTATTTTCAAACCATTATCTTAACATCTTTCTTCTAGTACGGTAAAAATTAATTTGGCAACGTAGACTGAAATAAAAATGCATATTTTTCTTTTCAAAAATAATTACTCGTCATAGTCAAAAGGATGTTTGAAATAAAGTTTCGCTTAACCACATGCTGATATTGCAACTTTCCTTGAACAAGCTATGTAATTTACCTTCAAATATTGATTTCGCTCTCCGGAATTAAATTGTTTTATCTTGTATTTATCAGCGGATTTACTTTTAATTCGAAATTAGTGTGTTCAAACTTAAGTTTCCATCTATATCTTACAGTTTTTTCAGACAATTAGCTTAAAATCTCTTTCTTCTAGAATGGCAAATATTAATTTCAATTACTGAGACTGAAAAAAAAACATATTTTCCTTTTCAAAGTGATAACTGGATATAATCACTAGGATGTTTGAAAAGAAAATTCGCTAAACCACAGGCTGTTAGTGCAACTTTCTTTGAAGTAGTAACTTGGAATATTGATTTCGCTCTCCAGAATGAAATTGTTATATCATAATTTCATTTGCGGATTTTCTGTTGAATCCTAAATTATAGTGTTAGAATTTTAATATCCATCTATTTCTCGCAGTCTTTTAAAAGAATTAGCTTAACATCTTTCTTCTAGAACGGCAAAAATTAAATTGGCAACGTAGACTGAAATAAAAATACATTTTTTCCTCTTCATTGTGAATTTTTCGTTATAATCACAAGGATATTTGAAAAGAAAATTTCCGTTAACCTCAGAGGGATCATAAAATTTTCTTTGAAAAAGCTGAATAATACAACTTCAAATATCAATTTCGCTCCTCGGAACGAAATTTTTATATCTTGCCTTTTAAAAGTGTATCATCTATTAACTTCTAAATTAGAGTGTAAGAACTCAAATTTCGATTTATTTTTCGCAGTCTTTTAATACAATTAGCTTAACATTTTTCTTCTAGAACGGCATAAATTAATTTCGCCACGAAAACTGAAATAAATATATAAATGTGTTTGTTCAAAGTGAATTTTTCGTTATAAACACAAGGATGTTTGAAAAGAAAAGAAACATTTCGCTTAACTAAACGCTAAAAGTAATACTTCCTTTTAAAATGCTGTGTAATTTAGATTCTAATATTGATTTTGCCCTCCGGAATAAAATATTATATCTTGCTTTGATAAGCGATTTTTTTTATGAGTACTAAATTAGAACGTTAGATCTTAAATTTCGATATATATCTCGCAGTATTTTCAAACAATTAGCTTAACATATTTCTTCTGTAATGGCAAAAAGAAATTTGTCGACGCAGACTGAAATTAAAATACATATTTTTCTTATCAAAGTGAATTACTCGTTAAATATCGTGGATGTTTGAAATGAAATTTCGTTTTACGACACGCTGATATTCCAAATTTCGTTAAATAAGCTGTGTAATACAATTTATTTTTTGATGTCACTCACCGGAATGGCATAGGTACCTTGCTTTCATAAGCGGATTTACTGTTTAATCCTAAATTAAGTGTTAGAACTTAAATATTCATGTAATTCTTACAGTCTTTTCTGAAAATTAGCTTAACATCTCGTTTTTTCTAGATCGGAAAAAATTAATTTGGCAACGTGGACTGCAATATAATAACATATTTTCCTTTTCATTGTGAGTTTCTCGTTATAATCACAAGAATGTTTGAAATGAAAGTTTCGCTTTACGACACGCTGCTATTGCAACTGTATTTTTTAATGCTGTATCAAATATCATCAAATACTCTCTTCGCTCTCATGCATTAAATCTTGCTTTCATAAGCGGATTTTCTGTTGAATCCTAAATTAGTGTGTGAGAACTTAAATGTCTATCAATTTCTCCAAGTCTCTTAAAACACCTTAACATCTTTCTTCTAGAACGGCAAAAAATTATTTGGCGACATAGACTGAAATAAAAATACATATTTTCCCTTTCATAGTGAATTTCTCGTTATAATCAGAAGGATGTTTGAAGAGTAACATTCGCTTAGCCACACACTGATATTGCAGCAATCTTTGAAAAGCTGTGTAATATAACTTCAAATATTGATTTCGCTTTCCAGAATACAATTGTTATATCTTGCTTTCATAAGCAGATTTGTCGTTGAATCCTAAATAAGAGAATTAGAACTTGAATTTCAATCTATATTTCGCAGTCTATTAAAACAAATATCTTAAAATCTTTTTTCTATAACGGCAAACATTTATTTTTCAACTAAGACTGAAATAAAAATACACTTTTTCCTTTTCAAAGTGAATTTCTCGTTATAATCACGGTTATAATCACTTTCTTTGAAAAGGCATTGTCATATAACTTGATTGATCCTGATTGAATTGTTCATTTCAATATCATAAGCGGATTTTTTGTTGAATCCTGAATTAGAATGTTAGAATACAAATTTTGATCTTTTTCTTGTAGTATTTTAAAATATATAGCTTATTACCTTTCTTCTGGATCGGCAAAAATTATATTGGAAACGTAGACTGAAATAAAAATACATATTTTCCTTTTCAAAGGAATTTCTCGTTATAATCACAAGGATGTTTGAAAAGAAAATTTTTCTTAACCTCACGGTGATAAAGCATTTTTCTTTGAAAAAGCTTTGTAATATAACTTCAAATATTAATTTCTCTCCCCGGAATGAAATTGTTATATCTTGATTTCAAAGGCGGGTATTCTGTTGAATCCTAAATTAGAATGTTAGAACTAAAATTTCGATGTATTTATCGAGGCATTTTGAAAACAATAAATTTAACATCTTTCTTCAAGAGCGGTAAGAATAAATGTTGATACGAAATTTGAATTTAAATGCATATTTGTCTTTTCAAGGTGAATTTCTCGTTACAGGTGATGTTTGAAAAGAAAATTTCGATTAACTTTACATTAAGTTCAACTTTCTTAAAACGGCTGTGTAATATAACTTCAAATATTGATTTCGCTCCCAAGAATGTAATTGTTATATCTTGCCTTTTTAAGCGAGTAAACTGCAGAATTCTAAATTAGAACGTTAGAAAACAAGTTTCGATCGATTTCTCGCAGTATTTTATAACAATTAGCATAACATCATTCTTCTAGACCGGTAAAATTAGATTTAGTAACGTAGACTGGAATTAAAACTACATATTTTCCTTTTCAAGGGAATTTCTCATTATGAACACATGGATGTATGAAAAGAAAAATTTATTGAAAGGTAAAAACACAAGGATGTTTGATAAGAAAAGAAATTTCCAAAGTTGAGAAGTTGAAGAGAAGTTGCCAAAATAAATTTGGCAACGCAAACTGAAATCAAAGTACATATTTATCCTTTCTAAGTGAATTTCTTGTTATAATCTAAAAGACGTTTGAAAAGAAAAATTTAATGAAAGGTAAAAACACAAGGATGTTTGATAAGAAAAGAAATATTTCGCTTTACCATACGTTGATATTGTAACTTTCTTTGAACAAGCTGTGTAAATTAACTTCAAATATTGATATACATCTTAGTAATGAAATTGTTCATTCCAATAAGCGGATTTTTTGTTGAAGCATAAACTACTACGTTAGAACTTAAATTTCAATCTACTTCTCGAAGTATTTTCATACCATTAGCATAACATATCTTTTTTCTAGATCGGCAAAAATTAAAAATGGCAACGTAGACTGCAATAAAACATATTTTCCTTTTCAAAGTGAATTTCTTGTTATGATCACAAGGATGTTTGAAATGAAAGTTTCGCTTAGCTATACGCTGATATTGCAACTTTTTTTTAACATGCTGTGTCATATATCGTCAAATACTGACTTTGCTCTCCGGAGTTAAATCTTGCTTTCATATGCGGATTTTCTGTTGAATCCTAAATTTGTGTGTTCGAACTTAAATGTCGATAAATTTCTCGATGTCTTTCAAAACAATTATCTTAACATCTTCCCTCTAGAACGGCAAAAATTTATTTGGCAACGTAGACTGAAATAAAAATAGATATTTTCCTTTTCAAAGTGATTTCTCGTTATAATCAGAAGTTTGTTTGAGAAGTAAAATTCGCTTAACCACACACTGATATAGCAAATTTCTTTGAAAAGCTCTTTAATATGACTTTATATTTTCATTTCGTTCTCCGGAATGTAATTGTAATATCCTGCTTTCATAAGCAGATTTTCTGTCGAATCCTAAATAAGAGTGTTAGAACTTAAATTTCCATCTATTTTTCGCAGTCTTTTAAAACAAATACCTTTTAACCTTTTTTCTAGAAGGGCCAAACTTAATTTTGCGAAGTAGACTGAAATAAAACTATTGTATTAATATATTTTCCTTTTAAAATGGAAATTTTTTTATAATCACAATCAAGTTTGAAAAGAAATTTTTGCTTAACTACACGCTGATAACTTCCTTGTAAATTTAACTAGAAATTCACTTTGAAAAGGGAAATATGTATTTTTATTTTAGTCTACGTTGCGAATTTAATTTTACCGTTCTAAAAAAAAGATGTTAGGTAATTGTTTAAATAGACTGCAAGAAATAGATCTTCCAATACACTAGCTTAGGATTCAACAGGAAATCCGCTTATGGAAGCAATTTATAACAATTTCAATCCGAAGAGCAAAATCAATATTTTGGGTTAAATTACACCGCATGTTCAAAGAAAGTTGCAATATCAGCGTGTGGTTAAGCGAAATTTTCTTTTAAAAAATCATTGTGATGTTAGCAACAAATTCACCTTGAAAAGGAAAATGTATTTTTATTTCAGTTTACTGTGCCATATAATTTTTGCCGTTGTATTATAAAGATGTTAGGCAAATTCTTTCATTAGACTACGAGAAATAGATCGAAATTTAAACTCTATTACCGATTCTACAGTAAATCCGCATATGAGAGCATGAATTAACAATTTCATTCCGGAGAGAAAAAGCAGTATTTGAAGTTTAATTGCACTGCTTTTTAAAAGAAAGTTTTAATATCAGTGTTTGGTTAAGCGAAATTTTTCTTTTATTTTTAAATATCTCTGTGTTTTTTACTCTTATTCCATTTTTCTTTGCAAACATCCATTGAAATTCACTTTGAACAGGAAAATATGGGCTTTTTTTCAGTTTACGTTGCGAAATTTATTTTTACCTTTCTAGAAGAAAGATGTTAAGCAAATTGTTTAAAATACTGCGATAAGTAGTACGAAATTTAAGTTATTTCATTCAAATTTAGCATTCAACAGACATTCCGCTTATGAAACAAGATTTGACAATTTCATTCCGGAGAGCAAAATCAACTTTCGAAGTGAAATAACACAGCTTTTTCAAAGAAAGTTGCAATATCAACGTGTGGTTAAGCCATACTTTTTTTCACACATCCTTGTGATAATAACGTTATATTTCCTTTGAAAAGGAAAATATGTTTATTTATGTCAGTCTAGGTTGCCAAATTAATGTTTGCCGATCTAGAAAAATGATGTTTAGCTGATTCTTTTAACACACTGCGAGAAATAGATAGAAATTTAAGTCTATTAACGATACAACAGAAAATCCGCTCATGAGAGCATAATATAACAATTTCATTCCGTAGAGCGAAATCAATATTTTAAGTTATATTTTAAAGCTTTTTCAAAGAAAATTGCAATATAAGCGTGTGGTTAAGCGAAATTTTCTTTTCATACGTCCTTGTATTTATAACGCTAAATTCCTTTGAAAAGGAAAATATTTATTTTTATTTCAGTCTTCGTTGCGAAATCAAATTTTCCCGTTAAGAAGAAAGATTTTAATCGATTGTTTTAAAAGATTTCGAGAAATAAATAAAAAATAAAGTTCTAACACTCTTATTTAGGATTCAAAATAAAATCCGCTCATGAAAAGAAGATAAAACAAATTCACTCAAGAGAGCGAAATCAAAATATGAAGTTATATTACACTTAATAACTTAATATTGATTTCGTTCTCCGGAATAAATTTGTTTAATCTTGCTTCAATAAGCGGATTTTCTGTTGAATACTAATTAGAGTAGTAGAACTTAAAATGTCGAACTATCTCTCGCATTCTTCAAATAATTACCTTGACATCTTTCTTTTAGAACGGATAAAATTAATTTGACAACGTTGACTGTTAAAAAAAATACATATTTTCCTTTTCAAAGTAAATTTCTTGTTCCAATCCAAAGGATGTTTGAAAAGAAAATTTCGCTTAACCACACGTTGATATTGCAACTTTCTTTGAAAAATCTGTGAAATTTAACTTATACACTTTGTTTCGCTCTCTGGAATGAAATTGTTATATCTTGCTATCATAAGCGGACTTTCCGTTGAGTCCTAGAGTAGAGTGTTAGAACTTAAATTTCGATCTATTTCTCGCACTTTTTTAAAACAATTAGCTTTTAAAAATTAACAATTAGCAAAACAATTCATTTAGAACGGCAAAATTTAATTTTGGGCGTTGATTGGTATAAAAATAGATATTTTCTTTTCAAAGTAAATTTTTTGATATTATTTACAAGGATGTTTGAAAAAATAATTAGCTAATTATTTGAAAAGACAGGGGGAAATAGTTGGAAATTGAAGCTCTATCACTCTAATTTAGGATTCACCTGAAATTCTGCTTATGAAAGTAAGATATAAATATTTCATTCCGGATAGTGAAATCAATATTTGAAGTTATATCACACAGCTTTTTCAAAGAAAGCTTCAATATCAGCGTGCGGTCAAGCGAAATTTTATTTCAAAACATCATTGTGAATATAACAAGAAAATCTCTTTGAAAAGGAAAATATGTATTTTTATTTTAGTCTACATGCCAAATTTATTACTGCCACTCTAGACGAAAGATTTTACGCTACGTGTTTTAAAAAACTGCGAGCAATAGATCGAAATTTAAGTTCTATTACTCTAATTTTGGATTCTTTAAAAATCCGCGTTTGAGAGCAAGATATAACAATTTCATTCCGGAGAGCGAAATCAATATTTGAAATTATATTACAAAACTTTTTTAAAGAAAGTTGCAATATCAGCGTGTGGTTAAGCAGAATTTTTGTTTCAAACATCCTTGTGATTATATCGAGATATTCACTTAAAAAAAAGAAAATATGTGTTTATATTTCAGTCTACGTTGCCGAATTAATGTTTGCCGTCATAGATGGAAGATGTTTATATATATGTTTTAAATGACTTTAAGAATTAGATGGAAAAATAAGTTCTAACACTCTAATTTAGGATTCAACAAATGTCTGCTTAGTATAGCAAGATACAACAATTTAATTCCGGAGAGCGAAATCAATATTTGTAATTATATTACACAGCTTTTTCAAAGAATGTTGCAATTTCAGTGTGTGGTCCAGCGAAATTTTCATTTCAAAAATCCTTGTGATTGTAAAGACAAATTTACTTTTCAAAGGAAAATATGTATTTTTATATCAGTCAACGTTGCTAAATTAATTTTATCCTTTAAAAAGATGATTTTAAGCTAATTTTTTTGAAGACTGCGAGAAAAAGTTCAAAATTTAAGTCTTAACCCTCAAATTAGGATTCAAGATAAAATCTGCTTATGAAACCACGATAATACATTATCATTCAGAAGAGCGAAATAAATATTGAAGTTATATTACTCAGGTTTTCAAAGAAAGTTGCAATATCAGCGTGTGGTCGCATAATCGCTCATCATAAAATATCGCATATATAAACAAACCTGACGCTTGAAAAATGAAGACGCAGAGACATGGGAATTTTATTATACTCGTATTAAGAATCAGTTCTATGGAAGAGTAAAAATGTTACCACCGCAATGGAGAATATTTTGTTTCTGAAACAGGATCAAAAGAAAACCAAGAAATACGCTGAAACAAAGCAAAACATGGGACTTGAATTCCAGAAGTAAGTATTTAATCCTCCAGTTTTATTATTTCACGGAAAAATATCGCCTTGTATTGAAAAATTAAATCGCAGAAAAATAGTAAATAAATTTTATTCATATTTGATATCAATTCAATAATAGTTTAAAATGGTACCACCGATATCGCACATATTTCGTTCCGACACAGGCTCTGAAGAAAACCTAGCGATACCTTGAAACAAAACAAAAAATGCAGCTTGAGTTCAAGTATTAAGCATTTTGTTTCAATGTAATTGCTACATCGCAAAATATCGTATTTAAAATCAATTCTGATTACAAATAAATGAAACGCTGAAAAATGGGAATTAAAGTCACCTCACATTGGGTAGTCAGTTCGACAGTAAACTGCTGCGACCGCAATCGTAAATATTCTGTATCTGACGAAATATCTGAAAAAACAACGAAATATACAAAACTTTAAGAAGATGCAACGCGAAATCCTTCGAGAAAATAGATGTGATCCGTCGTATTGATCAAGCACGCTTTCGAAAAATGGATAGTTTCCAATCCTTGCCATCTTTCAAAGACACTGTCTCAAACGATCGATTCTCCTAAATTTCATTTCGAACAACATCAAAGAAAACTCCATTCCCATATGAGTTGTTCGATTTGATAGAGAAACCACGTCCCCCCGGCTAGAGACGAGGCAAGGTCACAAGAGTTCAGCTGGATAAGGCATTTCCCTTCGACGTCTGCGATAAGGAATGCCTGCTGGCCATCTAAGAATATCACAGTCTCGTACTCGGTATGGACGCTGGTATTGCTTACTGAAGTGCTCTAGTCCTTCCAGGCAACATTCTTTGAATCCCAATATTACCCAGTTTATTCCCATAGGCATACCACAGAAATATTGTATCGCAGCCTTTTAATGAATACCTCTGAGTTTGATATCGAAATTGATTCTAAATTACACGTCTTTGTGAAAGAAATCATTACGGGAGGGGAGGAGCCATTATTATGAATGAGGGATACGCCGATGTAGAAGAAAGGTCGGATGAATATGCATTGTGCATGGACATAAACGGTTTTTGCGCGAGTGTGACGAGGAAAAAACTTAGAGGGAAAAGAATTATGTACATGATGTATATAATCCATCATTTAAATGATTTTCTACAGTTCCGAAACAATTATACGACATATATAACTAACAATAACAAGATATAATTACAAGAATATGTTTGATTTGCCTTTTTAGCTTACCTTTCATATTTATTTGATTTTCTTATTGTCGAGCAGAAACTAATCACACTCTTTTTGATTTTGTTGAGGGTGAATCTGAATTTGTTTCGGGGTTTAATATTGAATATAGTAGAGGAGGATTTGCCTTAACTTTTACGTCTGAATATGCAAGAATTTTATTTATGAGTATATTATTTGTTGTTATATTATGAGTGTGTTATAATAATTCTTTACTTTTCTTTGTTGAGTTAACTTTTATTTCTTTTTGTTTGATCTGGGTTGCATAAGATGTGATTTTCATATTATTGTATCAACTGAAGTGGCTTTTGCAATCACTGTACGCAGGGGAGTTGTCTCTAGAACTCTTTTCGTCCTCATTAGCGCATTGTTTTTGCAATCAAAGATCAAGTTCGAGTAATAGGGATACAGCGCAGTTCGTCCCTCGCTACCATACCCGACGAGAGTGGAGACGATCAAAGCCAATTTTGTCTATTGGGAGCAGTACATCTAGATCGACCCGTTATCTCCAAATCACACCAATTTTTGTCCTAGTGCCCTATATTTGCTACTGACGAAGAGCAGGGCTGTGAGCAGCGGATCACCCAGACCCGTGGGTGGCGGAGCTGGACCGTCCAATCGCTTAAAGCCGTTTAAGTGATCTGTCACGGATTTAAGAGGCTTCGTCTTGAGGTGAGTTCTATAACTTTTTTAATGCTGATGAATGGACTGATTTATTAATTTAGTATGTTTCCAATTTGATGCTGGACTGTACTTATTTTATTCAATTGCATCTGAAAGGATAACTAATGACCTAAAAAACAAATGAAACTACTTATTGTCATGCGCTGAGAAGTGTTTTAGCAGCAGAAGTGCAATGAGTACATTAACTGTTTCTTATAAATTCTATTTCTCCCAGTGTTTCTGCTCACGGTTAAAAACAATGCGTGATGAAGAGGAGAAAAAAGTCCATTGTTTGTCCTCCTATGGAAGGAGTGACAGTGAAAAGTGTTTGATAGTGTTGTATATTATTTGAATTATGTATATTATTTCACGTCATTTGATATCCGATTTCGAACAGCTCGCTTCATGAGTAGCTTTGATTGAGCATCTATTAAAAATGCACCAGTATAAAGAACCTCGACTCAGTACCATTATTACAAGTAAAATCATCTTTAGGAATGCGACGAGTATAAGGCGTTTTCACATAGCATAACCCCTTACAGTAAGGCCAATGCAAGTTTACTTCACTAGATCCCGACCTCTGCCATTCCGAAAAAATATTCATGTCATGATACTTATGTTGACATGAAGGCAACTGGTTACGACGAGCAATATGGGATTAATGTCGCTCTAGTAGGAATTACCTCGATAAGGTTTCTGAGGTGAGCGTTGGTTACCAGAATTCGAAATGCGTGTGAGCGGAGGTTAGCTGCAATCGTGATTGAATTTCAACGAGTTAACAAAAGGGAGGGGCAAGAAGAGAGACGGAAGAGTTACATTGACAGTGAAATAGAATTTTCTTTGGAAAAACACACCAAGAAAGTCCAATAGAGAAAACAGGCGTTTGCACTAGGCATAATTACTACGTTGACGCTAATCTTTAACTTGACTTTTGGTCACCCTTAAAAGATTTTGCTCCAAGGGTCATTGCTCAGAAATTTCACAATATTTAGTCATGTTACTTGCAGTTTCCCCAAATGGCGATAGCCGAAAAACATTCCAGGGCCTTGGGACAGCTAGAACTTCGTTTTTTTTAAGTATTCTACCGGTTAAGATTGGTTTTGCTGAATTTCAGAAAATTTCCTCACGGTTTTTGTACATTTTCCAGGGCCTGTCAATCTCTGGTGTATCCTTTTTCGCCTCAGCATACGACCTGCCTTTCTTTATCCTGTCCATGAAACCTATTTTCCTTCTTCCTCTTCGCCTGCCCAGCATCCTTCCCTCTATCGCATTCTTGAGCAACCCATCGCCCCAACCCGAGGATACTGTTTTCCATCAATTCCCCGCTCGACTGCGCATGCGTGAAATGAAGGAGCTGTGACCGTGGATCTGCCCAAGGGCGCAGGTGTTTGTCGTACATTAGACACCATTTAAATCTTGAGTGCGACTAGTGTTTGTGATGGAGTCGGTTGAATGTAAGAAGACTAACGAAAGTCTCTAACAGTTGGTCGCAATAATACGCGATCACATACCTCTCGCCAAAGTTTCGCAAAATTATATTTCCACTATCCATATTAAATGCATTGCATAGCAATATTCAAGATAATTTTAACCTCAAGCCCTGAACGTACGAATATAATATTGCATCCTCCAGTCACCAACTCTGCCGATCTCGAATTTAATGCAAAAATTTCCTTTCCTCTCCCACTATCTCAAGCACTTCCTCGTTATTCTTCGTAGGACTTCGTTAGTAAACCAAATATTAGCCCCAGAGTAAGGATCGCTAGGCGTTTGGATGAGCATCGTGGAAAACATTTGAACCGATACAAATATAACAGAAGAAACATTACAAACCTCATTCGAAAACAAGTGACAAGCAGCATCTAATTGCATTACCACGTAACTATAGCCACGAGATGAGAATGAACGTAACTCATTACGATGTGAATAGAGTGATAGCACGACTAATCCATCTTTATTCGGCTTTTATTTTACCTGCATGGGATGGAAATGAAATTGAACACAGGGCCGAAAACAGTGCTTGTTTGGAAATAAGTGAGAGATGCAATCAGCTACAGTGCGCTTATGGAGCTGAACGTTCTGTCGACGAGAACGATTGTGTAACATGTCGCTGTCGAAATCCATGCGAAGATCACAGCTGTGCTATCCCTGGGACTGTCTGCTCAGTAAACCAATATTATCCTCCAGGGTCAGATGAAGCTCAATTTCGTGCCATATGCCTGCCTCGTAAGTGGTTTTCTCTTCCTTTGAACTATAGATGTCATAGAAATCGACATTATGTGCCATATTTTCCCAAATGTAGCCTCTATTTAAATACAACATAGGTAAAAATGGGCGTTTGAGGTAAGGTCACTCATAACCATTTAATTATAAAATAGCCTTAGGTGGCCTTGAATGGTTATGGCCATTCGGCCATAGAATAGAATAAATCTTTATTATACTCTGGGACAGGTCCCTTAGAACAGCAATACGATACAATAAAATAGCAACGAGTTAATCAAAAAATTAACAAATGATTTAGTTAATTTTTTTGGTTAAATCTTTATGACCAGGGTCCCAAATACTCGCGTCGTATTCCAGGCGTGGCCTAACCAGAGCGAAGTGGCATCTCTCTTTTACTTTTTCATCAGAGGACCTTCCTATTATTCGCTTAACAAAACCTAGTTTATTTAACGCTGGGACGCATATGTTTTGTATGCGTGTTCCCCACGATATATCAGACGTTAAGGTAATTCCAAGATATTTTATTGTATCTGAATATTTTATGTTTATTCCACCAACAGTATCGGAATGGCATTTGTGTGATGACTTTCGCAGGAAGTGAACTGCGGTGCATTAACTAATATTTATTCCTAACCCCCGCTCCTGGCACCACGAATGAACGTTGTTATGGTCCGATGACAAAACTTCAAAGTCCGCATCTTCGCTTATTTCACGGTAGATATAACTATATCGTCTGCAAATAAAACCTGCGTAGGAGTGGCATTCTTTCGCCTTGATTTTAAATATCGATTCCCAAAGAAAACATAATGCAAGAGTAAGCAGCATGTTATGCTAAAAAAAAACTGCTAAAGAGGATCAGAAATGTTACACGGCTGATGGAAGAAATATTTTGGAAATTGTTGGAGACTCAGAGACTACGCCATTGGCTTATACTGTTAGAAAACTTCTAAATGACAGAATTTCAGTTTGGCAAAAAAAAAGAACCTGCATTACTGCTCTAGGGAAGTAATGCAGGTTCAGTTCAGAAAGCCAGTCAAGTGCAGTGAAAAAAAAACTGAGGAACAGAGCCAACCTGATCAGTACAATTTTTTTTCAATTCTAACACGTAAAATAATCCATCAGTAAAGTAATGCTTACTGGGGTAGAGGTAGGTGACGAGGGTTGTCATTTTTGGTGCCCCGGCCAACCGTCCACCTCAAGCGAGTTGCAAAGTGTATCGGCATACATGCCTACTAGTTATATATATTGCCCAATATTATTATTATGATTATTTGTTTCTATATAACGTAGCACCTGAGAGAGTGAAACTATTATTTTTTTCTTTCTTTTTTGCCATTCTGTTGTTTTTTTCATTCGGTGGATTATCCTCAGTGTTAATGTTCTTAAATTTTTGTAATTTGTTTTCTGTAATGCAAAAGTTACTGGGATAGTGTGTTTATTTCTAAAAATGTAATTTTGTTGACCCTAGAGTCCGAGAGTTCTTGAAATAAATTCTATTCTATTCTATTAGTGGTTGCTACAATAAATCCGGAACTTAAAAATAAGACACATGAATATTATGCTACTCACCTGTGTCATTTTCCGCTCTTTTTTCCTCTTCTCTCCCCTTTCGTGACTGGCTTTCTGACACACCATACCACACGCCTCCGCGGTGGCTTTAAGGGTCGTAGGTGGATGAAAATAGAAATCCTCCCTCTCTTTTTCTAAGGATAAGTGGCTGAAAACGGCGAGCTTAATTTCAGACTCATAAGGTCGCTGCGGAAGATTTTAAAGGAATTTCTTATCAATATCTGTTGGAGAAATGTCGATTGAAACTCCTAATCTCTTGTTCTGTTTCTTGTTCACAGCTCCAAAGCCTGGCCAGTGCCCTGACTCATCAGTTATTGAGTCGAGAATCTGTCAAACCGAGTGTCACTCTGACGCTGACTGCCAAGACTCTGCAAAGTGCTGTTATAATGGCTGCCGCCTTGTGTGTGTTTCTCCTATTTCAGAAGAATTTACCACCCAAGGTCCTCCGAGAAGGCCGGAAGTCACCACATCTCTAAATAAAGGTATTTTGCTCCACTATCATATGATTTGTGCATAATTTCGCGGTAAATATTTGATCAATGATGGCGAGCCACATATTGGAGGTGAGATTATGTCTACATCTAGATCTACTTATTACACTGCCAGCCACCACAAGGGTGTTTGGCAGGGGGTGAATTATCACCAACATGAACTACAATGAAGAACAACCATGCACATTTCACCAACTTTCACCAACATGCACCACACTATGGATATGTTACAAATGCTACATAAACTACCTACTGAATTAATCTATAATGTAAGTAAGTAAACATATCTCAGGACCCATGCAGGGAACATGAAAAACATGGTGTTGGCACTACTCGGCAGGTATAGAAACAGGCATAGGGTGCATAGAATTAATTAGCTACACTACCTGTCAACTAACCTACTTCAAAGTCTGAACGCAGCCATTATGGTCTCTTATG
This sequence comes from Ceriagrion tenellum, assembly GCA_963169105.1. Classification (NCBI taxonomy): domain Eukaryota; kingdom Metazoa; phylum Arthropoda; class Insecta; order Odonata; family Coenagrionidae; genus Ceriagrion; species Ceriagrion tenellum. The sequence goes on from OY720643.1 coordinate 111,113,562, forward strand.
GATTGCGGGGAAAACAGCATATTAAATTTTTATGTTCTACGATCTATTTAGGTATCTTATTTTATATTAATGAACTGATCTACCGTAATATGTTGGAACTGGTAAAGTGTTGCTAACTTCTTCTGAAAATAAATGGGTTTTGAATTTACGTAAAATATTGAGTCTAATTTTCCGTTAATTAATGCGATTCCCATCCAAGTTGATGCAAGAGGTCAGCAACACTAACGAGACTATCATAACGGCCTTTCACGTATCTTGCTGATTTTCTCTGCACTCGTTCTAACTCTGTTTTCAAGCCTACTTCATGTGGATCCCAAACATTGGCATAGTATTCCGAGTGGGGTCTAACAAGGGAGAACTAGCTAATTCTTCTAACTTTATCGTCACTTTTTCCGAGTTTTCTTTTAACAAAATCCAATTTACGATTAACTTGGCCAGTTATTTCCTGAATATGTTTGCTCCACGAGAGATCATTAGTTAGTTTAACTCCGAGGTATTTCACTAATTCTACAGTCTCTAATTGGGAATTCTGTTCGTAATAACTGTACTTAGGGGAGTATTTTCTTTTTCCTGTAGTTCATCTCAACACGTTTTTCAAATGCAAGTCTAGCCGCCACGCTTCGCATCACCAAGTGATTGGGGTATTTGTATGGGCTGTTAAAAAAACCTACCAATCAGCTGGTAGACTATCGAAGTGAATGAATGAATTCGATACTAGGTTACGCTTCGTGTTACTTAATATGAATATGTATTGGTGTTACTTCATAAGAATAGGAATGAATAAGCCCTCCTGATTCAAACAGAGCTCGAAAGGAGCCGATCAAACAAGCAACGCGACTGATATAGAAATGACATCGTCATGAGTGCAGGGGATGGACACCACAAGTACCCCTACCGGCTCAAATTCTCTGAATATAGAGAAAGAAAAAATAGAGACAGAGAGGAAATATTGCTTGAAGTTGATATTTTTGCGTCGTTTCTCCGACAATTTTTTTTCTTTTGCCGGACGATTCTGTTGGCCCGTATGTCCCGGGAATCCCGATAGGCTGCTAAGCCTGTCATCACGTTTTCCAGGGACTGGACCAACTTCCGCTTCCAATTCCTCAAATGGAACAACTTCCGCTGTACATTAATTTTTCCTACCAGAGCTCTACTTCTCCACCTTAAGTTCTTAATTATAAAACTTTGATGTAGTCTTTGCGGCACCCATACATGACCGATTCCCTCGTTATGATGACAACGATTAAGTGAAGGAAATTAAAATTATTTCCATCATAGGTGCTCATATTGACCAAGAAAATTACGGAAATCATTAAAAGCCAGGGATAAATAAATCAAAGTAGAAAAAAGTACTTATAGACTTAACACCAGCTTAGTGTATAGTCAGCAATGACTGATGAAAACTAACATGGCACAATTACACAAGTGTTATTTCAGCAAATTCGCGAGGTACATGGTCATACGATGAAGACCTAACTTTACGGAATCTCAATAGAAATAGATGTGGGCTTTCCTTTGTGGAAGTTTTCCAGTACGAAAGAATATAATGACGTTGTTAACTCCACTTGAGATAAATAATTTTAACCTGGGTTACGACTTGATTTTGATTTTTCATCTTCAGGTACAATCTGGGGTACAACGTTATTCATTTTATTCTTCAGTTTATGGTATCTTTCCATAATTAAAAGAGGAGCACAAATTTGTATTTCCCTGCAGATTTATTGAGCATATACGTCTGGTGCCGGCTTCTGTACCATCATTCAGTCCATTGTACAAATAGAATTGATGGAAGTCCGTTGAGTCACTGTTAATATGTAAGAACGATTATAGTAGATATATGAAGTGGAGATTATATGAAAAAGAACAAGGCAATAAATAAGCCGGAAGCAAAATGTTTTTTAAAATATCTCGAAGTTTCAAAAGAAGTGCATTACTGAGTCTCTCAGCTCTCTGAGTGTCAGCATCTCTAATACAACGAACACAAGGTACAAGATACAAGGTGCAAGGTTGTCAGTCAGGTTTCCTTATTTAATAAGATCAATGTTTTTCACACCCGTTGAATTTCAACCTTCCGCTAGTTGGCTATAAAATCGGCCACACGACTCGGGAGCGGTTAGTTTGCTTGTATTACCTTATTCTTTTTCATCCAGGTTTTACATGATGTATAAAATTACTACTGAATAAAATTTTCAGATATAAAATAATAATTTCTAAAAATTTGTGATTAGTTCGAAAATAATTGTGTACAAGGTTGTGCCGCTCCTAGTAATGTTGTCTAGCATTTCTCTTGAGCAGTCCTGCATTAGGTATTTCAATACTCTTCACCTACCTGGCCTCAACCAATGTCATTAATGTTTATCTCTCCTTCACCTACCAACTTGCCAATTTGTTTCTTTTCGTTCCAATGTGGCCCTCCCTTCCTCTTTTGCTCAACGCTTCCCCTCTCCTCACTGCTTTTTAATCTTCGTCATTCTACAAACCCTATTGCGTGATTCGATGCCATTGCGATGCCGCATTGGGCTAACGAGATCTAGCGGCTGCAAAAGTGCCGTGGAAACATTGCGACGACACAGTTGGGTTATTACCTTGTCGTGTGCCCCGTATAATAATTAAGAGAGTGTTTTTCACGAAACGGCCCAGCGGATCCACCGCAGTGTCGTCACGACACTTGTCGCTCGTGTAGGACCGACCTTGTATTAGGCCTCTGCAGCGCTCCTCCGAATATTAGGTTGAATTATCTCAGTACTTAATGCAATCCTTTACCAGATAATTTCTTTTTCTCTCTCCCTTTACTCATAATCTCCTCTATTTCTCATAATCCCTCCCGCAACGCTAAAGTTAATAACTGCTTCAATTTAGCCAGTCTGGCATTCTCCCCCTCACGTACTTTAACTACTTCGAATGCCCAAGAACAAGAGTTTGCAACCCCTTGCCAAGGTTGGCATGGTGATGACTTTTTTCTAAAATGCTTTAGGTTCTAGCCAAGCTAATTTTCCATACTTAGAGGACACCTATAAGCGGCGGAGACAGTCCGGTATGTGCAAGGTGGCCTACTTCTAAATACGAAAAACAAAACGAAATCAGTTTCTCATTTGGCTATAAAAGCGGCTGCACGCACCGGAAGCGGTCAATTGACTCCTCTTGTTTTGGTATTTTTCATTCAGATAGTATCAAATTTTCTTTATGATCATTGCCAAATAAAATTTCGAAGAATCAATTAATAATAGTACAAATATTTATTATTGGAACGAGAAAATATTTTGTGTCAAAGTTGGAGCCAACTAAAAATATTGCCTAACCCTGCCCTTGAGCAACCCTACATATGGTTTTATAATGCTCTTCACCAAACTGGCCTCATACTATGTCGTTGATGTCTATATCTCCTTCACTTACCAAGTCACTACCTTGCTCTATTTCGTCCTATTGTGGTCATTGGCATTTCCTCATTTTCCCTCCTTACCTCTTTTCTTAGATTTATCGGAGAGAACAGATCAGGGAGGTGGTGGCGAAGACTTAAAATAACACACGTGTCTCAGAATTGTACCTTTTATTAGCGTTCACACAAGTGCAATGCGACCATGCGTCCACTCAGCCCAGGGCTCATATCCAATGTATCGCCTCCGGACAGGTAGCAAACGTGGCAAGTTCTCCTTCTCCTCGCGCACACTCGCGGCGCCCATTCCGCTGCATCAGATAGGAATCTGGTCTGCGTATCCGTCCGCCGTCAGGTTAGCGCGAATTCAAATTCAGCCGCTAACACTATTTCTCAACGGTTCCCCTCCTCAATGCTCATTTTCTCTCACCTCTCTACAAATCCCGATCTTTCTCCTCGCACTTCCCATTCCTGTGACTAAATAAGGTGTGGGTGATGTATCGAAATCAAAGAGAGTGTCCTGCCATGAAAAGACATCCCTAGAATCAACTTTTATTTCAATGTTAATTTTAACATTTGAATATTCTATTTTCGAACAAAGTGTTCATTTAAGGATATTCTAACTTTTGTACAATTATTTTTCAGTTCCTGTCAGAGCAAACATTACACTAAATCAGGCTACATATTCTGTGTCCAGTAATATATCTATTCCATGCCAAATTGAAGGTAATCCAGCACCTCAAGTGGCTTGGTATAAGGATGATGCCATTTTGGTAAATAGTGAAAGAGTTCGGCTTGCAGGTATGCATGTATGTGAATTACCCTCCATATTTACCAAATTTTTCAAGTAACTTATGGTGAACTTTATCAATTTCCATACGTTTTCAGATTCACACACGATAATTATTCTCAGAGCAAACACTACTGACTCCGGGACATATCGGTGTGAAGCCAGCAATTCCCATGGAAGCTCATCAAGCACCATATCAATAATGGTTGAAGGTATTTCTGATATTTTTTCATTAATATTTTCATTTAAAATTTTCAATATTAAAATATTTTGCAGCAAAGCATGGAGAGGTAATCCTATAAATATTTAATCGCTCCTTTTTTATGCTTTATAAAAATTATTTTACTATCACATTATTCCTAGTTATCAACCGCGAAAAAAAATTGAAGTATGTGGATGAGATTGTTTACCACGATAATTTATGTACAATTCAGTACTCACTACTTAAACTTCAATCGAACTAAATATTTAGCTAACATTTGGCTATGCTTTCTTTACATATTCAAATTGATTATTGTTATATAATGAATTGATCTAATGATGCCACTAAAATGAAAGCTCCAAGTTCAGTTCTATTCTCTGCCAATGGGTTGTTTTTGATTAATTTCAGAAGGGTTTTAAATAGTCGTTATTTTTTGTCGAAACTGTGAGCCTAAATTTGTTCATATTTAATGAGGACAAAGGTTCTTGGCGTATTATCCAAGTGATGTTGAGAAGGATTATATTTACTGGTATTTTGAACACAATGATATAAAGGTTTTTCAAGCCAATTAGTTACTTTTATAAATATTAGATGAAAGTACGGAGTCTTCATTTACCTTTAGGAAAGACTTTTTATCTGTGCGAATTCCTATTAAGTCAGACAAATGGCTTCTCTGATGACTGTCATATGTTGCAATGAAGAGGGCGAGGTTATAACATTAAAAATTAGAAGGAGATAAAAGCATTGCACAATTTTTTGGCTGTCGTCTTTTAGAGTGTGGTGTAAGGAGGAGAGAGTTATCCCACTCCTCGATTAAATAAGCTAATTCGTTCCAGGAATTTCCAGCGTTATTTGAAGCTTTTAAATGCATAAGGAATAATGCTATGTTAAAAATAAGTTCCCAAGATTATATACGCTCACTATAAGAAACTATAAAATTACTGTTATTAAGGGTGACTCCATACCTGGCCATACTTTATCCATCTTAGATTCTTATCATTTCTTAATCAAAAAGACATTTTACAAAATATTTGCGATCGGATTGGATTTCATTCCGAGTTGATTTCAACACGAAAAGAATATTATATTGATAATGGATCACAAATAATGTTTTTCATGTTACATATATGATCTTATTAATTTAGTATCTCTAAACCAACCTTGAACTGCACTATTTGATTCACTCGTTACTGTAAAATGGCCTTTCCAATCGACTGTAAAAATTAGTACAATGTGCTATGGATTTATTCTTAAAAATGCTTGGGAAAACATAAAACATACAAAGTGCATAATTAAAACAAAGACATTAGGAATTCCTTTAAAGCTTTTGTAAAGTCACACTGGAATCCATACACGAACCATTTGCCATAGGAAATAATAACCTTTTTTCGAAAAACAACTCTGTAAGTATGGAAGTGAGCGGGTGATACTTCATGGTAAGGATGAGATTTTTTGTGGCTATTCAATCAGGCTGATTTAGTTGAAATCTGTGAAAAATGATATCACGCTCCTACAAAATTTATAGAATTTATTTAGCCTAATAACCATGATGATGCATAATATTTGTTTTGAGTCAGTACATTACCCTGCATATATCCTTTCAAGACATCAAATTCTTGACTCCCAAAAGCGATCCATTCCCATAGTTAAAGAAAATAATTTCCTTGCTTTTCTCAACAGAAGTCTAGCAGAGGAGATTCAATGTGTTTTTTAACTCACTTCTTTGTTTTTTTTAGGTCTGTACGTCCATCCCAATTGTACGGACAACCCTTACTTTGCCAATTGTGGCATTATTGTGAAGGCACATTACTGTTGGCACAGGTATTATAATCGCTTCTGTTGTCATTCCTGCACACTGGCAGGACAGATCCCATCGCATGGCTCGCACTTCGAAGAACAAGATTCACCATTTGGACGTGGTCAGAGGCAACCCAACGCAAGGAAATAAAATGTCCTTTGCTAGTCCCAGAACTTACAGCTCGCATATATAGAAACTTTATCATACTAATCCGTACATCCGAGTGTCAATAAAACCAGTAAAGTGTCCCTTCGAAACACAATATCCTTCGAAAGGTTCCATTCAATTGCGTATATTAGAAAGAGATGGCAATTCAGATTACATTTTTCTTGACGCACGATTTTTGGTAACTTTAAAGTGCGCTAATTATCATATAATGAAATGAAAGTTAGTTGCATTTTCAAGCCAGTTTTATTCTGAAAAAACTACATCAATTATTCATTAGGCAATAAAAGCATCCACGCGCACTGGGAGCGGTCAGTTTGTTTGTATTGTCAAAATACTGTTCATTCTGATTTTTTTGCACGATTGTCATAAACGGTTACAAATCAAATTTCAAGATATCAAATGACAATTGCTTAATGATTTGTTTTTGGCACACATAAAAATTTAGTACCAAAGGTTGTTCCTCTCTCAAGATGGTAGCCCAGCCCTGCCTAAGAGCAATTTTGCATGTGGTATTTTAATGCTCTTAACCCACCTGGTCTCAACCTACGTCCTTAAGGAGGCTGGTTCGCGACTGAAAGAGTCATAATTCTAGCGGCATCCTGATTGTTTTAGTTATGTACAGGAGCCTTTAAAAGAATACTGCTTTGATGTGTAATATGTCTAATTTAAAGGAAAGCTGAAATATCGTATTAAAGATGAATATTAGGAAGACCAGTCTACGAAAAGACTTTTTAATCGAATACAGAGAATGGAGTCGTGCAGCCATTATGCCTAAATAAGTAATTAGATTTATGAAACCTTTTCAACAATATTTATCACCAGAAATATCTAAAAATTCATGTGATTGTTATATTACAATATTTTCTCAAGTAAACCCTACATTTACATTAATTTCCACGTTTATTAATTTCTAAAAACTTTGGCAACGCCGTACTGAACTTTGTTGATGTACTTAGTCACAGGTGTTTGATGTACGTGAACTGAAGTGCTTTCCTACTTTAAACGCATTGGATAAGTTCTTTTTAGAAGTTTTCATACTACATAATAGTCCTTTTCAGGACTAAATTGATCACTGAATGGTGTTATTGTGGAGATCAGCACTAGAACGCAATTTATACATTGTTTTTGTATAATTTAATTGCTGCTACCCAGTCCGTAAGCCCAACCTAGTGGTGGATGAGAGGAAAGGTAGTGGGTTGTAAAGCGGAAGGTGTGAGGTTCATTTCTCTGAAGCGAATTATATATTTCTTCTTTCTTCATATTTTTTTCACTAACATCTTTTAAAAATTTTGTTTTAATCATCGTAACTCGCCTTAAAAATATTTTTCCCCCAAAAAAGATAAAAATTGAACAATTGAACGAACGTTTTGTTGCCTACAAAAAATTGACTTTCAGGATTACGATCAGATCGACCGTTCAGACGCTAGAGCTCAAAATTGTGAGAAATGATATGGAAAAAAGAGTAAAGAAAGTAATTAAATAGATGATGTTCTAATGGAATTAAGAATAGAAATGTTACCTAAGGTCATAATTCAAAAGTTATGCCTACGTCTGCCTAAGACGATGAACAGACATGAATTCAGAATTACAAAGGTATACATTAGGATTTAAAATCAACTAGTTTGTATTATTCAGAAATATTTATAATATCAAGCGTTTTAGCTGTAAGTGCCGCATTTATCAGTCGTTTATAAGTGATGTTAATTATTATTATGTGTCAACAAAATGTTTTAGGAATATTTACCGGGCCTGTATGGGTTATATTCCTTTTTTGACCGATGTTTGTGAATTATTGAGGTGGTAGTATATTTTCAAACAAACAATTTACAGCTTCTGAAACGTGCCTCTCTGTATGAATTCCCGCGGTATGTGTAAGTTCACTTCCAACGCTGCCACATGTATGACCGTCCCCAGGGGGGCTATGCTCGAAACTATACGAGCTCGCATACGTAACAATTCCGTTTCGTATGGTTAATACGTATGGGGCGAGTTCATATGGGAATTTGGTATGCTCGAGGCGTGTGAGGGTTCGACCGTGCGAGTGGAATCGATCTACGTATAGAAAATGTGGCAACAATGGTGTACGAATCCGCATGTCATACCTAAACCAATCACAGCCTTTCTTCGACGCGGTTTCAATAATCCCGGCGGGAATTTGACAATGGCTACTATAATTAATAATGGCGAATAAAATTCTTTGCTAGCAAAAACGCTGTTCGCCGCGGTTCCAATAACCTCAGAAACTTAACTATGGTCCCTTTTGGCGAACCAAATTCTTTGCTAGCAAAAAGCGCTTTGGTAATTAAGAAGAACACAGTGAGAACTGATTCAGAGCGCCGAAATCAATCAAAGCTAAATATCAATGCTAAATTAAAAAATTACAAATAACATCTTAAAGTCACACACAACATGAAAGGGTTTTTAACCAGTTGCTGCCATACTCTTTAAGATAAAAGATCACCTTGAATACATAAGAATAAAGTATTTGAACCCATACAAATAATTGGACACCAAACAACATCAATGGTAAAAGAAATTTGATATTTAATTAATGAAGAAATAATTTCAAAATGAAACAAGAGGAAAATTCTGGTAACATAACCATATACAATCAATGAATTGCATTCAATAAAATTCTACAAAAAGTTGTCAGTGCTTCAAGATATGATGTCATCACACAACACTGTCCTTAATCCATATATCCACAGAGTAACAGTAGATTAACCAGTATGCTGAAAAAAGTTGAATATTTATCAAAATTTTAAAAATACAATAAGTAAGCAGTGGTCTCAAGACAATAGCAAAGAAATATACACGTCACAAGATAGATAATATTTCACTTAAGAAGTTAAAAAAACACCATCTTAACGAAACACTTTCCCACAACTTATATTATTATATTGATAAATTGTTATGATTTTATATTTCAATGCAGGTCTAGGTAATAAATAAGAAATGCCTTGCTCGCATAACAAGCTTGCTACGCATGTAATTTGCAAAGTTTGTGATGTAAACACGGGTACCTGCTAACCGCTGTAATTATTTTTTATGTCAGTTAAGTTACGCTCGTTACTTCGCGGAGGTTACACGCGCTAAAATGCTTGTGATGTGGACAATGCAAACGTTGAATAATAACTGAAATGATAACAGTTGTTCTAACTCACTACATTGACCTTAGTTTTGATTGTCAAAGCTGACGATCGTGTTGGTGCTCGGAGGAAAGGGCTCAGTTCCCTTATTAGATCGCCAACTAGGTCTTTCGAACAATTTTACGAACTTCCTCTCCTCCAAATGAAAAGTCGAAATACGCTCCCGAAGTAACCTTTGGGGCTTTTCCGCTTCCATTTCCTCTTCAGCGTTGTTTAATAACAGCAAACGGAACATCGCCGCCGCCATCTTATCAACAATATCCTCCGAAAGTATACGAACTCGAGCGGTCGCGAGCGTATGAGCAACAAAATCCTTAGAATCGCCCGCCCCCACATTTCGAGCATACCAAATCCGTCCGCCGTACGAGTTGGTACCACGTGACTCGTATGAAATCGCCTATTCGTATACGAATCCAAATTCGAGCATAGCCCCCCAGCGCCCCGATCAGCTAACTACTATGTCTCGGATAAAATTTCGATAATAATCATTTAATTTCTCAAAAACTAAGTCGGTGACCTACCGTCATTTTTGCACTAATCAGTTTCTTGAATCCTCGTTTATGTCATATCTGTTTTTTGTAAAAACGACATGGGTTTCAACACTCTATGACTCAAGTCTATCTTTTATGTCCCAAGGATCCGCTCCTACTGTACTACGTAATGTAAATATAGCTATTTTCGAATGCGATTATTGGAAAAACCACGACGGAAAGGTGTATTTCTAATTAAGCTAATCGATAGAGGTCCTTTTATTCTATCATTCCTGCGAATGTGAAGAAAATGACATGGACTTCAGTTTTCGGACCAACCTCCTTAAAGTTAGCATCGTCTTCTCCTCCCAGCTTGCGACTTCGTGTCATTTCGTCCCAATATGGCCATAGGTATCTCCCGTTTCTCTCCCTTCTCTCTATTACTAAACACAGTTCCCCTCTCCGCACTTCTCATTTCCCCACATCACTCCCCTTCCTCCTCCTCCTTCCTTGTTCTGTGACTGAAGGAGGTGCGGGCGACGTATCGAAATCCAAACAGGTGTCCTATCTTGAGAAAGCCATCCCAAGATTAAACTTTGACGTAAATGTTACTTTATAAATTTTTAATATTCCTCTGTTTTATTTAAAGTCCTCATTTAAGAAGATTCTAACTTTTGTGCAATTATTTTTCAGTGCCTGTGAGAGCAAACATCACACTAAACCAGACAACCTATGATGTGTTCAATGATATAATTATTCCATGTCAAGTTGAAGGTTATCCAATACCTAGTGTTGCTTGGTATAAGGATGATGCCAATTTGGAAAGCAATGAAAGAGTTCAGATGGCGGGTATACATATATATTGCAATCCTATTTATTAACCTAAATATGAGTGTAACTTTTTTGTATATGTTTGTCAATTTCCATATTTTTCCAGATCCAAGCACATTGATTATTCTCAGAGCTAACACCACTGACTCAGGGACATACCGATGTGAAGCCAGCAATTCTTATGGAAACTCATCTAGCTCCATAGCAATAACGGTTGAAGGTATTAATGAATTTTTTTAATGATAAACATTTGCTGCAATCAGTCGATGGGAAGGTAATCTCCTCTGAGTCTATTTATTTGTTCTTTCATTTACTCAAATTATTTTATTGATCATATTATTCCAAATTTTCATCCAAGAAAAAATCTAAGAAGGATGATGAGGTTGTCTGCCAGGTGTTTTACTTCCGTTTACTGTTCATTACGTAAGTTTAAATTATACCAAATATGTTGCCAAATTTGGCATTGAAGGATACTAAACTGTTTGAAAGCTGATTTCTACATTTCTTCAATGGGTGTCTTCTTTGTGATTTTTTAAAAATCTTGTATACACTCGATGAAATTGAAAATTTGTAATATAACGAATTGATTCACTGTAATAAATACTCCAAGTTCATTTCGTTTCTATGCCAATACATTACTATTGTTCAATTCCAGAGGAGAACTCAGAATCGAAGATTTTTTGTTGAATGCCGTGTGCCACATTTTTTTCAAATTTAATGAGGTGTTTGGTTCTAGTCATATTATTAAACTGCTATTTAGAATTTAATTATTTGCTGGTATTTACAACGCCAAGATATCTCAAATAAAGTAGTAACTTTTTGGAAAAATTGATTAAATTTCGGAGTATCTAATTACATTTTAGTTTTTATAATATCAGATTTCTTTTTAATTCAGACTAATTCCTTCTCTAATGACTGTCATATGTTGCAATGAGGAGAGAAATATTATAATTGATAAACTTAGAAGCAAATATTAGTACTGCAGAACTTTTAGGCAATTGTCATTTGAAGTGCAGTGTAAAGGAGAGGAGAGTGTACTCAGTTCTCGAGCTCAAGTTAAAGTCGTGCCACTTAAGGCATTAAACTGCATGAGGAATAATGCTATGAGAAATAATGAGTTTCCAAGATTGTGTTTAACTATAAGAAACTATACTATTACTTTTTTAATGGTGACAGCATTGCATTGGTATCCTTACTGCCATTAGGCCCGCCTAAAAACGTGTCCGGTAGGAATACTGTCCGGGCGTGAATCTTTAACTAGAAGCATGGCAGGCAAAGCATGCCTGGTGTAGAATCAGCCTGTGCTCAGTGCAGCATCGTGTAGCTGGTTGGCACGGTATTTTATACATGGAGATAAAAAGGCGAAGCTGTCCTCATTTCGGTATATATCGTTATGAACTATATTATCAGCGGTTTCGATGACAGAAGACGTGGTCTCCTATCGCATAGGAATAAATCGAAATAATTCATAAAAACCATCATTACGAGCCGAGTGGTAACCTAAATGTCCCTGCGCCTTAACGACCTGCCCCCAAACGTCTTGACGCCAATTTAAACTGCGCCTAAATGGTTTTCCCCCTAACGGCCGAGCCGAAATGTTCTAGATCCCCCCCGAATCATCCTTAGTTTAAGATTCGAGTACCTTTAAACTTAGTTGTAAATTAAATCACAATTAAAAAAATATATCTATTTTTCTAAATATTTTTTTCACAAATTCAGCCTCTCCTGAATTTTCTTTTCAATCGAGTATTTTGTCTGTTGCCTATGGTAACTTACTCGTTTTTTGTTTTTATTTAGGTGTTTATGTCCATCCCAATTGTACGGACAACCCTTACTTTGCCAATTGCGCCATTATTGTGAAGGCACACTACTGTTGGAACAGGTATTATAATCGCTTCTGTTGTCGTTCCTGCACACTGGCAGGACAGATTCCGTCGCATGGCTCGCACTTCGAAGAACAAGATTCACCATTTGGTCGTGGTCAGAGGCAACCCAACACTAAGAAATAAAATGTCCTTTGCTAGTCCCAGAATTTACAGCTAGCATGTGTTGAAACTTGATCATACGAATCCGTACATCCGAGTGTCATTAAAACCAGTAAAATGTCCCTTCGAAACACAATATCCTTATGATGGCCCCATTCTATTGTGTATATTAGAAAGAGATGGTAATTCGGATGAAATATGCCTTAATTTCCAGTTATTTTTTAGGGTGTTAATTTTCATACAATAAAATGAAACTTGATTACAGTGTCTTCTGATAAAATTTGGTATTTCAGTCAGTGTTACAACATAGAATGGCTGGCATCTCATAGCGTTCTAGGGAAATGATGAATGATTTTTGATACGCCAAAAACCATTGTATTTATTCACTATCTTGTTATTACAAAACCATTTAACTAAAATTCGACAATATTCTTTTAGGAGTACCATTTTTAGGCAAAGGGGAGTACTCTGAGAGATTTTTCTTTGGTAACAAATGTTAAATGTGAAGGTTTTACTGGGATACGTGGGCCAAGTACTCTTGTGATTTGAGGCTTTTTTCGTCGAGCACATGGGTGAAATCATTGGGTTATGTGCCTAGTAAAAATTTATTTAAAGAAGTGGATTTATATTTAATGCTGATTGATTTAGAAATATAATAACTTCTTATCATAAAAATTACTGAAATGTGTTATTTTTTGTTTCCCTACTAGCAATAATATTTATAATGTACATATTAAATGGAGATAAATTATGTGCCTGTAATTTGATATGTAATATTTTTTGTCAACCTAATCAATAAATTTGAAAACTTCATACTGGTCTCAATATCTCAAAATACCTGCAAATACCCTTAATTGAAAATTTTTTCACAAATATATATTCTTCTCACAAATTTAGTCTCTCCTGAAATTTCTTATCATTCGAATATTTTTATTTTTCATTGTTTTATTTATTTTTATGCGTGCTGAAAATAATCGTTTCTTATTCTGCAATATTTTGAATTTAATTCTTATCCGAGTGTTTATTCCACGTTCCGATCTGCTAGAATGTACATTTTTTAATATAACTATCCCCAATATTTCAATCTCATTCGAGGAGTATATCCAATATTTTTGTCTGATGAATGGGAATTTTTTCGCTTTCTCATGATCTGTAGATCTTTCATTCCAGTTACTTCTCTACCTCGAGAATGTTGTTGTTTTTATGAATTTAATTTTCATTCGAATATTTATTGTCTGTCCCCTAAAATTTAACTGAGCTATTTACGTTAAAAACTTATTCTCTTCCCCTAATACCGTTTCCGACGGTGTACTGTGCGTGGAAAGAACGAATTTTTGTACCAATCTGTTCGGCAGTATGTATCTCTCTTATTTTATCGCTTCTGTCAGACCTAGAAATGTAGTGTGGCGTCATTATAATATTCTCCCTCTCGCTCTGAAACACACCAGTTCTGAATTTCTCAAGCAAAGTAAGCCCAGCGTGTAGCCTCCGAGTCTCTAGGGGCTCCCACCGCAATCCCTCAAAAAATTGTGAGACATGTTCGCTCGCAGCAGCTTTTAACGAAGCGTGCAGCCTTTCTTTGCATTTAATTAATGTTTTTGTTCAAATCTTTATGACCAGGGTCCCAAATGCTCGCGGCGTATTCGAGGTATGGCTTAACCAGAGCGAAGTTGCATCTCTCTTTGCCTTTTTTCATATTTATTATTTTTAGAGATTAGTAAATCAATTTCTTAGCCGGGGTTTTTTTTTTAATTTTCTATGTGAAGCATCTATATATTCTTTTCTATCAGCTCTGATGGCTGAACAGGTAAGTGTTGGCTACAGAATGCAACCGCCTGAAACAGAGTCAAAACCAACATATCGCAGCTGAACCATAACGCAGCCACACGTATACTGCAAATAGAACATAAAACAGGGCGAGTCAATCAACTTCAGCCATCAGTAACCGTTGCAAAGCGCAGTGCGCAACAATGCGGCTACGGATATATCACGGGACGAATCTGTTGTTCGTAAGTGTTATTTGAAACCGTTGTCTGACCGAAACATTTTCGGTTGCAGCCGTTTCACTCCGACAACTCTTTATTCCAACAACGATCGGAAGGACATCGCGGCCGAAGACCATTCTAGCGGCACGTGCAATTACGAGGACAGCGCCCTCAACACTCACAACAATAAAAACAGGAAACGCCATGCTCAACAATCACTATGAAGCGTTTATATACATAAGTGGGCATTTATTGGATATGTTCAGAGAAAATTAGACTATTATACATTAGGACGACGCTGAAATCTGCAACATCCACGTGTCATAATTAATCCAAAGAAGCGAGGAAAATGGGACACCAAACACAAGCATTCATCTATATCTACGAAATACCGTGCAATCCACCACTAGGGTGTGTGGCACGGGGTGATTCCACACCAGGCATGCAGCACTCATCCCAGCTCAAATCAGAACCGCGCACGTTCCCCCGGATGCCAGGCACAGGCCAAAAGCAGTCAGAACAACGGTGCGCAGTCAGACCAGAAACCAGGAGAGTGATACGTAGAAGAACATGCTACCATGTAGTACACTACTCGAGATACTACCACTGGTTAGTATTATTAATGCGACAAATAAATAGCCCTACAGGGTACTAAAACATGCAAGAGTATATCATGCCGGAGACTGCATGCGAGGATAGTATCTATTAATCATGTTAAGATATTTAGCACTGTTATAAAATCCTATTGAACCTAGTCAGTATCCTAGAACTGATCTATCGCGACTATTATGGTCTCTTATTGTACGTGGAACAAAAGACTTTTTCAGTCTATCTGTTCTGGAGTCTGTTTCCTTAATCTTATTCCTGTGATCGTTTCTACCATAATAGTTTGGCTCTAGCAAAATATGTTGAACGTCCAGCAAAAATTAGTCTATATCAAACTATCGTAAAAGATTTAACCTATATTTCTCCCTTCGACTGGATAGAGGTTCCATCCTAATTCTCTCAACAATTTGGTAACGCTACTAATTTTATCATAACAATTTTTAACAAATCTTGCTGCCCTCCGCTGTATTCGATCTATATCTGAAACTAGTCCCACTTCGTAAGGCTCCCATATACTAGCGGCAAAGCGTCCATCATGAACGACGTAACATCCTATTCATTAAGAACAAGAGATCGTCAGGTATAGACGAAATCTCTATAGAATTCTATTTAAAAAATTCCCGAGGTATAGGCGAAATCACTATACAATTCTATAAACACAATACCGATAATCCTGAAACGACCGTGTTTCGCCTTGACGGAGGTCTCATTTAATAAAGAACACCTTTTTGGAGAGGAGGGCTGTTGCATCCCTCATTCATAGGAAAGGGAAAATTTGCGTGTTTATGAGAGCCATTAAATGTAACGCGAAATCATTCGATAACTTGGCACTCGGGCTCAATGCAACGCGAAATGCTGCGAGAAAATAAGTGTGAAGGTCGGCTGTATTGATCAAATACGCTTCCGAAAAATGGATAGTTTCGAATCCTTGCCATCTTTCCTGGACGCTACCTCTCCAACGATCGATTCTCCTGAACTTTAACCCGAACGACATCAAAGTAAAACACAAATGAAAAAGTAACTTTGTTTTCTTCCACATGTATATACGAGGGTGAGTCAATAAATAAGTCGCAAATGTCAGCATTTCATCATCAGAATCAGTCGTAAACATTTCATTATGAACGCTTGGAACATCCACCGTACAGGCCCGACTTAGACCCCGGTGGTTTTCATCTGTTTGGGCCCCTAAAAAATCATTTGGATGGCCGTCATTTTGATACAGATGATGCTGTAATCTATGAGGTTACACGTTGGCTGCGACAGCAACCAAAGGACTTCTTTGCTGCTGGCTTTCAAGGACTTGTAAAGAGATGGGATAAGTGCCTGAATGTACAGGGTGAATATGTGGAAAAGTGAAATAAATGTCAGAAAGTTACTTTAATTATTTTTGCCTCAATTCAGTTTTGCGACTTATTTATTGACTCACCCTCGTATTTTCTTGGTGCAACATGTTTCGACACAGCGGTGTCATCATCAGGTACAAACTCAAAAAATTTTCAATTAATTCTGGCTTAACTTTGTGAAAATCCATTCTAAAGAATTCAATGCGATATGGTACTGTTTTCACAGTTTTTTATTTCAGGTCGACCGGTTTCGTCACATAGGCGACATCATCAGGTACAAAAGTTTAAAATGCTGCAGAATATATACAAAAATTTTGGATGGGGGAGGGGGGAAGAGGCAGGATAAGGGTGACGGGAAGGGTAGGGGGGGAAGAAGGTATGTGAGAGGACGCGGGAACAAGCATTATTTTGGGGGGGAGTGGGGCGGGGGGGAAACGGTTGGACGATGAGTGCGGCATCCACGGCGGGTGTTGGGGCGTCATCCTCAAAAGGTATTATGACTCAGGGGAATATCCAAGAGGGGGGAATGGCTGACAAAAATATTATTTTGATGTTTAATTTGATGTTCCCCCGACCATTTGGGCAATAATTTCCCGGAACTTTTATTCGCTGCAGAACTCGAGGGATGCAATTTATATGCCACCCTCTGTCCAGGCCTAAACGGTTGCTCTTTTCGATTGCGATTTTATTTCGTCGCTACAACCTTGTTGGCTTGTTTCAAGCAATGTAGGGCTTTGGCCCACCTAAGCTCTAGTGTCTCCTTACTTTCCGGTTGCGCTACACTCTCATCAATCATCCATTGCATGGCTAAAGGATGGTTTAACTCACTTCCAAGAAACAAGCTTGATGGGGTGCATGTCGTACTCTCGTGGAAAGCACTATTGAAAGAAATCGCCAGGGTATGGAGTTTTTCATCCCATCGATCTTGAGTATTATGGAGGAAAATCGTTAGAGCAGTTTTCAGATTCCTATTAAATTGCTCAACATGGGACGGCTTCGGGTAATAAGGGCTGGTGGTGACATGTTTTATGCCCCCACAAAAACACATATCCTTTACTTCCCTTGCCGTAAATGTCGTGGCGTTATCGGAGACCATTACTTTAGGAAAACCCGCTATGGCGAATACACGAGTATTTAGGATTTTCACTGTGTTCGCCGCTCTCATGTTTCGTGTGGGCACAATGAATACGAACTTACTGAACACATCAATAACCGTTAGTATCGATGTATTTACTGAACGAGTACGTGTTAATGGTCCCACGTAATCAATAAAATACTTCTGCCCCGGTTCACTGGCCATCTCCGCCGAATGGTATCCGACCATGGTATTTTGCGCTGCCTTAGCCATTTGGCAGCTAACGCAAGACTTCACATACTCTTGTATGTCCTTGTGCATATTCGGCCAATAAAATTCGTACGAAATTTTCCTTACTATTTTACGACATCCTAAGTGTCCTCCTATCAGCGAATCGTGGAAATACGCCACTATCATTGGTCGCACTTCGCATGGAACATAAACTCTATTACGTTTGCTTCTCCGCCCACGAAACACCAGCAGACCACGACACATCTCAAAATCCCTTACTTTGACCCCGCTCATTAGTTTATTCTTTATTTTTTTGCACTCCGGATCTTTTTCCTGTTGAGCCAATATCGTCATAAACGACATTGGCAAGTCCTGCAAAACACACACCTGAGGCAGCTCTGCGAGAATCTTGGGTTCTTCCTCGAACATCCGAGATAGACAATCAGCGACTACGTTCTCTTTTCCCTTTATGTGGTTCACTCGAAACTTGTACAATGACAAACGTAGCATCCATCGCCCGACTTTACCCAGTTGTTTATGATGACGCCGCATCCACGCCAAGGCCTCGTTATCCGTATAAAGTTCGAATTCTCGTCCCCTTCTATCTTTTAGAGGGAGTATTTCGAGTTGCGGTGAAGCATGATTTGGTAGCCAGTAGTTGGGACCACGTTGCAACAACCAGTTTAGAGGTCTATGCACCCACAAATCGTTTACTAATGTCCTCGGTATATTCAATAGTTTGTAATATTCTTTAATCGGTAGCGACCATCCATGCGTCCAACTATATCTACCAATCGATTGTGAACTACCCCTTTCCCTCTCGATATTCTTATTGACTACGATAATGGTTAAAGTTTTGAGTGACAGCGGAGAGTATCTAACTCGTTTTCTGTTCATTGTGACAATGTGACTCGGCGGAGTTCTTCCGCGCGCTCACTTAAAAGAGAAGGTGGAGGGAAGGAGGGGAACGAGCGGAAAAACTTGCTGACGAAAGCGACATTTACTTCTTAAATAATTTAATAATATTTAATGCAAGCACAAGATGGTGAGATGACCGTCTCTTTAAAATTAACTTTAAACATAGCTGTGTACACATTCTTTTGAAAAGCTGTACGTTTTTTTAAGATTCTTGACATACTGTGCGCATTAAGATTTAAAGAATTCCTCCACGCCAAAATTCTCTTTCTCTCAGCTTGTGTCGAGAGAGAAAAAAACTGAAGTTTCCCTTCGCAGTGCATTTTCTAGGTGACATCGTGTTTTAACTGCGAGTCGTAATATATTCAGCCTCGCGGAAAATTCTGCGAACGATTTCATTCTCGCGGAGAACTCTTTAAGTGCTTTTTTAAAAATGAGAGCAGCAACAAAGTCTCTTGACGTAGTGTGTATCCTCTTGACAAAGCTTTGTTTGAAATACTCTGTTGTATACACGAAAGAAATTATAATATTCATCTGCTCTGAAAAAAATAATTTTTCTATGTAAAGTGACACGGCTTCTTAAAAGGCGCATCTTGAGTGAGTTTCATCTAACTGCGGTCAGGAAGTATCCGGTCACCTCACCCTTCATTTCCGGCCACAAGCGGAAGTACGGGCGTTGCCCACGCCAGAACTCTTTCAACTTTCGAAACGGAATGATGTGTTTTTGTAAGAGAGGAAATATGGACCAATCCTGGTTGCACTGATCAGATCGACGGAGAGATATTGGGGAAGGTTTACCTTCCGAAAAGGTATTTAGACGTCTTCGTTGGACCCAAGGAAATTGCATTGTACAATTCGCAATGCAACCAAGTGAACGGTTTCATATTGAAGTGGACGGGGACTCGTCTCGAGATGATGTCTAAAAAGTGAAGGTATGTACAAATTTCTATTTTCAAATTTCTTAATCATGTTATTTTTTAATATATTAATTTTCAATATTTCTTTTTGTCCTTTCAGATGCTCCAGTTCAAAAGAACGGAAGACATAAAAATGAATATGAAAAAAATTTACCAAAAAATGTAATAAAAATTTTCTAAAAGAGGAAAAGAGGAAATAAGTATTTTCTTTATAACCCTAAAAATCCTGTTCCTGAGCAGAGCAGAGCAGAGAGAAATTTACCAAAAAATGTAATAAAAATTTAATAAAAGAGGAAATAAGTATTTTCTTTATAACCCTAAAAATCCTGTTCCTGCGCAGTTGATTCGCAGTCCTAGTGGAATTCACAAAAAAGGTTAGTGGTTTTTTGTAATTTTAAGATGTGTGTTCTGTGTAGTGAGTATAGTGCAGGAAAAACAGAGTGTCTGCGTGAAGAAAAAAACCTTGCGTTTTCTTACTTAAAAGAGTGAATTATGTTCCTCAAAGTGCTATTGTCGTGGCTGAGTCTGTTTCGTGTCTCTTTAATGTGAGGCGTGGCAAAAGTGTTTCAGTTTTAGTCGCGCCCAGAGTTCTTAGCTAAAGGGAGTGGAGAAGTGTATTTTAGTATGAGTGTTCGTGTTTCGAGTGAAAAGGCGAGGCGCTACTAAAAGTGTTTTAGTTTAGCCGCGAAGTTCTTAGGGCGTGGCGTGAATATAAAAGTTGGTTCGTGCAGGTCTGTCTTGGCAATGGTCAAGATGTTAAGCTTGCTTTGTAAGCTGATTGTTTTAATCACAGAGTTAAATAATAGCTTAAGAATGACGCGTGAAAAGATTAGACGATTACCAATCCCCAGTGCTTTAATTGCTGAATTGATTATTGAAATGGAAGAGAAGTTTATATCATTCGAAACAGAGAGATACTTGGCTAATGAACGTAATAGAAGGGTGGTAAGGAAGATATTCACTAGGGGGTGGTAAAACGTTTGGCGGGAGATAATGGTGGGAAAGGGTACGTCATAATTTGGCGGGTAAGATATTGTATATAGTTAGGGATCTGCCGTCTTAAACTTCAGAAGCTGGAGGTTAGGCGTTGCGGGAAGGAAATGACGCGCTCTTTGCAGTAGAAGTAAAGGAAGATTTTCTCGTCCGCTGATGATGAAAAAAGTAGTAAAAGTGCAGTATGCGTTATTACTGTAATATTTTCTAAGATTGTCTCAGACCCACTCTCCCGCCTACGTAATCTTCACTTCTTTCGGAATTTTTACTAAGGAAACTCGAGTTTAGGCTTTGATTACGAAAGATAAAGTGAGTGCATAAAAATAGTTACTGCAGTCTTTTTCTTGTTGTTTTCTGCGTTAGGCAACATTGGAAAAAAGTGCGAAGATTGTTTATTATGTGGTTAGATAAAAAGTTCACGTTGGTGACTTCTTGTCTAGGAACTACTCAATTCAAACTTTTAGCGCTTAAAAAGTATTCGTTTCATGGAATGAAATTTGTACAATGAATAGGAAAATGTTTGCCGTCTAATGCTTAAGTTACAGCATTTTTCAATCCCTCAAATAAGAGTATTATCAATTTCCAGAAGTAATTTTTCTCGGCCCAGAATAAACGTACATATAACAGAAAACTTGGGCTTGTTTTGAAACTCTCAAGCGTGGTTTTATGAAAACAACAGTTGTCATCGTGCGGAGAGCCACCGATTTTATGAGTAATATTAACACTGATATTGATACGTGGTTATTTGCGCGCGAAATAGTCAAGACCCCGCGCCCGATGTGAATTCCATTCATTTCAATTTCATTATCTTTCCTAACGGAGAGTTGAACAAGACTTATATTTATGCAAATATTTGTGCATTAGACATACTGGATCGTTCGTGATTAAAGCCTAAACTCGACTGTCCAAACTAAAGTATCCGATAGAGCAAGGGAAGAGTCCGAAACCCTCACCCATTCCCCAAAATGTCATTTGTAATACTCGTATGGCCTCAATGAGATGTAACGAAACATTTTGTTGTCTTGTCACGAAATCGGGGATCGCCCATCTTCTATTGTTCTCGATGCACCACTACGGTGTTCCTTATTTTAATGTAAAAAACCTTTTTCCTGAATATATTTTGGGACACCCCAAAAGCGAATCATTTAAATAAAAATGAGGGACAAGATATCTTATTCCAGATTTTTTTTTACTTTTCACGGGGAAGGCATATCCCATTGCGTGCTAGCTGAGTCGGTTAGAAAGTTAAAATGTGTAAATTTTAACTGTTAGCGGATAAGGGAAATACCTGCCGCATCGCAAAAATTTTTCAAATCACGCGCTTTTTGGCTTTTTTCCGATCATTCTTTTTAAAAAGTGGTAAAAACTGTAGTTTATACAGTGCTCTTGGTATTTTTAATAGCTTTTTTTTATTCCAGCTAACGACTCAATATACATTTGATATTTTTCATCTGGAATTTTTTTTCTATTTGTGCCCGGTAGATTATATACAGACGTATTATATGTAGAGATGCTCTGCCGAACAGATAGGTTCAAAAACTCGTTCTTTCCGCGCACAATAAGCGACCACAATAAAAACTGAGCTCCTCTAAATAAACTCCCATAGTACATGTCACCATTTCACCTCAAAAATTTTATATCTTTTCACGGCTGGTGACCTACCACCCCCTGCCACACGCCCATGCGGCGGCTCGCGGGGTAGATGCAGATGTAGACGATGGATGCAGTTAAAATGATGGAAAGGAAGGAACGAACAGTGCTAAATATAGTCACTACATTTTCCAAGTACGACATAGAAAGGACTGAATTGAAAAGAATTAATACTCTTGCAAACTATTCATCTAAATGAATAAAGGATTGAATCTATGAAACATGAAAGCGGTGGATTACCTCGCAAAAAACTTAATGGCACTCGAGTCACTGACCATTCTAATTGGTATGTGGCCACCTTGATTCCTCTCGATAGTGGGTCAGAGTACTCTTTTTATGTATATAAACCCTTTTTGTTTCTATAAATAATAAGTTGAATTCCGAATAGACCTAAAGCAGCTCTGTCTAATCACCTAAAAGTGAGGGAAGTATTAATTGAAATCAGGAGCGCCGACTCCGGGGGTGCTACGGATCTCGGGCACTTTCCCGAATTTTTAGTGGTCTCCCACAAGCAGGGAGAAGAAGATTTTCGTCACCATTCTTATATGCTAGGGATATTGGTGGGAACAGGACTAGCGGATTAAGAGTGAAGGGGCAGCTGCACCTCCCGATAGTACGATGTGATAGTAATAATGTATTCCATAAGGTATTCCATGCTTCCCAGGCACCCGAACAGTATCAATCCTCCTCCCTCAAATAACGACCTTAATATGATCCTGAGGTAGGATAAATGTAGGTCCCGAATTTCCGTAGAGGCGAGACGATAGAGGTTTCCCCTCTGATTGTTGAAGTTCAACAATCTAGTCGTACCAAAATAAGCTCTCCGCTAACTCGTGGCTTCAAAATTTTCAGCGGACAATACCGGGCACGCTATATAATGCCCGCTGGCGTCATATGATTCCATAGAAAACCCTGGAGCCTCTTACACTTTTGACGTCTCAGCTGCGTCGACTCCACGTGCTTTCACGATGAATAGGCATTATTCCAGAAAACTTAATCGCTTGGTCACCCGGAAATGCGATCGGTGACAAGTTTACCTGGTCAAATTACTGTTACGAGAGTAAACGTGGTGCATTTAATGCCTCATCGCTTGCTCCATTTCACCTATAATTTGTCCGAATGATCTCGGAAACTTTTTCCCGACCAGTGCAAAAAGAGGTGTTTATCTGAGACGAGCGGTATCCCTGGGAACGGTAGTCAATCTGATTGCGGGTATACTTATCGTTTTGAAATAGCTAGAGGCTGATACCACTTAGCATGAAAGTTATCTAAACTGTCGTCATTATGGTTTTTAAAAATCTCATCTTTCCGATGATACATACGTATCATCCACTTTACGCTTTACACTTCGAGATATTTGTTCATAAATTATAAGCCGTTATCCTAGGGACATGGTTCTGATGTATGCTTTGAAGAAGCGTTATGAAAAAATGAGGAACTAACGCCGTATGCAGACAAAAATGGCAGTGTTTATTTCGTATGCTTAAACGACTGTTACAATGTTACGACTCATTGTAATATTTTTTACAAAATTGAAAAAAATCTTTGATGGTAAAGACGTTATCAGCGAACACTTTAAAGTAAATGATTGAAGTTCAAGCCCTAAAACTGCAATTTTGTTAATTGCTGAGAATTTCAGAAATACAAAACAAAGATTTTCGTCTCAATAATACTCAATTTTCTTCATGCTCTTAATCACTGCAATCAATTTTAAAATTTAATTAAAATATGGTATAGGTTATGTTAATATAAATATCCCGTCCAAGCTATCCAAGTTTAGAAGGCCGAGCTGAAAAATTGCTAGCCCCGAACTGTTGATACCAGTGATTGACGTATGAGAACGCTCATAGTTTATGCATTGGCAATCTGCACTTTTCTTACCAACTTCTTCGTGATAATAAGCATCAACTGTCCCTTGTTTTCTTTAGAATAAGAGGAAATTATCAGCTGGTCGTGGGCAATGTTGACATTAGAAGAATAGATCAGGACATATTATGTCCGTTGCTGCCACTTATATGTTAGGAAATATTGTCTAACATATATTTAGGGCCGCTTTTGATGATAATATACCCTTTGTGTCCAACCTACCAAAGTAATAAGCTTTATATAAAAATATTTCGAGTTTGGTGGTACGCTCTAGAGCGGAGTGAATCCATATATTTAATTGTATGGCTACGTCCTAAGTCAATTGGGGCATCATTGGGGATTTTGGCGATGAGGTTAGCAGAGGACGGTGACCTCGTGGTAGCGAGTGAGTGGCGATGAGTAGTGAGGGAGGGAGGTTTTTTTGTGGTCACAACAGTCACAACGTCAAATGCATGGAGAGGAGAATTTTAAAGGAATATGTGCTTGAGTAGTCATTGCTTTTGTTGAGTGCGGTATGACATAGGAAAAGTTTTATAATGAAATATTTGCACTTTGATATATTCCTCCTGGTAGTGCAAACGTATGAATGAGTCTCAGGCGTAACTATGCGGAAATATTACATATACATGATGGTGAGATTAATATACAAATAGTAATTTTCAGAGTTTAAAAAATGAAAAACAGCCATGGTTTCGACTCTTTTTGGCATTATCAAGGCACAATTATGTGCGTTCCGAATGTAAATATGTCTCTTAGCAGAACAAAGATATGTTGGCGATTTGTAGGAAATGACGCAGAATTGCCTGCCTACTGACCACTTCAAGGATCTTTGGTAGGGGTGACTTATCACCAACATGCACTATAATGCATTAGTAACTTCCACCAACATGCGCTTTAATGAAAATTCCACCAACATGCGCAACGCATTAGGTATGCTACAAAAACTATCGATTTTATGTATATTGCAGCTACGTAAACGAGATACAGGAGCTATGCAGAGATATACTATCCCAGTTTCCAAACGCCTTTTCGACTGATTGAAAATTATGCTGGCTATATTTCAAAACTGATAGGATGGATAGGAGGTTCACAAACGTACATTTCAAAATTACGTTAATATTTAAAGCAGTGTTTTCTAATTGTTCAGTAATTTTGGCGGAGAGTACACTTTTAATCGTGCCTAAAAACGTAACGACGTCACTTGATTTTTCAAATCCACTCACCCAGAAAGTCTTCAACCGATCTCTAATGGCTGACGGAAGTTCCACAATCGGTCTTATTTCACCACCAATTTGATTTAATAAGTGTTTTCGATGAACGTCACTCGTCTCGTGGCTCGGCCTATGTCGATAATACGTAAAACACACGTCGCACAAAATTTCTGCTTCCATTCTTACTCTGAGGAACAATCAATGGAAACTGCGACGTCAAACTTCAAACTTAATCAAAGAGACGACATTATCACAGTGAGCAGAGGTTGATAGCAAAATGTACTTCCTTCAGAGAGTCTCTTATGCTAAACAGCTGTGAAAAGAACTAAAACAGCTAAAAGGAGTCTTCAATGGATTTTCAGAGGAAACAGCAATAAGAATTGAGGTTTCAAGCAATAATAGACATTATTATGAAAAAAATCAGGTTTATTGACTAGTCATATCAATTATGCCAACAGTATAAGAATAGTATATATTATAAAAACCTGAGTTAGATGTAATAACTACTATAGTAATAAGCTTATTTTAGAGCCACAGAAGCAAGTGATCATTTTTAAGCATTTAATGCACCACATTCTTCGTTATGAAAAATTTTCATCTATATCATACCAAAATATGAAGTACAAAAAATCTTTTATGGCACAGGATCAATACAGTCTTTAGAAATATTTGCCATACAGATTTAAAATAGCAAAGAGGAAAATCACTAGAACAATTTAGAACCCAAATTAAAATGGCCCATTTAGTATCTAATTTACAATACATAGTACGTTAATCAACATTTCATCTATTTCATGGTTAGTGCACCACTATGACGCTTAACAATTTTTTAATGAAGTTCCAGCAGTTGTCTTGTATATTTTTCTCTGCACACACAAAACGAAGAACACTCCAGTAAATCACACAAATATCCCTTTCAAAGACTGTGGCTGGATAATAAATTTGAATGCAAAATTTAGAAAGACTTATAGTTGTTAATACATCTAGAGGCAGTTTTTAACAATAATAAATGCTAATTAATTTACTCAACAAAATTACCAAGACCTTTCAGTCTTCTCAAATTGGTTATTGACACATACAGTTGCATAACGTAACATAGTAACCAATGCATATTCATATAAGAGGCAGTTTTAATTGATTAAAAATAATGACCTGACCTTACAAAAATTTCAGCAAAAAACTCATATTTTACACACATCAGTATAGAAATATGTACGAAATGGTTGTTTCAAGGCCTGTTCATTCCCTTTTAGCAACTTTAAAAAAGACAGTAATAAGAGAAATGCAATATTTACTCACTTCAACTAATCAATATTCAGTACGGCATTCCATTATTTTACTTTGCACACTTAAAAGTTTCATTCATTACTTATCAAAACCGGATGGAATGTCAGGGGTTTGAACTGTATGAGAGCTGGGTATAATTTGTATTGAAGGACTTATGTAATATTATTATCAGACTGAGCATTTGTGACAACTTTCACATAAATATCCCCACAAAAAGTACCTATTCAAATCAGTTGAAATTTATATTAACCCTCTAGTTACTATGATCATTCATCCCCAGGAAAAAAATGTGCAATTGCAAAGTGATCCCCAAATATTATTGCCTTAAATTGAACGCAACTTTCAGTTTGAAACATTTTTTGCAAACTATATACTTTTTTTACACCTCTGCACTTAACTATCCATAATGCCGACCAATTGTTTAATTCAACAATGCATTTTCACATATTGTACATGTCAAAATGATAATACATATTTTATAATTTTTTCTTTAAAGTATCAATATATCTTTTAAAGCAGGCAAAACCATTAATATATATTATGACCTGCCAAAACATTCCTCCCCAATTAAAAAAAAACTGTCCGTGACCTACCAAATGGTGGCAACCTGCAGTTTAATCACTGCATATTCATCGTTCGGGAGCCACTGCCAAAACACATTTCTGCACATACTGGCAACCAACATATGCAGAGAGATGATAAACATGGATATAAATATGACTGGGTATTCCTCATATAGTAGTTTAATGTGACAACACAAATTTGTCAAATGCAGTGTTTGGAAGTCACCATTTCATTTTTTGTAGGGGTGATGGAGCTAAAAACCTTCATATGTTATGAATTCTAATCTGGCTGTACTTATACTGAAAAGCCATAGGACAGTTAACCTCATAAAGTACCTCCAGACTTAAAAGAACTGATGGATCTACAAATGAAAAACTTATGAGAATTTAACACCCCTCAGAACACAGCATTTTCTGACAATGGAAATGATTTACAACGGTGTAGGAACTAATTCATATCATTTACACCCTTGGGACCTGGAATGGCTTTTTTTTACAGTAAAATCATGTAATTCACTGAATAAAATGTGCACTGGAATGACAATTTCATGACACACATACGATGCATATTGACACAAAAGTCAGCATAACAAACCATACTTGTCACCAAGCCAAAATTATACTAGCAAAAATTGAGAATGCAAAAGATTATAACAGTGATACTCCAATTTACAATTGAAACAATCCCAAAAATAAAATTATGCACATCTAAAACATGATTCAAAAAATGCATATGCAAGCCTGCAAAAATGCAAGACTGGAAAAAATGCCAGTTAGAACTAAACATTAATTAATGCATGGCAGCACAATTTTGGAGAAAGAATAATGTAAAAGGATGAGTCTGTCTGATATCTAGGCATCACAATTATTCAAGATCTATCTAAGAATAAACATTATGGAAGTATGTGGTCAGGCCATCAGAAAGCTAGGATTTATCAAACAAATTCTTGGAAAATATGATAAGAAAGTTAAAAGGGCACTGTTATTTTCCTTGTAGTTAGGTCACACCTAGAATATGTATCTAATATTTATGATCCTTTTAAGGCAGGTATATTATCAGAATTTGACCACATGCAGCACTGAGTAGCTAGGTTATTAAGAGATGCTAAAACACATCTAGCAGTGTGTCAAGGTTATTAAAAGAATTGGGATGGGAATCGTCCTAACTACCTATATTAAATAATAGACTTCACCTCCTGAGTAAATTTGAGGCAGCTTACTGCTCTCAAGATTTAAAGACAACATAAAAAATTCTGTAAGCATGCTCTATCACACGCATTAAAGTAGAGAGATATATTAGAGCAGGACCAACAGGTTCAAAATGTCATTTTTTCTGCCCATGATTAAAAACCAAAATAGCTGTGATTGAAGCCTTTAATAGCGTTAGAGATAAGTACAGGTAGCTCTAATATTTATAATAAGCTCTTCTATTTATTTTTTCAGTTTTAAATGCCCACATGGAATGTTCAAAAATTTTAAAGTGCAATTTTGAGATAATTTTTGCATATCTGCATGACTGTTGAGGTGTGAAGACATGTTAATGCAGTTCATTACCTAAGACTTCGTATTCTGTTCACTAAATTACCACTATAACCACCTCATCTCATACAGCTTGAAATGCCTCGCATAACATACTTTTCTGCACAAACTAATACCTGGTAATATCCATGAATTAAAAGTACTAGAAATACTGGTAATTAGTAGCATGCTAACCCAGGTACCATATGTCAGCATGTTCATCTGTATTGCACTCTCTTAGTTTCTGGTTTGACAGCACATTGTTACCCAGTCTAGATTGTTAGTTAGGGGAGCCTTCGACAGGAGCTTGGGCACTTAAGACCTTGAGTGGTCGATTGTGCCAACCCCATGTTTAACCTGCCTGTCACATGCAGACAGGGGACAAGAGTGCCACGGTGAAGGTATGAATGGTCACCCATAGAACCCTCGTCCAGGCCCAACATTGCTAAACTTCAGTGACCTTATGGGAACTGGTGTTTCAAAGAGGCCCTTTCCCTGTTTCCTAGTCTAAGCCAAACAGCCGAGGTACTATCTAAGGTTCTAGTTTGAATTCATACATGAATTGCATGCCTGGAGTGGAATCACCCTGTGCCACACATCTTTGGTTGGCTGGTGAGGGTTGGCTCGTGAGGTTTGGTGGGTGTGCTTTGCATGTTATTTCACCAATTTAAGTGCAAATAATGCATATACAAAATAAAATACAAAGAATCAAAATAGAATTAAATGAGGGCAGTTTTGTACTGAAAATAACCCAGAATATCACAGTGTTTGTCACAGTGTATTTGTAACAGTCACAGTAATTGTATTTACTGTCAATAAGAAGATCCACGTTCAACTCCCACAGGCATTATCAGACAAGCAAACTGAATTCTTTCACCCAAAAACATCTTGGTCCATGGCAGATTTCAACATCATCATCAATATCAACTTAAAATCAAACTCAATGCGTGATGTATATCATTACAAGTCACCACAGATATATGTCCAAAGTCCATGTAATGCATAGAGAGGTATAAACCGCAAAAATACACATAACCATGGCAATGTGGGCAAGATAAATTGGAGTATCACTGCATATCTCTCAATCCATTCTCTTCAATGACAATTGGACAAAAATGCCCAATCAAGTATTCATTAACTAAAGCTGCCAAAATTACTAACTGCCATGATTACTAAAGTCGATATAGATATAAGGTTATAGTTTAACCTCATGATATTTCAGTTCCTTGACATGATCAAAAATTAAGCTTAGTTTAGATAAACAAGTTATGTATTTTCAAGACCATTATCCCACCATTTTTTAAAAAATGGAGGATAAACATTGCTAAACCATTATACAACCAATACACACTCCATAAGGAAAATAAAAATATAAACACTTCATAATAGTCTAACAGAAGACAATATCCCAGATGTTGTAGAGAGCTTAAATGCTTGATTTGTACATACTATTACTCACAAGTTAGTTGAGCATTCTTTAGGTATAAGGTAAAAAAATGCATTAGGCAGTATAATAAAAACAGACTGGAATTAGTAAAATCTCAAACATGAAAATCATGAGTTTTTTTTTCTTTTCATTGCAATATGATGCCCATATAATATGCTAACACACTTGAGATATGACACACAGAGCCATAGATCACATATGCTAGTACAAGCAGAATTCATGCTTTTCAAGCATCAGTGAACTACAACTTCAAACTGAATTACATGATAACAACTAATCCTTTGGTTATAACAATGAATGCTCCTCAAAGAATACGTACAAGAAAGAAGCATACTAGTTAAGTATAAAAAATAAAATATGGCACATTTTTAGCAACATAAAAAATAATGAATTTGACTAATTCAGCTGTTATGATAAGACTTGAAAAAAATGACATTTGTAATGTTATACTGGCAAGAAAAAAATGATCAATCATTGAAAGGTAAGTTTTGAGCAACTCATATAGTCAGCTGGGCCAATGCAACACCCAATTCACTCAGTTGACAAATTTCTTTCAGGAACTTTTTTGTGAGCATCTTTTCAGCTGAATTTCTTTTTCAATTCTTCACCATGCACGCAGCATATTTAGTATTAAGATAACACAGCATCAATAGTTTTCAAAATTGTGCCTTGACATTTTAAAATTTACATTTACACAGGTACTCATTAGCATAGGTATAAATTAATAGCATAGTTAAAATAAAAAGAGATCAAACATATCACAAACTACAAATAATTAGATATTCATACCCATCAATTATCAGCCAAGGCACCATCATTTTTATTTTCCATTCCATGCACATCCCTGTGTCTTTTAATGATGTAAAGGGATGGTCGGATCGGATCTGCGGATCCAAAGATCTGCAGATCTCTACATGGGATGAGATACTGATATTGGATCCAAATACCACAGTAAATCAGATACGCATCAGAGAGTTTTAAGTGATTGAAGTGCTGGCTGTCGTCGGCTATCGGCAGCTTTCTGCCGAACAAATATAATGCTGTTGATGTACTTCATTCGACAACCGGATTTTGCTGAATATAAATCAAATTATTATCCATCTCATTATTCTCAAGAATCAAATCTCAAGATGTGGTATGACAACAGTCATTGCATAAACGTGACAACAATCAAAGATTAGTATTATTGTGGCATCGACATTGTCTTTATTTTAATATTAAAGTTTAACATTTTTAAACTTGATGTTGTTTATTTTCAATAAAGTCTCCAAGGCTTAAATTCTATTATCATTTGTGAATCGTATATACCCTTGAATACATCCAAGGATCCAAAAATAAGAACTGAGATCCGGGATCCAAAATGAAGGATCCAGATCCGGATTTGGATCCGAAAAAAAACCTGGATCTGCCCATCCCTAGTGATGTATATAGAGAGATTATTAGCTATATAGACATAAATAATAGCAATAAGTTGCAATAAACAGGGTTCAACCAGTGTTTTGATTTTTTCCCCCAAAGAAATCCACAAAAAAATTACTGCGTCTGACAAAGTCAACATCAAAGTCAGATTCGGCCTGAAGACTAGGGGCAATACGATTTCAGGGCTGGTAACCTCAATTAAAAAGTACCTCCAAAATTCAATTTTACTTAAGATTTTTCCGTTCAAATATTATTTCAGCACTTGAGGACTATTATAGATGTGATGTAGATGAACTACCCATGGAAATGTTACAAACCTAAGTTCTAGTATTAATCAGAACAATCGTTGAAATCTGCATGATATGATTTAAAAATGGATACAAGAAAAAACACAAAAAGTATGAGGGCATCCCCCACTGCACATGTCATATTTGTTCTCTGGTAAAAACATTCCTTTTCAGATTTGGTTTCATCGTAAAAAACATGGATGGTCATAGAAAGATTAATTATTATTATTAAATTAACTGGCTAATGGCTAAGTATGTCTTGAATTCCTATGTTACTTATGTTTTATAACATAAAACCCAATGCTATTTCCCAATAACAGCTGTACAACTACACCACGTAACATCAGACTTATCATTAACTAAACTAAGTTCCTTGAAAGAGGTTTGAAGTAACCAGTTAACTGCAGTTCAAACTCCACTATAAGTCCCAGAAATGAACAATAATATACTTTATGTATTAGCTTACTGCTATCAAATTAAGATATCATTGTGCCCTTTATTTACCACATGGAATGTTTTCTGGCAAATACTGGAGCCGCTTAAATTTATGTGCAAGGGGCATTTTACCAAGTTGTAAAGAAAGACGTGTTCCATGAATCATAGAAATGGAGTTATGAACATATTAAAACAAAATTACGTCCCAGAGCCTTAGATATAGAGTTCATTCATGAGATTCATAACTAATATTAACCTTCTTAGACAAGAAAATGCAATTAGTGATAATTTTCAATCATGAAATCTTAGAATTCCCTCCAACAAGAGGCTTATCTTAATGTCATGCACACAAAAGGGAATTAAAATAGACAAGAATCAGGTGAATATCAACATTTAGCAATCAACATGACACCAATAAATGTGAAAACGGAGCAACAAATAAGTTGCCACTCTTCACATGAATTGGTATTGTGGTAATCCATTGAATACACAAAAGCCAAAATGGTCCCAGATGCAAATCAAGAGTCAGCCCCCATCAACACCTCAAGTAGTTATTTTGATCTATTCAACATACCAAAGCATTCCTCACTGATAACCACAGGTAAAAATGGTTTAAAACTGACCAATCAAATACTTAACCCCAAAAAGTAATTGATACATAAAGAAAAATATTTTCCAGAAACTCAAGAATTCTGCCTTGCTAATAAAAGGTAGTCACAGCAACAAAAAACATATCATCAAAGCCAATCTCCATTTATGAGACATCAGTAGAAAAGTCATGTGATTCTCTATCTAACAGAATACAATCAAAGGAATATTCCCTTCCTGGCTCTTGATAAATTCAAAACTGTCCCCTGTCAACATTCATACAAACTATGTAATTGCAATGTAAAGAGTTTGGTGACTGAAAGGGGATAAGAAGACCAGAAATATTGTGCTTGAATGTTCACATTGTTTCAAAAATTACAGCTTTAGGATTAGTACATGAAAGGTTTTTCCCCAACAGCTAGCGGTGATTGTTACTCAGCTTTTCAGTCATGAATCATGCTTCCTAAAAGCAGAGATATGATGGAGCTGGCCGACTTAAGTGCTGTGAATAGCAGTCTGAAATAGTGACGTTCATCCACTCAAAGGTGAAATGCAGAAGTAGTGCCTTTAACAAAAATCCTCAGACACAAAGAATTGTTCAATATTACAACCCAACCCACAGCCCTAAGCCATATTTCTCATACACTGAAGGTTTTGAAGACTTTAGCGAAGACTAAGGATTCAAAGCAAACCTGCCATAGCCACAAAATTCCAGAAGTCGTCAAGGGGTTAATTACAGTCTTCTGTTGCTTACCTAATATAGGGAACTTATGGCTAAAAAATAAATTATTTGGAAATAAATTAGACTTTTACCAAGATATTGTAAATGTTGTAAATTATTAGACGATTATGATTAGCATTTGTAACCTAGGGAAATTCTTCAACAAATACCCTTCCAATTGACAATCACAGAAGACCAATGGAATGCTACATTTAAAAAAAATTAAATAAATGCATGTACACAAGTTTGAGGAAGGTATATTCTCAATTAAGCAAAATTTTTCATGCATTTCAAACTGTGTAAACATATCCTCACATTATAATTATTTTCGATGTTTTACAATAAATTGATGGTTTCGTAGAAAACATATCCTTCCTAGTAGAAAGACTCGAGCCTTCCTGAATATAAAAATATCTAAGTTGATGTGTTTTCTATGAGTAAAGGTGTATCTGGTCGGTGGGTTTGTGGATGTTATTATGGCAGCTTGAGATGAATGAATTTATATGAATGGTATTACCAATCATAAAAATCTCCTCTACAACTGTACATCAATGGTTCAATACTCGGTGGCTAAAGGCACACATTTCAACCTGGGCTCTATTGATATGCTAACAGAATGAGGCCTCAGCCTATAAAAACTGGCATACTTCTATCTATAAAACTGTACATACTATTTTATGAAAACGGTGAAACCCTGAACATCACAGAGAACATATCACGCATTCCTTGTAGTTATAAACGTTGACTTTAAAAGTAGTTCAGCACTACAGACACTTCGCCATTCTATACATAATGACTCATGATGCCAAAAAAATAAGATGTTCAGCGAATGGTTTACCCCAGAAGCACCATGGTGTCTTCATTTATGTATTCGTGACTTCCATCTGTAGTAGTTTTCGATAAGTATATCCGCGGCAAACTATCAGCAGATGTCTTCGCCAAGGAGGGTCGAACACCACAAATGAAGTACCATCCAATTACTGGCAACAGACAGGCACGGACATGAGCCACTGGTTCTGATTTTGTGCATAACAGAAGAACCCAGAAAACCTGGAATTATTCAATGCTATTACGACTATGCTCTTAAGAGATAGACCTACATGAAAATAATTTTTTTTAATCACCTGCAAGTATGGTATCACAAAAATTAGGACCCAAATGGAAAACGGGACATCTACAAGATGATGCCAAAAGTTCCCTTGGTCCTTGTGCTGATGGTATTTGTTTATGTGCTCCAAAGCATTAGATCTGTACTGATCCGACAACTCAAACAAATAGTATGCAGCTGCAAGGGTCCCTATTAAATAAAAGAAGAGGAGAAGCCAGGCGATTCTTTGCCTGAAATTCATTTTCATTTGAGTTTAACGTCGAGTTCATTTTAGGCAAGTAACGATTGAAGGTTCATGGCTCACTCGAAGCTTGTTCCAGCACAGATCTGTAAAATCAAGGACAAATAATTGAAAATATCAAATAGCGCGTCTGATACAACACCTTAATCCGCACAAGCAATTTTACAGTAACAACGGTAATTAAAACAGACTTCTACCAGGCGTATTCCCAAGATTATTTTCAGCGAAATTTATACATCGTGACGGCTCAAGTGACCACACGGAAAATCGAAAAATCATTTTTCGCAGACATTCTATACAAGCAAGTAGGCCTAGGTGGTATGAATCCGTGTGAATAATCCATGGCATCTATTCCATATTCATAATCCTACTCTTGAACCTTTGCTCTCTCAGAGAATCTGCAACCCATCAAACACTCTTTTGTTGACTTACTTGCGCAACAAAGGTAGTACATAAGGTTCACAGGTCATCCTTCCTAGTTTCTCATTAATATGAATTTTTCTGGGATGCCTTCAAAATGCAGGAGAAAGTAGTAAAGCCCCCGTTCACGCCGTCCGCTAACAAGTCAAAACTTCCATATTATTTGGACTACCGATATTGCCGTCCGGCTCAAACAACGTGCGAATTTCTCGTATCATCTATTTTACTGGCGCGTTATTTAATTCGTCCCGACTGTAAGTTACAATTTACCTCAATTATAATTCAATGTTACAGGGCCAAATGGTTGTTCACTCACAATCCCCTGACTTTGGAGGAACTCTGTAGCGCAGAGGTCGACAAATTACCGGAACCAAAATGTTGGAATTGGTCTATTGAAGAAGTAGGATATTGGGTTGAGCAAGTTCTTGGGTTTCCTCAGTACAGGGTGAGATATGCTAATTTTTAAACATAAACAGATTCTATTTACTTATTGGATTGTAAAAGATGACCTTATTAGAGCGTAGGGAATATGTAAATAAGTTCAAGTCACCACATATACGAGACATCATAATACCTTCTCACCTTTTACCCGACAGCAACATTTTATGCCCCCAATGGCGCCCAAAATGACCCAAAATTGTGTGATTTAAAAAACATTCTGGGAGGAATGATTTGTTTTATATGGATGGCCTGAGTATCTTGGATCCAATGCAAAAGACCTTCCATGAACACTGTACAGTAGGGTGATCACAGAAAGTCCTGTGTATGGAATACAGTTAGATCATAAGGACTGAGTTTGGATTGGAATACTCTGAATTGATCAACGTGGTAAGAGAAATATTTTCGAGGAGCTTGGAAAAAATGCAAATCATTGATTCGGACGTCATTTGTCACCTTGAAGAAAATTTCCTTGGCATAACCCAGTGCCCAATGCTGGAGGTTGCAGCTGTGATGGGAAGATTTACCAAAAAGTACGGACACACTCATGTAAGAAAAATCTGGAACTCTCAGCTGTCCAGCAAGAATAAGGGTCTTACCACTGAAATGAGATTCCTACATGGCTGTTTACATCCAGATGCATGAAGTGGAGCATCATTGAGTTACAGAATGTCAGTGGGGGAATGAGGAATATGATGACCATATTCATAAGCCTTCATTTGAAATCTTCCACCAATAGATTGAACCACCCTTGATGGGCACAACTGTGTTGCATTATTTTAGCCTCCTTTGTACCAAAATAGGGTCCATATATTGACTAACATACTAAGTTGATATAATTTTTATCTTGGACCTAAGTTTTCTTGGCCTTCCCGTGGGCCTTACCAGGTAAAAATATTTGGTCTGTAACTGCTGTCAAAGTCTAATATCTTATCTGAAAGTGGTCTGTTACTGGTTTGTATTTGAAACATCTTTCAAATCCAGACCAGTTCAGTCCAGTTACAGACCACTTCTAGATCTTACATTAGTTACTTTCAGAGCCATTATAGACCAGTTTAAGAGAAATTACAGATCAAATATTTTTACCTGGGTTGATTTTTATACGATGGAAGGGCTTGCGCTCTGAAATGACTCCTAAAACTAGAGTGGTTGGAGCAAATGTCATTTCTCTGGTAGCTCCACTGATGCCAGATAGCTCAATGGGTAGAAGCAAGATGCAAAAATGCACTGTGCTGATGCCACCTTAAAATACACTGGTGGGAAGGGCAATGTGAATCACCTAAACCACAAAGTCCCAAATCATTTTAAGTCAGTCACGGAGAAGTGTTTACTGGCAATTGGTGCCATGCATTAGGATGAGAATCATATCTGGAAGCAGAAGAGGCAAGATCAACTCCTTTGATATTTCATGAAATCCTTGTGCAACAATATCAACAGCAAATGCAAGGACTGTAGCTCAAACCATTCAAGAGTTACAGTAAAAATAGTAGCTCAGACTGCTGTTTTTAGCCACTGGTATATGTAAAGTTTCGACACAAGTGTTGCAGGTTAGTATTCAGGAGTGTGCCTCAGCTGGTCCCATTGCCCCGGGGCCTCATGCCACCACCATTAGTATATTCCCACCTCCCTGAGTCTGGCAGACTCGCTAACTCTCCAGAAAGGGACCGCACTGCCGTGCCGTGGCAGTGCAGTCCCTTTCTACTCCGGCACTCCGCACAATGGGTACCCATAAAGGGAGTTGGGGGATACCTAATACCAATTTTTTGGGCAAAGGGCTCCTCCAGTTCTCATAAGATGTGTGGTAAGCTCTTGTGTAAGCGAGACTGATGGGGACACGTCTGACGTTGTTGGGGGAACCCAACAGATACGAGGACTGCGGGGAGGCAGAGGCCCATTGTAGTCCTTTTGACGCCAATCCACCTCATGGTGTCGGCCTCACAGGGGTTGTGGTTCGCTAATTTTCCCTTCCCTTCCTTTACCCCTTTCCCACTACTTCCCTCAGAGGATATAAGCGAGAGCTTGAGGCCACGGGGAGGTTTTTAGCCCAGCGGGGAGACCCAAATCACCTGCCATGCCGTGGCTTGGCCGCAGGCGCACGGTTGCCAGCGCTGTGTGGCGCATAGCCGCCACAATTTAGATTTGTCAAATTTTTCTGGGGGGGCCATGAGCCTTCTTGGAGGGGGGGGGGGGGGGCGGAAAACCCCTAGCCACACCCATGCTCTCAAAGGTAATATGTGTAGATTAAGAGATTATCAAGATTGATCCATGAGATTGAAGTCAAGATAAAAAACTTGATTTCCAGGATAATTTTATATATTTCTACCCATTCAAGTATGAGATTGAGTTTCAAATATCAAATAGAGTTGAAAGAATGAATCAGTCTTAAAATGTTACTTAGAAAATAAAACAGTTAATCACAACTATGGTAAATGAGGGTTGCATAACCACACTTTGGATAATGAATTTCTCCTAAGTTACAAAAACACAAATTATTTCTTTACTATATCGAAATTTTTTCTAAGTGCCATTATCGCACAATTTGTTATTAGTATGTAAACGAGAGGAATTAAAGGAAAGAGAAGCAATTTTTAGTATTTATTATCATGGCCAGAAATGGTTTCATGTGCCACTGCATTGATGTGATAGAGATACTCATTTCAGCCATCATTGTTTAACCCTCTTAGTGTGGTGGGCTGATATATCAGCTCATGCACCAAAATTGTTCAACCTTAGTTCACTAATATAATGACAATTTTTTTTTAAGCAATGAAAAAGTCTTTTATGATAAAGTTCTAATTCATTTTATACATAATAAAAAACTGTAGGTACATGGATATTTTATACAATAACCTCATTATATTTTTTTCTAAAATTATACATTTCATTAAAATACATCTTGGATTGTATTTCTCACTAGTACCACTGGCAGGAGTCAGCACTAAGAGGGCTAAACTACAGATCAATACTGCTTAGATTTTCATTTACAATCTACAGGTGAGATCACAGTTGATCGAATTAATTGAAACAATAATTTGACACTCAAGTGAGTGCTCGAGAGCCAAACTCAGCCTTTTCATGAGTAATCAATCCAAATATTTTTTCCTTAATAAAAAATCAGTAGAAACACCATAATTAAATCATGTAATATATCCAATAAGTTGGAGGAGATTAAATTTACTAATTAGCTGATATAGTATTATAAATAAATCTCCCATGAATTTTAAACTAAAGAGGTATATCGTCATAAAAAAAGTGGGCGTCCATTAATTACTTGGGGGGAAGGGAGTCGAGCCGAATCTCACCCAATCTCACGTGGGGGAGATGGGGTCTTGGTAAATATCACGTAATTTTTTTTCTGCAAGGAACAGTGTAAAATTGTGAGAAAACTGGGTTAAATTAAGTAAAACATGTTTCTCCACTAAATCCTACACAATAATATTTATCGCGGTTATGCAAATTCCACTAAGTAGCACAGTAGCCCCTCGATTGTTTAGCCGCCACCAGCCAGCTAAACGCACAACAAACGAGAGCAAGTGGTTTAGAGTGGCTAAATCAGAACGAGGTTGAAGGAACAGACGATTTTACTGAAAATCACATGGACATGTTGGTTCCAGTAGTCACTCTTGAGACCACACACGAGTCCCCGAGGACTGAATTAGAATGAGTATTCTTTAACGACTTTTAGTAGTTCCTATTTAAGTATTTTATTGTTTGATTGTCTCACTGTGATTCTAGACTACGTTCTTAGTAGTCTTTAATAAAAATAATTAAGCAAATTATGGTGTTTTTTAAAAAATAAATCCAACGCAATCAAGCACAAATTAACGTATTTACACTAAAAATATGCATTTTGAAAAATCTCACGTGAGATTAGGGGGAGGGGATCAAGCCAAATCTCACCAAGGGGGGTTGAAAACTTGCCAAAATCGCCTCTTGTAAATAATGGATGCCCCCAAAGGCCAGGCATCTTTCACACCTGCTTTCTCATGGAGGCTGCCATAAAAAGGTTTGAAAGACTTGACCAAATTTGATGAATGACATTCAGTTTTTGCTCTTTCAAGTGCAGTTGAACAATGACAGTAACGCAAGTGTGAGCATTATGGAGAATCTGGATTATGCCTTATGTTAAAGAAATGATGCTTATACCTAGAATTTTCCCCAATTAATAGGTAAGTTGTTTAAATTTCTGATTTGCTGAACCAGGGCAAACTTTATTCCTGAGGAGCATTGGCCATTTTCCCGTGTTTCAAAAACAAGTCATCCAGTCCTATATGACTCCCTTTTTTGAAACCCCAGTTGGTCCAATATCCTGAGGATCTTAAGAGTACAGTTGACCCCCACTTTACTATGGGTTCGTCTTACGATCTGAGCTGATTTTGCACGCACTTTTTAAAATTTAAAATTTCTCCGATTTTGTTTTAAATATCGTTAGTGTATTAAACATTGGTTTAATAATACTTTAAATATTTTTAATCAAGAATATTTCGTATGCATAGGCTCTGACGTGTACACTGAATGGGTTGGCACTGATGCTCTTTAAACCGATTCCTCGTCCAAAAATAAGGCCGATTCAACATACAATGGAAGTCTCTTTACGATCGGTCCTCCGGAATGGATTAATATCGTAAAGCGAGGGTCTACTGTATTGTAAATGAAAGAAGAATACAATATCAAGCATTTATTAAGCCAATAGAAGAATAACAGGAATCTTATTTCATGGAAAAGACAATCTCAATTTAATGTAAATAGTGAATATTCTGAATTCCACTTATAAAGAATATTTTCACCTGTTGGAAAAAGAAAACTTTAAGACCCATACCAAATTAGCACACATTCTTCTTCAGCCTTATAAGACAACTGAACAAACGCTGCAAACCTGGTATTGTTCTAGTATAATTGGTGTGCATACCTTATTAATAGGATTAATCTCACGGAATTTAGTCAGGCCAATTTACACATTACATTTTGTTGCACATACAAATGAATGCATGCACTCTTTCGTGAGAAAAATTGTACTGTTTAAAGTGGAGAATTGCATTTATGCTTGTGTGATTGTCTGAGCAACTGTATAGAAAATAGAATATGCTCTGATTCCTTTAAAAGGAGTATGGAACTTTGTACTTACTTGTTCATTTAAAGATATATTCTTTTGTATATTCAATAGAATGGACCATGTATTGTGTTCTTAAGAGGGAATGATTAATAAATGCACAACATAATTAATATGAAAGGTTTTGGAGATGAATGCCACGGAACAAGCATTGTTTCCTTCTTATTATTACTAATACAAACACATCCAATTTCCCTTCCCCTAAGAAATTTTCCCTCCATATTTTTTATTGCATATTTCTCAAGTCTATAGGGTTTTCATTATATTAGAACTTTATTGTCCATAGGCAAATACATTTGCATGGAGCAAGGAACAATGATCAGAGCAATTCATAACCCTTTAGTCTGTATTTTATTAAAATAGTCAAGGTATTCTTTTGAGCTGCAAAATTAGAGAGTAAATCTTATTCACACAACTCATAAAAGTATCTATTTTTCCCATTCGTTTCAGGACTGTTTTGAAAATAACTACATTACTGGAAGAAAATTAATATTAGTTGAAGCATCGACTCTGCCTGCATGGAACATAACTGATTTTGGACACATAAAGGTGACTTGAATAACAAACAAGCATTCAATTTAGCCTTTTGGAAAAGTTATAGCAGTGACATGATCTAAATTTATATCAAAACAGGCAATAACATCAGCAGTGCAAAACCTACTCGGAATAGAGCCTGAATATTTTGCAAGAAGTATAACATTACCACCCAGAGATCAGCAAGCTTTGTTTCTGATACATAAAAGACCCACTGGAATACTTCAGGATAGGAAAAAAAGGACCAAAATTTTACAGGATGTCCATTATCTTTTAGTAAGACCTAAACCACCAGTCAACCTATGGGATAGGACAAATTATGACAAGCCAAAATTTCCCAAAGAGATGGTTGGTCTTTGGAGGGTAAGACCTAACAAATGCAGATTCTCATCAAGTGAGGAAATAATTGAAAAAAATATGCAAGATCTGTACGTGAAGTCATATTAAGCCCATCTTATAGAGAACATCTACAAGAAAACTAAAGAATTGCAACCATCAACGAACATAGAGCAACTATTTAAACATTTTTCCCAATTGAAGTCTCATTGACAGAAGATATAATAGGTACCAATTGCCATGCATAATATAACTTATCAAAAAGTATTTCTCAGAATATTTTGTCAAAACGGTTCATCAAATTTAGGTACATAGTGAATGGCTTTAAATGCTTCCTATTGTATAAGTAAAATAAAATAAAAACGATGCGACTCACAAATAAAGAGCCTTCTATTCTTCCTTTAGCACCAGGTGTAATGCAAAATTGATAAATCTACTGTCCGTACAATTTTACAGTGGCATTGAAAATTGCTTCGTATTTTTCTAATACCTATGCACCACCATGCAGAATTCATGTATTAATTAAAACTTATGGAATCGTAACCAAAAACTGGCTCTGACTCAGACACTGAGAGCCTCATCACAGACATTCACAAGAACATGACCCAAGGCAATTTAATTACCAAGTCTCCTAACTGACCTATGGAGCCATGCC
Organism: Ceriagrion tenellum; assembly: GCA_963169105.1. NCBI lineage: Eukaryota > Metazoa > Arthropoda > Insecta > Odonata > Coenagrionidae > Ceriagrion > Ceriagrion tenellum. Next base: position 111,156,227 of record OY720643.1, read on the forward strand.
AAATACTTTAGAATCAGTCACTACAGCCGATGAGTGACATCAATTGCCTGAGAGTAATTGTCATTATGTTTTACACAGATTCATTCCCTAACGACTTGTTCCAAACTTATTGTTCTTCCTCCGCCTTACAGGTACAAAAATATCACCCAATTCATCAGCTTGATTTTCTGCTGGACTCTTTTCGATACGTTCTGATGATATATTATCCATCTTCATAGACTTCGATGCTGTTGGAATTGATTCTTGATCTTCTTTGACTCTTGTCATCGTTGTTGTACTGAGGGTAGAACTTTTAATAGAGCAATCAAGGTCAGTGCTATTATCAGTGTCAACTTCCGTCTCACTGCCATACAAATCATGTAGTTTATTCGGGGATAAACCTTTTTCAACATCATCAGTTTTGAGGCCAGGATCAAGTGAAGTCCCTGGAATACATGCAAAGGGAATATCTAATGAATAAATGAAAAGGATGACAAACACGACAAAATTTTGAAAATAAGGTATTCCGTAATGAGTTCGATGACAACCCATTTAAGAAAAACAGCAATAAATGAAACTCATACCATTAAAACTAGGTAAACATTTGTTTATTGAAAGTTCGTAAATCTTTACCTGAGGTAGAAGGGCGAGTCTCAATCATCTCTTGCAGCTCGCATATTTTCTCCTTCTTCGCGTTCAATACTACTAACGCTTTAGTATAGAAGGCCTCTTCCATTTCCATCTTCAGTTTGGAAATGCTGCATAATTGAGTGCGTAATGCAGTATTCGCTGTGAAGGAAGGAATTTGCTCAGTGGGAATTTCGAAATGGATATTAATAATAGCCTCAATGTGATATAAATGACTACCTGCTCTTAGATCATCGTTTTCCTTCTTCATGGCATTGTTTGATGCTTCAAGGGCTGCGCGTCTATTGAACAAAAACTCTACAGCAGTTTCCGTAAATGATGCAACTGGCTTCTGTTTACAATAAAGATATAAATTAAGTATGATGCAACTACGGTGCAACAGTGTTATTGATGTTTCACTCCAATACTTTACCTCCTCTAGTAGTAACGAGCCAAACTTGACTTTAATACCGTTAACTCGGTCAACTATTTTTTTCCAAATAAATTCAGACTTTACGAAAGCATACGTGAATTCCATGCAGCCGCCGTCAGAGCTAAGGGCCCTTTTTGTTTCAGAAAGATATTCATCCACCGGATTTCGCGTAAAACCAGACAGTGATTTTAAGTCATCTTCCGATACCTGAAACATAATTTGCTTTACATGATATCCAAAATTACTTAACTTATACCAGTTGCCTTGCATTCACCCAACGTACAGACTTATGCCATGCCCTTGCTTGGTGATAAATGTTTAAAGAGAAGCTGTTTGCTGCCCATGTAGTGTAAACAGGAATCAATTCTCCGTGAGAATTTTCCAGCGGGAGTTTGCAAAAGCACATGTCGTCCATAGCGCCTAACTAAATTTTACAGGTAGTGTATCACAGTTGGCAAAATCAACGTCTTGAAAACGCCACTCATTCCCCACCATCAGAAATACTATTTCATTCGTGATTTCAATCAACTTCTCCATAGGTATCAAAACGTAAACATTCACAACGCCGTTAGCCCCGCTTTTTTAAATAAGTGAGTGCCGATTACCGGCAACGGCGACCGCCTTCTTCGAAAAGACTAGGGAAATGAGTGACTAATTGACTATCCTTAATTTTTTAATGGTTAGATGACATTTTAAGATAATTTAGTGACTGATTGACTATCCTTCAGTTTTGAATGGTTAGATGACATTTGAAGATAATTTTATTTATCTAAAAGTCAGTTACATCAATAGATTTGGGAATTTATTAAATGTCACGTAACTACCGGTCCCGTGATTGCATGAATGAATGTATTATTATGTGCAATAAATAAATAGTAATGCATAATTGAAAAATATATTTGCATAGGCTTCATCATTGCAGATATATCTACATACATGAAAAGTTTCCATTGTACAAGTAAGCTCTATATTTTATCACTACATTTTGCGAGATGAATGCTTAATGTTATGAATTTGCGTCACATGGTATTGTACCGTAAAAGCGATACGTTATAAAATGAGAAGAAAGAAGAAGTCAATAGCCGTGACATTTTTCACAAAAAAAAACAAAAATAGTAATGGACATACAAAAAAGTCATATTTAGTCTAACGTAGAATTAGACAAGAAAAATATTGGTGGTCAGTCATTTTCCAATGATTATATTGGTTGATGTGTAATTAAAGCACAAACTCGAGGATCCATTAAATAAAAGTCGCTAGTAGTAAGTAAACTTTTACCTTGGAAGGGGAGGTGTAAAATGAGAGGGGAAGAGGTGGCCATTGTTCAGTGGGCCAGGTTAAACCCTCATGGTTCACCCATGGGTATCTTTATGTGGCCATCTCGTGAGTTCTCAATTCTATGTGGGTAACACATTCGGGGAGAGCTTCAAGAATAGATTAGAGAGAGAAAAACTTATTGAATGTTTGGCATTAGGAATATTTGGGTTTTGACATTCAGGGTGTCAAAGACGGGAACAGGGAAGGGTAGAGATGGATTTTGGTGGGGACACTGGTGGAAATGGCCATTCATTCATATGGAGAGAGGGGTTGTGTATTCGCCTATGAAGAATGAGGGGCAAAAATGGCATGAGAGACAGCAGAAGATATTGGTGGTGGAGTAGTTGACCATTGAGGAAAATCTTTTTGAAGAGAGGAGGGAGCAGCATTTCCATCCAGTGCAGTCACATGTTAAGGAAAGAGGAGGAGAGGGGGCAGTCGGTAAAAGGAAGCTAGGGTTTTTGTTAGATATCATGCAGGCCTATAGGACATTACAAGATACTGAAGGACATGAGGGTTAGAGGACTGAAGTGGGAGTATTATTGTTTAGTGATCGGTATAAATCATGGAGGATGGTTTTAGTTTTATGAGAGCCATGGCAGAATGTGGTAGCAAGGTTGAGTCTGTCCAGGTAGTGGGTTTTGGATCAAGGGGTGTAATTGGCAGTGGGGAACAGGTTTCTTTTTGGAAAGAAGCTTTCTGAGGTACTCCCATTCCTGAGGTAGAGACAAGTTATTAGGATATTGCTGAAGAGAGTGAGGTTTATTGAAAATGTGATTGCCACAATTAGTAAGGGAAAATGGAATAGATCATATGGCACGTGGTAGATGGCAGCTGTAGATGTGAACGAACTGCAGGGTGATACTTTTGTTTTGGGATTGAGAAAAGATAGTTTTTTGATCCTGCACATTTTGAGCCACCCCCAAGTGTACCTCCCATCACTGCTGCACCTCTGTGGTGTAACACATGCCATTCCCCTCCCCTTGGAGAACCTACTACTCTTTCACCTTGCACCGGTTCTGGGAAGGAAAACAGGAGTAGGGTCTCCGAGTGCTCCTCTCCTTCTGCTCAGGGTAATGAGAGTCCATGCATTGCCTTCTGAACTCGAATATGAGATGGTATAATCTGAGAACTTTTCACTTATAGGTATCCAGATGCTCACATTTATGCAAAGTAGATGCTTCACACAATTTTTCTTTCTTGGGCCCTTATGATGTTGGAGTGAGAAACCATTTGTTCAAATCCTCAGTCATTTTAAGTGCTGAAATCTTCCCACAGAACCCATTTTTTGACCAACCCCACAAGAACACATTTGGCCATTTGCTTTTTTTTCCACAACATTGTTCCATCTTTCCTCTCTCATCCATGCTAGATTTTCCCAAATTCACAATTTCTTTCTTTTTAAGAGTCCTTGAGCTAATTTTCTCCAGGGGTTGCTTAGAAGGAATAATTAAAGTACTGTTATTTGAGACCGAAGGTGGAAATACATATAGACATTACTTCATTAGCAGTTGCCCCATAATTAGGGTGCAATTAGAATTTTCATGTGTAAAGCCGTTTGCTGGGATTACATATGATGATAAAAGTTATTGAATATTATCACATATACAAAACTTTTAATATAGATTGAATTGCTTGTGTTGTTGTTATCAATGCCTACTACCTATTATTATTAATCATGTAGCCGACAATTTTCACATTAAATTATTTTTATATTGCAAGCAAATTGCTTTGTACATCCTCACATAAAATGAAGATGAGTTCTTCTATCACAGTCATCATTTTGTCCGACGATTAAAAGTCATCTTTCGCCGGCCTTGGGGCAAAAGGCATTTTTTTCAAGATTTTAAAAACGACGCAATCAATTTAATGTCATTAGCGGTCTTGGTTCAGTCATTCCTATATCAGTGGCATGCGGAAACAATTTCCCTGTGCCGTCAGAATGTTATGCATCCCGCACGACGCCGAAAATTAATTATATGTGAAATCCTTATAAAAAACTAAGACGATAATGTCGATAATGAAATTTCATTTTACTAAGAAGTTGTTACCTACTTTAGGTTAGTTAGAAGGATGCGATGCTCAGATAATATTTTTTCAAAGATGTAGAACGCAGTAGCTAACACTGACAATTAAATATTGTGGAAATGAAGATAGATACATTTTCTTCCACGTTATGCTTATCAAATTCCTCACCATCTAATTTATTATGCTTGCGATGAAAATTATGTTTAATTTAAAGTTAGCATGTGACTTTATTTGCATTTGATGAGCACATTTTTAATCCCTCAATCCAGACGACAGATAATTACCCTTCTCAAATTAGCCGCGCTTTCGAACCATTCGTACCAATTCGTACTTTTGTAAACAACTACCGAACGTATTTCGTCAATTTTGATTATTACAGCCGAGGTCGTCCGGTTACTTAGGTTTTGGTTTTAACGTCAGTAAAGGTTATGATAACCGGAATACGTTGTATAATTACTTAAAGCCGAAACCATGATGACGGCCAATCGGATCATTGCTTGTTTAATTTCGCCTGTGTTAAGAAAGCAATTACCATGCATTGCTTTGGTGGATTCGGGCATAACAAGCCGGGGGAAACAATTTCTTTCAAATAACTCTCCAACGTCAGGTAAGTTACTATTTTGAAGTATATACTCGTGTTTTAGCTCGATAATGACAGTGTATGTTTTGTCTAACGGGGGAATAATTCTGTCAGGCGGGAAAAGTGAACATTCCGAGTACCCACCATTTTCCTTCGGGGTGCACACATTTACCAAGGAAAGTTCCAGTCTAACAAAATTTATTGATACTAACATTCCGTGATCAACGTATATCAGTGGTACCATTTTTCAATTCCAGCCTGCTGTCAATATGTGGTTTCTTAACCTTTATTGTACCAATGCCTTCTTAAGTTTAAAAGGCATTGGTTGCACAGTATATCATGAGTTAATCCGTAGATTAGCGGAGCACTGTGGAAGTGAATATAGTACTCTCTGAGATAATGACTGGTTCGATAATTTATGCGGGTGATGGACTGGGATTGCTTTCCACTTAGAAAAAGTGTTTCCATTTTTCACTGGTGCCCCTTGAAGTGCCCACGTACACAGTGCCGAATGGCCTCTTAGCCGTTTAGCGCGGTCGGCCTATTTGGCATATTGGTATCATGATACAGTTACTTCCCCAGAGGCTGGCCAAGAGTGTGAATATTGTGTATCGTTAGTGAAATCTGTATCGGAGTTTAAGTGCACACGAAAGGGTTTAGCGGTTTTTTGTATGCCACAATTATTTACTTTCAGATGGTCGAAGAGCGCCTCTTCCTACTTCAGCACCCCGTGACCTTCTGTTGGATAAACTTAGATCGGCTTCTTCTGGAGAGCAGATCTTGAAATTGGTGGGCTCTCATCATTCAATCATGAATCAGAGTCATGTCTTAGAAGCCCTTCTAACCTTGGGATCTCTCCAGAAAAGAGAAGCGTCAGTTTTCATTTCTGAGATTAGCCATGAAGATGAAATAATTCAAGCTATTACTTTAAGCTCTACCCTTAATGGTTTCTTTTCAGATCCTTGAAAGTTAAACAAGAAATCATACACAGCCCAGAATTTGTTAAACTTAGTCAGAGACTAAAGGTCCATTCCAGGGCCCTTGCCCTCCATGAAACAATCGGAGTGCTCAAGGTTCAATTTCATTCAATTTTTGCGCTTTAAGGCTTAATTTTGTTCGTATAAATGTTGACAACTACCATATTCTCCCTCAGGCAATGGTTCAAATTGGTGTGCCAACTACCAGCCCAATAGTACAAATTCTGCTGCAGCTTATAAGGCATAGAGTGAATGATTTAGTGCCTGGACAAATAGTTTTTGTTGATTCTCTGTTAGAGAAAATGCAGCGGAGTCCTTTGCTTGAAGCCTTGAGGATAGCACTGCCTTTAATATTTGAGGCAAAGCTTCATACTGTGGTAAGCCATTGGTGAATTATTTTACATTAAGTGATCTCTCTTCACTGATTGGTAATAGCTCTTTTCTTTACAATTTATGCATTTCCAGTGATGAATAATGACCCACTATTGTAGCTTTTTAAATCTATCTTCATTCCAAAACTGGGACTGACACTGAGTCATATTTTCCAGAATTTTCACCTAATATTTTGCTTATTGTTAATGATTTTTAATAACTACTTGTTTGTTGTGTTTGTGAGGAGAAATGTGGCTGGTAGACTGTTTTATGCACATGTAAAACTTTCTAGCGATGTAGGTCTTGGAATGATAGAAAAACCTCATTGGCTGTTGAGACAATAAGCCTTTGTAATGAACAACATCAGCATCAAGTGCAGAGGCAAAGCTACAATTGCACAGGGGCGTAGCCAGGATTTATGCTCGGGGGAGGGGGGGGGGGCAGGACACCCATCTGTAGCTGTAGATGTATGGCAGGGGGGCAGGACATCATCATGTCTGACTCCGTATAGCAGAATTGGTATGAAATGTCTCGTCCAGGGGGAGGAGGGGGGGTGGGGGGAGAGCAGCTTGGCTACACCCATGGTTGGGGCAGTGCTCCAGGATCCCCTGGGTTTGGAAAAGTATGAAGCAACAAAATGTGAATTTTAGAAAATTAAATAAATAGTTTTTGCAGTGATTGGGATGTCTTCGTAAATATTTTTAAAAGAGTCTTTAGGCACGTATTAAAAAGGTCAGATTCTGGGGGGTAGAGGGGCCCCATTTAACCTACTTGAGGGGCCCCTGAGAGTCTAGCTATGCCACTGTGTGAGCCCTGATCTGAAAAAATGGCTGGAAAAATTGGGTGCATTCAGCGGCTCTTTCGCTCACTGAGCAGCTGATGATGACGTAGCATCCACTCACTCGGAGAGGTGAGTGGGTGCACTGAATGGCCATTGCTCAGTGATCATGAAGGAGGTGGTTCTTCAACTTTCCACGAGATGTCGACTGAAGCGGAAATCAAGAAATGCACATCGCGGAGCGACCTCCTTCAATTTGTTCACTTTGTTGTTCTGCTGCCTCATGCTTAGACCCATCATTCTCGCCTCGTTCTTAGCCTTGTGCCTTACTGTGTTCGCATTATTGTTTGTTTTCAATTATATCTTTCATCTTCATCTCTCTTATTCATATTTTCTGACTTTCCCTTACTTATTTATTAATTCTCTACCTCACCCTTTTCATTTTTCATTACCTATCATCTTCTCCAGATCTTTCATTCTTATACTCTACAACATATACCTAACAATTCATATACCTACAAACAACACAATTCACTTTGCACATGCGGTTCCATATTTTTTTTGTTTTTCTTCCCCCCTTCCCACCCCTCCACTCAGTTAAGTGATCAGAGGTTTTCTCCGCTCACAAACACGATGGCCGCTCACAACTGTGATGTCATGAGCATATCAACTGCTTGGCCCTCACTTGCCTCAATGACATCATTTCACTCAGTTGCTCATTGAGTGATCAGTGCCACTGAATGCACCCATTTAGATATATTTGTTTGCTTGGAAATTTAAGAAGGCATTCATGATGCCTGATAAGTTCAATGAATTTCGCTCCATAAATTATATAGGTAGACTGTTGGAAGAAGGATGTTGCTAGTTAATATAACTCATGTCACTAGAAAAGCCCTTTAGGAATCAGGGTGTATGTAACCCTTAGCTTACCCTGGTTAAAATTGACTGCATGAGACCTGACCTTTGTTTGAGACCTCATGTCCATGTGACTTTCTCATGGAAATACTCCACTCTTGCAATATTTGCCCCTTCAATTTTTAGCGCTTGGAAAATTGCAAACTCATTGCTAAATACCCTTTTTCAGCTAAAAAATTCTGGATGGAATGTGCTAAGATTGCCAGATGCCATTTTCTTGTATTTTTTAAAATGTAATAAGTTGCTTTATGTATGTATTCTCCTAAAGTCAATTTTTCTTAAATTTTTTAAGAGCTAGATCATACATCCAGTATGGAATTAACCTGTGAAAAATAGTGCGTACAGATTGCATTTATAAGTTGTGTAAGTGAAGGCAAACAATTTTATGTTCATATGTATGTATAAAAATATCTGCCTATGCACTGATCAGTGACAGTTTTCACACTGACAGCTAAAACTGATGGTAGAATATACAACTAACAATTAGAGGTCAATTATAACATAAGATTCCTGGACTTACTTGTTTGATGTTGTTAATTGGACATTTGTCATTTTATTTTAAGATTGGAGATGAAGACACACCACCTGCATATCTAGCAGATTTGTTGTCATATGCATCAAAGAGGAAGCTTTCCAAGGACTGTGTTCAGAAACTGCTCCAGGCTCTCTCAAAGCCAAAAACTCTGGAGGAGATTGAAGTGCGGGCTGCTCAGAGCATACTGGGCTCACTCTGTGCGGACAAAGTTCTTTCATTTTCTGTCAAGAACAGTCTAATTTCTCGCTGTCTTGAGGTAGGAGAATTTAGCTATCCCTCTTATTTAAGTTAGAGCCAGTATTTATTGTTAGAAAAAAATAAATCAACTCTGAAACTCCTCCTACATTTGTTGTACAAAAAGATGGAGAAAGCCAATTTTGATGAATGTACACATACTTTAGCTATCTTGGTTCCAGAGTTTGAACTTGTTATTTATTTATTTATTCTGGAAGTTCACATCTTTAAGAAAAGTGATGAAAGATATATAATCATATTGGATACAAGGTTTTGAGAAAATCGATTATACATAGTAATTAGGATAGTATCATATTCCTGTACTTCCTCTATGGTACATACATTTTTTATCTCCACTTTCCAAAAATTGTTTTTGAGAAACTGCTGTATAATAGGGAAATGACAGTCACATACTTTTCTTCTAGAAGAATCACAGTATTACACAATTTTAGCAGGAAAGCTGTGGAACCTCTGGTTTCTGATGTATTCAACTTATAAAATTACCAATTTTTCCAAGTTTTTTGATACCTATTATTCAGTTTCACCAAAGCTCCAGCAGAAGGATCTCACGAATTAACCTCCACAATATGCCCTTCATTTCCCCAGCCAACAAGGTTGTTGGGGTTAGTTATCATTGGTTGGGGGCATGTGGAGTGAAACGGGTACTGGGGTGGTATGGTACACATACCGTGAATGGCATTGTATTAGAAAGAAAACCCCTCTGTCCCTTTTACTCAACCTGCCCCTTCGGGATGACCCATCCCATTGTTTTTTTATGAAACTATGAATTTCAACGCAGTGCAGCAGAGGGAAACCTCTTTATATCACTCGTAATCTCTCAGGGTCGCCCCGAAGGGTCGTGTTGTGTTATGGGGGGCAGAGGGGTTTTCTTTCTAATTATGGAATGACATGGAATGAGAGAAGCTAGTGCAGAAAGGCCACCCATCGACTGCAGTACCACATAGGGGTCAAAAGTGGTAACAGTGTAATGGTGGCCAGGAAAAAAATCACTTCAAAGGGGTGAAATTTTCCTATTTCTCGTAGAATAACAATTTCCCCAGAGGAAAAAGTATCACAGGCTATTAGAAGATTGGCAGTTTATGTCATGTGAATTTTGTTGCGATTTTGTGTGAGGTGGAAATGGTCGAAAAATTTTTTAGAAAGGTGTGTATGAGAAGCTGAAATTTACCCTAAATATTAAGGATGAGTCAAATCCAAATGTCGATTCTTGATTCCACCGATTCTCAGGATTAGAATTGGTATCGAGAATCGATAAAGTATGTAGTAGAATTGATAGAGTATTGATAAAGTTGATTCTGATTCCATCGATTCAAGATGGATGAATATTCAAATCAAATTTCATTTCTAACATCATATTTGTCTCTATAATTTTGGGTGTAGGCTTTCAATTTGTACTTTTTATCTAACTCAATAAGCTGAGGATATATTTGCTATTTGTTCATAAATATACTTTCTGAGCGACTTAATTGTCTTTGTTCCGTATTTTATTTCAGCCAATACTTGAATTTAAATAATAGTCATACGCTACTGGTATATCAATATCCCACTTGTTATTAGGAATAAGAATCAATAGAATCAGAATCGAGAATCGGGAACTGATTTGAAAGAATCAGAATGGGAATAAAAAATAATTGGAACCGACTCATCCAGACTAAATACCATATTGTTTGCCTCATACATACCTTTATTGTTGCCACAAATGGGCAGTGGTTATTTACTAGTGCAGGAAATAAAACTGTGTATATGATAAATGGCCCTTGATTGATCACATATAATTAAGGAACTACAGTTGAATTTGGTGATAGCAGGTATTCTATTTCTGGAATATCATCTACAGTGTATACATATTATATTTTTTATTGTAATCAACCCTTTAATTATTACATTTTTGGAATTTCAGGTCATTTCCCATTCTTTTCATCATTGTTCAAAATATGAATTGGATGCCATAACTGCAGGATTATCCCGAGCATGCTCAAAAGGATACTTTAACTTCTATAATGAGGACTTCATAGATGCCTATGTTAACTATATCATTAGGTGTGATATTGGATTGGTCCAAGCTGTATGGACCCTGAAGAAGTTAGCAAGAATGGTTAGTATCATAGAAATGAATTCAATAAAAGTAATGCATGTGTGTATGTTGCTTTGTTATCTGTTAATATTTCATTTGTGTATTCTTCAAGCTGATGGGTAGGTTTTTGGCCAGTGCTTTTCCTAACAGTCCAAAAACAGGGACCTTATCTATCTTTCCCTGATATAGATGGCTCACCAATAGATCTCTCTTAAATTTGTCATATTGTTTGCATCTTCATTTCCCGCCCATAAATTGAAATGTCTTATTTTCATTCTCTTCCATGCTTCTGTGCATTCACCTCTCTATTACCCTCTGCTACATGCCATCACCTTTCAAAATGTCTTCCATCCATCTCTTCTGCCTTCTCCCTGCCTCTGCTATTAGCTTCCTCTCCTCTCGAACTATATCCAACTCCTCATTCATCCTTCTCACTACTCAGTTCACCATCTCCATCCTTCTCTACATCCACATCTCAAATACATGAAGTCTATGGACATCTTCTCTTCACAATGACCCAAGATTTTAGCCCATACAGCACCATAGTCCATGTTAGTTTCCTCCAGTCTTTTCTTTACATCTTATCTCAGATCCCCACTCATAAATTCCCTCAACTTTGAAAATGGTTCCCCAGCATAGGAAATTCTACATCTGATCATCCTCTACTGTAGCAATTTTCCTCCAAAATACATTCCCAGGTATGTAGACTGATAAACTTGCTCTACATATATTGCAGCCTTCGTCAATTATCTTCAGTCCCACCCTCTAATTCTGAAAATTGTCATCACTTTTGCCTTCTTAAAGTTAATCTTCATGCCATATATTTTGTCTCCCCGTAGCTTACCAACAAATCTGATCCTCTGTGTGCCATCTGCTGATCCTCTGCTAATCTCAGTGACTTTATCGAATACCTCCTCCTTTTATTCCTACCTCCATCTCCCATAATGTCTCCCTTACTATGTATTTCTTCTGCATGCAGGGTAAAAGCAATCACAATAGTGGGCACCCCTGCCTTATTCCTATCATGCCCTATTCCAATTCCATAGGCTACCCTAGTCTACACCATTTGGTTCATATACAGATTCAGAATTTGACTTCAGTACGCCTAATTGACCACTAATTTTTGGCACATCCATTAATTTCATCCTGTCCATCCTATGAAATTATTTCTTGAAATGGACATAGCAAGCAAAAACATAGTGGTCATGTTGTAGGGTTCTTTCTGCTTGCATCATCATTTCTCTTATAGCATTTTGTCCATCTCCCAAACCCAAACTGGTCATCACTCAGGTTAGCCTTGTTCAGTATCCTTCTATTTACAGCTCTAAGAAGTACTTTGGCTTTGTGGAAAGTGAAGCATATTGTCTTATAGTCATTGTAGGATTTTACCTTGCTCTCCCTAGGCATATGAATTAGTATTGTTTTCCAAAAGTCCTCCAGCCACACAGTATCTTCATAAATACTTCAAATAAGTGCCAAAAGTTCCTCTCAATCAACTCTACCATTATTTCTAGAACTCTTTGGACACTCGGCTCAGAGTATGTCATCTATTCCTACCACCATACTCCTCTCAAGTCTCATAGTAATCTTTCAATTCCACAATCAAGCATACCCTGTCTGATTCCATCTCTGTCGATGTCAATCTATTAATATGGCTACCCAAAATACTATTACTATGATGTTAATATATAAAATTACATTTATTGGACTAATGACAGAAAGATTTGGGTTTTGATTCTGATTGATAATAAAATATGGGGTAATCAAATTCTTCAAGTGCATAACATAGAAAGTGAGGTTTGTTTCATCTAAGCTAAGTCATTGTTGTAATTCATATATTCAAGAGAACAAATTCTTTGGTGTAATTACATGCTTCTGACCTTAAAGTACCTTGTGTCATGTTAAGATTATTCTGTATAGTGAAGTCAGAGTAATTCATTTGTATATTTCCTGTATTTTATGTTTTATTTTTATGCAGGGCCATGTAAACATAGCATTATTAGATTATGTTGCAAAAAATGTGGAGGCTTCTCCCGAAGCAGTGGAACATGGATCAGCTGGATTACTTATTTGCCTGGTCAATGGATTTTCTCAGGCTAATTACAAACCAAAGAACTGGGATATTATTGAAGAGGCAATTCTTAAGAATGAGCACATTCACAGTGTAAGTTTGAAGTCTTGATGGTATGTTAATATAAGCTTGAGAGTCTGTATGGAGTTAGGTGAAATGAGGCAAATTTTGTTTTTTAATGCTTTTGGCTGTTCAATGGCAAAATCAATGACAGACTTGAATTGTCCAAAGATGCATTAATTATACTTTGTGTACAGTTGATCTAGAGTGTTGCTTAGGATTTGAATTTTATGTTAGGACCTGTTCTTTCATTATTCAATTATAGAAGAGACTAAATTTTCATAATGGATTCCCCAGTTGTATTGTATATTTCGACTGAATGACTTGGTCATTGTTGTGGAAGATCGTCAATTCTTATGTTTGTATTTTTGCTGTGTGACTGTGTTTTATTGTGATGCTGTGTTGTAGGGGAAGCTGGAACTACCTTGGTTGAAGTTTGTCATGGAGCTGGCATCATTAGGGTGCTTCTCTACTCCTCTTCTACAGCGAATATTCCAGGAAGAATTTCTGAAGAAGTTCCTGTCTAGAGGTGATTGAAAAGCTTGTTATCTATTATTTTTAACTGACATAGGGTCACAATTAGGTTTCTCATCATGCTAACTGAGGCATCTGATGCCATCAGTGTGTTTTTTTAGAGACAGACTCAGTCAAGTCTTCTGACATGGGGAAACGGCTGTGAATAAAAAAATTAACATTACGTAATTCTAGCCAAGTTATCAAGGTAGGTCATTGGTGAAAGAGTGCAAGGAGCACAGTTAAAAGAAAAAGTTAAGAAATTTATGGTTAAAAATATTGCTATGTATCAACCTGCTATTCCTTTGTCATATTATCCTCTCTCTTCCCTGTTACGTGTCTTTATACCAAATATGTCTGCCTATACTTGATTTTTGGTATGTAAATGTATTAATATGCTACTTAACCGTTATATTATTCCTGAAAAAATATCCTCCCTTTGTATACTCCGGTCCAAAAAAACATTTCCACCTCGGAGCTGAAATATTTCTGTCTCAAGTTGGTGTGGATGTGACAACACAGTCGAACCATGCCCCCTACCAGGGAAAGCAGTAAACAAATGGCACAGAACAAAGGCCTTCCTCCCCGCGGTTGGCAAGGGAGAAGATGCTCAGAGGGAAAATTTTGACCTAGGAAAGGATGGGTTGGGGAGGCTTCTGTTCACTTGTGTGGGCGAGAATGAAAGGGTGACGGCTCGTATTGGTCGCTCCAAGACCACTCGTTGATGATAACTGCTGGATGATGTGGAAAGCCAGCCTTCATCTTTATCCCCATTGCTAATTCCATAATTTTTAAAAATTATTTATTTTATGCGCGTATTTACTAACATTTAAAATTTTTGAAGCTGACATGTTTTTTAAAATATGAAATTCCTATTGGTTTTGAAATCCCCATGGGTACTTATATGCTATGATTCATCCAGTGGTAAGCTACTTCGTTTTTTCAGTAGCTGATTCAATTTTATAGATATTCCCTTCATTTAGTTACTTTTCATATAAATGGGTAATGAAAGTTCATGATGCACATTTTAAGAAATGCATTTGCATGCATGCAGAGTTAATTTAAACTTGTATGCTACAAAGTTAGACCCATAATAGGAATTTTAAGATGCAAATAACTACTCGAAATGCAATATTCTCAGAGAGAAAAATACATTCCCTGGACTATGATTCGCTTTTGAAACAAATAATAATAATTTTTTAGCATAGTTGGTATCACACAAATTTTCTCCACCGCATTTGGAACAATGCTACTATGCGTCTTTGATTTTTAATTTGATATTTTCTCCACAAGTAGCTTTAAAGTTCCCTCATAGAAATGGTATTTACTTCACATGTAGATTGAAATATCTCTATGCCCAATTATTCTACTGTGATAATGCTTTTGAACGGACTTCCATCCACTCAACCATAGAATCCATCCTTCACTCAATTTTTGTCTCCTGGTAGAAATTACTGGGGATAAAATATACTGTTTTCTTGATAGAGACATCTATTTACCACAAAATGTTAAGACTCTGATCAACTTCATCTCATGGGCGTATGATACACTGCAAACTCCTGCATTATTATTCCAAAAAAACTAATTTCAAGAGGTAAAAATGATTTTCTCGGGCAGCTTACAAATATCAACACTTAACTTTCCACAGCCTAAGCTTATATGTTATGAACATCACATTGGGAAAACAGTGCATTGGTCACTTGGGTTTGCATTGCAAGTTTTCTTCCTTTATTTTTCATTATGTCATTCTGGGAAGAAGTGATTAATGCAGGGTAAATTAATTTGTAAATTCATCCAGCTCCTAAATTTGCCGATTCATTTGGTTTACTTTACCACTCGGAATTATACAGCGATATCTGAAATAATTTCATTATTCAATGGCCATCCTCCCTAAGTTCAAGCTATCATCTAGATAACATGGAGTAAAATTGAAAATGTTTGTTAACGTAAGATTACTGTGAGGTCAGCTTTGAGCATCGGTCCTTTCGTGATCTTAAAAACAGGAGTATGGCAAAGGAGGCCAACAACTTCAACCTCTTATTGAAACAACATTTCCGATCGAAGTAATTATTAACGGGAAATATTTCCTATGGAAACAGATCACTACACAATCATCAATGATTACAGGTTTTATTTAAACATGTCATGATGTATCAATCCTCATATATTTCTAATATTCTAATAACACAAGGCTTCTTATTGCTTAATATCATTTTATTTGTGTTACGATGTCATGTGCTTCCTCCGGAAGCAATTGAATAGAATGTTACCTAGAGGCAAAGAGGTAGACTGAAAGACCGACGGGAATGATAGAGCCTCATGAGATCTCACAGGCTATACTTATCGTTCTTTAATCCTTAAGTTATTCTTCAGTTCTCGTTAGCTGTTGAACAAGAAATGAAATAATAATTCGTCAACCCATTCAGAAGACTCGGCAAGACTAAAACTAATTGCTTATTAGGATGTGAATGATAAATAAATTAATGTGAATTCATAATTGTGCCTATTATAAGCTACTGTCATCTAATTAACAATAAATATTGTCCTATACAACAAAGAAAAACCTCTATACCATCAAAATGATTTACTTAAGGGCCACATTGCGTGGTTTACACATTTTATTGCCTCAGATGTTAAGTATGTGTCACATTAACTGTGTAAGTCTTTGAAATAAACATATCAAAGTAGTATGTGATGGACTCTAGACTTTCATAAAACCAAAGAATAATTATACTTTATTAGGAAAGGACTTGTTGGTATCAAAACTCTTTTAGTGTAATTGAATGATTTTTGTATCCAATTCAACACAATTCAACCCCTCTGAGACATGAAAATCTGCGATATATGCCTGGTAAATGGATCACTATCGTTTGTTGGGGGAGGACTTGTTGCTTCCTAAAATTTAAAAGGAAAAGAACAATTTTTATAGTTGATTTGATATGATTCGACCTATTTTAGCGACGGCAATAGCCTCTCTATGACCTAATAATGGGAAGGCCTATCACTTTCAGCAAAGGTTTCCTGTTCGCCGATGGAGGCAAGAAATGGATGTTTTGAGTCCTGCTTTAATTCTTGTAGCTTCTGAAAACAAGGATTGTTTTGCCATTCACCTTTCCGTAGTTCTTTGTTTGCCGACCGACCTTTTTTATCCCCATACTTCCCCACCCAAAAGCATGCGGCTAAAGCCTGGATTAGGCAGACACCATAGACTCAACCCACCCATCATGCCCCCAGAAATAATGCACTCGCAGGTCAAAATTTTTCATCAAAGGGTGTTCTCTCTCGCTAAGTGAGCTCTGAAGAAGGCTTCTTTTCCCTCCCATGCATTTATTGCTTTCCCATACAAGGGGGCATGGTTCGGCATTGTCACATCGATGCCAACTCCGGACTCAGAAATTTTTCGGCTCCGAGGTGGTTAGTATTTTTTGGACAGGAGTATACCATGGGCTCAGTAACTTTTTTCAAATTGCTGTTTATCGTTTTGTTTTGTGTTGGTAGCTCCTATTATTTTACAATACAAGTTTCTCTAGTAATTGGTGATAAAACATCAGAGTAAATCCTCTATTAGAGACTTGCTTATTTAAATGATCTATTTCACAAATCAGGCGACTTTCCATCCCACTAATTGCCATGAATGCAGTTATACCCTGCTGCTTCAGGTTTTCCCATGACTATGAACTGTTTTCCTAGTTGTACCTACTCAACTGATGAGTCAATAATTAAAATAACATGCTTTCTACATAAATACCAAGTCCAAGAGTGACATTGTAGGAGTGGTAATTACTTGGTAAATAGTGTGCCTAATAGTTAGGATTGTCATCTCAATGAAACATTAATGAGTGATATGGTGATTCAACAATTCATTCTCCTCGAGTCAAGTTTCTGACCGATTCTTTGATATTGTAGATAACTCAATGGATAATTTATTTATTTATTTATTTATTTAATAATCCCGGGACACATGATTACATGTATGGGACAGTTCCAATAGGCAAATTAACAATGTATATGTATAATAGGTATACCAGAATAGCAATAACAAAATATACATAGATTGAATACAAAAATACATAGCGTACAGTTAACTCAATTACATAGAGGTAAGAAATTCATCCACCGAATAAAATGCATTTTTTATCAGATACTCTTTTAGTTCTACCTTAAAGAGTGAGATAGAATTAATGCTTTTAATTTTAATAGGTAGGGAGTTATAGAACAACACTCCTGCATAGAGCGGGCTTTTAGCATATAGCTTTAGATTATGAATAACGATTCTAAAGTCATTTTTCTTTCTTGTGTCATACTTATGCACATCCATATTAGTCATTAGCTCTAGTGCAGAATAATGTTCTTTAATATACAAAATTGAAAAGTATATATAAATGCAGGGGAACGTTAGAAGCATGAGATCCTTAAAAAGGGACCTGCAGCTGTAATTTTTTCTTACTCTTGCCAGGATTCTCACTGCCCACTTTTGTAGTTTAAAAAGCCTCATTGTGTGGTGGGAGTGGCCCCAGGCTACTACGCCATATTTAAGTCGACTGAAAATATCTGCATAATAGACTAATTTAGCCGTTGACAGATTTGAAATTGGCAAAATTTGTCTTAGGAGGTAACACCCCGAGGCAATTTTAGAGCAAAGACCATTAATATGTGTCCCCCATTGCATGGATTCATCAATATCCACCCCTAAGAATTTAAAATTCGATACACGAGAGAGAACTTGTCTATTCAGTTTAAGTAGAGGGCAAGTTAGAATTTTCTTTTGATATGGGTGAAACTGAACAAATGTTGACTTGTCTTCGTTGATGATTACTCTATTTTCAGTGCACCACCTTACCATGCAATCTATGCCTTGTTGGAGGGTGTTGACAGTGTCATGAGTATATTTCATGAAGTGATTAGTATCATCAGCATACATTGTAATGTCACCATGACTGAGATAAGATGGAAGATCATTTATATAGAGGAGGAAAAGTATTGGGCCCAAGATTGAGCCTTGGGGAACCCCTATTGAGACTACCTGTTGATCTGACATGGCTTTTATTTTGACTACTTGAGAGCGTTCGCTTAGATAGGATTTAACCCATTGGGTTAATTGGGTAGTAACTGTAGGTTACTTAAATTTTTAAGTGAATTGATGTGATTAGGAAAAAGACAATTCAACCATAATCCATTTTTAGTGTACCTAATACTTTAAGAATTGAGAATGTGCTGATTTTGAATCAGAGTTAGCAACCACATCATATTATTCTATGATTCAAATTTATGAAATCATTTGTGTAACTATTTAGAAAATAGGTGTGTTAATATTAATGTATAAATGTAAGATGTATATTCTCATGTTTGACTTCACAGTTGCTGTTACATATGTTCTTGTAGGTTGGTGCTTATCCCCTCTCTCCTTTGCTGGTAGCTTTGTTGGTTTAAGGTATTTCAGTTCAAGGAACTTAACCAATTTACATTAATGAAATTGCATTGTTCTTTTCAAAATTGGTCTCTTCATTTATATATTCACATTTTGATGCGGTAACATGTTTGACTGAAGCATTTTTACAAAATAGTGTGCTTGATGTGTGTGTTATGTGTTCGTTGAACTTAAAACTCCTGATTGGATTACCAAACCTAATGCCTACCATGTCTCGCAAAAGTTTGAATTGAAATTGCAATATCTTTCTTTTCAGATTACAATTTAATAGACCAGCTGCAGCTGTTATTGTTACATCAGGCGGTGAAAACATTGTATCCATCATATGTTGGTCCATATGCTCCTGAAAAGATAATTGCTGCTGCAGCTAAACTCAATGGAAGCAATGTGGAGCAGTTTGTCCTTCAAAGTGCTCTTGAGAAGGGTTTAGGTGGGGCAGCATACGTTCATCAGGGCCTGCGCACTCATCTTGGACACTTCATTGGTTCGTAGTCAATCTCGTAAATCTGGATTTTTATTTTTTTGCATCTGCTGGTCAAAACTTTTTTCAGTGTGATGCTAAACTGAGCAGTTTCATTGTACAATTGTACTAGAATGATGCCAGCTCTTCCTCGGACTACAACCTTGATACGGTTGAAGGGCTTGCTCGTTCCATTGACCCCAAGAATGGGACTGGCAGGGACAATAACGATTGCTCTCAGTAGCACCAACCCTATGTCGAAAGGTAAGAACTAAGGATGAATCGAATCCAAATGTCAATTCTCGATTCCACCGATTCTCAGGATTAGAATCGGTATTGAGAATCGATCGACTAAAGTCGATTCCGATTTCATCGATTCCAGATAGATCAATATTCAAATTAAATTTCATTTATTACATCATATTTATCTCAGTAATTTTGGGGGTAGGCTATCAATTGGTACTTTTTATGTACCTCAATAAGATGAGAATATATTTACTATTTGTTAATAAATATTCTTTTTGAGCGACATAATTGTCTTTGTAATTTTATTTCAGCCAATAATTGAATTTAAATAATAGTCGTACGCTACTGGTATATCAATATCACCTGTTATTAGAAATAAGAATCAATGGAATCGGAATTGAGAATTGGGAATCGATTTGAAAGAATCGGAATTGAAAAAAAGTGGAATTGACTCATCCCTGGTAGGAACCAAACAAAAATTAGTCCTGTGATGGTGTTATGCTAAAAAAACTGTTGGAAAGTGGGGTGTTAGTCCCTGTCAACCATCAAATACTCTGATTATGATAGTAGTTCAAAGAGAAATGAATCCTGGCAACTTCAGGATGCTGCCCCCTAGGATTGGTGTTGTGCCGAGCAGTGAGGGAGGCTAGGCCCAAGAAAGTCATCGTCACAAGAAATCCGTATGCAATGGAGCCATCATTGGATATGAGCACCGCGAGAGATAAGTGGAGGAAGATGAAAGTACCGATTAAAATAGGAACTTGGAACATTCGGACAATGTTGAGGGCTGGGAAGCTAGAAAATATTAAACAGCAAATGGAGAAGGGGAACTTACCGTATTTACCCGAATATAAGACCCCCCTTTCTTCCCAATAAAAGTTTCACAAGTGGGGGGGGGTCATATACGGGGAGGATAAGCCAGAGGGGTTACCCATACTAATATTTAAAGTTATGTAACATGACTATTTGAAATTCTAAGCGGGTTCAAACTCATCGCAAAACAAATTTGATCTTCATACCAAGTTTACACACTGAAAGCATCACACATTCTTTCCAAACTGGCTGGGTACTTCCCTGAGGGCTCTCCCACCTGTTTGATATTTTTCCTGGAATTGGAGCCTCAAAAGTCTTACTTGTAGGGGGGGTCTTATGTTCAGGTAAATACGGTACATGTCTTGGGGCTGTGTGAGGTGAGATGGAGATACAGTGGGAATATTGGAGTGATGGTTACAGAGTAATCTATAGTGGTGAGGATGAGGGTCAATGTGGTGTAGCTATAACATTAAAAAAATTGGGAATGAGGGTAGGATTGAATGGGTAAGCAACAGGATACTAGTGGTAGAAGTAAAGAAATCAGGCCTGACAAATTTTGTATTGGCCCAGGTGTACTTGACCTCAAGAAACCATAGTGAGGTGGGGGTGAATTGGGTGTATGAACAGCTAGAGGAGATATTAGGGAAGTCCAGTGCAAGAAAAACCTAATGGTAATTGCAACTGAAATGCAGTTATGGTGGAAGGGACAAATGGATATGAAGTAGAAGGGTATGGATTAACAATGGAAAATGATCGTAGTGAGAAGACAGTTGATTTCTGTTGTAGAATTAAATTAGTATTGACAAACACATAGTTTAAACATTATCTCTGGAAGATGTACACAAGGCCCATGCTGGGAGACAGGAAAATATCAAATTGATTACATCATGGGTAGGTAAAGATACAGGAACAGTGTCAAAAACTTGCATAGCTTACTGGAGGCTGTTATGGACTTAGATCATGATTCACTTATGATGAAATGTGATGTTAGATTCTATAAGCTTAATAAAAGCAGGAGGATAAAGATCTAAGGAGAAAAGGAGTGAATGCAAAGAGCTAGTAAAAGGAATATGGATGAAGCAAAGGAAGTTGGAATGATTGAGGAAGAGTAGGAGAATATTAATACAGGCATAGTAAGAGCGATGGAAGAATCAATAGGATCATGGGAAAAAGGGGGGCGTATAAGCAGTGGGTTATAGAAGAAATGATAAGGAAAATGGAGGGGAGGAGGAAGTGGAAAAATGTCGACGTAGGCAAGAGGTAGTACAAGGAATTAAATAATAAACTCAGGGGAGTTACTTATCAGGGGAAGGAAGACTGGTGAAAAGGACATTGCGAGGAAATGGAAAAGCTGCAGAAAGAAGGGGAAGTGGGTGCATTATACTTGGATTGTCGTGTAGATTTTCTCAAAATTTCATGTTGATAACTCAGATTTTTATGTGCATTTTCATTTAAAAACCCAATGGCTATCAGGATAATTAATTGTTTTGGCATAAGGGGAAACCAAAACATATGCACAAGATGTGAATGAAGGATGAGGATTGCAGGCTGAGGTAAAGGTGAATTCTACGTAAATATAGAATGCAAGCACAGTAGCTTTTTCTGTGTAAAATGTACTTATTTTGAATGGAAGAGTGGATTAGTTCATTTCCAAGGATGATATAATGATGAAGCTTAAGTAAAGTCACTTCTTGCTGCATCCAAAAAGAGCAGTAGTGATGCTCAGGGTGACTTCGTTCTAATTAGCACTTCCAGGAAAAAGTTTTTCCTCTTCGGCTCTGTGTTGGCTCTTCTGCTGGTTAATAATGTCTTGAAATAGATGTATTTAGCACTTCTGTATTACTGCTCCAAAAGTTCAGTGAAAATAAGCTGGAGACCTCAAACACAGAGTATACAAAGAGGACATTTTCCATTTCCCCCCTTTAAATTTTGCGGAAGTAATGCGGAATGCGCGCATCGGCCATGTTCCTAGCGTGTTAAAAACGGCGGGAATTTAAAATGGTCTATGTAGTATAGGTGTATCCCCGCATTACAGGTGGTATTCAGAGGTGTAATCACCCCTATCACGTTATAAACTTCAGGCCTGAAGTGGATTGAAGGTAATTCTGCCATGTATCTCTAAATTAAATCAAAAGCAATAGTTGCGCGATGAATAGCACAGCCGTAGAAATCATTTTCACTGCTTAACCTATTACTACAATTCGCAACGCAGGTGAGGAATCTTGCGTAAAGCACCTGTTAATCACATCGGGTAAAAAATTAGCTTCAATTCAATCAAGAACAAAATAAAAAATTGTTGGAGGTATGTTGTGAGAATATGAAAGCTGCATGATAGAGAACTCGGGCTTAGACAACGAGATAGTAAAGTAATGGGTAGTGGAGAGCCAGTTGGGTCCAGGTTTAATAAATAGTAAGCATTAAGTTGATAATGGTGAGAAAAGCCTCAAGTTTATAATTATTCAAAGCCTTGGCAGTACCAGAGAAATGAGTAATATGAGAGCCAAATGATCTGATTAGTAGGGAGTTGATCGACACAGGCCATTTAAACAGCATTGTCCATTTGAACCTAGGTTCTTTTTAAACAAATTCAAATGAAATGGTACAAGAGCCTACATGCTACTCGGGATAGACGCGAATCTTTATGCGACTTGTATCATGAATTAGTAAAATTATTTTTTTTTCATTAACTACACCTTTACGATTACATTTACATAGTATAAAAGTAGATTCCTACCATGTCCTTTGCTCAGCTTCAAAAACATATTCATGCTGACTCATGGATGAAAGTTGGAAAAAAACAATCATATCAATGATGTAGCTAATTTAATTGAAGCAATGAAGATTCATACAGTCACAGAATGTTGTCTCTTCCCCGGCAGAACCAATGCGCATTAAAAGTGCATTAAATGCGCATTAATAGTAGCATTTAATGCGCATTAATAGTAGCATTTAGTGCGCATTTCAAATGTGCATCAAAAGCACATTTTTCTCCATGTCTTTTATGTGCATTTAATGCGCATTATTAATGCACATTAATATTTTTTTGGGGGAAAAATATTTTTAAAGTGAGTCACTATGATGAAAACAAAATGTTTACATTATGCGAGTGAAAAAACTATGAAAAAAGAAGAAAAAGATATTCCTCTAGAGAGGACCGAACTTCACACCATCCGCGTCACAGTCCTCTGCGTTACCTCTCGTCTACCGCTCTTTGATAAGTTAGGGTTGTGTACTTAGGTTAAATATGTTCTATGTCATGAATTGTATTTATCTTCATATCATTTTGTTGTGGTAGGTGTTCGCTAAATGGAACTCAGCCTGATGTGTTGCAGCAAAGTACCTCACTTTCATGTATCCCTGTTCACAAGAAGAACCTAGTCATGAGCCTTACATGGCTTGAAGTTCTCTACTTGTAAGGCTCAAATTATTTCTCATTAAGTTGATGTGACTTCTCATAGCAAATCTAATAAGTTGTCGTAGAAAATGCGCATATTACGCGCATTACTAATGCAAGACTAATGCAGATTTACGAATGAGGAGGTTTTACGCGCATTTAATGCGCATTCAACGCACATCGGCGCAGCTTGGGTCGGAATTTAATTTCTGATACCTGATTACATTGAGCTTATAGAGAAAATCCACCTTTTCTCTCCTTTTCAGACATTTTATTTCCAGGGAAACAAACTCTGGCCAAACTCTTAGGGAGATGGAGTAAATCACCAAGAAAGAGAAAAACTCAGTGAAGCTCTCACTTTTCACCACATTGACGTGCTCGCTTCTTCCAAAGTTAACGTGCTTACAACATGGCCGGAAGCGCATTTCGAGATTACAGGTTGAAACGCCAAATGTCCTCTCTGTATACTCTGTGCCTCAAATAGATGTATGTAAATGATATCACATAATGGTTTGAGGGTAATAGTTTCTAGTTACCAGAGCTTTGGTGAAACCGAGTATAATTCATAAATTTCAGTTTTGATGTATGAAGAGTTACTACCATCGCAAAGAATAAGACTAATCCCCTGGTGGCTGTAAATTTCTAATGAAATCTACGAGTGTACTCTACTTAAGTAACTCACCAGATTGTACATTATTAGTATATTCAAACTCATATTACAGCAGGGAAAGAATTAGCCCTTACATCTGCCCTGAAAATGTAGTATTTCTTGTACAGGGAAATTATATTCTCCTTATAATGGAATGAATATTTGCCTAATTTTGACTATCTTATCCAGATTGGCGATCGTCAGGGAAAACCTGGAATTGTCAGGGAATTTTGAATTTCTGAAAAAGTCAGGAAATTCTCGTAACAGTCAGAGAGAAATTGGAATAGGAATCCTCCTTATTTTTCTACCATTATGTTTATCAGCCAGTCTTTCCAGCCTTATATTTCACCTGCTAAAACTAACGTCTGTGGCTGACATGCATGGAATAAGCGCCATCATTTCGTGGAGTATTCAGTTGTGAATCTTATGGCCAGTTGCAGGAACGACATATATATTTTCCATAGAGTTATGGGACCCATAAGCCATGGAAACCATTCAATAAGCATTGCAGAAACATTCGATAAATTTATTGGTTTCATATATGGCTGCATAACTTATGGAATGGAGTTATGAGCTCCATAAGTACCCAAGATGGGGGAAGCACGATGAACCGCTTGGAGTTTTAATTACTTGATAAAATAGTTGTTTTGAGAAAAATGGCCAGTTTGTTTACTCCGTCTGAATAATTATTATGTGCATTAGCAATTATACATAGGATAAACCACTATACATTTTATCCAGAAAAGGAATATTAGATCAAACATTGGAAGGAATTAACTGATGATTGGTAAGTTATGAAACTGGTAGGTGTGTTCCTGCAAGCTGAATATTTATACGAGGTCCATAACTTCATGGATCTCATAGCTATTGATTCTATAACTTAATGTTCTTGCAACCAGCCATTAGTTATTTAGTTGTGAATCAGACGTACAATGTTTCCCTTTTGTAAATTCTTATTGCAATATTTGCCTAGTTGTGTTAAAAATCATGATCACAATGTATTATGCTCATCACGAAGAATCCGAGGCTATGTTGTTCGCATCAATTTACTGCGCGTTTTTTGTAACTTCCAAAACTCAGGTCGAGAAGTTGTTGGAGCACACTAGCTTATAGTAAATACATGCTTGCAGTTCTAAAAATACGAGACGATGATTAGAAAATTTAAATCTGCCGTAGAAAATTTAATTCAGCAGAAAAAAATATTCCAATAATAGGTGGCCTTTTGGCTTTCAGTCAGGGAAATTGGCAAGTCCATCAGGGAAAGATCAGGGAATTTGAAAATTGGATATCAGTAGCCACCCCGTTATCTCTTTTCCCAGCGCAAGATCCTTCTTATTTGAATATTTTTGCTTATAAAAAAATAATTTTTTAAATTCCTAGGTTTCAGAACAGAAAATATCAAATGTGGTGTCACGATTAATGAGGCATCACATTTTCTGTGCCTTTCCTTTAAATGAGTCGAGATTGTTCCCTTACTGCCCATTGAATAGACTCAATGGTAGGTGAATATATTTGTCATCTGGCTTCAGAAGCCACCAAGTCCGGTCAATGCTCAAAACTTCTACAAAACAAAAAAAAAAGGTTTTGCTTTTGAGATAAGGCTTTGTTTTTGTCAGGACATGGAGTGGGTGTCTTAAGTATTTGGCAAAGGACGATCCAACTGCCAAAGCTTTGCCCAAGATTGAGTGTAATCTGTCCGGCTCACTTGGTTCGAAGAGGTAAATGAGTTTGTGCGATCTTTATGGCACTTATCTACATCTATATCTACATACTACCCCACGAGCCGCCGCATGGGCGTGTGGTAGAGGGTGGTAGGTCACCAGCCATGTAAAGATGTAAAATTTTTGGAGGTGAAATGGTGACATGTACAATGGGAGTGTATTTAGAGGAGATCAGTTTTTACTGCAGCCGCTTATTGTGTGTGGAAAGAGTGAGTTTTTGTACCTATCTGTTACGCAGAGTATCTCTCTTATTTTATTGCATCTGTCAGACCTAGAAATGTAGTGAGGCGTCATGATAATATTCTCTGTGTCGCTCTGAAACACACCAGTTCTGAATATCTAAAGCAGCCTAAGCCTAGCGTGCAGCCTCTGAGTCTCTAGGGGCTCCCACCTTAATCTCTCCTACAGTTGTGTAACACTATTACATTTGTTCGTAGCAGTTTTTAACGAAGTGTGCTGCTTTTATTTGTATTTTGTTATATATTTTTTTTTTATCTTTATGACCACGGTCCCAAATGCCCGCGGCGTATTCATGGTGTGGCCTAACCAGAGCAAAGTAGCATCTCTCTTTTACTTTTTCATCCGAGGACCTTCCTATTACATATATGCTTAACAAAACCTAGTTTCTTTAATGCTGTGCTGCATATGTTTTGTATGTGTGTTCCCCACGATGTATCTGAAGTTAAGGTAATTCCAAGATATTTTACTGTATTTGAAGATTTTATATCTACTCCACCTACGGTGTAGGTATGACTTTAGTGTGATGACTTTCGCAGGAAGTGAACTGTGGTGCATTTATTAATATTTTGTTCTAAACCCCACTCCTTATACCAGGCTCTACCCTGTACACCTACAAAACTGGAGGGATAATGGCTAGCAAGGACTTAATACACAAATGATGCCATTAACATTATTCATTGGTTCAGTTAAAATTGTAGAATTCAGCTTATCCTTTTGCGTACCATCTCTTTAAATATAGCACAAGAGTATTCATGCTAATTTAATAACCACTCTCTGACAATGCATAAAGGAAACCTACATGACTGAAATTTTCTCTATGCATAAATACATACATATTTATTGGAACTTTTTAAGATGTGGGTATATGAAACAGTGTAGAAATATCCTAGCCGAGCCTTTTAGTGTCAGTAAGTGCAGTGCTTATTATCATAGTGCGTTCACATGGAAGTATTCTTGTTGAAAGGCTTGACCTCGTGTATTATGCCTTGAACAAATTAGGTTTAAATGCCATTGTTATCAGTGATGATTGCCTTGGTAATTCATTCGAACAAACTCTGAAATTTAGATGAACTAACATTTTTTCTATGGGATAGGGAAATTTTTGACATGGTGTGAATATGGAGCATTTATTGTTTAGATCCATAGTATAGTGTACTATACTCCTCAGCTGTATGTGTATGCAGAATGAGGATTAGCCCTTAATCAAAGACCTTAGGTTTATTTATCATTTCAAAGTTAGGTACCTGTGGATGATGAAAGTGAGCACTTATGTTAAAGGTTGGTAACTTTTTAATTTTTTTCAGACCATGTAGTTGTGATGCGCAAAGGAGGATACCCTGTGGCTTTGAATTTGCATCCATCCAAAGATTGCTTCATTGAGGATTTAAATACTCCATCTGACAGCTTTCTGTAAGTGTAGAAGAATGTTTTTGTCATTAAATTCTACTTATAAGTATATGCATGAAGACTTTGGAAGCCAGGATAAATGAAAAAGAATGGGAGTGTACAGCTTAAGGGGTCTGGAAAATGTTTTCATTATGGTATGGCATATATCACTTTAAATGTCATGAAACCTTTAAGGTGTTTTAATCTACGCTTATTCAAATTACATTTCATCGTGCCATGTTGAGCGCAAGGAAGTTGTTCCCTAAAGTCTTCACTCTATTCAGATTTGTACTAAAAGATCTCGCGTCACATTTTATTTTATATCTGTGCTGGTAAAAATTTATTATGTATATTTAGACTTGATAAAGTAACCGTGATTTTCTTATATATTTGTATTTTAGAAAAGGCTGCTTGTTCCTTTCATTGAGTACCCAACATCTCATTTCTGGTGTGCATAAAATAGTACTTTGTAATTTTACTTGCATATGCCTTTCCTGAGTTAAAATTAAGATATTTTTACTGAAATAATTGAACAAAACTGTACTACATAAGTGTTTCTGTACTTCTCATAACTTAGCTCCCTAAGGACATTACACTCGGTAAAATATCCTAATAATTATAGGAAATGCATTTCTTGATTTAACATTTTCTGTGGTCTTCACATGATTGGCCCACTAATATCTAGATGTGAGATCTCCAAACTTTGACCATCAACTTCAAGAATTTATTAACGTTTTATCAATCCCCTTATTTTCCTGTTGTGTAATAATAATGAGACAAGCAAGCAAGATGTTTTAGTGATTTTTCACATGGTTTATTTTATTGTGGTTGCTATTCATCAAAAATATATGGCATGTTGTTTTTTTAAAAGGAAGAAAATGAGCCTATTAGTGATTTGGACTAATTTTATTAATTAAATTTGTAAAAGAAATATGTTTATTTGTCAAAGTAAAATGCTAATTGATACTTAATTAGGGGGTCGGGTTGGTGTGGTGGTTAGAGTACTTGCCTACCACATGGGCGGCCAGGGTTCAAATCCCTGCAGTGGCTGATGTTTTTAAGAGGAAGCCGATCCCTACTTGAGTGTCTTGTGGAGGGCACTTTAAGTGGAGTACTCTGTCTGTCAGATGAGACGTTAAGCCATGGCCCCTCTGTGGAGAGTTAAGGAGATGTAGCCCACTGCCCAACAAACATCGCAAGTCACTTTTCATTTGCTCAAGGGCTGTGGGCTATATTCACCAGACTTGTGTGGGCAAGAGAAAGGATTGAATATGCAATTTTTCGCATGGTTAGGCTTATCATTCATTAGTATGTTACTGTACACTTATCATTACTTAATGAATTGAAAGATGAAACTTGAGAGGATAAATTTCCTTAATAGAATCACATGTCACTATGCCACACTTAACAAGTAAGATACCCCTAGAATATTACAGTTCTATGTCGTTTGCACTCTTTTATGATAGACCAAAACAATTCAGAATGTTATCTTGACATTCAAGATTTATAAATAACTCTTATTTCAAGTCTTTGCCTCTGTAAATGCTGCGGAATAAACTATTTTCTTCTAAGTTCAGCCCATGGCCCATCCTCGCTTGTGCATTTAAGGTAAAATTTGAGCTTAAAATATGGTTTTTCATCCACTCATGAATTTAAATACATCAAGCAACTTGGCTCTGATGCATGGATACGGGATATGACAAGATAAACTCTTGTGATATATTGTCGATCATTTGACTGTTATCCTAACTAACCTGTGTTTACACGCGTTGAAAATGATGGTAATCAGCACCGACCCGAGTAACTCCAGTATGGATAAAAAGTTGACTACGGTTAGCGCCAACCTGCTTTTACATGGCGAACTTTTACTAGTATTAGAGTTTACCAGGTGAGGAAGCTAGTAATGTAAACAGGGCATAAGTAATATTGCATTCCAGATTAGAACTAACAGTAAACTCTTCTCGGGCTCTGCACCAGGTGATTGGCTTCATGTTTGCCGACGTTTTGGAAAACGACTTGTTTTTCATTTTCAAGGCGTGTTACTCTGTCTGTGTCAGATTGTAAACTGAATTGAATTGACCGTTGGTCGGGCCCAACAATTGAGCTCGTGTGTCATCTGATTGGCTGATGTTTGGATTTTGCCCTTGAATTATTTTCTGATTTTTCCTTATGTTTTTAATGCAATTTATTACAGGTGTCCATGTATTGCTCAGATGAAAGCCAGAGTCACGATTGAAATTTATTGGATTAAGGCGTATTTCAATGGCTTCCTTAATTATGTGGTCCCAGTAGCGCGCTGAGTGGCAAAGAATTTGAAAGAGCACCAAAGGCACTTTAGATTAGCGCAGCCACAGAAGTCGGCAATGGCGGAACACAGCATCAATAAAGATCATGCCATTCATTGGGGAGATGCAAAAATTCTTTGCCGCTCAGCACACTACTGGGACCGCATAATTAAGGTAGCCATTGAAATACGCCTTAATCCAATAAATTTCAATCGTGACTCTGGCTTTCATTGGAGCAATACATGGACACCTGTAATAAATTGCATTAAAAACATAAGGAAAAATCAGAAAATAATTCAAGGGCAAAATCCAAACATCAGCCAATCAGATGGCACCTGAGCTCAATTGTTGGGCCCGACCAACTGTCAATTCAAGTCAGTTTACAATCTGACACGGACAGAGTAACAGGCCTTGATAATGGAAAGCAAGTCGTTTTCCGAAACGTCGGCAAACATGAAGCCAATCACCTGGTGCAGAGCCCGAGAAGAGTTTATTAATACTATTCACCTGGAGAAACTTAAATCATTCAGAGCTAACAAATTTAAATCCAAATTGTAAATTGGAGAAAAGGGATTTAACACTCCTGTGCAAATAAAATTTACACTTCTCCCAGGTGACTGTCATCATGGATAGTGAAAATCTAGTAAACACATGTGATGTCCAATGTACAATGTCTTTGTCACTTAAACTTTGAACCTTGGAAAATAAGTGCATGGTTATGAGATTTTAACTCCTGTCCATAGGGGTATAGAAACATAACATTTTGTGTGTGTTCATCAGTACTCATGAATGTCTCTTTATTTTATTTTTCAGGGTTGCTATTTTAGTAATGTCACCCTCTTGTTATTCATCTAATTGTCAACGATTGAAAGGACCGCCAGCGCTTATGATAAGAACGTTGGAGGCTTTAAATTGTAGTGTCATTCCTTTGTCTTATTCACTGTGGAATGGACTCCCTGACAATGAGAAAATACCATATCTAATGCGGGAAATAAAAATGAAGTATGAGGAACGTGCCTCAGCAGATGAATCCTCAGAAAGTAGAAGTGAAAGTGTCTAATAGTTTATATATTTATAGTTGTTGCTGTTATTTGTAAATACTGAGAACTGATTGATGACACTAGTATGTTTTCATCGACAATTTGAGCAAATCTGGTGAATGACAGTTAAAGTATTTGTGTAAATAATAAATTGAATTCATGAAAAAATCATTGTTGTATGTTTTCAAATCCCTAACTTACCAGAGATTAGCCTGGTATACTTTCATCCATGGTTCCCATATCAGGAAATTCTGCAGCAGCATATTTGGTCATTTGATCATTACATGTATTTTGTCATTACATTTGGTGCTATGTGTCGTGCATGTACAATATTCTAATTGAAAGGAGGTGTGGATCTATTTGTATTTGTAAATGCTTCATTTCACACCAAAATTCATAGTGCCTTATCTCTTCACATTTTTCAGCTTGGAGTGCTTTTTGTAGAGCTACAAATTAAACCAAATAAATAAAAGGAAAATTAAAAACAAATTCATGTATGAGGTGAATGAATTACCTTGATATGCCTTGCTGGAGACATAGGTATTTTAGCCAATAAAATAGATCTCTTGAGAACTTACACAATAATCAGAAAGGATGCTACTCCAAGATCAATGTAAAATTAGAAAGGGATGGATAAGTATGTCTAATACTGTTGCTTATATTTGGCCTTTTAGAAAGGAGGATCACCATTGATGGAGTTGGAAAGGTGATCATTTTATATTTAGTGAGTAGAGAAATTATTCCAGTCAAAGAATCTGCTTTAAGCATTCTACACTGACTTAAATGTGCTCATTGAGCATACACTCATATGAAAGAAGCACATGTTAATTGCAGCAGATCATTGGAGATTTAAAGCTATTACAATTCAGGTTAGATAAATTCAAAGAAGATCAAATAGGTTTTGTGGATCTCCAGTGAAAAAGTCATACCAATGAAATCAAACGGACCTTGAGATCTTCTTGGTCTACAATGAAGAAGTCCAACCTAGATTAGGGTGGGAAAAGATATTAAATTTCTACTAGACAGATGATTTGTGGAGAAATCCATTTGAGCAAATGTAGTTTGGAATTCCTATTTAGATGGGAGAATGCTTAATTGGTAAAGAGAGAGAGTACAAAAGATAAGAATTTGTAAAGTGCTGAAAAATAGGCTTGCAGACTGAGCCTATAGAACGATAGTGTGTTAAGAAAGAGATTCATTGCTGCTGCAAGTACTTTCATTTCCATTAATATCACAGAGCCCTAGATGGCCATCTAAGGATGAGTGTGGGAACAATGGCAGAAGAAGATACGTGCAGTATTATTCAGAGGGATCTGGTGTCCAGGAAAATCACATAACTTGATTTGTGGTTAGTTAAGCTTAACATCCCTTCACTCAGATCTCAACTTTAATGAAGTGGAAGGGCTTGTTTGTGAGTTCCAATGACACTTGGAGCTGTACTGAAAGGATCAATTCTTATTGCTCCTATTAGGACTGCCCATGCCAGGTAGGTCAAAGGGAAGGAGCCAGATGTAAGGTGGTTCACGTAGTTGTGTCTGTTAAAAGTTTCAGTGGTTGAAATGAAGGCTTACCCAACAAATTTCATTATGGTCCAGGTGAACATACTAGCAACCATTGGGTAGAAGAGTGCAATGAACTACTATAAGTGATAATGAGAGAGATCTAATGTAAGAAAAGCCTGTAGGTGATGAGTGATGGGAATGCAGTTATGGGGGAAGGAAGGGATGGATATGAAGTGAGAAGTTGAGGAGCAGGGGCAAGAAATGACTGTGGTAGGAAAGAAGTCAACTCTTGTTGGAGAAATAAGTTTTTAATGACAAACGGTTGGTTTAAACATCACCCCATGCAAAAATACTCATGAAATATGCTGGGTAATACTGGGAGATATCAAATTGATTACATCGTGATAAGACAGAGATTTGGAATAAGTGTCAACACTTGCAAAACTCCTGGGGGCAGATGAGGACTTAGATCATATCTTAGTTATGATTAAATGTGATGTTTGATTCGAAAGGCTTTGAAGAAGAGATAGAACATGGAAGCATTGAAAGGGTTGAAAAGGGAGGAATATCTGGAGGTAGTGAGGAAGAACATTGGTGAAGCAAAACAACTGGGAACCTTTAAAGGAACATGGGTGATTACATAATGACAGGAATTGCAAGAGCAACAGAGAAACAATAAGTTAGTGAAAATGAGGAGGTTAAAGAAGCATTGGGTTATAGCAGAAATGATTAGGAAAACGGAGGAGAGAAATGGCTTAGTTTAGCTTTCCATCCCTTCACTCGGACCTCAACATTAATGTTGCGGAAGACTTTGCGAGTTCCAATGACACTTGGGGCTGGATTGGAAGGATAAATTTCTACTGCTCCTGGTTGGACCACCCATGCCAAGTAGGTCCAAGGAAAGGAGCCAGATGTAAGGTAGTTCACATTGTTGTGTCTGTTTCTCTCCTCCATTTTCCTAACAATTTCTTTGAGGAAAGTGAATGGAATGAAATAATGAACACCAGCGAGTGACCATTCTGATGAAGGATAGCTGGCTGGAAGGATATTGTACAAGCAAATGTGTGCTGCGCTATGAAAAGCAAAGCTGTGGGAAGAAGGGGAAGAGGGTGCACTATAAACTTGTGTGAAAACGTTATCAGGCACTCAGAGAAGACGAGCAATATCAAAGGATAAGTACAAATCAGGGAAGTCATTAATCAAAGGAAAGACCTGTATAGATGGGGAGAACCTTAAGAGTAGCTTTAATACAGCCATAATAGACCTGTGGGCCAAGATTTCGAGAATAAGATAATGATCGAAAAGGAGAGCATTTGGGTGGAGCTACTTGACAGCAAAATAGATGACGTTATGAGAGATGGAGAATTTCATGAAAAGTCTTAATACCTATCCCTAAGAAAAAAGCATCAGAATATAAGAAGTTTTGAACAATTAGCTCAATTCCTCAAACAGCACAAATTATGTAGAGAATTGTTAGTAAAAGGCTAGAGAATGGGGCAAATTACCTCATGGGCGATAACCAGTTTGGGTTCAGTAAGGGGTAGGAACTCAGGATGAGATTTCTGTGATAACTTATAGGTATAACATTTATAGAAATAAACATAGATTATGATAAGGATGTTTTCGCTTGCTTTTTAGGTTACAAAAAGGTGTTTGACAAAGTAAATTGGGGAATATCATATGTATACACAGGAATATGGGAATGGATTGATGAGAACAGAGACTACATGGGGCACAGGTGAGGGTGGCTGACAGTGAATTGGGTTAGGTAGTTAGAGGTCACTGGCTTAGGCAAAGGTACTCATTGTTGCCTCTTTTTTTTTAAACATTTATGCTGTGAAAATGGTAAGAAAGGCATTAGAAGATGAAGACAGAAGAAGAGCTAGATGTAGGAGTCAAAGTAGGAGGCTAACTGGTGGAGTTGTTTGGATTTGCAACAACCAAGAGTAAAGTAAGCGATCTGTAAAGGGATTGATAAAAATAAAATTCTCCAATAGCCGTAAAAATGGCACCACTCGTCAAACATGTACCACAAAATTCACTTACTGTGTTGGTTTGCGGGAAAGGAGATTCCACAGCAGGGACCAACCACAGCCTCTCCACCAGAATACCCTCCTGTGATGGTTTACGGGAATGTTACTTCCTCGCCAGTGACCAACACAGACACACACACTCAACCCAGTTTGGGATCCTTTTCGAGGGCTAATGGGACCCTGATAAGGATGCCTGGGTTATAACCTGATATCCTTCATAGGGCTAATGGGACCCTACTAAGGATGCCTGGTTATTACCACAATCACACACACACGCACTCAAATCACTCACTCACAACACACAGACGGGCCCAACTTCTGGGAGAAATTACTCAAAAAGAGCGTGGTCAAAAGAAAAACACACAGAAACAAACGCTCACCCTCGTTTGTTTCTGTGTGTTTTTCTTTTGACCACGCTCTTTTTGAGCGATTTCTCCCAGAAGTTGGGCCCGTCTGTGTGTTGTGAGTGAGTGATTTGAGTGCGTGTGTGTGTGATTGTGGTAATAACCAGGCATCCTTAGTAGGGTCCCATTAGCCCTATGAAGGATATCAGGTTATAACCCAGGCATCCTTATCAGGGTCCCATTAGCCCTTGAAAAGGATCCCAAACTGGGTTGAGTGTGTGTGTCTGTGTTGGTCACTGGCGAGGAAGTAACATTCCCGTAAACCATCACAGGAGGGTATTCTGGTGGAGAGGCTGTGGTTGGTCCCTGCTGTGGAATCTCCTTTCCCGCAAACCAACACAGTAAGTGAATTTTGTGGTACATGTTTGACGAGTGGTGCTATTTTTACGGCTATTGGAGAATTTTATTTTTATCTATCTAGAGAGGCCGTAGAGCTCAATTTCCTTTGATTTAATGTAAAGGGATTGCAAACCCAAGTAGAGGTATTAAAATTTTAATGCCAGAAATATGAAATGGATATAAATCACCAGAAAACTAGAGTAATGAGAATCTCTCGGCTAGAACATTCAAGGCTAGTCATGAATGTAGGAGGGTATAAGCTGGAGCTAGTAGACCTTTTTAATTACATGAGGAGAAAATGGACATCATAGTAAAAACACAGGGAGGAGAATAGCATTAGCTAAATATGCGATTAGTAATAAAAGCGGAGCTGATATGGGGACATTTAAAAGTTGAAGGTTTCACTTGGTGGAGGGTCAATATTGTAGTAAGTCAAACTTTGTAGCATCCACAATTTAACTGTGGAAGTTACAAAGTTTGACTTTCTACAATGATGGGGACATCTGGTAATGTGACTGATGAAGAGCTTGATATGAAGTGTAAGGTTGAATGGGACAGGAACAGGGACTCTGAGGAAATATGATAAATACAGGCAGCAGTCATTTGAGATGAGGATATGCAGGAGGATGGGGAAGGTGCAGCAGACAGACAGGAAGATAAGTGAGGGAGTGCTTGCAATGGTGGTTGAGGAAAGAAAACTTTTAATGAGATGTGTAAGGGGCTGGGTGAATGGTTCAAAGAGGTAACACTGGTAATCATTGGCTCAAGGCTGTGATAGAGGAAAATATGGTGAGAATGCAGGGAAGAGGAAGAATAGATTTTATGGACAGATTGAAGAAAGAATTGACACAAGCAGAGATAAAGATCGAAATGCTGGAGGTACGTAGGGCCCTGAATATATAAAAATCTGGAGGATTTTTGCAACTTTTGGTAAAAACTTTTCTCTGACCAGTAGATTACTGTTATGTAATGTAGCTTAACATACACAGAAGTCTCACATATTCTTAAACTTAGGGTCTCTTGATGAAATGAACTCGTTTTCCACAAAAGATTTATCATGTTCTTATGACCCAGGCTTCATTGTTGCGTGACATCATCTGGTACAGGCTTAGTAAAACACATTGCTTAAATTGTCATAAATGAGAGGGAGGAATGTAGTCTTCAGGTGATAGTTGGGGGTTATGGGTATTGGGTTTGGGAAAGAGGGGGAGGGATTGGTGCTTCGAGCCTTTGCTGGGTGACATTATCAGGTATAGACATATTAAACACATTGTTTAAATAGTCAAAACTGAGGTGGGGGGGAAGGTAGTCTCCAGGTGACTGTAGGGGGTTATGAGAAAAGGGTGGGAGAGGAGGGAAGGGAACCATGCCTCAAGCCTGAGTAAGGCTGCGTGGGTATGCCACCTATTCACATAACCCCTAACCATCAGCTGAAGACTACCTTCCCCCCTCAAATTTTTTACTATTTAAGCAATGTGTCTTACTATGTCTGTACCTGATGATGTCACATAGCAATGAAACCCAGGTTGCAAGAACATAATGCTACTGCCAATACCATTAATTCTATTAGGGTCTCTTGTAAGCAGTGTGATGCTGTATGCTCTAGACTGTTAGTACCATTTCTACTAAAGTGTGCATATTGGGAAAAAATGTACTGCCAGGAAAAAAAATGTTCTGCCAACATACCTACACATAAAAAATACTCATGGTTTTATGCTTTGTAAGGCTACATTTATTTTACTTCCACATGATATTCACTGTCATATTGGTAAATATAAGGTTAATGCTAATTAGTAAGAAATTTAAAATTACTAAACTAACCTGCTGTAATTGCTCCATTCAAATATATAATGGAGGGTACAAAGTTTTACTTGAATATGATTAATTGAATGATGATTACCATTCTAGTGAATATCATTTTATTCAGAATGAAGCAGTGATCCATAATTACAACTCTGTGAAATAGGGTCCAATGAATGCAATTTTCCTAATCCCTCAATCTGAAACAAATTTGAATTCATTCAGGATAATGGTTTTAAAATTAGAAGTCCCCACTTCCAATCATCTTAAGTACAACTGCTGTTTTTGGAGGGGTAGCAACCATAGGAAAGGCATGCAAAATCTTTTACATTTCATGGACATAGGCACAGTTGAGTTCACATAATTTCTACCAAAATGGATGAAATTAGGGCTAGTGCATCATTTAAAGATCAATCGGCAGTGTTATTTATGAATGGTGTAGGTATTTTACAGTGGGTGAGTGATTGCTTCTGTGAAAATATCCAACTGTCACATGAAAGAACAAATACTTTCAATTTTCCATTTTCGCTGAAAGTACTTCATTTTTCCTGATAGGAAATTTATCTATAAAATTTTCGATTCTCTACAATTCTTATATGAGTTAATCTTTATTCGGGCGCACCCTCTTTCGTAGCGCAATTGTAATTTACCGTCCCCCAGTTTGCGCGTTTTTATTGCTCAACGCTTTCCGAAAATTTTTAAAGTCGGCATGAATTTGATGAAAAAACTTACTTTTGCGCATTATATTTTCGGCAAAATTTGCGCGCGCTTATATGAATAAGGCGGTTAACTGCCTTCCGTGCGCTCGGATAAAGGTTAAATAGGTAAAACCCAGTTGCACCACTTGGAATGTTCGACGCCCAAGCTGAAGAAACACTCAGCCGTCCTAACGCACGTACTGCTCACGCAATAGGGTGACTGTTTAACTTGCTCGCATATTAAACCGCTGTTTAAACCTGCGGAGACACTAGAAGCGGAGAGGAATCCGTGGAGTCCAATCCATCGGGTAGTGCCATTTCCACGAATTCCCTTACCACTTCCTGAATCTTCTCCCTGTATTCTGGGTCACGTCCGAGCCGATCTCGCACTAGAGTGGCGTTTCCAGATTCGAAAAAGTCCTCCAGGCCGTGCTCAGTTCTGTTCTCACCGCAGGACGACACCGCGGGGTCGTCTCTCAGCATACTGACGGGGGCGAAGAAAGCCTTGCCGATAACACCGAGGGGCCTAAACTTGCCCATTACCTCCGACACGAAATCGTCCAGAGATGAAGGAGGAGGTTCGCTTTCCAGTACCTGCAGTGTTTCCGACAGCGCGGCGTAGTATTCTGTTACGAGATCTAACAAGTGCTTCTCGCGAAACGATGGCCCCGTGCTTTGGTAAATGAAGTACACCAAGTCTACGGCCGGATGACAACACTTAATCATCTGCATGTCGTAAAGCTTGGCGTCAACGGGTCGTTCAATCCCGTCGTCTCCACGCTCGTATCTGAACATGATGTTATTCTCCCAGAGGTCTCCGTGCGAGAGTACGCACCATCCCTGGGCGGGAGTCTCTCTCAGGCGGCAGAACGTGGTCCAGAAACCATGGATCACTTTATCCAGGGCACCAGAGGTCACGGCATCCCTGGGCAAGCCTTCAATGCCCATCGCGAGCTCCATCGTCCTCCCGACGAAGCTTTCAATCATGCCACGAATCGAACTCGGCGGCTCTCCGGGTCTCTGGTCGTAGAAAATGTAATCTTTGGTAAGCTCCGGGTACATTTCCGTCCAGCTCCTCGCCAAAGATCTCTCCGCCGCCATGGCCACGGCATGAAACCTTCCCAGTCGCTTCACAACAATGCTGCAGTGGGTGTAATCGTAACCGTTGAGGCAGAACGAGGAGTCGGCCGGCCTGTATCCTCTTTCGTGGAGGTCATCCATGTAGAAGTTGCCCTTTTCCCCGTCGAAATCGGTGTAGTAGCAGGTGGGCAATGGTAGTTCCACCTTCCCGGAGGCCACTTCCAGCATGGGAGGAACCAGTTTCTCGAAGAAGAGCCACTCCAAGTAGAACAATTTCGCGTCTCGTATGAGGTCCAACTGGATTTTGTAAGTAGGCGGGCATTTGGCGAAGATGGTCGCGATGCGGCTGTCCTCTTCTTCGCCAGCGAGACGATACGGGACTCGGATGCGAAAGACGACCGATGAGATGCCCTGCGAGTTGGGAGCAATCCTCTTCACCTCCAGTTGATTCGGAGAAAAGTTCACTTCCCTCCCGCCGCTGAGTCTCCGAATGGCTTTGATCAAACCATCACGA
This sequence comes from Ceriagrion tenellum, assembly GCA_963169105.1. Lineage (NCBI taxonomy): Eukaryota > Metazoa > Arthropoda > Insecta > Odonata > Coenagrionidae > Ceriagrion > Ceriagrion tenellum. The sequence continues at coordinate 111,195,773 of OY720643.1, forward strand.
GTGATGTGCTCCCACGGGTCGTCCATATCTCCGCGCCGGCTCCGCAAGGAGTGCTTCGTCTCTCAACAAAGATTGTCCACTGGTCTCTCCTCCCGTCCTATCCTTAAAAAAAACAGGATGATAGCGAAGTGACGCTCCGGAGCCAAATTATCCGTCTCGTGACGCGTTTCGCTTCCCAAACGTTGGTCAAGGACGTTCGCTTCAAGTTGTCGTTTTATTTTTTTCAGGCGCAGACCGACGAACGCAGGAACGTCACTCGAAAAACCTGCGAAGGTCGATCGAAAGATAGTGACTGAGATAGTGGTACGGCAGTTATAACTCTGAATGAGAGACACGGCGAGCTTTACAGCGATTGGAATTCACCGGATGCTGTTAGTGGTGTTGTAATGTGGTACGTCACTCGTACATACTAATTACTTCACTGGCTCAAATCATTCAATCATTCTTACATCTTCGTTCGACACTCTCGTTCGCTTCCCCAAGGGATTCGAGCTCCTCTGGTTGCAAAAGCATTCCAGAGGGTGCGAGATAACACTTCAGTTTTTTTTTCCATTTATATGAAGGGCATTTTCATTGTTTTTATGCAATTTTCAATTTAATATTTTTTGCCGCATGTCTAATTTATGTTCATGTTTATTTAAAATGACTATATGTTCGTTTTAGCCACCTTTAGGTAAATTCTTAAATAAATTACTACTTGTAGGGTTGCGAGGTATTACTTAAAGGGGCCCGAGAACATATATAAATTTTTTAGGGACGTGGAACATTAATAAGATTGGGAACTGGTGGTATAAGATGTGATTGATATGCTATGAAACGCACCGGGTGGACAAAATGATGTCGGCGAGCCGAAGTTTGAACGACCTAGGTCAATTAGAAATCCCTCTCTCATCTTCTCAATGATGACCTCTCAGTTTTTTTAAATCAACTGGACTCGCGAGGAGACGTTATCAACTTGCACTTACCAGCAAGAAAGGGCGCATATAGCTATTGAGCCTGAATCATAGTATAATTTTTTTCCGTCCTTTGTCAGGGATCGTTGAAGAGATGCTTTCAGCGTTCACTCAAATGATAGGGAAAGTTATAGCTAATGCATTCATTCACTATATCACTCGATCATTTGCGACATATCTGGGAGCATCATTTCCACTCACGAGATTTCCTTTTCTTATTATTATTATTACCGCGAAAACTGTCTCTAACGGGCCCTGAATACAGCGGAAACTTTTCCATAACCGAAAATTTTCTTGGTCCCAATCTGCGACATAAGAATTCCCATATAATTGTACCTGCATTTAACGGAACCTGCTCAACGGAGCAACAGATCGATTTTTGTTCTAAGACATGAGTTTTTCATATGTGAATTACGGAATTACAATTTTCACTCGATCACACCTACGGATTGGTACACGAAGTCTTACCGAAATTGAATTTTCAAGCATAACCTCAAGGAGGGGAATGTGTGATTTTAACGCAGATTTCCTAGCGTGCGAAAAGGGGTGTAGTGTGGGGAGGACGATAGATATAAAAGAAAACGAAACACAAGAAAACGATGTGACTACAAGAATGAACAATTATAAAGAGCTTGTTCAGAGCATTGAAGAAATAAAAAAAATTTTCTCCTTCACAACGATGTTGGCCCACTAAGTTTGGTAAATGACTATAGTGATTAGGCAGAGTTAAAAACATGTGCAGCAAGAAAATTAAACAATCCATTATAAGTGATTACTTTGTGTGAACGACCTAAGGGTAATGCTGTCTATGTGAGTATTTTTATGTGCGAATACGAAGCAGTGTATGGGGGTAAATGAAGCAAAAGAGGTTTGCAAGGATTGGTCAGTATGGAGGAAATTATTGAAGCAGAGTTAGGTGTAAAAATATGTATTAATGATCACTCATTAATACATATTTTTACCCCATACACTGCTTCGTATTCGCACATAAAAATACTCACATAGACAGCATTACCCTTAGGTCGTTCACACAAAGTAATCACTTATAATGGATTGTTTAATTTTCTTGCTGCACATGTTTTTAACTCTGCCTAATCACTATAGTGAAACATCGCTAATCACGATAGTGAAAAAAATCATTTAGTGAAACTTAGTGGCTCTACCTACCTCGGAAGGGAACGGCGTGATTGGTATGTATGTATGTATAAAATGCTGAAAGAGTTAATTTCTCTATTAGAATATGTTTTCCCTATGCAGTGCTTCAAACCTGTGTATGAGGGAAACTTGTTCACGACGGATTTTTGACGGCACTGTGCGATTCCGCTATAAGCAGTTTTCTCTGTATTACATCGTCGTGACCATTGGAAACCAATCAACAATTATTATTTCAGTGTCGTAAAGCATTGAATACCTACTAGGGAAATATTAAATACATTAATTACCATTTTCTAATTCATTAGCAGACTACGACATTTTCTGAAGTGCTGTTCAGCCAAAGGAGCGTTTCATGACTTTCTGGGAGCTGCATGCTCTCTCGAAAAAGTAAATACATGACGAGACATTTTTAATGTATGTTTTAAAGTTCCACATGTTTCATATTTCCACAGTGGTGGTTCTTCTAAGTAAAGCCCGGAGCGATCGAACTCTACTGGCATTGAAATTTTCATCTAATGCACTAATCCACCGATATTAATCAGGTGACTAATTTTATCTTCTGCGTAAGAGATTAAATGTTCTCCTAAACATATTTTATTTGTGTTTATATCGACTTCTAATAAATGTCGCTTCACTTTTTTCCTCGCGGAATAGAAAACTTCAATTATAATTATTTCTTCACGGAAGACGGCGAAGCAAGATTTCCTCTTCCTCACTAAATTTATTTGAAGAGTTCCCAATGCTAGGGTATTTTTTCCGAAGTTGCATCATGTAAAGTTTTTTTCACGGCTCACTGCTTAACGATAGTGAGCTTTGATCCAAACCATCTTCAAAATACGCTTTAGATGCTTTGGATCAAAGCTCACTATTGACGCTAAAATTCGGATTAGTTCGCTTGCGTGTTCTTGATCGGAAAACTGGACGATCGCGAATGATAGCTGAAGGGAGAAGCATCCTTATGATTTCCGCTATCCCTGAAAACGATGGCATCAGAGGGCCATCACTTGATCTGTCATTTCAGCTACCCCATGATCTTTGAACTTGTGCATGAAAAATTGATCGTGTGATTCAGGGTGTAGGAACTTAAATTTTTTCTTATTCTTCAAACCAAATGTTATCTAGCAACAAAATATCGACAGAATATTCTCTGCACTAGTGGGGGTCGCACTTTTACCTTCCATAGCACTTAATCATATCTTGGTTCACCTAAATACCCGTGCCAAAGTGCGAGAAGTCACCTGAAATGCTACATGACACCACGTTTACCAATCGATCTCGAATCGATCTGAACTCAGACCGATCTGAAAATTCCATGCGAGCCCACTCTGGTCACCTGGTGTACCAACACGGACTGAAAAAACAGACACTGAACTATCGAATGTATCAGTTGAAGCATTACTTACCTGGTGTGTAAAAAAGAGCATAGCGGGAAATCTTCAGTCGCATTCCGAGTGAACAAAATTACACAATATAGGTATATTGCGATGTGCTACGATATTACCAACGTCTCTTCACTCGCCATTATTGCACTCTTGTTGTAACTGGCTACAACACACGCCTTGGTCATGCACAGACCTGCTGGTTCAGATCGATCTGAAATCTCAGACTGGCTGAGAAAGCGGACCGAGTCAGCCCGCTTCTCAGATCGATCCCACTTGCCCGTTGTGTTTGTAATACCGATATGATTCGGTCATATCTATCTGAGATCGACTGGTAAACGTAGTGACTGTCACAACTTAAAAGTAAATCGTTATTTATCCGTCGAGAGATGAAGTAACTCCGATATTCACAGGCTCAGTCAAATGACCAAGACGTCTAGTTTCGTCCTCCATTATCTTTATTTCGCCCCTTCGGAACCACATATCTCCTCTCATGAGAGGCGAGGGTGTTGGATTGCAAATCGGAATACGATATGGGGGTACATGTGTAGAGAAAGGAAAGAAAGGAGTAGGCCTATATAACTTGGCAAAGTCGTGAATGAGAGTTTCTCATTGAATAATATTTAATAAATTAATTTTGACAACTTTTTCTTATCTATTAACAAACCCACCTTTAGTCGACGAGCAAACCTGTCTTTGAAGTGACAAAGATAGATGGATACAATGTGTAGGCAGTGAAGTGACGGATAGTATGAAGATTGAAGCCAATTGTGGCTAGGAATGCCACTGGCTTGAACGGAATTCGACTCGGTCAGTTCGGAGATAATTCTTACCATTATCTTCTTCAAAATGAAATGCTTCAGATTAAATTTTGATCCATAGAAATTTAAGCATTTCTGTTAGCCTGAAGTCAAAGCTAACTATTATCGTAAAAGACTGAAAAGTTAAAAGTAAATGATTAAGAATGAAGGTTCAATACCGAAGTTAACCTGAGGCACGAATGATCGAAACCCAGGCAACTTTGAAAAACACTTACGGATTCCGCAATTATCGCTATTAGTGATCTTCAGCTTTACTTTATGAAATTTAAAGAAATCTTCAAAACCCTGGAGTCATGTTCGTGGCTAAGAAAAACCACGACGATTCTACGCCGTTTTTTATTGCCTAAATCATACTAGAGTTGGGAGGAATGCTCGTTATACTACTAGTGTGCAATGAAACTGTGGGTGTAGTAAACATAAACTCTTTAGATACATTAAAATATCTTGAAATTACCTTAAGTTCTGATATATCGTGGGAATTACACATACAAAACATATGTGGCACAGCATTAAAGAAACTAGGTTTTGTTAAACGTATAATAAGAAGGTCCTCGGATGAAAAAGTCAAAGAGAGATGCTACTTTGCTCTGGTTAGGCCGCACATCGAATACTCCGCGAGCATTTGGGACCCTGGTCATAAAGATTTAACCAAAAAAGTAATAAAATACAAAGGAAAGCAACGCGCTGCAATAAAAACTGCTACGAGCGTACAAATAGTGTCTCACAACTTATAGAGGGATTAATGGGGGAGTCCCTAGAGAATCGGAGGCTACACGCTAGGCATAGGGTGCTTGATAAATTCAGAACTGATATTTTTCAGAGCGACACAGAGAATATTATCATGACTCCTCACTATATCTATAGGTCTGACAGAAGCGATAAAATAAGAGAGCTACACTGCCGAACAGATAGGTGCAAAAACTCGTTCTTTTCCGCGCACAATAAGCGACCACAATAAAAATTGAGCTCCACTAAATACACTCCTATAACACATGTCACCATTTCATCTCCAAAAACCCTACATCTTTACACGGCTGGTGACCTCGCACCCCCTATCATACGCCCATGCGGTTGCTCGCAGGGTATTGTGTAGATATAGATGCATTGAGTTTACAATTGCACCATTCACAGCACCTTTAAAGTAGACAGGAATTGCAAAGTGTTGTATGCCAGAAAACGATCTACAATTCTAGACTAACGTCACGCAATTCTCTTCCTGCGTCAAAGGTGTAATGAAACTTTCGAATAGAGAAAATTCACGGCCTTGCCGTGGCTTCATTCAAGGTGTTCTACAGGTGATTATTGGTCTGTCCAAGGATTTTTTCCACCATGCTTCCAAACCTGCTGCTACCATTTTCCAATTGAACCAAATTGCTTTGGTTTAGAATATTAAAATGAAATAAACGAATATCGAATGAAAATGAGGCAACTTATGAATCTGAACGTTTTCCAAACTGTGGTATTTTTTTCTCTTCATCCAAAAATGGTGCGGAGAAAGGTATGTACGCGTCGTGTCCACTCCTATTACATCCTCGATTGGGCCGAGGCCAATGGTTTGAGGAAGGTGGAGTATGGTCGAGATGTACTAAATCTACATCTCTTTTGCCTTCCCGTGATGGACAGAAAATACGCCCCGTAGAGTTTTCTTTGGACAGCACTATCGTCACATCTAACGTGCGATCGAAGAATCTGCTAGGCTTTAAAGATAAGCCTACGACGATTTTCCTGAAAAATGCGATGACTCCTCCTCCTCTGCACACAAGTAAACATGTCAATCTTCCACTCTGGAGTTTTGAGAAACTCAGAATAAAAAATAAATATTAAAACACTCTTTAAAAAGGCTTTTCGCCGATTTATTAACTGATGAATGTTCAAATTTAAAGGTAAGTAACTACGTATTTCCATATTATCTCTACATGAAACTCCTTAAAAAGAGGTAAATGGATGATTAAAAATAAAATTAACCATTTTGAAACCGTACTAAGGGGAGTTGCATGCTGCTTGGAATGAAAATAATCCGCAAGAATTTAAATATGAGCAGGGTTTACTCTGCTACGCAGTCGTTTCATACTCATCGATATGATATAATTCCAGAGTGAGAAAATTCAACGGGAAAATACAGTTGCAATAGACTGGATTTCGAACTCGGATCTCCTAATTGCTGGTTGGATGCGTTAGGGGAACTGCACAAGGCCATCTCCATTCTAGACGAATGCACAAGAGGTTCATGAGAGCTAGATGCTCTGGTCAGTCAAACTAGAAAAACTAGAAAATCAAGTTCACATAAATCCTCCTAAATACCATAGGATTACTTGCGGTACAGCCGAAAAACATATCTTATCGGCAAAAGGGATGATTACGCTCAATTCCCTGCCTAATCATATAATTAAAATGTTAATTTTCCTCATTTTGCTATTTACTATCCCTGTATCAGTGTGTGCGACCGCGTACCACATCAAGCGTGATTTCTTCGGCACTAAAAATGGTGCCCGTACGAAATAATTTGATTGATCAAAAAATGAGTCTTTTTTAAGCACATTAATCGCGGCAGTATTTTTTAACATTGGAAATTTAACGAGATTGATGGTGGAAAAGTAAATATTATTCAATATTTGCGACTCAAGTTCGAAAGAAAATTTTGATAAACTGCATAGCAACATTTTTATAAAAAAATTGAACATCATGCAGGAACCTTGGAATAGCATATTAAATATGAACCTGAAGGGAGGGGCTCATAATCCGATAATACCTATGCTCTGAGGGTTGTTGCTGAAGAGAGGTATACTGGGGGGCGTTGAAAAGAGGTTTGGAATTACGGAGCCAAAGAGGGAATATTTTCTCATGACTGCGTCAGCTTTAACATTATAAACTACACATATCATATATTTGTTAATACTAGGCTGAATCTTCTAGTAGGCTAATTCGTTGTTTTTCCGTTATTTCGCAGTTCTCTGATCGAACCGCTGAAATTTGACTTTCGCCTGACGTTGTTGATACAGCACCGATTTCCTTGATATGCGCCATCATTGTCTTCTTCCTCTCAGTTGTGGGGACAATTTGGACAGCATGAAGATGTTTCCACATCCAGGAAAATGTTTTTTTCTATCCCTTGGTCTCGAACCCTCTGACTGGGAGTCGCACACACTACCTTTGGATCACCGTGGTTCTTCCTTGAATCGGACACACCATGAGCCACAATGGGTTTGCGAAGAATATTATTGAAGGAAAAATGGTGGGAAAGGTCTCAGGACGAAGGCCAAAGGATAATCATGTATATCATATAAATGAGGAAGTATATACATAAGAAATACCTGGTAATCAATCATAGTGTTGATCGATCGATGATGATGAATGTACTAGTGTTTGATGTCCATGGGTCAAGAATGTAAATCCAGAGGTAGACATGAGGAAAAAGAAAAATCTCTCAGTAAATTCCACACTGAACACTTTTATTCCCGACCTAGATTTCGATTGCCTTGTAATAATTTTCAAAGGTCCGACACCAATTGCAAGGCTATCGAAACCTAGATCGGGTGTGGAATTTAATAAGAGATTTTTCTTTTTCATCATATCTGCGGTAACCTTCCACAAAGTTACGCCTTCAACCATTAATTTTAATCTAGTGGTATTTGTTCGCACTTGGACGGTTCGCCAGGATAAGTTATTCTTTCAGATAGTATGAGATAAAACAATAGAAAAATAATATTTTTTGGATTCAAATTCTGAAGAATTAAAAGGATAATGAAATTGGAAGCAATGAAATATTTCTCAAGGAGGTAATACAATATTATCATACGGTGCTGTTATTTTTGCTCTCGTCTGGTAAATAAATTTACCTATTATTCAGGTTGTGACTAAAATATACGAATAAATATCAAATACATCTGCTAAATTGTACAGCTAAATTTGTATTTGTTCCAAAAATATGCTTTTCTCTATCGAAAGGTATTTGCAAGTAATATCGAGGGAAAATATATTATCTCTCCACCGGGGGATAAAACGTTTTTACTCATAGTAGCTAAACGTTTCTCCACTCAGAAAAGAGTTTGGAAAGTTCTACCGCTCCGTGATATAACCTTGAAATGAGATTGTCAACCTGCGGTTGACGAAAGAAATTGCCTGAATACCTTTCTCTCCTCGCCCTTGCAATGTGGGTACCGTGAGAACTATTCTTTATGTCCCGCTCGAAAAAATTATAATAACAAAAATATTGATGGTGTTTTCATTGATTTTAAATGTGATAGCTTAAATTTCAAGTGTTCTTACAATCGATAAACAACCGCCTCGGGTCATCTGATTCCACTATTTTCCTTTGCCGAACCATGGATGCCACAAAACTACTTTCAAAAGTTGCGCCCTGTACACTGAGATGTTTTCCTTTTCCTCCGCGAGGTAGTGCTCGTTGAGATATGGCCATTTTAGAGAGACTGGACGTTACAACCTCTACTGGACAAAATATGTACTATAGCGACTCGCGGCATGGCTGGCGGCTGCCGCGCTATTTCAAAACACCTCCTACGGACACAATTTTCTCATTTCTTCGAAATTACTGCTTGTATCCAATTTTCTTCTCAACTAATTGACTTCACTTTTCAGAGCTTGAAGAATTTCATCGCGACGCATCGGACTGAAAGGTTTTCCATGGAGATGACGGCGAAGGAGAGGTTACGTCTAGTGCTTGAAAACGGTCTGAAGGAGCAGTTTACCGCTGCCGAAAACGCTTCTGCAGGAGCCAATGCGATTTTAGTTTACGGTTCTATTACTAAACGCAAATCTCTTTGCACAGGGCTTAAGAATAAGGATTAATGTTTACAATACGTGTTTTAAATTTTCGCTTTTTGCTGTTTACATCACTATTTAGACCGCAGAAGTAGTGTGAATTTGTCGAAAATCAGTCGATCGTCATTACACGTACGACGCAGATTTCTTAAACTCTTTGCACTTATGGTAAGGGGGAATCCTTCAACGCTATGGAGGATCTTCAACATTTTCAAAATTACGCGTAATAACGTCACATTCTCGCCAGCCTTTGCTACGAATTTTACACTGTGCCATCAGCTGTGCCGTTTTCCAGTAAAGGTAATGGAGGGGAAGGCGAAGCTCTTCTAGGCTGCGGTAGGAGCGAGAACTAAAAGGGCGTTCACGACCGATGTTTACGACCCTCTAAATGTCGTCACCATTGATAGAAATACACCCCACTTTGTATGCAATAAATTATTTCAGAATGCCTTTCGTACTTGAAAAAATAAATAAAGTATTCCATTAACTTAAGAAATAACGCAAAGTTGCTAACGAAAGTGTGTGCTGCGCTAATCTAGGGCCAATCATTTGATCGTTATCGTGTTCAAACAGTTCATAGCCCCAAGCAGTTGTTTTTTGGGTAACCTGCATCAGGAATTAGCCGAGCCAACGTTTCTTCTCCTTTGTCGGGGACCATGTCAGGGTTGAATAACTTCTAGGGCTGAGAACATCATTCAGCCCTGACGAAGTCTCCGGCAAAGGAGAAGAAACGTTGGCTCGGAAAATTCCTGATGCGGGTTACCCAAAAAAACAACTGCTCGACATTCGTGGGCTGCGAAAGTTCTAATAATTTGACATTCATAGCCTCGGTGTCACACTTCGTCACATTTTGCGATTTTCTTCAGCAATATTGTCGGAAAAAATGAGGGAATAGTTTTTACCTTGAAATGAACAAACTCGTTGGAGCCTAAGTTGGGAATATACTTGTCGTGGTAAGTACTGCGTTATATACTTCTAATAGCTAAGTAGCACCCAAATTGTGTGGCGGCAGAGTGATGAGGCATCAGTATTTCCACGCCTCTATTTGCAGATTAAGATATTGTGTGAATATATTTATTTTAAAAATGAAACTATAAGTGCGTTTCTGCGAACTCTGTCCAAAAGCAGTGCGGATGAATAATGAACATTGATGCCAGCCATTCTTCGTGCTCATCTCCTATATTTCACCATGAAGGGTCGAACCCTCCGTTTTGGAAGGACTAAATGATTTCCTTCTTTCTAGCGCTCAACTTGGGTCCCTGGCCTCTCGCTCGCTTCTTTAGAGTTGAAAGGTACTTCAATCCTACTCATCGTTTATTTTTTTATCATAAAAAAGCCCCTTTTTGAAAATTTGGTATACTTATTTTGAGCATTTCCCAATATTTTGATCAACATTTTCACTCTCGTAAATATTAACAGGATGTGTATGTTGCTTTAACTACTTCATTTGATCATCATCCGACGTTTTACCAATTTATGGCAGTTTTTCGTACTTCCCCAACATTAACATCTCCATTTCGTGGGCTATAAAAACTTTCCCATGCGTCCAATTCCTATCGAGAGTTTCCAATCATTGCATTACCAAATGATGTGGTACGAAGTCACTCACACGGGAGCATATACACTAGGGTTGAAATTCGCCATTAAAACATCTAGTTCGCATAAAAAATGCATAGAAAACATCTAGTTCGCATTAACCCCCTCGAAATTCGACTTGGAGGAAGATGGCTTGGTGGTGTAACTGGCTAACACACCTGACCGGCAATTGGGAGATGCGGGCTCGAATCCCGGTTAAGTCAAATGATTTTTTCATGGCGAATTTCAATCCTATCTTGAGGTCAATCACATGCCGTCTGCGCGAGAAAAACCTTACATACCACCTTATATCGTCCGTGAATTCTATTGTTATCCTTTTTCTTCCACGCATACAGAGAATCTATCACTCCATCCAGCGAGCCTTTCCTTCTACCTGAGCTCCCATTCATTTACGCCTCCAAATCCATAGTATCTGCAGCAATTTTCCGTTCTTCCACGGCCACATTTTAACGCTTCTTCGTCCTTCAGTTACGCCTCTCGGCAAACCTACTTTATACATTCTTCTCCTCATCCCATCTCAAATGAATTCAATACTCACGCATGCTTTTTTTGCTATGACCATCATAAGACATTATGTTCCATGTAATATTTTTGAAAAAGTTATATTCTGAAAGATCCGATGCATTCTTGGTGAATCAGTCGAATGGAGTATTCTAGGGTCTCCGTCCGGGTGAGTTGTACCATTTTCTCCGACGTTTTTAGGGTCGTGTCTCTCTTCTTCCTCTACTCTTCCTCAGGCCCTCAACTTCCCTAATGACGAGGGGAGTGTCGGACCAAGAAACGTTGGAGAAAATGGTAACTCAACTCAATCGGAGGGAGATCCGAGAAAACTTCATTCAGCTATATTGTCCTTGCACTTTTAGTGTCTCTAATAACAGCTAAATTTTCTTCATTTTAATATATACAGAAGTTAGTTACGTACTTATCCAATTAAATCGCAGAATTATATCTTCCTAATTATAATTGCATTTTCGAGAGGCCCAAATAAAGAAATGTCGATCTCTCCATGTTTTCCGGGATTTCTTCCCCGTCAGTTGTTTGTGGGACAACAGTTTCGCTGGCAGTCCTGCCACCGTCTCCAGGTCGAAGTCACACAGTACAGACCTGAAGACGCTGGCAGGACTGCCAGCGAAACTGTTGTCCCACAAACAACTGACGCGGAGGAAACCCCGGAAAACATGGAGAGATCGACATTCCAGCTCCGCGGAGACCTGAGAACCAACATAAATAAAGAAATGTCTAAAGACACTGCGAACTTTGATAGAGAAAACTACTTTATACTGCTTCGTTCCTGAAAAGGTTTATTTAAAATTTTGGAATTTAATGGTTCCTTTACCAACAATCGAACCATGGCATACATTAAGTTGGTGAAGATACAATAATGCATTCAATCCGAAGATTGTGTGGCTCATCTCACCTCCGTTATCCATTCCCCCATCCACTTCAGTCTTCTATAAGTCTCTATGCTAACGATTCTCACAACTTGCCTGATTATTCAATACTTGCCCCTCCTCGTCCTTTATCCTTATCATTCCCCGAATCATTAATGTGTTTATGATATTTTTGCATCTCAGAATGCGCCCAATATTTTGTTGTTCTTGCTATTATGTAACACATCGTGATCAAAGTACAAGATCCTTGAATACGCAGGTAAAATCTATTCAAACATGAAATCTCCTTGAGTTAGGAAGGAGGAACGTGGTATTTCAGTGTAAAAGATACAGGGAGTTTCTCGAAAAATGTTTATCAAGAATAATCCCCGTGAAAGCCAACATTCGAACAATGGATCCCCGCCACAGACCATTTTTTCACAAAATTCTCAAATCCATGTAAGTATTATCAGCCGATGAAGTGCTGCTTTAATAAGTCAACCACTCGATGTCTAAAAAGTTGGGTTTAATACCTCCGAGAATGCAGTCTATGAAGTGCGTGAGAAAATGCAGTTCGCAAAACCCTCTTCTACTTTCGTCTTGGTTGACGATGGCTCACTCTCAGCCTACTGAAGAGAGACGCTCATCGGAGAGAGCCAAGTCTCCGGGAAACATTAATGGATGGAAGATTGAATGGAAAAATTAAGCAAGGAAGACCAAGAATTGAATTTCTGAGGAAAATTACGAGAAACCATGAAATGATGACTTCATGGAAGCGGCTAAGAGCCGGAAACATTGATGGGCTGCAATAATTTCCACTCATCAACGCTGTGTGTTCTTATCAATATTGCACTTTTCCCACCGAACCTCGAAGCGTGCTCATGATTGGATCGGAGATTGACCGCGGAGCGCTCCGTTCTTTTGTTTTTCCGACGAGTTCCCCACCGCTCCCCCCCATTCCCGACAGTGCCCCCTCCCCCATTCCCACCGCACTGACGGACCATTGGACGACTCAGGCCGTCCAACTGCCGAACCCATGCAAGCCCTGCTAATAACACACATGATGGCGATAATAACTCTCGCGGACTCCGCTAGAGGGCCTCCGGGGCCCGCGCCACGCCCTCCGCCTCTCCTCGCCACACGGCGATATCAACGCCCCTCGCGGCAGGTAATTGCGTTACACTCCCCCCACTGATGATGGGTTGCGGGCGACTAGAGAGGGGAAAAAGGTGGTTGATGAGGGGAAAAGGGAGGGGTTTTTTTTAGGGAAGGGGTGGTTTTGGGGAGAATACGAGAAAGGGGTGGGGGTGTGGTTTTTTTTTAAAGGGGGGGGGGGGAAAGACACGAGAGGAGGGAGAGTTCCTGGTCTAGCCTGAATGAGGAAGATTGGATAGATATTAGGAGTTGAAAAGACTTGGTTTTATAATTGCTCTTGCGGCTGAGGATAAAATGGCACTCACCCAAGGCTAGAATCCTAAGAAGGGCAACATCCAGGCTATCGACGTTGATATGACAAAAACAAAGGAAAAGTGATCGTACTCGAGTAACTTAGCGAGAATAGAGTCCATCCAAGATAAAAGCGCAGTTGAGCATTCGAACCTACCACCAATAGAGTACTGGCTTGCAGAGGCCTTCCGGTGATGCACAGATGGCGTTGCCGCGACGCCATCATTATGAATTGCTGCTGACGCGACATTCAATGAATGTTTTTCTTTGTCATATTATTCGATGATAAAGTCAACTATTTTAGGATAAAACGTTTAGGAACTTACGTATGAAAACCGTAACGAAAATTATCAGAGATAGGAACAAACCCCAAACTGTACTGTAACCCCTGTAGGTAGGTACATCTAATTCTACTTATTACCCTGAAAGCCACCACAAGGGTGTTTGGAAGGGGGTCACTTATCACCAACGTGAACTGCAGTGAAGAGATTTACTTTCACCAACATGCACCACACTATGAGTATGCTACAGATGCTACAGAAACTACTAAAATAAATCATATTGTAACTACGTAAACGTGAAGCAAGGGTCATGTAGGGAACATGCAAAACATGGTGTTAGCACTACTCAGTAGATTTAGAAAGATGCATAAGGGTGCTTATGAATTAATTAGCTACATTACCTGTCAACTAACCTACATCAAAGTCTCAACGCAGCAATTATGGTCTCTTATCGATCGCGGGAAAACCGACATTCTAAACTTCTCTGTTCTACGATGTATTTCCCTTATTTTATTCTCATGATTTGATCTTCCGTAGTATGTTGGAGTTCGCAAGATATTGAAAACTCCTGAAAATAAATCAGTTTTGAATTTACTTTAAAAATTGAATCTAATTTTCATAGCGAACTTACATATAAGCATTAAAGCAACGACATCATGGCATTAAAAATACAACTATTTACTTACGACTTAAGTGGTCAATACTTGGATCACCATTGTTAGATGAATAGTTTTTAAAAATGTTTATGTTAGTGTATTTAGAGGAGCTCAGTTTTTATTCTGGTCGCTTATTTTGAGCGGAAATAACTAGTGTTTGTATCTATCTGTTCGGCAGTGTATCTCTCTCATTTTATCGCATCTGTCAGGCCTAGAGATGTAGTGAGGAGTCATGATAATATTCTCTGTCTCTCGCTCAGAAACACACCAGTTCTGAATGTCTCAAGCAACCTAAGCCTCGCGTGTAGCCTCTGAGCCTCTAGGGGCTTCCACCTGAATCCCTCTTAAAGTTGTGAGACCCTATATGTTCGCTCGTAACAGTTTTGAACGAAGCGTGCTGCTTTTCTTTGTATTTTATTAATTTTTTTGGTTAAATCTTTATGACCAGGGTCCCAAATGCTCACGGCGTATTCGATGTGCGGCCTAACCAGAGCGAAGTAACATCTCTCGTTTACTTTTACAACCGAGGACCTTCCTATTATACGTTTAACAAAACCTAGTTTCTTTAATGCTGTGTCGCATGTGATTTATATGTGTGTTCCTCTCGATATATTAGAAGTTAAGGTAATTCCATGATATTTTACTGTATCTGAAGATTTTATGTTTACTCCACCCACAGTATAGGTATGGATGGCATTTGTGTGATCATCATTCCTATCAAAACTTTCTTTTTAAAATTATATTTAAATTTTAACATTATTTGCTTTATTCTCTAAAGAAAAAATTAAATTAGTTTCGATATTACAAAATTCCTAGAGAAAAAACCTAGAATAAAATAGTCAGATAGATTATTTACACCAAGACTAATATTGGATCCTAATATAAAAAACTCTACATAACAAAAGAAAAGTTAATTATAATAATAAAGTTTCTAGAGGTATTTCCAGGAAATTAAAGCAAACTCAAAAAGTTAGTGAATTCACCCATCTGAACTGAATGCATATCAAAACAATTGTATTAGTGAAACTAAGTAATGGTAGGTAATATGTGAATAAGTAAACTTAATTGCGTTAACTAAGAACTGCTTACTTAGAATAAATATGTTCCTTGAATTTATTTACATAAAACCCCATTCAACAAACTAAGAATGGAGTGATAATATTAGGATCAGATCCTAACTAGAGGAAACCCAATTAATAAAACCAATGGAAAAACAATGAACACTTACATATGAATCCAGTTCACTTGAGACAATGCAGATCATATTTCTCTGTATCGACTTTCTGTAGGCACATGCAAATGAAGCCAACTATTTCGATTGGATTCACTCGAATGGGTGTCTGTTATGCTGATAAGGTTCCGTATTTTATTGCATTCGGAATTTCTATCCGATTCGATTCGTTCTGTTTCGAATTCGACGCAGTCGAACATCGAACGTCATAACGAATTCTCAATGGGAGGCATTGATTGGAATTTGAATCAGTCTACAAGGGATGTGTGACTTGAGCCTACCATGCGAGTTTTGGTTGCTAAGGTGGCTCAAAAAATAATCAAGACTGACCGATGCCATAATTCGAAAACATGGACGTGAAATCGATTTGGGAGTGAGTATTTCTGCGGCGAATCATTTCTCGACTTTGGATGTGATTCGATTAAATCGCACCATTGCTTTGCTTGACAAATTTATGCTTGGAATCTAACCCTTCTACCATCTTTCGACGTGCTTGCGTTATCCGTTGAATCTTAGCGATGTAGTATGTTTTTCACTTAAATTCTCCAGGGAAAATGCTGACTTCCTGCTGAAAAATTAGGTGTCAAAGATTAAGCTTTCTTTCTTCGGCTCGTGAAAAGTGTCGGACGGCGCAAAGTGAAGGATTGACTTTGTCGTGAGAGGAGAGGCGGCCTGCATAGACACCATCGCTGTTGGACTGTATGTGATTCATAGCGTAGGCGTGGTCTGTAATTTATTTCCTGTAGATTACGAACTTATCAAGGGGAATAGATGGGCCTGTGTGTGATTCACTTCGAGAGACGATTTTCTCTGATTCTTGTCATTGATCCTACTGAATAAACTGTCTCTAATGTTTCTCTTATTCCTGAGCCAACGAGGATATGTCTTCTTCTTAAGTCATCAACCCAAAGGTTGGTTGGCGGCATTTCTCCATACTCTTCGGTCCTGTGCCATTCTATTCAACTGCACATAAGTGGAGCAGCCTAACTCCTTCATTATTTGGCCCATAAACTCCAACCTAGGCCTGCCCCGGCAGTTGGCTCCCTCTACAGTGCCTTCTAAGATGGTGGCCAGCAATGTTTCGTGCCTTAGTCGGTGCCCGATCCAGATATTTCTTCTCTTTTTCAGTAGTTTCAGCAGACAAGAAGACTCCCCCACACGTTTGAGAACCTCCTCGTTGCTGATTTTGTCCACCCAGGGAATCTTTAACATCCTTCTGAAACACCACATCTGGAATGCTTCCACCCTCCTCTCTTCTGCCTTGCCCAACGTCCAGGTCTCACTGCCATATAAAAATATGCTCCACACATAAGTTTGAAGAAGGCGTTTTCTTAGGTCTAGGCAGATATTTCTGGATGTTAGGAGTTTCCCTTTTTGATAAAACGCCTTCTTTGCCTGGTGAATTCTACTTAATAAGTCTCTTTTGCTCCTTCCATCGGCTGTTATTTTTCTTCCCAGGTAGGTAAACTCCTCTACGTTCTCTAATCGCCTGTCCCTTAAATACACTTTAGCTTGTCCCCCATACTTGCTAACCTTAAGTACTTTGGTCTTATCTACATTAATGTTCATATTATATCCTGCTGTTAGGATGTCCTCCATTGCCTCAAGTTCCTCGCTCAGATCCTTTTCGCTCTCAGCCAGTAGTGCAATATCATCAGCGAACCTCATCATATCCAGTTTTTCTCCATGGATCTTGACACCACCTAGCTCCCCTACCTTTTCTCTCATCTCATCTAGAGCTCTCTGTATGTAGTAATTGAAGAGAATCGAGGATATGTACCAAGATGTTATTCGCTAGATATGTCCAATTTTAATGCATAAGTTAAAGGTTAATTGGGTTATCGTTTGAGCAAATTGGTCAAAATGGAATGAGGGACTCATCGAACACGAAGAAAACGTGCACGATTAAGAAATACTAGAAGGTCGATTTGAGTAGAATTTTTACAGCGGCTATTTTGTAAACATGTTCTCTACATCTGTAGATTAAACCATTAAGACAAAATACAGAGGATGGGTGAAAGATTATAACCCCATGTATATGCTGCGAATAGCTGTGAGGAAAGATAACAGGAAAGCTGCAGGAAACCAATCTTTGAATTGATTAGTGATGATGAGACACAAGGACTGACGATTATCATGTTTCCTTTTTCCTCAATATAGCTGCGGCTGCATACACCTTTACAAAGCACCCACATATTTATAGAAATAATTGCGCGTAAAAATCAGATTTTTTATTCTTAGAGAGACAAAGTTTTGGTGTCCTTATATCCGATGCCATACGCCTTAGCGGTGTCGTAGTGGGCTCAGCGTTGATGCAGGAGTATTTTACACGCGAAAAACACCTTTTCAGAGCAATATTTAAACCACAAATTTTTCATGCCAGTCCTTATTCCCGATTTATTAGCGTAGAAACCATGTTTCCACAAAATCTGAACCTGCTTGAAAACAATTTTTTTAAGCCGTGCTCTCATAAACCATTTATTCTCGCTTTGATCAAGGGGATTCCATCTTACTCAGTTGGTAATCTTGAACAGTTCTTCGTCTCACCGATTTTAACATCACTAACTCTTTAAGTATGTGAAAAAATAAGTGTGGAGCGTAGCACTCAATGGATCGGAAGCATGAACCATTGGAAAAGCTGACCAGAATTGACCAGAAGCCTTCGAAACCTGGCGCTGGAGGAGGGTGCTGAAGATAAAATGGACGGAAAAAAATAAGAAATGATGAAGTGTACAGAAGAGTGGAAGAGGAAAGGACCATTTGGAACACCATAAATAAAAGAAGGACAAAATGGATTGGAGACACCCTGAGACATAATGGTTTTGTAGGAACATAGATTATTGAAGGAAAAATAGACGGAAAAGTCCCCAGAGGAAGACCGAGGAATAAGTTCATGGACCAAATAAAGAGGAAAGTGCATAGGGAGAGATACCAGGAGATAAGGGAACTAGACAGGGAAGGGTGGAGGGCTGTAGTCAACCAATCTTAGGATTGAAGGAACAATTATGTATTTTGTTATTACATTTGGCGTTGTGTGTCCTGCAAGTGCAATATTCTACTTGGAGGTGTGGATTGGTTTGTATTTCCAAAGGCTTCATTCCACAACAAAACTCTCGGTGCTTTATCCCATCACATTTTTCAACTTTTAATGCTTTCTTTAGAGCAACAAATTAAATCAGAGGAATTAAAGGAAGAGTAACAAGAAATTAATGTATTAGGTACACTGCTTGTGACATAGGTATTATAGCCAATAAATTAGATCCATTGAGAACTTGCACAAAAGTAAGGAAGAATGCCACTCCAAGATTAATGTAAAATTAGAAAGGGATGGGTGAAGTAGAAGTATTTGGCCTTATAGAAAGGAGGATCACCACTGATGGACTTTACTGTCATTTTATCTATACTGGGTTGGAATAGGCGTCCCTTCGCCTGTCGCTCCCTCTCCCCCCAATGTGAAACATCTCTACCAGTGCTCTCACTGGTACAGATGTTTCACATTTTACAGAGTTTTAATATAATGCAGAGTTTCAAATTATTATTCTAGGTTGATAGTCAGGCCTGAAGAATAGAATATAACCTGCTAATATAATCAAGAATAGAATATAGCCTGATAAAGTCTGCTAAAGGCTATATTATAGAGTCAGTTTTTAGCTCATTTTTGTTCTTTTTTTTTTTACAGATATTAGTCCACATTTAAGAACATTATCATTTGAATGTTCTTGGCACTGATCTTTCGTACGCACAGGGAATTTTTCTTTTCCTGCCAATGTTTCCTGTGTGGATGCAGCAGGTGGGAGTAGGGAAAGAAGATAATGAGAAGATGATCTCTTTAAGTAAATCTCCCCTCTTGAAAACATCACCAGCGATATGATTACGAAATAGTCATGGAGACATTTTACAAAGTTATCCATCGTAGTTCACCCCTCATGACTATCAGATTTCCGGCAAGTATCGTAACATCTCGTAATGAGAAAGGGGCTCGGAAGAAATTTCGCGGCGGAGAAAAAAAAAAGAATCAAGATGGGGCGAAGCGCAAGGTGAGCAGCTTACAGTTCGGGATCGACTTGCTTTGGAGCGTTGCCAATCGAGCAAGGGATCTAAGATTGAGTGAGCCATTAGGAGAGGGTCGGATGCATCGAAAGGCAGTGTGCAGTTGAAGGTGGGGTTTGGTGAGACGAAGAGAAGGCGGGCAATGGGAAAGATGCACGCATTTCTCCGTGCACACATTTCTCGCCGGGCGATGGATCATAGCGATGGGACAGCGGGATTACGTATTTTTTTTTATCCTCTCTTCTCCGCTTCACGCTTTAAGAGGAGGTAGGCGAGATTGGATGAAAGTATTTCCTTCCCTCCTCCCTCCTCCCTCCCCACACCGGACAGATCCTCGAGCTAACCTAACTACGCCCCGGTCTGCCTTTGATCAGTGCGCGGGCTTCTTCCATCCCCCCCTTGACTGACTCCCCCTACCACCAGATGGACTCATTAAACCAGTTCCGTCGTCGTTTTGTGCGGGCGCGCGCGCATCTTGCCTACTCGCGGGGCTCGGAAGAAGTCAAGATGGCGGGCGGGGTGGAGTGGGCGGCATGTCCCCTGTGCGAGAGAGGAATGAGTGTTCTTTGAGACCCCCTCGTCGTTATTTACTGCCTTCGGTCGTCGCCCTGATCATGGCGGCAGTCGTCCCGAGACAGGCACCCCGACCCCCGCGGCGAAAATGCATTATTGCTCCATTTCCCGTCTTCAATCTATTCCTCCCACTCCGTCTCATTAGCCTTCGTGAACAGTTCTTCTTTTTTATTTTCGTTATTATTTCTTCCTCGGCGTCGCCCTCATTGTTTCCCCGATTGGCCCCCCGACGATTCGGAATTCCTCGACCGATTTATTCCTCAAGGGTGCGTCCCTGTCGCCTCCCACGCAGAGTTATCTCCAAGGAAACGACGTGATAATTGTTGTGTGGCGGCGCGTTGACGACTCCGCTCAACTGTAGCCCATTTGGAGGGGCGCGCTTCGCGATCAAAGTTTGCGAGCAGTGTCGAATATTTCCCGATCGTGAAACAATACTACCTCACCATGCGAATCCAAAAGCCTTCGAAACGTGTGAAATGTTCATTGTTGTGAATTAGGCTAACATCGCGACCACTGAGGTACTTGAGGGAGGGCATTACGTCAACAAACTGTTGCCTGACAACCGAGAAAACATCCATATTGGTTATCGCAGCTGTTTCCTTACTTTCGTATTGATAGCACGGCGGAATTGACGGATTAGTGGATGTAAAGCAGGAATATCCACCATCTGTTCAAAATCTAAGGCGAATAACTCTTGAAATATGTTTTGGCTACTTAAAGCAATGGATTTAAGTCGATTTTACCATAATATTCACCAGTAATACGGTTTATTATTAATTTAAATTAATAATCAATATTTTTGGGGAGAATGAATATTTATGAAGTAAGTTTATGCTGATTTCTAGTAAGCTATCCAATGGAAAATAACGCAAAATTTGTACAATTATTACGCCAGCCCGTAGATAAGTGTTAGTCAAGTAAAATCGGGGTCAACAAATATGGCGGGCAGGCCACGCCCACGTTACAGCCTCTAGCATCGGTCACATTAGCATGCGCTATCTCCGTCTACCTCTATGATCACGGAAAACACGCCTAATTTACGTTAATTCATAGGAAAAATACAAAAAAGCATGGCAGTTTTAGGTATCTACGAGAGAATATAATGGTGAGGAAAGCCCCCGTGCCTTTTTCACTTGTATGCATTGCTCATTGACTAAACTTTTGGAGTCATGACATAATATTAAGGAAAATACAAGGAGGGGAAATCATGATAAATATATGCAAAAAACAGATTGATGTGTGCATGAAATCACAAAGAAAGCTTTGAAACAATATTACGCAAAAAATCCAAACAATTGATATTATATGTAAAGTATGCTATGATATATGTAAAGGCAATTATAAATAAGAAATTCCAAGTAGATACAAGAGTGATTTCAATGTATTCGTGAAGCAATTGACCAGCTTTTTAGAACAACACTATGCTTATATCTGTCATTACGCATCCTTGTTATAAGTTACGTCATCATAATTTTTTTTTCATTTATTTGAAGATAAACTTCTCTTGTTTTGATATGCCAACTTTTTTAGGTTTAGGGCTATAGACTTTCATTTACTAGGTATATCGGGATAGGTTGTTGTTGGATATCTTTTTCATATTGAAGCTAGATGATTGCTTAACTTTTACCCATAAGCTCAAACTTAAGTATTAGCAACTTAGGTATTTATAACGAAATATTAAGAATGAAATACAATTCATAGATATACAAGCACAGATTTAATTTTGTGATTGCAATGCTTACACTGAATATTACAAAATTCAATAAAAAGATCGAACTGATCCCATCTGCTTACATGTAAACTGTTTCCCTCTGAAAAGTGAAGTACAGGATGTTACAGTTACTTGCACACACACTTGGGAGCAATTATGGTGACCCAATTCAAGCAAAGAAAAAGGTTATGAATTTCTAAGTGGATAATGATTTATGCTTTTACGGGATTGGTTATTTTTAGGGATGAGTCGATTCCACTTTTCTCGATTCCGATTCTTTCAACTCGATTCTCGATTCCGATCCCATCGATTCTTATTCCTAATAACAGGTGAGATATTGATATACCAATAGCGTACGACTATTATTTAAATTCAAGTATTGGCTGAAATAAAATTACAAAGACAATTAAGTCGCTCAAAAAGTATATTTATTTACAAATGGCAAATATATCCTCAGCTTATTGAGGTACATAAAAATTACAAATTGATAACCTATACCCAAAATTACTGAGACAAATATGATGTTAGAAATGAAATTTGATTTGAATATTCATCCATGTGGAATCGATGGAATCGGAATCGACTTTAGGCGATCGATTCTCGATACCGATTCTAATCCTGAGAATCGGTGGAATCGAGAATTAACATTTGGATTCGACTCATCCTTAGTTATTTTACATCGGCTGAGAGATTCCTGACTCGATTCCTTTCATTGATGAATCTGAAAAATGCTGGAGTTGTCAGT
Source organism: Ceriagrion tenellum (assembly GCA_963169105.1). Lineage (NCBI taxonomy): Eukaryota > Metazoa > Arthropoda > Insecta > Odonata > Coenagrionidae > Ceriagrion > Ceriagrion tenellum. The sequence continues at coordinate 111,218,519 of OY720643.1, forward strand.
TTTCCACCAGTCCCTGAAATATACTCGGTTTTTCATTGCACGCTATCGCCATCACGACATCATAGTCTTCGGCGTTCGAGACATAATTACTGTGCCAAATTTACTGGAAACAATCTCACAGAAATCGAAACCAACCTTCCTTGGCCGAAGATCAAAACTAGAAGGAAGTACTTGCTTGGCTTCTGCATTGTCTTTTAAAAAATGAATTATCCGGGTATTTGTTGCAATTTTTTTCCGTTACGTGGGATCTAAAGTCGAATGTAACGTCCAGAATGGCTCCTGACAGTTTAATCACGCCACAACACACAACCACTACATTTCAAAAATCTTCTTGTCTTGTAGGAGCAAGGTTATATAAGAGCATTCCCCTCGATATAAAAGATTCGGCTTCTATGTTAGTTAAAAAAAAGATTTTTTTCACTGTTTTGATGTTCTGGAAAGGGATTCAACATCATTATTTCACCTATTTGTGTTATATCATTTTTCTTCTATTATGCCTGTATCCGCCTATTCAAATTAATTCGCAATGTAACATGTGAGCTCTTAACATTGTTTATTTAAATATACGTTCTCAGTGGATGATGAGGTCGAAGAAAATTGAATCATCCCTTTTATAATTCTATCCTTTAAAATTGAGGTAAAGTATAAACTTGTAAATGCTGTAAAATTTCACAGTAACAAATATTTTCTCTGGTGAAGATTATAATTAAGGAGGGAAAGGTGGCTGAAATGTCTGGCATTGTCATTCTCGAATGCTTATTCCCCTGAGAAGCTAAGGGAATTCAAATCGTAGAGTAATTGGCTTAGTTAGAGCATGAAATTGAAGGGCAGTCCAACCGTGAAAACATGATTTTCGGGTTATCTCGAGTACACGGTCAAGAGCATCCAGTGGTATCGTTTTTTTTTAATCACTCCGCTCTCGACCGGACGTATATCGGTTAAGGACGCAGGATGAAGAATTCGATTGCGGTGCGAGTAGGGCGATGAGGAGGACGGGGAAGATTGGTGTTCGTTGGGGGGGGGGGGGAGATGAAAGGGGAGGGCGTGAATGGGGGTGCCCTAGAGCAAAGGGAAGGAGGGGGGAGGGGCGGATAGGGAAGGGTGTGGAGACGAGGTAAGGAGGAGGGAGAGGGAGGAAAGGCGAAGGTCGAGATGTCCAAGGAGATAAATATATGGAGGCGAAAAGGAGTGGAATGGGGGGCCAAGAGCCGCCCAGAACTCAGCACATACATTGATATACATACGTATGGGTATATAGATACGAGGCGGGCGGGTTATCCACCTCGGGGCGATTCATTCAAATGCTTAAAAACCCCTCCGTCGCATTCCCAACTCAAGACTTTCTCCGTCTCTCCCTCACCCCCTCTCCACCCATTCCTTCAAAGCTCCCTTTGCTTTTTCTCGGAGAACAGAAGCGAGACTTGACTCCATCAAGTGTCTATTTTTGAATCCCTTGACTATTAAAGCAGTTCTTTATTCCAGAAACTCATAATCTCTAATCTGACATCCAGAACGACTCCGCTATAAATTTTTATTACAACTTTTGATTTTCTCGAATAGTCTTTAAAATTTTGACTATTTGGAGATTTCCATTTACCTTCTTTTCTTCTCTCCATCCTCTAAGACAAGAATATATAAACTTACTTCAACACTGATTGATCTAAAGGATAAATCAAGGCAAATAGTATAGAGGAAATGATACAAATATGATAGAACAGCTGATAAATGAAAATTTCGGATAGGTAAAGATTGAGGTATTGATAAAATAGTTGATGTACATTGTGAAAAATTGATGCACTATGTTGAAATTCATTGCAAGGGATTATTTAAAACAAAATGGCCAATAGAAGTTGTATTCATGCAGGTCTCTGTGGAAAACACATACTGTAATGTATTGTATATAAGTAATGATGCAATGCGAAACATAAGTTATGTTAGAGAATATATATGAGATTGGCTTTGCGATACTGTGTTTTTGAATGTGATTATTTCACCCATCATCATGGTCACATGAGTTTTAACACTAGGACGCCCGGGCTATTCGACATAATTCAACGCCCAAAGCGGGTCATTTTGACCCACAATAATTAGGGAATTTATTCCTCACTTTTCACTAGTTTACATTTTTCCGGGTTTTTACTACAAATCACCATTCTTTTTCTTTACATAAAGCGATTTTTTTCACCATATAACATAATTTTGTCAATACCGAGGATTTATGGGTATATAGACTTTCGGCATCACCATCAATTCACCGTTGTTTTCTATTCAGTTTCTTTTTCTAGCCTAAAATGACATAGCTCAATAAACTGCAAAGAGCTTCACATTTTTGTATATTTGTCTTTAATTTTTCAAATTTCGATCGTAATTGACAAGCGAACATTATTTATTGTGGGCCAAAGTTGGAATTTACTGGATAATTGTAAGTAACTTGCATAGTTTTTTATTATTATAATAAAAAAAATTATGAACAATATGCTTTTTACTTAAAAATACACTGCATTGTTTATTGTTTATAATAATTCCTATATTTTACCGTTTTTTTTGTGATAATGCAACATTTCAGATGCATCTCTGGGTCAAAATGACCCGCCTGGGCATTAAGGGTTAATTCTAAAAATCTAACTTATGGATAATCCCTGGGAGGTGAAACATTTTATATGAAAATTGGTGTGAAAATAAATAAAAGTCACGGGAGGAAATCCTGCTCTCGATCAAAATTAATTTGAAAAATGAATTTAAAATCACGTTTGGGTCAAAATGATCCGCCTGGGCGTTTTAGTTTTAAAGACTTTTGTCCCTCCGGTCATAAAACTAGATGAGGAGGAGATATTTTTTAAAGACCAAAAAATCTTGAATTTTTTTAATGCTTGCAAAAAAAATCTTTAATTTTTTTGCATCGTCATTCATTTTTCCCTTCCTCTTTAGCATATCTCATGCGATTCCAGTGGTTTATTTTAAGACACTAGTTAATAAGTATGTGTTCCCAGAATTACAAATGAAAAAGTCAGGTATTCTAGTCATTGAGGCGCTTCTAAGAGGAATTGCTTACGCTAAATACCATGACTGAATCACTATTGAGTTTGCTAAAATTGAATCGGAAAATAAAATATTAGAGTTCTAGTCCACTTGTATATACTAGAATATTTCCGATATGGAGAGGTTCCACAAAGTCAAGCCTCAAGTTATTAGTTATGCTAAAGTTGAAGCTGCATAGTTTGAAAGATAAGAATTTGTGAAGCAAAAAACGACTTTTTCCAACAGATTCAGTACATGTCTTGGTGGAAAAATGATAGAGAAAGCAAATATTTCCAGAATGTTATTTGTTGATCGAATTACGGCACCTACGGTCTTAGCTTCGAGTTAATATGAAATCCTGCAGCAAATATATGTTGGTTAATTATATTTTCTTCCATCGTCGGCTCCTATACTGAAAAAAGTATTCATCAAAGATAAATATTAATCGAGGGCCACCATAATTGGTATGTTACTTTTGCTTTGCATCTGCCGAGTCAAGCTGTCAGCAAATACTAGATACTTAAAATGACAAAAGCGGCAGTTGAGATTTCTCATCAGCTCTTTTACTCGGGCTATCATTATTCCGTTTCCTGAGAAACTGAGCTGGGATTCACTCTTGGCTACCAACTTCAAGTCACGCCAGCCGAAGTCGCGATGATCTAGCCAACAGTAATAAGAAGGGCTTAACGTTGAAGCTGTGCTTGGTCAAGTCAATTCACGCCATAAATTATACAAGTTCCTTTGTAACTTTGTGGTATCCCATATTTCAGAGAATTTAACGATAACATTTACAATACCACATACTTAAAAAACACGATCCGGGTTTCAATGCTTAAGCGTCATCTTCAGGTGTTCAGGCTCCATGTGGTATTGTAAATGTTATCATTAAATTATCTGAAATTCACGCCCAGTTAGGTTGTTGCGAAGGACCCTTAAGCTGCGTCTTAACGGGACACTAAAGTGTCTGACACTCAGTGTCAGACACCGAATGTCTCGGTTGAGACGGCTGCGAGAGCTGTGTCACGACACTGGCCTGGAAGTGTCGCGACAATAGTGTCTCTGGCAGCAGTGTCTCTTTAAGACAGTCCCTTAAGGTGGCTGGAGTCCGAATGGTGAGTAATTGTTTGGCACATTTCAAGTAAGTCGAACTAAATTCTCACACCTCACCATTTACTTAGTGAAAATAACCATTCATATAGTGATATAAATGATGTAAGTATTAAATATTAAACATTTCATCTTATTTTTAGCAGTTTTATGACTCGAGTTTACGGCACGGAAGTCAAAATCTAATCAAAGATCACATGAAAATACGTGATTTTTTTTACTCTGTTTGATATCCAAATACTATGAGCGAATATGTTTCATAGCTTTAAGAGGGACTAAGGTGGAAGACCCTAGACCCTAGAGACTCGGAGGCTACACGCGAGGTTTGGGTTGCTTGAAAAATTTAGAACTGGTGCGTTTCAGAACGATACAGAGAATATTATCATGACGCCTCACTACATCTCTAGGTCTGACGGAAGCAATAAAACGAGAGGTACATTACTAAACAGCTAGGTGCAAAAAATCGTTCTTTCCGCGCACAATATGCGACCACAATAATAACTGAGCTCTACTAAATACACTCCCACAATACAACTCACCGTTTCATCTCCCAAAAAATTACATCTTTACGCAATTGGTGCCCTTACACTCCCTGCCACACGCCCATGCGGCGGCTTACAGGATAGTATGTAGATGCAGATGTACATACCTCGATATTTGCTATCAGCCGTGAAAATGATATTGATCGCTCATTTTCGCGTTCATGGGAGAATCTGTTAATGTGCAATCGAATTATTTCTAAATATATTTTAAGTGCCGTCAGGCAACGTGGTAACATGGCATTTAATTGCCTATAAACCAAATTGGTAACAAGCAATTCTTTCCCTTATTTCTAATGAGTTTGCAAATGTTTGTCTACGCAAAGTTTTGCGTAAATCTGTACCTAAGCAAAAATCGCTCCAGCTACCTCGAAGCTATTTTTCACTGCTTAGAGGAAGGTGGGAATGAAGAATATAGTTCCTCAACTATAATTTATAGCCTGGAAATAGTCGTTCAAAAAAACTAGTGGGTGCTTCCCCGGTAACCCAAAGTATGATGCGCGAAAGTGTTTTTCCAGCGAAGGAGTATAATTGTAGGTTTATCATGACTGCAACTAGAATTCGAATAATATAATCTCCTGAGCGCATTAAAATCCACCCGCTGTTCCTTTTTCCTCCCCTCCGATTCTCACCCTTTGGCATTTTGTGTAGGAACTCGAGCCGTCCGGGGAACTAAGGGGAAACATCCCTTCCATCCCGAGCCGTTAATGATAATCATTATCTTGCCCGATGTATCTCCGACCCGATAACCTACCAAAGGACCATCCACTCTAATTGTTCTCCTCTGCAATTATAACTGGAGAGGGAGACACACGACCATAAATTTCCGGCACCTCTTGCCGAGACCTTCCCTCAAAGGACTGTCTGTTTTCTTCATTTCTCCTTTTTTATTTCATCTGGCAGGCGGACGAAAATATCGTGAACCGCAATGCGAACGAGAGATGGAAGTGTCAAATCTCTTGGAAACGCTTGTTCCGGGAAAACCTTCGGGAGGATAAACATACATTCACACAATCGTACTTTCCCAACATCTTCTTCCTGTTCGGAAATGTTTTCGCCATGAGTTGAGGCAAGATCTGAGAGAGCATACCAGCCAAAGTGTGGTGGGTATGATGAGAGGCGTTGCGAAAGAATTATGCATTTATACGGAAAAGAAATTTCAGCTCGGGAAATAACTTGTCGAGCTAATCGTAAATTGGGATTTGTCAAAAGAGTACTTGGAAAGTACGACGATAAAGTTAGAGAAATCAGCTACTTCTCCCTCATTTGACCTTACTTAGAATACGCTGCCAGTGTATGGGATCCTCATTGCGTAGGCTTAAAAACAGAGTTAGAACGCATGCAGAGAAAGTCAGCAAGACACGTGACAGGCTGCTACGATAGTTTCGTTAGTGTTACTGGGATGATGGAATCGCTATCAGACCGTCGATTGACAGTTAGACTCAATCTTTAAAGTAAATTCAAAAACTATTCATTTTCAGATAAAGTTATCAATATCGTACGAACTCCAGCATACTATGGTAGATCAGATCATGAGAATAAAGAGCAAAAAATAATGGCTGCGTTGAGACTTTGAAATAGGTTAGTTGAAAGGTAGTGTAACTGATAAATTCATATGCCCACTAATGTATGTTACTAAATCTGCTGAGTGGTGCTAACACCATGTTTTGTATGTTCCCTACATGGCTCTTGTGTCGCAATTTCATAATTACATTATAGATTATTTTAGTGGTTTATGTGGCATCTGTAGCATACCCATTATATGGTGCGTGTAGGTGAATGTACATTTCTTCACTGTATTTAATGTTGGTGAAAAGTCACCCCTGCCAAACATCTAAGTAGATGTAGGTGTAGATGTACATGACTGCACGTAGACTGAGAAAAATATAGCTGAAGTACGATATCTCTCCTCGTATCGGAAACATTAAAGACTTCCTTCAAAAAACGAAACAAGCATGATTGTGGTATGACGGAATTTCGAAGAATGACAAAACCCTTACAATTCATTGCTAAGGAAAGAATTTATTATGAAAAAAATTATTATAAGAATTTATTATTTCGTAAATTGCTGGCGCTGAATTGAATGACAAATAAATGTGTCTTCATCACACCGGGAGTCGTAAACATAAGTCGGGGCGAGAAGTGCTCTACGATTGAAACAAACGTATGCGCACTTGACGACTCATTTAAACGTTTGCTGAACAACGGTCTCCCTGTCACGGTGACACGGTCAGCGGTGTCAACAATGGTATACGGAAGTCAATATCCAAATAAAAATAAGTAGAGTTTATAAAAATTCATGAAATATCAATATTGGAATCAAAATATCCCCTATGGACGGAATTATGAAACATTAGCATGAAAAAAATACAGCGTCTATATTAGTTTTTTAACAGTGATTTTTAAGCATTAAAAATAGCAATTTACTTGTTAATAATATTTATTTTGAAATGTAACGTATTGGTATTGTATTATTTAATTAAAAAAATACTTTACATAATTATAGTTACACAAGGTATACTTCAACAGTACCTTGATAACGTACCTTATTTAAAAGTTACCAATTTTTTCCTCATTTGACAGCTGAAACTATTTATTTCAAAGCTCCACCGGGCATGCCATCGTCAGTGAATAGCGTCACACATTCATTTATACAAATTGCTTGACAAACCGCCGTAAGAGACGCAGCTTTTCACTCACTTAATCCGATGTGTTACAATTCTATCCAGCGCAGCAACTAAATGGAAAAGCTTCTTAGAAAGCAGATATTTCAGTGATTTTGAAACGTAATAAATTTTACTCGCTCGTACATATAGGATTATTTTACGTCAGATTTCCATTTTCCTACGACATTAGCCGATAATTCAACTTTATTTACGCTATTGAAATGATCCCCCTCTATGAGAACATTTTCGTTTGCTTCTGTCGGAAAACGTTTTTCGAATCTCATATGTAAAATAATCTATTAATCAATAGGGAATTCGCCATTTTCTCGCAGAAATTCAGCGGTATGGTAAGTACTTACTTGATCTAGGTTCCCGGAACACTACGCAAATATGGCGCTGCATTTACAGGGAAGTAAAAGCTTCTTGAGCGAGATGTTTCCCAGTCGTAATGGAGACCATATTCGAATTGTGCGTTTTAATCAGAGCAGCTGTAGGAAGCATTTATTAAATAATAAACTATTAATAGCACAATAAAATATAAATGAAGTTCTAAATAAATAAATGTAGATTGCCTCATAAGACGTTGATTTGACTCATTTTTTCACGAGGCACGCTCAAAATTCTGCCACAACGACAGTTTTTTTTGCGATCCAGAAAATAATTACTGCGGTGACAATGTGATTTATTTAAAAAGTAGTCGATAAAACATACAAACTGCATTCTATTAATTTTTTTACGAGATCTAGGCGTTAGAAGTTACTCATGTTGTAAAGTTTCTCTGAAGTACGTAACCCACCATTTCCCATGTAAAAGAGCTGGTATTATATGTCAAAATAGCTCAAAAAGTAGTCCAGTTAGGGGCTGATGTTTCGGTATCTTTGGAAGAGTAAGATATTTTTCGTGTAAGTAAGACCAAATTCATTGATTTATAGGTGAAATGATATTTCGCTCAAACCACTTTAAAAGGTTTATGCCGAGGAAACCTTCAAGAGACATATCACTGGTCACTTTCTGAATATGGGAGCGTAATATAAGTCTTATCTCTAGGCGAATCAATAGCAATAGTTAAATACAAAACTCTTGTCATTAGTACGATGTACGCAAGACTTAAATTTTATAAAAACGTCACTACTCAAACACTACCTAACTTCACTTGGTTTATTTGCTCATTATTTTGTCTCCAAGTTTCGTTAGTTCCTCTCTTTATGGTTTATCCCTGGTTTCAAACTGCGAATAAATGTTGAAATGAACGTCCTGTTCGTAGGTTAGGGAATAAAAAACTGATGATGGACATCTTACTAGGCTTATGGCTGTTCTATCTCTCAGTTTAAAACCATGCTTCTCAAAATTAATGGAATCATTCACCTCTGAAGAAATTGAAAGGAAACTTTAAGGTCGGAATTTGAACAATCAGTGCGCCAAGGTTAAAAAACACCATAATGAGGCAAAAGAGAGTATGTATGATGAGAAGAAAGGTGTTTTATTGAAGTTAGCATCTGGCTTTGAAATTTGAATAGTACTACTCTTATACCTATATAAGCTATACGTTTCATATATTTGACAAACTTTTGAAAAGCGCTTCCCTGTTACCATAAGCGAATGCATGGTTTGTATTCAAGTTCCATAAAATAGTAAAATATTTTTCACGAAGAAATAATATTTCTTAATAAGTTTATACTTACGCAGGCATGGCCTAGCAAGAGCTTAAGTATTAACTCATATTTATCTTTTCATCACTCTATTAGAAATTATTTTAATTTTATTTTATTTGAACTTATATTACAATTATGTTCCGACAGACCGTATGGTCTGTCGACGGGACATACCTACCAATTGCAAAGAACACAATAATGTATAATAGGTTATGAATATGCAGCCCAGCCTCATTATGATGGCCTAGGAACACGGAATTGTAAACAATCAACAACGAATTCAGCAAAATATAACAAAGTACAACATAAACCATAGAAACTCAATTTTCACTTGAAGATAAAATAATGTATCATCTGAAGTAAATCAACAGAGTAAATTAGATATTAATTAGCTCCAGTATTAAGTAAGTGACATATCATGAAGCATATGGTTATGCAAACTTTTTTTTAAGGCAGTTTTAAGATTACATGTGAATTATCTCAAGATTGATTTTACTCACGTACTTAATCTTAGTGCTTATGGCAAAATAACACTTAATTGGAAAATAGTGTATTTTTCAATGTGTTGAATAAAATACTTACATAATACCCGAATTCCAAACCTAAGTTAAGGAATGTATAACTACCGTGAAACACATTTTATCGTGTTCTTTGGCTGCACGTAAAAGATAAAAATGAAATCCCTAGATCAAAGGGAATAAAACTTTCTATACGAAATGGACGGACAACACCGACGAATGGGATAGAAAATAAAAGTTATGATAATATGCATAAATTACCCACAATTCCTCGGCTGGGTTGTGAGACTCGAGGCTCCAGTGGTCGCCGGACGAAGCGAAGGCGAGGTCAAGGAGGGAGGGAGTGGGGAGGGAGGTAGGAGTGTAGGAATGGTGGAGGGGGAGGTTTGGTAAAAATGAAGGGAGGTAAGCGATGTGGCCGAGAGGAGTCCTTAAAGACGTATCGGACCCCTGCTGTGAGCCGTTTCCTTGGCATCGTCGAGGCAGATTGGAGAATGAAGGGGGGTGAGGCAGGACTTGGGGGAGGGGTGTGGAGTAGTGAGGTGGGGAGGAAAGGGAACCGAGAAATGAAGGGATTATACCACGAGGGCGAGGAAATGGGGAAAGAGGAAGAGAGCGAAGGAGATGAGACGAGGAAAGCTGCAGAGGATGGAATAGTAGGAAAGGCCCTCTCCAAGTCAAGAATTTTCTTTCTTGCATGTTCCTCTCAGAAGTTAGAGCTTTCAAATCACGAGTCCTTTGGTGAACATTTGCCTCTCATCCTTCATTTCACAGAAAAGAGCCATTTTTTCGTGTTTTATCCATTCATTATAATTGTTGTGATAGATTGGCTCCAGTATAATGACTAGGTTAAATAGATTTTTCATTAGCGCCCAGTATCTTAACATGAAATGTAGATACTAACTTAGCATGCAATCTTCGGCATGATATATTCCTGCATGTCATAGTGCATTGTAGTGCTATTTATTTGTCGCATTAATAATACTAACTAGTATGGGAAAAGAAAAACTATGCAAATTGCACTTAGAGAAAATTTAATACACGACCCGGGTTTAAACACATTATGTCATCTTCCTGATGACATAATGTGTTGAACTTTCGTGTATCAAAATTTTCTCTAAGTGAAATTAGCATAGTTTTTCTCTTCCAACATGGAAAAATTTCACATGCACATTTCACATTTTAACAAACCGTACAATTTCACCCTGAAATTGTACGGTTTGTTAAAACTAACCAGTAGTTATATCTTGAGTAGTGTGCTGCATGGTAGCATGTTTCTCTACGTATCACTCTTCTGGTTTGTGGTCTGACTGCGTACCGTTGTCCTGACTGCTTTTGGTCTGCACCTGGTATTCGGGGAAACGTGAGCGGTTCTGATTTGAACTGGGATGAGTACTGCATGCCTGGTATGGAATCAACCCGTGTTGCACACTCTAGTGGTGGTTTGCACGGTATTTCGTAGATGTAGATGTATGATAGGTGTCTTCTACCCCAAAACAAGATATAAAGTTATGAGCCTCTATGAATTGCGACCGCGGTCTTATATCTTTCAAAAACATTGATTTTAATCATAAAGCAACTGCTTCTTCATTAATTTTGTATTTCATTGTATTGGAGGCTCAGGACATTTCACTTTGATTGTCTTCGATTCATATACAGTGAGAAGAGACTATTACCTCAAATAAGTTTTCTTTGTTTGCAAAAGGCAAATTTTGATTTTTTTCGGCAACTACGGATTACCTCTTTCTGTGTCGTCTAGCCTATTGTCAAATCCTAACGTTCATACACGAAGCATGATTGAAGCCAACGGATTTAGAGTTCCCATCTCATTGCGTTACGAAGTATACCTCGGCGTGGAACAAAATCTTTTGATTCCGAGACTTCACTGTATTTTTCGAAGAGGAACTAATACGTAGCCATAAATGAGAAGGACATGCATGAAAAAGTATCATGAAAACGATTTCGTGTCGGCAGTGCTGCGTTAATGTAAGACTTGGTGATGAAGAAACCTGTTCTAGTCGTCAGGCATGGCAAGTGCGGCATAGAAAATGAGGAATGCCTTGGGTAATGCACAAGAGGGAATGCCGTGATAGGAAGTGATTTGCGTGGAGTATGAAGGGAAGTCAGAAAAGAAGAGGGAGCGAGAGTTGAGAGCCGAGGCGGTCAGCCAAAGGACGGCAGCGATAGAGTGAAATAAGAAGTACGAGAAGGGAAGGAGAGGAAGTCGAAAAGGACGAATAAGAGAGAAGAGCGGACAGGAGAAGAGAGAGAGAACAGGAGAAGATGAACAGGTAAGGCCAAAAAAAAAAAGAAATCGGCCGCACAAAACGCTGGCATTTTATTCCTTGCTCCGGTGGTGGAAAGGTATTTCGTTGGGATGGGTGTCGGTGATGGAAGAAAGAATAAGAAACTCTTCTGGGCTGTGGAGGTGAGGGGGGTTCGTTATGGAATGGGGAGGTAGGAGATGGCATTGTGGGATAAGTGGCTAGTTGACTGAACCAAGGGTGGAGGGAGTTGAAATCTTTTGGGCGGGAGGATAATGCCTTGAGGCACTCCCGGCGTAAGGAGCGGACGGGATCTGTGATGGCGAATGGTTTTTCTGATGGACCACAGATGGGGTGAGTGAGGTGTGACGAATACGATTGGGAGTTTCGAATTAGATGCATATTTTGTCGGCTGCCCTGAAGAAATGGAATGATATTGCTTCGATATTTTTAAGCTCGCCTGACTTGTTTTTTCCTTCCAAGACTGGGGGGAGTTGTTTAATGCCTGAATGATGCTGTCTAAATGCAAATGCATTTGCTGGATAAAATTCGACGATAAAGGAAAGCCATTTATGATCTATTGAGTTATCGTATACCTTGGTGTCGAGCGCGTGAGGTGTAAGTATTTTCCTTTAAAATTCTTTCGCGCCATTTTATGATGTAGTTATGTATTAGGGAGGCTTAAAAATCACTGTAAACCAGGCATTATATTCATATTTCACCTGGAAACTAATTTATTTGAGTTCTGCAATTCTATACATCAAACTCGCCACATGTCTCGTTCTTGGGTTAAAGACAAAACATGTGATTCGAAGGCTGGGCTCCGATTGTAACAGGTCTTTAGCTTTAATATATTTCTACAGATCTCTAGAATACTACAGTCGATATCAGTATCCTCCAGAAAAGATGACCCCTAGCCACTTTATCATAATTGTCTACGAAGTTTTAGAAACATTGATTGATAAGAAAAAATTAGCTAAATCTAACAAATTTATGACACAATTCCCAATGTTTCTCTAATGCCACTCTATTTTAATTAACACGGCTTCTTAAATTGACTGAGTAAACTAGACTCTTTTTCTGTGTGTTATTTGGTAAAGAATGAAATAATTTGGCCGATTTTAGTTTTCCACCCTGAAGGAAAGACTAAAGTACCTATTGGAGAAGCGAATATAATATGAATAGATGAAACTAGGCGAGTAACATGTCTCGTATTTACGGAAAAGTGGCAAAGATTCCACAGACATAGGTTTTAGAGAAATTGAACGCTTAGGTAACCAGAAATCGCCCTTTATAAACACTAAAATCCTCTTTTCATGCAAATGCTGGAAAAGTATTCCTAAAATCTCAAATCTTCTTTATCTAACAATCTAAGTAATATGGTATCATATTATTTCGATTAGGTACATTCTCCAACTAGATGAAATATCTCGTAGATATTTTTGAATGCTATAAAAATATCCATCTTTCACAAAATCACCCAGTTGAAAACATCAAACGGAGTAAAGGATTACAATAATCACTATTACAATAATAAGTCTTGACTTGCGCATTCTTAAGTGGCCCATTCAAATTATCTCGCATAACGCTGTAAAAATGGGTTCGTCCCTGTTTGGAGTACTCGCACTGCAGCTACGAACCGTTGATAAAGATCATCAAAGTTAGAGGTAAGCGTAGGTATCATGCCTGGTGTGGAAGAACCCTGTGCCACACACCCTAGTGGTGGCTTGCACGGCATTTCGTAGATGTAGATGTAAACCTCAGGTGAACACACAACAAAGGTACAAACCATTGGTGAAGATAATTAAAGTGAAATACAACCATGAACGCAAGCGCTAAAAATAATAATTGAAGTTCAGATCCTTGTGTGGGTATCAGTCGTTTCTATTTTCAATGTGTAAATACTAAATAAATGGATTCGGATTCATTGTAAATATTGCGGAAACTTAACGCTCTTATTCCTCAAGTTGGATAATAAATGGTACCACTCAAACGTTCTTATTTTTTCATCAGTTTACACATTTTAAATAATATCAACCGAATTCATACTCAATCTATAGAAGGATTAAAAATATATGATTGTAATATGAAAGAGAAATGAGCAAAAAATAGTGCTAGTTTAGAGAAACTTGAATGAAAAACCATCATCGATTTTTACTTCATCTTTAAAACATCATCTTTCCAACTGGAAATTAGACTCATTCTTTTATATGAATTTAAAACAGACTTATTTTCAGACGTATTTTTCAATATCCTACGAACTCAAACATAATACTGTGTATCAGATCATGAAAATAAAATAAGGGAAATGGATTTTAGAGCATAAAGGTTTAAGATGTCGTTTTTCCCGTGATCTATAGGAGACCATAATGGTTGCTAAGACTTAGAATTAGGTTAATTGGGAGGCAGTGTAGCTGTTTAATTCATGTGCACCCTAATGCATGTTTCTAAATCTACCGAGTAGTGCAAACACCATGTTTTGCATGTTTGGATTGGACTGGATTTTTGGGGAGGCGACGGACAGCTAAGGTCATTTGCGCCATAGGGGATAGGTAAGGGAGGAAGGATGGATAGAAACCCGGCGTCGGCATTAGCCTGCTCTTAACGAAAGGCGCCAAGGGGACCACGGTTTAAGGTTTTATCCGACAGACGAAGTACTGTACTTGAAATGCCCTCCACAAGACACTCAAGTAGGGATCGGGCTTCCTCTGAAAAAAACATCCTCCTCTGCGGAGACTTGAACCCTGGCCGTCCGCATGGTTAGCCAGTACTCTAGCCACCACACCAACCCGATCCCATGTTTTACATGTTCCCTGCATGGCACTTTCATGTTTTCATAGTTACATTATAGATTATTTTAGTAGTTTCTGTAGCATTGTGGTATACCCATTATGTGGTGCATGTTTGTGGAAGTAAATTTCTTCACTGTAGTTCATGTGAGTGATAAGTCACCCCCTGACAAGCAACCTTTTTGTGGGTTGCAGGGGAATAAGTAGATGTAGATGAAAACCAAAGATACCGAGAAAAAATCTTACCATGTAGATGTGGACACTACTTAACAGCGAGAAGAAAAACATGTACATAAACTCACTCAAGATAACAAGATTACTTTGCTGAATATAACTCCACTCTCTAATTCTAATTCAAGGGAACGGAATGCAAAATGCTTCCGCGCTTCAAATTCAACTCCCCAGCGATATAAATATATCTATTTTCCTTGGAGTTGCTTCATCTAAAGCACATTAAAACTTTTACTATAACGATCAATTAGTTGCAGTTCATTCTTAAGAGAAAGTTTTATATAATTCACAAAATCAATCTCCCTTTGCCAAAACTGCACTCATTGCATTCTTGAAAATAAACCGATGAGAGTTTGATTCGCGACGCAAATAATAATTAAGTAAAACCTGAGTCGGACTAAGAATATTGGGTCACATAGACATTGTAAGTCGATGGAGTATTGTGTCTCGGAAGAGAGTGAACATATTTAAGGAAATTTAAGTGTTCTTAGTGAATTTCTTGCTAATGTATGATCCCATTAGAATAATGAAATTATATGGAGAATAGGGCTCTAAAAAGTGAATTTTCATTTCCAGTTTAGTCAAAGTATAGATAGCATAGAATGGATTTATTAAATGATCTGATCTACACACCCCTAAAAGCAACAAAAGTATAACGTACGTGACATTTTGAATTGCAATTAAATAAATACAAAGTGAATACCGAATTCAAAATTTGCATAAAGACATATATTAATCATATGCTCACAAAATAGAGGTAACATTAAAGTAAAAATAAATAATTTCATTACTGCTGTAACAGGCAACTATCATATTTACAATTAAATGATTCCGCAGTCCAGTCCAGTTCCAAGCAACAACATTTTGGATTGTTATTAAATAAATACAAAATGAAAAGTATAAGTCTAGTTGATCGCACTGACCATTACAAATGGTTTACAAAGATCTACCTCTTATCAAATCGTATGGGTATTCAGTAAGTTATTCACATTTTCGTCTTTTCTTCTCTTTTGTTTGCTTTAACGGGCTGAGAAATTAAATGGTGAGTATGAGTGTATTTAAAAGGTACGAATTAAAAGTGGAATTACCGCTATGTAATACCACTCAGAGTTTAATAATTTTCAAAATACCACGGCAAAAACTTTTCTACCTTGAACATATAATAGGAAGAAATATAATCTAATGTGCACAAACAGAATGAGATGTTTAAAAATTTATGATCTGAGAAGATTCAGGAGTTCCCTTTGCCCTTCAAACAATAGTTCAGCTCATCGTTTTTAAGATTCGCCTTTATTTATTTATTGTTTATTTATTAGGAACAGTTTATCTAAGATTTTCCTTTAAAATCTGAGAGTGACAAAACATTTCGAAGAAAATTTGCAAATTATTATCTGATCTGTCGTATCGTGTGAACAATTGGAATAATTAAATCATTTCAACGCGTTAACAACATCGGGTAAAGAAGGACCTGATGTCAGCTATGTAATACAAAATTTCCTGTTTAAAACAATCGCGTAATAAGCCTATTATTATGCTTGTAAATTGCCAAATGAAAGGAAACACAAATATTTTTTGGGCCCTCAGAGGATAGAATTTCGAGTTCAAGGTTAATTTTCTCTGTCATTATAAAGAGATCAGTTTTTTCAATCCCGAAAGACTCCCTCGTAAAAATAATGCCAGTTTTAACGGAGACGAAAATCGCTGCTTTGTAATGACTCAGCTCCCGCTATCCTATTCCATGCTAACGACACGAGTAAAAGTAGAGAGCCGTGAAAAAATTACAGGAATGAAAAGAAACGAGGGCTTGGATAATCGCTGCTATCACGATGCCATTTAAGAATGGAATACAATACAAGAAGAAAAACCACGGCTGTTGTACTTTGAATATTATTTTAAAACAGAGTAAGATATGGTAAGAAACAAAAGAAACAAGAACTATTTCATTTTAAAGGCATTTTCGCACACGCGTACTCTTATCTATGCATCAACTTGTTTAGGTAGAGTGTATGCATGATGCAGCCTCATCAACGAGAGCGGAGATATAATTTGTCTTAGAGTCTGAAAGAAAGGGTTACCGACTTAAATTTTGAAGTTGATCCTAGTTGATTTCTAAAATGATGCTTAATTTGCTTAAATCGCTGATTCCACATAGTTTCATTATATAAAGGTGCACCGTGTTCTGGTTAAAAAAAACTAAGCCAAAGTTATCGAATGATACTGCGTACTGTGATTACCAGCTTTAGAAATAAGTTCCTCGTCCATGCATTACCACATTTTAAAGCGTGAGATAGCCTATGAATGTTGGAGCTCAGGAGTTAAAACCGTTTATTACCTTCAAAGAGATCGCTAACTTAAAATACAGCTTTGAACTCATTGTCAGGACTAGACTATAGAGGGTTATCAGAGGTCATCTATGGATTTTAAGCAAGGTTACTGAACTGTTTAGTATCCTAATTCCCGATAAAGATCACTTATAAGCCTTAACACGAGACTGACGATCCATCAGCGCAGCATTAACCAGTAGTGGCATTGGAAGAAGGCTGATGGGGTGACCTTCCGGGTTATACGCCCTATGACAGACGTTTTGGCAACTAACTATAGTGCTGTCTTCAAGGTGATGAGTGATGACTTTGTCGTCGTTTTCTAGTTACTACAAATTCGAGGACAATTACCCTTTTTAGGTGGGCAATGCCCACCCCAATCGGTTCAAAGGTATAGCAGGAAGCAATGACGGGTGAGTTTAGTGACGCTATGGACATGCTCGTTTTGCGACGAAGAGAAAAGTTGAAATTCATGGCCAAATTAACAAAAATACAGACAAAGACAATCAAATGGAGAATATAGTATTTATGTTCAACAGTTCGAGGCGAGCGCAGTAGAATTCACTCACAATAATGAAAAGAGTAACTATATATTCCCAGTGGGTTTAATTTTCAGCGACCCTAGTAGAGTCGCGACACCTGACAATGCTACGACACGACGAAACCAGGGTCGTTGAAAATAAAACCCATGTACATAACTAAGTCACTCTTTGCATTCCAATCCTAAATTATTTATTTTGTCACTATTTAAAAAATTACAAATTTTGTTTTCCTTTTGGGGTCTTATTAAAGTTATATTTTCTTTATTTTTAAATACTGGTTTTTTAAATTTGGAAACAGTATAAGAGTAATTCTCATCACATATTGTCAACGATAACTGGAAATTGGCCGACATATATGGCTTTCTCAGGGAGTCCTTTGTCACCTGATATTCCCGCGCTTTTTCAATCAAGTTTCAAGGAGTTACTGACGTGAGTACCGTTGTCCCGTTTGAGTTTTCTCCTCCCAAGCCTGAACTTAATGGTTTCTTTATAGTTTCTCGGGTCCCAATAGCCAGTGGCAAAGTATTTCCCTGTTGTTTAGTTTGACTTTGTGGCGATGCTAAAGGCTGTGTTTCGCTATACCGCAGACATTTTTGGTTGTTTCTAAAAGGTGCATCATTCATCTTGCTTCGGCCTGATTTCAACGGTAATTCGTGGGCACCCGCGTATGTTTCTCCGCACTCACGAGCATTGTCAAAGGTTCGAGGATAAGACCCTGGATTTAGGGTTCAAAGGCAAGAAATCTGCGGTCCAGACGTGTATTCCATGCGTGTCAGCCAGTTGAGGGAACATTTCCTGAATTCTGATGGAAGAGAATAATCGACTATCCACTGTTCACACAAGAAACTGACTAACGACTCAGTGACTGTCAAATATCCACCGGGGATTTGCGGATTTCAAGAGTATACCACATTCACTGAGAGATTTTACCGCTACAACTCGTGCGGGAAGAGTTAGCTGATCAG
This sequence comes from Ceriagrion tenellum, assembly GCA_963169105.1. Lineage (NCBI taxonomy): Eukaryota > Metazoa > Arthropoda > Insecta > Odonata > Coenagrionidae > Ceriagrion > Ceriagrion tenellum. The sequence continues at coordinate 111,237,131 of OY720643.1, forward strand.
GGCAAAGCGCGAAAAAATCAGGTAACACCGGGGTTCACCCATCACACTGTAAAGGGCAGTAGAATAAGCTAGCGAAATGTTGGTTATTGAGCAAATAATCCGGATGGAAAACCAAAAATCCTCCTTGCATTATATTCGCCTGGAAAACCCTGAAATCTATTAATGATGGCATTTTTGCGACATCAACAAATTTTACATATTTCACATAAGAAAAGTAAGACACTTATCAGACCGGTCATGACATATGGAGCAGAATCGTGGACCATCTCAGCTGGAAATGAGCAAGATCTACGGATATTTGAACGGAAGGTTTCACGAAGGATATAAGTGATTATGGGAGACTGGAATGCTGTGGTTGAAGAAGGCGAAGAGGGAACTGTGGTGGCAAAATACGGTTTGGGAGTAAGAAATAAAAGAGGAGAAAGATTAGTGGAATTTTGCAGAGAGATGAAATTGTTTATAGCCAATACATGGTTCAAAAATCATAAAAGGAGAAGGTATACATGGATGTCTCCAACAGAAGGTTGTTATCAGATTGATTATTTCTTGGTTGAACAAAGATATAGGAATGCAATTAAGAAATCAAACGGGTTGCCGGGAGCTGATATCAATAGTGACCATGTCCTAATAAGAATGGAAATTCAACTAACATTGAAGAGAGTGGAAAAGGCCAAAGTAGTAAAGAAATGGAGCCTGGAAAAGATGGAGGAAATAGGTAGGGAAGATATTCGGGAAAGACTGTCTAAAGCAATTACAAAAGATCGAAAGGGGGAGGAGGGAAGTGAAGAAATTTGGATGAGAATAAAAAATTCCATAGTAAGTGAAGCAGAAAAAGAAATAGGATACTATGGAGGAATCAGAGCAAAGAAGCCATGGGCAACAGAGGAGATGTTGAAGAAGATGCAAGAAAGGATGAAGTATAAAGATAAGAATGGCGAGCAAGAAAGAGAAATGTATCGAAGGTTGAATAATGAATTGAAGAGGGAAACTCAAAAGGCAAGAGAGAAGTGGCTTGCGGAAGCATGTGATGACATAGAAAACCTCGAAAAGAAAGGAAAGTATGACCTGATGTATAGGAAGGTAAGGGCAGTAACAACTGATAATAGGAAAATGAAGAGTAAAATGAGAGAAATTGAGAGTATAGACGGCAGAATTATGCATGAGAGGAAAGAAATAACAGAAAGGTGGACAGCATATTTGGAAGACCTGTATGGCTCGAAGGAGAAGCCAGTGGATTTGAACTTGGAGGAAGAAGAAATGGTGTCCCCGGAAGACAGAGGTTATTCACTGTTGAAGAGGGAAGTAGAAAAAGCAATTGAAGAAATGAGAAAAGGGAAGGCAACAGGAATGGATGAGATCCCTATTGAATTTTTCAAGTGCTTGAATGAAGAGGGTGTGCAGGAAATTGTTAATATGTATAACAAAATATATCACACTGGTGAATGGCCTCAAGATTTTGTAAGAAAAGTGATGATACCAATTCCTAAGAAGCCTGGTACACGGAAATGTACTGAACATAGAACGATAAGCCTAATTACACATCCAGCCAAAATAATGTTGAGAGTTTTGAACAAGAGATTAATAAGAAGAATGGAAGAAAATGTGGGGGAGGAACAATTTCGTTTCCGGAAAGGGAAAGGAACAAGGGCCTTGTTAAGAATAACTGGAGAAAGGTATATAGAGCCAGGAAAAGGAATGGCACTTTGTTTAATTGATCTGGAAAAGGCTTTTGATTGGGTTCAATGGAATAAAATGTTCGAAATTCTAAAAGAGAAGGGGTTGGTATGGAAGGAGAGAAAACTCATTAGAGAATTATATGAGGCAAAAAGCAGCATTAAAAATAAAGGAGGATATGAAAAAATGGTAGAGGACTAAGGCAGGGATGCTGTCTGTCGCCAACCTTGTTCAAAATATATGTTGAGGACATGATCCATAAATCTTTTGATGGGAGAGAGGAAGGAGTCAGCATTGGAGGTAGGGAGATAGGAAGTATAAGATTCGCAGATGACATGGTAATATTAGCAGATGATATGCAATCACTTCAAAGGTTGATAAAGGTTTAGGAAGAAGGGGTGAAGGAATATGGGATGAAGATAAACCTAGGAAAGACAAAGGTGATGCCAGTAAATTGTGAAAATTATACGAGTGTGAAAATAAATGAAGGTGTAATAGGAAAAGTGAAAAGCTACCGGTACCTAGTGGTACAGACAACTGGAGAAGTATTGCAGAAATAAAAGCAAGGGTAGCAATGGCAAAAGAGGCCTTCAGCCAGAAGAAAAACTTGCTATGCAATAAAAGCCTGGATCCGGAGCTGAGAAAGAGACTAGCTAAATGTTATTCATGGAGCGTTTTCATGTATGGATGTGAAGCGTGGACATTAGGTAAGAGGGAAAGGAATAGAATAGAAGCTTATGAAATGTGGATGTGGAGAAGAATGGAAAAAGTAAGATGGGTAGATAAGATGAGAAATGAAGAGGTTTTGAGCAAAGTAAAAGAAGGAAGATCGCTCCTAAAGGAAATAAGGAAAAGGAAAGGAAACTGGTTGGGCCATGTGATGAGAGGGAAAAGTATAATAATAATGGCATTTGAGGGTTCAATTGAAGGAAAGAAAAAGGGAGGAAGGAGAAGAATTAAATTGGTGGATCAGGTGAAGAACATCAGCTATGATGAAGCAAGGAAGGAAGCTCGGGACAGAAGCGGATGGAGACAGAAGTGGTGTACGGGACCTGCCAGCAGGCAGAACACTAGATGATGATGATACAGCCCCGTGAAAGATGGTGTAACATGGAGGATAAGAACAAACAGGGAAATAGAAAATATTATCTGAGGCGAAGACGTAGTGAGATTTGTGAAGACCCAAAGGTTAGCTCGGATAGGTCATGTGGAAAGAATGAGTGAAGAAAGGATGCCTAAGAAGCTGCTACATGGATATATGGATGGAAAGAGAAAAAGAGGAAGACCAAGGAAAATACGGATGCAGGATTTGGAAGAAGACCTAAAGACTATGAGGATCGTAAGACGGTGGGAGAAAGTGCACGACAGAAGAGAATGGACAGGTGTCTTGAGGGAGGTCAAAGCCTATACCGGACTGTAGCGCCGAGTAAGTACGAGTCGTAAGTCGCAAGTACCTACATAAGAAGAGTAAAAGAAAAAGAATCATGCAGTAATTGATTGTAAGATAATGAACACAAATATAGGGTAGTTTCACCACCTCACACTCTGACTTACTATTTCCATAGTTACCGATTATAGATAACCAGTGGCTCGCTTAGCTGTTTCATGAAAATTTCGAAATTGGCGACGGAAGACGGGGAGCGCCATTCTGTGGGAGTGCCCACACATATGTGCGTAGAGCGATGCTTTTCACATGTATGAGTAATGTTTAGAGATATATATGGGTTATATACAAAATTGGTCCTATTGAATATATTAACCGTGTATGGATCAATAAATGGCAAATAGATGGGAAAAAATTAATATATATGTGGCCATAAATGAGGAACTAAACGTAAACGTGAATGGGACAAATATTCACAGATATTGTATAAATATTTATTCAGCTGCATTAAAATAATTATATATACATATAGCACTGATCTCTTCAAATTAAATATGGATTAAAATACAATTAAATGCCATTAATAGCATCATTAATTGGAAAATATATTGGTTAAACGTACCTATTAAACCCATATATTCCTCCATGTATGTATCATACATCTATATTGCAAAATATCATGAGCTGATATATGGATCATACTTGGGAATGTGTATCTAATTTGAATTACGATACGAAGGCCCATACGAAGGGCTTCAGTGTGTGCATGGTGTAGCTATATCTCTACAGTAAGCCATCGTAATTTGTTATTACGCGAAAAATCGGAATAAAACAATGGTTTGACAATCGTTTCGTTCTATAAATAGGGATGCGAATTGGATGTTAATTCTATCAGAAATTCAGGGTTTGAAGGCCCATAAATCTTTTGTGCTTTGCTCTTCAGGAGAATCCTTCACTATGTATCGTTCCTTGCTGATTAGGCGGTTTCCGTGCCTGCATATTGAGAACCAGTTAGCTCTCCATTTCAAGTTTTGTCGACGGTGGAGTCGGCAGCGGTGACTGAGGGAACTGCCGAAGTCAGAAATGCAACCAAGGAATGGTTTGCCTTCCGCGCTGAAGAGCGAAAAACCATCGTTCTGGCATCGAAAACGAAGCAAAAGATTAACCGGAACCTCTCCGCCATAAAGTTTTGAGATTGTAGGTCGCCTCGGAAACCGAATTAAGTAAATGAACGGCGCCACAGAGGAAGGGTTAGGTGAATATATACACACTCACATACAAACTCGAAACAAATCATTCGAAACTAATTTTCTCCGGAGAATCCGGTTGGAGGCGAAGAGGAAAACAAGGCCAGGCATCGTGAGCGAAGGCACCCCAGAAGATGTTTGGCTCTGCCTTTGCCATTATTAAAGGAAAAAACACACGTGATACGCCGTGTGGCATCCGACCCAGCCCTTCGCTTTATTGGGGCGGGAAGCGCTTTTCCATGATACGGCCAACGAGTAACGACTTTCAATCCCCGAGTCAATTTCCGGCTGGGAATAATCATCGCCGACGACGTAAATGTAACTCGAAAAATCGTGAGCGATAAAACTCAGCCGGCTTGACGTTGGATTGGAGAGATTAGATATAAGACTGAGTTAAGGGTAATGAGATGAGAAAATGGAGGCGGTGGGGGTGGGAGGAGGGGCGTGGAGCGGAGGAGGGTGTGGTAGAGGGTGGGGGACGGGGGGTGGAAGCGGAGGCGGGGGGAGGCGGGCGGATGTTGGGTGCATTGCGGTAGGTTTTACGCCCGACATTAGGTTATAAGCCACAATGGCGATGTTCTCACGTGCCAAGCGATCTCATTTACATTGATAGTTCTGGTTTGCTATGACAATGGGCGACGGAGATTCAAAATGTTTGTCGAAAATGTGTTAGTTAGAAGAATTTGAATGCAGCATTAGCATTTACTAAAAATCAACAAATTTCAGGACCATACTCGCCTTTAAAAATATTTTTCAGGCGTTCAACTTTTATTGCACCATTAAACACTAATTTTCCATTGTTTTTTGAAGCAGCAGACAGCGCTGAGCCAGGTATGATAGATCAATTCTTGATAAAGTTTCGTATCTACAAAGTCAATTTGGACAGGAATTGCGTTGAAAAAAAGGCCGACTTATATTTGTGTAAATTTCTCGGGCTCGCCACCGGGTAAGATATTCTCACCAATGTTATTCGCCGGGAAAGTGTAAAATCATGCCGACTTATACTTTCATCTCGTTAACAGTTACTGCTCCAAAACTCACTCGAAAACTTAGCGTTTCCTTAGAAATCAACAATTTTTATGGCACTAGACTCGTGTAACACACGGTTATGTTTTTTTAATTCTTAATCACGATGAAAAATATGTTTTGTGATTAACCCCTACATAATCGATTATTTTAAGCCAGAAGGGTGATATATTGTTCGCTTGGTTATTCTTATCATAACGCATATTTTAGAAGTTCAATTCATTGAACAAATTTAGCGATATAAAGTTGATTTCACAAATGTTTTTAATTGCCTTCAGCTCGCATTAAAAAGATCAACGTTGCTCATTGGCTTCCCTTTCTTCAAACAAATTATTACAAAGGTGCTTTTAAAGTCTGCTGCCACCATTCCAAATCTTATTCCTTCAAACCGTCATTTAAAAAATTGTTTACTCGGAAATGTTCAAGTGGTTGATAGTTCAGCCACTCAACGCTAAACGCAAATGCAATAAGGACGCCATTGGGTGGGTCATAAAAAATGAATGATAATTTATTGAGATGTGCTTCGTTGTCACGCGCTGTTGAGGGGTCGAGTAATTGTCTTTTCTCTGCTATCGCTCCTGAATCACTGGCACCAGCGAAACTTTCATTTCCTAAAGTCTAATTATTGTGGAACTGATAAGCAAATGATTGTTGTTGAACACGGAATGCCTTGCTTTCGAATGAGTCGGCACTTTTCCGGGGATATGAAGTCTGGAAATATTTTAAAACTCGTATAAAAAAGTTGCATGTATGAAATGATGAGGTTGTAGAGGGCGTGGCCAGAAATTAAAAATAATGCGTTGATGATGAAAGAGAATGAATCCGTAGAAGTGGCCACGCTTAAGGTGGCTCTTGCTTGACTGTGTGAGTCAAGGGAAATACTAAAGTACACATTTTTATATTTTCAGTTTAAAAAAATCCTGCTTTCTCTAATTAAAAGGATTAACTATCGCAAACCTACATTAAGGTATACAATATACATATTTATCCTCGAATATATTTTTATGGCCACATTTTTCCAGCCATAGGAGCTGACTGCAGCGTCATTTGCCTGGAATTTTGACTTACATTACGGCAGCAATTCGCTAATAACTTGTTGAAAAATCGGTGACGAGATGCCAATATTTTTATTGTTATTCAATTTTCCAAGACTTTTCGCTCCTTATAAAGAGTTTTTATTAAAAGCTTTATTTTGCTTACTCGTTGAATTTGACACTTTTCCGCTGTAATTTGAGCAATGTCCATTAGAACTTAAGTTAAAATATCCTTTTTCAAGGCTAAATTACAGTAGAACTAGCCTCGGCACCTTATTTTATTTCCATCCCAGTTCATGAAATGCTCTTAAAAAATGCTACAATCTTATTTTCAGATGATCTGAAATTTGTGATCCGGAGGCCAGAGCCGCCATAATTGCTTCTATTGACGAAATGATATGTCGCGTTTTTTAGACATAGCAATCGGACTCTTGGTTACGTGAATGCATTATAGTCAACGGATGAGGCCGTTGTTTTTCCAGCTAAAGAGCTACCCTATCGATACAAAAGGTCTAGTATTCTATCATCAAATTAGCTATAATCATCTAGTATTTCAGTTGCCGTTATTAGTAAACTGTTAAACTGACAAAAATCTAAGTATTTTAATATAAAACAAAGCTCTCGATTTGTAGTTTTTTGATTTAAATAAAATTCTCCGCCATTCCTGGTTTATTAAGTTTTGTGCAAATTTTAGATTACAAACTCCCTTTTACTGTTTATAAATTATACGTCCGAGTAATATTTTTCTTAATCACGTTATAATTACATTCTCAAGTAGCCATATTCAATATTTTTTAAGGTACAGGACACACTGGGAATACGAATACAATAAAATCGATTTTGGAGAGAAATTATAGAAATATGAAGAAGTAGAGACAGTTTGGCATCCAAAACAAAGCAATAATCGGAACGGGAGGCATTTGGGCTCTCACTTTTGACACCTGGTCTTTGTGGTTCAAAAATATCTCGCAACCACAGATTGGGTCAAACAATTAGTTTTCATTCATAGCTTCTTATTCAGAGATAAGTTTACACGCTTCGTGTCACGCATTTTACTTCTGAAAAATGTACATTTAGCAATGCAAATATACCAACACATTCATTTACCCTGCCGTTCAATGACGAAATGTTAATGTCGAAGAGAAGGTGAAAGAAAGAGGAAGTGAAAACATGACATGAACGAACACAACGGTGGCGTGAAGGAGGAAATATGACAGATTCATTTTCAACTATTTTTAAAACTAAATAATGCTGCTACCTCAGTAATTTTTCAGAAGTTTAAAATAACCTTCCGTTGTGAAGGAGGTTTAGTCGTCCCGCGTAAAAAAATGAGTCAAGTTAAAGACTTATGTAGACATTTTTAATTACTTACAAAGATTTCAGTCAAATCAAAGTACATCGCTGCACCATTGGTGATGCTCTATTTAATTCATGCTTCGTACAGTTGCTGAAATTCGAACCCATAATTCGAACATCATTTTCATTAAGACTAAGGAACTATCTCGCTCAAACAAACTTGAACGAAAATCGCTCCAACCACCTCGAAGAGTGGAAACAATGTTTAGTCGAAAAGATGAAGGGGCGCTTCCTTCGATGAGGTAGCGGAGACGGGTTGGCTGTTCACGATGGAATCGGGAGCGGTGTGTCTGGGGGTAGGGGTGGCTTTCGTTGCCGGGAAATGGCTGGGAGGGCTGGTCGGGGTGTCGGTGAGGCAAAGGGGTTGAGAGAGGAGGGTGGAGCCAGCCGCTGGCTGGGGGCTGGGACTCTGGGGTTTGGACAGAAAAATTGAGTTGAGTGATTGGAGGAGAGCTTCCATCATGTGCCCGCTCGCCGCAGCCAATAAATGAGTTTTCTATATATAGTTGCGTGACTGCCTCCGAGGATAAGGGAAATTTTCATCCCGATAAAGGCTGGCTCGTATTCCTTCCCGCGAAGAATAATATAGATCCAATCACGAAGGCCGCTGATGGAGATATTGGAAACCTGGGCTTTTACGGAGTAGTTTAGAGCACCACTGCCGATTTTTTCTGAGGATTTTTTTGGATGTTTTGCAGCATTACTACCACTTAGGATAGTAAAGTCGGGTCACGATACTACTGCGTTCGCAAAACCGTACCAGATAAGCCAAAGGATATCGCAAAACGAATTAAAGTCACGATTGCTGTTCTCAAAAGCATTTATTTCCCACTTTTCTTGTTCCTCAATGTTATTATCCTGCCATATGCACCCATCATTACGTTAGCACGCTCCTTTCTCTAAATTCTTAGTAAACTAACTTGCCCGTGTCCAAATTTCTCCTATTCGATTACTTTTTTACGGCTTGTTAGTATTCGCCACCTTTTCCTTGAATATCTTCATATCGCCTCCTGCCGGTTGGAATGGAGTGTTGGAAGATTTTTCATACCAAGCGTTGATATAATTTTATCATTTCAACCGGCATTCTCATCATTTCAAAAATAAGTTGACTAGTGCCATTCATTCAGTTTGAAACCTCATTAGCGTCATGCTATCAACGTAACCTTAAGAAAATTGACAAATATACCAAAAATTCCATTCTATATGCACAGATTGTCCCATAAATTTGAAATTATATGTTTCATACTATTACAACGGTTTCTGAAAAATATCATGGTACCTTGCCAAGTGATGCACACATATTTACCTAGTATTTTCCCTAAACTGTTGAATTCCGCGCCGTTAATACTCGTCTGTTTATAACTCAATGCTTTTTTTGAGACGAAAATTTTAAATACAATTCTTGCACCGTTGGTATTAGTGATGGATATCTCCGCCGTCTGAAAGGGTGTACTTTATTGAAGTGTGTTCCGAGAATATTTTTCGATTTACTTAAAAAGTTATTAGAATCTGCACTCAATGACGTACGATTACTGCTCTAGCCCCCTTAAGAGAGATAAAAAAGGGACGGATAAATAAATGAAAGGAATAAAAAAAATGATCGCCCTCCACGAGTTGGTTCAAGGAGACCCTCACCAGAGGGGGTTAAGCTGATAACGAGTCGGACGAAGTTGAAGAAGTAACTACAAGATGGCGTTCTTTCGGACGGGGGTGGCGCCCCGCTGCGAACTCCGGTGCCTTGTCCCTATTGACAGCTCTTCCATCCATCTATTCCGTGCCCTCAGTCATCCCCCTCTCTTTAAACATCTCCTTCGGGACCTCCAAATCCAAGCACGCCTCAGTCCTTTCCCTCCCCCTACTTCAACCTCCAATGCTTCTCCCCTCCAACCCAATTCCCTCCCCCCCTTACTCCCCCCCAACTCCCTCCCCCGCTCGTCTGTCACGCCCTGACTGTTGGCATGCTCGCCGCGATGACGTCTTCATGATAAAAGTGGTGGGAGGCGAGGGTAGGAGGGGAGGAAGACGCGATCGAGACTCGGTTTGTGGGATTGGTCCTTGTCTCTCAAACACACACGCGTGCATGTGCAACGGACACGCGGATTGGGCTCCCACAACTCGTAAGAACGACACGCCGAGCACACCTTTCCGTGGGAGTCGTAATGTATATATTTCAGACCGATCGCACGCATCTGATTTCCACGGACCGACTCGCTCTTTTGTTTTCCACATCGCCCCTGATTTGTATTTGGCTGTCGAGTCGAGAGATGTCGGTGTCTCCCGCAGCAGATTTTCAGTTGCTCGGATCCGTGGTATAGCATTCGTGGATGACTGTTCCCCGTCGATACTCGTGATCTATGCGACAGATCTGTGATGAAATATTGCAGGAGAAAACGTTAAATTTTAACTTTCTCTCCGAGGAGACAGCGCCGGAACGACTCTACCACTATCGAGCAGAATATATCGTACACCCTCCGAGGGGAATCTAGTTTATATAGCCAGGGAATGCGCCTCATTTCAAATTTGAGGCCTTTGCACAAAACAACATTTGGAGCGCAGAATAAGATTTCATAGAACTGGTTACAAATAAATAGATTGGAATGAAACATTCGCGCTGAACAATATAGCTGCAGGGGTTTGCTTCACTGAAAACAACCCCTATCGTCAATGGTGAAGTGTTAGACTTACTCAACAGGTCTTTGCTATTATTTTAACCAATAATACTGCATTTTAGGCTAAAGATGTTATCAAGGCACATTTCACTAAAATAAATAACATATTAGACTGCATCATATGTTTATTAAATTTTTTATCTTTTTTTAATGTAAATAATATGACCATCTTATCTTTTTCTTTAGTAGAAAGTATTTTAAGATACGAAATCACAGTGTGGGGTTCAAGTGGGACAACCATCATGAACAACCTACAACGCAAGAAAAGAATAGTGATAAAAAGATAATGAAGAGTAATTTAAATAATTGGATAGGCGAGGATTCATCTCAAAGATTGGGAACACTACCAGTTGACAAGATATTCAGGTATGTGTTATCATTGAGAATTATTTAGTGACAAATATAAGGTCTTGAATAAGATTCAAAAAATCAGCACTGAGGGATAATTTTAGTTACAAAGTAAAGAAGCGTCTCACATTACATGGAGAGACAAAATCTGATGGTGAAAGTACCTACCATATTCAATAATATGCTCAATAATAAAAAAAATCTAAGAAAAATAAGTGAATTTAAAAAAGAAATGAAAACATGGCTCTTACAATATAAATTAATATGGATTAGAGGTTATTTTCCAAACTTTTTCTACCGTATTAAATTATATATACATGACTTTGAAAATAATATAGATGTATAAAATACAAGTAAGAAACTGATGATAAGCTATGTATATACTTATAGGGCCTATACTGGGCTAATAAGTCGTGCTATTACTTGATAGGTTTTTGTGATTGACAATGTTGATACAATGTAATGATAATGAGATACAATATAATTTACAAAGACGTTTATACGTGTTATATTTATGTGTATGAATATGGATGTAAATGTATGTATGTACCAATAAATAAATCGATTGTTGAAAAAAAAATCGAAATATACAAAATAATCAAGTATTTCTGAGATCAGAGTTAAATTCGTGGAATGCTCTTAAATAATGGATTGATTGCAATACTTGCGGGCTGTTTTGGCTCTGTATGTCATAAATGATTCTGGTCGTAATAATGAATGCATTTTGATTTCATTTCTACGTATTTTCGTCACCCACTATATTGATAAACAACTAAACAAACATTTCAAGTCATTATTTTTACAATTAAATACTTGGTCAATATTTAATTAACTTGTAGTTGTGTGACTAAAAACATATTTAAGTTTTATTTAAATTAATAATCTTAATTTTCGCGGAAGATGTGCTTCCAAATATTAGCAGGGCAATGTAAAATTAACTGACTTTTATTTCAAGAGGAAAAACCACAGTTGACGCTTATTAATTTTCAATATTATATCATTGATTACTTGCATAGAACTGTTAATGGTATATTGTTCATAACTAATCAATGACACTTTATCTAAGAAAAAATTCGATGATGCATCGCATTTGCTCATTACTTGCGCCTATTTCATCAAGAATAGAAAAAAAAACTATCCTGAAACGTAACTATCACCGACTATGAACATTTAGTCATTCGAATACCTCACTTTTAACTATTGAGTCAATAATAATTATTATATTCCAACTAGGGCGTAAGAGTTCTGCTGCCTTGATGATTTTTTTGGAACGGGTGGAAAGCCAAAACTAGGGGCTAACACTTTTTTTTAATAAAAGGGATATACTTTCCTTCCGGTAATCAATCGTGAGCTGGTAAAAAATGACCCTTTTGGACGGAGACGGCACCCGTCAACTTATCTGAAAAGTCTTTTTGGCCTAGTGAAACATCATGCCGGAGTCATGCTCGGAGAAATCCAAGAGCATTAAAAAAAAACAAAAAAGTCCCGCAATTAATATAGAGATTCAGAAACCGCGGAGCGAAATTCCATTGAGCAGAAAAGTGGGAGGGCTGACGAAAACTGAATGGATTTGTAGGCCACCGAGCCAATGATCGATATAACTATCCGACTTCTCTCTCCCCCGGCTTCCTTTCACCCTTTCACAAACGATATTATTAATCACTCCCCCACGTGGTGTTGGACGGGGGTGAGGGTAGCGAGCACTGGCGGGCGGAGGGTGGGACAACTACCGATACCTCCGCCACCGCTGCATTCCCGCCAAACTCCGAAGTCACCGTCGCGTTCATTAATTACTCCTCGGGCAAGCGGGCGCACGCCCCCGGCGAGGCCCAGCTCGCTCCCGTGACGGGACAACAACAAACAAGGGGAGGCAATACAAACAAGAACTGGGGTAGGTTTTGGGAGGGAGGGATTTTCGGGGGGTGGGAGGGTGTGCTCATGCAGAGTGACAGGGACAAAACTGGACTAGAATGGACGGCTCCAAATGGATGGATGGATGGATGCGGAGAAGAAGTCTCCTCACAGCGGGTGTGGTGCGGATGACTGAACCTCACCTGTTATTTCATTTTTTTTGGCGTATTAAACGTCAATGTCCCAGAGTGGCACATAAAAGGGGTGCTAAGCAGCGCTTTCGTTTAAGGCCCTCCGACGGCTCACCAGTTCCTTTCAACCGGAGACATTAATGGAGGAGCGAAAACCTTTCACTGGACTTCAGCACGGCCACAAAAGAAGGACGACCGTGGAAAAATTCCCTTTATACATTTCGTTAAAGAGTAAAATTAGGATCAAATTCTACGTTCAACCCCAACGGTAATCTCATATCAGATTACGGTTATAACTAACCAGAGTTGGAAAAATATTCTACTATCATTTGAATAATTAGACTTCGTTTTAATAATAATCATATATATAATTTCTCAAAGGTGTTTTTTTGTCGCAACGCCATAACTCCCATAACGTTTCATCAAAATTAATGATCCAAACATCGTTTTTAAGTTTACGTTCCCCGCTATTGACGAAAAATAGACAAATGGTTTAAAATTAAAGTTTTTATTAAAAATTTTAAAATGAAAAGTTATGCTTAAAATGATTCAGTGTCATCTGTTGACAATATAATCAACTATTATACTGGCTATGGTTACATGCTTAAAAGACTGTAGGAGGCGCCATCTGTTAACATATCGTTTAGTTAAATTGTTTACATTCTACATGCAATCAGTGTAACCGTCTACCGTTTACGTTATGTATCTTTAACACAAACGTAAATAACATGTAATTGTCCATGGGAAGAAATAGGTAGAAGAGCAGGAAGAAAGAATGAAGAAACAGGAAGAAGCTGTATACTGTGCGAAATATTCGACAGGTAGAAGGACAGGAAGAAAGAAAGAAGAAACAGGAAGAAGCTGCATACCGTGCGAAATATTCGACAGGTAGAAGAACAGGAAGAAAGAAGGATGAAACATGAAGAAGCTGCATTCTGTGCGAAATATTCGACAGATAGAAAAACAGGAAGAAAGAGGAAGAAACATGAAGAAGCTGCATTCTGTGCGAAATATTCGACAGGTAGAAGAACAGGAAGAAAGAAAGAAGAAACATGAAGAAGCTGCATACTCTGCGAAATATTCGCACGGGTCATCTGGTAATAATAATAACATTTTTTGGCTCTAAGTATGATTTACTTTGGAGCAGGAGTTAGTAATTACAATTCCGACAAAAATAACAACAATCACGTTCTAAACATGTCACTTATTTACAAAAATGTTATCAAATCACCGTACTTGTTCACGACAAAATTTTACAATTTCATGCTCAATGCATTGTAGCAATCAAAGAGACAGTATATTCATGGATTTAGTTCAAGATATTTACCAATATATAAAGTTTCTTTGAGATAAAAAGACAGCAAACGTTTTTAAATCTTTCTGTAGACTTGACATTTTTTATCTCTTGAGGAATCGAATTCCATGCAATATGTGACTATACATAAATAGAGTCATGGTACATGGTGGTTCTGTGACAGGGTACAATTAATATTTGTTTTTAATTTATAGTATTTCTTTTATTATTATCTAAATCTATCTATCTAAATTATCTAAACCGATTATCTAAATACGACTGAAAAATTAGGAAGGAGGTTCAGTTTTTATAGTTAGTGTATAAATACACCTATTTTCAATTTTCTTCTATGCTCAATTTAAATGATAATGCTTATTGAGTAACTACTCAATAATAAAAGCGACTGCCAATTTTTTCGTTCTGCGCATAACTAAACCGCAAACTGAACATATATTATTTCACAATAAAGTCTATTGCTTGTTCTGCTAGGAGTAAAGAAAGATCATTACGGGACAACAATTCGAATTTCACCTATTCTTAAGCATTCCTTGTTATTTTCCAATGAGGTGTTTCAATACCTTTCCGTGCATTTATTTGGTTGAATAAAGGGCTTTTGCTGTTTTTCTATCTAAAGTTGAAAATTTTTATGTGCATTACTGAAGAGTATTAGTGGATTACAAGCTGCAACCACAGGGTATGGTATCAGAATTTAGTGCAAAATGGTGCAATAAAGTTTTAAACTCTTGACGCGAGTTAATGTCAATAATGGCAGTATTTTGAATGTAATGACATTGTCGTGATAAGGAGAGGACCTCCATTCTATTTAAGAATGACATTAAAGTAGCATTAAAAATGATGAACTGCCTCGAAAGTAAATTTACATATTGCAAAAAAGTCTGCTCCCTAGAGTTGCATAAAGTCTATTCACGCTGCACTTAAAGAATCGAATGTCAATTTTTTTAATTTTAAAGAACTTAACAAATAGACTGAAAGATCGGAAAAAAGTCCAGATAATCACGAACGCGAAAGGCTGTACTACACTTTATTTTATAGCAAAGGTTTCGTTTGAGAAACTAAAAAGTCTTCCAGATTTGGTTAAGGTTTTACAACCACCTCCCGCTGTGTCCCTCTCCTCATCACAAAATCCAGTATTTCCAGGAAATATTTCCCATTTTCCACTCCACCTCGAACGTGTGCCGTGGTGACCCAAAAAATCTGTGGGTTACCACTTGGGACGGTATCATTCTCCGCCCCCAAGATGCTTGCCGGTAGAGTGCCACAGGGGGGCGTTCCTGGGCCACTTCATTTCTCGGACCTCACATCCCGCCCTTCAAGGACTGCGTCAAAATGGAATTTGGTGAGCATTATGAGATTTAGGGGATGTCTGCCGAGGAATGTGAGAGGATACGCTGGGTTTGGAAAAGGAGAGTCGGACGGGCTGGCAGAAAGAAACCGAGATGAAGAAAAATAAACCACCAATCCACACGTAACCGCAGTAGGTATTGCCAACAAAAAATGTTGATCACATTTAGAACGCCGCCCGAAGAAGTAAAAAGAAGCTTTGAAAGATCGTAAAGATATATTTCACACTGGGTACGGGAGTCATATTTGGCTATCAAAGTAAATAATAAATGAACTAAAATAAATAAAATTGAAATAATACAAATAAACATTACCCGGTCAAGTTATTTTCGCACAATCCCATATTTTTCAAAGGAATTTTAGTGAAAATATATGCATCGCCTAAAGAGTGGCATGAAATTTTATTGAGGAGCATCACTAAGGGTTAACCAACCTTGCGACATAATCATGCGTTCAGTTCCTTTTGCAATCTATCGTGGCAGTGGATGCATTATTTTGGATGAAATACCGTCAACGCTTTTTCGAGAGACAAATTGATTTCTGCGGTCAAAACTACAAAAGTATAAAATTTCCACTTACGCTAACTTGCGGGTGACTCCGTAAAAGTGATAATAAAAGCAATGACATCTAGTCCCGGTATTCTAAAAATTTGTCCAAAATGATCGAACTGTGCTCAAATTTTAGCTTTTACCTGGCGGCCTGTGGCGCCAAGCGCACATTTTGCACTGCTCGTTACATTGTATGCACGGCAATCCACAGGGGAGGAGGAAGCCTAGGGAGCATGACCCTTTGAGTGCGACATGACGTGATATCACGTCATGTTGGTCTTTACGCTGGTGCTGATGACGTGAGATCACGTCATGGGTCTCGTGAGTGTTCCAGCTTTCTCTAGGGGGCCTAGTGAAAGTTCCCATTTTTTTATCACCTACGGTACCCTTGACGTGATATCACGTCATCAGCACCAGCGTAAAGACAGCAATGACGTGATATCACGCCATCAGCACCAGCGTAAAGACAACAATGACGTGATATCACGTCATGGGTCCCGTGAGTGAGCTTTCTCTAGGGGGCCTAGTGAAAGTTCCCTTTAAATTTTTTTATCACCTACGGTACTCTTGACGTGATATCACGTCATCAGCAAAGACAACAATGGCGAGATAGCAATATTAGTTGTTGCACAAATGGCGTCGCACGGAGTCTCGCGCTTGGCAGCAAAAATCTACACCTATATACTACTCTGCCAGCCGCCGCATGGGCGTGTAGCAGGAGGTGTTAGGCCACCAGCCGCGTAAAGATGTAAGGTTTTGGGAGGTGAAATGGTAACGTGTATTATATGAGTGTATTTAGTGGGGCTCAGTTTTTATTGTGATCGCTTATCGTGCGCGGGGAGAACGGGTTATTTTGCCTATCTGTTCGGCAGTGTATCTCTCTTATTTCATCGCTTCTGCCAGATCTATAGATATAGTATGACGTCTTGATAATATTCTCTGTGTCGCTCTGAAACACACCAACACTGAATTTCTCAAGCAACCTAAGCCTAGCGTGTAGCCTCCGAGTCCCTAGGGGCTCCCACCTTAATCCCTCGCAAAGTATTTTTGCTCGTACCAGTTTTAAACGAAGCATGTTACTATTCTTTGTATTTTATTATTTTTTTATTTAATCTTTATAAACAGAGTCCCAAATATTCGCGGCGAATTCGATGTGTGGCCTAACCAGAGCTAAGTAGCATATCTCTTTCACTTTTTCATCCGATGATCTTCCTAGTTTCAAAACCTAGTTTCTTTAATGCTTTGTCGCATATGTTTTGTATTTGTGTTCCCCACGATATATCAGAAGTTAAAATAATTCCAAGATATTTTACTGTATCTGAAGATTTTATGTTTATCCCACCCATAGTATAGGTACGGAATTTGTGTGATGACTTTCTCAGGAAGTGAGCTGTGGTGCATTTACTAATATGTAATTCTAACCCTCTACCTGGACCAATTCCATCTGTTCTGTTCATTGAAGAAGTCATTTAGATGGATTTATCTGTGTACCACTATACCTCCTAGCTGAAAATATGCGAATTTGTAAAGAAAAGCCAAAGAGGAAGGCGAGGGTAACAGGGAGCAAGGCACAATGGCGAGAAATACACTCCCTTTACGCCCTCTCAAAGCTCTGCGAGAGGAAAATTTCGTCGTGGCCTCGTCAAAACAGACGAGGGTCGAGCGGGGAAAAGTCTTGTCTAACGCTTTTAAGGTAGTTTTAGTGAAATATCAATTTACTTAGAAATCAATGAATTTGGTCTCATTTTAAAGAAAAATATTTCACCCTTCTAATGGAACCACAAATTCAACCCCTTACCACATCACTTTTGGAGTTATTTGCTAAAAAATACCAGCCCTTTTATGAGGAAAATGGTGCGTATATGCACTCCAGAGAGACATTTTTTACAAAAATGAGATATTTCTAACAATTAGATCTCGTAAAAAAACTAACAGTGTGTAGTTTGCATGATTTCTCGACTATATTTTTTAAAATTAATCATACTGTCACCACAGTAGATTCTTGGGAATCACAAAAAAACCTTCCGTTTTGATTGAGTTTCAAACGTACCGCTTGAAAAAAATGAGTCAAGTTAAAGACTTATTTAGATATTTTCATTTAATTACTTACAATTTCTGTAATATTCAACTATATTATTGCATCATTAATAATGCAATTTAAATTGATGTGTCCTACAGCTGGTGAAATGAAAACGTATAATTTGAATATGGTCTCTAATATGACTAGGGAACTATCTCGCTCGGACTACCTTAAGGACGAGGACTTTTTCCATCGACGAAGAGGAGGCTGTAGTGTTTGGTGGTAGAGGGTCCGGCGGGGGGGGGGAGGAGGGGTGGAGATATGGGTGAAGGAAGAGAGGCCGGCGTGGGCGTGACGAAAAGTGATCCCAGAGAAGAGAAAGAAACGGAAAAATGGAGAGAAGTGGCGAGGAAAGAGACGGAGAGAGAAGGGAAAGATGTGTAAGGAATGGGATGGGAGGAAAGGAACGGGAAAGAGTAGGGGGGGGGGGAATGGTGAGGAGTTCTTTGGGGGGGGGGGGTGGAGGAGAATTCCAACGAAAAAGGTCAAAAAGTCACCCAGTTACCTTCCCACCCGCTGTGTGCCCCACGCTGGGCTCGCAGGAGAAAAAAAGGAACACATTTTCTTTCCGCCACCGACCCCTTCCGACCAGGGTGAGAGGGGAGGGGGAGGGGTGGTTTCCAAACTCCTCCCCCCTCCCCTTCACGCGTTCCACCTGCCTCTCCAAAGCCTTGCCTTTTCTTCCAAATCCCTCCCGCACCTTCCCTCTCGGTGCGGTGGAGCGTTGGCGATCCCTCGCCGTCCCGCCTGGACCCTGTCCCACACTCACCCAACCTCCCACGCTCTCTGCCGTCCCTCTACGGAGTTCATTTTCACTCCGCGCCACCCCCACCCCCCCCAGACCATATTCAAACCCTCCCCACGGCTCATCTCAACCATCCACTCAAAACCCACCCCCTACCACTCAAACGCCGACCCATCCTCACCTATGCAGACGAGAGTTGCAGCAGCAAGGCAAGCGTATCTCCCAATAATAGCCTCCTCCCTTAAAACAGTTATACTTAGATTATTATTATTACAAATAAAATAACGTAACAAGTCGACCACTTAGTCGGGCGGTAAAATAACTTGGTTTTACCCAAGTTAATACACAAAAATTACCTTAGAAAAACACAAATACTTGCCAAATACATAGAAATAAAAGAAAAATAGAGGAAAAAACCCTTACAATTCAATTTTATTCAACCTTCTCATGAACGTCTTTAAGTTTTGCGGGAAGGGCTAGAGAACTACCTCTGGTAGACCGTTCCAATCCCCTTTCCCCCCATGCAGGAAAAATTATAAATGCGCTGAATGACAAGCGATCATTTACGGAATGAGGTAAGTTCAGGGTGTAGATAAAAAAACCTTCTATAAAGTTCAAAATATGAAGTGATATCTTGTGGAAATGAATTATCAACACGGTTATTATTGCCATAATCAAGGTATCTTCTCGAATTAAGATACTGTCAAGGTATCACCTTGAAAAAAACGTGGAAAAAAACCAAACATCGATTCGTGATGATGCTATCGAAATTCCTCCCACATATTTTTCATCTTTAAATGAAGTAAATAATATTTAAGCTACAATGACTCATTTTCGATGAATTTCGACATCTTACCTTGCCTTGAGTCTCTTCTACTGCATAATATAAATTTACCTTCCATGTGATTCTTCTCTCTAATGCCACATCAAGAGTGAATTAATTCTAAAATCTAAAAAGTAGCTTTAAACAATTATCCCACTTTACTATAAATTAAAATTCCTTTTTTCCGAAATAAGAACTTTACTCTGAGTATTTGACACAGCACAAAATGTTGAAAGGATTTCATCCCATAACAGAATCATTTTGTAAAATGTAGTGATTGCTATCAATTTGAGACATACTGTCATTATCAATGAAAACGAGTAAGTAATACATGATCCCGTGAATTTACAATTGAACAAATGATAATAATAATATGAGCATCCTGTATTGAGTCAAAAGGCATGAACATGACTCGGAAAAGGAGACTTAGTGTACAAAAAATTTTGAAATGCTCCGGATGCAAAATGAAGAAAATTAGCTGTAAATACTGCTAAATACTGGTCCATTAAGTTTCTGGATTGTAATATTTGATTAAAAAGTACGTACTCTTGGGAACATAAGGAATTTTACAAATTCAATGAGGTTCACCTGTTTACCACAAACCCGACAGGCTATCACCCTCAAACATACAAATTACTATGTGCACTTATTTACAGGTCTACGGGAAACTTCAAGAATTTATCCCAAATGCTGTGAAAATCAATAGGAAGAAATTTGTATTTTGGACCGATTCTGTGGTTTTATGGGATCAAGAAAAAGAATGAATGTTACGCAATGAATGAATTCCTCAATATCACAGTTTAGGCAGTCATTCAGAAATTTATGTCCAGCAAGAAATACAACATAAAAATAGGTTTGGGAAAGTGAATGAAGGTATTTAGGAGATCACAATTTAACCTTGTTTCAAATAGAAAAGTTTTCAGATTAATTTAAATGGATATTAAATAAAGCTTTCGTTTGTGGAATGTTGAATTTTTTATAGTTCTAAGAATGATTTTCAGACTTGGATTGACTGAATTGTACGAGCAATAAGCGTCTATGTTAATATTTGTGTCGTATATATATCCACCAAATAAAGCATCAAAGAAAGTGAATTTGGAAGGCCAAAATATAAGGTCATGATATGATCGCAAATCAAATATTTTCTGAGAAATCCCGCTTGGGTTATCGGAAGTTCATGTGCCTTATGTTGAAATGAGAATGTCCTGCGCAATACGTGGAGTTTCGAATGATAGGACTGTCGACATCCTCATCATATTTTCGTTGCGTGGTTTGATCCCGCAACCCTTCGTCTGAGAATCAGACTGGAGCCTTTGGAATGCGATGAAAATCCGAGATACCGTGAATTATTGCCCGTGGTTGACCAGCGCGATGGAGGACCGATATCCATACAACGGTGCGGAGGAGCAAATGTTGACGGCGCTGTCAGGCGCAATCAGTCGCGACTCACCTATCCCATCGAATCGAAAGAAGAAAAGAATAGCATGAGGCTTCAGATGCGCTTCCTTCATTGTCCTTACTACAGATTTCTACAAGCTCGGTCTTAGAAGACGATCTTTTATTGCGGTGAGATCTCTACTAGCCGAATAATAGTAGTTACTAAACTCACAACAGATATCCCACGGAGAGCCGTCACATGTTTTTGACATTTATTTATCAGAAACGCCTGGCATTTATTATTTTTCTTTAAACAATAAGCAAAAAATAAATGGTTCTTGGATGGGTGAAATTGGAGGGTAATTATGACCGAAGAAATGCTTGAAATTTTCACTATATCGAGAGGAATTAACATTAAAAGTTTAGAGATATACTTTAGGTAATCTAAAAGACTAAAAACTATATTGCATAAACTCTCATTATAATAATTTATGGAGATTTTAGAACGTAAATACGAATCTAAAAAGGGAAGAGCAATCAATTATTTGATTAGAACTTGGGAGTTTATCTGTATCGCTTTGCCACAATAGAAGTCGGTGAGGTTACTCATGTAATCGCAAACCTTCGCGTTGCATCGCCAAACGAGACGTAAAAGAAAATCCAATTCAATGGGAAAAATGAACTTATTCTTAAATATAACGTTTTGTAGTTAAAAAATGCACGAATACATGAGAGTAATTGCATAAAAATTCAACCAAGACTGATTTATGTTATCACTTTACTTTGTTATGTTATCACCTTAATAGTCATTAAAGATTAAGGAATGTATATGACTCATGGAACACAATAATTTTTAAATGTTACATGCAGAATTTCTGTGATACATTCAGGAAAAAAGCATAGATTCGGCTGAGAAAAACGATGAAGCGTAATAATTGGAAAATTGTGAGATAAGCTCCGCAGTATAGCCTCTGCTTTGCATTTTATTGTTAACATTCAAGGGTTTTCCCACACAGATTAAGATTCAACTTTCTGGGACCAACCTATTTCTCTCAGTTTACAGCCAATCTTTTACCCAAAAAGAAAGCGTTTTAGCGCAGGATAAACAATTAAGTAGTTTTTAGTTATAAATAGTTTGATCTTACGAAATAGCTTTATTCTACGTCACTTCGGAAGGCTAATTAATGAGCGTCCAATCATGCAAAAAAACGGAATATATAACTTCTTTTGAAATTAAAGTTACTCGCCCAAGACTAGATATTACCCTATACTTACACGGGACAAATGATGATGTAATGTGTCGTCAAACTGAAGAGGACACTGACAGGTTGATTGCGTGAAAATACGGCTTATGATGATACCATGAGGATTAGAAAATGAAAGTATTATGAATTCGGCATTTTGATTTGATCTTACCAAATAGTGTTATTCGAATTCATTTCGGAAGGCTAATTAATAAGCGTCCAAGTATGCAAAAAACGGAAAATATCATTTATTTTGAAATTAAAGTTACTCGCCCAAGACAATTATTACCCTACACTTACACGGGACGAATGATGATGTAATGTGTCGTCAAACTGAAGAGGACACTGACAGGTTGATTGTGTGAAAATACGGCTTATGATGATACCACGAGGATTAGAAAATGAAAGTATTACGAATTCGGCATTTTTCGCACCGTCACCGTGATGAGAGGATCTGGTCTCTCCTCATCGAGAACTGCGGTTCCACGAAGTCATCGTCGACCATCCCGTGCTAGACGGGCGCCAAGTCAATGAATGACCGCTGCAAGTCAATGCCCCCTCCCTCCCTCGTGATCCGGAATCAAAACCTTCGAAGTCACGGCGCAGCTGAGAGAACTCCGCGGGAGCGCCCTATCGAGTAATCGAATCGAAAGTGGAGTGGCCCGTGAGAAAGTTTTTCATCAACGGTAGCAATCATTTATGCAAATAACACGTACAGAGAAATCGATTGAAATCAAAGGATATTTAAGGAAGTAATCAGCGTTGGAAGTGGGCACTCGGAATTCTTAACGAATAGTCTTCGCAAAGACGGGGGAAATAACTCGCAAGTACAACTACGGTGACTCCTGTCTGCCTCAAAAAAGTCCAGCTCCTACCCACTGCGATGAATTATTGCTCGTGGATACTTGGAGGAATTAATAGGTAGATTATTTTGAAAGAAAACATGAGCTAAGTAAATTACAGCCCCCAGAGAGACCACTGCGTCAATTTTTTTATTGAAAGTGAGTTAAATTCCACCGGACAATACAATTTGAAGCAAAAAAAAATTTGAAAAATCATAGGCTCTAAAATTAAGACTGAAGACAATGGCACTGGAAGATAATAAACTGCTCACTTTTCATGGGAGAAAAAAGGTTATACTGAGTCGGTTAAATACTATATTTACCTCTTACATTTAAATGCAGTTCCTGATAATCAGAACCAGTTATATTACGATACCGATTTCTTTTACTCTATATAAAAAAATGGCATTCATTAATGTAGTTTTCCGAAGGTTCAAGAATGTATGTTCAATAATTCAATGGAAGATGCACAGCACCAATACGTCGGAACGTATTGGTGCTGTGCATCTTCCATCGATTCAATTATAACGTTTGGTTCATCGTACACTTTACGTAAATTCTTTTCCGAATAGATATTTTCTATTTATGATTCCGTATACTTTTTAGCGAGAACATAACATTTCTTCATAGCATTATTTTTCTCAAGAAATTTATTCAAGGCATGTCATCGAGAGATATTGGTGTATTTGAAGGTTAAAATTTACTTGGAAATGACCACAATGTGTATGACATCAAAGTAAAAATATTTGAAATGACTTCGTTCATAAGGAATGAAAGTTTGCATAATAGTTCCCACGAGTGATCATAAACACAAATATTGGATTGTTTATGGCAAACAGTTTTGTTAAATAAAGTTACTGTGACGATTGAATATTTACTCACTGATTTAGTTTATTTGGAACCGGCTTTGGCTGCGACCATGTCCTGTTATTTCACCATCAAGGAGCCTCTAGTTAAAGTGGTGAGTCAAACACTTTCGTGAGAACTAGCCATGCCAAAATCTTGGTTGATCTTAGATAACTCTTGGTGAAAATTTGTGGTGAAATTCTCCAGTAAGATCATGATTATTATATATAAAGTAACACCTTATACTCTCTCTCAAAAGGGCAAATTTTACATAGAGTGTTAATTAAAATCACCAATAGGCTGACTAAAAAAAATCAAGTGCCAGTAGTGAATAGGGCAGTAGCGCACCGAAATGAAAGTAGTGTCATAAAAATCTTTCGGCATAAATATTTTGCTACTCCTGTGTTCTAAAATTCTCATAAATATTCTCCTTTAAATAGTTGTAAATTTCTTCTTTAACACTAGCATATACTCTTGGATCACGTTTCGATTATAAATGATGGAACTATAGTTTTTGAAAAATGATTTTATTTCTCATTACACTGCTCATGTTGATAAACATATATTACAATTAATATCGGGAGGCTTATCGGATTCATAATTATCGGCAAATTGAATTGACATTAGCGTTGGGCAAGTTTAGAATAAAATGGCATTTTTCATACTCAGCTACCCTACCACAGCAATGAATTCAGTACATTTTAAACGTTCACCCAAGAGCATCGTTACGTCACGTCCATTCTAACCACCAAAATAATTTTAGTTTTTAGGTAGTATTGGAAATAAAAGGTATTGAATTGGTAAAACTTGGAATAAACTACACGAATGAGAACACTCCATTTCCACTTTTAACTTAAATATTGCGTGGATATCAATTTATAAAAAACCCATTTGCGGAATGAAAACCGCAGCATTAAAGGAAAAAAATGGAAGGATATCATTTAAAAAAAGGAAAAAAGTTCTCTATTAGCCAAAGCGAGAGAACATTTTTCAGAATTATGATGAAAGGCTAACTTTACTGATTCAGAGACACCTGATACATAATGCGAAATCTTAATTACATCATCCAGACCCCGCCCTTATCTCTTAATTTGGCCTTAAAACCATGTAAATATTGTTCACACTGTTAGAGATTTTCTCGTGTTTCATGCTGAGCTGCCAACGTTCGACGTAATACTCATTCTATATTGCCTACAAGGCGAAATGTTTTACTCGCTGTGAAGCGCGAGTAAGCTTCACAAATTTTATTCGCCGGAAAAGCATCAAATCTTTTCTAATTTATTCTCTCCTGGAGCCAAAGCAGTCAGGACAACGGTACGCAGACTACAAACTAGGAGAGTGATACAAAGAAGAACATGCTACCATACAGCTTATTACTCAAGATAAAGCTGCTGGTTAGTATTATTAATGTGACAAATAAATAGCACTACAAGGTACTAAGACATGCAGGAGTTTATCATGCCGGAGATGGAATGCGAAGTTAGTATCTACAATTCATGTGAAGATAATGAGCACTACTGAAAAACCTATTTAACGTAGTCAGTATCCTAGAACTGATCTATCACAATTTGTATGGTCCCTTATTGTACGTGTAAAAAAATGACATCTTAAATCTATCGGTTCCGCAGCCTATTTCCTTAATCTTATTCCTGTGATCATTCCTACCATAATAGTGGCTCTAGCAAAACATTTTGAACGTCTGGCAAAAAATAGTCCACATCCAACTTTCCTATATTTCTCCCTGCGATCGGATAGATTTTCTTATTATAAGCTTGACAAAACCCAGTATTTTTTAATACTGTACCGCATATGTTTTGTATGTGTGTTCCCCACGACATATCAGAAGTTAAGGTAATTATTGCCAAGGAAAGCCGCCAGTCATGAAACAGAACGCATACCTTTCCAAGGTTTAATAAAATACCCGGGAATTGTCAAAGATACGCTCTGTTAGGGATACTTCGACCACATTCTCAATGTGGTTGGAACATTCTAGATCTTTTCCTTTACTCGTGCTACTTTCTTTACCACGTAAGCGTACTTCGGGGGGCGGAGGGGGGGAGATGCTTTCATACTTACATACATATGTTTAAGTTCTGGGAATCTCTGTCCCCTGGAACATTTACAGTGCAGATAACAAAAAATAATCAACAGTCTTGTTTGTAAAGACAATTTCACAGCAGAGGGTTGCCAAGACATTGTTTTAACATTTGTAGTAAACATAAGCACCATCTGTTAACAGTTAAACACATTTTAGTAATTAAAAAGACAAAACACGAACAAACAAAAATGAGGCCATATGGTATACAAATATTGAATACATATAAGTAATATAGATAAACAAAATTAACTTATTCACTCATCTGCGTTAAATCATAGATGCAATACATTTTATATTTCATTGATTTGCATGGTGGTTTATTACATTATATGTGTGCACAGGCGATTGTTGAACAAATTTATATTCGTTGATGCCCTTATTTCTTTTGGTAAGGCATTTCATAGCCTAGAAGACGTTACATAAAAAGATCTAACGTACACAGTAGTACGGAAATTTGGGATTAACAATAGTTCTGTGTTTCTCGTTAATCCTTTCCGCGTATTAATGTTAAAAAGAATTTTATTATACAAGTATCTGGGACGCTTTGTGCTGATTAGTTTGTACATAAATAAATTTATTTTATATTCCCGTCGCTTATCTACCTTTAACCACCTGAGTGCGTCATAGTATGACGTGATGTGTTTATCAACAGGAATATTAAATATGAACCTTATCCCACAGTTTCGTAACCTTTGTAGTTTTTGATTGTCTTTCATGGAGTGAAGTTGGTATATCTATTTGGGATGGTTCTCTCGAGGTAAGGTCGTAAATATAATAAAAACAGCAACTCTTCACCAACTTTCGGCATTTTAATTATTCCATCGTCAGTGCTATAAATATATGTAAACTAAAGGTCAACTCGAACACACTTCAGGACAACTCAATATATAAAGTTTAAAAAAAAAATGGTATATCAAAACAATTCAACACTTAAATTACCTTAGAATCACAATAAATAAAAAAAATCACATCATACCGCATTTCTGGTATCATTTTCCTGATTACCGATGATTATTTGGCACGATAAACACCAACAAGCACCATTCTGTTATTTCTGTTCATTGCACTGATATCCATGTGACCTGCTATGTAAAGTATATGGCTTCACAAATAAACACATGCTTTTGTTTGAAACCAACTGAACGTCATAATGTTTCACCACAGTATACAAAAATAAAACAGAGTTACACTAGAAGTCTTTCAATAAAATTGTAATTTCAAAATAATATACAACACAAGGTTATATTTTAATACTTAAAGAGGATTATATTGACAGTACGCAGGGGAATTAAGGTTATAAATCATGGGGTTGTTCAGTTTTGTAACAATTTTTTAATGTATAATATTGCTATAGGCCTTGCTAAGTTTTGTAACATCCATTTTTTTGTGGCTCCTTACCTCGAGAGAATCATCCCATGTTAATGGAGGTCGATATGATGAGCAATGAGATAAATCTGGTACGGAGGTTTTTGCGGTGATTTATTGAACCATGTCTGGTGGTGATTATTATTGTCTGGTCAGAACCCGGCCACGTCATAAACTTTGAAAAATGTAAGATCATCGCCAGAGAAAATAAATATTTCCCTCGGCTAATACGAGAGTTGATTGAAATAGCCAAACACAAAGAAAATTTCAATAGGGAAGACGGTTATCCTCTCTCCTCAACGTTCAAACGTCTTTTACAACAATTGGATTCAAAGGTCCAGCCGGCCAATCAACCTGCGCCTGACTAGTTCAGGCGTCAGGTATATAAAGAAACATGAATCTCTGCAGCTCATTCAGGACCTGACGACGCTAGCTGTAACGTTAGCGAAACTGTGGTCCGTTAAAAATTTTGAATTAAAAATTTGAATTAAAAAAAATTGACGAGAGTATTAATTTTTGATGAATGAATCATAAATCTTGGTCTTATGTTGTATTATTTTTTGCTTGTTTTTTTTTCTTTTTTGGCCATTCTTGTCTACCATGTATTTCATTTTTTGACTTCTACATGTATCTATCATATACCCTATGTGTAACTTCAGCAATGATTTTACCTTATTGTTTTTTTACGGCCTCCTGTGAGAGGTTTCATGTAGATATTGGTACCATTGTTGTCACACTCCCGGCTTCATCTCTGTGGGAAAATTTTTTGAATTTCGTATCATCCTTTTTTTGTTATGTGTATTGGCATTAGAACGTAAGGGACATAAAGTCTCAGGTTCCCAATAAAAGCTAATATTTGTATTATTATTATTATTATTATTAAAATGAAGCAACGCGGGAAAAACCCGAATAAACTGAACTCAATGAGTTATATCTATTTGGAATTTTCGCGCGCGGTCGACTGAGATAACACAGCCACTCCGTGCTCCGCGGGACACATACGCTGGTTCTCTCCGAGTCTCCAGGTATGAAAGCAAGCTGCTGCCCCTTCTCCTAGGACATGTGCAAGGAGGAGGTGGGAGGAAAGGGAAGGGGGACGGTTTGAAAGGAGGTGGAAGAGAAGGAGGTCCCCTCCTCCCTCCCACTTCCTCCTCCTTGCTCATGTCCTAGGAGAAGGAGCAGCAGCTTGCTTTCATACCTGGAGACTCGGAGAGAACCAGCGTACATCTATATCTATATCTACATCTACGAAATACCGTGCAAGCCACCGCTAGGGTGTGTGGCACGGGGTAATTCCACACCAGGCATGCAGCACTCATCCCAGTCCAATCAGAACCGCGCGCGTTCCCCGGAATGCCTGGCACAGGCCAAAGCAGTCAGGACAACGGTACGCAGTTAGACTACAAACTAGGAGAGTGATACAAAGAAGAACATGCTACCATACAGCATATTACTCAAGATAAAACTGCTGGTTAGTATTATTAATGTGACAAATAAATAGCACTACAAGGCACTAAGACATGCAGGAGTATATCATGCCGGAGATTGCATGAGAGGTTAGTATCTACAATTCAAGTTGAGATATTTAGCACTACTGAAAAAAACCTATTTAACCTAGTCAGTATACTAGAACTGATCTATCACAACTATTATGGTCCCTTATTGTACGTGGAAAAAAATGACATTTAAAATCTATCGGTTCTGCAGTCTATTTCCTTAATCTTATTCCTGTGATCGTAGACGTCCCGCGGAGCACGGTGTGGCTGTGTTATCCCAGTCGACGGCGCGCGAAAATTCCAAATAGATATACCAACTTCACTCCATGAAAGCATCCCCCCAAACACCCCCACCCCCCCAGATTACGGTTACGAGGCGAAGAAAGTAGCACGAGTAAAGGAAAAGATCTAGAATGTTCCAACCGCCTTGAGAATGTGGTTGAAATTTCCCTAACAGAGCGTATCTTTGAGAATTCCCGGGTATTTTATTAAACCTTGGAAAGGTATGCGTTCTGTTTCATGACTGGCGGCTTTCCTTGGCAATAATTACCTTAACTTCTGATATATCGTGGGGGACACACATACAAAACATATGCAGCACAGCATAAAAGAAACTAGACTTGTAAAGCGTATAATAGGAAGGTCCAAAGACGAATAAGTCAAATAAGGATGCTACTTCGCTCTGGGTAGGCCACACCTCGAATACGCGGCGAGCATTTGGGACCCTGGTAACAAAAATTTAACCAAAAAATTAATAAAATACAAAGAATAGTAACGCGCTTCGTTAAAAACTGCTACAAGCGTACATATAGTGTCTGACAACTTTTATAAGGATTAAGGTGGGAGCGCCTAGAGACTCCTAGGCTACACACTAGGCTTAGACTGCTTGAGAAATTCAAAACTGGTGTTTTTCAGAGCGGCAGAGAGAATATTATTATGACACTACATCTCTAGGTCTGACAGATGCGATAAAATAAGAGAGATACACTGCCGAACAGATGAGTACAAAAACTTGTTCTTTCCGCGCACGATAGGTGACCGCAATATATAGTGAGCTCTTCTAAATGCACTCCAATAATGCACGTCACCATTTCACCTCCCAAAACCTTAGATCTTTACACGGCTGGTGACGTAACACCCCCTGCCACACGTCCACGCGGTGGTTCGCTGGGTATTATGTAGATGTAGATGTAGAACTGTTTTGCCCGATTTGCCTAATAATGAGTGTGGTTCCACATCAAACAGAGAGGAACAAGCCTTGAAAAGATGGAAGTGAAATAGAAAAATACGCTACGGGCGTACATATGGTGTCTCACAACTATTAGAGGGATTAAGGTGGGAGCCCCTAGAGACTCGAAGGCTCGGAGGGGGAGGGAAGGAGGCGGGAGGAGGTGGAGGAGAAGGGCCCCTCCCACTTTCCTCTCTTTCTGAGCGTCTTCTCTCGGGAGAAGAAGAAGCGAGATGTGGAGAGGGAGGAGGAGGGGATGCTAGTATATAGAATGAGAAGCTTTCCCTTGATAGGGAGGTGGATGCCGACGGCCTCCCTCCCGAACGACGACGGCGAAGAGGGCGTTCTTGGGAAGTGGGCAGTCCCCCCCCCCCTCCACTACAACGCCCCCCCACACCACACGGCGTCCACCAACCCATTCCCACCGACCGACTGCCCACAATCCCCCGCGGCCACAAAGCGAGAGAGAAGCAAAAGTTAAGGCCGAGGACTCCCCCTTGGGAAGGGCAGGGGGGAGGAGGAAGACGTTGGAGGGTTGGGGGGGGAGGGGGGCGGTAGGAATGGGAGGAAGAGGTAAGTGCGAGAGAGGACGTGGGCTCACCCCGACCGACCAACCAACCAACTTATTTTTTTCCCTTAAAAAAAGTCCGGGGCTATTAACAAGGAGCAAAAGGCAATTTATGTTGCGGGCGCCAATGCTCATTTTTTTTGTGTTGTTTCCTCTAAGCCACGAGGGACGTTGGAAGAGGCTGGTCGGGATGGGAAGCTTGCCTCTCGAATGTCGGGAAGGATGTGTGCTGCGCGCTGGAGGTAGGAGATGGGATTGAAGGTTTTTAAGAGATGAGGGAAGGAGAGCGAGAGAGAGAGGAAGATAGGTAGGCGAAGGAGGAGGAGGAGCAAGAGAGACGAAGATGGTCACAAAAGAGAATGGAAAAAATATACATACAGCCTGTATAAGCCCGGCCACGAATCCTATCTGTCAAAAAACCCTCTCTTCCTCTTTACGTCGAGCCGTTCCAATGCGTGAACGTGCGCCTCGGAGGCACGGGAAGTATTTTGGTGAGGAATAATAAAGCTTCAAGGTTTTCGATTCCTTTGTGGAAATGATCCAGAGTAGTGCGAGATCTTTCCCTGGGCTTGCTTGCGCCCTTCGTATCGGACCCGGGTTCCCAACACGTGGGGGAGATGAGGTTGATTGATTTCTCCTGTTCCCGGAGGTCGATCGAACTCGAAAATTATCTTCGCCGAACTTCAACGAAAAGAATCGTCATCACCTCATTGGCGGATGAATACGTGTTACTCACTGTACTTCTGCCATTTCTTCGAGAGTTATTCTTTCCAATAAGCCTATTTTTGTATGATTTTGTACACGTAGGTAAGAATTTTGCGAAAGATGGACGGATAGATGAGGAGCTAAAGAGACGTGCGAATGCTGGAAGGAAAGTGGTTATTAACATGCGGAGCATATCAAGGAATGAGTGCCTGTCTAAGGAAGCGAAAATGCTGTATACCAAAGTGTACTTCTTCCCACTTTGCTATACGGTAGTGAAACATGGATATGTCAGGATAGACATAAGAGTAGACTAAACGCCGGTATGCCGTGATAGTTGTGGTTGGATGTGGTTGAGGAAATTCTTAGGAGGAGGAGTATTAGGAATCTTAAAAACAGAAGAGCGTGTATGAAGCAATATATGAGGGTAAATGAAGCAGAAGAGGTTTGCAAAGATAGGTCAGTGTGGAGGGAATTAGCAGAATTAGGTGTGCAAATATGTATTTATGAGTGAAACTTTGTGACTCTGCATACCCCGGAATGGATCGGCGTGATTGGTATGTATGTAGGTATGAATATTGCTTTATTGATTTTATTTGAGTATTGCATTTTATTCACAGTTACACTTATTTCTAAGGTCGTAATCACTTGACATCAAGTGTACTTAAACCTAGGCGAAGGTTGTCCTACCAACATGGCAGTTGAGTCTACTCAACATCTTTGAAATGAGAAGACAAGAGTTCATGTAAATTAAACTGATAAGATCATCATAGAAAAATACAGCAGACAATCACTATGATTGAAAGACCAATTAAGATCTTTAAGATACCTTTTGCAAAACAAAATCATTAGCAAAGTCACTGGAAAACAGTCTTCCAACGCATTATGTCCAATAACTCGAATTTTGGGAAATATGCGCTCAAATTATAGGAATGCAAAAATTGTAGACTTCTAACGTGCATCGTTAAATTGTTTTAAAGGCTTGAATGTTAGCACAAGAATGTGTAAACCTTATTACTTTTGGCTTAACTACGAACAACTATTGACAATTAGCATTCATCACTGAAGTAAAGATCTTAGTACTCTTTTACAAGTTTTTTAAGGGTGAAGTTTATTATAATGACACACGAAGTAGTGTATCTTATGTTTTAAGTAATACGGATACCTTCCTATGATGGTGGGCCGTTAGAGGCAAGGTTAAGGCTTATTATTATTATAGCGAGGAGAAGATGTGAATAAGATAATTTAGAGAATGGATGATCCCGAGCGTGTCGGTAATATTCGTTGGGAATGATATATTCTACCAGAACAGAATTACTCTGAAGCCTGACTTCTTTGGCATAAACAAAACCACGCCAATGATTTGTGTTGGAGCATAGAATGAGGCAAGATTTTTTATTCTTCCTATCTTTGCAGCGGAAAATACTATACCGAAAGATTTATTCAAGTTGAAAGTAAAATGGTGATCGTCTCTTCAACCGAGAGGGGGTGAGATATACATTAAAAAAATCCGAGTAAAAAGAAGAGAAAAGGGAGATTTGAGGAGGGAATAGTGCTCGATACGAGACGAAAAAATGGAAAAAAAAAATAAAATGCAAATCAGTCCGACCGTCCATCCTTTGAGAAAGATGGAAACTGGGCACCCTTGTATTCTCCTCTCCATCCCATAAAGAATAACACTTCTCTTTCGTCCCACCCATTTCCTTCAAAACACCATTCCCTCCTCCCCCCACTCCCTCCTCTTCAATCAAGAACCTCCGTCATCCCTAGACTTCGTCCATCTCAGAGGCATAAGAGCGGTCGGTGCTTCTTTCTCTGTTACTCGCATCGCATCGCTCCCTCCACACACTTGCTTTCTTTCCCTCCCTATATCGCTTTTAATAACACCCTTCCTCGCCTCTCCTTCCACCCCATTCCTTCCCCCTCTCCTTCTTCATCCATTCCCCTCTTTCCTTTCCTCACACACTTCCATCTTCCCTTCCGTCCCGTGTCAAAATTTTTCCCCCCTCACCCCACCCATATTCCCTTCCCACCTGCGTCATGGCGTACCGCAAGGGACTGGTTTGGGCCCTTATACGCTCTCCGTACCTTAATTTCCATCAAAAATCACACACTGGGTCTTTCGTTCGGGAACCTGTAATTAATACCGCCTGATGTGTGGTCACTGCTTCGCAAGTTGGGGCGTACTACGTGTCGGCCTCCTTAGAGACCACATGCGTTCCTATTAACTCAAAATCCTTCCAACCTTTTTCCCGGGAAATATTATCCCCTCTCGGTCTTTCGACGGATGATGAGGATTTTTTTTCGAGTTTCCTGATTTGCCGACTATTACTTTGAAATGCTAATCTCGTTTTTGTTCATTATCCCCACCCTTCTCAACGGCTATCAGAAGCAATGGAATGAAAATCGAAACAACTGTGGCGAGATTCAATCACGAGGTTTGAATGAGTGGTGTCTACAATTATATGGTTACGTGGAAATGCATGCCAGCGATGAATTCCGGTTAGGTTCTTTGTCGCTGAAATAGCTCGTAGTGAGCGAAAGTCAAATGATAAGTATATTGGACATGAAGAATGCTTGACCAAAGTTATACAAATGGATACAACTAAATATGGTAATGAGCTCCGAAGAACCTTCGAATTCCAAGCATTTTTATTATAGAAGTAACCAAACCAAACGTAAAAATTTTAGTGAAAGCTACCGCGGAGTGGCTTGTTACTTGATGTCTATGGGGAAAGCTTCCGCGTGGTGTCATTTTGAAGACGACAGTTTTGCGAGCGTTCCATCTCGCTTCTTTAAGTCTGAAGTAATTTCAGCTCGCTACTTGAGGTCTGAAGCGATTTCAGACCTGAAGAAGTAAGCTGAAACGCTCGCGAAACTGTTGTCTTCAAAATGACACAACGTAGAAGCTTTCCCCAAAGAAATCAAGTAACAGACGTAAAAATACAAATCAGATTAAAAAATAAATTGATCAACAATGAAATATATTGACCTAAATTGATAAACGCTAATATCTTCTCGCTTTTCAGCATGATTCGGCGAAATTTACGGAGTGCTAGCTTCCAAGCCGTAATTTGTGCCTGCTCTCATTTTTAGAACCTTGTTCAAAATAAGTCATAGGAAACATTGGACCATTTTAAAAGTTTGTGCAAATGTGAAAGGTTCTAAATAAGATATCGTGGTTCGAATTTCACTGAGGATCACTTGTTTGACGACTAGACAAAAATTTCCACAGGAAGGAAGACAAAAAATATAGTAAACGAAAAAGAATAACTTTTACAGGAAGCTCCTTAATATTTCGGCGCGCCGCGCGCCTTGTTTACAAGGACGTAGAAGAATCAAAGAATCAATCAAAGAAACAATATAGATTGAACAGAAATGACAAAAGTACACATTCTGAGAGAAAAATTTCACCTGCGAACGGCGTAATGGAAATAGCAAAAATCATTCATTAATCCACCTTTGAGCGATGGATTAAAAAATAAAGAGACAGTCTTGGTTTACGGTGATTATTTCATGAGAACGATAACGATCACGCAAGAGAAATCCGGGCGCTCGGCATTTTAAGAACTTAATCACTTCGCAGCCTTCGATATGAAGCCGCCGCGGGAGGTAGGGTAATTGCACCTCGGGCCGTCGTTACGACATCTACGCAAAAGCACAACATCTCGAAGGGAATTGACAAACGAGGCCATTCTGGAACCATTTAGAAATTCTTTTTACTCTTTCCGACCACGGGACGAGAAAAGCTACACAGACGGACATAACATGAACCCCTTGTTCCCTCCCACACAAGCACGCGGCGCACAAAGAATTTTTCCATCGTACCCAGCCCCACCCCCTTCCTCCTAGCCACTGCTTCCTCCTCTCTTCCCGCCCTTAACGACCTCCGTAATGCCTCCCGCAACGGCCCGAAGGATCAGCAATGGCGGAGGTGGTGGGGGGGGGGGAGGTAGGGAGCGAAGCAAAAATTTTCTCCCTATTTGGTGTGCGAACAGATTGTCTTCGCCGGCGCTCACCATTAGTCTAGTGGATGATTCTCGAACTCTTTTTCCTCCCTCTTGTCTCGATCGAGTTCCTCTCCAGGCTGTTATATTTCCATCTCCTGGCGAGTTGTATTTGAACCGATCGCGATGATTTCGATCACGTGAAATCCGGGATAGGCCGGGTAAATGGCTGAAGGGTGTTATAGCATGTTCTTCTACGTATCACTCTCCTGGTTTGTGGTCTGACTGCGTACCGTTGCCCTGACTGCTTTTGGCCTGCGCCTGGTATTCGGAGGAAAGTGCGCGATTCTGATTTAAACTGGGATGACTGCTGCATGCCTGGTGTGGAATCAACCCGTGCCACACACCCTAGTGGAGGCTTGCACAGTATTTTGTAGGTGTAAATACAGATATAGATAAAGGGCGATGGGTTGCTCAAGAGTGTGATAGAAGGAAGGATGTAGGGCAAGCGGGGAAGGGGAAGAAAGTGAATAGGTTTCATGGACGGGATGAAGAAGGGTAGATCGTATGCTGATGCTAAAAAGGATATACTAGAGGGAGATATGTCCCGGAATGAGTAGAGGACTGGGTGGAGATTCTCTGGCATTCAGAAAAACCTACCTTAACCGACAGAATACTTAAAACAAACTATAGAGTCACGTGGTGCAACAAAGAACGGTTTGAGATATCCATTGACGTAGATGAAGAGGGCTCTTGCTATGCCGACCTATGCTATAAACTGAAGCGAGTCTGCCATCTTCGTTAGCCCTCATAGTTCTATAGAGCTTGTGGGCCAACAAAATAATTTTTCTATTTTATGATGTATTCAATCAATTACTTACTATAAATCAGTATGCATTTATTTCTTTCATTTGCATTCTCCATAAATGTATTGTTTATTAAAATTAATAATAATCTGCATTTCCGGAGAAAACTATTGTAAAATCGAGTAGAATCCATAGCTCTAAGCAGCCAGTTGCTTCTGTCTAACCTAGAGATGTAGTGAGGAGCTATGATAATATTCTCTGTGTCGCTCTGAAAAACATTAGCTCTGAATTTCTCAAGCAACCTAAGCCCAGCGTGTAGCCTCCGAGTCTCTAGGGGCACCCACCCATTAAAGTTGTGAGACACTATATATACGCTCTTAGCAGTTTTTAACGAAGCGCGCTGCATTCCTTTGTATTTTATTAATTTTTTTGGATAAATCTTTATGACCAAGGTCCAAAATTCTCGCGGCGCATCCGAGGTGTGATCTAACCAGAGCGAAGTAGCATCTCTCCTTTACTAATTCATCCGAGGACCCTCCTATTATACTCTTAACGAAACCTAGTTTCTTTAATGCTGAGCCACATATGTTTAGTATGGGTTATCCCCACGATATATCAAGAGTTAAGGTAATTCCAAGATATGTTACTGTATCTGAAGATTTTATGTGTACTCGACCCACAGTATAGGTAGGGAATTTTTGTGATGAATTTCGCAGGAAGTGGACTGTGGCCCATTTGCTGATATTCAATTCTAACCCCCACTCCTGGCACCACGAATGGACGTTGTTAAGTTCCGATGACAAAGCTACAAAATTCGGTTATTATACGGTTAACAAAACCTAGTTTCTTTAATGCTGTGGCGCATATGTTCGTACCGAGCAATTCCTTAGTTAGGTGATCGGGATTATCTCTTGCGACTGAAACCCAAGCCTTCCCCCTTCCTGGCAGCTCTCGGGGTTCTCCTATTCACCGTAGGGTGAGCGGAGGTGAAGAGAAGAGAGAGAAGAAACATTCTTTCGAGGCTCTTTGGACGTGGGCTGAGTGAGTTCGGAAGAGGAGTGAGGGGGAGGGCGAGTCTCTAGGGGCTCCCACCTCAATCCCTCTAATACTTGTGAGACACTATATGTACGCCCGTTGCCGTTTTTAACGAAGCGTGCTGCATTTATTTGTATATTATTATTTGTTATTTTGTAAAATTTTTATGACCAGGTTCATAAAAAGTCGCGGCGTATTCGAGGTGTGGCCTAACCAGAGCGAGGTAGCATCTCTCTTTCACTTTTTCATCCGAGGACCTTCCTATTATACGCTTAACAAAACCAAGTTTCTTTAACCTCCTCGGTCCTTGCGTTTTGTATACAATACACAGACGTCTGAATTTTTTTCCGCTCAGCAACGCCACTTGCTGATACGAAGCAGCATCATTAAGAAGATTTATTCACAGAAATCGCCCGTCGCGTGGCAGAGATATTAACTCTGCAAACGGCTTACAAAGCAAAACGTAAGTATGAAGAATTTTCCAAAAATAATGCTGGATATGTCTCGGGACTGAGGAGGTTAATGCTGTGCCGCATATGTTTGTACCGCGCAATTCCTTAGGTGATCGGGATTATATCTTGCGATTGAAACTCAACACTCCCCCCCTCCTGGGAGCTCTCGGGCTTCTCCTATTCGCCGCAGGGTGGAGCGGAGGTGAAGAGAAGAGAGAAAGAGAGAGGAAACATTCTTTCGGTGCTCTTTGGACGTGGGCTGAGTAAGTTTGGGAGTGGGTGGGGGGGGGGAGGCGTTGGGACGATATTTCCCGATGTGAATTAGTGCCCGTGGCAGTAATGTGACAAGTGGGGCGCAAGGGGAGGATTGTGAGGATGGTTTCAGTAGGAGTGGTGCCCAAACCCGGGGCTCTCTTTTTCGGTATTGCCTTCCCCCACCCACGGGCCGAAGCGAGAGAGAAAAACCCGGTCAGATGATCTCGACTGCCGGGGCGAGGAGCGAGCAGATATGTGCGCCTGTCACGGAAGAAGTATAGGCTCACTCTGTGGGTGATATTCCGCCGGGCTGGGCTGGCTCATGGGCTGAGGGGCCTCGTGTTGTGCGCGCTGTGGGTCGGTTGGGCTCGTCTCAAAGAGGTGGACAGCCGCGGGGGACGGCGAGGAAGGAAAAAGGAAATTACAAAAATGCAACAATACGAAAATTGAGTGGAGGGGAAGGAGAGGGGAAATGAGAGGCACAAGGTTTGTTGACGGAGTTGCAAGAGCGGAGGGTCGTTAAGGGCTCCGGAGCGGCGGACTTTTTTCTTTGCCATTTGCATTCAAAAACTCCAGGCGGTGCTTTGATACCGAGGATTTTTATCTTTATGCGCTGAAAACACTAATGCCGGATGATGAGCTCGGCTGGGGTCTGCCTTTGTCACGAAATGAGTGAGGGAAAAGGGTAATACGAAGGATTATTTCTGTAGAGAAGCTTATTTCGACTTGCCCATCGTGGTTGCCTCGTTGGCGACGCACCAGCGAAGTAAATTAAAGGTATTGAGCTCAAATCTCACCAGTGTTCATAATCTAGTTGCTTTCTGCACTTTACAAAATGTAAAAATTTATGTCCTTGATTAATTTGGGAGCTGACTCCCGTGTTTTTGAAGAGATTTCGTGGAGGAATATCAACATCGTTGAAACGAAAAGAGTTTTTCTGATGACAGAAGCAAAAAACTTGCAGTATTTCCCATATAAAATATATAATTTGACCAGTTTCAATGTCGCGACATTATCTTTATGTTTCACCACTCTTGAATCTGTATCTTATGAAAGAAGTTTCTCGCTTGCCCCGCGTTAATTTAAAATGCCAATGCACTACGCGCTGCAAGGATATATAATTTCTTAGTTTAACTTATGCTTTCTATTTATGATTTGCTGGTATAAAGGACTGGTTACACGATACGTTAAACTTACGTGTTCATGTACATGTTCATGTGCGAATGCATGAACCGAATCGAGCAGGTTCTATTCTCCCGTTCATGCGTTCATGCATTCGAACAAGTTGGTGTGGTTACACGGTGAATTTTCGGGTTCATTCACGCGTTCATGCATTCGCACATTGACTCGTACGGGTTAATGTATCGTGTAACCAGGGCTTAACACTTGAAAATGATTCATGTAGTTGGAACACGTTGTGTTAATCAATTATTTAAACAAAAGGTGGTAAGCACAAACTTTCTTATTCCATCCCAACATTTACATTGACACCTAAGAGGGTGATGGCGACCTCAATTTCTGACAACGCACATTTATCTTATCGTAAACTACCCATATATATACGTACATTTCAGCACTCAAATGTTGTACTTCACGCCAACATTCATAAAAACACAATGAAACGACTGT
Organism: Ceriagrion tenellum; assembly: GCA_963169105.1. Classification (NCBI taxonomy): domain Eukaryota; kingdom Metazoa; phylum Arthropoda; class Insecta; order Odonata; family Coenagrionidae; genus Ceriagrion; species Ceriagrion tenellum. The sequence continues at coordinate 111,276,653 of OY720643.1, forward strand.
CCTGTCCGCTGATGAATAAAACTGAATGTAAAAAATAATGAAAATAGATTTAGATATGGAGATGGTCGTAAAGAAATATCTTGATTACTTCTTTTTAAAGAGAGTCCACAATTTGTGGAAAATATTGTCCATGGTGAAAGCAAGAAAAACCGTTCAAGAATTTTCCAGACTGGACAATTTACTACTGTTTCATAGTGTCCAATACAATGATACGACATTTTCTTAAATTATCACGGGAAAGGAAATACAAAAACATTACGGTAAGTACACTTATGCCAAAAAATGTTTTCTGTGTGATACTGGTCGTTATAAATGCAAAAAAAGAGGTGCTTAAAGAAGGAGTATATGCACTAAATGAACCCGTAGCGATCAAAATTTCGTTTTATTGATAAATTCCGGACAAGATACGATATCTTGACTAGATTTCAATTGTGACGGTCTGTTACCTATCAAAATTGATTGAATAATAAATCAATTGAAAGCAGTTGATAAGTGATAATTTGCGTCGAAAGTTGAGGATTATAAGGTTCAGAGTCGGCTCTCACATCTTCGATAAAAAGACGTCTCCGTAACGTGGCGCCATCGGCAGCACGACGGAGGAAAAGGTAAGCTCGAGGGGTAATCCGGCTCGCTGCAGGCTTCCCGCCAAGGCCTTGCCGCGTGTTCTCGCCATTAGCAGTCAGAGTGACTTCACTCCACTTGAAAGCTGTTTGGAAAATGACTTTTGAACCACTATGAGGCGAGATAGATCAGACGCGTTGACAGCAACGTGTAAATATCCGGATTGAAGCATGTCCTTGAGGTCAGCTCCTAAAGCAGTTTCTGGTATTCAGGCAAAAACAGGCCCTAACTCCTATGAACTTGTTGTATGATGTCATAAACTACCGTGAAAAGCTGTTTCAGTCCTGATTCATGTCATTTATATATTCCCAAATGGTATAATCAAGTGAGGTGGCTTGCAAGGTAATATGTAGATGAATTATCAGCCACACGGCCAAAATCGTAGTGTTATTTTGGGTGACTATTGAAAAATTTAAGTATGCGAACAGTGAGGAGGTAATAAATGTAAATAAATGATTTTCGATCTATCAACTATAAGCACTTGTTTAAGACGAAACTGATTAAACTTCTGCATTCATTTGCGAGAAAGAATGATTTGAATGCTGATGTAAGGGGGATGATCATTGAGGTATATGGAGAGGGCACTACGACATTAAACTGAAGTCTGACCACCGAAACAGCAACCTTAACCCTGCTCTCACCTTGATTTCCTATGGATAGCACGACGAAATGGACGAATTAGCAAATGTAAAGCAAGAAAATCCGCCATCTGTTTGAAATTTAAGGCAAGTAACTCTAGAAAAATACATTAACCTCCTCAGTCCCGAGACATATCCAGCATTATTTTTGGACAATTCTTCATACTTACGTTTTGCGTAGTAAGCCATGTTTGCAGAGTTAATATCTCTGCCTCTCAAACTTCTTAATGATGCTGCCACTTATCAGCAAGTGGCATTGCCAATATTTTGGGTTACTGAGCGGGAAAAAATTCAAACTTCAGTGTATTGTATACAATACGCCAGGACCGAGGTGGTTAAAGGCTAAGTGCTATGGACTCTACTCGATTTTACAATAGTTTTCACCGGTAATGAAGATTATTAATAATTTTCATAAATAAACCATGTATTTACGTAGAATGTGAATGAAAGAAGAAAGTGCATGCTGATTTCTAGGAAGTTATTGATAGAAAGCATAGTAAAATCGCAAAAATATCCTAGGTTGCCTACCTAGCAAACGTGATTTCGGGGGCACCATAAAAGGTCATCTGCTTGATAATTTAGTGCAAAATAGCTGACATAATTAGGCTAAAATATCAAATACAGTCATAAGTTTTATCTCAATTCAAAAAAAGTGTGTTCGCTCAAACCAAATTTAAATTATTGACGTTTTTCTTTACGAGCGTTTTTCGTCGAAAATGTTGAAATTTAGAGCCAAAAATGCTAAAAGAAGATATCATCCGATTAGGAAAAAAAATCATGGCTGTAACGTCCATCCAAGTACGCAACTTTTGCCAGGTATTACGATTCGCGCCTAGAAAAAAGTGGAAAAACGAGGCACTCTAGTATCCACTAAAATTTAATAGTCAACTTTCCAAAGATATTTCTATTGCTCAAAGGAGAGAAAAAATTATTTTGTGCTGAAAATACGATATCAGGCTACAAAAAAGCGACCTTATAAGTAAATGAAATGAAAATAGTGAAAACTACATTCTTTTACTCGTTCAGCGATGATATTTTCATCCGATATTACGAGTTTGTTTAATTTTAAAAAGCACAGAAGGAAACGTATGAACCGAACTCCATGTTTCCATATGGATATAAAACTAACAATATTGGGGTAAAAATAACCCCATAAAATTGTTTTTCGCGGTTCTTGTATCTTCCGAGAACGTGTTGGACCACGGCATCAATTATTGAGATATTTTGGAGAACTAGCTCGTCAGAGAGTCTTTAATGTCTAAATATAAATTTTATGACAAACATTATGGTTTAAATGCGTATATAAGAGAAGTGTATCTATCCCGATATTCCGTTTAGAGACAAGGAGAGTCAAAATAGCATGACCCTAAGTTTGCGACCTAGAAAATTGGCTCTGTGTAAGAATTGACTTCCATACTGTCCGATCCTTGCATATTCATTTCGCCTCCATAGTATTTAAGCATTTTTTCATACACACTCTTCTATTCGTAGCACTTCATATATATTACATTCCTCATCTCAAGGATCTATTCTACCACATTTACCGGTGTCTCTCTCGGTTTACCACTTCCTCTGGAACGAGTTAATCATGCATCGTGAGTCTTTTTCATCATTCATTCTCTGGATATTACCACACCGTAGAAGCGCGGAAAATTCCTTTATGTCATGAAATATCTTGGATTTGTACATTTCTTATGTACGTATTATGTATGTAAAGATCGTACATCCATTTATATCCTTTACAGAAGCATCCAATCCACATTGTTTCTTAACCTATTCCAAATCCTAACCTTGCTATTTGTACCGCAAACATTTCTAAGACACCTAATAGCCATTAAAATTTTACCCTTATGCTAATACTGCATTATCTAAGTTATTTCAGCTTAAAATATGAATGTGGATCAACAGTAGGAAGCTACAGGCGTGTTTTAATACGACACCCACGGTCAGTGACCGAGCAGTGTAGACGCTTGGTTTAAACACCGTCGCGACGTTTGATCGATTGAAATATTTTTTCCAAAACATCGAAAAACATGCTAGTATTACGTATAGATGTAAAATATTAATATTGATAGATAAAAACCTTCAGTTGAAAATTTCAAGGATTTTTTTACAAAATACGCCATTCTGTTTTCTTGCGTGCATTCGACCATTGCATCCAGTAGAATAAGGGAGAGCATAAATCGCCTGCTAAAATGAGCAGAATTTTCCATTTCGTTCTCATTCTGTTAAGAGGATTCGAGTAAAAAAGATACGGAACAGCATTGATTTCACCCACAATGGCAGGCGCTTCTCTTATGTTTTTTTTGACGGGGTCGTCGTTTTTTTTTATCCTTTCCCCCCTCCACACCAAATCGACGTAACGATCGCAATAAACGTTTTGAAGTATCACAAAAAGACGCCCGCGAAAGCGAATTATCCTTGGCGGTCGTGCAAAAACCACCGATCAAAAAGACCGGGCGAGAGATCTCTCATGTGTTTCCCGAAGGACTGCCTTAAGTACTGAAGGGCTCCTTTAAAGTTAAGGAGGGGTGTCCGTTGCGGCGGGATCGCGTGCGAAGGGAGACTTCAACGCACGGAAGGGCGGGATATTGTGAACGCGGGGGATGAGGAAGAAAGACTTTGAGATTGGCTGCGCGGGATCACTTAAAGGCGCAACGCTCCGGTACACAGCGCCGCAACGACAGGTGGGTGCATGCCTAAAAACTTTATAAAAGGGAAGGACGGACTCCGCTTTCCTCCTGCGGTTATCTGCACGACAATGACTCCGGAGGTCGCACTCTCTTTTGTGAGGGCGATCATCTAAGCCATCAACAATCCTTGCGGCCAAATGGTCCCGTACTTTTCCGCTCGTTAGACGAATTCATTGTTAAAGCCTACCCTTTCTAACCGTTGCGCAGTTGGAGCTCTGAACTATGAAGGAGGATTCCTCTTGTGAGGGCCGTCTCTGAAAGAAAATGGGAGGAAATAAATTATAAGTTAAAATGGTTAACCGTTTCCTTAATAGCTCAGCGTCTCTTTCCGGGTCTCGTTTCTTGGATTTTCTTCTGGAATTTGACCAAATTTAATGGTTATAAAATTGTGTGGGGTGCTTTAACCCTGCTGAAAATTCTGTATAGTTTCCTTATAAATACTTTTACAGAATTTCTTAAAAAGTTTTGTAGATATTCCTTAAAGTATTGAAACGCCATTTTACGGAATTTCGTGCGAAGTTCTGCAGAACCTTAGGAAGTTCTGCAGAATACCTTAGGACGTTTTGCAGAATTCCTTAGGACGTTCTGTGGAATTCCCGAGGGGTATGCAACTCTGAGAAATAGTGTACGCTTGTTGGGAAATGGTCGCGGGACAGAAATGGACAGAAACGGACAGAAAAGGACAGAAATTGATACAAATGGGCATAAATAAACAGAAATAGACAGAAATGGATAGAAATGCGGTGTAAACTTGTTTTTGAAGTTGCGCACCCCTCGGGAATTCCCTACGACGTTCTGCAGAACGGGGAATTCCGTATATTTCCGTAGAGTTGCTGAAGTTCTACAGAACAGATTGTAAGGGGTTATTGTGCTCTGCAGGAAATAACTCTGCAGAACTAATATTCTGTAGAGTTAGGCTCTCATGTTTAGTACATATCCTTAGAAAATGAACTAGTTCTGAAGAAAAAGAGTCAATTTCTGTAGAATTCCTTTTGTTCTACAGAACAGCTTCTGAGTACTTTTTTAGCAGGAAACTTCCACCCATTTTCGATACTTAGGTTTGATACAAATTCTCAGAAGCTTGTGTACTTATATATAAGATATACCGACATATTTTGGCTGTGTAAACCTTGTAAAACCCGATTTTACAGTTTTACAGCGTTTAGCTGTTTTTATTTTCGCACTGTTAGGTGAAACTTTGATAATACCAGAGATGCTAATGGTTGTTCATCACTCATTCCATAGTGATCTAACGTTTACATTCTCACTACCCTGTGAGGAAAAAGTAAATTTGCGTCAAATCCTCACAGTCCAACCGGTGGAAATATGTCATAAGGTCAGTTGTTTGAGCGCAAAAGTGAAAAATACTATTTCTACGCATTGAATAAAAAGGAGCGGTAGAGAACATATGAAAGTGATTATTATATGTGAAAGATATGCAAGAAAAAGTATGGTACGATAGTTTCTGTGCTCCTAATGTGCTCTAATGTTTAAGGCCACCTTTTTCGGGAATTTCACCGCATTGTTGTTTCTAGTGAAAATAGTTTCGCCAGCATTCCAGTCAAGCACTTCAACCTGAAGACGCCTGCCGAAACGCAGGCGAAAACGTTTTCACTACAGAAAAGCAATGTGGTAAAACACTCAAAAATTTTGCCCACAGCAAAGAATTTATTGGTAGAATGCGGTTTATAGGGGATATGCAGTATGTTAATTGAAAGAAATATAGGTCCTGGGAGAGGGGGAATATATTTGGAAAAAAAGTGGATGGGGTATTCTGGTAGTGCACAAATAGTAGTAATCTTTGGTCGTAGTCATGTTGAATACATTTAAACCAATTGGATAATGAAACTGATATATGATTGAGGAATAAAGGTTCTGAGAAATAGAGTGGAGGAGATCGAAGTAAAGTTATGTGATAGTTTATAGACTTTGAGAGTGAAAATTGTAGATAACTCGGACACAAGTATGTATACATGATATAATTCATGGATGAAATGGACGCAAACAATGCACGCCGGGATAGAGAACTGGGAAGAAAATCATCGAGACAGAGACAATGTTCTAAGCGAATCACCGATGATTAGTATTTCATGTTGTGCCTTCCCTTGAAGGAAAAAGCTCGATGGGTACTCGTCTTTCAGTGAGGTTAGCTCATGACTAGTCGTAAAAGGAATGAATGACAGATGGGGTGCTCTCGCTATAATCATTATTAGAATGGTTGGCTATTGTTTGAAACCAACTGTTGGATAGACCAAGTAGGTATGGTAGGGAAGACCAAGTACTAATATCTGTCAATTTGTTAGAGACCACTTCTTAAAATGTATCCCGTTGATTTGCATTCAGGGCTCATATTTATGCCTGGGGTGTCGAGAAAATTTTAGTGCCATGAATATTTTTCGTGTCCATAGGTGCCTAGCCATTCTTTTCTTCTGAAAACAGTAAAGGGTTTCATTGATTTGATGGAAGATTACATCTAACTTCCTTTTCAATATTTTTAAATATGATTCATTTTCCCAGCGATACATTCATTACCTGTAATTTATCAATCAATATTTTTTCGATAAAATTTTTGAGCATTTTCCTATTTTTAACAATAATTTACATCTTATTCAGTTTTTTGCCTCTAACACTATTAAAAATGTGAAAATTGAAAGTAGTTACTGATAAAATTGGTGTTGATTTAAATTGCAGCCTAGATGATTAATATTCAATTGAGTTTATCATGTCATTGTTCATGTTGCAATAATGTGATAGTAACATAATAGCTAAAACGTTTTTAACGAGGCATGGCATTATCAATCTAAATCAATAGGGCAACTTTTAGTCCATATCATGCCAAAATTAGGTCCACCGACATGTGATCGCCAATCAAAGTGGTAGAAAGTATAACAATTCTCTATAAAGAATAGCCTAAAATCTGTTTTTAAGTTTCTGCAACACTTATCAAACGGTAAGGGCCACGAGTATGGAGAGATGACGCAAGGCACGAGTTAAATTGGTGATTCCATCGTATGAGAGTGTGCTTCGAATTGCTGCAATTTCAAAAAAGCAAAGTGGCCGTAAATTTACCACAGATATTTTTATGCGACGGCATTATGGGCCTCCGTCTCCGACCCAGAAAAGTCCTCTCGTTCACCATTTCGAAGCGAATCAGGTTCAAAGGCCACCTCCACCTCTTTCCCGTTGGCCATCATTAAACCTGAAAGGGTAACTCTATAGCGAGGAGAAGAGGGAGAATGGTAGAGAGATTATCTTTCCTCCGCGCGGAAAACAGTCTCCAATGTTTCGGCATATGCCGGGATGATTGGCCCCGCAGCTAACCGACCGTAAAACTCTCCTTCGAGAGGGCACTTCGATAATCACCGAGCAGCATGCTTAAAAAGATCTCTCCCTGCGGACGGCAGTTCGAGATCTTCCCATCAGGGTTTTTCTTTCTCGTGGGCAAAGAATCACGGAGCAGGAAATATCAATCAAAGCATCGCAACCGAGAACTCTTTTAAAGAATAGAGAAAGGGAGTGGGTTGGGGCTTTTTGAATGCAGGGGGAAGGGAAGTGGGGGTGGAAACGTGGTAGTAGTCGGGGGCGCCTCGTTTCCCGCCCCCGCCCGCCTCCAGAGGGGGCGCGGGTGCCGATTCCAACCTCCACCCCCGAGGCGCCGCCCCCGGCTCTTCCGTCTCAAAGTCGAAGTTGGGAGTGACATGGGGGACTGGGTGTCGCCAGAACATACTCCTCATCCAGGAAGCCGAAGAGGATAAAAGAACGCTTTGTGCTTTAGCAAGGGGGCCATTCACGAAACAATGTGACGAATATTTTACTCATTGTTGCCTCCCCCCACTTTTCCACATCCCGCGATGTGATTTGAATTGACTGGATTGGATTGAATATTTGGGGAGGCGATCGAAAGGCTAAGGTCATTTACGCCATTGGGGATAGGTAAGGGAGGAAGGGTGGATGGAAACCCGGCGTCGGCATTAGTCTGCTCTTAACGAAAGGCGCCAAGGGAACCACGGTTTAGCGTCTCATCCGACAGACGGAGTACTGTACTTGAAGTGCCCTCCACAAGACACTCCAGTAGGGATCGGGTTTTCTCTGAAAAACGTCCACCTCTGCAGGGATTTGAACCCTGGCCACCCGTGTGGTAGACGAGTACTCTAGCTATCACACCAACCCGATCCCCTTTGAATTGACTTTGGGATTGTGAACGTTGGACCACTTTCAATGACATCTGCAATCCTCTGTGCGGCGATTTCTTCGACGAATTTTGAGTATACCGGGACTAGCTATAGTATTCCCTTTAAGGAGCCACTCGCAAGTGCACACAAGTGCGGAATTCCTCAGAGTAAAGAGACTCATTTGCCTTGAATGGGATTCGTGACTGGATCCCTCGATATCGCGTCGAGTGCTTTACCCAGTTAAGTCACCGTGCAAATTAATACTGTTATATTGATGGCTAACAAATATCCAGGCATCATGCCGAGTAATAAACCCGTATTTACTATTTATGATTTTCATTTAAGGTATTTTGAGCGAGATAGTTCCCTAGTCACAGTGGAGACCATTTCCGACTTATATGTTTTAATTTCAGCAGCAGTAGGAATCATGAAATAAATATTGCATTATTAACAGCGCATAATTAATTATATTGTTAGTGCTAATATGTTTTTATATGACAAACCTACTTTCAAAACGGAAGGTTTTTTGTGATTCTGAAAATATTACTGCGGTGAAAATATGATTAATTTTCAAAAATAGTCAAGGAAATATACAAACTATACACTTTAAATTTTTTGTCAAGATGTAGGTTCTAGAAAGACTTCAAATTTTCAAAATGTATCTCTGAAGTGCATACATGACCCATTTTCCATGTAAAAGGGCTTGCAGTTGTCGTCAAAAAGCTGGGAAAGTTGTTCAGTAAGGGGTCAATATTGTGGCATATTTGGAAGAGTAGAAATATATTGCGGTATATTTGGAAATTTTTCATTTTGAATGAGAAGAAATGCGTCGATTTCTAGCAGAAATGATATTTCGCTCAAACTACCTTAAATTTCGAGTTCCGTTCCTAAGTCATTACTGATATTCCAATTAAGAGAAAGTTTTGAGATTTAACGATTAAATCACTAATTAAACACCTACATGCATGGTGATTTCCCCCGATTAAACAGATGTGTTAAAGTGAAATAAGATTCGAGAACGTTTCTTAAGTTAGAGGAGAAGTTATGAAATTTTAACCTCCATAATTCTAAAGTAGCGGTTCTTTTAATTTGGAAGTGTTTTACTTTCCACCCCGTGGACTTCATCCGCTGCCTAAGGATAGATAAGAGTTTTCATAAATATACTTTAAAAATCAACTTCTTTAACTGAAAAAGACGTAGCAGAGTAATCTTTCCAGTATTTTGGCTTCTATCAACGAGAAACTTATAATTTTCTTTCATCGAAGCTTAATCATAAGGCATGGAAGGGATCATTATTTTCGTTTTTACCAACTTATGGGATACTATTGTAAACGTCTATTAATTCTCGTCCAAATACGATAATGCGAAACTGACGATTCGGTAAGATAGCCTCCTGTATTAAGCCAGTAATCTAAGTGCGTGCATTTTTGATTGACGCAGCATCTTATACGCGCGACGTTATTAAGGAAGTAAAGTCCAATTACAATGTTTTCATATCCATCAAACGATGCAAGGCAAGACATGAATCAAATTACGCGCAGGCCCCCGGAGGGAAAACGCAGTCACACTCGCACCGGACCATGAATAATTACTTTATAAATAACCGAGCGCAAGTGACCCCGCCGTGACTCAAACCTGTGACCCTCATCTCATCCGTGGACTCGGTCACGCCACCTTGCTCGGCGCGCGGGGGCGATGACAAATGACCGTCGAGATTTCGAAGAGGGAGGCGATTGAGGGCAGAAAGGGAGAGTATCGTTCATCTTGAACAGACGAGGATTCGGTCGCCTGTGCGCACAATTACGCGTATTTGTTTGGCAATCAAAAGCTCTAAACGCTGCTCCCAGATAACGGACTCGGGCCACGAATAATTGATCTATGCGTCACTCAAGGGAGTGCATTTCTTATTTCGTCGGCTGGTCATTGGGGGTGAACTTCTTCGATTCTCCTTCGCTAAGAGAGGCTACGTGAGGCACAAGTGAGAAGGAGAGCAGCGTTGAGTGCATTTAAAGTCAAAGAGAATAAAACTGATTAAAAATGGCAATGCCTACTGGATTTTTTTAAATTGGTACGACGCGTTTCGACACTTATGCGCCATCATCAAGTACCTGATTGACGCAGGTACGAATTATATTTGTTTCTGTAGAACTTAAGGAATTCTACAGAGATTGATTATTTTTCTTCAGAACTAGTTCCTTTTCTAAGGGTCTGTACGGACCATGAGGTACCTGATGATGGCGCATAAGCGTCGAACCGCGTCGTATCAATTTAAAAAAAACAGTGGACATTGCCAAGTTTTAATCAGTTTTATTCTATTTAACAAAAATGTCCCACAACATCTCGACGAGCTTCGTTGAGTTTATGCATTGAAAGTCTTATTCGAGATAGTTATAGCTTCTTAATGAATAATAACTGAATTATAGTAAAAGAATCACATTGATCACGGATGGTACCGGATGGAAACTCTGCTAAAAATTCCTTAGAAGCTTGTAGAACGGAAGGAATTCTACAGAAATTGACTCTTTTTCTTAAGAACTAGTTCCTTTTCTAAGGATCTGTACTAAACATGAGACCCTGACTCCACAGAACATATGTCCTGATGAGTTCTTTTCTTCAGAGCAAAATAAATCCTTACAGGCTGTTCTGTATAACATCAGCAACTCTACGGAAAGATACGGAAATACGGAAACTCTGCAGAACGTCGAGGGGAATTCTGCAGAACGTCGTAGGAAATTCCGTAAAATGGCGTCTCAATACTAAAAAGAATATCTACAGAACTCTTTAAGAAATTCTGTGGAAGTATTTATAAGGAAAGTACACAGAATATTTTTGCAGGGAAGACAAGAGATCAGCGGTGAGCCGCCATGCCTTAAGATTTTTAAGGTAATATATAATACCCTTCTTGAAGTGAAGTAGTTACGATTTTCCCAAAAATGAGAGTGTTCACGAAATAAGAATGGATATATGACGATATAGTTATGCATTCGAATGCCTGTATGAAAATCTTGGTACATATCTAGTGGGATTGTTTGTCCAGGGAAGTTAAAATCGTAGTGTACAGCAGGGTTCTCCTACCGACGTTATTGCGTGGCAGTGAAGCGTGAGATTTTCCTTATGAGCGTAAAAGCAGGCTATAATATGTGGAAATGGGGTAACTGAGAAGTATTTGGAGAAAGTAGTTTGAGTAGTGTTAGGAATGAGTGGGTGATGAAAGTGAGTGGAAACCAGTATTGGACATATGAAAGGAGCGTGCTTCGCTGGTTTGGCCATGTTGAGAGAATACATGAGGGTCAAATCACTAAATACATATATGATAGTAGAGTTAATGGCATGAGAGGAAGATTTGGACCGCAAAAGTCATGGGTAAATGTGGTATGAGAGACTCTAAAGAGAAGGAAAATTAGAAGTCTTAAGGATATCTAGGCGTTTGTGGAGCATTGCATGAGTGTGAGAGTAGTAAAAGTAGTTCGTAAGAATAGGATATTATGGAGAAAATTATGATAAGAGAGCCAGTTGTCTGAAGCTAGAGGGAAAACTATATTCTTTGACTTTTTTTACCTACTTTGAAGCTAAGAGAAAATTACTGAAGTTTAAAAACATATTTTTATTAAAACTCATGTGTAACCACAATTCTTGCACCGAAAACAATTTAAACAGTGAGTAATGGAAAAATTTTGTGCTTGAATTTCAAATACAAACTCCTCTTTATCTTACTGAGGTGGCAAATAGTGAAGACACATATCAGGTCGAAAAATAAGGGCAGCCAGAGCTGGGAGCAAATGATGGACGAATTTGCACCAGCAAGCATCGCAGCCACAGCTCGTGGCTTGGAACTGTGACCACGACCTGAAGGGTATCAGACAGAAATGATTCTAAAAGGTCTTGGACAATAGTTCTAGCTTTTATTATTTCACACTGATAGATCCAACAATCAATGACTACCTGTTAAAACCTTATATGATTCAATACCTCTTTCATACAAACGACGAAAAACCACCATTCTACCCTAATGCTAAAACCTCTATGAATTTACCCCCGAAAGAGTGCGAAGAGACACAATGCAACCCTTATACTCCTGGCTTTGGTAGAAAATAGAATGGTATTGAGTATTATTTCCTTTTTCCAAAGGTAAAAAATTCTTTTCCTGCCATGATAACTATGAAGTTCAATATACTAGACTTATCCAGCTGCTTGTGACAGCATAAATAGCTGGCTATCAGAGGAAAGTCAAGGTTATGATTTGGGCACAGTTTTATGTACCAGATTGATTACGATATATACGCTGCTTTCTAATGAGTCGATATTTTCAGTTAAAAGATTATTTTCTACGCTAAACCAGCTCGGAATTATAAAAGGAATTTATTTATATGCATGGACCTGTTTGGTGATCTAACAACTGTATTTTGGATTTATCATGGCCTACTTGAACCGAGCATATTATTCAGCTTCTCAGTAACCCTCTCCATTACTCGCTCTTGATGATTAGTCATGACTCACCACAGGTTTACGGACTGTACATTAAATAAGATTCTGTTGCAAGTTATTGATCGGCCGTAAAATGCACTTAAAAACAGTATAAGCCTATTTATTTCAAAATTGGCATGAATGAGTCGGCAGACTATATTTTGAAGTTATTTTAATGTTAAGGATTTTGAGTGATCCTCAACAAACTAATATAATCCAGTCCCATCCTTACTTTTGCGGAATGGGCTTTCTATACCGTTTTTAGAATGCATTTAAAAACTGGGCTTTTAAAGTTGCTTTCCTTTCAAGATTGCAATATTGACCCTAATGCGCTACTAGTACTGTAATTAACTGGTACTAAAACTGACCCACGATATAGCTGTCACGGGAAGTCAGGCGTTACGTGATCTTCCAGCGCTTGCTATTGATGATTCGGTTATTTCGCGCTCTTGTAACTGCTTTCATTGTCGGTTTCCAAGTGTTGTTCAGGTGGAATTTGCTGTGTCTGTTTAGGTTTATTTCCCATCCAGTCAGATTTCAATAGAATCCTCCTCCAAACGGTCCAAATAGCCGGTGGACCGGCTAGGTATTTCTCCGTTTCAATTGACATATTACAGTATTTTGGTCAGTAAGTTCCCAGTACACGTCTAAAAATTATGTACCTCACAATAGTAAAGCCTCATCCATCATATTAACTCAGCGTGATACAATAATTAGTTTGCAAATAATTCCCTAAATTTTTCTGACGTGGTGATTACGATTATATTCTATCCAGTCATCCCTAGACTAAATGTTGCAAATATTTCGATCCAAATAGCGTTGAAGGCATTAATGGTAAATTTGGGAAGCTTATTATCCATAAAATACAAGGTAGTACGGGTAAATATGAAAAAAAATTGAATTCACACATTTTTCATTTTTACTTTTATTATCTTTTTATATCTTGTTAATTTAATATTCTTTTTAATGCAACACAATACCATATATTTGGACGACGATACGAAAGAGTCTCATAAACACTACCATGGAAAAGGCACGGAATGGGAAGAAATGCGAAGGTACACCAAGGGAGGATAACATAAGAAATTTTGCATGTAAAGTTAAAATTAGAAATTACGAAAGAATCCCTTGAATTTAAATCATAGCAGAGCAGATAGAGTGAAAATATGCTGCCTAAGAATCTTCAGATTGGTGACTGCTGATGATATAACGAGAAGTAAAGATGATTATAGTGACGAATTTCAAAGCATCAATCTATTAAAAAATTTAATTACCAAACTTTAGTAATTTCACATGTTATGAAAGAAATACGACCCGGGTTTTGAGAAATGATCGTCAACGCCAGGCCTACAAATTTGCTTGCTCAGTTGAGGTGGAATCACTCCATGAGGACAGAAGCCAAATACTAGGAGTTATTCAGTAATAAAGATGTGACTTGTTTCGATATTACATCATCATCTTTAAGTGGGACATTAAATCAAGACCTGAGGATGATGGAAAAACATCGGAATTAGACAAATTAAATGCTTATACAAGTGTTTTGCTTCTGTAATTGCAGTGAAATTCTAACTTAACCCGGGAGAGGGTGCGTGGGGTGTAATCGACACCCCAAGGTTCTTTTTTGATACATTGTATGTCCATCGGTGTATCTACAATGCTACAAGTTTTCATACCTTCAAATCTCTTATATTCTGACGAATTTATGTCAGTATTCCATAAACATTTCATTTTGCTTCGAAATCGGAACAAGTCAAATTGGTCTGGGGTGTTACCTACACCTCACGTTTCTCTTAGGAATCGTCGGACTGCCCCCGAGCTGTTTTTCTGCATCAATACTGCGTCCATAATGGTAAGAAATATCACTTTCTACTGCTACTCTTTCAATATACTTTAACTCTACCAAAAATTTTCCAGTAATATTTGTAAATAATCAAGTTTTATTTTATAATTTCAATTGAGAAATTCGGTCCTTTTTTGACCTCAAAATATAGAAATTGTAAGTGCCGATCGTGTTTTTTTCTTATTTAGCATGTAGAACATCATATTCAGAAGGTTTAGAAGAAACTCCCTGTCTTAGAAGACATGAGTTGATAAGGTAACATCAATTATTTTTACGAGTGCCAAATAAGCTGCAGAAGAGACTTCAGTTGAATACTTTTCTCTCGACCTTAGGTTATTAGTAATAATGCAAAAATAAATACATAGCGTGAAGGTAATAAGAGGGATTCATTTAAAAAAGGAGGCAAAATTACCATATTTTTTCAAGGAAAAAGATAAAAAATACTTGCTTTGGGGTGTGGATGACTCCCCGCGCGCCCTCTCCCGGGTTCAAAACTGGATTTGCTAAAAATGATCCATGCGTTCTAAATACCTCAACGGTTTTCTAGGATGCCCTAACTCCATGAATTGAAGATTTCTCTCGTCTCTGTGTGCAGTCACTCTTGGCGAAGCCATGACCTGAGGCAAGTCACTGCCAGCCCTCCTACGACTTCCTTATCCTCCCACAAAACTGCTTTTCCACTTTATCACGAGTCACTCCCTACCATCCAGCCGCACCTCGCTCTCAGACACAAGTAATGGCTCTCCTCGCGGGGGCAAAAGGAAAAAATATTAAATACAGAATCAGGTGTGATGCAGAGGAACCGTTCCACAATGACAGAAGCAAAACACTTACAGCTGTCCATTAATACTGGCCGGTTGTGGGAACAATATTTCCAATAAGAGCTATGATACACACAAGTGAAGAAACTAGCTGTTTATGCATTTTCAGAAGTATTGGATGAATTTAACGGTTTCAAAAATGGTCTTTTAACACATTTTGCTTGATGGAACGGAGTCTAATGTTAATGATTAAAAAATGGTGAATGTGCGAAGTACCACTTGGAATCTCAATCTCCTGATAAAAGAGTCGTAATGCGATTAGTGACGGGCTTACTTTTTCGGGTTGATTGTAAATAAGGTACACCAAAAGATTCAACCAAAATATTAATACAATACATAGAAAAGCTGAGCACTTTGTTAAAAAATGCTACGAGTGAATATAAAGTGTTTTTCAACTACCAGAGGGACTGGGTTGGAAGCTGCTAGAGACTGAGTCAACACGCTAGGCTTAATTTGCTTGAGAAATGCAGAACATGTACAGTCACTTCATAAAGTATCGCGACACACTATGCTAGCGGTTTGTATAGGTCGGCTTTCGAAGCTGGAAGCACGTTGGCTCTCCTGAGTCATATCTGTTGACTATGAGCTTCTCCAGGTACAGTATGATATTTATTGAAAGTCAAGAGGGACAAAGCCACCAGAGATAGTTCAGGGTAGCCAACGTATTTCGAGCTTCGACATCCGACCTATACGAACCGCTAGAGTAGTGTGTCGCGATACTTTATGAAGTGACTGTACATTTTGACGCCACACTGCATTTCTAGGTGCGACAGATGCGATAAAATAAGGCAGATACTTTGTCAAACAGATAGGCATGAAAATTCGTTCTTTTTGCGCACAATAAGCGATCACAATAAAAATTGAGCACTACTCAATACACTCCCATAAGACACATTACAATTTCACCTCCAAAAACCTCATCCCTTACATCTTTACTCGGCTGGTGTCCTAACAACCCCTGTCACACTTCCATGGGGCGGCTCGCAGGGCAGTATGTAGATGTACACAAGTAATTTATATGTATAACATAAACATGTATAAGTTATAATATCCGTATATGAGTTGCCTGAATATCCAAAGAAACGGCAAAAAAACAGGGTATGAAAGTGGTACGTCATTCAATGCGAATTTTGTGATGAAATTCCTTACTTTATGGGTTACATTACTGCAGATTCCATGCCTAAATATTCTTGCAACTTGCTATAAAAGATTCCTCATGACTATTTTTGATGCTACAACATCATCTTCGAGTAAGATGCATCTGAGCGAAGACGCGGACTTTGAAGATCTGTCATCTGACCTTAACAACGTTCATTCGTGGTGCCAGGAGTGGTGGTTAGAATTAAATATCAGCAAATGCACCACAGTTCACTTCCTGCGAAAATCATGACAAAAATGCCATAACTATACAGTGGGTGGAGTCAATATACAATCTTTAGATACAGTAAAATATCTTGGAATTACCTTAACTTAAGATATATCGTGGGGAACACACATAAAAAACATGTGCGGCACAGAATTAAAGAAACTACGTTTTGTTAAACGTATAATAGGAAGGTCCTCGGATGAAAAAGTAAAAGAGAGATGTTACTTTGCTCTGGTTGGGCCACACCTCGAATACGCCGCGAGCACTTGGGA